>OX421953.2:5015000-6265000 GCA_949128155.2 Xanthia icteritia
GTAACTGGGTTGTGAAGGTCATATGAAGGTCAAGGTGAAGGTCAGTCTATCTCTCTGTGGAATGCGCTCCCTCAGGAAATCAGTATGGCGACCAACCGATTATCTTTTAGAATTAAAGTTCGCGAGCATATTCGCAAGAAGCTGGCAGTATCATCACAACGGTAATGTTTTCCCATTGTTTGTTTTATCTGTGCTTATATTTATATATAATTAGGTGTATTTATTATATTTATAGTTTTAAATAGGTATATATGTATATCTTTATATTTAAATGTAAAAAATCTTCTTTTCTCGCTATTGCACCTACCACTGTTTGTCTCTGCATCACCCGAAGGTTGACTGGTAGAAAATGCCTGTGGCATTAAGTCCGCCTCTGTACATTTGTGTGCTTGAAGTATTAAATAAATAAATAAATAAATATAGGCTGTCGCTCCATGTAAAATACTGATATTCAGCTGCATTCTGTGACCGGTTAGACTGGAAGTCTATCCCAACATAGTTGGGAAAAGGCTAGGCCGATTCATCATCATCATCATTTCAGCCGAAAGACGTCCACTGCTGGACATAGGCCTCCCTCAAGCACCGCCACTTCAACCGATTCTATGCCTCCCGCATCCAGGCAGCCCCAGGCAGATTGACTATAGATAAATTGTCGTTCATTCATAATATTGAGGTCTTGGTAGGTAACTAACTAGATTTACGGTTGGGAGAACTTTCAAACACCCCAAGTGGTTCTTAAAATAAATAAATATAATAAGATGATCATCGGCCGTTATGTAAAAAAAAAACTAAAATGTTTTTTGATAAATAATGCATAGGTATTACAGTGTATCTGAAAATTTGCAGAATAATTTATTTTTAGAAGTAGGTACTTTATTTTTAAACTGGTTTGATTGATCTCATTATTTATTTTATTCCGTTTAGTTTTAAATTTCTATGTTTTTGTTTTTGCCTACGAGTACTTTGCATGCTGAAAGGTAAAATATGGTGATACCAAGACTGTGATATACAAATACTTACAGTAATGTAAAACATTTGCACTTTGTTTACCCATATTTGCAAATAAATGATTTTGAATTTGAATTAATTTGAAAGATATTTATTTTGATATTTCGTTAAAAACCTATTTCTGTATTCCAATCAAAGATCAAAGCTAACTTTTGCTTTCATATTCAAATTGGCACAAAATAATTAGTTTTCGTTCCAAATAAAACGTAAATTAAATACGTTGGGACCTATTTTATTAGTGAAACAGTCGTTATTCGTTACCGAGCAACAGTTGGATCGATGGAAACATGAGTAGGAACTATATCCATAAATCGGCGGCGTCTGTCGGTCATTGTAAGGTGAACTAATATCAGTGACAACATGGTTGGTGTTACAAAACTTAAAAAACAACAGACTGTGTATTTTGGACATCCCTTTCAATTTTGGAAGGTGAGTTTCATTTGTTTTTATTTATTTACTAGATGTCTGCTTCGCCCGCGTGATATCTTTATACTGAAGAGGGAGCGTCATCTAATATTAGTGTAGAAATGAAGACTAGCGACACGCCTCTGCTTGGCACGGCTTTTACAACTTGACAAAACATCGTGATTTATTATATGTTAGTTTAATATTAATGTATTAGACACTTTTCGGGATAAATTCTCTAAATGATGGTGAAAACCGCGAAGTTTAGAAGAACAACGCGGTCACATAGCCAGACACGAAAAGCGGCTTTAATCTAGTTATACATATACTAATACTTACTAATATAATAAAACTGAAGAGTTTATTTTTTGTTTTCGAATTTGAAAAATTCAATTTTTGAAGAATGCTATCTAGGCTATTTAACAACAGGCACGACCCTTAGGAGCTGAGCAAAACGAAAAAAAGTCAGAAAGAACGTTAAGCGAAAATGAAGTCATATTTAGCGCGGGCGGGCTTACTTCCTAAGCGATAATTACGGACGCTTCGCGCTCCGTCTTACTTGCGGTACGTCCGTAAGTGTGAAGGAGCGCGAAGCGTCCGTAACTTCGACCGATACTACGAATTTCGCTTAGAGAGTAGACCCCCTGAGGCCGACGCGGACTCCTCGCGCACATTTGGGAGTGGCGCGAGGAGGAGAAACGCCGGGGCGTAACTCCGCTGCCGCGAGAAATCACGGCACAGCGGACAGAACTCCGGTGGGATCTCATGGCGTCATTGAGAGTGCGATTGTCGCAACCCAGTGCTGGGCACGCCACTATTGCGGCGATAAGTCCCCTCTTTGAGGAGTGGCTAGAGAGGCGCCACGGCGTCCTCACCTTCCGCCTGACGCAGGTCCTCACCGGACACGGCTGTTTCGGGAGTTTCCTGTTTCATATCAGGCGGGAGGAAATGCCTGAAGATAGTCTATATAATAAAAGTGAAATGCTGTTCGTTGGTAATTAAGCGCATCACTTCAGAACAGCTGGACTGATTTGGCAATTTTTTAATACAAAATGTTCGTAATAGTCCGAATCAGGTTTTAACGGAAAGAGCAATTTGAAAAGTTGCCAGGAACTGCATTTTCTATGGGAATTTTGTATGCATTATTGAAATTTGTTAATAAGTATGTAGCGGCATCTACATCGCCACATGCGAACTACGCATCGCACTGACGTCACGCAAAATCCTGCATCGCACAAACATAGTTTACCGCGCGACTGGCATACAACGTCCCGACAAAAATCGTTAGGCAGTTGCCCACCAGACACAACACCAATCTGATCAGAGGATCCTCCCGTTTCTATGGAGGATGCAGAGTGAACTTTACACGCTGTTCCTCATACCTCTATACTGGTGACCCCGATGTGAACGTCAACGTGCACCTACTTCAGCGTGACGTCATCACCATCACTTCCGAAACTCACGCCTATTTCCCATGGGGGTAAGCAGAAACTATATAACGCTACCGGCCACCTGCTACGATCCTTACATACTCCTTTTGCTTCGTTTACGTTCATACAACTGGTCATACACGCACGCTGGTTGCGAGTACTACGCACCACCTCTTCTTTTTTCGAACTGGAACAAAAATTCTAGGCTAAAACTGGGTCATTGCTTCCCTACCCAACCCATTAATAGCACCAGCTGAAACTCTCCCACCAAGACTTGAGTTGCCTTGACTTACCTGAAAGTCTTTAAATAGACTCCGGACCCGGTAGGCCAAGGAAAACCTGCTCAGGTGACCCTGGAGTGTAAATATGGTGCTGTCCCACAAACAATGGGGCGTTTAATATGGTGTCCAGCGTGTCCTGTTGCCTGCACGATGCAGGAGCTGATGGACGCTACTGAAGGTGCCAAACTCGTAGCTGAATTCTGAGGTGACTTAGAACAACTCAGGATTTTAATATGTCAGCAATCCATTAAGGGGATATAGGAGAGGTCATTTACAACCAAATGACCCCTTATGACTCCTATTCAAATGTCAACCATTTTCGAGTAATTTAACATTTAATATTTTTATCTCATTAATTTATAATACAAAATTTCAAATTAAGTACTCGAAAATGGTTGACATTTGCATAGGGGTTTTAAGGGGTCATTTGGTTGTAAATGACCTCTCCTGTATCTCCTTAATGGATTTTCGACATATTACCTGCCAATAACCCTGTATATGTATAAATTGCCATCGACACACTAAGAGGACTACTTTCCTATGAAGCTCCAAGGCTGATAGACGTACAGTCCTTTCCATTTATTTTACATCTGATTTTTAACAGTGATGCAGAATCAAAAGTGAAATAACTATGAAAGGGCCGTTACCTTGCAAAAGGGACCAAAGTCTACTAGTTGCCCTGCGAAGTACACATAAATGGTAATTTTATACCTAAAGGGCAGATGGAGGGCGAAACTTCTACGACATTTAAATAAATATACCTATTACTTACTAGATTTTTCTAAGCCCAGGTTCGCACGGGCGTAATTTTGCGCGTATTGGATTTTCGACGCACTGCTTAGCGCCGAGAGTTGAATATTCATCAGTGTGTTTTCTTGACGCGCTGGGATATGCGCTGGATGCGCTCTGTTGGATTCTCAATGCTCGGCTCAATACCAAGAGTTGAAAATCCAGTGTCCGAAAAAAAATCGCCGCGATAAAAATACGTCCGTGCGCGTACCTGGGCTTACTGTGTGCTTGGAGATGGAAGCTTGAATTAACCCGCCCGGTGACCTCCTCAGAGCCCTGCTGCTATTTAGTTTGAAAAATCCCTTTTTAGGGTGCCGTACCTCAACCAGAACAAACGGAACCCATATAGGATCACTTCATTGTCCGTTTATCCGTCTGTCAGTATGTAAAGACCCTTTTTCTCAGGAACGCGTGGAGGTATCAAGTTGAAAATATAGGTACCTACGTAGAGAAATTAATATCAAATGGCGTAGAGTGACCAATGTGGGGGCGCGGCGACTCTAATAATAAACTATAGATTTATAAAATTTTAGCTTCTTGTTTTGAAAAAGTTAAGGCTAATTTTCAAAACCCTAACGTTTCATAATATTATACGTAGGTACTGTAAAATAAGCTTCAGATTTTCTGCATAAGTCGACAAAATAAGTTTTCCTATTTCTGTATGAATGGACTAAAGAAAACTAAACCTATCCGAGGCGGTGCTACAATTTTCGAGCTCACTTTGCTCACTCGCTCTTTCATTCTACATTCTCTTGATTCTTCGATTTGTCTGCGTAAGTCGACAAAGTAACTCCCGTTTTCTGTATTAATGGTCAAAAAAAAATGTACCGAATTCAAAATTGTACAACCATTTTCGAGCTCGCTTTGCTTGCTCTTAAATTATGCATTCTCATAATTCTTGAGTTTTTCCGCAAAACTCGACAAAATAACTTCTGTTAAAAAAAAATCTTCTTCTTGTCTAATGTTTCATTGTTCAAAAAAAAATCTAAGCTTTCCATTTTTGACCTTACTTTCACTAGCTTTACATTCTTTTGCTTTTCTGCGTATGTCGGACAAAGTAACTCAGGGGCGTAATTATTATGAAAGTTAGGGGGGTGTGTATTTTAAAAGGTTGGGAACCCCTGTACTAAATCAACGCAATAAAAAACTACGCGCACCCAATTATGCGACGTATTTTGATACTCGCAAATAAATCTAAACCTATAAGGTGCTTCCTTTTGAAAGGAGATGGATAACGGTCCCATACAAGATTGGCCCAGAAATGAACACAGATGAAACAAAATGTATTATGAAGCTTTAATAGTGTTTCATAGCCCTGTATATTTTTATTCGCCGTAAAAGTTTGTGAAGGGATATATGACCCTACTCAAATCTTCAAAAAATAAATTATTTATCATGATGCTGTCATACGCAGCACCACAGAATTATAAATAAAATAGAAATTGTTAAAGAAAGACAACTGACAAGAAGGGTTATGTATTTGTATGGTACATATGTATGTAGGATTCTTTATTCTCTCGTAGCATCCAGACGCTGGATGCATTTGAATGATTTACAAGTCGTTAGGTCTGTGGGTACCGCCAAGTGAAACGTACTTCACTTTCAATCGCAATCTGAAGGATTTTGAAGGAAATTCCTAATCCAATAGGTGAAATGTGACGTTTCACAAAAAATCAACATGGCGGACTTTAGAAGCCAATCTAAAATCGTGAAAAAATGTTTTAGTATCTACGTCAAACTCGGCTTTAGGAGACGATTCCAAATATAATAATTTGTAGGCATTTGCTTCATCGCTGTTTTTGCATATGTTTGTATGTCACGAATAAAAAATAGTAAAGCGCTTAGTTATACTTAGTTCCATCTGTCAATCTCTCTTGTATCTCTTCATTGTGAGTCCAGGGGCTCCGCGGAGCACACTTTGAGTGACACTGACCAGTGTCTACGTCTAAATCAAAATTCAAAAGTCATTTATTCAAACTAGGCTGAGAATCAGCACTTCTCGAACGTCAAAATTACATGAGACAGCCCCCCAAAACGCGCACCCTTCACCACTTCCTAGTGTTTTAGCTGGGAAGAAGAAGTGTTGCAACAAACTCCACAGCAACACAGCTGTCTGTTCAGTTAGAAAAAAAAGATTCCATATAATAGTATACAAAATAATTTGCATTACGCAACACAAAACATTATTTAAATTATAAATGAATAGCCATGTGACAGCTAGCACACGCAAATATACCAACCAAAAACATCGAGAACTATACTCAGGTAGAAATAAAAAATAAATACTAAACGTACACAATATCTAAATAAAATCCTCCAGGCATAAAGGGCGTGCCCGCTTACATATACTCGTATATAGCTATAACTGGAAGTTATAATTGATAAACTAGGACCATCGAGGTAAAATAAATAATTGCTGAGGTCGGTAGCTAACCACATATTGCAAAAAAACATTGTAATGAGTAGATTATGTCAACAATAAATTAAAATAAATTGACTTATAAAGTAAAATTATAAACAATTATATAAACTCAAATAACGTGTCAGTAGGTAAGCCATTAGAGAAGCCATAAGCCAGGAGAAAGAACATTTAAACATTGTCTTGAGTTAATTACAGCGACCAACTGTTCTTACTTATTATTTAAGTAGTCGTTGATAGAATAGTATGCCTTTGAGCAAACGTTGGATTTTACTTTAGTTTTAAATGCATTAAAAGGCAAATCTAGCAAAGAAGAGGGTGCTTGTTATAAATGGTTATACCAAGCCCAATAAATGAGTTATTAAGGTTCGTGCAGACAAGCGCGACGCGACGGCGCGACGCGACTCGAACAATACAATTTCTAAAAAAACTTCACGGTATAACAATAACCGGTGTCGCGTCGCGCTGTCGCGTCGCGTTAGTCTGCACGCAGCTTTAACCTTGTGAAGACGGTGAAAGGGAGTAGGTACGTAGTTTGTCCTAATTTCTAGTGTTAACATTGTGAATATCACTGTTTTTAGTGTATAAGTGTATATTTTTCCTAATATATAAGATGTTGGCGAAGATTAATGGTCACTGTGAGCATACCGATTTCTTTGAAAAAATCTCTTAGAGAAACTCTGGCACTAGCTGGTAAATTGCTCGAACAGCTCGTTTTTGAAGGACAAATATATTTTGAATATCAGCAGCTTTTCCCCACAGCAGAATACCTTAAGACCTACATCGGGTCAGAAGCTAGATTCACGGTTCCAATTGGACGTTTCCTATGGAGAAGAGCCGGCAATAAACTCCACGGTACATACTCTTTTAAAAATAATTGGCTTTTACAATATTTTCAAATAACAGTGTTATTGGGTATTCGGACAATGTAGGTCTTTCAACAAGTACCATGGTGGTCAACAAATCTACAGTCCACTAAGCCTACAGAGTTCTCACATTCACAAAATAGAAAAGAATCTATATAAAGATAAATAAATTAATACAAATAAAAAAATATTTTAAACGAAAATGATTCTGATTCTAGGCTGACAAGTCCCGTTATACAAAAAGCCATAGAGCTGTCCAACATAAAATAAAACTTGCTAGGTACCTCACAGCTGCAACTAGAAAGATGGATGGAGATAAAACAGTTCCTAGTGTTTCTAAAAAACAGTCCTTTGACCTAGAAATTCTAAATTAAGTTACACTTGCCGCAGTTGGTCCGTGGATGGGTGACCATCCTTACATATCAAGACCCCTCGTACCTTGGAAAGCACGTTTAAGTCGTTGATCATGTTGACATAATCTACTCATTACAATGTTTTTTAATAAGTTGTATTGCAATATGTGTACCTCTATATTTTTTTAATTTACCTCGATGGTCCTAGTTTTTCAATTATAACTTCTAGTTACAGCTATATGTAAGCGGGCACGCCCTTTATGCCTGGAGGCTTTTATTTAGATATTGTTTTCGTTAACTTATTTTTATTTCTGCTTGAGTAGGTATAGTTCTCGATGTTTTTGGTTGGTATATTGGCGTGTGCTAACTGTCATATGGCTATTAATTATATAATTTAAATTATGTTTTGTGTTGCGTAATGTAAATATCATTTTGCATACTATTATATAGAATATTTTTTTTCTAAACAAACTCCCCAGCAGCACAACTGTCTGGCTGTGCTGCTGGGGAGTTTGTTGCGTCACTTCTTTTTCCCAGCTAAAGCACTAGGAAGTGGTGAAGGGTGGGCGTTTTGGGGGACTGTCTTATGTAATTTTGACGTTCGAAAAATGCTGATTCTCAGCCTAGTTTGAATAAATGACTTGAATTTGAATTTGATCCCGGCTGTCATTCGTGGATCTATGACAGTCGTTACGGGTCGTCAGACACCCGAAAGTCTAACAACCAGTCTTAACAAAGGGGTATCGTATTACCTAGTTACTGGGTTGTGGAGTCAGATAGGCAGTCGCTCCATGTAAAATACTGGTATTCCGCTGCATCCGTTTAGACTGGAAACCGACCCCAACAGAGTTGGCAAAAGGCTAGGCATATGACCTAGCAATGACTTGAGAATACATTAAAATGAAGAAGATTAATGAATTTTCTAAATCAATTCAACGTTGACGCATTTTAATTACTCATAATACTAATTAATATCGAGCCTACATTTTAAGTAATCATTTTTCATTTTGTGCGCGTCATAGTGGGATCGATCCCTCGATGTTTGCGCGCCGTGATCGAGTTTGTCTGATGAGAATTTATATTTCCAATGTAGTGTAGCTATGTTTGCCCGTTTCATGGCAATGCTCGCCCGTTATTACAGGAGACTGTAGACGTATACTTCTGCATACCCCTTCTGGGATTACAGTCGTGATGTTATGTTATGTGTGAAAATTTTGCACCATTTTCCTATAGGTAATGGCTCACTATCCACTTTCCATGAAGGTACAGACGCCAGCACATCAATCTACTATAATCTGTCAAACTTCTTTAATAGATTTTCAGCTTTATCACTAAAGTATAAGGTTCAAAGTTGATTGGGAAAATTTTACAGTTTCGGGTGGGCTGACCTGCTGGCGTCTGTACCTAAACGAAATAATCACACTAATTCATCACTCTTACTCTCTCTTACTCTAACTTTACAGGAACGACAGAGAAAGGAGATGAAGACACTAGTCGACGTTGAAGATATGAAGAAGATGACTGACGTCGTGGACTATGATCTAGTACATTTACAAAAGTAACCATCAACCTTATCTTTTTAATAAATAAATAAATAGACATAATGTTAATACTAGAAATAAAGATAAAATAGATCAACCATTTTTCAGATTATCTAAAGTACATTAGGTACATCTTTTAAGGGGTACTGTATTAAATGTTACAACAAAATACCTTGTGATATATTACAATTAAATGAAAACAATTAAACTCAGTACACTTTGTAAACAAGCAAAAAATTAGAGGATTATATCCAAGCTAAGAATGCTTGGAAACATGCTGGTCCTGCTCCATAGAACAATTTAGAGTCTAGACAAAATCACACTGGTTGCTAATTTAATTGTATAATATTATTTTTTATAACATTGATTTTACATTTTGTGATTACGTGAACTCACACACTGACTTATAAGTATTACTTACTTGTTAAAATTTTAGGAATATCGTATAATTTTACAATTTTTGTAAAAGTGTGAGCACCATGTATCTATCACATAATTAATTTATCTGTCATTGCTTCATTTTTCATTCTTTTTAACCTATCGTGGTATAGTAATCTTATTCTAGGTGCATCGTCTTCACATATAATTATATAATTAATGTATACAAGATATTGTGAAAACTAGACTAGAATCAATTCTGTTTTTTGTAAATTTTGCCGTTCAAAAGTGCCTTTATGTGCCTAATTGAGATAAATTATTTGACTTTGACTTTGTTGCATGATTAGAACTTATTAGTCTCTCAAAGTAAAGCTTTTAGGAACGCTTGAATTTACAAAAACGATTTACCTTTACGAAGTCTACACTTAAATATTAATGAGTTTTACTACTTTAACTGTCTGACTACCTAATGGACAGAAGACATGACAATGCAATAATTGTAAATTTCCATTTTAGATAGTGATCTAGTATTTACCAACTTACTGCGTTACACTTTCCAGACTTGTAATCAATAGAACTGGCGAAAAAGTCAGAGAGATGTTCAACCAAGAAGAAACAAACCTCTGACACAGAAGAGAAAAGCTAAAACTTCTGCTAGAACAAGAAGAAGAAGCGTTGATACAGGAACTGGCGATGAAACAGTCGATGGAAGAATGTGGATATTGTACGGAGAAAGAAAAAAAGAATAAAGGTTATCTGGAAGAAATTGAGAAAGAGAAGATTAGAGATGGTCAGAAGGCTTTGGAGAGGGAGAAAATGTAAGTATAGGAGTACTAGCCATGCCCTTGGTATGGCAGCAATATGTGTACCTAGTTATCACGACAGTTAGACAGTCTTCTTTTTACCCGAAATCACCACGCACCCGTGATATATGTACTGTCATCACAAAAGATTTAATTATTTCTTCTTTTCTTGAGTAATCGCAGTTGTTTTGATCCCTATTTTTATTTAACCTCACAGCTGAACACTGTCTCTTAAAATACAGGTTATCCTAGTTTGAGAGGCAGGGCTCACAATATCTGTATACAAACTACTGCAGCGTTAATTAGCTTCATGTTAAACAGTGTATTATACTAATGTATATTTCTTTGTGACAATAAATTATTTTATTTATTATTTATTTATTAATTACTTTACGAATTTTCGCGACTGAACAAAAGAATTAAGTGGTTAGAGAAATCTTAAATATTTAGAATTTTTCTGTAGTCCCTCAGAGTTGCTCAGGTATCTCCGTTATTACATCACTGTCTAGCATAGTCTAACTTACCTACAGCTATAAAATTCATACGAGCAGATTTAGTCCCAGAGTATATTCAGTTCCAGGTTTTCAAATAAAACGTTTACAATATTAGTTTCATTACGTAAATCACAAAGTGTACCATTTACTGTAACAGCTAAAGGTGTTGATAGACTTGAGCATTCACTTGTAACAGAACATCGAGCATTCGCCGTTTTTGAATTTGTCGAACAGAACAACGAACAGAGCCAAACATCACTACAAACATTTTCACAATCAAACTAGCGAACGCTCAAGTCAATGTTCATCAAAAAAACAGGGGTGCGGGAAGCATAAAGGGACGGCAGCGGAACAATGACAGAATGGCTCGGCTCGGCAAAAAGCTCGAAGCAAATTGACTGTCCTTTAGAATGCTCGCTAAAACGCTCCAATTTATTTTTCTCTAATGTAACATTCGCTAGAATGCTCATTACAAGTTAATGCTCAAGTTTATCAACACCCTAAGCAGAGCAAACAAAGCGAGCCGCGCTGTTGGCTCGATGCCCGCTACGTATTGCAATAACGTATTTATCCTAAAGAACTATGCTGGAATAGTTTCATATAATCTAGATTTCAGCAAAAATAGTTCGCCTTTATGCAGATTTGGAACACACATTACACAATAATGAAATTATTTGTACTGGACTAGCCGTCTAGGATAAAGATAGTTTGTTCTGGTTTAATTAAAAGATTGTGACGTAGAAACTATGGGATATCATAATCCTGACCCGAATGATTTTTGGACAAATAGATATTAATTTAATCAATCATTTATTTTGTTACACATAGGTATGGTTACAGATAGTACATTATCTAAAATATGTGCACTATGTTTTGCCAATGTATGGCGTACAAAATCAACATAAACAAGCAATTACAATTAAGGTGGTATGCCAATAAATTACATTAGAAAATCATTCAATTTAAAATATGTCAGTTAGGTAAACAGGTCATTACTATTTTGTATAATAACACATTCAAACTTAATCAATAAATAAAATCATAAGTGTTTAATTAGCAAGTCAGAATCGTCATACCTCTGTTTATCAGTAGTAAACTCAGTGATGGAGTAGTAACATCTATCTAAAAGGAATCTAAACAAGGACCTCTTAAAAGATCCCAGACACTCTTTATTTCTAATAGCTGCTGGTATACCGTTATATATTTTTGGGGCCATACCTAGCACACTTTTGCTGAAAAATTCAGTTTTATGAGAGGTAACATGAATAGTATTCTGATAACAGCAGGAGCGCAGTTTTTCAAAAAAATGCAGATTACAGCGGACAAATACTCCCATTTCATACATGTACATTGCCGGTAGAATGAGCAAACTAAGTTCCTTAAATAATGATTTACAACTATCAATCGATTGTAATTTGGTAAACGATCGCAAGCATTTTTTCTGAGCTTTAAAAGCAATGTCAGTGCAGTTGCCCCAGAAAATGATTCCGTACCTACCTTATGGAAGCCACATAAGCATTGTCAGCTATTAATTTGTACTGTATTGCGGTTAACCGTTTTTGATAGTGTGTTTTAGATAGTTTAGTTATAGTTTGTTTTTCATAGGATGCTTAAAACACGTTCTAATTTCTGAAGTAGATTATGTTACCATCACCACGTTACCATTCTCCAGGTATTTAAATTCTCCAGGTATATTTATTCGCGTTCTTACTCCAGGTATTCAAAGAATTTCATAGCTTTCACCTGTAAAACAAAGAAATCTCTGGAACTTTTAACAAAAATGACGGCAGTAACTTCCATGGTTTCAGAGCAAAAGGCATGCGATGTACGAAGGAAGACGAAAGACGACTTAAAGAGCTACAGAAAATGCAAATAGAAGAAAAGAGGTCGATTGAGAGGGAAGAAGAATACAGGGAAATGATGTGGCATCATGTTTTAATGGACAATTATAATAGGAAGGTTAGTTTGAGCATATTTTTCGTCGTATCGATGATTCCATTTTGTATGTTTTTAAATAAGCTTCGACTAGAATTCGGCCACTTCGACAGCATTATCGTTGGCCTCGCAAAGGTCTTCCTGAGTGGTATTCGTAGGTGGGGGTACTTCCACCTGACTAAGTTGTGCCTGCAGCGGCGCACCTAACATTTCAGAGATTTCCAGGTGGTCCAAGCTGCATAAGCTTACTATTAAATATAACGTTGTTAAATAACAGGTATTTTCATATAATCAATTTTCATAGTTCATTCAAATACGACAGAAAATCGTAATTAACGCTGACTGATTTTCATCTCTGACCTTCGTAACCCAATTACTTCGGAGTAGTTACAATATCCCATATTCCCATCGTTGTCCTGGATTCGTTGTGGGTAGGATAAGGATGGATGAAAAAGTCAAGAGTACATCTGATTCTTTTCTGAGCTAGTTACATTTTTATGACCACAATGTTCTTTAGTACAGACGCCAGCACATCAACCTACTACAATCTGTCAAATTTATTTCATAGATTTTCAACTTTATCACTAAAGCATAAGGTTCAAAATTGATTGGGAAAATTTGACAGGTTGACCTGCTGGCCTCTGTACCACGACAAGAAGTTTAGGGACCTCATAAAAAACGTAATATAATTTTTAGGAACATCTAGAAAGATTAGCAGCTCGAAGAAGACAGCAAGAGACACTGGAAAGACGGAGATGTTACGACGAACAGATAGCTAGCGCCAACAAGAAGAGACAGGAACTGATACGACAAGAGAGGGAGAAAGAGAATAGAAAGCTAGAGAAGATGAAGAAGAAGATGGAACAGGATCATTATGAAGGTAATTATAATATTCCGTGGTATTTTTTCTACATACTACTTTAATGTAAGTACGACGCCCAGACCCGTAAGGTGAACACCCAATTTCCTGAGGTATTTTGTGCTTTAGAGGTATTCATTTTTTTAACGAATTTTATAGATTAACAAAAAGTCTATGTCTGGCCATTCGCTTCCACGTTAAGAAATATTTTAGTGTAAATTACCTACTTTCCCCAACTATGGAGATATATTATAATACACAACGAATGATCATCTTTATTACAGCAATCAAAAAGAAGAAAGACCAGCAGGAGTTGAACAGAAAGAACTTCATTGAAGGACACGAGCAGAAACTGACGCGAATAATAAACGAAAAGATGAAGGCAAGAGATATTGACAATGGTACCATAAGAGTAGCACTAGAAGAACTGCGGAGAGAAAGAGAAAGGAATAGACAACAAATGGTAATTAGATGAATCTGTAGCGTCCTGTGCGATGACTAAAGTTTAGACACAAGTATATATAGTAGATGTCTATAAGAAGATTGCTGAGTGGAAAAAATCAAGTACCTAGCGTACTATATTATTGGACGTATTCTCTGAAGCCTATATAGGGTGCAAATGACCTCTCCTACATCCCCTTAACACTTTTGACTCCATCCACTTTTCATAAAACTCATAAGCCATGCCGCCATCAATACATATTGGAAGTGAACCCTCTGAGAGGGTTACCGGCATTACGTTTGCGCTAAAGTTTACCATCGCGGACGGTCAACGGCATTAGCTTTAAAACCATGTAAAACGGAGTAAAATTGTGTTTTCAGGAGGTCTTGTCGCTATATGTAGTTTCCAACCTTTTAAACTTTTAATGAATAGTTGTAACCGTGAACAAAAAAATTTAATAAAAATAAAATGCTTGGATTTTAAAACCAACGCATACACTAATTAATCTTATTAAACACATTACACGGTTTATAATGCAGTATTCGCTACGAAAAACCTACATTTTAAATGAGCCCTACACGAGGGGTCCCGGCATCCCATAAGCGTCTAGGTGAACCCTCCCGGCACTGAACGTGTTAATGGATTGCCGACGTATGTTTATTTCGCACAACATATATTTATCTTTTTGTGCGGTGTACGATCAATTTTTGTAATTTTTCGACTAGTATCAGACGTGAAACGGATGGCACATATATTTCAAACCTATCGCTAAATATTAATATATTTATAGGTACATAAACACAACTGATATCAGCTTAAAATGATTCATCAAATTCTTTACAGAAAAACCTACAACTGGAAAAACAAATCTGCATCGAGAACTACAACCGCGAGAGGAGAATGGCGTCAGCTATGCAAGAAGAAGCAGAGATGCTAGCAGATGAATGGCAGAAGGAGGCGCACCACAAGACTGACGAACATTTGAGGCAGGTTGAGCAAGAGCAACGAGTGTGTAAGGAGGTGAGGTATTACCTACTTGGAACAAGTTTAAGAATTCATATCCCGCGTCCAAACCAAAGTCAAAGTCAAATCATTTATTTCAAATAGGCCCTTATAAAGCAACACGTCAAAATGTACAAAAAATATTAATTGATTCTAGTCGCCCCTTCCAAAAGGTAGTTTTCGTATGGCCAAAAGCGATCGTCACGCGAATACGCGACCGTCGCGTTCTTAAGTCAATTTTTGTTCGGTGAATCCGAACGCGTGATCGCGCCAACAGCGGTCGTTTTCCAGTTTTTGCATTACACTATTATTACTGACATTATATTAACGCGACGAACGCGTATCGCGCGACGATCGCTTTTAAAAATCTCGCGCACTAG
Organism: Xanthia icteritia; assembly: GCA_949128155.2. Classification (NCBI taxonomy): domain Eukaryota; kingdom Metazoa; phylum Arthropoda; class Insecta; order Lepidoptera; family Noctuidae; genus Xanthia; species Xanthia icteritia. Next base: position 5,030,386 of record OX421953.2, read on the forward strand.
TCGGCCACGACTCCGACCAGGGCCAGTGATGGCCGTCTAGTGGTATTGTACCTATGGTGTGTGGCTAGTTGCCGTTGCGACCAAGTGTGCGATACGTGTCGGTTTCTATAGTTTACCAAGAGTTTACCTGGTCGCGGTCGTGGCCGTTTAATGCGCGAGATCCCTTAGACAGGGCGCGGCCATAGGTCATACACTCTCTGCTACGAAAGGTTTTTTTTATTGATTTTATTTTAGCCACGCGCCAAAAGATCCTTAAACAGCATGTTAAAAGGCTCCCACAGACTGGCGCGACCCGGCGGTGACGACGAAGTCTGGAAGATCAACTTCCATGAAGTTTTCATAGGAATTATTGTTCTACTACAGTCGCGTCGCGCTGTCGCGTCGCGACTGTAGTAGAACATGAGTGAAGCTGTGATCATGAGTCAAAGATATCATGTGATCGGAAAGGAATTTACACGGGATTTACATGCAGACTCCTTCCGAGTTTAGGCCATCCCCCAAATGTAAAACCATGCACCAGACGATTAGAAGATGCGTATGCGCGAAGTTTAGCTGATAAGTTATTTATTTTAAGAGTGTCTATCAGACAAACAGAGAGAAGAATTGTATTGAATTCGATTTTTGAGGAAATGCGGAAGATGCCTGTTCATTATCACATGGTCTACTAAAACACATCAAACCTAACCATTAGCTTTTCTTTCCCTTTCTCAAAATTACACAAATTGACAACCATAATTTATGAAGACACAAACTTACATTCTAGAATGCAGCAAAAGAATACAAACGCCACATTCAAACTAGGAACCAAGAACTGGAGCGATCAAAACAAGAGAGGAGCGAGCGCATGGAACGCGTGAAGAGGACCGCCCTCAATGAACTAGAGCGAAAGATAGACAGCGCCAATCAGGAGTTGATGAAGCAGATGGACTATAGAAATAGTCTGAGTTGCCAGATTAGGGAGAATGAGAGGCATTTGGTAAGCTTATGGCTACTTTCTAACCTTTGATTTGCATGTACTGCAACTGTACCTCCGTGTTAACAATTTTATTCGACAGCGCCTTTAATGGCGGTTTTTTTATTTAACATTGCTACTGATTTTCGAATCATGGGAGCCCCTTTACAAGATATTTTAAACGCGAGGGGTAGGTACTACTTAGTAAATGAAGGCACAATGAAACAATAAAATTATTTATTAAGTACAACTTTTCATTTCAGGAATCGGAATTAATAAATATTGAACATAAAGACAGGACTTACACAAAAAAGGCAGCAATGTTTAAAGATGTTATGGCTACAAGATACGCAAGTTCTCCGGCAAGAACTAGGTATCCAAAATAATTATTTATATCAATTTAAGATAAAAATACTCTATTTTTTAGCTAAATATGGTATTAAATTACCGGTCTTTATGTTTTCCAGCACAAATCCTGTTCATCCCTTTAGAAGACTAATGGAGATACAAGACAAGAATAAATCTCTTCACCTGCCATCAATAGGAAAATAATTTATGTTTAATGCAATAATGTACACAAATAATAAAACATAATAATAAATTGTTGAATGATTGTTGACTTGATTAGCTTTTCCTCAAATAATTATTCCGTTGTCGCCATCTATTAAGTTCATTTCGAAATAAATATACACTGCCATCTATCGGTCTTTTGTGTTACTATCAGGCCTACAAGGATAGTTGGCACTGACAGGATTCCGTTTCCATCCGGTTCCTTCCGAAGGAATCTTCTGACTATCTGAGTTTTACGTTATACGCAGCAAGATGGCATTAATGTTTTGCTTTTTCTTATTTTAATATAATGTTAATTAATAGTCTCGAGTAGTTGTAGATTATTTTTGATTGTTTTTTTTTAAGGATTCACAAATTACTTTTGCGAGTATTTGTTAATAATTATAAAACATGAAAATTGAAATGGAACGTAAATTCTCATATTTTCCGGCAAAGATGAAGTGAAGAAAGTTCAACTTTTCAAAGTTTACGATCGGTTTGTGATTTCAAAATCAATGACGGTAGGTACTTCAATAAATGACGAAATGTGATTATTCTCTGCGGGTGAATGTAAAATATTTATACCACTCGTGTTAAGTTCTAATGAAACTGTTTGCATGTGCACGGAATCTTGTTTTAGCAAACATGAGGGACGAAGAAGAAATATTTCAAAACAATTTAGAACGATGCTCATACAGGTTTTTGCAGCAAACTGCAAAAGCTATGGGCCTGCCCTCCAACGTTAAGGTATGTAAAATAATACTTTACACAAAAGAAACATAGTTTATCAAATTCGCACGATAAATATGTCGAAGGATATAACATTTCAACCAAACTTTGTTATTCTTCGAATAAATTTGTAAGTTTCTATTTATATTTATACGCCACCGTTACGGCAAAACGTGACTAATATAAGTTAATATAACATCTTGCATGCCATGTGTGTTTAGTATACCTACTCATGTTTTGGCAAAAAAAAAAAGATATTATCTTAGCTTAAATAGGTATTCAATTAAAACTTTTTTGTTTCACAAGTAAACTTGAATCAACAGATTTGGTTCAATTGTGTTAATTGTTTTGTTAGTATCTTCCATTATCTATTTATCTGATCCTATAATTTCTGAAAATACTCTGAATTTTTGGTATTGCATGCATCAATTTTATCCTGCTTTCTTATCGCGATACGACGGCTAAGACAAATCTCCGATGACCCTATGTTTTTTAGTAGGTCAAATACTAAGACGACCCACTAACCAAATGGTGGTTTAGGGTGAATAATATGACGAATTGTTGCTACAGGACGTACCTATTTATTTATATAGGATATCCAACAGAAGTTAAAAAATCATTTACAAATAAAACTGGTCAAAATAGGAGGGTCTGTAACATACCCATTGGGTATACAGTTGGTTTCAAAAAGATGTAAATCAACAAGAATTCATCTGTGTTCTATAATATTGTACCAATGTAAACAACTAAGTACCCAATGTGGTGTTATATGTCTTGGCTACACAATAACCTGGAACAAAAATTGTAGAAAATGAAATTAATTCTTCGGCAATGTATACATCTCAATCAACATAAAAGAATAATCTGACATGTATAAGCAGAAAACTTAACAATCTAAGAGAACTCTTAAGTAATATACAGCGTGGTACCTGAATCGTTGTAGCTCTACAGTTAAACAGTCTTAGGAGACTATCCCTAACTTTTTGGGACATTTTGATCTGCATTCATAGATAAAAAAAAAATACTGTTAGCAAGAAAATGGGGAGTTTTAACATAAACTTTTTTTGATGCTAATCAATCCTGTTTCTTATAACAATCAAAAAAATGTATTGGACCAACTGAGCACTAGAAAAGTCAAAATTCATTCATTTTAATTAATTAATTAAAATAATTAATTAAAATAATCAATTTCACTTTATTTGCTAGGTAATAGATCAATCAGATCCAATCAATCCGTTGGTCTCGTGGTTGCAAGCGCGACTGCTGAGCGTGGGGTCCTGGGTTCGATCCCCAGGTCGAGCAAAGTGTTATTGGGTTTTTCCATTAGGAATTTCTTAGTAACAGCCTGGAGTTTGGAAGTTGGCGGTGTGATACCCCCATGCTTCGGAAAGCACGCTAAGCCGTTGGTCCTACGCCTGATCTCTCTCCGATTGTGTCCGATTGCTGTACCATCGGACTATGAGAATGAGGGAAAAGAGAGTACACCTGCATCTGCACACACACTTGTGCACTATAATATCTCCCGCGCCGAAGGCTAGTCTCCGTTGAGATTGGCCGACATGGCCGAAATACGGTCTGGAGGACTATATATAATAGATCAAAATGTGTTTTATTTAATACCCTCACTTAAAGATTATGATGTACTGTCCTTAAGTCAATAGTTTTTGAGAGTGTACCGGTCTAAGTGATTTTTTAACTTAAGTCATAGTTTTTGAGTTATGGGATTTTTTAATAACTGCATTTCATCGTTTTTTTTTTTGTACATAAATCATCAACATTACATTGAAGCATTTTGGAATGGAAAATTTCTAACCAGTGGGAATACCAAACTGCATTTCATCGTTTTTTTTTTGTACATAAATCATCAACATTACATTGAAGCATTTTGGAATGGAAAATTTCTAACCAGTGGGAATACCAATGAAGTCAGACTTGAAGTTCTCCATACCAAAATGCTTTAATCAATCTGCCTAGCCTTTTCCCTACTATGTTGGGGTCGGTTTCCAGTCTAAACGGATGCAGCTGAATATCAGTATTTTACATGGAGCGACTGCCTATCTGACCTCCACAACCCAGTAACTGGGTAATATGATACCCCTTGGTAAGAGGGGTTGTCAGACTTTCTGGCTTCTGACGACCCGTAATGTCTGTCAAAGATCCACAAATGACAGCCAGGACCTACGACTTAGCGTTCCGAGGCACGGAGAAGTCTCTGTATGTAAAGATGGTCACCCATCCACGGACCAACTGCGGCAAGCGTAACTTAACCTGATGGATCGACCCGTGCAACTGTTATTACTTAGCCACAAGCTCCTCAATACTTTAATGTACTTTCAATATTAATGTAAATTGCTTCTTTTGTCCTTGGATTATACATGTTGTTACGAAAGACACAATGTGTTATTTTTTTTCATATTTATTTCATATAACTATTGATAGTGCTATCCACGATGACGCGCCCCATTCTTTTTCCTAATTGCTTGCAGTACAACATGCTTAGCATGATCACAATAGAAACGAGTTTTGTCGACGGAAGAATAGACAAAATGACAGATTAACAATCACAATCTGTCATTTTGTCTATTCTTCCGTCGACAAAACCCGTAGAATACCCTTTTCTATGGATGTCATGCTCCGCGTGCAGATTACAGTACAGTAATCGCGTTTAGGAAGAAGAGTCGGGCGCGTCTTCTTGGATGGCATTATCTATAAATCACAAATATAAGTTTAATAAAGTAATAAATATTACAACATACATTAACATCACACCTGTAATTCCCAAAGGATTAAGCAGAGGTGTAGGTACCTGTAGTACCCACATTTCACCAATTATGTTTAAGTCCCATGTAATAAGGGGCGAAAGGGGCAAAAAAAACACATATATACAGTATGTTAACTAACAGAGGGCGTTCCTGTTAACGCGCAATAGTGTAGCGTCCATACGTGCTAAAAAAGATTATCATCGAAAAAAAAAAAGATTTTTATTGAAATTTTATGAATAAAAATGTCAACAAAAATATTAAATTAATACGTAAAAAAAGCTCATCGGATTTTTTTTTTTTGCGTACGCCGCACGGTGGATCGAAAATCGGCTGTAGAAGACATAGGATCTCGATTTCTTAAATGTTATTTTTTTTGCTGGAAATGACTTCTGCTGATCATTACTGTTCTATAAAATGTCATATGAAGTAAATGTGTGCACAAATGGAAGAGTTATAATTTTTATAAGAAAAAAATGTATGGAGCTAGTATGAAAAATCGAATTATCTCCTAAACGGCATGTTTAACCGTAATATCCTTGGAGGTGGTCATAGTGCTAATTATTTATAATTTTTTGGTTGCGGATTTGACGAAAAATTTCATGCCGTTTTTTTTTAAAAATCGTCAAAATATTTTCATTTGTTTTTTCATATGAAACGATTCCTTTTAGTGTTTATGTTGAAGAACACGGACTTTTAACTACACGTAACATAAAATAGCATCACTCCTATATTTCCGAAGGAGTTGGCAGAGGTTTATAGTACACCCACACGTAGACAACTATGTTTGAGCTAGATATTTATCAACACATCATGAGTTTTAAAACTTTACATACAACCAAATTACCAATTGTTTACTCTTCTAATGAGTCCGAAAAGAAGTGATTAAGTAACTACACTGATTAGGTCTTCTAATGAGTCTTTATAGGTGATTTAATGATTTTCAATATCTCACGACAATGCCAACTATGGATTACATTCAACTTTTCCTGATAAGTAAGCTAATTTGTTAATTAGCAGTGCTATGAGTTCTAAGAATAGTTAGTGACAATTATAAATTTTCATTAGCTAATGAGAAGATAACTAATGAGGGTAGTTACCTAATTATTGGCGTTTTACAATAAAAGGGCTAAAGTTTTGTTTTATAATTTAGTTTGTTCACAACTGTGTAACTGCTAACACTAAATCTGCGACTATAAAATCTTAGAATGGAAAGTTTAATCACGAATTTAGACTTGTTTGTTCTTCTACGAAGTGAGAGTACTTCATTTGATCATGAAGTATTGTTCGGTGCAATTATATCCCGCATAGGCGATTGCCTGTCTGACGAAGATCGTGTTGTTCTCAAAGAATTTTGTCGGAGATTTACGCGAGCCGCTTTACAAAGGTTGCAGAAATCCAACCGATTCCTTGACAATTTCAGGAGAAAGTACGAGAATTGGTTGGGAGCAAATATTGATTGGCCGAGTTTTGTGCAAACTTTAGTTAATCAAGAACCAAGTGTTGATGAGATACCAAGAGCGCCCTCAGTCTCTCCAGAACCGTCGACATCAACGTCCATTGGAACAATGACGAAAAGATCCCATAAACCATTCGAAGATCTGGGAAGTAAACAAAAAAAGAGAAGATCTGATGAACACACAGGCGAAGATTCCAGTGAATTGGCATATGCAGCTGCAGCACGTTTAAAAGAAGAAGGGCATGGAGATATCGCCTCTGTCATCGAATACATGATGAAAAATCCTGAAGCAGCCGCTAAATTAAATGAAACGCTTAAGAAACCAGCGAAAACAATCATATTTACGTCAGAAAAGGCGCTTGGATTGCTTCTTTCGCTAAAACTCTCAAAGTGGCAATATATTACGTTGCGAGAGGCTGCCATTCGGGAAGGTGCTAAGGATATTTATCCATCTTACTATAAAGTGCAACAAACTAAGCTTGATTGCTACCCTCCGAAGCAATCAGTGACAGTTACTGATTCATCGGCTAGGATTACACTTCAAGCTTTACTTGATATCACAGTTACAAGAATCCTTCAAAGCCTTTCTAAGGAAGAGCATAACAAGCAGTTGAAGCTGATATCCAAGTGGGGATTTGATGGTGCTTCTAACCAAAGCCGATACAAGCAGAAAATGGAGGGTGAGGAAGATGACTCGAGCATTTTCATGACCTCCTTGGTGCCACTTAAACTGACAGATGGAGACAACATCTTATGGACGAACCCAAAACCATGCTCAGTTTTGTATTGTCGTCCAGTTCAGTTTACTTTTGTAAAGGAGAGTGAAGCAGTTGTCCTTGAGCTGAAAAAACAAATGGATGAAGAAATTGAGGCCCTTATCCCCACAGAGTGCAATAATAATAATAGGGTGACTCATGAACTAATGATGACGATGATCGACGCTAAAGTTTGCACTTACCTTTCTGAAGCTAGATCAAATGCATCGTGCTACCTGTGCTTAGCAAAGCCTACAGAAATAACCGCTTAGATGCTGTAACATCAAAAATTGTGTGTTCTGACCTGTATGAATTTGGCTTGTCATCCCTACACGCCCGTATAAATTGTATGGAATGTCTGTTACACATTGCATACAGGCTCGACTTCAAACGGTGGGCAGCGAGAAGTGATGAGCACAAAGAAATGCTACAGACAAGGAAGAATATAATTCAAAATAAATTCAAAGATGAGCTCAATCTGTTGATTGATATAGTAAAACAAGGCTCGGGAACCACCAATGACGGGAATACTGCAAGAAAATTCTTTGAGTTTCCTAATAAAACCGCAGCTATAACCGGTTTGGATGAAGACCTCATCAAAAGATTTGCTGTAATTTTACAAGCAATTACATCTGGAGAGCAGGTCGATATAATAAAATTTAGAGATTATGCCCGCAAAACAGCAGAAAAGTACGTATTATTATACGACTGGTACTACATGTCGTCAACCGTTCATAAATTATTAATCCATGGGGCTGACATAATTGAGAAAAATAATATTGTGCCGATTGGGACTCTCTCGGAAGAAGCCTCAGAGTCTCGAAACAAAGATTTTAGGTTTCGAGAACATCATTCGCGGAAAAGAAGCAGGCAGGATTCCAATCAAGACATTTTAAATATGCTTGTTGTTTCTTCGGATCCTTTGCTAAGTGCACAAAGGCCTAAGTTAGATGCCAAGAAAAAGCAGAGCTTTTTTGCTGAAACTCAACTTAATTCAATTTCAGGAAACTGAGTTCGAGTTTTTGGATATATCCAATCTGAATGCTGACTCAGAATTGGAGTCTGACAACGAGAGTGATAAGGAAAATTTGTAAAAAAATTATATATGTACTTATTTGTAAATTTGTATTTGAGTCTGTTTGGGTTTTTTTTTGTAATATTTAATGATATTTTGTCTTTTTTTATTTATTTTACTTTATTTTACAAATGCTTAGTATTAATTCCTTAAATTAAATTATTTTGTATATAATATAACTATATGTTATTTAAATAAGAGTTTGATAATCTTTTTTTATTTAAATTAATAAAAATGTGTCAAAAAACAGCAATTTTTTTATTTAATTTTTCTTGTTTTGTGTGTTCTTAATATTTGGGTTAATAACATATCGAACTTTTTAACTTGGACACTAAAAGGGATCGTTTTACATGTAAAAATAAATAAAAATATTTTGACGATTTTTTTAAAAAAACTGCATTAAATTTTTCGTCAAATCGGCAACCAAAAAATCATAAATAATTAGCACTATGACCACCTCCAAGGATATTACGGTTAAACATGCCGTTTAGGAGATAATTCGATTTTTCATACTAGCTTCATACAAATTTTTCGTAAAAAAAATATATTTCCTTCGTTTTTGGGCAGAATTAACTCGGGTGTCATTTTTGTACATAGTAATGATCAGCAGAAGTCATTTCCAAAAAAAATAACATTTAAGAAATCGAGATCCTATGTCTTCTACAGCCGATTTTCGATCCACCGTGCGCCGTCAGTTAGTTAATATACTGTATATAAACAAAGTATATTTAATATTACAGAAAGTGTACCTCATCCAATTGATCAACACAAAAAATTATGGCACACCAAGAGATTTAGATTTATTGGTGCGACATGTGCGTTCCGAACAAAAACGTCAAGCAATGGTACGCAAGGTGGGACCTAAGAAGCGCCCGGTAGGTAAATTATTGATTGATTTGGTCGGAGGTTTTTTTCCAGTGTTGCATCTCAGATGAGACCTTTTTTGGGTAATAAGCTACAGGAACTCGTACTTGATTCCTTGTCATTAATTCATAAATTATTTTCTTTAGTTAAAATATTTTAATATTATACATACTTTGTATTGTAATGATATCCTAACACCTATTTTTTTCTTTTTAATACCATCCGTAAATAAATATATAAAAGTTATAAAAGCTAATTATCTAACACTTACAGCAGAGCCCAGAAATTTCCTCCACAAGTCAATCTCCACCAATCACAAACACACCGAAGAAAGTGGGCCGCATCGTGGTACGCTACAGCCCTGAAGTGCAGTCCCCCAAAAAGTACCCTCAAAGTGTAGCATCCAGAAGAATTCCTCCCACTAGAAGTGACCGTGTACTACGTAGCTCCAACCGGGTCACAAAGCCAAGTTACTTGCTAAATAATACCCTAATGAGTTTGATGAAAGATTCGGATGAGAGGAGCGAGACTAAGATTAAATGTGCTAGTACGGAAGAAATCAGGAAAGCGAGTAGGAGTTTAGCTAAGAAAATTATTGTAAGCTGGCAGAAGGACGGGAAGGTGGTACCCGTAAGGAGTGTTGTAAGTGGAGTTTTGAATTTGCTTGCAGAGATAAATTACTTCCAATACTTTTATAATAGTGATTTAAGGTGATCCGTCGGGATCTCATGGCGTCATGGAGAGTGCCATTGTCGCAACCCAGTGCTGGGCAGGCCACTATTGCGGCGATAAGTCCCCTCTTTGAGGAGTGGCTAGAGAGGCGTCACGGCGTCCTCACCTTCCGCCTGACGCAGGTCCTCACCGGACATGGTTGTTTCGGGAGGTTCCTGTTTCGTATCAGGCGGGAGGAAACGCCCGGGTGTCATCACTGCGTGGATCGCCCGCAGGACACGGTGGAGCATACGGTGGAGGTCTGCCCGGCTTGGGCAGAGTATCGCCGTGTCCTCGAGGGAGTGGAGGCGATCGGTGGCGGGGATCTCTCGCGTCCGGCCCTGGTCCAGGCCATGGTACGGAGCGAGAGGGCATAGGAGGCCGTCACCTCCTTCTGCGAAGCAGTAATGCTCGCGAAGGAGGAGGCGGAACGCGAGAGGGAGAGGCAAATTTCGCGATTCCCGACGCCCTGGGCGTCGGGAATCGTAGGCCGATTCCCGGCCACTGTAGGCGCGGGCTTGCGGACAGTGAGCAATGGGTAGCTCGCCGTCCGATAAGGACCAGGCCCGGGTCGACGGCGCGTTGTGTTCCACGCGCGCCTCAAAGAGATGTCAGCAGAAGTGAAGGGGTCCGTTAGGACCGATGCCTGCCGGGGTTGCGGGAAAGTCCGAAAGGGATACCGTGGCCCCTGGCAGCGTACAGGCAACGGAAGGAACACGGGTGGGTTTTAGTCAGTAAGAGTCTGACACGCCCTCCCGCTCCACCCAGAGCGGGAGAAGTTATTTGATAAATTCCCATCCAAAAAAAATAAAACGGACAGTTGTGCGAGGTTTCACAGAATATCTATCAAGGATTCTAAAATTTGTTTCATTCGGTTCGTTCGACGCGTTCCGCTCGGATAGGTGTGCGTTCACCTTTATTGTCCGCGCGCGACTGCTAGTCACCGCCTAAAGTATGTGAGCGGGTGAGACTGGGTGAGGACGCCATTGACAAAATCGGCAGACAGTTTGCTTGGCCTTTGTCTACTCCGGTGCGGTGCTCACCGCTCACATATTTCAGGCGGTGACTAGCAGCCGCAAGCGGACTATAGCAATTAACTCGATGTTTATACGTGTTTTTCTTTTCATCAAACACTATTTACCTTGTATTCAACCAAGCAATGTTATGTATCTCTGACAATTCTTAATTCTTACAACCACTAAAGCTACGGTTTCCTAGAAAAGTGGTGGCCGCCACGTAGCGTCTGCAATTTACCGGCGAATGATGTCCCTGAAACGTTATTTATGAAAATAAGTAACTAAGTTGGTTGGTGTGTTTTCCTACAGAGGGTTTTTGACATCGTAAAGTCAAACCCGCTGCCCAAAGATTTAAATCGCTAGATTTGCACTCACCGTACTTAGTCACGCGTAAAAGTGTCCATAATGAGAATAGTGACCTCAAACATTTTAAATAGCGTTTCCGTGACAATCAAGTCAAGTCACTGCGTCATTGGGTGGCAGAGGTGACAACACGAAACAGAAACACAACTATCTTTTGACGCGGTAGGACGAATCTAACTATTTAAATCTTTGCCACTGCCATCATTTTCATGACAGCCGTCACTGCGGCCGTAATGTGAGGTCACCGCTCTTCTAGGAAACCGTTTTCCTGGGTCCAAACAAAAACATATCATCACATGAGTTAATCATTGCTCTATCTTTTACTATGTTGGCCAGCATATTCTGACAAAAGACATTTATTTAAAGTTATATTGCCTATTGTGGAAGTGTAGTATAGATAGTGCCATCCACGAAGACGCGCCCCACTCTTCTTCCTAATCGCTTACAGTACAGTAATCGCGTTTAGGAAGAAGAGTGGGGGCACGTCTTCGTGAATGGCACTATCTTTATCGTAATTGCGTAAAACAAGATCAATTACAATCTGAATCATTTTGAAAAATATTGCTTATCCATTTCTTCATAATGTTCAAAAAAATTGTCTGTCTGAATAACGCAATGAATGTTGTTGAACTGTCAACATGAAACCCACTGCTGTTATGCAATTACCCCGCCACCGGTCGTTATGGTAATCCTTTGGGGAGGTCTGTTCAGCAGTAAACGTCATTGATGATGATGATCTTCCACTCAAAATCGTATTCCTTACATTACAGAACAATTCCCCACCACTGGGCAAGCGACCACGCAGACTAAGCGGCGTCTACCCACTCCAACCTGAGGATATTAAAAAACCTTGCGTTGTAGTCAGACGGGCTGACGGCAGTTTCACCAAACTAAACGCAATATTTCGGAGTCAGTTGGCACTAAACAGCTATGACAGACAAAAACAATTCGAAAATTTGAATCCGTCCATATTTAAAGCTAACGCAACACCATCAGTGATAACCAAAATAGTTCAGAACTCGAACATTTCATCAAACTTCAGTGAAATAAACTCTAATTCAAACTACAGGCCATCAAATTTGAGCGAACTGAGCTCAAGTTTTACCTTTAGGACTTCAAATATGAGCGAGTTAACCCCTAGTTTGACCAGCAGACAATCAAACATGTTAAACACCCTGAATTTTGGTATAAGGACACACGTTTCAGAACCAGCACAGGATTCTGGTTACAAAACATCTGTGACAGAAGTATCACCAACTGACAACTACAGAGCCACAAATAACTTTAGCTTCAGCAGTGGCTCTGATGAAACAACCCTATCAAATACTTCCAGAGAAAATTGTCCCGGACCATATGGGGAGTATTATCATAAGAAGATTAGGGCTGAACAAGTAAGGACTTTACGGAGGAGCAGGGAGATGCCAAGGACCGTTGAAAACGAGTGCAGGCTACCAAAGATTAATGAGGTTTTCAGCAAGTTTAGTAGTGTGTATAGTGGAGATCTTACGCGGCCTTTATATGTACAAGTTGACAGTGAACCTGAGATTGGTAAGTTTTTTTTTTCGATGTACAATATGGGCCCAAGGATATCTTTCTTTTGATCTTGATCTTTAAAGAAAGGCCAACCAACAATTAAACACTACTTTGTCAAAAGTTGTGAAACTCAGCTGTCATTCTGCAGCAATTTTCTTCAGTTTTTTTCCTGTCGCTCGTCCGTAGCTGCCAACAACGTGTCGCTAGCTACGGAAAGTATTTCATAGAAACCAATCGTGTCGCGGCGACACGTCGCCTGCATTTGTCTCCCGCTGTCGGGTACGGAATGGTACCATAGCATACCCTTTTTGCTTCGTTTACGTTCATATACATCTGGTCTGGGGGTGTACTCCTCTGCTAACCCAATGGAGAATACAAGCGAGATATTATGATTAATTGTTTCTTTCCAGCCCAAAACCCAAACGCGAACATACCGTACCAGGTCACCAATAGTCTCGAGACGATATACAACTTGAAGATGGCGCAACAACCAACACGAAATATGTCTACAACGACCAACACACACACCGTTTACTGTACTCCTGTGATATGTACTACGTGAGTACTATCGGTCTAATCAGTGGCGTATTTTAAGTTCCCAAAAATTTTACAAAAAAAAAGGAAATATATTTGCTACCGCGGTAGTGTCTTAACCTTGATTTTACAAAAATAACCAATATTTTGCGAGAACAAGCGAAGCGAGCTCGCTGGAATCGCCGCGCCGAGGCGTCTCCGTAGTCTGTGGGCTCTACGAGATATTATCTCAAAACCTTGGATTATTTATGTCTAGATAGTGTCGCGCTGCAAAAGAACTAAAACAAACAGGCCAACTTTGTTAAGCTGGTGTGCGTGACAGCTACGTCTTACACACATGCCGTGTCTTTTTACTGTCATTGTGCTTTTTTAGTGTGCGTGCATATAGCGGCCAACAGTTGGGCGCAATTTTTTTCGCCGAGTTCACATCCTTGACTATCTATCTAGACATATTTATACCTAAAACAAAACTTATTAAATGCCAGTCATTTGCTACAAAGTTCTTTTGGCGCGTGGAGTAAATCGGCACTGACGCCGCCATATTGTTTTTTCTATTTATTTCACAAAACAATTGCACGAATGTTTAGCAACAGAGCTCCCCTGTTTACGTCATTCGAGCGCCAGAAGATAGCTGTGTACATTCCAATGCTGGGCATGCCTGCACTGCAAGACATTGCATATACTTTCTTTGGTGAACTGCAGGCATGATGATTGCGTGGGCACGGAGTTTCTTGCCATTTCTAAGTATAGAAACTGAAAATGCACGGGCTTGATTTAAGGCCGCCATTACACTTGTAAGTTTTCTTCACGTAAGTCGCTACGTAATTAAATTACGCCAAATTTGTAAATGTAAACTCTACTAGTAAGTAGCATATCGTAATTTCTTCTTACATATTACCCAGTCATAAGTTACTTAGGTACATAAGTTTTACGGAAGCAACTTACAATTGTAATGGCGGCCTAAAGTAAGAAACATACTCTTGGCTTAGCATGACCACCATAAATAATTCACATAAATACGGGAATTACCACAATAGAAATGGGTTTTGTCTACGGAAGAATAGACAAAATGACAGATAAACAATCACAATCTGTCATTTTGTCTATTCTTCCGTCGAAAAAGCCCGTTCTATGATTGTCATGCTTCGCGTGCAGGTCTTATTCGACGAATGGTATATTTCTTAGTGCCCTCCTTTGTTTTGACTTTTTCTTTGTTGTTTCTCTTTTCAATTACTTGCAAATTACTATACATACATGCTCAAATTAAACTACGGCTAAACTTCATATCCATCATGTCTGTAAAGTTTCATCCACTATTTTCATTTTACCTAGTCTACCGACAGATGTAATAAGCCTCTCCCCCCACAGGCGCGTTTTTATCGCGCGATAATAACGCAAGCGTTATTGCGATAATGCGTCCCGATTTCTTGCACACAGCTGCGTTTTTATCGTCCGATATTTCTAACATCTGGTTGTAACCTACACTACAGGCCCGCCCGCTCTACACCGTATTAACGTTATTAACGCAGCTGTGCGCAAGAGCATGCGTCCTCACACAAAATATTCTAAGAACACATATCGGAACTTCTATTGCGTGGTTATTATCGCCGCAGTGTGTAACTTCGTGGCCGTCCTAATACAAAATGTACCTACTGAAAACAGATATCGCAATAACGCTTGCGTTATTATCGCGCGATAAAAACGCGCCTGTGGGCCTGCTACACAATTGAAGCCTCTCCGGCTTTAATTGTGTTTCTTCAAGACGTTTTGGGGGACTGTCTTATGTAATTTTGACGTTCAAACAGTGCTATTTCTCAGCCTACAGACTTTTGATTTTTGATTTTGAAAAGAATAATATTTACTTACTTTCAGTTATGTCTAACATTTTCTCTTCAATCACTAAAGATTCCATACATACTACTTGATTCATTTATAACGTTTAGATATAATCACATTTAAGAACAAAATACTCGACAATAAATTTAACACACACATCATTCGCAAAACAAAATTGTTACTAAATCCCTCACCAGCCAACTAAATCACTAGCACCGTGTAAACCGCACCGCTTTCTACCAGGGTGTCATAATACAAAGGCATTGTATGAAGCTTACAGCTTGCATGTGTTGCTTGCAGCAAGACGCAACCCTCATCCAACGACGTGCACAACCAGCACAACGTGTATAATCATGCTTGTGAGTTACGCTTCTTTTCTACTAACACGTCTTGTTTACATGTGTCCAGTGTTTAGTAGTGTGGCTGTAATTATGAACAATCTTAACCGTTCTGCTCGGGTACCTACTTAATACTTGACTGGTAGTCTACATAGAGTCGCTAAATGACTGGAAACATGTAAATTATATTCTGCTTACATTTATAATTTTAATACGATCCCATAAATTTATCCTTTGAGTTTGACAAAACAGCTTACTCACGCTAGCTCCTTCAAAAAATAAATTGGAATAAGGGCAAGAGTATGATGGTGACGCTTGCTGCTTCAAAAATTCTACTTATCATCAAACCTGACTAATAAAATTGATCACCATATAACAGAGATGCAACGTCCAACGTTGCCGCACCGCCGCCGCTGCGGATTGTAGAGTGATATGGCAAAATCAAGCGGCGACGGCGCAGCGGTGGCTCAGTCCACATGGTTACGCGAAGCGGTGTCGGTGCGGCAGCGGTGCCGTGTACACGAGCCCTTATAAATACTTTTTCTTTCTACATCGTTTTCGTTGAGTGAACTTCTGCCACAAGTCATCTTATATCTTCACTAGGCTAGTTGACTTCCGGTATATTGAACTGCTGGTCAATAGTCCAAAAATCAAAATCCTGAACCAACAGCAGAAGTTTATTTTTAGAGACAGCTTAGACACTCATCTTCATATCATGCTGATGGACTACTTATTTTCATTTTTCCTGTAATGTATAAGGGTTTACTCGTGTGGAACGCTGGTACAACATCAGCGCGAACTGTCGCCAATAAGCGCCGCTAAGTTGCTATCTAATTAGTTGGGCCGGTTTGCGCTTATTTGGCAAAAATTATGAAAACTGGCTACGCTGACCATCGTTGGCAACCAGCGCTCACAGACAAGCGCTGGCATATCGGCGCCAGTAACCAGCGTTCTACATGAATACAGCCGTATTGATTATTAAGCCTTGTGTTTGCCAGCACCGCCGCGTGAAAACCAGCCGTTCTACATGATCGAGAATGAAATAATCCCGAACGCAAATGATTTCTTCAGCAACTTCCACTGTCACGAAGACAATAATAATGGTAAGGATGTTTACTTAAGCCCAATTGTATGCTAGAAAAGTGTTATAGTACGAGATCCGGCTTCGAGATTACTACGTTCATCGAGTTTTAAATCGAAATCTAATTTTTACATATATAATTATCAATGGAGGAATATATTTTTGCCAGGGCGCCTATCAAAATGTGGCCGCTAGTATTTTCAATTAAAATAATATTAATTTATTTTTCGGAACATTTATACATGACGTATATTCATTATTTAGATATCAAATTAATGCAGCATGCAATAAGTCTGCATTTGCAAAATTGGCCACACATAAGGGTTGCCCGCTGGTAAAGAAGGAGTAAAAGGGAGCGCCCTTTTAATCCTTCTTCATGTATAAATATATCTTCGTCATGTATAAATGTTCCAAAAAATCAATTAATATTATTTTAATTAAAAATACTAGCGGCCACATTTTCTAAAGGATATAAAGTCATGAACCATTTTTTTTTTTTTGTATAAAATGAAAGGGCTTAATTAGCACATTACAAAATATACAGGGTGGAATTGAAGTCATGGGCAATATAAAATATTGCCCATGACTTCAATTCCACCCTGCAAGTTGCTAACGATTTGATTCCTAATTCATTCCAACTTTCCCTTCATACTTTGCCGGCTTAGGACGGTCAAAACCACTGTACGACTAAACGCCGACAGACACTACGCCGACAGACTGAACACCGACAAGACTTTACTTCGACGGGACTCTTCGCCGACAGGACACTTCGCCGACAGGACTCTTCGCCGACAGGGCTCATCAGCGACGCATAGCGAGCTCGGGACTTGGGGCACCCCGACTCGTTATTTTTTTTTAAACCACAGAAGTAGGAGCCCCGCGATTGGCGTATTTACAAAGTTGGAATCACAGTATTTACACTAATTGTTCAGGAATCACGAAGTTTATTTACAATAATTTTAAGTCAGTGGGTCATCTTAGGGGCGTCCGGGTAGCGGCGATGGAACATTTCACGAGCTCGTAATAAACTTGTGCCATTGTAAAGTAAAACCATTTGTAGGTATTGTTGGTTTGTGTACCTACCCTGCACATTACGCGGTCGAGGCATCGTGTTCACAATTAATCCACTAACACTTTATGCACTGCAATCCAAGGGTAAGAAGAGTGAGGCGCGTGCGGCGATTACGTTCGGATTTATCGTAAATCAACTACATGCGTCAACCCACCTGCGCAGTCGTTATGACACTAGTTTGGGGAGGCTGCCCCCGCGCGGGGGTGATATTCGTATTTTTGAGTGAGGGAGAACGGGACGGGGAGTGCGGGGCGGGCGGCTTAGCCTATTCTTTGATGCCGCGTGCCGGCCGGCCGCAATGAACCTAGCTATTAGTATTATTTGATGTTTGTTTACCTACTTTTTTTCCGCTCTGCAGTGCGCTTTAATATTTTGATACT
The DNA here is from genome assembly GCA_949128155.2 of Xanthia icteritia. Classification (NCBI taxonomy): domain Eukaryota; kingdom Metazoa; phylum Arthropoda; class Insecta; order Lepidoptera; family Noctuidae; genus Xanthia; species Xanthia icteritia. The sequence continues at coordinate 5,048,392 of OX421953.2, forward strand.
TCAAAACTTATTGGCGTTTATGAAGTATTTTATTTTTATTATTTTTAGTGTTTATTTGCAATAATAGCCTTTTACAATATGAATTAAGTACTTACTAAATTTTTAAGGTTTTCCATACTTGCATTAATAATATTTTTGATTTGCGTAATAGTAGCCTTAATGCAAATAGTATCATGAGTAGTGTCTTAGTTTAAAATATTGCCCATGACTTCAATTCCACCCTGTATATATTATAACCCCAAAAATAATTTACACACACAGCCAAATGAAGGGGTATGCGCTAAGGTAGCCCGCGAAATTAAAATTTTCTTTAGTTTTTTGCCATTTTGAAGGTCAGCGTCAGGTTGTATGATATTGATTAAAATATGATTTCCGGTAGCTACATGGGCGAATAAACGAACTTAGCTTCGTTCCCAATGCGGCCTGCTCTTTATACTTCTAGACCCAGAGGTTTAGTCTGTGCGTTGACTGTCAGAATGAATAAATTTAAGATTATTGTTAAGTCGATTTCTGTTGTAACGCCCGTAGCTTTAACATGTCCACAATAGAAACGGGTTTTGTCGACCGAAGAATAGACTACAAAATGACAGATAAACAATCACAAGCTGGTCTATTCTTCCGTGGACAAAACCCGTAGAAAACCCGTTTCCATTTTGTCATGCTACGCGTGCTGCTTGATCATTATTATGATACTTGTAAATTACAGGTGCACCGACCTCGCACTTCCAACGTTCCTGTTCATCCGTAGAGACCATAACGTCGCAGGAGCAGGAGTTAGCTGCTAACCTCTCCATACCAGAGATGGTGGAAGATGCACTGGAGATTATCAGCCAAGATGGGGTAACCAAAATTTAAAATTATTTATTCGGATTAGACTGAGAATCAGTACGTTTTGAACATTTAAATTTGTATAAAACGGCCATACTCAAATTGTGCCTCTGTGGGGGCTCCGCAAAAATACTGGTCATAGTAATATAAAGTACTAAAGGATTAAATAGATAGATTGATAGAAGAGTTGAAGCTAGGAGGAGCTTGTGGCTAAATAATAACATCCGCACGGATTTATACATCAGGGTAAGCAACGCTTGCCGGGGTTGCTCCGTGGATGGGTGACCTTCTTTCTAACCGAAACTCCTCCGTGCCTCGGAAAGCACGTTAAGCCGTTGGACCCGGCTGTCATTCGTGGATCTTTGACAGTCGTTACGGGCCGTCAGAAGCCAGAAAACCAGTCTTACCAAGGGGTATCGTATTACCCAGTTACTGGATTGTGGCGGTCAGATAGGCAGTCCCTTCATGTAAAATACTGCTATTCAGCTGCATCCGGTTAGAATGGAAGCCAATCCCAACATATTTGGGAAAAGTTTAGGCAGATTGATTTATAGAAGAGTTTAAGTCGCATGTCAGATTCGACATCCAGTCTATTGCGGTATTTTATTATTATAGCTGCATAGGTTGAGTTGAGAATCCTGTTTCACAGTTTTAACTCCACTCTAAGTTCAAATAACCTTGTTTTAAAGTTTTGTCCCGATATAAATAAAATAATCTTTATTTCGGATAAGCATCATCCATATGGGTTAGTAAACAAAAAGATAACTTATATCTAGGTTAGTAAACTATTTGGAGACAAGGCTGTTGTTCAAAATGCATCTTCGAACAACATCACCTAACAAAGGAGAATCGTACCTCCCTGCTATGGTCTTCAGGATGGAGTTGGAGCTTTCCCGCACTCTGCAGAGCAAAGAGGCAGAATTCTGTCTGACGATGGCGTGGAACCCATCGACGTATGCTTGTGCAAACATACCCGATGCACTGCAGAAACGGGGCAGCCCCATCAACATCCTGAACCCTTTATTATATAACCATGTGACTTCTGTATGGAGCAGTAGTATTTTATGTTTGCTGCCAAATCTATTTCTGCTTCAAATATCATCAATCAAGCCCGACATCAAACAATAGGAATGATGACAAACTTTTTTTTTCCGTCATGTAGATTATTAAAAAAATATTGGACACTTATTTTTCGTTTTTTACATAATGAAAAGATTATGGCAATAGATTGAGTAGGCAATACGTTAAAATGAGGCATGACGTCACTCCCCGGTAGATTTTATACTGACTTGTGACGCAGCGAGCCCCCACTCCCCAACTTTAATGCGTTTTATCTAAAACATTTTTTTATGAATATGATAAAGCAAAAAATACGTGTCTAATATTTTTTTTATTATCTGACTGATGGACAAAATAGTTTTTTTTTTCAGGCAATATCCCTATTGATGATGAATAAAAATCTATTTCGTAGGAAATTTGATGCAAATGCTAATGTCAAGTATTATGATTATTAATGAAGAATACACATAAAACCATGTTTTGATTATTTTGGGGCTCCGTCAAATGTTTCATTTTCCAAAAGGGTACCGTCGCCAAAAAAGTTTGAGAACCGCTGCTCTAAATTTATTATACCCTTCACGATGGTTAAGGGTATGCTTATACTGAATCTCTTCTTGACAAAAGACTCACACATCCCTTCCACTTTCTCTGATGATATAACCAAGCAACGCAAAATTAGGATACTGCCTAGACTTTTGCAAGAAACACGACGTTTCTTGACGTTTTAAAACCTCTGTAAATAAAAAGAAGGAAAGAAAGAAAATAAATTTATTTGACTCTAGTCGAGGCACACAATATTTACACAAAAACAAAAAAATAAAAATAACTTAGAATACCACTGTGTGCCTCACGGCTGTGCCAAATAGGCCCAGTTCAGCATAAACGCCAGACAACTAGTGTCTGACACTGGTTTTCAAAATAACACTTAAAAGAATCCCTAAATAAAAGTGCACTGTTGGATTTTTAACTCTCAGCGCTGAGCCTAGCGTTGAAAATCCAACAGTGCACTTTTATTTAGGGATTCTTTTAAGTGTCACTTAGTGAAGGTGAAAACGAGCATTAATGTACTAAACATAATATTTCAGGACTATATGGAGCGCATGGGAATGGACATAAGGATGCAGTGCATCCTGTGCAACTGGGCAGGACCCAAGATCATTCTCGAGTACCACATCAGGAAGGTATGAGATTCTGAACTTTTATTTTATTTATTTATTTAACAGTTTATGTACACACATATAAAGAGACAAGAAAAAGGAACAGAAAAATACGTACAAAGGTGATGCTTATTTCTAAAGAAATCTCTTCCAGCATACCTGCGATAGGAGAGTGGATAAAAAGAGATGTAGACAACGTGTGTAAGAGTAGAAGAGAAAATAAAATACATAAAATAAAAACATTTAACCATTCACTAATATAAAATATGACCTTCAATATGAAAATATACTTACATACATACTTTCAAAATAAATATCTCTTAAATATATATACTAATAATTATAATTTAGTAGGTATATAATATAATAATAAATACGAAATATGCAACTATGACGAAGTGGAAAGATAGTGTTCTTTCACTCTTCTTTTAAAAACTGCAACAGTTTGGCAGTCCCTAATGTTAGGCGGTAGTGAATTCCACAACCGTACCGCATGCACACTAAAGGAGTAGGAGTAGAAGTCGGTTTAGTGGGGAGGGGATTTAAGGAGATTTCTAAGATGCGACCTGCAAGGAGCATCAGAAAAACGGGCGTAGGAAAAGCGTTCCCGCAGTTAGGACTTTTCTACGCTAATAATAATTTTATTTTCTCTACTACTACACACGTTGTCTACACCTCTTTTTATCCACTTTCCTATCGTAGGTATGCTGGAAGAGATTTCTTTAGAAATAAGCATCATTTTTGTACGTATTTTTCTGTTCCTTTTTTCTTGTCTGTGCATAAACTGTTAAATAAATAAATAATCTAAACTATTTTATTTTATTTATTATGGGACAATAAACAGCTACAATATAAAATGTTTACAAATAAAAATAATATAGGCTCATAAGGAGTATAACAACATTAAAATAAGGTAAAAAGTGCCACTAGATTAATTAACATTACTCAGAAATATAAAATAAAAAAATAAGTTAATTTATTGATACAATAAAATTAATTTAAATAATTATTTTTTTAAAAATACAAAAATTATATAAATATTAATTTTAGGATAAAATAAAAATTATTAAAAAAAAAAGAAGGAATAGACAGTACAATTAATTAAGAAAAAATATTGAAACGATTGAAATAAATTAAATTATACACTAGTGACCCGCTAATATTATAAACTAGTGACCCGCTCCTGCTTCACACGGTTTTTACGAATATACAAAACATCGAGATTTCTTAGTTATATGTTACTTTAATATTAATTTATTATACACATGAACCTTCCGGAATAAATTCTCTAAACGATGGTGAAAACCTCATCAAAATCTGTTGCGTGGTTTAGAAGAACAACGCGGACATACAGACAAACGCGAAAAACGACTTTGTTTTATAAAATGTATAGATAGAAAAGATATGATTATTTGTATGTTTGTTACACTTTCACGGCTGAACAGATTTTGATGAAAAAAAAACCAATATGGGGATACTTTGAACTTTTTATCGACATAACACGTGGGCGGAAGTAAGTAATATTATCAAGAAAGACAATTTGTATTTTTGTTTGTAATAAACAAACTCAAAAACCAGTGGACGGATTTTAAAAAATATTTCTGAGTGACATAAGCTATAATTTATAAAGATACTAGCTTTTGTCAGCGGCTTCGCTCGCATGCATGTCGGAAATTATCCCACGGGATCGTACTACCGGGATAAAAAGTATCCTATGTCCTATTCCAGGTCCTGCAGGGCTAACATGACAAGCGCGAGAACGCTCTTTTTCTCGTTTTGTCGAATTTTGTCTACGATTCTGACGTCATTCTAAACCCTAACATGACCGTAAACGACGAGTAAACTCGAAAAAAGCATTTTGACACTTCTATATCTCGCGACGAGAAACCGATGTTGCAAGTTATTAAAAACAAATTATTTTTATGATAGCAACATCGGCTTGAGATTCCGTTTCATTCATTCAATGGTGCCAATTTCCTTGTCACAAATACATCTAAACTAGGCCAAAAATTCCAAAATTTAGATTATTCCTGTCAACCGACGATTTCCCATTCTGAAATAGACTAGTGACACAACTTAACTATATTTTAGTAGTTATTAATTTCTAAAATCATATAAATCTAAAATTATGATTGTCCAAGTATTTAATCGCGATTAAAAAGGTGTGGAAATTAATTTTCATGAACTAAAATTCACACCAACACCTCGACTTTTTTTTATTTTCTTTTGCTTATATCTCGAAAATGGTGTGTCCTATCGCAAAAATAATGAAAATTTGAACCCCCTTTATGAAACCCATAAACCCCTAATACCCAACATATAGGTAATAATTTTTCATATTTTCAATACAAAAAACGAAAAAATCCATATAAAACACGTCGTTCCAATATAAATAGTCGTTTAAAACTAAGTATTTTCATTATTAATATATTGTAAAATAAAATGATGACTAAAATAATTACAATTATGAAACTGCTATGTTATTTTGGAGATATTTTTTGTATAATAATTTTGTCTACTCTTCTCGTCGTTCTCGTCGTCAAAATCGAGGACGAGTAAATACGACTTAATGACAGAAGAATCGGAGATTATCTCGTGTTGAATTGTCAAACATCGAGATAACTAAGGTGCCATGTTAGGGTTTGTCGACAAAACATAAAGTTTGACAGAAGGAGTCGACTATTTTGTATGGAGGCGCTGTCAGAAAACGAGAAAAGAGACAAAATAGACAAAAATTACTCACGCGAGAACGAGTAATTGTCGCGTGCGTCATGTTAGGCCTGCTGGTCTACCCATGTGCCAAATTTCATTTTTAGTGTGAAAGCATAACAAACAAACAAACTCACTTTCGCATATACATATCTGCCGCGAGAAAACAACCATTAAGATTACACCGTGAAATCTTAATGGTTGTTGTCTCGCGGCAGAACAACTTGCCATAAGGAGTACTTTCGAATCATAGAGTAAAAGTAAAAAAAATAAAGATGTTTTTGTTTTAAAATAATAAATATTCATCAACTCGAAAACGTGAGAATCAATAGTAACAGGTAATTTGTAGGTACTCCTCGAATCGCACGCGCCGCCGACAAAGGGAACAGCGATGCATAAATGTTCAAAACAAAATAAACTCTCGCTCGTAGTAATACGGCATACAATAGTTTGCACGCAACAACACAACATTTTTTTTCAAAATTGTTTCTAATATTTTATTTGTTTATATAACGATTGTATTACCAAGACAAAACCTTTTCGCTGCGGGAAAACAACCATTAAGATTTCACGGTGTATAGCGGATCACGCGGCCGAGGCAATGCCGGAAGCTAGTAATAAATACATATTATGTAGTTATGAGATATTTTTCTATTAAACCTTTTCATCATAATATACTCTCTGCAGAAAGTGCAATCTGCAAAATGCTTTTTTCGCTTCATTCTTTCACAATCACAAGGTAGATTACCTGGTGTACGATGCGGTAAGCGCTGTGGTGTTACGCTACTGCTATAACATACTTGTTGAAAGACCTACACTGTCCTCCCATACCTGATAGCACTGTTATTTGTAAATATTGTAAAAGCCCATTATTTTTAAAAGAGTGGCCGTGGAGTTTCTTGCCGGCTCTTCTCCATAGGAAGCGGCCAATTGGAGCCGTGCACCTAGCTTCTGACGTTTCATAAGTGCCCATGTAGGTTTATGTAAAATAAAAAAAAATAAAAAAAAAAATAAAAAAAATAGTTGTTAGGCGTTTTTCTGCATTTCCTGTCACAAAATTAAAGTGATTATTAAGAGGGAACAGGGCCTGCGAGGAATTGGAAAAATAGGTATTTGAAGAAACTATTGCCGTCGTCTTACCTCAAGTCTGCCCCCATAGAGTGCGATAGTGATAGCTACAGCTCGAGACAAATTATATCTCAAAAAAAAATTACGAAATCGACGTTTCGTATTCCCCCTTTTTTCTCCTCGAAAACTGAACCGATTCAATTATTTTTTCATTCAAATTTTAAGAAAGAGTATGTCTAGGTTTCTTTCATTATCTTTTATGTTAAAAACATTTCAAATTTGTCTGGTATTCCTCTAATCACGGCGGTAAAAATGGGGCATTTTTGTAATTTTTGGTGGGTCATATTTTCCTTACACGTGACTACAGCAGACCTTGATTTTATAAAAATGATTGCTGTAGAGGCATTATTCAGGAAGAAAAAAGGGGAATACGTTTGTATGGAGATTCGCAGGCCCTGTTCCCTCTTAATACCCAGTGGTATACAGGTATTTTTTAAACGCTCATAGTTTGATCAAACGTACAATTATTTTAGACACGAATAATCTAATGATCTTGTGGATTTCAGTCGATCAAAGCGTAGCCGGGCTGGGACGGATACTTTGCAGCCCGGCCACCAAGAATATCCGTCTACTGCCATAAACATTATCTTATTTGACACCATGGCCGACTTGCAATGTACAGTTCGCCTCAAATAACTTTGCCGCTCTGAAGCTAGGTTGCGCATTACTGTTTTTTAAGTAAGATTGCCTACTGCGCAGTCATTTGTAACCTACTTCAGTGCGGCGAAGTTATTTGACGTGAACTGTAGCACACTGTTTAGCGGGAATATTTTATGACCATACCTTTTCACCCATTCCAGGAACATTCCACCGACATAGTCGAGTGCCAGTCCAATGAGTTCAGCACATCCTACACACTAGGAAAGCTGTCTTCGCACCGCGTGTGGCTCAGCCACGTGCTGCAGCATGAAGGAGCGCTGTACGTCCTCAGCGCCAAGTACGAGGACCCGGACTGCTTCATGGCGGCTCTGTCGGTAAGATAATACGGTCAAGGAAATTTGTCGTTAGGCAAATTGGCACACTACGTCAACTAGTCGTGTTATAGCCAACTGTCAAAGAATGGCAGTTGTGATTTGAAAATACGGACAATTTAGGGTGTCACTCAATTTGCTTAACGATTAATTGCCCTGACTTTACATAAGTACGCCATAAATAGCATCACGACTTCATGCCCCAAAGAAGTAGGCAGAGGTGCAGGTTAAGACGGCACGGTTGGCGCAGTGGTTAAGCGATTGACGTTTTATTCCCGCACGGAACACATATTTGTATGACCTACAATTAGTTGTTCCGAGTCTGGCTATTTGTGTATGTGAGTTGAAATGTTTGTAAACGCACCCACAATACAGAATAAATTCCTAGTTTGGGGCTACGTTTCTTTATAATTTTTTTTTTTATTAAAGTCTCATGAAATAGGGGGTGGGCCCATTCTCAACAACAGGGCACAAATACAGGACTGCAATCTCAGCAATGTCCCTTGCGAGCAGAGACAGACGAAGCATATAAATCGCAAGAATGCAATTTGCTTACATTTTTGGAAACTAACTCAACCTCACACCATCTCCCTCCACAGACAGTATCATACAACCCGGACGACCCTAAAACCGGCAGCCTCACGATCTACAACAAAGTGACAGGCGAGCCCTTCACCTGGACCGGCCTAGTGACGGACTTGCCCCCCGGCATGCCATACGAAAATGACCCTAACTGCTTCAGGCTACAAATCTCTAAGATGGACTTACTACCTAACAGTGCTAACTTGAAATTACATAATAGGGAGTTGGTTTTACGGTCGCCTAGTAAAGTGGTTGTCGGACAGCCTGAGCTGGATAACATAAATATCAGTTTGACTGTTAAGATTTTAAATTAAAGTTTTTAAGGCGAAAGTGATCCGCGAAATTCAAATTTCCCTACGTTTGTTGCAACTTGCGGGTCAGTGTCAGGTTGAAATATGATTCGCGACCGCAACAAATATATATTTACAGAGTTATAATCATTCGCCATTATAAACGCACAATTAGACTAAGTTTTGTTATGTACAGACGCCAGCACATCAACCTACTACAATCCGTCAAATTTCTTTAATAGATTTTCAACTTTATCAATGAAGCATAAGGTTCAAAGTTGATTGGGAAAATTTGACAGTTTCGGGTAGGCTGCTAGCGTCTGTAAGATACTTGATGGTTCCAAAAAAAAAAATTTAATTAAAAAATTCTAATAGAACACATACATATACATTTGTATATTTTATTAAAATAAGTACCTATTAGTTACTAATGTAAAATCATGCCATAAACGGGCAAGATATGGCCTGTACATAAAAACCACCAACTTTTACAACTGGTAACACCTATATTTTTAGAAAGAAAGAAAGAATAATATTTATTTGGACACAGTTCGTGAAACACATAATACAAAGATAAAAAGTGAAAATAATCATAAAGCAATAATAGTGTGTGCCTCACGGCTGCGCCAAAAAGGTTCATTTCAGCATTAATGCCCGACAAATGCTGTCTGACGCTGGTTTTCTAATGAACCCTCATGGACAAGTGACGGGGAGTACCAACAGTTTCAACATACCTAATACATCATTTTTATATCTCTAAATAAATAAATAAACTACATAAGGTCTATTTAAATAATTGTTTCGAATCAATGTTATTTCCACTTAAACAAACATCAACTTTATGAAAGTGTAAATAAAATTGATTTTAGACTGACTAGTACTGTTAAAAATGTCATAAAAAATAACATGAAGTTGTAGCGCAAACTGAACCCTATGAGTAGGTATTACAGTTGTTTTTCCTAAAACTCGTGTTTGCTTTGTTTTTAAATAAATGACTCTTTTTCTTACGGTCGCGAATAATATTTTGATCAACATACAATCTGACACTGACCTGCACATTGCAAAAATCGTAAGAAAAAATTTCGAATTTCGCGAGCGCATCCTCTATAAGGATATATATTTTTTTGTTATGATCTCTCCATTATAGTTTTACAGCTGTTTTTTCTTCGTCAAAGATTATGATAACCATGTGTAATATTAGATACTGATCTAGTGTATTTGCTGGTCAATTTATCAGTAGTTATCAGCTATCTTGATAACATTTTGTACAATATTTCCTGTTTGTTTATTTTTATTTTGTAACTCATTTACTTTGTAAACGTTTTACCTACTTAAACTTAAAATAAGGTGTTATGAATCTCACCAGCAAAGCCTTTATTGTGGGTGCCATTGGATTAGTCGTAATCGAGGTTGTATTTTAGACCAACTGTCGATCTGACGTCATTATGAATTCAATATGGCGGGTAGCGCCATATTGAATCGCGTGCCATATTTATTTGGTAGTGTATAGTGCCGCTTTATCCCTATCGGATAAAGTGCAGCTATTTGCGGCATTATAGGCCCGGCTAAGGTGCCGTAAGCATTGCATTGTCACTATCACTTGTTATTTTGTTTTATTGTTGAGATTATGCCACTAGCGGCACTTTATCTGATAGGGATAGAGTACCGCTAGCGGCACTCTATACACTGCCTATTTATTTAGAAATGTGGGTGTACTATTAGGTACATCTCTGCCTAACCCTTAGGGGATTCCTGGCAGGCGTTATGTTATAGTATTATGGAACCTTAACCATTACTTAACACCTCAGATTACAGAGCAACCAGTGTGTTATGTATTCTTAGACTAAGGATGCCGCCACACCAATCGATCGATTGTCTATCGATGCCATCGATCGATGATAAAATGGATCAGTCGACGTCGATCGACGGTAGAATAGATCTGTACGTCGATTTATGATGGATCGATGGTCAATGGATGGTCGGTCGATGGTCGATCAATGATAGATGACCTTGATCAACGATGGGTCGATGGTCGATCGACAACTTTATCGATCGGTATCCAACGGTCTGAAAAAGCCACCACACCAATCGATCGACGTTGATCTATGTCGATGGCACCCTAAATCATACCATTATGACTTGAGTTTGATGTTGTGAATACGATACAAATGTATTGTTCATGATATTTTAATAAACTTTTCCCAAAGTCCATGATCTCCGTAAAAGTTTATATTTTTTCGACTTTTTTACCATATAAGAAACAAGTTTAGTATTAATATATTATTAAGTGCCTACAGAGCGTTCATTATAACTTGTCCCGTGACGCGATTGGTAGCACTGTTCTGTCAGTCACCATTTTGAAGTCTATTTGAATTGAAACTAAACTTGACAGGCAGTGGTGCCAACATGATGGCAAGGACCAAGTTCTAGTGAACGATGTGTATTAATAAATGTACCGCCTGAAATTTTTATTCTACTCAACTAAAGAGTAGAATAAAAACCTGCGCAGACTGGCGGACGGGACGGCAAAGAATTTTAAATTTATCAATTGATTTTAATACTTAAATTAATCGAAATAAGGTATATATTTCTATGCTCGGTGATCGACGGAAAACTTCGCTTCGATGCTCCAAGCTCGATCACCGAGCATTGAAATATATACCTTATTTCGATTGGATAAGTATTAAATTAAATTGATAAATTTAAAATCCGGCATAGAATTATTCCCGTCTGCCTTCTGTGCAGGCCTTTATTGCTAAATTAATAGTCTACTAAAATGAGGCTGAAAGATTAGTACAAAGTTTTTATAAAAGACTGTTTCGTTGTGAGTTAGTTTTTTTTTTATATACTTTTGTACGTTTATCATGTAGAAACACTGGGTGGACTTGTTGATTGTTTAATTATTACAGTTAAGTTGATTCTTCAGATTTTATAATCACGTTAACAAAAGTTTTGTTTTGAATTTGATATTGTTGGTTTTTCGATATTCGTAATGTTCTCATTTAGGACTTTTCATAAGAGCGTGCATTTTGAAACTGGGCAACGTCGCAAATAATTCACTGTTTTGATTAATTTGTCAATATTATTATTAGTATGGAAATAAGAAATATGGCTAACTAGGCAACTAAAATATTGATTATGTAATGTAATAATGAATATCGTAACACAGACTATTTAGTTTTAGATGTAAAAAAGTATTTAGAAACTTTCCAAATGCCTTTTTTACACCTAAAACGCTTACAACTTCAAATTCAGTGTTTAACTGCTAATTCATTGTTTATTCTTGTAAATATGTATGGTGTGCCTTGCTCAATAAAATAAAATTCATTATTAATATTCTAGTTCACTAGTTAGCGATATCTTCATACAGTAATATTGCCAAATTAATCAAAACAGGTAAATATGTGACAGCTATTTGCGACGTTGCCAACTTTTAGAATGAGCGCTCTTAACTTTTGAAAGGTATAATAAATATACCGATATTGCTGAGGCGAAATCATCGCCAATGCATTTTGATAACAATTTGTTCTATTGTAAGGTTGATTTATAAAAATAAAAATACTAAATCGAGATTTATGTGTTTTAATCAAAGTCAAATCATTTATTTCAAATAGGCCCTTATAAGCCACAATTGAACGTCAAAAATTTACAAAAAAATTGAAATGATTCTATTCGTCCCTTCCAAAAAGTAGTTTTCGCATGGAGAAGATTGGGCAAGAAACTCCACCGTTGCTCTTTTAAAATGTTTTACAATATTTTGTATAAGTACATTAGTTATAGGTATCATTATATGTGAGAACGATGCACCTAGAATAAAATTAATATACCACAATAGGTAAAAAGAATTAAGAATTAAAAGTGAAGCAACAACAGATAAACTCATTATGTGATAGATACATGGTGCTCACATATTTACAAACATTGTTAAAGTAGACGCTTTTCCTAAAATTTTACAATTAATAAGTCAGTGTGCGAGGAATTGGTCACAGAATGTAAAATCAGTGTCATATAATAAAAAATAAAAAAAATATATACAATTAATAAATTAATTATAAATACAATAATGAATTCATAATGACTTGATGGTCGTTATGTTGACTAGCTGCGCCCCGCGGTTTCATCCACAGATCACACACACACAGGAACCGTGCTTTCTCGGGATAGTTCTGACTCCGCCCTTTGTCCAAGTTTCCTCATGATATTTTTTTTCACATTTGGGCCCACTAGGGGATTACAAAAAAACAATAAAAAATATAAATAAAAACCGAAACTATGTACAATAAAATAAATAATCTATGAATTTACTCACGCCCGACATCCCCTGAGTCACCAAAACAAAGCCACAACACGCAACTCAAACTCAAAGCATTTATTTCAATTAAACCATTTACAGGCACTTTTGAATTGTCAAGAAGTCAGTCAGAAATATGAAGCTAGTTACCCATTCCAAAGCGTAGTAGGTACCTATGGAGAAGAACGGGCAAGAAATTCCACGGACACTCTTTTAAATAAATAAAATTGTTACAAAATATTGGTTACATCATTCATGTTGAAATTATACATATGTGAGAACAATGTAAAAAAACGTGGACGTTAAAAGCGTCCGTAATAAAAATATAAAAACAATTTAAACAAGCCGGGGCAGCTAAGAGATGACCAGTCCCAACTGACGGCGCCCGTTCACGAACATGACGCATGCATTAGCACCATTCAGATCGACCATTTTGAAGGGAGCTACATAAATAGGTACTGTAAAATAACAAGTGTCGACCAATCTGCCAAGCCTTTTCCTAGCTAGGTACCTTGGGGTCGGCTTCCAGTCTAACTGGATGCAGCTGAATATCAGTATTTTACATGGAGCCACTGCCCAGTGGCGGATCCAGGATTGTCGTTTGGCTTGACCCCGCTGAGGGTAAATTTTAGCAAAGTAAATACTAAAAAAGCTCACAATATTTTAATTTGCATAACACAACCAAACCTGGAATTACTTTTCGCAGTTTCCTCAGTGACTTCGTTAGGTTGTTATAGAATACCAGACATATCGCGGTGAATATACATGGCGGCCAAATCGGGCAGCGTGAGTGGTAAGTGGCGCGCGGATTCTAAATTCGCCACGTAAACAAAATAATTTTATTATCATAAAGAAAAAAAACTTTAAAACATAATACTTATTATATTAAGTGAATGATAATTGATGACAATTGTACCTTATGTAGAGTAATGCTTGCTAAAAAGTTTAATGAATACATACCTATAGAATATTAACAAATTCACTTTGATATTTGTCACGGAAGAACTCAGATGCTTTTGGGGGAGGCAATTGTCATTCACTGTAACCGTATTGGCAGCAGATAAATAAAAATTAAAATATCTGACAGTAATTTGACATAAAGAGACAATCATAAAAAAACTTGTTAGTTAATTTTGTGGATATTTTGTAAAGGATTTACATATTTATTTAGTTATTGGAGTAATAAATGGCGACGCAATGCAATGCGACAGAACTGATCCCAGCGCGACAGAATCCGCCCAAAGATGGGCACGGTCCGCGTGGAGTCCCGGATTGCTACTATGTGAGTAAAACATCTTCCTGAGGCCACATATGAGTACAGATGGTTCACTCCGCAAAATCATTTAAATAAAAAGCGATTCTTACTACGACACAATAAAGTGCAATTCACGTCCCACAGCGCGAAACTTAAGAAGGAACTTAGGAAGAGGCAACTTCTAGGTGAATATAACTGAAGGTAATTAATATTCAACTAGAAGTTGCCTCTTTCTATCGCGCAACTCATATCTTTTGAATTGGCCCAACAAGACGAGTCCGCCGCGTACTTCTGTACTATTCTGTGCTGAAGCAGATATCTTTTCTCATGTATCAATGTCTTTCACAACTTAGATTTTAATCTTTTTTCGAAAGATTTAAATGTTCGGTATTTTCGTTAACTTTGTATCTTACTGTACAGTTCGCGTCTGCGCAACCTAACTTCAGAGCGGAAAAGTTAAGTTTTTGACGCGAACTGTCTGTAGCATGTTTGTTACTCAGGATATCTATATTTTGCCATAGCACTTGCATACAAACTTTTAAGTTAAGTAATACCGATGCAGCAAGGGATCAAACGAACGCAATTCTTTCGCAATTTCCTCGGTGCGCTTTTAACATGGAGCGACTGCCTAACTGACCTCCACACCCCAGTTATTCATTATTAATATTATAGTTTACTAGTTAGCCATATGTCTTATTTACATGCAGTAATATTGCCAAGTTTTTGGATGAACGCTCATAACTATAGTTTCATAATATGATCACGTATTTCTTTAATTGGCCCACACATCTCAGTAACTAAACCTTTGCCAACTCCCTCAGACATCTCGCGTCCTAGACTCGACAGCCCGCTACGTGAAGTTCGTGAAGAAACTTCGAGCTCTAGAGGAGGAACAACGGAAAGGCGCCGCCAACACCCTGAAAGAGTTGACTGATAAGCAGATCAGCGACTTCTTTATACGATGCGATCGCAGGTTTGTTTCTTGATCAACATGGTCAACTTCAAAATATTTTATTCCTTATAAACCTACATGGGCACTTATGAAACGTAAGAAACTAGATGCACGGTTCCAATTGGTTGTTTTGAAGAGCCGGCTTGACTTCGAAGATCGTAACGATTCTTAGAACCTTGTCGTTATCGACACAAGATGCATTTAAGGGTTAAACGAAGAACATGGCGAAACGTCAAAAATATGACCTGTCAACGAACGTATTTGTGACCAAGTCCAAAAGTGATGAATGTTTTCGTAAGGTGATCGTATCAGCAGGGGCCATTACTAAGCAGGGATGGCGATATTCGTTATGTATAGTTCTATCTCCTTCGCGTATTGGAAGAAAGACACGTTTCTAGTTTTTTAAGCGACTTCAAAAAGGAGGAGATTCTCAATTCAACTGCATGTTCTTTTTTTTTACGCGATTACTCCGGCAATTACGAAATGATTTTGATGATTCTTTTTTTGTTTGGTAGTTCCCATATAAATTTTACTAACTTTGCTTGGGTACTTTTTGAGTTAGTTTCAATAATACGTATTTTTCCCACTTGTCTATATGGATGATATGATAAGTTCCTGTTACTGTTATTTGCAATTGTGTGGGGTCGGTACCACAACTTAAGTTTGAAGTGAACAAACTTTTTACAAAAAAATAGAACCGACTTCAAAAAAAAAAACACTAAATAGTGCAAAATAACTAATTTCGGAAGTCGGTGGCCAAAACGAAAATACAAAACCAAAGACTTTCCATTCCTGTATTTGTATATGGTAGCACAGTTCCCGGCCGAACCTAAATACTTTGAGTAGTGCAAAAAGTTCGGCTTTGTGACAATCAAGTCATATTTAGCTACGCCCGAGTATTTTGAGCAGTTAGTTTCAAAGTTTCGAAGTTTCCAGGTCATGCTATACCCATGTGCCAAATTTCATCCAAATCTGTTCAGCCGTTTTAGCGTGAAAGTGTAACAAACAAATAAAACAGTCACTTTCGCATTTATCCTTACATATTATAAAACCAGTCCCCCGCCGCGTCTGTCCCGTCTGTCTTTCTGAATGCAATAAACACAAACTACCTACCGAACGGATTTTCAAACAGTTTCCACCAATGGACGGTGTGATTCACGATGAAGATTTTAGTGTTTAATTCATACGACGATTATTGTTGAAGATGTCGGAAAATATCATGCCGACTACTGGGAGCTTTACGTGCGCTGCGTAGTGTGCGTTACCCAGGCCAGATGTTGTCGAAAATGGTCATTTGAATCTTATAGATAATTAGTTTTGCGGCTTCTGTAATTGTTGCGCACATTTTTAAATTTGTTGCGCTTATAGTTTTTTAATTATTAACCGACTTCTTTCACAAAAACATTTCCTGCTGGGGTAACGTTATCCCAGCCAGACCTTTTTCTTTCTAATGGGAATATTTAAATAAATACTAGCTATAAAATTAGTTGTCTAGATGAAGTAAATGTTGTGCCTTATTTTGTATTTGTTCTTTCATCGGTTGCGAAGTTATTCGAGATTTTGCTGGGGTAACGTTTTTGGTTTTGCTAGATCTTTGAAACGGTTAAGCGGATTCATATCATATTTTGTACATGACTTCTTAGGAATTAGTTGAAATTTGTTCTGCAATAAAAAAACCAAAATAATGCATAGTTTAAAGGTTATTTCATTAAATAGAAAAACACTTCAATTGGTTCCAGCACTCTCAATAAGAGGTCTAAAGACTTACTTTAAACGTTATTTTAATGCTTGTAAATGCCTTCAAATGTATGTGAAGTTTCATTAGTATCCTGTAAGTATTTAACAAGTAATGATGATATTCAGTTCTTCACGAGCACGGTCTTGATGCGCGCGGTGTTATTTGGCCACTGGATTGGATATATGAACTGAATGTTATGTCAATTATTAGTTGTTTAGTTCAGTTGCATATCAGTAAAATTTCAGCGTAGTACATTGGATAATTAATGAGATAATACGATTAAAGTCATTAGGAAGTGAATGACTGAGGTAACTCGACCAAGTTTAGGTGGTTACGAAAAAGCGAAATCGCAGAACATTATGGTACCTTCTAAAATATGTAGGATAGTGTTACAAATTTAGTACAGACATGTACACAAGTTTAAAAAAAAACTACATGTTTATTAAAGAATTTTTATTAACAGGTAAAATAATCATTTCAACTGAACTTTTAAAGTATTAATAAACTTATACTTAAAAACAATCACAGATTAAAATTACAGACAGTAATTTTGCTATTTTGAAATTTTCTATTACTTTTTATTTAAATTATAGATTTCAGTATACACAGTACACAGTTACAGTTTTTATTTAAATATACACATATTGGAATGTGTAATGATCATAGACAATAAATTATATATAATGACTTTTTTCGCGCTCAGATCGGCGCTACCTCATAAAAATGTCTTCTGCGCATCTACCAACTTTTGCCAAGTTACGTGTCGGGGACTGTAATAGCGCGCGTATTTAGAGCATTTTTATTTACCTACTACTATCAGAATCCGTTGCGTAGTTTTAAAGATCTAAGCAAACAGGGACAGACAACGGGAACCAACTTTGTTCTATAGGTACTATGTAGCGAAGGATAAATTTGTCGTTATCATTGTTGAGAATTCCAGTCCAGATAATAACTAAGTACGAAAAAAAAAGAAAATAATAAGTAAGTTCCTAAATTCAAATATTTAAACCTTAAAAAGAATACAGTTTTAGATAAGTAGGTACCTAACAACATGTACATATTAATAATAATTTTGCTACTATTTCTGTAGTTACATTATGCAAGCTTACCTTGTTCGTGAATTCATCAAGCACTTCACATTAACAGTAATTCGCCACACTTATTATTATATAATAGCTCTCACGCACTCGATAAATATTTGCAAAAACAGGAAACGGAACTGCCGAAGCGCACGCGCACTCTACAAGATGAATTTTGTGATTATGGAGCATGTTTAGTGCGTTATGCAAACAATGAATTACCCCTTCACCCCACGACATGTTATATCGGTGATTTTTGATAAGTATGTGCAACTGGAAGATAATAATAATGTTTTCATAGTACAGATATTATTATATTATTATGTATTTAACAGTGTTCGCGTCTGTACCGAAATTGTAAGGTGTATTATACTAAACATTTCAAAAGATAGCATAATGTTCTGCGATTTCGCTTTTTCGTAACCACCTAAACTTGGTCGAGTTACCTCAGTCATTCACTTCCTAATGACTTTAATCGTATTATCTCATTAATTATCCAATGTACTACGCTGAAATTTTACTGATATACAACTGAACTAAACAACTAATAATTGACATAACATTCAGTTCATATATCCAATCCAGTGGCCAAATAACACCGCGCGCATCAAGACCGTGCTCGTGAAGAACTGAATATCATCATTACTTGTTAAATACTTACAGGATACTAATGAAACTTCACATACATTTGAAGGCATTTACAAGCTTTAAAATAACGTTTAAAGTAAGTCTTTAGACCTCTTATTGAGAGTGCTGGAACCAATTGAAGTGTTTTTCTATTTAATGAAATAACCTTTAAACTATGCATTATTTTGGTTTTTTTATTGCAGAAAAAATTTCAACTAATTCCTAAGAAGTCATGTACAAAATATGATAAGAATCCGCTTAACCGTTTCAAAGATCTAGCAAAACGAAAAACGTTACCCCAGCAAAATCTCGAATAACTTCGCAACCGATGAAAGAACAAAATTAAATACAAAATAAGGCACAACATTTACTTCATCTAGACAACTAATTTTATAGCTAGTATTTATTTAAATATTCCCATTAGAAAGAAAAAGGTCTGGCTGGGATAACGTTACCCCAGCAGGAAATGTTTTTGTGAAATAATTAAAAAACTATAAGCGCAACAAATTTAAAAATGTGCGCAACAATTACAGAAGCCGCAAAACTAATTATCTATAAGATTCAAATGACCATTTTCGACAACATCTGGCCTGGGTAACGCACACCGCTGCGTAAACCGTAAGAGATCAATAAAATTTATGTTTTACAGCATTGTATATCTTAAAAAGTTCAACAACAAAAGTCCGCAATGGCATAGTCTATCTTCTAAGGATGACCCACAATAACCATTTTTATCTTTCAGAATTTGATAAAAATTTCATTATTATTTCCTAAGTTATTTTGACCGGTATTTTATTCAGCCTTATCCAATAAAATATGTTATTTAAATTGGGCATTTAATTTAGATTAAAGTATGCCTTGACATTATATCAATTATATGAATAGTATAAAAGATATCACAGATACAAAATTACGCGAAACAAAGTAATTATGGTTGACGACAACGCGGGCGTAGCAGTAGAAGTCAATGACCTTTTTCTCGGCTATTACGTATGTAATCTCGGTAGTACGTTCCCGTGGGATATTATTCGACATCCATGCAGGTGAAGCCGTGGGCAAAAGCTAGTAATATTATATAAGTGAGTAATAGTATAGTTAGGATTGAAACTTTCTTACAGATCTCTTATAAACAACGTGGCGAGACGAGTTGAACTCTGTTTGTCGTCGTACCAAGAAGATCTGAAGGCGAAGAGAAGTAGGTATGAATTAATGGAACTTTTAAAATTACACACATTTATACAATTACTACTACAGAGTGAAATTGAATTCATGGACATCCTCTTAAGAGGGAACAGGGGCTGCGAGGAATTTGAAAAATAGGTATTTGAAGAAACTATTGCCGTCGTCTTACCTCAAGTCTGCCTCCGTAGAGTGCGATAGGGACAGCTACAGCTCAAACCACTTTTATCACACAAAAAAATTACGAAATCTACGTTTCGTATTCCCCTATTTTCTCCTCGAAAACTGAACTGATTCAATTATTTTTTACATTAAAATTTTAAGAAAGAGTACGTCTAGGTTCCTATCATTTTTATTTATGTTAATAACTTTTCGAATTTGTCTGGTACTCCTCTAATCACGGCGGTAAATATGGGGTATTTTTGTAACTTTTGGAGGGTCACATTTACTGTACCGATAAGTTGCTGAAAAAAAGGAAATAACAGGGACGTGACTATAGCAGACCTTGATTTTATGGAAAAAAAAAAGATTGCTCTAGTCTAGAGGCATTATTCAGAAAGAAAAAAAGGAGCATACATTTGTATGGAGAATCGCATGCCCTGTTCCCTCTTAACAGGTAAAAAATCTGCTGTTCCCTACATTTATGTTCGCATAGTGAAAGTTGTTCATAATGATGAGTACAATGACCCCTTTAGAGGTTGCCCATGAATTCAATTTCACCTGTATACCGAGACTGACCGGTCTCGTATTCCATATAATTAATTTATATGTCAGATACATACATTACCATACATTAAGTTGATTCCAGAATGACTAGCCTACCAATGAAAATGTTATCGAAATTGAAACGGAAACTAGACTTTGCTCCGAGCAATCTGCCTAGCATTTTGCTTTTGACCACTTGGCTTCTGACCACCCGTAACGACTGTCAAAGATCTACGAATGACAGCCAGGACCAACGGCTTAACGTGGTTTCAGAGGCACGGAGGAGTCTCGTTATGAAATGGATGGTCACCAGTCCATGAACCGACCGCGGCAAGCGTAGACCTTTGATCGACCCGTACGGCTGTTATTGCCTATATAAGGTCCCATTAAAATAGATGGACAAATCATTCAGACCACCAAAATAAGGGCAATGTTAAAAAAATAATAATACAAGAAAAAAATCTGCTCAAAAATACACTAAAAATGTTGGTTACCAAATGCCATTTTATTATGGTCAAAATAAAATCAGTTTAATCAGTGTTTTTTTGGCTTGGATATCTTTGGTTAGACATACTGGAACGCTGTGTTAAAATTTGTCCATCTATTTTAATGGGACCTTGTATATTATTTCGCCTAAACTTATATTTCCGGCAGACTGTTAATCCTTCTTTCTCAAGAAGAAGAGCAAAATATCCGTAAGTTTGTGGAACAAGCGCAAGCGGGCGCGGAAGCACTGTGGCAAGACAAGAAGGATCGCCTTGCGTACTTACTGGCCAAGCGGCAGAAAGAACATGAGGAGAAATACAAGGATGTACCGATGTGAGTGTCTTACATTTTAATTTTATTCTATTCGGGAATCTTACAGCTCTAACTTATTACAGTGTTCTTAAAAAATATGAAATTGAATGCCATTTTCAAGTTTCCGCCGATAAACACTAAAATAAAAACGAAAAAGGGTGGGCATACCCGGGCTACTCGAGCAGTTATAAGTATATAGTCCTACAGACCGTATTTCGGCCACGGCGATCAATCTCAAAGGAGACTAGCCTTCGGCGCGGGAGATTTTATAGTGCACAAGTGTGTGCGCAGACACAGGTGCACTCTCTCTTCCCTCACTCTCATAGTCCGATGGGACGGCAATCCGACACGACCGGAGAGAGATCAGGCGCAGGACCAACGGCTTAACGTGCTTTCCGAGGTGCGGGTGTTTCACACCGCCAACTTCCAAACTCCGTTGTTACTAAGAAATTCCTAATGGAAGAACACAATAAGACTTTGCCTCGAGCAGTTAGCCAGTTTTTTCTTTTTTTGAATAGTCAAAGTCAACAGCTTGAAGCTGCCATTAATAACTGCTGCAACAGTCGGTTTCAACTGCTAGATCAGTCACAAATTTAATCAGTAGCTTTCGACGCGAAGGTGGGATGAAGAGCACGGGCGGAGGGGATAACTGCGCGAGAGCATTCGACAGCTCGAGAAGTCAGTGTATGCCTGGTAGGTAACTGTACGACCCCACGATGAAAATTCACCGTACTGCTGACTGCCCGAAGCAGTCGCAACTACTCGAGCGGTTCCTTGTATGTATGTAAATAGAAGACTGTAGTTCACTATGCAGTCGCAGCTTGAGGCTGCTTCAAGCTGCCCGTGTATGGCCGCTCAAATGTTGGCACAACATTTTTTTACCAGATCGAAATGCGCGCACGTACACCCGTGCATTGTAGCGTTGCGTGCACGCCAATCGCAAGAGGGCCAACTGTACCAGATGAAAGAAAAGCAAGCAAGGAAAATGGCTGACATTGAGTTCGACAACATGTGGCACGAAGCGGCTCTGAAGGAGTCTGAAGCTCTGGTGAGGAATAGACTTATCACAACCACAAATACAGGGTCAAATAAAACTAACTAGAGAAACTCCGCAGACGTGTCAATTGGGTATAGATATTTAATAAGGATAAAACAAAAAAAAAATACTTTCAAGTTTTTTTTTTGGGTTAACGACCTTGTGGTGTCTTCACTTGAAGTATGAGCACAGTTTATTACAGATCGTTCACTAAATGATTTAAATAAAAAAAATGAAAAGTAAAAAGCACTAGTGTGGAAAAGTGGCACTTTCCGCACAATTTGGCTGGTAGGAAAACGCTCATTTCGAGCACATGCATTGTAAACAGATTAACTTCTGTTTCAAGGGACATGAGGTCGTTGACCCCAAAAAAAATGTCAGCATAATTTTTTTTTTCCTTGTATCATGTAATCAATGTTTAGATGTGTAATCAATATTCACCACGTCTGCGAAGTTTCGCTAGCTAATTTAATTTGACCCTGTATATTAACGTTTTAGGTTAAAGTTAGCCTAACGTAGTATGTAATAGTCGGGGTCTTTCTGATGGACCTTGTCACGGGAAGTATTACCATCATACCCATTTCTACCTCCAAGTTGCAAAGTCAAAGTCAAATCATTTATTTTAAATATATATATAAGGCACTTTTAAACGTCAAAAATTTACAAATAAATTGAATTGATTCTACTACTCTTTTAAAATGTTTTACAATATTTTGTATAAGTACATTAAGTTATATAATTATATGTGAGGACGATGCACCTAGAATAAAATTATTATACCACAATAGGTAAAAAAATTAAGAATAAAAAATGAAGCAACAACAGATAAACTAATTATGTGATAGATACATGGTGCTCACATACTTACAAACGCTTCATATCAACAAGTCAGTGTGCGATTAATTGGTCACAGAATGTAAAATCAATGTCATATAATAAAAAATAAAAATAAAATATACAATTAAATTTGCAACCAGTTTGATTTTGTCTTGATTCAAAATTATCCTATGGAGCAGGACCAGCATGTTTCCAAGCATTCTTATCTTGGATATAATCCTCTAATTTGTAATATGCTTGTTTACAAAGTGTACTTTTAATATGAGTTTTAATTTTTTTTTCATTTAATTGCAATATATCACAAGGTATTTTGTTGTAACATTTAACGCAGTACCCCATAAAAGATGTATGTACTTTAGATAATCTGAAAAATGGTTGATCTATTTTTATCTTTATTTCTAGTATTAAAATTGTCTAAAATTGCGTTGCCGTGTTCCGTTTTGAAGGGTTTGCATGATCAGCCTATAACGTTACCATTGCTGGGTCATAGGCCTTCTCTGTGTGAGAGGGAGTGCTGTAATCCACCACGCGGACCCAGTGCAGGGTGGTAGATGTTCCATGTCTTCGAATTTTTGGTTCTAGGACATGCTGGTTTCCTCACGATGTTTTCCTTCACCGTTTTGAGAGCTACAACGCGTAAGCCTGCTTGAAGGGTGAGGGTGCGGTGTAATAGTGGCACATGATATATTTCAGCTTTGTCTCTAAGATGGAAACGCATGCCATTTATCTGGTATTGTAGATGCACTAACCCGTCATCATATCAACCCCCCACATTGATCCCTCATATAGTTTGACCGAGACCGCTGTTCTGCGTCTTAGGTATGTGCGCGGCTCACGGGAGGCAGTGCAAGCCGCTCATTGAACAACGCCCACGGCGCGTATGAGTGGCGCGCGGCGTCCCGCCCGCCACTCATACGTCAACGCTGCCCCCCGCCTGCCGTCATACTATAATTTTATTAAACTATCTCGTCACAGGCAATACTCATAAAGCCCTTTGAATACGGCACGGTTTCTTTACGCTACGGCGTATAAACCGCGCCCTAGAAATAAATGTGTAATGTCAACAAGCTTCCATATTGATCCATACACACTGACGACAAGAAACGGCAAGAAAAACGTGTGTGTGGGTGTACAAAGGGCCTAATACTAGCACAGATATTGTCGTGGGTGTAGTTACTGTAGGTATACCACTGCCCAACCGTCCGGGGAAATAAGACGTGATGTTATGTAGATATCGTCGGTTACTCTACCAACAGATAGAGTAACCGACGATATCTATTCATAACTTTGTATATACAAAAAGTTTTATATATTTTTTTTAATCTATTCTATTTTATCCCACTGCTGTGCAGAGGTCTCCCCATACTTTTCCAGTTTTCTTTATGTTGTGCCTTCTCTGGCCAATCAAGAACGATTCCAAGCCGTCATGCCAGCGTTTATAAGGCCTGCCCTGTGACAACTCTCGTCCTTGTCCGATGAAACGCCAGCCCGCGCCGCAGCCGAGCGTGTAGCTTTAAATTCCCCTACTAATAATATCTAATGATCACTCCTTGATCCAGCCTGTCCCAATACTTGCTGCCCTCCCCTCAGCGAACGCCCTAAGCCGCGGTTCGTACCCCACAGGAGGTGCCCTTAGCGAGCGTTCGTTTAGCTTATAATTTAGAATAGTTTGCATATATGCTCCTGGCTGGAGGGTCTTAGTGTAGAAACTAAAGGCAGCCACAGGAAAGTCCAGTTAAGCAGCCACGACCATAGTGGTCACCTGCATAAGCCATAGTTAAAAAAAAAAAAAAAAACAACGCCCGTCGTCAAGCACTCACTGTGTGACGATCCTGGCCCATCTATTTTTATGCATCCTGTAGGTGTGTGATCCAATAAAAATTATTATTTATTTATTTTATACAGGCGGCCCGCATGGAATTGGACACGATCGAGCGTCTTCGTCGAAACCACGAGTGCGTCAAGTACGGCGACGAACAGATTCGGTTGAAGAACGAAAAACGCAAGAGAGAACAAGAGCAGTTGAAGCTGGAGACGTTGAAGATGATGGCCCTATATGAGGAGCAGAACAGGCAGGAAGAAGAAGGTATGGTATGGTACGGCGGCGTTGTGGCTCAGTCTCGCATAGTAACACAGCGTTATGCTGAGCGATGGCCGTTTTACGAAGATGTAACGCATAGGTATTAATATTTATAGATTTATTATACATTATTTGTCGGCTAGATTGATATTAAACAGAAATAGGCAGTCATGGGAAGCAAAAGAAATGAAAATTTAAAACTCGCATTAGCAGCGTGTGACACTGGCATGGCCACCGTCAGGGAGGAGGTATAGTCCAAGAGCTAGATCGAAGAGTTTACGAAAAATCTTTCGAAGCTAGGTCTTGGACTAAACCTTAAAAATTGAACTCATTATATGTTCTAAACTAAGACCCGACTAAATCTGTGACTTGGCGATTGCGACTAATTAGCGATAAAATTAGGGAGAAAACAGATCTTCGCTAGGTGCCCTAGCTTTTGAGATTCAATTCGACCAAGCTGAGGAGATGCTCCCCACATCCGCTATCTATAAGCCATTATAACTTTTGAATCAGTGACCGACAAATTCTGATATTTGGCGAAAAATTTCGACTAATTAGCGACAATTTTTTTGTGTTACCTAAATTAGATAGATAGATAGATAAATCGTTTATTTAGTGCACACAAAAAACAGCACAACATACAAAAACACGGTTAAATAATGACTAATTAGCTATTACGAAATAGCTGCAAGGTGCCAATATACAAACAAATAAAAAAGGAAGAAAACAAGACACTGTGATGACACTATTGGCTATGACACACTTTAAAATAATGGATTGACAACGAACATACAAAAGTGCGGAAAATAAAATCCCTGATGGTGTCCATGCGAGTGTCAGTCACACATTAGCGCCATCTATATTCTATAGTAGACATTTATGTCGGTGACGCGAATCCATAAGTTTACCCCCCCTACCAAAAATCGCCACATATTCTTCCACATAGTCATTCTATCGTTTCTATGGTCTTCCCTTGTATTTATCCACATTCAAACTCAAAACTTTTCTCACGACTTGTTACCAATTTCTCTAGAAAAACAACGACTCCAACAAAAGCGCCTTGAAACGGCTCGCGAGCGCAGGCAAATGATACAGGAACGAAAGGACACAATTGAGAAGCAGGGTGCTGAAGCCAAGCTGATCGCCGATACGTTTGACTCACTTGCGGGCATGGGGCTCGCTGGCGAGAAAGCGAAGGAAGAACTTATCAAGCAGAAACGGGTATGTAGCACATAGACAAGGTGACAGAAACAGGTACAACGGCACAAGGATCTTTTGACACGTGGCCAAAATCGGAACTAATGTCGCCTTTTTGTTTTTTCATAAAATTTCCGTGTCAATTTCTATTTTTAGGGTTCCGTACCTCGGAAAAAACGGAACCCTTATAGGAATCCCTCGTGTCTGTCACAGCCAATTTGCTCCGAATCTAATAGACCGATTAAGTTTAAATTTGGTACACATATGTATTTCTGTGACCCAAACACGGACGTGTAACGTAAATTAATGAATTTTGAATATGGGGGTCACTTTTAGGGGGCAAATAAGAAAATTTAATGATGAAATACTCAATGCGTGAGACAGATCAAATGAAAGGGCTTGTTGCGAGAATCTCATTATTTTTCTTATAATTTTAAAATAAATAATATTCCACAAGATTATTTACAAACCCAGTCCCTACTTACATACATTGCTTAATAATAATAATAACTATTTCTCACCGCACACTCATAATTACACTCACCCACACTCTCCATATACACATGGGTGTGTGCAGTTACAGTTACATACATTCACACACACTCTCCTTTATTCTTGAGCTGCACTCCCTTCTCCTCCTTTAAACCATAAATCTATTTTTAGGAAAAAATACATACTAATATAAGCAAGATACATATACTTAAGTAAGATATTATATAAACACAAACAGCAAACTGACACACTTCACAAGTTTTGTTTATTTTATAAGATACCTTATAGCTGATCACTGTTAAGATACAGGTCACCTTAGTTTAAGAGGCAGGGCTCACCCAATTCATGTACAGACCTTGTGGTTACAGCATAATTTATGTAATACCTGTCTTTACTCAAATACTTTTAAAGATATTTAAGAAAATTGATGAAAATTGACCATTCCCCCCACTTATCTAAAAAAAAAAACCTAAGAATGGTTCTTTACTCATAGATTACAGGAAAACCTATAAGAAGTCTATGGTCTTAAAATAACATGGAAAATCTCTCAATAATTGTGCGTACAAACATACATTTTCAGTTGGAATGTATGGGAGAACATGTTTTTCAACTACAATGTTAAGTTTATTCTTGGGATAAATTCATCCCAAGTACACTTCATTGTGCGTAGTCCGACACGCACTTCGCCAGTTTTTATTAAATGGCAATCAAAGGCGACCATTCTGCCAATGTCAAAAGTGAGTTCAAAGTATAGTCATAGACAAAATGGGAGAAACAGGCAAACAGGCCAGGCTAATGAAGGGTAGTTGGGATGAATTGCACAATGAAAAGTAGCAAATTGGCTGTGACAGACGGACAGACAGACAGACAGACAGACACAAGTGATCCTATAAGGGTTCCGTTTTTTCCTTTTGAGGTACAGAACCCTAAAAATCATAAAAGAACGTAAAGACATGCTTGAGAAGCAGGATGCGGAAGCTAAACTCATTACCGATGCGTGGAACCCACTTGCGGGTGTTAGAAATTAGGCAGGTTAATACTAAGAAAATAATATTCAAGCAATTTATGACAAGTATTTATTTTTAAATATACCATTTGTTAGGAATAGGACGATTAATACTAAGAAAATAATATTCAAGCAAATTATGACAAGTATTTATTTTTAAATATACCATTTCAGTATAATAAAGATGTATCAAAGTATAATTAAGATTCATTTATGACAAGTATTTTCTTATGATTTATAAAGATTAATAAATGGAAAGTATTTTAAATAAACCATTTTAAATAAAAAATAAGGATTAAATAATGGCAAATATTTATTTTAGACAAATTATTAATTAATGGCCAGTATTAACTTTAAATAAACCAGTACAATTTAATTAACACACATATAACGATACCATTATTCAATTATTTCACACATATTTTAAGAGAAATACAACATAGCAATATTATATTTATAGTCATACATATACAACAATAAGAAACAGGAAAGAATATACTTAACCGGTGATCTGCTCGGTCCGAAGGCTCGACAAAGAATGCCCCCCAAGCGGTTGGGCTCTAGCTTTTATACGCAGTGACAAACAAGTGGCGTCATCGAGCCGTCGGTACAAAGAACACGTGTTCAAAATTGATCATCCGATCCATTCTTTACTTAATTTACTTAACTAAAGCGATATAACTGTATCAAAAACTATAATTATAATTATCATAATAATTAAATGGTGTAAAAGTAGTTTTAACAATAATTTTATGATTTGAATCACAACCGAAACAACTTCCGGAATCAAGCAAATTCAATTTTACTTAAATAATTAATGTGGGTAAACAAAAACATAGTGCTAAAAATTGAAATATATAACACGGCCATTCTGATATATATACTTCGTTCTCGAAGTACATGTTTGAAATATAATTAATTTCATACGACAATTACAAGACATAACAAAAAAATCTAGTGAATTAAAGATTAGATATAACATATAACAACAGTAATTCTGATATGTACTTAGCACATTTCTAGCAATCAATTTACTTTGGTTTGTTATTGGCACAAGCACAGCCACAGGCACAGGCACAGTCACAGTCACAGTCACAGTCACAGTCACAGTCACAGTCACAGCCACAGGCACAGCCACAGGCACAGCCACAGGCACAGCCACAGGCACAGCCACAGGCACAGCCACAGGCACAGCAACAGGCACAGCCACAGGCACAGCAACAGGCACAGCCACAGGCACAGCCACAGGCACAGCCACAGGCACAGCCACAGCCACAGGCACAGCCACAGCCACAGGCACAGCCACAGGCACAGCCACAGGCACAGCCACAGGCACAGTCATTATTTATAATTAATAAAAATTATCAGTATAAATAGCATTTTCAACATTCATTCTGAAATGTACTAAGTTCTCGGAGTACAACACAATAATGTAGGTATATGTTTATCAATATGTTTAGCACTACGCACTTTACAATATAATTGTTTTTAATACATGTGAAGACAGGTAACTATAAACACAGGCACAGCCACAGGTGAAACCAAACGCACAGCCCCAAGATCATAGGCACAGCCACAGAACCAAAAGCACAGCTATAGGACGAAAAGCACAGCCATAGGTTCACAGGCACAGTCATATGATCAATGGCACAGCTACTGGTAGAACCACAGGCACAGCCACAGTTATAACAATATCATCCATTAAACTTTAATCAGTCTTAATAACTAAAGAAAATAGATATATTACAATAGAATGTCTACTTTAAATAGCATCATTAGTAGTAGCGTCCTCATCGACCCATTCTCCTGGCCAGTACCGTAATTTATCCTTAGATATTACTACGTTTCTTTGCCCTAAGCCTCGCAAGTTATAACGGTTGTTATCTAAAACTTCTACTATTTCGTATGGCCCTCTGAATTTTGGTCCAAGTTTATCATGACGCCGATGGTCTTGATAGACGTATACAGTGTCACCTACATGGTAAGTTTTTTTGTTACGTCGTACGGCATCAAAACGTTCTTTAAATTTTTGTGCGATTTCTCTTAAGCGATCTAAGGCAAGTTCACGGTCTGCTTGTAAATCAAAATTTTGACCAATGGTAGCATCCTCCCCAAGAACTTCATTAAGTCGCGCCTGTACACATGGAATGTTGGAGTTTTTACCTACTAATAAACGAAGAGGAGAGAACCCTGTTGACTCCTGAATTGTAGTATTTAAGGATAGCTGTACATTACATAATTCGTTTGGCCAATCTGACACATTATTTGGCAGTGGTATAAGTATTTTTTTTTTTTTTTTACCAAAGCTGCCATTGAAGGAAACCAATAATTCTCCCGTATTTTTTCTATAGTCTTATAGAAACCTACATGGCAGTTTTCATCATGACATAGTCTTAGAATATCGAGTCTGTTATTCTTAGGGACATATAATTTGGGTCGGGTATCTGGGCTAATTTTGTAATGTAATAAGTTATTTATCATGGTATATTGATTTTCGTCTAAATCTCCGGACTCTAACCTCTCAATTAATGATAAAGTTATTGGATCATTTTGTTGCGAAATTTCTAACCAAGAGCGAGGATCATGTGGATGTCAGATTTACCGATAGAGGCTTATAAGAAATCGCGGCTCGATTTATAATAACGGTGGGGGTCTTAACGTAGGCAGAAAACAGTGCTATTAGTTCAGAGGTAGTTGTGACGCTACTATTAAATAACGCCATTCTAACATTTACTTCTCTAATTGCTCCACAAACTAATTCAAAAAGTTGAGCTTCAGAAAAAAACTATTTTAGTATTTTTTAACAATCGGATTTTTTTTCCCTGGCGTACTCGCAATAGGAATCCGCTGAATCTGATGATTATATAATTGGCTTATATACTGGCTTTATATAATTTTTCCGAGAGGTTCTTTTTTCTGGGTATAATGAAATTATTTCATTCCGGAAGTTCTCCCAAGTACGTCCTTCTTGGGGTTCCCATGTCTCGTACCAAGTTAAAGCAGAGCCCTTAAGGGCCTTACCTGCCTTTGCGACTTTAGCTATACCGCTCCATCCAAACTCTTCTCCAAGCTTGTCAACGTTGTCACACCATACGGCTGCGCCGTTGTCACTGGTGGATGGATCGAACGTTGGCAGTGCCACGTCATCCTGTCGTTTGTTGCTGGAAAGGGCATCCCGGATGGCGGTAAGTAACCCTTCGAGGATTGTTTGATCCATATTGTATAGGTACCTGAAAATATACCGTTATTAATACTACGTTAGAATTCGTTATCCCACTTCTGATGTTAGAAATTAGGCAGGTTAATACTAAGAAAATAATATTCAAGCAATTTATGACAAGTATTTATTTTTAAATATACCATTTGTTAGGAATAGGACGATTAATACTAAGAAAATAATATTCAAGCAAATTATGACAAGTATTTATTTTTAAATATACCATTTCAGTATAATAAAGATGTATCAAAGTATAATTAAGATTCATTTATGACAAGTATTTTCTTATGATTTATAAAGATTAATAAATGGAAAGTATTTTAAATAAACCATTTTAAATAAAAAATAAGGATTAAATAATGGCAAATATTTATTTTAGACAAATTATTAATTAATGGCCAGTATTAACTTTAAATAAACCAGTACAATTTAATTAACACACATATAACGATACCATTATTCAATTATTTCACACATATTTTAAGAGAAATACAACATAGCAATATTATATTTATAGTCATACATATACAACAATAAGAAACAGGAAAGAATATACTTAACCGGTGATCTGCTCGGTCCGAAGGCTCGACAAAGAATGCCCCCCAAGCGGTTGGGCTCTAGCTTTTATACGCAGTGACAAACAAGTGGCGTCATCGAGCCGTCGGTACAAAGAACACGTGTTCAAAATTGATCATCCGATCCATTCTTTACTTAATTTACTTAACTAAAGCGATATAACTGTATCAAAAACTATAATTATAATTATCATAATAATTAAATGGTGTAAAAGTAGTTTTAACAATAATTTTATGATTTGAATCACAACCGAAACAACTTCCGGAATCAAGCAAATTCAATTTTACTTAAATAATTAATGTGGGTAAACAAAAACATAGTGCTAAAAATTGAAATATATAACACGGGCATGGGACTCGCTGTGGAGAAGGCGAAGGAAGAACTTATTAGGCAGAAACTGGAATGTACAATCCTCTTCGCAGTTATTTTACCACTGACAACAGCAACCTAGCAGCAACCTTATTGTAATGAAAATAAAGATCACTGTGATTTTGACAGACTTGTCAGTGGCAGCCACCTTAGTGCCATTTCATACGTCCCGGTTGCCGGATAGCCGCTGCCGGGTACCCGGCACTGGCTAACCAATTGTTATTGTAAAGAAAATAAAGATAACTGTCCGTACCCCACAGGGGGTGCCCTTAGCGTGTAGTCACTTAGTTTATAAGTATGTTTTTGCCCTGAGTGAAGGCCTACATTTTATTGAGGCACCCACAGGAAAGTCCGGTTAAGCAGCCGACAACCTCCTAATCTGCATTCGCAGTTTATTTGCCAAACATGTAAACAAACACGAGTTTTAGGAAAAACAACTGTAATGCCTACACATAAGGTTCAGTTTGCGCTACAACTTCATTTTTTATGACTTTTTCAACAGTACTAGTCATTCTAAAATTAACTTTAAATAATGTTTGTTTAAGTGGAAATAACATCAATTGGAAACAAGGGTTAAATAGACTTTAGGTTAATCTGCGAGATACCATTTCACAAAATAAAAAACCCGCATAACATTTTAATTCTTCTGTCTTAAATGTTCCAGCGAGAGGTAGACGTGTGCAACCAGAAAATGGGGAAGGTACCACTAGATAAGGAGGCGTTGTTAAGCGCAGAGAACGTCGTTTTGGCTGAGGAGGCGAAACGACTGCAGGACTTGGACGATAAGAAGCGATGCGACTACTTCCTGAAACGGAAGAAGGCGACCGAGGTAAGGATATAATAATAAATATAAAATTTTATGGTAAAATAAAATATAAATCTTATAAAAACAAACACTTGTATACATTTTATAAACCCACAAAATTATGGAACAGTTTTTCGGCAGCAAATGTAGGTATTAATAAGTTTGATGCCTGTACAAATGTGTCAACACACGAAAGCCAGCCCAACCCTTAACCAAAAACAAAAATTGCCCGACTTGTAACATTCTGAAGCCTAAGGACGCACTAAGCGGTCCGCGGCTTTGATGTGTCAGACAGACACATTTAGGATAACCCTCACAGGCGACATGAGTTCTAACGATATTACTATAAGGGTCTATCCACATAGATATATCAAGGCCGCTAACGATATTACTATAAGGGTCTATCCACATAGATATATCAAGGCCGCTAACGATATTACTATAAGGGTCTATCCACATAGATATATCAGGGCCGTGCCCGGGACGTCACAGTGCCGTGGCACACACAGGGCAGGCACTGAAGCTCCGTCGCCAGCCCGCACGCGGACGTCTGTAAACGAGTTCATATAAAAAGTACACACCGCAATATTTTTTTAAATAAGTTAATATAATATTTATTTTGTAAAACATGAACAGTACAGTATGAAGGTCTTATAATTAATATGTGGTGGCTACATGTTTTGCCATTTATAGCGTACAAAATTAGTTGCACTAGACAAAAAATACAAAAAAATATATATAAGTATGCAATTTCAAAATTTAAATTAAATTATGATGCAAAAATTTAATTTTTATTCAAAATTACAATATTAAAATTTAAATTCATTTCAAAATAGCAATGTTAAAATAAAAAAAATAAAAACAAATTAATACGCACAATCAAAATTGGCCGAAGCAAAATATCGTTTAATAATTCATCTACGCTGTAATAGTACCTACTTCTGTAGTAAAAACCCCTTTTTTTTGTGTTGGAAATTATCAAATAACTTCTCCCACTCTGGGTGGAGCGGGAGGGCGTGTCAGACTCTTACTGACTAAAACCCACCCGTGTTCCTTCAGTTGCCTGTAATAACCCCTGAAGGGACTTTTTAAATTTGTTTAAAAAGACAGACATTTAATAATATCTGTTATTTTATTATAACTATTTGGAGCAATACCAAAGAAACTCTTTTTCAATAACGCAGTTTTACACTTGTTTTGACATAAAAAATTCTCATATTGGACACGAATTGGGGTTCTCCTAACTGCAGATTTTTTTTTTTTTATTATTTTTAATATGCAATTTGAGCCTCTGATGGAGCACGGTCCTGTTATGTGTGGATAGGAGTTTAGTTTTATAGTGACATGGTTTTGTTATTTTTTATGATACTTCTATGATTCTTCTACTAATTTGGGAAAAGAAACTCTATGATTCTTCTACTAATTTGGGAAAAGAAAAAAAAAAAAAATATTATATAGTGTCAATAGCACGGTAAGGGGTTGGCAGAAGTATGTACTCAATAGTATACCTAAACGCTAGTTATGTTATGAGTCCCTGCCAGAGAGAGAGATCCTATTGCCATTAAAAGGCACTACTTACTTTAGAATTTTCTAGTGGAAAACACCACTTTGTCTGCAATGAGGATGGGAATGCCTTAACTCAGCTGTTACTGTCAATAGGTAAAAAAATATTTAGAAAACAAACAAAATTTACACCATATTTCAGGTTATTGGTTTGTTTCCTGCAAAAAACAAAAAACAAAGTTCAGTAGATAATAATGTTTGTTTTTCTGTTTTCAATTACTTATGTGTTTTTTGCAGTCGGGTTTTTGTTTTTTTTTAATTATTAATTTATTTCAAGCTTTTTAGTCTATTTGTGTATTTGGAATTGACTCATTACTATCTTTTATTTGATACAAATATTGTTGTAATGTATTTAAAAAAAAAAAACATTTCCCTCCCACTTTTTGTATTTGCAGATGCAATATATAAATATTATATAGCCTATGTCACTCCCATAATAAAGACGAATCTAAGGACACCTTATACGTTAAAATCCATCAAGCTGTTTAGGCTACAGAGCGTGCCAAAGAAATAGACATACATACTCTCGAAAAAGTTTAGCCTCCTTCTGGTGCAGTCGGGTAAAAAGGATTCACACTAATTTATGGGTAGAATGCGTGCGATGTCTTCGTATGTTTCGCTCGCAAAAAAAAAATTAATTGCTAATGCGGTGGTCACATTAGCGGCTTCGTATCTTTTGATTGCGATAACTGAGAAGCAGCCCGATCTATCGCTACGATACCCGGTAGCGTAAATACAAAGGCGGGTGCACAGACAGTAGCTGTTACAAACTCGTTTACAGGACATACATTTAAAAACTGTCTGCAATCAAAAGACATTGTTTTAACAAAAACCACTGTAATGCAGCTTACACGTACTATAGTTAGTTGCTAGTTAGCCATATTTCATATTTCCAAACAGTAATATTGCCAAATTAATCAAAACAGCGAAATATTTGACAGCTATTTGCGACTTTGCACTAGACAGAATAGACTGGCTGAAGTCTTAAACGAGGCAAAAAGAGTATGTAACGATCGTAGCAGGTGGCGTTCTGTAATTTCTGCCTACCCCCATGGGAGAAGGTGTGAGTTTATTTAAGTGTACTTGTGCGTTCATTATAACTTGTCCCGTGACGGGATCAGTATCACTGTTCTGTCAGTCGCCATTTTGAACTCTATTAGTATTGAAACTAAGCTCGAAAAGCAATGGTGCCAACATGACGGCAAGGGATAAGTTATAGTCTCTGTCTTTAGCACACTGCAGGTATCAAAATTGCTTGCGACATAACGCACCTTGCGCTAATACTAAATAGCCTGGCTAGCTGCGAGCCACTTGGAAGTAGCGCGGTTGGTCACAGTTCTAACCTAACCCATTTCATCTAATTCACAATTTTTCGACAGCTTATAATCTAACGGAAATGACACTATATCCGCCTTTTCATTGCCTTAGACAAACAAATGCGGCTGCACTACAAACCGCTGTGTTGCAGCTGGGTTCGGACGGACTATTACTGCTTTAAGCCATTCGCAAGATAATGCAGCATAGACTGTGGGTGTCTGTGTTGCATCCGCCTTTGTATTTACGCTACCGGGTATCGTAGCGATAGATCGGGCTGCTTTTCAGTTATCGCAATCAAAAGATACGAAGCCGCTAATGTGACCACCGCATTAACCTTGTAGTGGTTGACCACCACATCTATGTGTATCGTATCATAGCGCGAAGGTTCGTGACCATTCAGGCAGGTCCGGCCCCAACGTTACAAATCTTCACAAAATAACATAACGTTCCGTGTAGTAAAAATGAAAACCTCTTTTTACTAATTTCTTGTCTAAAAATCCTCGTAAATTCATATTTGGAACAACATGCACAGATCCAAGATGATTCTAATGCCTTCCATTGATGATAATGACCCCTCTTCCCCTGTTAAATAACGTTTATTGCAATCACGAGCTTTTAGTAAGTTTAAGTAAACTCATAAGGACATGCTATTCTAAGTATCTATTCTTTCAGGAATGCCGAGAAGCCGTGAAAGAACAAATCAAAGACAACGCAGCGACCCGCGAGCGTAAGGCCAAGGAAAACGCCGAATATGACGAGTACCAGAGCCAGCTGGCTAAGCAACTGGAACAACTGGTAGCTCACAGGGAGCTGACTGAAGCCCAGGCCAGGAAGCTGTACCAGAAGAACTTGCAGAAACAGATTGATTATAACCAGCTGCTTAAGGTAAGGAAGTAATAGGTATAGTTTCTTCAACTTCAGTTTTTCATAATTTTCCTGTCCTTATCTCATGTCTCATGAGATCGATGCTAAGAGGATGGATGGGTGAGAGGAGGAGCTTGTGGCTAAGTAATAACAGCCGCACGGTTCGATCCATCAGGTGAAGCTACGCTTTCCGAGGTTGGTCTGTGATGGGTGACTATCTTAAAATACCGAGACTCCTCCGTGCCTCGGAAACCACGTTAAGCCGTTGGTCCCGGCTGTCATTCGTAGATCTTTGACAGTCGTTACGGGTCGTCAGAAGCCCGAAAGTCTGACGACCAGTCTTACCAAGGGGTATCGTATTACCCAGTTACTGGGTTGTGGAGGTTAGATAGGTAGAAAAAAATAAAACAAAATCAGTCCACAATTGACAAAAATATCTATGCAAATACATACTATTATTATAAATAGGTGAAATTTGTTTGTTTGTATGTAGGGGGTAATCTCCGGAACTACCAGTCGGATTTGAAAAAATATTTTTGCTTTGGATAGTCCAGTTCTTGCCCAAGGCTCGCGGACGAAATCGCGGGCAGAAGCTAGTAAAAAATTAAATAATAAAATATACAGGCGAATGCTCCCGGTGAGCGCCTTTTCTCAAGTGACGCCAATATTGTAACCAATACGCCAAGTGAAGTGCCAACATTAGAACTTCGAAATATATGATGTCCAGACGCCAGCACATTAACCTACCCAAAACTGTCAAATTTTCCCAATCAACTTTGAACCTTATGCTTAAGAAATAAAGTTGAAAATCTATTAAAGAAATTTGACAAATTGTAGTAGGTTGGTGTGCGGTGTCTGTACATGTATGAGGATGACGTCTGATATGGTGGTATGGGGATCAGGGTGTAAAGATCACTCATCCTCCAAAGAAAAGGGAGGATCCTCCGACCAGACGGGTATTGTGTCTAGTGGGCGAGTAGCCCGACGATTGATGTCGGGACGTTGTATATATACTCGTCGCGCGGTAAACCCTGCTTGCGCGATGCAGGATATAGAACTTTTGTTAGGGTGTGTTATATGTTAACCATATGTCGTTAAATGTATATAAATTAATATAATAAAAGTATATGACATTAAATGTTCATTCAGTATTACACAATGAATTTAATGATGAAGTTACTATAACTAAACACGGATTATGATCAATGACTAAGATTAGGATAATATAAAATGACGAGACGCAGTTAGTGACTGACTGTGTGTCGTATTTGATTGCTGAATTGGAATTGGATCTGAACTCACAGACGGGCGACGTCTTAAGGGGGATACGCTAAGACAGCCCGCAAAATTCAAATTTTCTTTCGTTTTTTGTAATTTGCAGGTGAGTGTCAGGTTGTATGTTGATTAAAATATAATTCGCGACAGTAACTCATATGGGTTTACAGAATTATAATCATTAGAATCAGCAATACAACTCCTTAAGTTAGCATAATCCTCAAATGTCATGATTCCATGAAATAGTCATTCAATAGGATAACATGAACTTAGAGATTTGTATGGATGATTTTTATGATTATAATTCTATAAATAAACATTTTATACGGCCGCGGAACATATTTAGATCAACATACATACTGATACTGACCTGCAAATTGCAAAAAAACGTAAGAAAATTTGAATATCGCGGTCTACCCTGACGCTTTCACTTTAAATACTTGAGTTCCAAGTTTGTGTGCATGTGTGGGTTACAACCACTACAAGAATTTTTGAGTGACGTCAGTGTGATGCCTAGTTCGTATGTGGCGTTGTAGATGCCCCCACAGATCTAACTATTTTTTGAAGATGTTCAGCATTTGCTGATGGAGCCTGCCGGGGTTGCGGGAAAGTCCGAAAGGGATACCGTGGCCCCTGGCAAAGTACAGGCAACTGAAGGAACACGGGTGGGTTTTAGTCAGTAAGAGTCTGACACGCCCTCCCGCTCCACCCAGAGCCGGAAAAGTTATTTGATAATTAATTTAAAGATGAAATCAACTTGATGCTGAACGAATTAAAGTTAAATAGGCTGGATTTAGGTCTGATTCAAAGTATTTTGGCAAACCCTAAATCGAAAGCAGCCAAAAAATTATGTAATTTAGTATTATTTATTTATTAAAACTTCTCGCACTCAAAGAGGTACAATGGCGGACTTAATGCCTTTGGCATTCTCTACCAGTCAACCAAGGGTGGTGAAGAGATTAGATGGCAGGTGCTCTATTTGAGAGGAACAAAGAGAAAACTATTATTAAAAATATATGATAATACATACGAACTAAAATAGTACTAATTACACATACATACATATTTACAATAATATAATATATCTATATTATATATATATATATATATATATACATATTATATACGAATTCAAGAGAGGGAGGTGCTGAGATGACTCTACTCTATTTATTTTGAAAATAAATCTGCAATTTCCGCTTAAATGCATACCGACTGGTGGCCGTTCTGATATCAAGAGGAGTATTAGTCGTTCAGCAGTGAGCCTTTTAGTATTACTATAATGTAATTTTTTATTTGTTTCTCCTTGTGTATTATATCCAAGTGTATTTACATTGTAATAAGGTATGATGGGGTTGATATATCCTTATTGGACAAAACCCGCCATTAAATTAAAAAAAAAGAAAAAAAAAATGTACTTAATCTATTTATTGGTGTTTTAATTCCCATACTGCAATCAATTCAACAGGACCGATTAAAGGAAGAAGAGTTACTGCAGAGGGAGAAGTGCAAGATTGCGACGGAAGACTACAAGTATGGCATCACCAAGATTATGAGCCGGTGAGTTCAGAAAATCATAATATTTTTACCATCGCCAGTTTTTGATAGGATGAGACTAAAGCTCCATTCATATACACTGTGACATTTAAGTCGTGTTACAAAAGCAGCCCACTTGATGTATCCAATGACTACTAAATATTAAAAAAAAAAAAAAAAATACATATCACCGTGACATTTTAGTCGTCTTAAAAAGGGCCACTCAGCGCGTTGTGTTCCACGCGCGCCTCAAAGAGATGTCAGCACAACGGAAGGCTATCCTGCCGGGGTTGCGGGAAAGTCCGAAAGGGATACCGTGGCCCCTGGCAACGTAAAGGCAACGGAAGGAACACGGGTGGGTTTTAGTCAGTAAATTTCCCACACAAAAAAAAAAATACCTCTAGAAAAAAAAAAAAACAATTTTTTTTTTTTTTTTTTTATGAAATTTTAATCGTCATTGGATACATGAAGTGGGCTGCTTTTGTAAGACGACTAAAATGAGACACACACAGTGTATAAATATCTACAAGGTGTTTTTTTTTTGACATCCCATAAGTCTAGGTTATGAAGACCATATTAAAGAATCAACTTGCATGTTTTATTTCATTTTATTTTTTTATTTTTCTTTCAATATAATTCGACAGTCACGATTATTTATAAAAAAACCCTTAGATGAAATATAAAAAATAAATATTTCAGACTATTTTTGTTCATAAAAAGAAAATATGTTAACGTCACATTTTCTTAGCTTTAAATATGAAGGTTTGAATGAAAATTATTTACTCGTACTTATCAATGAAACTTAGATACACACGTCGAGTCTATGTAGCGGTAAATTATCGTAACAAAAATAGAAAAATAATTTATATGCAAGTTGATTCTTTGATATGGTCTCATTCATACCCTAGAGTTATGGGATATAAGAAAAACCACCTTGAATACAAAAAACTAAAAATTGTCTGTTTAAAATGTCGAAATAACAGCTTTTTACTAAATGTACCTATGAAAACGTATACGGTACTTATTATCCAAAATAATATATAAATGCGAAAGTGATCTATCTTTGTTATGCTTTCACGCTAAAACGACTTAACGGATTTGGATAAAATTTGGCTCATGGGTAGACAGACCCTGACCTGGGTCATACCTGACATGGGTGGACATAGGATACTTTTATCCCGATATTCCCACGAGATCGAGACTTAAGTGGGTGAAACCGCGGGGCGCCGCGCCGTTAGTATTTCATAATAAAAACCCTAAACGCTTGATGACATTGATCCTACTTGAACCTATTCTTTTTATTTGGGCCTATTTGAAATAAATGATTTTGGTCTCCTTGCTGTCTGTTGAACCTTCACATAAATGTTTTTCTCAATAGGTTGTACTTCAGCGACGAAATTCATCCCTTCGCGAAACCGATGCGCGATGGTATGAAGATGCGGGAAAAATGTCCTTGTTCGAAACCGGATTACTGTGCTGTGCCTGTGTTGGGCCCAAAAGGGGCCTCTCGACCTAAACCGGGAACATCTTCGTCCAAATAATGCGTGTAGATAAAGGTAAACCAGAAAAAGTATGCGCTTCGGTAATCTTCGTGTTTCCGAATTAGTCCAAACGTCGCGCCATAGAGTATCCCCCACAGAGGCAATGCTTCTAAGTTTTGTAATGCTGGGTTTTGTAGTAGTGCACCTATTAGTGCGCGTTTGTATGAAGCTTTTTCTCTGTCGGGTTACCTACTAGAACCAAATACACTATCATATATTTATCATACAAATATGATATCATATCTGTCAAATTGTCAAATTCTATGATCATAGTTAAATGATGTTGTTCTTCATTTTTACATATTTCACTTATATGATCATATAAACGTCATACTGTCTGTCGTCAAGATGGATAACGATTTATCCCTGTTTGATTTAGCCATTTTTGAGGTTTGACGGATATGATCATATTTGCACGCTTGCTGTCAAATAGCATCCTATAACTATGATTATAGACAATATGAATCATATGTAGTTATTATACCGTCGTAGGTTCTTCATATAAAAATGACTTATATATCTCTGATCCTATTTCTATGATAGTCTAATAGGGCTCTTAGCTATTTTTGAGATTAGACGGATATGATCATATTTGTACGTGCTGTCAGTTAGGATCCCTTAACTATGATCATAGACAATATGAATCATATGTAGTACTTATACCGTCATAGGTTCTTCATATAAAAATGACTCGTACATCTCTGATCATATTTCTATGATAGCCTAATATGGCTCTCATACCTACTCCGGTCTCAGATCGTCATTTGTCACTCGAGTTTTATGAAGATTTTTGGAATAGTACAGAGTTGTTAATCTAAAATTTTGTAAATTACCGTGGTAATACAAAATAGGCAAGTATTTCCATAGTTGTTACAGCTCTAATTAGATCTCATCATCGCGCGTTCGTATTTCCGAAGATAGACGATGATTCCCGAAGCGAGCGCATACTTTTCTTTGGAAAGCTGTACTTGTTACTTATTTGACAATATTGTACCTATGTTTGTGGAATTAAATTCTTGTTTCAATTCGGCTCCAGATAATTGAGTTTTAATCCATATCTAGTTGATGGCATAATACGTAAAATCACACCCCCTACTGTGGTCCGACACTATTCTGATTATCTATGAAACCCAGCCTTCTATCTCTCTCATTCTTGTGGTAGGTATAGTGAACCCAAAAGACAGCTAATTAATGTTGTCGGCTTTTAGGAAAGCCGTAATAAATACGTAATGGGTTCAATCCGAATCACAATTTATTTATGGTGTACAAAGACATTTTAGTCGTCTTACAAAAGCAGCCCACTTCATGTATCCAATGACTACTAAACACACATTAAAAAAAAAAAAAAAATTAACAATTTTTTCATTGCTCCTAAAGGTATTTTATGTTGGGTAAATAGAGTGGCCCACGGTTTCACGGTCTATCATTTTAAAAAAAATTAATGTTTAATAGTCATTGGATACATGAAGTGGGCTGCTTTTGTGAAAAAAATCTGCTGGTCCATACATTTTGACCGAAACAGCAGATAAAAAAAAAAATAACCTTCGAAGAATTTCACCGCAAGGGGGTTCAAAATCATGTACTGAATCCATGGTAAAAGTTTTCGCGTCGATGTCCCTGCCACCCAGGCCACCCTGTATAGTCGCCAGCAGGTCAACCTACCCGAAACTATCAAATTTTCCCAATCAACTTTGAACCTTGTACTTTAGTAATAAAGTTGAAAATCTATTAAAGAAATTTGACAGATTGTAGTAGGTTGATGTGCTGGCGTCTGTATCTATATCTAAATAAATATCTATTCCTCAATTCTCGCTATTGCAGCTACCACTGTTTGTCTCTGCATCACCCAAAGGTTGACTGGTAGAATGTCTATGGCATTAAGTCCACCTCCGTACATGTGTGCTTGAAGTATTATATAAATAAATAACAGAGCTGACTCATCGATTACTCGTACAGTTACAGTTTATGCTGATCTCGCATTGTATAGGATTTCCGTACAATGCACGGTCAGCTTATACTGGAAATGTATAGCTTGATGTGTGGCCGTGTGTA
This sequence comes from Xanthia icteritia, assembly GCA_949128155.2. Lineage (NCBI taxonomy): Eukaryota > Metazoa > Arthropoda > Insecta > Lepidoptera > Noctuidae > Xanthia > Xanthia icteritia. The sequence continues at coordinate 5,091,500 of OX421953.2, forward strand.
GATGCTAGATAAGTTTGGCAGTGACGCGACGGTTCAAGGTTGTTTACGTTTTTAGATTCACTTCCAACGTAATTATGGTCTTGTAGTCGCAAGCCAGCAAGGTCTCGGGTTCAATTCCGGGGTCGGCAGTGTCTCAGCAACCTTAAGTCTAGATTTGGGACCGGTTAGTGGCAATAGACTCGCCGCCACCTCAAATGGCCAGATTCCATAAACCTACATGGGCACTTATGAAACGTCAGAAGATAGGTGCACGGTCCCAATTGGTCGTTTCCTATGGAGAAGAGCCGGCAAGAAACTATAGTAAAAAACCGGCCAAGTGCGAGTCGGACTCGCATAGGAAGGGTTCCGTGCCACCGCAATACCAATTAACAAAAAACACCGAGAAAAACACGTTTCTTGTACGGGGACCGCCTTTATTTTATTTTTATTATAGCGGCAATGGAAATACACAATCTGTGAAAATTTTAAAGGTCTACCTTTACGGTTCATGAGATAGAGTTCGCTGACAGACAGACGGACGGACCGACAGTGGAGGCTTAGTAAGAGGGTTCCGTTTAGCAGCCTTTGGGTACGAAACCTTAATAAGAAACTGTAGTACTGTAAACGGTGTAGTGAGGTGAGGACACAACTCTGTCTACCTCTACCTCGGCATACAGACGTAGCGTTATGTTATGCATTTGACTGAGTGAAATTAGTGTGGATACCTACTTAGGCAGTCACAAGAAAAACTTAAAACTAACAGTAATGTGTTTACTTGACTACCTATACTAGAGACAGACAGAACATTGTGCGGATCTACAATAACAGTGATTTTGGAACCCTTTAATGATGATGATGAGTAATCAGCTATCTAATTGAGTAACACATTTTCGGGAAATGATTAGAAAGAAAGAAAAATGCGTGTAATGGCATTACAAAAAATACACCTTAAAACTATAAAAACAGGAAACAAATTATTATAATGCCAAAAGGGCCTCAGCTCAGCATAATGTCAAATGACAACACAAAGTGTACCACCTGACGCTGATTTTCAGCTGCAACCCACGAGTGCCATACGCTAGAATAATAAACATAGAGATTAACACTTTAGACTCCACCTACTTTTCATAGAACTCATACGCCATGCTGCCATACATAATTGAAGTGAACCCTCCGGGTTAACGGCATTACGTTTCCGCTAAAGTTAACCATCACGGACGGTCAACGGCATTAGGTTTAAAATCGTGTTATAAAACACTGTTAAAAGGAAGAAAAATAGTGTTTTCAGGAGGTCTTGTCGCTGGGCACGCCACAATCGTGGCGATAAGTCCTCTCTTTGAGGAGTGGCTAGAGAGGCGCCACGGCGTCCTCACCTTCCGCCTGACGCAGGTCCTCATCGGACACGGTTGCTTCGAGAGGTTCCTGTTCCAGATAAGTCCTGGTTGACGTGTGTGGAGCATACGGTAGAGATCTGCCCGGCTTGGGCGGAGCACCGCCGTGTTGGTTTGAGGCATCTTCTTATTTTCAAAAAGCAACCAAATTGAACACTTGCTTATTGATTAGGTAAACTTTGGCAGAAAATCAAAACGAGTTAGCCTCAGACTCGTTTTGATTTTCTGCCAAAGTTTACCTAATCAATAAGCAAGTGTTCAATTTGGTTGCTTTTTTATAATATTAGAAAAATACACAATATTTATTGAGGTAGGTAGGAAATTTTACTTGAAATGAGAGTTACTTATTATATTTGAAAACAATTTGCATTTTTCTTTTTCGTTTTTAAAATACGACAAGTAAAAACATTATTGAGGTAGTAAATACTTATTTTCATATATTTTACTACGGCCCGACTCTGCTACCCTAGAATTGTCCCAGAAATGATAAACCTTTATCTGGCAACCCTAGGCATACCTGAGAAAAATCTAAGAATAAATGCCATCTGGACTTGAATATTAACAAATTGAATGGGACCACTTCTCGTTTATTTATGTAACAATTACCAAGCTGTAAAATTATTACCCTGGGCGGTGGATCACTTGGCTCGCGGGTCGATGAAGGACGCAGTTAACTGCGCGTCATAGTGTGAACTACAGGACACATTTGGACATCGACATTTCGAACGCACATTGCTGTCCGTGGAGACACATCCAGGACCACTCCTGTCTGAGGGCCGGCTGTGTAACATACAAATGCCACATTGCGCTTCTAAACGTGCACAAACGTCTCTTCCTGTACCAAGGTGTGAGATGACTGAGAACGCACAATTTACCAGCTAGGTGCCAGTTTATCTGAGAGATTTTTTCAAAGATATCGGTATCCTCGCAGTAGCATCACAATTCATTTTCGTTAACATATTATACTATATTAGGCAAAATATACACTTATACACTAAAAACAGTGATATTCACAATGTTAACACTAGACTTTCACCGGCTTCATAAGGTTCATAACTCATTTGTTGGGCTTTGTATATATATCCTTTTATAACAAGCTACCTTCTTCTTTGCTAGATTTGCCTTTTTGAATTTAAAACTAAAGTAAAATCCAACCTTTGTTCAAAGGCATACTATTCTATCAACGACTACTGAAATGATAAGAATAGTTGTTCGCTGTGATTAACTCAAGACAATGTTTAAATGTTCTTTATCCAGAATTATCTTACCTACTGACAGGTTATAAATGAGTTTATATAATTATAATTTTACTTTGTTAGTCAATTTATTTTAATTTTATTCTAATTTATTGTTGACATAATCTACTCATTACAATGTTTTTTTATGAGTTGTATTGCAATATGCGGTTAGGTAGCGACCTCGACAATTATTTATTTTACCTAGATGGTCCTAGTTTATCAATTATAACTTCTAGTTACAGCTATAATATGTAAGCGGGCACGCCCTTTATGCCTGGAGGCTTTTATTTAGATATTGTTTTCGTTTAGTTATTTTTGTTTTCGTTTAGTTATTTTTGTTTCTGCCTGAGTACCTATAGTTCTCGATGTTTTTGGTTGGTATATTGGCATGTGCTAGCTGTCATATGGCTATTAATTTTATAATTTCAATTATATTTTGTGTTGCGTTATGTAAATTATTTTGCATACTATTATATAGAATCAATTTTTTCCAACTGAACAGACAGCTGTGCTGCTGGGGAGTTTGTTGCGCCACTTCTTCTTCCTAGCTAAAGCACTAGGAAGTAGTGATGGGTGGGCTTTTTGGGGGACTGTCGTGAGTTCGAAAAGTGCTGATTCTCAGCCTAGTTTGAATAAATGACTTTTTAATTTTTAATTTCTTGAAACGCTAAACTGCAAATGACGGTTCTATGACGCAGGACGCCTGCGTCAACTGAGTACATACAGTAAGACATAGTCATACGATGTGGCGTAGGTAGTCGAAAGTAGTGTTAGTGCTGAGCGATCTCCGACGCGTACTGTCGTCATCACGACGGTGAGGACACGTGATTTCGTCTGTTTAACACATGTACGCGGGACTCTGGTAGGTTATAATGACAAGAACCTGTGGGCCGCGTGTATCACACCGCTTTTGTTCTGCTTCCTTTACGTTGACTCATAAATGAACCGCAAAACGTCCAGTGCGGTTGCATGAAACTGTCTATTTGTACGTCACAAGTAAGAAGGGTCGATGTACGAGTCTGGTTCTTTAGTATAACGTTGGCCTCAGATAAGGGAGGATCACTAGCTGAATTTAAGCATATTAGTAAGTGGATGAAAAGAAACTAACCAGGATTTCCTTAGTAGCGGGGAGCGATCAGGAAAAAAGCCCAGCACTGATTCCTGCCGTCGTTCAGGCGGCGGGAGATGTGGTGTCCTGGAGATTCCGCTTTCTCGTCGCGATCACACCTGTCCAAGTTCGTCTAGAACGGGGCCGTTTTCCCGTAGAGAATGCCAAATTGCCAAGCCCGTAGCGACGACGGATCGCGGCGAGAGGGACTCTCCTTAGAGTTGGGTTGCTTGAGAGTGTAGCCCTAAGTTGTTGGTAAACTCCATCTAAGGCTAAATATTAACTCGAGACCGATAGCGGACAAATACCGTGAGGTACTCATTCAAGTACAGGGATAACTAGTTTGTAGCAGCCGAGCGCCCACAGCGACGTTGCTTTTTGATCCTGCGATGTCGGCTCTTCCTATCATTGTAAAGCGAAAATATAGTAGTACAAAGTGTTGGATTGTGCACCGACTAACAGGGAACGTGAGCTGGGTTTAGACCGTCGTCGTGAGACAGGTCAGTTTTACCCTAGGTACTGATGGCATGTCGTTGCGATAGTCATACCGTTTATTCCTACAATATAACCACGGTGTCGGACATTTGGTTCATGCACTTTGGTGGTGCGAAGCTCTCATCCGCAGGGAGAAACTCTGATTGCCACTAAGGGTGGTGAAACCCATCTAGTCAAATCCGGCAAGGATATCACTGTGGAGCCCGAGTCGGAACTAGTCGCGCTTCACCACGTGAAGGGCGTCGTCCAAGACCATTTGGATCGCGGAAATTGATGCTGTCTATGTAACGCGTGCGTCACGGCTCCGAAGGTCCGAATTTACCTCAGTTCGATGTCGAGGCTCGGAATAGTCTGTAGACGACTTCCGTTCCTGGCAGGGTAGAGTAGTACTGCTACGATCCGTTGAGACTCAGCCCTTAGGTGATTCGTTTTGCAATCATTTAATACAAGTAAAAGTGTAATAGCAATCGTGCACACACACGCAACACTTTCATAAATGTAGGTAGGTACGGCATGTTATTATAGTCTAATAAAAATGTTGACTGGGAAAAAAAACTATTTAGTCCGTCAGTCAGATAATAAAAAATATTAAGTAGACACGTATTTTTTGCTTTATCATATTAATAAAAAAATGGTTCAGATAAAATGCTTTAAAGTTGGGGACTGGGGGCTCGCTACGTCGTCGCAAGTCAGTATAAAATCTATCGCGGAGTGACGTCATGCCACATTTTAACGTATTGCCGTAATCTTTGATTACACATAAAAAGAAAAAATACGTGTCTAATATTTTTTAATAAACAACCCGACAAATAAAAAAATTGTGTAGTCAACATCCCTATTATTTGTTTATTTAGTTTTATTTATTTATTTGTGTATATATTTAATTATTTATTTAGAAATTTAGACGATGATTTATAACGAAAACGAGCGCGTAAAATTTCATGAACAGACCTTTGGGTGTACCTACATATAGATATTATAGAAAAACTACTGGATGTATTTACTCAAAATAAAACAATTTGAACTTTTGAATAAATTATCTATCCCTGTACGGTTTCTATTTAGCCATTTTTTTACCATATAAGTTATTTATTTACGCCCACAGACGAGTTAAAATTAGTGTTGAAATATGGAAGTTTCGACGCTCATAACTTCCAAACCAATTTTTTTTTTCAATTCTGCTTCCATACAGGGGTAGATAATGACAAGACAAATTGATACCTATCATTTATAGGATTTCCATACAATGTATAGGATTTCCATACAATGCGTGGTCAGCTTATACTGGAAATTTGCCGTGTGTACACCCTCAAACAGACGAATAATCACCATACTACGTTTGTATGGAAGAATGACCGACTAGCGTACCCTTACCAAGGAAAAAAATATATTTTCTGCAAAAAAAACTAGTTTTTTTTTTTTACTGTAATTTAATTTAATTTAGTCATTAGAAATACTGTGTGAAAAGTGCATCAGTCCAACCATTGTGGTCCTACGAGAATATTGCCCAGAACTTTTTTTTATGCAGAAGTATCTTGTAAAACACCTAGCCTAAATTTTATTGTCGTAAAACAATATTCAAAATAAAAATTGACTTTCGGAATTTTTGAGTCTTTTTTTTCGCACAATATTATCTTAATGGGCTTTTCACACTGTATTTCTTAGGTAGGTACGTAGGATTTAGTTCGCAGAAGTGCCTTTAATTTTAGTTATTTATTTTCCTGGGCTAATAGTGGTTAACCTTGTTTAATTCCAAGAATGAAACTAACTTTACATGGCTATGCTCTAGTCACATCAGGAAAACGTACCTAAATAAACAATTATACCACAAATGTTAATGTCAGTTGTAAGCTCTCTAGAACCAACATTTTTTGTTAACACGCAATGTAAGTTAGACGACTTAAAAAAAAAAGCAACGGGTTGCACTCCGGGAGTGCCGGCAGAAGTGAAAACTTGAATATTAACGTTGTGCATTTTTGATATTTTGGTACTACTCGCCCTCAGTCTTACGAATTTTCTATCAGGTCACGTGTCCTGACGCGAGTTTAACATTTTTTACCCATCACAAAAAAGTGCACAACGCCGCTAAAGAAGTTTTCACTTCAAAAAACCGCGCTAGTGCGAGTCGGACTCGTACACGAAGGGTTCCGTACCACCGTACAATATTTAAAAAAACACGGTTCTTGTATGGGGACTCCTGTTATTTTAACATTACTTATTTTTTATTATTTGTTGTTATAACTGGCAATAGAAATATATATGTAATCTGTGAAATTTTTAACTGTTCATGAGATATTATCTACAATAGACGAACTTTATCCAGCCTTAGACGGTAAAGAAAATACAAAACTGACAACTTAGTACCGGACTCAGTTGTCAGTTCAGTCAGTCAATTACTGTATACAGCGCTAAAAGGTTAATGTAGCGCGTGGCCAAAATCGGAACTAACGCCGCCATCTTGTTTTTTTATACATTTCAAGTGACATTTCACAAAACAATTGCACAAATGTTTACCATTAACGCCCCCTCTGTCAACGTCCTTCAGACGCCAACATTCCTGTAGCACTCTTTTTCAATAACACTTCTTATTACAAAAACTAGCTCGATGGTTTCATTAAGAAGGAACAGGGGTTGCGAGGAATTTGAAAAATAGGTATTTGAAGAAACTATTGCCGTCTTCTTACATCAAGTCTGCCCCCGTAGAGTGCGATAAGGATAGGTACAGCTCAGACCAATTATTATATCACAAAAAAAATTGACGAAGTCGACGTTTCGTATTCCCCTTTTTTCTCCTCGAAAACTGAACCGATTCAATTATTTTTTACATCAAAATTTTAAGAAAGAGTACGTCTAGGTTCCTATCATTTTCATTAAGGTTAAAAAAAATCGAATTTGTCTGGTACTCCTCTAATCACGGCGGTAAAAATGGGGCTTTTTGTAATTTTGGTCATATTTTCTTTACCGAAGTTAAAGTTGCTGAAAAAAAGGAAATAATAGGGACGTGACTATAGCAGACCTTGATTTTATGAAAAAAATAAGATTGCTCTAGAGGCATTATTCAGGAAGAAAATAGGAGAATACATTTGAATGGTGAATCGCACGCCCTGTTCCCCTCTTAACCCTGTTAAAAGAAAACTTTTGTTATACTTATGACCGATTTTGTTCCTCACGCGCTCTTTAAAAGGGATTGGAATTGAAGTACCTACACAACTACTACTGACTATAACTAAAAACCTGAAAGAGGGTCATTCAACTCATCATTATGTAATAACTTTCGCTATGGATCCAACCCTGAAATCGCGAAAAAAACATCAGCTGTTCTTACAATAATGTCACCTCGAAAAAAGTTATGGAACAGCTGGCAGATTTCTTTTTTCGCAATGTTAGCATTCGTTCCACATTAAAAGATGTTCATAATGATAGTTCAATAACCCACATTCAGGTTTTGAGTTATTTCAATTTTATTTCTGTAAGTAGATTTGTACAAACACTTTTACATGTCAATCATATTTTTATATTAAAAACAAGATAAGTTCAGCGTTTCCTATTTGACTACTCTGAGAAGAAAGGCCGAAATAAACTCAGAGGTCACAGTCTCTTTTAAACTCCAGACATAATCTTAGTCAAATCATATGAAGACCATGTAGATTGGTGTCTGAAATGGTCTTTTGAGCAACGAAAATAATTCTGACGCATTCGGGTAATAAAGACGGCCGCTTCGCGGCAGCCTACAGGGTCAGCGTACACATACAGCATATGCAGGAAAATACTGCAAATTTCATTGATTCATTCATAATGAACTGAAGCACAATATAAATAGAGATGAAATTAGCATAGGTACGTTAACATACGCCATAAGAAATTATATGCACATTATTTTCAACTCTATTTTAGGAGTTATTTAGTTCATTATCTATGAAAACTGCAGAAGTTGCTGGAGTATCCTAAGTGGCCTTCCACTAAAGAATACCTAATGAACGCCACTGATGCCGCAATCAACATGGCCAGGTCAAAACAAACAATCTGCCTAGCCTTTTCCTAATTATGTTGGAGTCGGCTTCCAGTCTAACCGGATGCAGCTGAATATCAGTATTTTACATGGAGCGACTGCCTATCTGACCGCCACAACCCAGTAACTGTCAAAGTCAAAGTCAAATCATTACAAATAGGCCCTTATAAGGCACTTTTGAACGTCAAAAATTTACAAAAAAATATAATTGATTCTAGTCGCCCCTTCCAAAAGGTAGTTTTCGCATGGAGAAGAATGGGCAAGAAACTCCACCGTTACTCTTTTAAAATGTTTTACAATATTTTGTATAAGTACATTAGTTATATAATTATATGTGAGGACGATGCACCTACAATAAAATTATTATAACACAATAGGTAAAAAGAATTAAAAATGAAGCAACAACAGATAAACTAATTATGTGATAGATACATGTTTACAAACATTGTAAAAGTAGACGATTTTCCTAACTGGGTAATACGATACCCCTTCGTAAGGCTGGTTGTCAGACTTTCGGGCTTCTGACGACCCATAACGCACGTGACCACGTACTGGGCTCAAATATTATAAAACAAAGTACCTACCACCGACACGGAAGAAGACTTATTTTGTGTGTCCACCCTGTTGGCTCGTATGTATGTGTCATATCATGTCCAACGTGATGAATGATGTTCTTACTTACTACGTAGGATATCCTCAATTCAAAAATTGACACGTAGATCTTGTTATTGTGATTCTGTGCGCGTTTAGATTCACTTGATTATAAATGTCACGTAATTTTACTAGCAAAGTACAGTCGACACGAAAATTGTAAGTATGTTTTGGTCCTGTACATTTTTTAACGTTAATTACCTACTTAACGGTATTGTGTATTTTTTTTTTTTAATGAAAATGGATTTTTCTATTTTTGCTTGCTATTGATGTGAAATAGTTTTCTTTATTTCCTTTGTAAAACAAAATGTTTACCCCCTTTAACGTGTATTTGCGATATCTTGGGTTTATTTTCAGAGCCGTCAAAATGTGTATTAGGGTTTTTCTCATAAGAGGATTTCTGTAGCAATTCAGAATTTAAATTGAATCGGACGTATTTTGTCGTATGACGTAATTATTTAGCTTTATTTACCTACTAGAGGTATGACTTAAACGGCATTCCTGACATGACGCTTAAGAATGGTTGAGTTGAGTATTCGAGTCTAAAACGAAATGCAAGATATATATGTACCTACATATTAACAAGTACGTAAGTATTGTCATGTGATCACACTCTTCACGGGTCCTTAATAGCGAATAAGATCGAAAAGTCATGGGCGCCAATCTCAAGACCGAACGAGATAATCTGGACGCTCTCTGTCCTATCTAGGGGTCATCTAAACTAATAATATAAAGAGAAAAGATTAGATTTTATGTATGCTTGTTTGTAATGAATAAACTCAAAAACTATTGGACCGACCGAAAAAAACAACAGTATAATGCTATATTAGCACTGAATAACATAGGCTATAATTTATAAAGATATCACGAGGGCGAAGCCGCTGGCGGAAGCTAGTAGATCATAAAATTTCATGTGAAACAGCATGAAAAGAACAGTAAATACAACAAAAAAAAGGAATTTACCCAATTAAAAAAAGTTCTGATTATAGGAGAAGGGTATTCACAATTTCTCACTGGTTTGGCCACCTCCAACATCTCAAGTCCATGTATCTGGTTTTCCCTGAACGTAAGTAATCTGTGGTTTAAGTGGTTAATAAGTACTTGCTCACCTTGCACGACAAACGAGATCTAGTTTCCGTAAGAAAAATAATTGTTTGTTCATTTACTTCAATATCAACTTTTATTTGCATGGAAATAAGTCATGTAAGTAATTCATATTTATTATAAATAATATAACATTAAATTAATACAATTACAATTCAATTTACCTAGCACTATCATACAATTAAAATATTACTCTCAAACAATTCAAAATGCACCAAAACAAAAAAAAAATTGTTAGTTACAAATTGTATTACCTACTTATTTTAATACAATAGTTGTAAAAAAGTGTAATTAGGTAGTAGATAATTGTTTTTTTTTAATATTTATTTCATAAGTACTTATGTGAAACATAAGTATGGGTAAGTAAATATAGATATTGCTTTTAGAAAGGATTTAGTTCAAACAATTCATTAGTTTAAAACAGGAAAATTTTACATCTTCCTGACTCATCATTTAAACGTAGGTAATATTGTGGTCGCAGTTCAATACTTTGTCATTGACTGTACTTTATCAAGCCGTATTTTCCTGTAGGAAGATTTTAATATATGGTAATAAAAAAATATTAACCGACTAGGTGACTTACATTTTGGAGTTTTTCCTCAACCCGTTGTTCTATATAAAAGCTTTTGGATTCGTCATTTGCATCAGTCGTTTGTAAACATCCGAAGATGTTCGTCAAAGTATTTGCAGTGATCGGTTTCGTCGCTGTGGCTTCTGCCGCAGACCTCAGCGTGGGCTATGAAGGCGGGAAATTAATATTCGAACAAAATGTCACCGCCAGTCCAGCCATTTGGAGACAAGTTAAGATCTTAACTGTGAACGCTACAAACACCACCGACGAAGTTATCAGCCGAGTAGTTGTCATTGACAACAGGCCAGAAAAGGATGGAGAAGCTACAGTGATCGAAGGAGGAGAGGGACAGAAGAATGTCACACTCGAACTGAAGAGTCCAGCCGTATTCAGAGGATTAGACTTCTACGTTCAAGTGTTTGCCGCTGAAGAGAACGTGAACGCGCGTCTCCCTAACCACCCTAAAGCTACTGGAGATGACACACAGAATCCTCAAATGCCAAAGGACCTTAACGTGAACGAACATTCAAACCAAGAACCTCAGAGTGGTGATGACATTATTCTTGGAGCTCCAAAACCTACGGCCAGTTCGACGACAGAAGCGTCCCAAGACGACCAACAGAAAATCAACCCAGCTTTAGTAGGCAAGGACCAAACACGATTGTACCGCGACACTCAGGACAAGAAGACCGAAGACCTGACTCCAGTTCCTACACCAGTGGAAGTTGATGCTACTAAAGACATCAAAGTCAACGAAAACGCCAACAAAACAGTACAAGCAGAAATCGACGAAAACTTGAAGAAAGCACTGGATTCAATCTTCGAAAGCAACTCTACGCAGAACAATGAGGACACTCAAGAAGTAGTTCCCGTCATGCCCCAAGCTGAAACCGATGACCTGATCAATTTCAGAGATGAAGACGAAAACAGGAAAGTCCGTCAAGCCACCAGGGACCTCGATGTGTCAGTTTTACCTAAAGAATTAACAAATGACGATCACATTAAACCTAAAAGCGAAGTTTCAAGTACTACAGAAAATAACGTAGTACAGGAAAAGAATGTGCCAAGGATTGTTCCTGTAACCAGTGAAGTTTCTTCAACAAAGTCATCAGAAAAGCTGACGACCGAATTGCCCAAAAATGTTAAGACCACGCAAGAATTGGAACGTAATGTTAAGGGCCAACATTTTGGACACCATCATGCGGTGCCCCTACCTTACTCAAACTAAATTATTCTAACAGAAATGTGATATCTGTTTACTAAGTTTTAATAATAATATTATGTCGTCTTTAAGATGTTTTGCAACGTTCAGTATTTTAAGATTTAATTTAAATTAAAATAAATGTTTTAAAATTACTTTGTACTATGTTTTTATTCATGTTTGCTGACTCCTCCGTTCTCTAAGAATATCTTACTCAACACAATTAACTAGACACAGTTACATACCTACTATGTAATAGGTCTATCTACCTACGTATAATATCACCTTACACAGAAGTGCAGAATCTAGGATTCACTAGTGTGACAAGCACAGATGACAACAAGACATGTATATGATGACAATATGACAAGCTAATGCGTGTTACTACAGTCCGGCCGAGAGAATACGTTCCTGACACCAGCTGTCAGTTGGACAATTTCTAGTACTAAGGATGAAATTCGCAAAACACATATTTGTTAGTATGAAATTGACAGGTGTCAAGAACGCATTCTCTCGACGACAGCCGGACTGTAGCTAGCGATAACTAACATGACATCAACCTGTTTCTCCCCGAACGGTTAGGCAGAGATGCACCTATAAAGACATAGTACCTTCACCCACATTTCTCCGGTTTTGTTTAAGCCACATTTAACAGGGGGCGAGCCTATAAAGCGAGCTAGCAATATATAAATAGGTATTGGGCGCTCTCGGTAAGTTGCAATATGCTTGCACGCATATTTTCTCTTTGTAGCACGTGTGTTGAAAAGACTTTGTTTCGTGCCTATTGCCTCTGTTTTTACACATGCCAGCTGTGAACAAAATTTAAAAGGTCGACACTAAGTTATGATGCGTGTGCAATACAATGATGCCTACCGCATCTTAATGAAATTACCGCGGTATTGTAGCGCGTCGAGCATGTTCGCTGAAGCGAGAGTCGGGAATTTTACCTATGCTTCTTCGATGGCGCATAGCATCGTTTTCCAGCAGTTTACGAAAACCACCAATCAACTGTTGAGGGTCGTTAGAGATGATTGGAGCAGTCCTATCCACAGGTATTGGCTCGAAGTCCATCGGAGTGCCAACCGACGATAAAGATTGTTTTTTTTATTTTTGTACTCGTAAGTGATAATATAATGTAATGAAATTTAATTTTCATGACTATTTAATTTTAATGTAATTTAGTTTGTGATTGTACCTATGGAATTTTGAATTTGAATTTTAATGTACAGACGCCAGCAGGTCAACCTACCCGAAACTGTCAAATTATCCCGATCAACTTTGAACCTTATGCTTTACTGATAAAGTAGAATATCTATTAAATAAATTTGACAGATTGTAGTAGGTTGATGTGCTGGCGTCTGTACATATTTAATTTAAATGATCGATTGAATTGTAATGTACCTACTTATTTTATTTTAATGATGTAATAAATTGTATGTACCTACATATTTGTCATTAGTTTATTGGTACTCGTTGCTTTAGTACAGGGGTTCCCAAAGTTTTACAGTTCGCGGCGCACTTGCAAGTTTAGTATTTTGCCTCGGCGCCCTTTCTAGTCGAATTATGGTAGATATGCACAAAAATTACAACATCCACGATATGAAGCTGATTATTTTTATATATTTTTATATTTATATTGACACAAAAATACATTTATTATTTAAGAAAAATAGGTAATAAAATACAATGGCAACTTAGTCAATGTGAAGCGTGGGCTTGCTGATGTCCACACACATACGGCTTGACACCGCTGCTCTCATTTCTTGCTCCACATTAATATTTGAGTGATATTTGCTCTTTATTACAGCTACAGCTGAAAATCCGACTTCACATAAATAAAATGTTGCAAATTGAGAATTCTTAGTTTTTATTTTGTACCCGCGGATACCTAAGTTTTGTTTCCGGAGAACGGTAAACATGATCGCCTCCCGGCGCACTTCTTTACTCTCTATGGCGCACCAGGACGCCGCGGCGGCGGCGCGCACTTTGGGAACCCCTGCATTAGGAAAGAAATAAATAAATTGCTAACTCTGTTTATAGGCTCGAGCTGTATTAAAACTCAGCACTTTAATACAGCTAGAATAACATTAATACATATTTATGTATGTAGCAACTAGCAATACATACAATCAATCTATCTACCTCCCAAGTATGTTGGGGTCGGCCTCCAGTCTAACCGGATACCAGTATTTTACATAGAGCGACTGCCTATTTGACCTTCACAACCCAGAAACTGGGTAATACGATACCCCTTGGTAAGACTGGTTGTCAGACTATCGGGCTTCTGACGACCCATAACGGCTGTCAAAGATCCACGAATGACAGCCGGGTTTAACGTGCTTTCCGAGGCACGGAGGAGTTTCGGTACGAAAGATGGTCACCCATCCACGGACCCACCCCAGCAAGCGTAGCTTAACCTGATGGATCCACCCGTGCGGCTGTTATTACTTAGCACGTTAATACATACATATTAATTTTAACAACATGTTGCTTGTGGGTTTCCAATTACGTCTGAGGATATAAAAGCTGATTCAAAATTTTGATAAAATATCTAGTCTTAACTTAACTAATATTACCTATCTAATCTAAACGTGTGCGTAGTCGCAGCGGAAAAATGTCGAATTTCTACATTTCAGTGTAATTGTGTATGGTAAATACAAATTTGTGCATCCAATCATTGGGGAGCTATTCAACAAAAAACTGTTTCTGCTGGAACTATGTTATCCTAGCAGCACTTTTTTTTTCCTATGGACGTACTAGAAAAAAATACATTCAATAATTAGTGTGTAACGAGAGGTAAATATGTATGTTTAAATTAATTTTGTGTGTCATAAAACTGCGAAGATAATCACCGACTAGGTGACTTACATTTTAGTGTTTTTCCTTAACCCGTTGTTCTATATAAAAGCTTTTGAATTCGTCATTTGCATCAGTCGTTTGTAAACATCCGAAGATGTTCGTCAAAGTATTAGCAGTGATCGGTTTCGTCGCTGTGGCTTCTGCCGCAGACCTCAGCGTGGGCTATGAAGGCGGGAAATTAATATTCGAACAGAATGTCACCGCCAGCCCAGCCATTTGGAGACAAGTTAAGACCCTAACTGTGAACGCTACAAACACCACCGACGAAGTTATCAGCCGAGTAGTTGTCATTGACAACAGGCCAGAAAAGGATGGAGAAGCTACAGTGATCCAAGGAGGAGAGGGACAGAAGAATGTCACACTCGAACTGAAAAGTCCAGCCGTATTCAGAGGATTAGACTTCTACGTTCAAGTGTTTGCCGCTGAAGGGAACGTGAACGCGCGTCTCCCTAACCACCCTAAAGCTACCGGAGATGACACACAGAATCCTCAAATGCCAAAGGACCTTAACGTGAACGAACATTCAAACCAAGAACCTCAGAGTGGTGATGACATTATTCTTGGAGCTCCAAAACCTACGGCCAGTTCTACGACAGAAGCGTCCCAAGACGACCAACAGAAAATCAACCCTGCTTTAGTAGGCAAGGACCAAACACGATTGTACCGCGACGATCACACTAAACCTAAAAGCGAGGTTTCAAGTACTACAGAGAAGAACGTAGTACAGGAGAAGAATGTGCCAAGGATTGTTCCTGTAACCAGTGAAGTTTCTTCAACAACGTCATCAGAAAAACTGACGACCAAATTGCCCGAAAATGTTAAGACCACGCAAGAATTGGAACGTAATGTTAAGGGCCAACATTTTGGACACCGTCATGCGGTGCCACTACCTTACTCAAACTAAATTATTCTAACAGAAATGTGATATCTGTTTACTAAGTTTTAATAATAATATTATGTCGTCTTTAAGATGTTTTGCAACGTTCAGTATTTTAAGATTTAATTTAAATTAAAATAAATGTTTTTAAATTACTTTGTACTATGTTTTTATTCATGTTTGCTGACTCCTCCGTTCTCTAAGAATATCTTACTCAACACAATTTACTAGACACAGTTATATGTATACCTACTATGTAATAGGTATCTACATTACGACACAACTTAGATGTAGCATAAATTCGAAAATTTTCATTCATTTATTTCAATTTTAGATCATATAAAACGGTTTAGTGCAGAGTTGTAATTTTTTACGCACGTTGCTTTGAATTTGTGTGTAATGTTTGTGAAAACAGAATTTGAAAAAATCATACCGTTCAGAAGATGTACCTACACGTAAAAGTAAAATATAATATGATTTTCATCAAATAGCCAAATGTAAACGAGCGGAAACTTGATTATCTTCGCAGTTTTATGACACAAATTTCATATAAACATACGTCGTTACACACTAATTATTGAATGTAATTTTATTCTTGTACGTCCACAGGAAAAAAAAAACTGCCGCTAGGATAACGTAGTTCCAGCGGAAACAGTTTTTGTTGAATAGCTCCCCATTGATTGGATGCACAATTTGTACTTACCATACACAATTACACGACGTCATACACTAAATATCTGCTAAACTGAAATGAAGAAATGAAGAAGTTTTTCCGCTGCAACGACGCACCCCCCCCCCCCAAGCACCGCCACTCCAATCGGTTCTGTGCTTCTCGCATCCAGCGGATTCCTGCGGCTTTCAACGCTACGTCTTTCGCACACGGTCGCCACTCCAGAAGAAACTTTGAATAGTCTTTCGAAAACGGGGTCTTGTCTGTGTGTGTGGGCTCGTATGTGCATGTTTGAAGGGTTACAGAGTAGGGACCTATTAATAAAACAATCATATAAATATATATAAAACTTTAATAAACAATACACCATACAACCTGGAATGCTTACAGTTACAATGTCATTTAATATCAATATCATAATAATATACCTATTCGTACACACGGCTACACATCAAGCTATACATTTCTAGTTTATGGCCGGGGATTTCCGTACAATGCGAGGTCAGCTTATACTGGAAATGTATAGCTTGATGTGTAGCCGTGTGTACAGACACCAGCACATCAACCTACTACAATCTGTCAAATTTCTTTAATAGATTTTCAACTTTATCTCTAAAGTATAAGGTTCAAAGTTGATTGGGAAAATTTGACAGTTTCGGGTAGGTTGACCTACTGGCGTCTGTACCTACAATGAGTCAACATTAATAATTGAGCACTATTTTGTGGATAAAATATTGCTATATAAAAATATAAACAATTAATAGAAATATTATTCGAAATATACCATGTAGA
Source organism: Xanthia icteritia (assembly GCA_949128155.2). NCBI lineage: Eukaryota > Metazoa > Arthropoda > Insecta > Lepidoptera > Noctuidae > Xanthia > Xanthia icteritia. The sequence goes on from OX421953.2 coordinate 5,108,445, forward strand.
AGACAAAATAGAATATTAGGCTTTCATAACACGAGCGCTTTCTTTAAGCCAGTACACGTTGGGCGAGCCACGCAAATCAAACGACAAATACACGCAAAAAGGCCCGGTATACGTTGGCCGAGGCTCGCCCAACGTGTACTGTGGGCTTTACACCCTTAGGCACCTGTCCCACCGCCGACGAGGAAGACATCATTGATCTTCGTACTAAATATTACACACAGATAAAAGAAACGTACAGACACCAGCGCATCAACCTACTACAATCTGTCAAATTTCTTTAATAGATTTTCAACTTTATTACTAAACCATAAGGTTCAAAGTTGATTGGGAAAATTTGGCAGTTTCGGGTAGGTTGACCTGCTGGCGTCTGTACTAAAGAGGTCTCGTGTAAGTAAAAAAGATACATAATATTAACAGTTGATCGCTGAATGTCACAACAGCGAGAGCGCCGCCAGTGAGTACTCATTTGTCGCAGCAACAAGAGTTATCAAAGAGAGTACTCGCTCAGCGACTATCTCGTACACCAACGAAAAATCGCTTTTCGCCGTCGCGCACTCCTTGCTCGCCAACTCGATTATAGTTGCTAGTTTTACTCGATTCGTGTTAATCGCCGGCGGTGGGACAGGTGTCATACCATGGATTAACTGCGTTATAAGAACGCTTTCGTGAGAACATTTATTTACAACACAACAACATTACATTTTACATTAAACATTTTTTTACATTTTACAAATTACTACACAAGAAAAAAGCGTTCGTGCTAACAGTACCCTAATTGCGTAATACACGATCAATCAGAATCTGAATCGTTTTGAAACAGATTGCTAATCCATTGCTACATAAGTTCGAAAAAAAAATCTGCTCAACAACGTAAATATACGCAATGGATGTTGTTGAGCTGTCAAAATGGAACAGATTAGTCGTAATCGTTTACGAAAATGTGTTGCGTAATTAGCAGTGATCGGAGTAGGTAGATTGATTTTTGGTACTTCTATCATAAATGCACACAGAAAGAATAACATGGATAAGCCTTTTTCCGGAAAGCAATTTCGGTATTTCCGGATTCAATTAAATATTGTTAATGTTGGTGGTGATATTATTTTCACAAAACAGTAACAAACAAAGAAGAAATGAAATGAAATTGTTTATTCTGTAAATAGGATATTGCAATCACTTTTACACGTCATATTAAAAAAAATAATAAGAATAAAATGCTAGATGAGTTCGGCGTTTCCTATCTGACTACTCTGAGAAGAAAGACCGAAACAAACTCAGAGGTCACAGTCTCTTTTAAAGTCCAGACATAATCTTGGTCAGGCCATATGAGGACCATGTAGATTAGTGTCTGAAATGGTCTTTTGAGGAAAGAACCACACAGATTTGAGTGGACCTGTCCAGTCAGTGCAAGCATTTGTCAGTAATCGTAGAGCTCAACTCAGAACTTAAGGAGCTCAACTCGACGAACAATACCAAAGAAAGGACATTTGGGTAGGTCGCATAAAGTACTCAAACTGCCAGACCATCATTTAAACTAACTGAGAAAGAAAAAATTAAAGAAAGGAAAAACAATAAAAATAAAATATCCACATAGTCCTCACATTCACAATAATTAAAACAATATAATACTTTACAAAGTAATCATGTTATTTTGTATATAAATTTCAACAATGTCAATATGTATATAAAAAAACTGGTATTTTTAATGATTTACATAATAATTAAAATGTCAAATTTTATAGTTTTATCACAAAGCTTAGCAGAGCGAGCAGCTCAATCCCACGCTTTTTTATCTTCTAAATAATCTGAAATTTTATAGTACCCTTTTTTACAAAGTTTGGTTTTTATACAGCTTTTAAATCGTTTAATGGGTAAGTTTCGAATATCAATGGGAAGTTTGTTGTAAAAGCGTATACATTGACCCATGAACGAGTTGCCTACTCTGTGGAGACGTGTAGACGTGTAGACGTGTGACGTGTGGAGAAGCGCACTCTACGAACCGAAGTAAACGAGTGAGCTACCTGGCATGTCGTCGGCGGGCGTATGCATTGTTTTGATAACCGGTTAGTGCACCACCCATGATCCTTTGTTCTGATTGGTCGTTGGGTTGTGTGAAATCGTGACTGTGTGCCGTTAAAAAAATTATGAAGAATATAATATTGCTCATTTTAATACAATTCCTACCTAATTTCCGTTTTTTTAAAATAATCTATCAATTCCGGAGGAATGTCCATATTAATATATACGTTTCTTATCAATGACCCCAATTCAATCTACCTACTCCGATCACTGGTAATTAGATAGCAGGCCTTATAAAAGAAATTAAAAAAACACGTTGTCCTTAACCCCTGCTTCGCTGTGTATCTACGTGTTTAAACTTTAAACGCGGAAAAAACGTGATAGGACTTCGCATTAGCATTACTTCTTGTTTGAGCTGTTATGTACGAGTACGACTGACTTTAATAATACAGACTGTCAAGATATAGAGTATGCTTAGGGTACATTCCGAATTAGGCCATAATCACTCACAGCTCTCGCATCAATAATTTGCGTTCCGATTTAGATATCACGATTATGACAGCTGAGAGCTGTCAACAATTCGGAGCGCTCGTGAATGCGCTCAGTGCTCGGTTAACGTCAAAACTTATAACATAACATATTTCTTTGTGGATACACCACTTTCTTCTTCTTCTTTAGTTAGGTGGCGACTGTAGCCAGAAGCACAATTTCGAAAAAGTCACGTTATTTTAAAGATTGACTATAGTATAATCAGCCTATAACGTTGCCACTGCTGAGACACAGGTCTCCGCTATGTGAGAGGGAGCAGGCCATAATCCACCACGCGCACTTAAGCTAATTCAGAACGGGTGTAAGTACGCTCAAATCGATTACTTACAGCGCAATTCGGAATGTACCCTTAGATGGTTTGGTCATGTTGAGAGAATTAAAGAAAGGCGACCAACAAAAGGTATTTGTGACAACGCAGATGTGAGTGAAAACGCCGGGAACAGACGCCCTAGGAGGACATATAGTGACCTTATTGGTGATGTTCTTCAGAAAGGTCAGGTGCGTAGTACTTGCAACCGGCGTGCGTGTATGACCAGATGTATGAACTCAAACGAAGCAAAACGAGTATGTAAGGATCATCGCAGGTTGGGTTCTGAAATAACTCACGGTTTGCGTGAGTTTATGTATTGTCAATATATTCATTGGACGTGATTAAAAAAATCTTTAGAGGGAACAGGGCCTGCGAGGAATTTGAAAAATAGGTATTTGAAGAAACTATTGCCGTCGCGCTGCGCCCGAAAAACCGAGTTATAAATGTGTGAATGGATAGTCTGTTTGTGTGCGTAGCGCCCGCCCGCACCCCTGCCGCACCCGCGTCATCGACAGTACCGGCTATCGTTTTACTTTGCGTTCGCCTCTCAGTCGGATTGGAAATACTTCAACTTCCAAAAGAGAGTCGAGAACCGTGGCTCTTGGGCAAAACGGTCTTACAAAAGTGGATTTAGCTTTGCGTCTGGTGCTGGATGCCTTGTTAGACTGCGGACTAAAAAGGTACTGTTTTTTGGCGTTCGAAACTCCTACTGCTGTATATGTGCTAGAAGTCAAAAGCTGATTGTAGATGTTGGTAAACACAGATGCTTCAAAAACTGGAGTGATAATGCTATGGAAGCCGACATATTTGCAGAAGGTTTTGCAAAAACAGATACAGAAATGCATGGAGTAAAATATAACAGACTCGTTGGAGATGGTGATTCCAGCATGATGAAAAAGTTGATTGATACCTACTAAACAAGCCTTATGGTCCTGATTTTATTATATCAAAAATTGAGTGTAAGAATCATTTGCTGCGAAATTTCTGCAACTAAATGAAAGCATTGGAAAAAAAAAACGAATAACCACAAAGGTTTTGTACCCGTGCAGTTGCGAAAAAAGGTATAAGAAAACGTTTTGCGTTTGAGAAAGGCGGTAGTTGGAGCTGAAGATACAAATCACAATGAAAAGATTTTTTAAACATATAAAAAATGCAGCAAGCCATGTATTTGGAGACCACAGCAATTGCGACGCTTACTTTTGTAACCCCGAAAAATACAAAAATGACTAAAATTTGGTAATTCATTTTCTAAATTGCGGATTATGGACAGACATCCAGCATTACGCCATGAATTTAGCGACAAATGCAGAAAGCACTCGATTTAACAAACATCACAGTGGAACAATTAAATAACGTTATTGCAAAATTCATTGGTGGGAAACGAGTGAATTATACGGCCAGAGGGTCCTTCCAAGCACGATGCTTTGGTGCAGTCACATCGTGGAACAGCAACAGGGCTAAACATTCGCGCCTTTAAAAAAATGCCTTTAAATTTAGTTTATTTTTTTCACGAATGCCTTCTACCTGACATATTTGACGGGCGCATACCATGCAATTTGCCCGTCAGAGAAAGGTCGGAAATTACGACGGAATAAATGTACATAACTATTCTTTGTTTTAATAAAATACCCACAACTCTCTATCATCCATAAATACTCGTATTAATGAAGATACTTAATAAGAAAAGTCACTTATAAAGCAGCCAAATCAAGTAAATATGACTATCAGATCAACTAGCAACGACAAATACCTGCAATAAAAGTAAGAAATGAACATTACAATCACACTATTCAATCAATAAAAACAGTAAAGGATAAACATCGACATCGATGGACATCACTAGAGTATCGATAAAAAAATATCGACAATTGCCACTTCCCTAGTTATATACTTGTAAGTCTGACCCCCCTTACCTCAAGTCGTACTTACCCGTAAAGTACGATAGGGGCAGCTGCAGCTCAGACCAATTATATCACAATTGACGAAAACGACGTTTGGTATTCCCCTTTTTTCTCCTCGAAAACTGAGCCGATTCAATTATTTTTTTTAATTAAAATTTTAAGAAAGCGTATGTCTAGGTTCCTATCATTTTCTTTTATGTTAAAAACTTTTCGAATTTGTCTGGTAGTCCTCTAATCACGGCGGTACAAATGGGGCATTTTTGTAATTTTTGATGTTCATAGTTTCGTTACTTATTAATTTCTGAAAAAAAGGAAATGATAGGGACGTGTATATACAGACCCTGATTGTATGAAAAAAAAATGACTGCTCTAGAGGCATTATTAAGGAAGAAAAACGGGGAATACATTTGTATGGAGAATCGCAGGTCCTGTTCCCTCTTAAATTCATTCGTTCATTCACTTACAGACAACGCACAGCCTAAACTGCTGGGTCTACAAGCATGAAATATTGCACAAGAGTTCCTCATATAGCGAAAATGAGCACTACGGAAGAATTTTTGAAAATTCACCCCCTAAAGGGGTTTAATAGAGGATAAAAGTTTGTATGGAAGTTCGTAATTTTTGCAGATGTGAAATGCCATTGGTCACACAGCTTGTAATACAATAAAGAAAGCTGCTGAGCGAATCTTTTGTCTCATTTCTTCGCGAAGATTAGCAGTAAAAGGATCAAAAACTTAATAAACACCATATTTTTTTATAAAGTGTGTTACAAAAAACTGTCCGATCCGAAAAGGGCACATAGTTATTGCAATAAAATTACCAAAAAGTAATAAAAAAACATATTAATATTGAAAATAAAAAGTTATTGCTATTTAAAATTCATTTTTTTTGCACCAAAATTATCCCAATTCCACTAAAAATGGGTAAATTTTCAACATTAGTTATGCGTTTTAGACACCCGATAACCCGGTAAAGTTGCCTATTTGAAAAAAAAGCATCGATTTTTTTTTTTCTTAAAATTACCCCAAACAGCTTGACAAAAAAGAGTTAGGAAAAAATGAGAGTGTCTCACTTACGTCAATGAGACTATCTCACTTACGTCACTTCGAATGGGAAATAAATTGTGCAAATAAATGTGCAAAAAACACTGCTTGTGACTCAAATCAAAACTATTTGCACTTGTCGGAAAAGTAGTGCCATCATCACATAGGTCTGCATTAAGTAAAATATTTAGTGCCACGCCAGACTCTTTTATGTATTAACTATAATGGACAAAGATGTAGAAAATGCTTAGTTCCAACAATTTTTAATGATATACCACTCGATTTAGAAAGTGTACCACAAAAATGTATTTCATAAATAAAATGGGGAAATTTCTTTTTAATACCTTTTGTCAAAGCCTCATAAATGGAGATGCATAGATTGAATTTATGTCATACTAGCTTATGTCAGATTTGTAATACTATTACGCAGTTTGTAATGTTATTAGCAGTGATCGGAGTAGGTAGATTGAATTGGGGTCATTGATCCGAAACGTATATGGACATTCCTCCGGAATTGGTTGATTATTTTAAAAAAACCGGAACTTAGGTAGGAATTGTATTAAAATGAGCAATATGTAACACAGCCGGCACACAGTCACGATTTGACACCACCCAACGACCAATCAGAACAAAGGATCATGGGTGGTGCACTAACCGGTTATCAAAACAATGCGTACGCCCGCCGACGACATGCCAGATAGCTCACTCGTTTACTTCGGTTCGTAGAGTACGCTTCTTTGTTTGTTACTGTGTTGTGAAAATAATATCACTACCAACATTCACAATATTTAATTGAATCCGGAAATACCGGAATTGCTTTCCGGAAAAAATGGCTTATCCATGTTATTCTTTCTGTGTGCATTTATGATACAAGTACCAAAAATCAATCTACCTACTCCGATCATTGGTTATTAGCATTACGTAATAGTCAGCCTTTGTGCTGCTGTAAAATATGTGTGTTTAGCTATAGGCTATATATATATAATATAATATTTAGCGGTAAATGTATTTTTATTTTTGTAAGTGATGAAAAAGTATTATACGAGTATAAGACTGTATATGGGAGCTACATTTGCCAACAAACTTCTTTGCAGTTTGGCAGAAGAAAAATTATGGAAAAAATTGTATTTCCCAACAAATAAACGCTTTTTCATTTATTTTATTTTTTCATTTCGACCTGTAATTAGACTCTCAGTATGATTCTTAACAACACCCTCACGGATCGGACTGGGTTTTTGTTACACGTTGTATAATATAATAATGTGCGAGATATTTACACTGTATAGTAGTTATTAATAATAGGAATTGTCACTATTATATGTGTGCGTCCAAGCAAAAAGGGTCCAGTAGTGGGGTATTGAGTTAAGACTAGATTCGGTATAAGAATTGTAAAAATATTCAAAAAGTAGCACATATTTTTTTATCAGACAATTGACATTGGAAGACAAAGACATTGGAAGTTGAAATTCTGAAAAAGTCGTATATAGTCATTTACTATATTAAATTGTAGATAATTTAACATTTATTAATAATCAATTATAATCGCAAAATGCAATTTTTTCACCCAACTTTACAAAACTTCTTATATCTCGGAAACTAAATGCCGAGAACTGGACCCTTTTTGTTTGGACGCCCACATATAATTATGTAAAAACGTATTAATATTGTTATGAAATATAATTGCTATTTGCTATGAAGTATTATGCCAATAGTAAAATATTAACAAAATAATTAATTAAGATCTTTGGTTACAAGAAATAGTAAGAATAGAAGATAGAACACTTTGCAATGAGGGTTTTCTGAAATGACGTTCACCAGGTGGCAGCACTGAGACGCTATGTCCGGGCACCCGTAAAAAGTGTCAAAGCGTCTTTATTTTCTTTAGTCGTGACTCAATGATGAACGAATGAATGAAACGAATGATGAAATTGTCGAAATGGAAGACCTCTTGTCAAAGTGGCGCCAACTAATGACGTGAATTTTCATGAAAACCCTCATTGTGACGAACTGTCTAGGTAGACAGTTCGTCACAATGAGGGTTCGTCAAAAATTGCTATCGTAGGTAGGTACCTACGATAGCAATTTTTAGCAATTCCCCGAAAATTGCCAACCCATTCTTACAAAATTATGGTTCAAATTATACAGACACTTACGAATAATATTAGTAGCTTTCGCAGTGATCCAAGTTGGTGCCATTTCAATGTCCTATTATATAGGTACTATCTAGCCTGCTTCCCAGCGTCTACCAAGATTTATTTTAAGTGCTAGCAGGAACACTGTACAAAGTCAACTATTTACAACAAACTAAAATTAGGTTTGTATAACAAAACGTGGGCGCAAAGGTACAAGTTTAGAGCCTTTAATTTCAAAACGACGTCTCAAATGTCAGACAGTTAATAAACTGTACTTTTAAATCCAAAATCTGGTTCATAGTTGCTTCAGATATTGTATATACAAAGGGGTTTATATATAAACGTTGCTTAAGAGGGCCCTTCCCGGTCCGCCTATCGTCAACGCGAGCATGTTCGAAAAGCTTGTTGTTTCATCCAGCGCAAGTGAGAACTGCTAACAAGTAAGTGAGAACGCGATAACATTGTACGAAAAATAGTGTGACAATTTGTTTTCCAGGAAATACGTGTTTTTAGGTAAGCCTTACAAGTTTGTGAAATAAATGTTTGTCATTTAGAATCTCCGCTACATGTGCGAGGTTTCTATGAATATATTTTCTTTACTTTTACTATTTATGAGTACATTATGACCGACCAAAGTTCAGGTAAAATTTGTGCAAAAAAGCAGATTTCTGGAGGTTTATACTGAATTTGTTTCTCAAAATTTCTATTTTTTGCTTACATAGAAACCTAGATATAGTGCACAAGATACATATTAGTTAAAAAAATAACAAAGAAAGATGTGTTACAACGCCATAATCAAGTACGAGCGTTTGTATGACAAGTATGACGAGTTGGCGCTCTTAGATACGTAATGATTAGCGACTGTTTAACCATAATTTTTTGACGTTTGAACGTCACTTAACTTTAAGCAACGTTTATAAATAAACCCCATAGTGTTTAATGTATTACAATGATTACACATATACCTACCAAGTTTCTAGCTCTTCCAGAGTTACTCAATAGAACAGCTATGTGTGTCCAGCCCAATTCGTAACTGATTAGCAATTGTATGTTCCATTGAACACTGTCAAGTTTACATAATGTCAAAATGAGAACAGTTTTCATTATGGTTAATTGTTGTTTGTTTCATTATTTCCTACTAACTTTCAATGTATCTATATTTTTACCGCTGCCATAAAACTAGTCTTAAAGCGTAGTCACATCAAAAAGGCCTTATTACAAGAATACATAAGCTAACTATATATTTTACAAGATCACTAAGCATGTCAAAAAAGCGCTAATCCGTAAATTTATTAGCACATAATTTATTTGTTAGCACAATAGAAATATGGACAATATGGAAACTAGGCCCATTTGTTGAAATAATTACCTACGCTCCATTTTTGAAAAGATCGCGGCAGCATCTCGTCTCAACACGGCCCCCGCAACTGACAGCACCGCGATAATCGCTTAGGGTCTCTTCAATGAGCACGTCTGTGTGTGTTCCGTTTCGAACGTTTACTACGTAGTTTTTGTACTGTCCATATTTATACTGTGCCCTTATTCTTCATTTATTTATTTCTCCAAAAACATTTGCGCCCACGTCCCTCAGAAAAATCTACATACTACCTACTCGTACTTGATCAAGGAATGTACAGGTATACCCTTGGGAATGTTCTGGCGGCCTTGCAGTGACGTCAATTCGATGACTACCAGACAGCCGATGACTTCAGCACCGCAAGACTGAAGCAGCTGACTGGCGGCTGTTATGGTACCGCCGGTGGCTATCAAGTCGTCGATTATGAGACACTTTAGACCCGGACGGATAATGTTCTTCTGAATTTCTAGGATGTCCTGGAATTTAAATGAACGTAGGGTCATTAAATACATAAGGGTCAGAGCAAGAAAAAGAGGACCGCGGAGCATTTTCCGAATTACACTTTATTTTCAGTGATGTAAAGTGCAAAGTTGTACGAATATCGAAGCACAAATCAAACGCATTCTGCGTTCTCGTGACTTCGCTAGGATTTCGTTTGAACTTTAAGAGCGTTTATACTAAAAGCAACATCTCAATTGATTATTAATATTCTAATTCACTAGTTAGCCAATATATTTCTTATTTCCATACAGTAATATTGCCAAATTAAGAGCGTTTATCCTAAAAGTTGGATGATTAATTTGGTAATATTACTGTATTGCAATATGAAATGTGGCTAACAAGCGAACTGAAATATTGATTATGAAATGCAATAATTAATATCGTAACACCGAATGTGATAAAAGTACCTATTTGGAAACTAAACAAATGCCTTTTGTACACCTAAAATGGTTACAACATCAAATTCAAAATTACATAAGACAGTCCCCCGAAACGCCCACCCTTCACCACTTCCTAGTGCTTTAGCTGGGAAGAAGAAGTGGAGCAACAAACTCCCAAGCAGCACAGCTGTCTGTTCAGTTAGAAAAAAATGATTCTATATAATTGTATGCAAAATTATTTACATTACGCAACACAAAACATAATTTAAATTATAAATTAATAGCCATATGACAGCTAGCACACGCCAATATACCATCCAAAACTTATACGCTTCTAACACTGATTCTAAAGTTTATTATTTTCTGCGCTTCTTTTTAGTCTGAGCAGAGCCTAAGAAATTACTTATAAAGTGTATGATCAAAATGTGCATGACATTGAATACGCAAAATATTTATCTCTTTCGAAGATTCAAGTAGTAAATAATGTATGTAAGTGCATGTACGCAATTCATTAGATTATTTCGCTTATATACCAGCCCACCGTCTTAAAAATTATTCAGTTTTATATTCAGAAACTTACCGTCCCATACTCCAACTCATATTTATATGATACGACTTCTCCTGGCAGCTTCCCTTTTTTCCTGACCGGTAGACAGCCGATACCCAGTTCAGCAGCCAGAGAGAAAGAGAAGAGGAATCCTCTCGACTCCAACCCTATGACAACTTCTACGTCAGGGAATTTGGACTTGATGGTTTGTATAAGAAGGTTCTGGAGCAACTTGCATGTGGAACCGTCGGATATTGCGGAGAATATGTCCCTGTAATGAGAAGGTTTTAAGGCTTTATGTTGTTTTTTTTGCGTCCCAACGAGTTGGGACGCACTCTCGTCCCAGCGCGTTGAAAAAACACACTGTTGGATTTTCAGCGCTAAGCAGAGCGCTGAAAATGAAGTGCACGAAAAAAAATCACCGTGATTAAATTACGTCCGTGCTCACGTGGGCTAAAGACCCCGAAGTCGCGTCGCGACCTAAAAACCGTTCGACATTATTGGTTTTTAATGAGTGATTAGACGAGAATCCGTCAGGCCATAGAGTGAAACTGTCCACAGACTATCATCATCATCATTTCAGCCGAAAGACGGACACAGGACTGGACATAGGCATCCCCCAAGCACCGCCAGTTCGACCGATTCTGTGCTTCCCGCATCCAGCGGTTTCCTACGGCCTTCACAAGGTCACCGGTCCATCTTGTGAGTTGTGGGAGGCTTTCCAACGTTACGTCTTCCGGTATGCGGTCGCCACTCCAGAACCTTTCGGCCTCATCGGCCATCTGTTCTGCGAGCAATGTGCCCTGCCCACAGACTATATTAGCCCTTATTTAACAGTAAAAACAGAGATCCAAGCCGCGTGAGTCACCGTCGCCATTTGGCGACAGTACTTAGACTTATCAGAAAAGGGATTAACATTATTGGTATACTTCGATTCAAAATTAATGGCGGCTCGGAAGTTAGCTGCTCGCTGCGCAGCACCGCACCCCTCACCCCCGCTGACCCATGAATTTGTTACTGCGCAGCGACTCGCCTCATGTTCCGCGCCGCCATTAAGTTTGAATCGAACTATATTAGAATTTCAGTAATATAAGTTTGCTCGCTTAGTACTAAGTAATACCTATGACATTGAATATAGTTTTCCGGTCAAAACAAATACCTACAGCTTTTGTCAAAAGTAAAAACCCCAATAACCAGAATTAGGCATTAATTAATTGAAACAAATAGAACAATTCATATGCTGTTGGTAAACACAAAAGGTAAATATTGACACACGTTTTCGAGAACAAAGGAAAACCACAGGAAACTGAATGAATTAATATATTACACATCATTATATCGTGTTATTTCGTCATGGTACAACACATGAATGGCTGATGGTGTTTACCGCAATGACTTATCTCGGATTACTTCTCATTCAAATGCCTTCATTAATTTGTTATGAATAATGTATGAGTAAGCAAACTTACTGGCGAATGGTCATTCCTTCCTCTTTATAAAAAGTGGTTTTTATTCTAAAGATGGACCATTAAACGTTGCAGTGCATTTCTTTAGTGTAGTGCCTCATGCGTCATGCGGGTTTAGTGAGTGCAAGAGTATGGTACGTCCTAGGTTTGTTTCCTAGATAGTGGTGCCGATTCTTTAGTACACCGAACTAAACTATCACAAACTATATTTAGGCTATGAGAATCTTAAAGCTATTCTGCAAAAAAAAACTCAATTTAAAAATAATTTTGACACAACAAAAATCGAATTTTACAAGCGCGTATCCTACTTGTTTGCCCTACCTCATATTTTTTTTAGAGCCAGACTTGCGCAGTGTCGACGTATTTTATATGGAATTTTTCACTTTTTGTATGAAAAATATGAAAAATTATTACCTACATGTTGAGTTTTAGGGGTTTATGTGTTTTATAAAGGGGGTCGAAATTTTCATTATTTTTGCGATATGACACACCATTTTCGAGATATAAGCAAAAGAAAAGAAAAAAGGATACAGTACTGTTTTTTGCACCTGAAGTCGAGGTGTTGGTGTGAATTTTAGCTCATGACAACTAATTTTATCCCACACTTTTTTAATCGCGATTAAAAATAGTCAGGTTTAGTCAAGTTTGGTTTTTTACAATCAAAATTTTTGGTGAAAAACGTCAAATTCAAATAAGCAAAATTGCCATTTTCTCTGAAATTGTTTATTCTGTAAATAGGATATTGCAATCACTTTTACAAGTCATATTAAAAATAAATGCTAGATGAGTTCGGCGTTTCCTATCTGACTACTCTGAGAAGAAAGACCGAAACAAACTCAGAGGTCACAGTCTCTTTTAAAGTTCAGACGTAATCTTGGTCAGGCCATATGAGGACCATGTAGATTAGTGTCTGAAATGGTCTTTTGAGGAAAGAACCACACAGATTTGAGTGGATCTGTCCAGTCAGTGCAAGCATTTGTCAGATTTGAGCTCAACTCAGAACTTAAGGAGCTCAACTCGACGAACAATAACAAAGAAAGGACATTTGGGTAGGCCGCATAAGGTACTCAAACTGCCAGACCATCATTAAAACTAACTGAGAAAGAAAAAAAATAAAGAAAGAGGAAAACAAATAAAAATATCCACATAGTCTAGTATTATTGTGAATGTGGGCATTCACAATAATTAAAACAATATACTTAATACTTTACAAAGTAATCATGTTAAATTAATAACTCACACAAAGGAAGTAATATAGCAAAGTTATCAATTTCTCTCTCTTCCTCGTGGAATAATGACCCTTGCTAAGAAGAGAAGGACCTATATAAAGAGAAGCACCTATTATTTACTTCGAAATATGTTTAGTTCTCACTCTTAATAAAGCGGTTAAATACGATTTTCGACTGTAAATGAAAAGAAATAAAGAAGATATTCAAGAGGGAAGAGGGCATGTGATTTTCCATACAAATGTATTGCTATTTTTTTCTTCCTGAATAATGCCTTTAGAGCAATATTTTTTTTTTTTCATAAAAGCATTGTCTGTCACGTCCCTGTTATTTCCTTTTTTTCAGCAACTTATCGGTAAAGAAAATATGACCCCTCCAAAAATTACAAAAGTGGCCGCGATTAGAGGAGTACCAGACAAGTTCGAAAAGTTTTTAACATAAAAGAAAAAAATAGGAACCTAGACATACTCTTTCTTAAAATTTTAATGTAAAAAATAATTGAATTGGTTCAGTTTTCGAGGAGAAAAAAGAGAATAGCTATCCCTATCTCACACTACGGGGGCAGACTTGAGGTAAGAAGACGGCAATAGTTTGTTCAAATACCTATTTTTCAAATTCCTCGCAGGCCCTGTTCCCTCTTAAATACGTATTTATCTTCCGTACAAAAATAACAGGCTATTATTTAATAACAGATATTTGGATCTGTTATTTTTGTGTAACAGTAACAGTGACAATAGACATCGTTTTTAACCTGTTACAACCCATCTCTAACTAACCAGTGAATCAGGGGTTAACCGCGGGTCGGCATGGTTCGAACTACTGGCGGATTAAGGGAGGGGGCGGCAGGTGCGGTCCGCGCCGTTTCCCCGGTCTTGGGGGGCCTAGTTAATGGCAATAGGATTGCCCCCTTACCTACTTTGAAGAACGTAGATATTTATCGGCATTGGTAAGGCAAAAGGCAAGCCCTCTGTTTTATTTGTTTGTTTTGAACCTGAGGTAGCTTTCCTAAAACTACGAAACGATAGAAAAACGGTGTGGTCCATACTGCGATTGGATCAGTACAAACACTTCTAAATATATGATTACATTTGACTTGGCAACTACTTCCGACATACAAACTATGATAAAGTGTTTGCCTTGAAAGCGCGATTTGGTATCGTTTCATAACTATACCTACATAAGTAAGTGGACATAAAAGACACTAAACTTATTAACATGCAAACTCCATTATGATAAGAACAATTTGTGTGATAAGAGAAGAGCATTTAAATAAAACAAAGAATTCCATACATAAAGCACCCACACAGACGTGACAATGCGACTCGACGAAGTTCCCTGGTTCCTAAAAAAATCGATCGTCGCGATCGTTTGTATAAATTTTGACGTACCTAGGTACCAACGCGACTTGACTGATCGCGCGACTATGTCATATTGTATAAAAGAGCGCGATATGAGTGTCAAAGCGCGACCAGTCGCAGCTTTGTGTAAGATCGCGATGTCACGTAGCGTCTGAATGGGGTAGCCCAAAAGTGTTCTGTAATCTGTTGCGATTTCTAGAGGACATGTGATACGAGTTATGTATAGAGTTGCGCGCGACTTCGTAGAAAATATACGCAAAGCAGTTCAAACTCGTGCCGCGTCGCGCCAGTGTGGCCAGGCCTAAAACGACAACTTCATATCAACCTACATATTTTAGATACTTCAAACTACTTTCTAGCTAGTTATAGTACTTATATTATGTTCTGTGTATAGTATCTTATACACCTATTACCTCACTAATAAATGTTGTATAGATAGCGTCTGTGTAGTTACACAACGCTTACGACGCTTTTTAACGCTTTTTATTTCACATTATTTTGCGGTTATAATATTTTTATTTTTTAAATATGCTTAGGAAGCCTTTTCATTTGATACCCAACTCAAATGATGCCAAAATCATTTAAAAAAAAAATGTTTGTTCATCACTTCATACAGAGGGTATGAAGTGATGAACAAAATTTTATGTTTGTTCAAAATTAAATGTTGGATACCTGCCTTTAACCAGCGGACAATCAAGACGCTTCCAACGATACCTCATTTGATGAGCAATTTAGAGCATAAGAGATATAAATTATGATGAGCAATTTAGAAGTTATAAAGGAACAGATGATTAACACATACTACTGGTCAAAATAAAAATCCTCATTTTTGCTTTGCCATAGTAAGGTAGAAATTTAAGCGCATCCCTTCAAAACGGCTGGACCGATTAGCCAAATTTTTGTTTTAAAATGTTCTTAATATACCTAATCAGGTTCTTACAGAAAGAAAAATTTTAATAGTTGCCGGTAAGATTGGACCCGGTTCTATGGTTCTATTCACAAGACCAACGAGGCAGTCAGTGACAACAATACAGCAATTTTAATAGTACTAATTTTGTTGACCACTTTGATAACAGGAAGTTGGTCATGGTGTTGTCTTAGTCATGGTAGAATGAGGAAAACGACACCATGGTTCTTATTAATGAATATTATAGACCGATATAATACACATCATTCATTAACAGTCATTCAGAGTGGAGTACTGTACACCAAAATGTTAAAAAGTAAACAATAACTAGTTACCAAAATAAAATTCCTGGTTTAGGAAAGTCAGGGAAGCTCTTGATTTTGCTTTTTAGTTCTAATAACTTCTTATCGTAGTCTGCGTCCATTGTAATGTAAATTATGCCCCTTTGTTTAAATTTTTAGGTTAGGTCCCAACTGCAAGTAAATATGAATGGTACGGATAAGTTTAGAGAGTCGTAAAGAACCACGATGAATGATTGGATTGTTTGTAATTATTATTTAAATTTACGCACTTATTTAATCCTGATTATTTAAAATATTTTCCAACTACTAAAAGTAAACAGTAGATCATGGATTGTCAATTTATTTATTTTTGAGGTTATGTCACGTTTAGGGTTGCCATATCAATCAATCTGCCTAGCCTTTTTCCAACTATGTTGGGGTCGGGTCAGCTTTCAGTCTAAGTGGATGCAGTTGAAAACCAGTATTTAAATAGAGCGACTGCCTATCTGACCTCCACAACCCAGGGGTAAACGATCGACCCATGCGGTTGTTATTATTTAGCCACAAGCCTCCAAGGATCTGAATACCTACTGTTGAATTGCTAAAATGAAATTAGCAATTCAACAGTGTGATAAGCAATCTAGACTATTACAATGTGCTTTTTTTATTATTGACTAGCTGTGCCCCACGGTTTCACCCGCATAAGTCTCGTGATCTCGACCCCGTGAGAATGTCAGGATAAAAAGTATCCTATGTCCTAATCCAAGTCATACTCTATCCCTGTGCTAAATTTCATCCAAATCAGCCGTTTTAGCGTTAAAGTGTAACAAACAAACACATTTTCGCATTTATAATGTTAATTAATTAATAAGTTGGATTCTCTAGCTTTCCTACAATCTGTGGGAGTGATTTCGTGACAAGGGACGGAAGTGTGTAACATGAAGCCTGCGAAGTGCGCGCTATTTCATTTGACTCATTAGTGGCTTTCACGCGCGTGGTGCTAAAGTTGGCCTTCGGATGGTACCAGCCCATTTTCCGAGAGGTTGGTACTGTCAGCCAAGATTTTCCAATCTATTACCAATATGTCAGATGGCCAATATGTCAGATGTTACATATCCTAAGCGATTACACTAAGGCTCGCTCGAATTTTAAATTAAATTGTCAATTAAATTTAATTTTCAAAACGAAACTATATTTATTTTGTTATACTGCTGGTTGTCGAAAGTCCTTGTCGAAAGTCTGGAAGTCCTTGAAATTCCCATAACTACAGGGGGCCTACCACCACCTCTTTAAGCAGTATTATTTTAATATTACTTTAGTGTGGGAAAGAGATGAAGCTCTACAGGACGTATTGCTCCATCTCTTTCCCCCACTGAAGTAACATTAAAATAATACTGCTAAATAACTAAATATAGGTGGTGGTAGGCCCCCAGGTATTTTTTACATACTGGCAAGCTCAACCAAAACAGCTGTGCTATTGTGCTGTGACAGCACACCGTCCAGTTGACAGTTGACAGCGACAGCGACAGCCGTGCTGTCGTTGTCAACTTTACTTTTATTCTACGGTAGTAGTAAAATAAATAAAAAAGGTGCAAAACATCCACTTGCTTGTACCTTTTTTATTTTTTTTATACACCTAGGTGCTACTCCTGAAAGAAAATTATCTGTATAAGCTTAATTTAATTTCATGTTAGAATATTATCTTAGGAATATTTGTTTGGGCGAGGTCTTTTTTTTCTGCTAGTAACAATAATAGAAATTACTGTCAATGTCAATTTCAGAAAGCGTCGTAATGTCAAATTCAAATTGTTAAACGATTTTATTTATTTTAAATTATTTTCTTTCATTTGTATCGTTAATATTGATAGCAATAATTGATGAAGTTATTGCGGAAAATTTTGAATCACAGCGCTGCCCATAACAACAACCGGGGTTTGAGTTCAATACAGTAACAAGTTTCCCGCGGAAAGTGAAACTTTCGCCGTACGTTCACAATAGCACAATGCTATCTTCATCTAATATAGAAAGGCTAATTGCAGAGAAAAGGCGTGAGATAGAGAGGGAGAAAATTGTGCTGGGACTGTCGCCGCCGCCGCCGCAAGAACATGTAAGTTGCATAGTTGTTTATAAAACACCACCACCTGTAGCTGCTTCCCTGGTATCGCACGATCGTGATATTGATTTTCTTCTACGCTTAGCTCAGTTGATAAGCAACTGTGTATTGATTCTGTACGCTGTCCAAACGCCAGACGGTTCCTCAGTGAAAAATTAGTTGTTTTGTATTCTAAAATTCAAATAATTTGTGTGTTGTGAATTTGTATTAAAAAGTTCAGTGTTCTTTATCGGAACTGTGTGAAAATACTTTGAAATCGGCGTTTGATAGCTTTAAGGAAATTAAAAGGTTTGTGTTTATGTATTGTGTGTATGTTGTGTTTACTTCAAAAGTTTGTGTTTATTCTTTACAGAGCTCTTTGGTACCTAATGTTTGCACTGTTAATTTTAAACAATTTTCTATTCAGATGAGAGGTACACTATAATAAATTACATAAGGTTTATTTGTGTTAAAATGACTAATCTATGATGCTTATTAATTTAGTCTTCATAGCTCTTTCTCCTACTTTCCACAATAAAATCTGTAAGTATTTTCTGATACTTGGGAACTATTTGAGCTCGAAATTGTTTGGCTCCACTGTACTTTAGGGACCGCGCGTGCGAAGCTTCATATTTTTTTTGCGTATAGATATCACCCGTGTAGAACACTTTTACAAAACGAAACAGCTAGCAAACGCCCAGTTTCCGAGAAAAAAAATCCTAAAGTTTCGAAAAATTCAACATATTTACGTAATAAAATTGACATTTTGTCACAGATAATGTCAGAATTCCACTCCTAGGTTGTTCCGTTTTACGTTCGGACAAAGTGACAGCGGATTTTAACGGTTTTTAGTATAAATCTGCCGTCCGTTAACTTAAAGGGCGCAAAGCCACAAAATCAAATTTTGAGTTATGAGCGAAAAACGCGGGAAATATTTGAAAAATATGCCACTTAAAAACCATAGGTCGTACAACATAAAATTAAACGTTCAAAGATAGCTTGTTAAATTTACAAACTAATAGCGATAACCTTGTTTAAATACAATATATTTTAAGTAGAAAAAAAACACCTTTTTCCTTTTAGCAGTGCATAATTTGGTGATTTTAAAATAAACACTTACCTAAAAAGTCACTAAGTCCACCTTAGCGACTTTATAGCTTATGATTTCGACATAAATGAAGCGTTTTATTTTTGTGTACAAAAACTATTCCAAATTACTTAGCTAAAAAGGCATTTAGTTACTTAGCGGCTTTATACTTATGTATTGCCGATTTCCATTTAGCATTAATTCTTAGCTATAATAACACAATAGCGTTTTAGTGTCTTTATAGGTAAGTTTTTTGAATTTTGTGTCTTTTTAGGAATATTTTATTTCATTATTGTTATTTTATTTTACACTTAAAGGCCGTTAAATGTTAAAACCTTTATCTTAGCGACTTTTTAGTTATGGATTTAGGACTGAATTTTCGAAAAGAAAAACAAAATATATCAAATTCGTCTATTAAAACTTCCGAGAACTTAATAATAAAAACAAACTACTTGAAAAATTAAAACCTAAAATAAGACCCTTTCTTGAAAAAATAAAACATCTGAATAAAAAATTACAAAATCTTTCAAAACAATTAAACACAGTTTAAAAAGGTACGTATACTTACTTAATTATGAAAATTTGACATTTTTAATGTCTAACATTATAATATTCTTTATTAATTACTTAAAATTATAAAAATGGCACTTGAATCAGTCTTTTAGTTACTTAATATATTTGTTCTACCTCTAATATCATTTGTTTCAGTCTCATTTGTATTTTCTGCATCATTTGTTGGTAAATTGTTCCAAAATGTTAGTTTGTGTGGAGGAATTATGGCAGCTAACTTATCTATGATGGTAGATTTTCTCGCAGCGTCAATACCTTTTGGTGATGAACGATAAGTAATACTCATGATACGTGGACTTTTCAGGTATTTATCGTTCATAAAACGCAATGCAGTAAATTCATTGTCGAAGTTATTTTTATAATAAAGGTCAAAATCGTTTCGTTTAAATGTTACCTGTACCATGTTTTTTAAATATGCTCTAGGGTTGGATTTTTGAATGCGCCTATCTGATATCAAATTTGGAATGTTTATAAAGTTTTCTGGTAAGAGGGATTGTACGATTACTTTGCTGTTATTTATAGACGAAACAGCATCTACAAAATCTTGAAAGTCGTACAATTTCCCCTTTTTTTTCATAGCTAGTTCAACTTGATGGTGCACTTGATCTGAGCTCATAAATGTATGTCCAGGTTCAAAGTAATACAACGTGATATTGTTTGTAGAAATTAAATCACTGTTCACCATATGAACCAGCAATGAATATAACAACCAGTTTTTATTTTGTGCACTACAATTATCAAGCCAAATGTTCACATTATCAACATCGCGATTGCGAATCAAAAAGACATAAAACGCACTCATTATGTCATCCTGTTTGCGTCCCGCTATTCCATCATGCCAAATAACAGTTACTGGTTTGTTACTATTGGTTATTTTTCCGACAGGCGCAAAAGTTTGATTGAAGGCAATAAGGCGCGGACAAAAAATAACTGACTTAAATGTTTCCATTCGGGGCAGCATAATGACTTTTTCCAAATCAGCAGTAAAAAATATTTGCTTTTCATTTTGTGGCAAATCTTTATGAGCAGTGTAAAGTTGTCTTGCTTTTGTATATTTCTCATGGTGCTGATAGTACTGTACACAAATGCTACATTCTGCCAGCAACTGGGCAATTGCATCATGCGTAGTCTGTTTATTATGCAAGTGATACGACTCACACACCTCGCACTCTTCATTGCCAAGTCGTGTGAATGAAATGTTCATGCTTTTTAAATGCTTACGATAAAGCTCATATGACACGACTTCACTTGGATTTTTTTCACAATAATCTTTGTGCATGTGTCTGATATTAATATCACTTGGTAAGTAACGTCTTAAAGGAGCATGCTCTCGTCTATGGTGCGGTTCGTATGGATGAAAAGATTCGACGTGGTAGGTAAGTCGTTGTCGATCATAAGCGGGTGTTTTTACGTGTTTGCCTCGGTGGTCGATATCATTGACATTATCGACTAATCGTAAAACTTTATCATTATTTTTGTTAAACCCAAGTGTAGTTAAAAAAAAAACTTTACACACCTCACACAAATTTCCGTCACCTGTCTTAAGTGTAAAGGACCTTCTTGGATTTCTAACTGGCTCTTTGGTATACTTTCTTTTTGGAACCGCTATGGATATTCTTTGCCGTATGTATAGTCGTCTCTGTTCCCAAGTAAGGCTCCAGTATTCTTGATTTAGTTTATTCCGCTGTTCTTCATTAATATGCGATCCTGAGAGCCTGCGAGAGGCGAGAGCAGATAGCGTCTTTTTAGCCAATTATTGTGGCTTAGTGTCTTTTAAGCGATGGATTTATACCATAAAATGAGTAACTAAAGGCGTTTAGAGATTTGAGAAAAGTATTTCTTGATTATTATTGTATGAGTCCTACGCTAAAAAGTCGTCAGCAGATTTTAACGTCTTTCTAGTGTAGTATTTTTATTAGACGCCTTTTTAGCCTAGGTAATTGATGCAAACTACGACAATGCTTCTTGGCTTGAAAGTAATTAAAGTATCTTTACGACTTTTTAGTGTAGTAGTGTCAAAAAAACGTCTTTTTTGCCAAGCAAAACTTACGAAAAATATAAAAAATTATGGCGTTAAGGGTTACATGTAACCTTTTAGTTAAGTATGGATGGTTAACGTACTTTAAGTAGCGTAAACTATTACTTTTTTAGTGTTTAACGACCTTTTCGTTAAAAATATTTTAAAAAGTATAAACATTAGAAATATGATACTTAGACAGATCGATAGAGATTTTTTTTCTACATACGATGGCGCTGAAACCTCAAAATCGACCCTCTGAGGGTTAACGCCTTTCTTGTTAATGGACGGCAGAAATATAGTAAGGTTTTAAGTTTAATTCATTTTTAAATAGCTGCCACTGTAATGAATTCAATTATGAAGCAAATCATATAATTAATTAAATTAAAAATAATAAAGTTTAAATTCCTACTCATAAAAGATTGGTAACGAAACGTAATAGAAGGTAAGTGACCCTGACAGTTGTCAGTGTGCGTATCTATGTACACGAACACTATCAAACCGTGTTCCGGTAGCTCTTTTTTGTTCTTTTGCTCTGTAGTTACTCATGCGACAGCGGAATGACCCCAGTTTCCCATTGAGCGAACCTACTGAGCTTGAGACTTGGGGCATCCCGGCTCGGACAGGTTAGTTTAGAAGGCATGGCGGGGTCTAGTGAGCGAGCGAAGCGAGCGAACTAGACCCCGCCATGCCTTCTAACCAAACCTGTCCGAGTCGGGGTGCCCCAAGTCCCGACATAGCTTGACTTAGTAAAAAGGTAATGAGAACCTAGAATGCAAGAGCGAGCGAAGCGAGCTCGGGACTTGGGGCACCCCGACTCGGACAGGTTAGGTTAGAAGGGGATGGCGGGGTCGTAGACCCCGCCATCCCCTTCGTGGTTATTTTTTTTTAAACCACACAGAAGTAGGAGCCCCGCGAAGCGGGGCTCCGTCGACAACGCCTTACAAAATTTTTTTTGACCTTTACTTTCGAGTTTCACATTGACCTTGCCCTGAGAGCTTGTTACAAGGTAATATTCCAAGTTTTTTTGGTTTGATCTTGACTTTTGGGACCTTGACCTTGACTTTTGGGGTCTTGACCTTGACCTTGAAGATGTCATTGACCTCATTATTGCTTGGAACCTAATTTAGACCCGCCACGTAAACTTCCCCACCCTTAATACTCCCACTATCCCACCAATCCCGAAAGAAACTTGGCAATTTTTTTCTCAGCCCCTATGGTTTTGCTAGATTTGCGGTTTTCAAAATTACACTAAAAAGGATGTACTCTACCAAAAAAAAAATACCTACTATAAAAAATCGCCGGTCCCTAAAGTACAGTGCTTCCAATTGTTTTAGTTATGAATCTTTTGACTGATATTTCTATAGAAAATGTAGCAACATATCTCCCAACATAATCCAAGTTAAATCAAAAAAAATAATAGCTCTTTTGAAATAATTATTAATACGGTAATTATACTTATTAATCTTATACTTCCACTGGTTAGTTGCACATTATTATGTGTGATGGTGCAACATAATAATAAAAATAAAATTCCTAATTCAAATCCCAATCCAACGCAAGGGTTCCAAAGCAACTGCAGCACTATGAAACAATAACCAAACCATATAATATTTCCAAGAAAAAAAAAACTGTAAAAAAACAGCTTCTAAGTAGCCAGCAACATCATAACTTTTTCATTGCAATCTAAATGCCAAGGAGTATTGATTAGACATCATAGTTCATTGCTCTGACCGCACATGAACCAATAGACTTGCCTACAGAACATTACTCATTGAGGTCAGTACAACATGAAAATATAAACTGGCATACTTACTTATTGTGTCTTAGATTAATATCATGAAGGATTATGTAAGAACAGCATAGTTTAAACCAATATGTTGTAAAATTTTGTGTAACGTTTTTATTAAATAACTGTTACAGCATTATATTTTACAATCAATTAAATTTGCTATTGTTGCAATTGGGTAATTATTTCCTCAGTAATAAATATTAATTTTACTTTTGCTTTTTAGTTTAACGTAATTTGAGATATTTAACCCAATATAAATACACATTAATTTGAGTAAATAATAGTTTTCCATATTCTTTTGTTTCTGTTTGAATCCTAACTAATAATATAAATACGAAAGTGAGTTTGTTTGTTACGCTTTCACGATAAAACGGCTGAACGGATTTGGATGAAATTTGGCACATGGGTGGACCACAACCTGGGTCAGGAGGTTGAATACTTTTTATTCCGATATTCCTACGGGATCGAGACTTATGCGGGTGAAACCACGAGGCGCAGCTAGTACATTTATAATTGTCCATCTTCTCTAAATTCACCCCATAGATAAGTTTAGTTCGTTAACTTTCAAAACCTTTATTCTAGGACCTTGAAAAAAATGTCAAAAAAACCACAGAACCATCAAACAAACCAAGGAAACAAGTGAACTTTACTGAGAACAGAGTCTTGAGTGACCATAATGACTCCACAGAAGATCAGGAAGAAAAGCAACTCCCAGGAACAACACACAAAGAGCGTGATGACACAATACCACCAGATCTAGAGAGATACATCAGGGTAAGTGCTACTAACTTTAAGGATCATAGTTTAGCGCAGACTGGCGGACGGGACGGCAGGTGGTGGGGTGTGTGTTGGATCGTTAAGTTCCCTTCAAAATGGTTGAGCTAAACGGTGCTGATCCATGCGTCATGTTCGTGAACGGGCGCCGTCAGTAGGAACTGGTCATCTCTTATCTGCCACGGCTTATTTAAATTTTTGAATTGTTTTTAGCTTTTTATTACGGACGCTTTTTACGTGCACGTCTTTCTACATTGTTCTCACATGTATAATTTCAACATGAATGATGTAACCAATATTTTGTAACAATATTATGATTTAAAAGAGTGTCCGTGGAGTTTCTTGCTTTGGAATGGGCAACTAGCTTCATATTTCTGACTGACTGCCCCTTGAAAATTCAAAAGTGTTTAATTGTAATAAATAGTTTGAGTTTGAGTTTGCAGAGGAATTTAAAGTTATCAATTTTATTTAATACTTATCCAATCGAATTAAGGTATATATTTGAATGCTCGGTGATCGATCTTGGAGCATCGCAGCGCAGTTTTCTCTGTAGCATCGAGTGTTGAAATATATACCTTATTTCGTCTGCCGGTCTGCGCAGGCCCTTAGGAGCAAATTTCCATCCTCAGGCTAAATATAAATATGTCTGATACTTTCCCAAAACCACCCAAGTACTAGTAAAGAAATGGGTGCATATTTATTTTGTTTCAATTAAAGTGTGGTATCCCACAGGGTAGTGTATTAGGGCCAGTAGTCCAGGTCCCTACATTTATTATGATCATCGAGTCTTCTATCTGTCTAGCTGCAACTGATGCGCCACCGTGCTTTTAAATGGCGGTGGAAGACCATGTAACGTTGACAAGCCCAATGCTATCCACATTGGCGGATTCCAGTTGCGTAAAATAAAACTGAGAGCGACGTTATCAAGTTAACCTTTTGTCTGTAATGAGTCGGTCCTGCTTTACAATGCCTTTGGACCATGACGCGCGTGACCCATAAACCGCAGCCGTATCCATTTCCGGATTTGAACGTTGAGGATCCTGTTCTACATTTAAATTCAAAGCCTACAGATTTTTGAACTGGGATTGGGTTAGTCTAAATTATTATTTGCGTGTGGAACAGTGGCCATATCTAAGGGAAATAAGATCCTGGTGATAAGCCCTTTGTTAGGAAACGAAGGACTCGTTAATGACTTTCCTGTCCATTTGTATTTTGATTGGGGGATCATTAGTGCATCGAGACGAACTTGCTATTCAGGGCGGCCCCTACACCTTCCGCATTGGTGCTGATTGTTACAACAGTAACGCCTATCGGAAGCCAAATTATACGATAAATATGTATCTCCTAGTTATAAGACCGCAGAAACCAGCTGTCAATCACTCCGCGTAAAATTTTAATATTTTACCGCATGTGGTTCGACTGTACGTCGACCCAAACAGTTGGGCCAAAACTAGGAGAAAAAGTTGTCAAACTCAACCAGATCATTCTGGCAGTTGAAACCTGCTACTGTTCTACAGTATTAAAGTATTTAAAATTAATGAAAACCTCAGTTCCTATTACGGCATTTCGTGCATGAAATAACAGCCAGCAGATGCGCAATGTATAATTACTTGAGTATAAGAAATTCTCATTAGCATTTTATAATGACGGTGTGGAAGTTAAAAGTTGTAAGCCGTTTGTTTTGGTTAATTGGTGCTATTCCACGTTAAATGTGAATGTTTTTTAGTAGAAAATGTAAGCTTTAATTATCAGAGGCCCTTGTGTGAGTTTCTTTTAACCATCTCGACTTTACCCATCGACCGCGTTCGGCGCTCCGATTGGCCCTTCACCAGTGTAGGCCAGTGAAGGGCCAATTGGAGCGCCGAACGTCGTCGATGCATAAAGTCGAGATGGTTTAAAGAAACTCACACTAGGGCCTCTGTATGGGTTAGAAAGCACTGGGCATACTCTAAGGGGGCAAAACAAAATCTTGTACTTAATAAAAATCTTAAATTCACTAACAGACAACGCACAGCTTGAATCTCTGGGTCTAGAATCATGACATTTTGCGCAAGAGCTCCTTATATAGCGAAAGTGAGCATAAAGGAAGGATTTTTGAAAATTGAGGTTTCTCACTCCCCTAAACAGGTGATATGGGGGATAAAAGTTTGTATGAGAGTTAGTAATTTTTACTATCCCATCGGGCACGTGGCTTGTAGGACACAAATTAGGCAACTTTACAACCTATTTCAATAAATCTCGATTATTAGATGCCCTCTTCCATGCTTTCCCTACAGTTTTGATTAGGCCGTCCATTTCCCTGTGCTTCTTCAATCAGGAGACATGTCAAACACTCTATTGAGCTCTAGCACCATTAAGTTTTCTCGACTCCTTGATTGTATCACGGTATTCTGGTCCTATTAGGCAAATGTCAGTCAAACACGGTACCATGTAACAATTTCTATACAAATATATTATTGTTAGCAAAATATAATTCTTAGTTTGTAATTTATATACAGTTGAATAGGTATTTTGTACCGAACTTTTTTTCGTTTTTATTTTTAGTGGAAACTTGTAAATGGCCTATTTTATATTGTTTAAGAACACTGTGTAAGTTAGCTGTAAGTTTCCCGAATAGAATAATATAAAATAAATAAAATTGTTCTAGGAGTTCTTGCCGAAAAATCTTAAAAGTCTTTGGAAAATAATGTGAAGACGTGTTTATGTTTTATGCCTTGGCTGGAGGCCTAAATTTACTAAGCCATCCCGAGATAACCCGATTAAGCAGCTGACGACCTCCTAAGCTGACCTGCGAGATGGCATAGGCAAAAAAAAAAAAAAATGTGAAGACTCTAAGTAGCCAAGTCGCGTTGAGTGTATCTCCACTTACTTAATTCTAGAACTAACAAAATAATAGGTTGGGGAAAAAGTTTCTTCGTATTTTTTAAGAAAATTCAAAACATTTTTTAACATAGTATGTTTACATTTAACTAAAGTATGTAGGTACCATTTTGTTCGATAACTTTTTGCCATCTTGTAGGTAGGGACATGATCCCATTGCTATAGAAATTTTGGGACTTCTGATCAAAATACCGCGACAAGTGGTTTTGGCAGTCCTCCCGTGATGTTAACCTGACACTGCCTAAAGAATTCTGAAGAGACCGAAACAGGTGGAAATCTGAAGGTGCAAGGTCAGGACTATACGGCGGATGCATTAACACCTCCCAGCCAAACTCTCTTAATTTTTGCTGAGTGGCTAAAGATGTGTGAGGTCTAGCGTTATCATGATGAAAAACCACACCCCTTCTGTTGATTAATTCCGGCCGCTTTCTCTCAACTTCTTGCTTTAATCTCATCAGTTGTTCGCAGTAGAGTTCAGAATCGATGGTCCTGCCTGGTGGTAACAGCTCATAATGAATAATGCCCTTCCAATCCCACCACACACACAGCATCACCTTGTTGCGAGTTAACCCGGGTTTTGCCACAGTCTGTGAAGCCTGACCGGCCTTTGACCACGACCTTTTTCGCACGTTCTTGTCGTACGTGATCCACTTTTCATCACCAGTTATCAGCTTCTTCAAAAATGGTTCGGTTTCATTACGTCGTAATAAAGAATCACAAATGAGTACACGGTTCATTAGGTTTCTTTCAGTGAGCTCGTGAGGTACCCAAATATCGAGCTTTTTTGTGTACCCAGTTTTTTTCAAATGCGCCAAAACTGTTTTGTGGTCAATTCCCAGTTCTTCAGCTACGTCGTAACTACCAATATGCCGATCTTGCTCCACTTTTTCAAAAATGGCATCCATTTTATCCGTAATAGGGCGACCAGAGCGACGTGCATCTTTGACATCAAAATTTCCGGATTGAAAACGCTTAAACCAAATTTGTGCTACTCTCACAGACACTGCACTAGGTCCATAAACATCGCAAATTTTTTTCGCGGCTTGCGTTGCATTTTTACCTTTTTTGTAGTAAAATTTTAAAATGTATCGAATTTCTTCATTAGATTCACTCATCTTGACAGTACGAAAAACAAATAAAAATCACACATTTTCCTAATTTGAATTTGGAATTATGTTTTTTAAAATTTAAACTTTCAATGATACCAAAACCAGCCAGATACACATAGTATAGCCAAAGAGATTTTATTACAAGTTCATACATACTATAATGCGAAAAGACTTTTTCCCCAACCTAATAAGTTTAGTAATATAGTGTGCACTATTTAATAAGACAGTTATTAATCGTCTATTGTTCGACTAACTTCATTATAAATTAATTGATGTTGTCATAGACTCATGGCTCCAGCGAATCGTGGCGTAGGCTCTATAAATAGAATTAAGTAAGTGAAGATATTTGCTTGTTTCATGATAGTTCAGACCGTATGAAGGTTTTTGTTGAGGTCTCCAACTTACTACATAGGTACCATCGAAGAAGTTCATATCTATACACCTTAAGGACTATTTCTGCTTGCAGCGCTCGGCCGCTATAGAACCGGGGCAGTAACAGATGTGGTCATCGTGTTTACGGGATTATGTTTTCAAACAAAGTTCTTCGATAGTAAATACATCAACTCACGCCTTCTTCCTATGGGGGTAGGTAGAAACTACAGAAAGCCACCTTCTACAATCCTTACATACTTCTTTTACTTCGCTTACGTTCACAAATCTGCGGGGAATTGCGTAACACTAGCAGTAGCAATGGGTTTCATTTTGACAGTTAACAACATTCATTGCGTTGTTGAGCAGACAAATTTTTCGAACATAATAATATGATATGAAGCAATGGGATACCCAAATATCCTTCAAAATCATACAGATTGTAATTGGTTGTGTGTTTCGCAATTAAGGTACCATTCCGTACCCGACCGCAGGCGGCAACTGCAGGCGACGTGCCGCGGCTTCATGTCGCGGCGACACGTCACGGCGTCATGTCGCTGCAGTTACGATTCCGAACATAGATAGAAGATAGAAAAACCTGTCGCTCGCCCGTACTACGGAAGGTATTTCATAGAAACCAGTCGTATCGCGGCGACACGTCGCCTGCAGTTGCCTCCTGCGGTCGGGTACCATTCCGTACCCGACCGCAGGAGGTGGGGAACGGAATGGCAGGGTGCTGGTCATACACACACGCCGTCCTTAGACGAAAACGAATCATCAATTCAGCTATAGCACTTAAATCACACGCCATTTTACTCGATCCTGCATTAATCTCATCCAGCTGCTGACACCTATCCCGAAGATCGCCTCTCCTGATAGAGAACTGGTCATGCCGCAGAGTATCTAAATACAGCCAGTCAGCAGTCAGTGGGGCTTACTGCCAGTGTACGCATTGAGTCTCTAGAATATAGTAAATCATCTCTGTATTCCAAAGAGATGTGTTCCAAAGAGACGTCCGTTACATTGTAGCCGTTTGAAGGTTTGCAAGGCTATTTCCTATTATCCTGAACCTTAACAGTGTCGGACGCACTCAGGATAATGAATCTGCTTGGCAGTCTCAAGTTCCCGTAATTGCAGATTCATCACAGTAACTATAGCTTGTTCTTACACTGTGTAATTAATGAAGTATGTATATATATATGCGAAAGTTTCCATTATCTTGAATCACATTTTATGGAAGTCCTGAAATAGCAAATAAATGTTACCGTAAAACAATTTAATGAGGCCACAAAAAGCCTATATAAAAGTCATTATTTCCACTTAAGTGCCGCTTGTCATAAACTCATAAGGGTAATGTGGGTGTGTACGTATTTATTACCTACGGATAGTCGGAAAACCGTTTCGGCTGAATGAGTGCCTATTGATATATGCCCCTTTTCAATCTGTTTGCACAATATTAGGTCTTACAAACAGGGCTAGCGACCGGTTTTGGAATACCGGTTAATATGGTTCATAAAACCGTCCATCTCTTAACCGGTTATTTACAAAAACGGTTTCGGGTAAACCTAAATAATTTTGGTTATCCAAGTTTTTTTTAAACTCTAACCTGAATAAACCGGTTTTACTCAGACGCACGCCCACTGCCGCTGTTTGTCACATTAATTTGCGTATTTGTAGGCGTAGAGCCACAGATTGCCAAATAAATCACTCCATGTACTTACGCGCGCTATCTGCCTACCGGCTGCCGGGTCGCACGCGACCCATTCCTCAGTAGGTTGCCGACAGCCGCGATGCGCGTACCTACGTACGCATATATTTCGGTCGACCTGACGTACTTAGTTTCAAATTCTTATGATATGACTGGTTCTGGTGTATTATGTGCAGGATGTATGTGAGGTACCTGACATCTTTATCGAAAGAGGCATCCCGACTTCACAATATCCACGCGGCGGCGCGCAGCTACAAAGCAAAACTCACTTTACGCTTGTAAAGTTAGGTACATTTTCTTTCGCAGTGTCTAGCGAGTCGAAGATGTAGGCTATTATAGCAGTAGGTATAGAAAATGTTGTATGGAGTGATATATCTGGTAATCTGTGGTAGAACGAGAGCTTAGTTATTGTAGGTGTAAGAGAACCGTCGAAACTCAAATTAACCAGTTAATTTCGCAATGTGTAAAAATACGGTTTCTCCACTAACCGGTAATCTAAACCGCAATTGTTTCTGATTCGAGGTCAACGACCAAATCCGGTTTGGAAAATTAACCGGTTTTCGTTGTAAACTCTCATGCAATCCCAACACGTACTTGAGACTTTATTCTTATAAACAGATCCAACGTGACTACTTCAAAACAAACACAATGATGATCTAACTAAACTGCAGTGTTTAAAATGAATGACAGCGTCAGGGCCAATGCCATATCAACTAAGGAGCTATAAACTAAATGGATGTAACGCCTACTTCGCCAGATTGATACGAATTGCCTCTAAACACCGATCTGATTTAATAAAGTGCTCTAATAAAACAAGCATAAAGCCTATAAAAGTTGTATGCTTCTATTGAGTTCTCGACTATTTCTTCACAAAGAAACGAGTCATGAAAAAGGAGGCTTGGCTTTTGCAGTTACGTATTTATTAACTCAGACCAAATAAAAAACCAAGACATAGCGCTGCGAACAATACAGTCAAACATGCCAAAACTACACCTCCGCTCTGTTCACACACGCACACATTTACAACCATTTACAATCAAACTACACTTCTAGTGAAGTGTGAAATAAAAAACCACTTAGTAGTGGTTTTTTATTTGGTCTGACTTCACTAAGTGATTTTTCTGGATGCGGAAAGTGCAGGACGCGGTGATGCTTTAGGACTCTTGTCCAGCAGTTGCAGTCTTTCGGCTGAATGATCGTTCTTCTTCTTTTTTGTGGGCCCAAAATTGCACCCCTTCCACCAGTCCTCTGAATGGTGCTAAGTTCTTTGCATTAAGTATGTGTGGCAGCATCTACATCGCCACATGCGAACTACACATGACACTGACGTCACGGCAAATCCTGCATCGCGCAAGCAGAGTTTATCGCGCGTTGAGTATATATACAACGCCCTGACATCAACCGTCGGACAGTTGCCCACCAGACAACGCCCGTCTGGTCGGAGAATCCTCCCTTTTCTGTAGAGGATGAGTGAAGTGTACACCCTGTTCTTCATGCCTCTATATATGCCACACAGGATAGATTCGCCCTCCCCATAAAATGTCGTTTTCGCTGTCAAATTATTTTCATTTGAATAGGATTCCGAATAGTACAGGTAGGTAAATAAAATTGTTTACTCATTCATGTAAACTTCGGATCCGTTCAAGGTCTCGGCTAGGTCTCATCGCGTTATATTGCTTGGATTGTGACACAGCTCCAAATTCAGCAGTGCGTTTCTACAGACCCAGTTGATTATATCAGTTTGCGATTTCGAGTAATTGCACAATTTGTAGGAAGGAAGAAAAGTACGCACCAGTAGCCCATTGCCAATGTCCTCAGAAAGCACGTTAAGCCGTTGGTGCCCGCTGTCATTTGTAGATCTTTGACAGTCGTTACGGGTAGTCACCCGCCCAAAAGTCTGACAACCAGTCATACCAAGTGGTATCATGTTACCCAGTACCTGGATTTTAGAGGTCAGATAGCCAGTCGCTCCATGTAAAATACTGGTCGTCAGCTGCCGACCCCAATATAGTTGGGAAAAGGCTAGGCAGATTGATTGCCAATTTACCGGTGCAATCATCCTGTCCTTCAATCCCCTGATTTGCAGGGCAATTATGTCATTACTCGAGTACCCCTTAGTACTGAAAGACTATTCTTGGGCAGCAATTACTTGATTAATTTTTAATGCTGGCCCAGTGGTTAAGGGTGGCCTCTCATGCACGAGGTGGTGGGCCAAATCCGGGCAAGTACCAATGTGACATTTTCAATTCATGTGTACAGGTCAACCTAAAATAGTCCGACGTGGTAACATTTGGAACTAAATATTTTACTTTAGTAATGCAGAACTATGATGATGGCACTACTTTGCCGACAAGTGCTAGTAGGTTTGGAGTCACCCGCAAGCAGCGTTTTAAACATTTTCTTTAAATTCTTTTACTCATTTCCCATTCGAAGTGACCTAAGTGCGATAGTGGCGCCCTCATTTTTCCAAACTCTTTTTTGCCAATCTGTAACTTTCTGGGTTCATCTTAGAAAAATATCATGACGAAACCTGGACTTATAGTTAATATAAGTCTGAAATTGCCAACCCATCTTGAGCAAGCGTGGTGATCAATGCTCGTGCCTTCTCTGTAGAAGAAGAGGCCTTTTTGCAGTGGGACAATAATAGGCTGGTATTATTAATATACAACCTATTCTATTCAAACGTTACCACATCGCTTACGCAAATGACCCGCATTACTGAATAAGTAATGTTATTTAGACATAATGATCAATAGTTTTCTATTTAACTGTATGAACTGTCGGACAAAAGGTAGACGTACACATCATTCTTGTTCAAATAGGTACTTCGTTTCGAAAGGTTATATTTTCCGACGAGGTGGAAAATTTTTGAAGAACATCGTGGTGTTTTTATAGTTGTCAGCTTGGTGTGTTGAAAATATGATTACAGGATTATCATAACAGGTAAGTTTTCGTCTTCGCTTCCTTTAAAAGAGTACCGCCGCGCGCCGCTCAAAACCATTTAGAAATGCCTAAGAAATATAAATATTCTTGTTATTACTTCAGAGATGTCTAGACTGAATTATTTTTAGTCAAGTAAAAAGGTCACGCCAGGGCCAAACGGGTTACCGCGTCTACCAAGGGCCACATCGCGAAATTAGAACAATGTGTTTAGCGCACAATTGTACCAGGTTGGCAGACGCGCGTAGGAGCCAGACAAATTTAATACACGAACAAACTCCGCGATAGTAGCATTTTTGGGTTATAAAACCCGTGTACTGTTCGTCATCTCATCACGCATCGCGAATATCATGATGTCTTTGATAAAACAATGTGTTTGATTTTCCTGCAATCCGCCATACATGAATCATGATGTAAGTACAGTACGCAATTATGCCAAATGAAGTACCTAGTTAATGTTGCAATTTCGGGTCGGATTCTTTACTGGTCTGGTGACTTTCTGGTTCGAAGTTAATAATGCATTGTTCTAAGTGTTTAAATAAAGGAGGGTTTAACGAAAAGAAGTGCTAATAGTAGCTATTCATGCTATTATTAATGTAAGTGACCGTTTGTGCTGTAATATCGGTAATTTCCTGAAAGCTTTGATCCGCATTATTATAATATTTTCGCTCGTCAGCATGAGTCGAGTTGACTGGCATGTTTAGATCCTTTTGTTGTTAATTCAGGGCTACAATTTTGAAAGGTTTCAGTTTCATATTTATCTAACCTTGCCCTACTATGGAACCATATATTTTGAAAATTAACATCGAGTAAATCGTCTGTTTGTTATCTCATTTTGTGATCGTGAATTTGTGTGTTATTTACATACAAATTACTTTACTGCTGTACTGGACTTAATATATAAAATTGTAATCTTGTACGTTTGTTCATAGCTTGTAGCGATCTTATACGCTTATGACGTCTACAATGCAGAGTAATTATTAACGATTTGGTAAATTTACTTAGAACTTGACAATATGGTAAGTACTTCCAGTCGCTTCATGTAGAATAGGTACTGGTATTTAGCTGCATTCGGATTTCAAGATTTTAGGAACAGTCCCTTCTGTTAAAGACCGATTGAATATAATACAGACAGGCTTGGCTAGATTTTTCGCACAGTTGACTTTGAATATAGGCGGTATTAAGTCAGGGCCACCTGTTTTAGAGAGATTGAGAATTGTATTAGACTGGCAGTCGACTCCAAAATCCAATCTTCCAAAATGGAAATGGAGTTCAAAATCGGAGGACCGACTTTTGGGACACTATAATGCTATGGTCCTTGGATCCAAGATTGTACTTGTTCCCTTCTACCGATGAAAGGAAAGATCTGGATAAAAAATACGGAAAAGGGCTCCTTGGTTTCTTAGAAAAGCCTATATATTGCTCACTGCGACCTTTTAAGATGACACCACTGTCATAATTAAACCACCTCCACAAAGCAATTTTTAGTTTGTGTGGGAACATAGTACATAGTCAGTTTTGATAGGATAAGAAACTCCCAGTCAATGTTAGTTAAACCACCCTACCGGCCCACACGTTTGTTCAAGCGTGATCCGTCCACATTTCCTTCCACTCCATTATGCAATTGTCACTAACTGCACATTATTCAATGGATGCGATTGTACTGTTATGCAGATCATCCTTCGTGTTATCTAACCACTTTACTATAAATAGGACTTCCAAATAGTGTTTGCGCTTCGTCCACTCAGAGAGGATGTTGTTTCCGATTCTAAAAGCCCCCCACTCGTTCTTCTAGATCGTCTTTCGTGTCCTGTATCTTACCACTTTGCTATTAATACAGTTCACTGGTTCTTGCAGATCATCCTTCGTGTTATCGAACGACTTGACTATAAATAGAAGTTCCAAATAGTTTTTGCGCTTCGTCGACTCCGAGGATGTTGTTTTCCGATTTTAAAAGCCGAGGCTTGCCAATCCATTCTGCAAAAGCATTTAAATCTTTCTAAATCTAAATAGACTAACAGTATCTTGATCGTATGAGGAACGAGGAAAACTTTTATGACTCTTTGATATAAATCCTTGACTGAAATGTATAAGTTAATGAGGTTTACACCAGTTTAACGAAAGTTTATCGCGTAGATTTACAAACTTCATCGCATTCAATCTGATCCTATATATTAGTATAAAATGCCTCAATGTTGATTCGATGTGCAGGATTTTTTTTTTTTTTTTTTTTTTGGGTGGGAAATTATCAAATAACTTCTCCCGCTCTGGGTGGAGCGGGAGGGCGTGTCAGACTCTTACTGACTAAAACCCACCCGTGTTCCTTCCGTTGCCTTTACGTTGCCAGGGGCCACGGTATCCCTTTCGGACTTTCCCGCAACCCCGGCAGGCATCGGTCCTATCGGACCCCTTCCGTTGTGCTGACATCTCTTTGAGGCGCGCGTGGAACACAACGCGCCGTCGACCCGGGCCTGGTCCTTATCGGACGGCGAGCTACCCATTGCTCACCGTCCGCAAGCCCGCGCCTACGGTGGCCGGGAATCGGCCTGCGATTCCCGACGCCCAGGGCGTCTCCTGCGGCGGCTAGGGGCGTGAGGGCGCGAAATTTGCCTCTCCCTCACGCGTTCTGCCTCCTCCTTCGCGAGCATTACTGCTTCGCAGAAGGAGGTGACGGCCTCCCATGCCCTCTCGCTCCGTACCATGGCCTGGACTAGGGCCGGACGCGAGAGATCCCCGCCGCCGATCGCCTCCACGAGGACACGGCGATGCTCTGCCCAAGCCGGACAGACCTCCACCGTATGCTCAACCGTGTCCTCCGGGCGATCCACGCAGTGATGACACCCGGGCGTTTCCTCCCGCCTGATACGAAACAGGAACCTCCCGAAACAACCATGTCCGGTGAGGACCTGCGTCAGGCGGAAGGTGAGGACGCCGTGGCGCCTCTCTAGCCACTCCTCAAAGAGGGGACTTATCGCCGCAATAGTGGCGTGCCCAATGTGCAGGATTACTTCGATTCGTGCAATTTCCGTATGTAAATAAGTCGTAATGATTGATTCGAAATAGTTTTTGCGCTTCGTCGACTCAGAGAAGATGTTGTTTTCCGATTCGCAAAGCCTCCACTGGTTCTTAAAATTATAAATCCATTCTGAAAAAGCGCTTAGATCTTCCCAAATCTAAATAGACTTACAGTATTTTGATCGTGCGATCGACTTGGAAATGTTTTATCAGGCTTCGGTATAAACCCTTGACTGAAATTTAATGAGGTTTATAACAATTTCACGAAAGCATATCGCGTAGAATTTCGCGTAAACGATTAGCATTCAATCTAATCTTATCTAAGAGTGCATAATATTCCCCAATGTTCGTTCGCTCTATGTACAATACTGGTATTATGCTGCATCTGGTTAGACGGAAAGCTGACCCCAATATAGTTGGGAAGAGGTTGGGTAGATGATGATGATGTTCGTTCAATCTGCGGTCTGCCTTGAATCCTGCAATGTTAGTCTGTAAATCATAATTATTGATTCCTATTATACAAGGTCCCATTAAAATAGATGGACAAATTTTAACACAGCGTTCAGTACGTCTAACCAAAGATATCCAAGCAAAAAAAAAAACACTGATTACAGTGATTTTATTTTGACCTAAAATAATAAATGGCATTGGGTAACCAACATTTTTAGTGTATTTTCGTTAGCTGATTTATTTTTCTTGTAAGTATCTAATGCGTTTTTCTTATATTTTTTTTACCATTGTCCTTATTTTGGTGGTTTGAATGATTTCTAAAAGTTGGTCCATCTATTTTAATGGGACCTTATATAGGCCTTGGTCACAGTATATGTAAGTAATAGTATTATATTGTCATAGAAAACTGCCGAAACGCCGCGCTTCGAAATTTTAGTGTAGGTATACGTTACGCACGGACGTGGAAGGTTTTGCTACCGAGCGGCCGTAGGTAATTATTTCAGTCACTGCCGAGATATAATACTGTTACTTGTTTATACTGTGCCTCGTTTTAGCCTTTACCCAATTTGCTACTCTTTTAATCAGGCGGGGAATGGTAACTTTTCTTGACATTCCAAAACCTGGGACGTTGCAATGTGGGTCAAGGCCCGCAATACGGTACAGAACCTTCTGCAGCCAATTATTTTAATTGGAAATTCATAAAATTGTATTTGATTTGGTGCCAAACGAAATTACGACATAATAACCGTTTGCTTTGTAAGCTAAGCCGAGGTATGTTAGTGTGAATGTGGCACTCAACTCCACAAATAATTTTGCCTTACTGCTAAGTATCAGAGTTTTCAGACTCAACTATATTTAGAAGCACATCAAAAAACCCCTCTTCAAGTGGCCTGTTTGTCAAAAAATAGTGCGCACTATCACGAAAGAAATACGGATCAACTACGAGTACCAGGCAATCATAAAAAAGAAGGAAGATTCGTGGCGACGCAAAAAATACATTGCCTAGTAATAACGAACCTAATTTGCTAATGTTTCGCCTAATGTCCGCCCCGCCTCGGTCGCGCCCCGTTGCGTGATCCACCACGCCTCGTATTGTCAAGCGATGCGCCAAAATACCCTGTCTACCTTATTATTTTTATAGTAACCGGTAATGTAGACCGGCTGTTACCCTATTTATTCCTGGTAACGTTATATTGTTTAGTATTCGCTGTGTGGCATTGTGGCGGTAAGCCTGAGTTAAATCAGAATTTTGGAGTAAGTATGTTAGTAATAATGGACATTGTTGCTGCAGTGCATACATTGTATTGATCTGGCCTAATTGCAAAATCTTCTTCTGTAAAAAGCCTGGGGGTCTACTCTCTAGATATAGGCCCGTCCGAAAGTAGTTGATCCGTTAAAACAAGTGACAAATTCAATTTTATGAACAGGCAGAAACACGTCGCGGGTAGGGACAGCTGCCAAATCGAGTTGTCATTCATTCTTAGTTCGGGCTCCGAACTAAACTTATGTCCGTAGGTGAAACGGAGTAAGAAATGCGCGTAACTTCGACCGATACTATGGATTTCGCGCTTAGGGAGTAGACCCATGCTTCCTTTAGGTAAAATTAGTCCTTAGTGGATAGAAATTAAATGAAATGGTTTATTCTGTAAATAGGATACCAAAATCACTTACACGTCATATAAAAAAATATTAAAAATAAGCTAGATGAGGTCAGCGTTTCCTATCCGAATACTCTGAGAAGAAAGGCCGAAGCAAACTCAAGAGGTCGTAGTCTCTTAAAGCCCAGACATAATCTTGGTCAGGCCATATGTGGACCATGTAGATTAGTGTCTGAAATAGACTGAGGAAAGAATCACACAGATTTGAATGGACTTGTCCAGTCAGTGCAAGCATTTGTCAGTAATCGTGGAGCTCAACTCGGAACTTAAGGAGCTCAATAAGAGTTTATTGCGGTAAATACCCAGAACATTTACGATGATTTATGGGCTGTAATCTAGTTTAACTATACATATAAACAGTCTGACAGACAAGTCATCAATCAGCATTTGCAGTCTTAAACGAGAACTTTCAAGCAGCCAGGCCAACAAGACCGTTATATATGCAAATATTATACGAACTATTGTGATAAAAAGTCTTGAGGAAAAGGAAGTGAGTTTAAAGTGTGTAACACCGTTTATGTATGCAAGAGTAACATTGGAAACGGCTGGTCAACCAGTTGCATGTGACAAAACGTAGTTGAAGAAATTATCGCACTTAAACTATGGACTTAAGTAATCAAACTTAGGGAAACGGTGCGCTATATTTTAGGTTGCAAGAGCTTTCATGCTATATTGCAAGATAATAAACAGCATGTTGAGCATGTATCAGAAAGGTGTGGTCATATTTAAGGGCCTGGAACAGACCATCAAGCTGAACAACTTTCTCCATGGAACCAACATCGTAATCGCGAAAAAATTATCAACAACTATCCCATACAAATCTTCAATACCTTGTCTAACCAAATCTATTGGATGACGACGCTGTAGACGCTTTCGAAGTCGTGTCTAATCGCGCGATTCTCAGCCTTCGGCATCCAACGATCCAATTAGGCCCAGAGTTCAGAACTTATGATTTATTTACACCCCACAATTTCCTTATTGTACTTGTATTTAATTGTTTCGCGTGCTAAGCCTTCAGCACTGTAATCTTATGATTGTTATCCCAAGCATTACACCGATAAGCGTCTAATTGTTTCCAGAATAAAACATTACAAAAAAATCATAATAGAAGGAAACCTGGGCTCTGCTTTGTATGTTAGGCAATGAATCCGTCATGCCAACTCAAACCATTTATTTCAAACTAGCGTTCCGCTTCGCACGGTTTTTACGACTTGACAAAACATCGAGATTTCTTGGTTATATGTAATTTTAATATTCGTATTACACACGTAAACCTTCCGGAATAAATTCTCTAAACGATGGTGAAAATCTCATAAAAATCTGTTGCGTGGTTTAGAAGACAAGCACAAACACAGACACAGACAAAGCGGACATACAGATAAACACGTGACTTTAATGTATAATATGTATTGATAAACCAATTACAGGCACTTTTGAATTGTTAAGGGGTCGGTCAGTGAGAAAGATGAAGCTGTTGCCTATGGAGAAGAACGGGCGAGAAACTCTACGAACACTCGTTTTAAGTTGCCATTGGTCCTAGAGGTTTTTAAAGAGGTGTTCTGGCATACGTCGAACTACCCGATGACGGCATTGAGTCCCAAGGGCGAATGCTAGCTATTTATCGGGCACAGTTCCAATTTTAGCCAATAAAAACGCAATTACACTTTCTGCATAACTTAGGGTCGTAACCAAGGACCAACAGCGCTTTTAGACGAAAATAAAACGTAGTTAGTGGCTAAAGCTATTCTAGGGTTCAGAATTCCCAAAATCCTTTAATCCATTAGATTTAACTCCAAGCTACACTTGACAACAAAGTCAAACTCATCATAACTGACCTCGAGACGGCTTTATATGAGACTGACAAATTGAAGCAGGCAAGTTAAATAACAAACTTGTAAGAAACTGTCGTTCATTACTACGGAGTAAAAAGATGACAGCGAAATTACTCAAACGCTTGTCGCGAGACATGCAAAACGTCGCTTAACCCTTTAAGTTTTGTCGATAAACTGTGCCCGAGGGACAGACGGGCACTGTTATGATTGGTGTATATTTATGTCTTGTTTGTGTGTAAATTATGTTCAGTATCTATTAGGATAATGGTGTTGGCAGTAATCTAGCGAGTTTGCATACTATTTGTAGAATCATTTTTATTAGTAATTGGCTAAACTTGTACCTCCTTGCTGGGCAAAGTCCTCTCGTTTTTCCAAATATCTCTATGTCATTCTCAGGACATAAATTGCATGTTGTAGTCTTCATGATCGTTACCTACAAATCCTAACATCCAAATCAAAAAAAAAATCTGCGTTTAAAGTTACATTCACTAACGCCCAAGTGCTGATTATATACCTTTCTTGCTTCCAAAATATCTTCTGCGTTTTCAACCCATTACTGCCCTGCAAACTAAATAATATTCAGCTTTAAAAACTATGGGTTTCCCTTCCCTATTCGGTACGATGGAGTTGTTAGCCCGCTCTATGTGCCATCAAAATGGGTCGGCGACTCGCTTTGCGTGTCCCGCCGGTTTTAGTTTCGCGACCGACTCCGATGGAGCTAGTTCGGTTCCGATGGAGGTCTAAAACCCAAGGACGGTTTCAAGGCATTTCGGAACGAGAATTTTGTGAAGTTAATGCTAGGAGAATTTCGTGCTAAATTGTTCAGTTTAGTGTGATTATTTTTGGGATTTTGTGATTCTGTTTTGTCCAAGTGCAGGGCTGTTAGCCCGGGAAATCTGGAAGTCTGTGGGTAAGTCTGGTTGATGAAAGCGTGTTATAAGAAGCATGGTTCAATCCGTAGCTCAGTGTCATGCTTTGTCAGTTACACTTTGTTTTATAAACCCGTTTTTATCTCGGATGTAGATTTCAGAATTCTGCCATTAGGTATAAATTGAGAATTTTTTTCAGTCAACTGACAAAATCCTTGTGAGGTTCCTATATTAGTTTTTAATGACCAATGCCAAACTACTTACTAGTCCGAATAAACTGTTGATGTTGGTAATTCGTAACAACAGACTTTCTACGTCACCGGCTGCAGTTTACAGACGATAACACATATTATCATCGTCGACGCAAACGATTACATTAATCGATGCAACACACTTACTTTCACCATATTGGAGTACCGACTGAATTGACTTCACAACACAATTGACGAAAGTAAGGAACACTCAATTATCAGATGGATATAATAACACATAAACATAACATCACGCCTGTATTCCGCTAAGGGTTAGGCAGAGGTGTACCTATAATACACCCACATTTCGCCAGTTATGTTTAAGTCCCATGTAATAGGGGGCGAGCCTATTGCCATCAACGGGGCACAAATCCAGACTCCGGGCTGCTACTGAGCAATTCCAGAAGGAAAAACCCAATAACACCCAATAACTGACCCGGGAATTGAACTCAGGACCTCATGCTCAACAGTAGCGCTTGCGACCACTATACCAACGAGGCAGGCATAGACAGAATACTCTTTACTTAATTTATTTTGGTTTACAAGTACAGATAGCAACTTTGAAAGTTACAATGGAGTGTTACAGTGGGCACTCTAAAAGATATGTTTTACGAAAATCCTCTTGTTTTCAGCTCAATTTATTTAAGATCGGCGCAGCATTGGTAGTTCTTTCATACTTCTCTATTTGCGGCATCTCAATAGTTACCTCCTTCTAGCTATATCATCCTTTACATTTACACAATCTTTGCATTCCTGTAAACGTACAACGGCATCGTGGAAGACCCAGGCGGGAACTTGACGCTTATAGGAGGGATTGGTACATATTAGCTCAGGATAAGGGAGGCTTTGCCCTGCAGACCCTGCAGTGGGACAATACGGGCTAATTATTTATGGAACTGTATAGCTGGGGCTAGCTAAGGGCGCTGGCTAGGCCCGGCTAAAGTGCCATAAGCATTGCATTGTCACTTGTTATTTTGTTTGATGGTTAAGGTTAGTTTGCCGCCCTTTGTATTGATTGATCGTATTTGTTTTAGATAATTATATCAAACGTCACTAAAATGACTGAATTTACGAAAAATTAAGTAGCAAATGAAAATGGCTGAAAATAGGTTAGGTTAGAACTGTGACCACACAACGCACGAGCCGAGTGAGCGAAGCGAGCGGTGCCGCGGCGGTGGCCGGCGAGTGCCAGAGTCCATTTAGGCAAAAGAGAATGTAATGTTTTGGGAATGTAGCCTGCCGTTATTTTTTTTTTGTATCTGTTCTTTAGTCTTCCCCAACCCTTTTCATAGCCAGCCACATTCATAGCCCAAACCTTTGCAGTAATGACAAATAAC
Source organism: Xanthia icteritia (assembly GCA_949128155.2). Classification (NCBI taxonomy): domain Eukaryota; kingdom Metazoa; phylum Arthropoda; class Insecta; order Lepidoptera; family Noctuidae; genus Xanthia; species Xanthia icteritia. The sequence continues at coordinate 5,151,169 of OX421953.2, forward strand.
TAAACAACTTTATAAAATTATATTTGCTTATTTCCACAGTATTATGTCTAATGGCGTTCTAATGTGGGGATCGGCAGCTGACGTTAAATTTTACAAAAGAGGGCAATTCGCGCTATCTATAAAATGGGTCCCCGCGAGTCCCTTAGAAAGCTTTAGCGAAAATTTATTGTGCCTAATTGAAATAAATTATTTGACTTTGACTCTAACTTTGCCCTCATTGCCAGCAACATTCATAGCATAGCTAAAACAGTAGTAAACAGTAACTCTGTTATGTCGCTACTTGTGGAACCCTAAATTCCTAAGACAATGACTAAGACCACCCTGCTCTCGTACCGTGAGAATCGCCTTCTCAGCAATCCGAAGGCGTGGGATCGAAGTTAGTGCTATAGCAGTGAATATTGATTTCGTGTATTGGTGAATCACTCTTGTTTCTGACATCGGACAATTGTCGCGCACCTTAGTTTTACCGATTTAATTGTAATTTTATCTTAATTAAATTGTATAAGTAAATTATATCTCGGTTGCCTTTGCATCCCCGATCGCAGCCGAACGTAATTAGTCCAATAACAATTAAAACTATTCAAAATCATGTCATGTCAACTCCTATTATTCTCCAGAAACGGCTGCAGAAATTATGACGATCTTGTAGTGAGCAGTCTCAGTCCAATATAGTCGAGATTCGCGTGCCTGTTTTTGCCCGGCCTGCATATGCACATAATGTGTCGTTCAATTAATTGAGCTGTTAGTCTCGCCACGCCACTGATTAATGCCCGATGCTCACGCCTCAATTAGTCAGGATTTTACAACTGGTATTTACATGCTGTTGACACAAGAGTTTCGTTTTTGTTGAAATTTTTATTGGTTTGACGTGTTGGCTGACAAATTGCGGAGGTAAATGTAATTTTATTTTGTATTTCTCGCGTATAAAATGGCATACTGAATATTTTCAATAATGCCCCGGGATTCATAATAAACCATAATCTGCAAGTCTGCTGTATTAAAAAAAAATTAAAGCACGTAAACGCCTTCAAAACAGATTTGGTCCTTAGCAAAGGCCTTCCCTAAGTTCTTTCAAAAACTCTTTCCCGACAGCGTAAATACAAAGGCATTGTTAACTGTGTGAAATGGGTTAGGTTAGTACTGTGACCAGCCGCGCGCGAGCCGAGCGAGCGCTACTTCCTTGGAAGTAGGCTATTTAGTATTAGCGCAAGGTGCGTCGCGTCGCAAGTAAGTTTGATACCTGCATTGTAGACAGAGCGAGTACTTAATTGTTTTAACAAAAACGACTGCAATACACGATTTCTTTCGGAGCCGATCTCATTGCAGACAGTTTTCAAATGTTTGTGGTGTAATCGTATTTGTAATACTTTATTCATACGGATGTGTCTGCGTTACAGAACAGCTACTGTCTGTGTTGCATCCACCTTTGTATTTACGCTTCCCGGCACCACCTCGAATCAGCCCTCGCCGTACGCAACCAAATCATATTACCACCTCTTTCTGGGCCACTCTTTCAAATACCTTCATTTCATACACGGTTAAGTACTTAATATGGAAATTACTCATATGTAGACCAACGCCCTCCCTTCCTTTGTTAAGGTCGGCTGGCCGTGTAACCAGATAAGCCAGAAAATTACATTGTGATTTAGCTAGACTTGTTTTATATCACTCCACTGAATCCTTACAGGTTTTCATTCATTGTCACGAACAGGAGTAACTAGTTTAACGCGTTATTTTCCGCCTTTGCAGACTGCTTGTCTAGGGTGTCAAATTTCTTCTGTCACATTTAACTTCAAGTTCAAGGCATAATTATTTCCAGATTAGTATGGATGACAAATTTCTGGATGTATTAATTCACTATCATCAGATACCCGGCTTCGGGATACAACCTTTTAACTTTTCCCGACAAATAAATACCACCTCTCTCCAACACTTGAGTTTCTTTTCCATTTTTGAAAAATGATTACAGATATTTTTCAGCAACAGGATGTTTAAGAACCCGTTCACACAAGTGTGTTCAATAAACTCAAACTCAAAGCATTTATTTCAATTAAACCATTTACAGGCACTTTTGAATTGTCAACAAGTCGGTCAGTCAGAAATATGAAGCTAGTTGCCCATTCCAAAGCGTAGTAGGTACCTATGCAGAAGAACGGGCAAGAAACTCCACATGCAAGAAATTATGCATGTGAAAACAATGTAGAAAGACGTGCACGTTGGTAAAAGCGTAATAAAAAGAAAAACAAAGAACCATAAAAATCAGTGCACTCCGGAAATTACTTGTGATATGTGAGTCTTATGCGGCGACGCATGGGCTTACGTACAATGTCAAGAAATCACAGATGGTGATATTTAAGTGCAGACATGGTTCGCTAGGTAACGTTCCTCCAGTAACTATAAGCGGAACACCGTTGCAGCGTGTGGCTCAAGTTAAATACCTAGGACATCTGGTTACGGAGGACTTATCTGATGATGCAGATTTGGATAGAGAGCGTAGGGTGTTGACGGTTCGGTGCAATATGTTAGCCCGCAGGTTTGCACGTTGTAGTGGGGATGTGAAGGTGTATCTTTTTAAGGCCTACTGCCAAACCTTCTACACGTGTAGCTTGTGGGTGAAGTATACGCAGAGGGCCTACAACGTCCTACGCGTTCAGTATAATAATGGGTTTAGGACGTTGATGGGGCTTCCGCGCTTCTGCAGCGCTTCGCAGATGTTCGCGGAAGCCCGTGTTGATGATTTTCATGCCATAATGAGAAAGCGGGCGGCATCCATAATGGGTAGGTTGCGCTGATGCCCCAACAGTATCCTAAAAACGTTGTTCGGCAAGATGGACAACCCCTTTATCATGCAATGGATGCGGAGGCACGTGCCAACATGTGTAGAGCCACGTAGATATTAGTTAATGTTAGGTTAGTTTGTAAGTTTTACTAACATCATTTTAAGTCTTTGTTACTAATACCATATGGATTGTATGAACTTACTATTTATGTATGATCCGAAATAAAAATGAATATATATATATATATATATATATATAACCATTAAAATAAGCCATGGCAGCTAAGAGATGACCAGTCCCAACTGACGGCGCCCGTTCACGAACATAGGGACCAGAACCATTCAGCTCAACCATTTTGAAGGGAGCTAAATCATCCAACACACGCGCCACCATCAGCGAGACATCTGAGTAAACGATAGTATGCGTAGCGCAGGCCCTGAGAGCTGCAATAACCGACTCTGCATACACTTCTTTACAAAGTTAGATGCTTTTGCAAAACCTTTCAACGAGTTTTGAAAGTGCGCTAATCACACAACGGAACGAAAACCAATTCGATCACCTCTCTTCTTCTTATCATGTAGTTAGTAACTAACCTTTCAGAGTTTTAAAGCCGCCCATGGGCCTCTGACTTGGCTTCACATGCCGTCGAGAAATATCTCACAGGCATGCCGCTTTCCTCACGATTTTTTCCTTCACCGTTTTTGAAGCAAGTGATAACTATACAATACGCACATGAATCCGAAAAGTCCGACGCCTTGGGTTCGAACTCGAGACCTATGACTTGACAGTACGATGGTCACACCACTAGGCATTTCACCTCTCTAACCTCATTCATTTCTTCCATTCCAGCGCTACATAGGTCTCCCCGTAATGTTGAAGGCGGGCGAGTACTCCCCCAACAACCCTTTAGTGCGGAGCGAGCGGGGCGCGGGGGGCGATGCCTTCCTCGGCCTCGGAGAGTACGAGCGCAGACGCAACACGCTAAGGAAGATAAGGCAGCAACAGTACAGGGAATATTTAGACCAGGTACTTTCGTTTTAAGACTACGATCAGGACTGAGGTAGCTTTTAGAAGTAGGTGTTTGAATGGCGCTACGGTGTAGTTCGAACTGACCGCCCGTCCTTCGTCTATCCAATTACTCGCTGTTGGGTATTACCGCTTTTGAAATGAAATGATTTTATTTTACTGTAAATAGCTACAAAAAAACAAACCTTTTGATGCATTGATTCAACGAACGCACATAATTATGAAATTGTGACGAGCAGAATTGGTTGCAAGAAACAGGGTCACTTCTGCAGCTCTGCTAGTGATGGGGTTTCACGTGACTGGTTTTTCAAGCCAGGATATGAAAAATTGTACTTTAAGCTAGCAAGCTAGTTCTGGATTCGTTTATTAAAATACTATACTCGTATACGCGACACCAGGCTAGCTCGCTAGCTTACCAGCACTCTCTAGTGATGTTTGAAGACGCGATATAAATACATCTGTCCTGATTTATTCAAAGGTATGGGGCCGTATTATGACGTATTAATGCCACCATTATTCCAGTGTGAGTGAGAGACGGAGCTATACAAGGCCGCTAGCACCATCCTTTTTTCGCTGTGGAATAATGATGGCATTAATACTTCATAATAAGGCCCCTGTATACTGACGTGCACAGTAGTAGCACCACCCTGATTGCGTAATAAACAATCTGTTTTATTTTGATAGTTCAATAACATTCATTGCTTTATCAAGAGGGAACAGGGCATGCGATTCTCCATATAAATGTATTCCCCTTTTTGCTTGCTGAATAATGCCTCTAAGGCAATCATATTTTTTCATAAAATCATGGTTTGCTGTATACATGTCTCTGTTATTTCCTATTTTTCAGCAACTTATTAGTAAAGAAAATATGATCCTTCAAAAATTACAAAAATTCCCCATTTTTACCGCCCTTTCTTAAAATTTTAATGTAAAAAATAATTGAATCGGCTCAGTTTTCGAGAAGAAAAAAGTTCAATACGAAACGTCGATCTTGTAATTTTTCTTTGTGGTATAATGTGTCTGAGCTGCATCTGTCCCTATCACACTCTACGGAGGCAGACTTGAGGTTAGACGAAGGCAATAGTTTCTTCAAATACCTATTTTTCAAATTTTTCGCAGACCCTGTTCCCTCTTAACGTTGTTGAGCAGACAAATTTTTCGAACATATGAAGCAATGGATTTGCAATATCCTTCAAAATTATTCAGATTGTGATTAATAGTGTGTTACGCTATTAGGATGCTGGTTTGAAAATTGCAAAAACAAGAGCTCGCAATCACAATTAAACTATTTTATAATTCTGATAACTCTTATTTCAGCAAGCCAAAAAGAAGCAAGAAGCCAAACAACAAGCAGAAAGGGAACGTCTCGAGCGAGAGCAGAAAGAGAAAGAACGAGAGGAGAGGGAGAGAGAGATACTGATAGAGCGAGATAGGTTTAGCGCCGAGCGACGCCGCAGCGTGCAATATGTACCGGAGACTACTAGCTATTCTAACAATAACAAGTAAGTACCCGGGCATTATTATCGAGTTTCAGGGTAAGATTCACGGATCACTTTAACTTAGGTAACTTCACTAAGTAATGGTACATACACCCTTTGTACACTTTGAAAAACTGCGGTTTATTCGCCGTGTGTATGCACGGTCGTCAGTGTTGTATGGATCACTATGGAAGCTTGTTGACATCCACGTTTTTTCTACGGTGTGGTTCATACGCCGCGTGTAGGCACGGTCGTCAGTGTTGTATGGATCGCTATGTAAGCTTGTTGACAGCCACGTTTTTTCTACGGCGTGGTTCATACGCCGCGTGTAGGCACGGTCGTCAGTGTTGTATGGATCGCTATGTAAGCTTGTTGACAGCCACGTTTTTTCTACGGCGTGGTTCATACGCCGCGTGTAGGCACGGTCGTCAGTGTTGTATGGATCGCTATGTAAGCTTGTTGACAGCCACGTTTTTTCTACGGCGTGGTTCATACGCCGCGTGTAGGCACGGTCGTCAGTGTTGTATGGATCGCTATGTAAGCTTGTTGACAGCCACGTTTTTTCTACGGCGTGGTTTATACGCCGCGTGTAGGCACGGTCGTCAGTGTTGTATGGATCGCTATGTAAGCTTGTTGACAGCCACGTTTTTTCTACGGCGTGGTTCATACGCCGCGTGTAGGCACGGTCGTCAGTGTTGTATGGATCGCTATGTAAGCTTGTTGACAGCCACGTTTTTTCTACGGCGTGGTTCATACGCCGCGTGTAGGCACGGTCGTCAGTGTTGTATGGATCGCTATGTAAACTTGTTGACAGCCACGTTTTTTCTACGGCGTGGTTCATACGCCGCGTGTAGGCACGGTCGTCAGTGTTGTATGGATCGCTATGTAAGCTTGTTGACAGCCACGTTTTTTCTACGGCGTGGTTCATACGCCGCGTGTAGGCACGGTCGTCAGTGTTGTATGGATCGCTATGTAAGCTTGTTGACATCCACGTTTTTTCTACGGCGTGGTTCATACGCCGCGTGTAGGCACGGTCGTCAGTGTTGTATGGATCGCTATGTAAGCTTGTTGACAGCCACGTTTTTTCTACGGCGTGGTTCATACGCCGCGTGTAGGCACGGTCGTCAGTGTTGTATGGATCGCTATGTAAGCTTGTTGACAGCCACGTTTTTTCTACGGCGTGGTTTATACGCCGCGTGTAGGCACGGTCGTCAGTGTTGTATGGATCGCTATGTAAGCTTGTTGACAGCCACGTTTTTTCTACGGCGTGGTTCATACGCCGCGTGTAGGCACGGTCGTCAGTGTTGTATGGATCGCTATGTAAGCTTGTTGACATCCACGTTTTTTCTACGGCGTGGTTCATACGCCGCGTGTAGGCACGGTCGTCAGTGTTGTATGGATCGCTATGTAAGCTTGTTGACAGCCACGTTTTTTCTACGGCGTGGTTTATACGCCGCGTGTAGGCACGGTCGTCAGTGTTGTATGGATCGCTATGTAAGCTTGTTGACAGCCACGTTTTTTCTACGGCGTGGTTCATACGCCGCGTGTAGGCACGGTCGTCAGTGTTGTATGGATCGCTATGTAAGCTTGTTGACAGCCACGTTTTTTCTACGGCGTGGTTTATACGCCGCGTGTAGGCACGGTCGTCAGTGTTGTATGGATCACTATGGAAGCTTGTTGTCAGACACGTTTTTTCTACGGCGTGGTTTATACGCCGCGTGTAGGCACGGTCGTCAGTGTTGTGTGGATCACTATGGAAGCTTGTTGTCAGACACGTTTTTTCTACAGCGTGGTTTATACGCCGCGTGTAGGCACGGTCGTCAGTGTTGTGTGGATCACTATGGAAGCTTGTTGTCAGACACGTTTTTTCTACGGCGTGGTTTATACGCCGCGTGTAGGCACGGTCGTCAGTGTTGTGTGGATCACTATGGAAGCTTGTTGTCAGACACGTTTTTTCTACGGCGCGGTTAATTCGCCGTGTGTAGGCACGGTCGTCAGTGTTGTATGGATCACTATGGAAGCTTGTTGATACACACGTTTTTTCTACGGCGCGATTAATTCGCCGTGTGTAGGCACGGTCGTCAGTGTTGTATGGATCATTATGGAAGCTTGTTGATACACACGTTTTTTCTACGGCGCGATTAATTCGCCGCGTGTAGGCACGGTCGTCAGTGTTGTATGGATCACTATGGAAGCTTGTTGATACACACGTTTTTTCTACGGCGCGATTAATTCGCCGTGTGTAGGCACGGTCGTCAGTGTTGTATGGATCATTATGGAAGCTTGTTGATACACACGTTTTTTCTACGGCGCGATTAATTCGCCGTGTGTAGGCACGGTCGTCAGTGTTGTATGGATCACTATGGAAGCTTGTTGATACACACGTTTTTTCTACGGCGCGATTAATTCGCCGTGTGTAGGCACGGTCGTCAGTGTTGTATGGATCACTATGGAAGCTTGTTGATACACACGTTTTTTCTACGGCGCGATTAATTCGCCGTGTGTAGGCACGGTCGTCAGTGTTGTTTGGATCACTATGGAAGCTTGTTGACTGACACTTGTTTATACGCCGTAACGTAAAGAAACCGTGCCTTGTGCAAAGGGCCTTACGATAAGCGGTACCTTATTACTATGACTATAAGGTTCATATTCGTCTATGCAAATGTAAGCAAGCGTTTGATTTGAATATGTTGATTAATGCTTTAGAAATAAGGTTCACAATCGTATGCGACCCTTGCTTTACTCGGAAAAGTAAAATCAAAGTGTGGTCTGTGAATCTGGCCCTCAGAGACTCGTCATCTTCCTGCCCATGTGCCATGTTACTTCGGGTCGACGCAACTCGTTTTAAGGTACCATTCTGTACCCGACCGCAGGCGGCAACTGCAGGCGACGTGTCGCGGCATCATGTCATGTCGCGACCGCAGGTGGCAGCAGCCCGTATTCCAGTCGGTAGATAAAAGATAGAAAAACGTGTTATCGCTCGAGCGTTGGCGGTACTATTGGTCTGCGGTCGGGCTGCACGTGTCGCCTGTCGCTCGCCCGTAGCTGCCAACGACGTACCGCTAGCTACTGAAGGTATTTCATAGAAACCAGTCGTGTCGCGACGACACGTCGCCTGCAGTTTTCTCCTGCGGTCGTGTACGGAATGGTACTTTATTCTTTCATTCCCCCCTGTCAACCATCACGCTTTCACTCACTCTCTTTTCTTACATATCATTCCTCAAACAAACAAACAATCTATCTATCTTTTCTTTGATATTCCTCTTATCACACGCGTATGAGTAACAGAGACGGCGCTCTCCAATGCCTAACTTTTTCCAAAACTCGATGTGCCATATTAACGGCCGCATATTGTATGATATAATAATCTTCTCGTTCTTGAAATTCCGTGCAAATTGATTGACGTAGGATAAACACTTTCATTGTAAATATTTGTCAGATATTTAGTTCCAATTTCGAGATTAATCTTAGACAAATTCCAATCCGCTGAGTATCATTAAATTCGATCTCATCGTCAAACTGTTGAGGTCTTTGTTGCCGCCAGGTGGCTCACGGCGGGACTTACTGTATCCATACCGCTGCGCCAGCCTGTACTCTTCGCGCCGTCACGGGCGCCGCGAGTTTTTTTGAAAAAAGAAGACATCGCATGGCAGACGTATCGCTTTTTCAGATCTTCAGATTTATTCAGAGAATAAAACAGATTTATTAAATACCAGGCCTAAGGTTCGTTATTTTCGAAGCCTTATATACACAGCGGCAACAGCAGGAACAGTCTTCGTACAATACTATGCATAGAGGGGTGTTAAACACATGTTCAGGTCGCCATATTCGATTCGGCAATATATTCTATTGAACAACAGAGTTGACCCGAAGCATTTACTACTCGTACTCGACTTTTATTCGGCTATCGACAAACTCCGTTCGTCATCTACCCTCACTCTTGAATCATGTTCGGATTGCCTCGGCTCGAAGGCGAGCGGCTTTTTCCCGAACATATTTAAATCTACATAACATTCATACACTGTAGGTAAATAAACTTTCTTCTTATTAGTAAAAAGTTAATTGTTTTTTGTTTTTATCTATTTTGTTTTCTCTTCTACTCTTATACACGGTGTCTACATCTCTTTTTATCCACTTTCCTATCACAGGTATGCTGGAACGGATTTCTTTAGAAATAAGCATCACCTTTGTACATAGTTTTCTGTTCTTTTCTGCCTGATATTGGCGTGTGCTAGCTAACATATGGCTATTCATTTTTTATTTATAATTCAAATTTTGTTTTGTGTTGCGTAATGTAAATTATTTTGCATACATATAGAATCATTTTTTTTTCTAACTGAACAGACAGCTGTGCTGCTGGGCAGTTTGTTGCGCCACTTCTTCTTCCCAGCTAAAGCACTAGGAAGTGGTGAAGGGTGGGCGTTTTGGGGGACTGTCTTATGTAATTTTGACGTTCGAAAAGTGCTGATTCTCAGCCTAGTTTAAATAAATTACTTTTGAATTTGAATTTGTTCCTTTCTTGTCTGTTTATATGTGTGTGCATAAAAGGTTAAATAAATAAAAAAAGAAAATCATTCTCAAATTAAATAAGAAATGTTTGAGTTAATGTTGGACTGCCTCGTTGGTCTAGTGGTTCCAAACGCTACTGCTGAGCATAAGGTCCTGAGTTCGATTCCCGGGTCGGGGAAAGTGTTATTGGGTTTTTCAATCTTGATTTCTCAGTAGTCGCCCGGAGTCTGGATTTTTGGGCCCGGTTGATGGCAATAGGCTCGCCCCCTATTACATGGGACTTAAAGATAACTGGCGAAATGTGGCTGTACTATAGGTAAGTACACCTCTGCCCAACTCCTTTTGGGGAACAAGGCGTGATGTTATGTTTGAATTACTAAACTAAACGTTGAATATTTCAGCAAAGTAGACACTGGTGTGCAAGTGGACGGCTTCTCCTGCCCGCTGTCCGTAGCCGTGCAGACTGATGACAATGAGATGTACCGGGTAAGACCACTTCCAATTGACGTTATTTCCACTTAAACAAACATCAACTTTATGCTAGTGTAAATTATGTTGATTTTAGACTGACTAGTACTGTTGAAAAAGTCATAAAAAATTCATAAAAAGTCGTAGCGCAAACTGAACCTTATGTGTTGGCATTACCTACAGTTGTTTTTCCTAAAAGTCGTGTTTGTTTACATGTTTGGCATATAAATTGCGAACGCAGTTTAGATTGTTTCTTACCAATTGTTCTTTGGAAGCCTTCAACAATAGACATTGATGAGCTGATGAAGACAGAACATGAGTTTTGTTTCAATTACCAAATATTTCGCTGTTCATTTTTATCTCGTAACAGCCTCATCCTCTCATGGGTGAGAGTTATAAAATAAATAACAAAATATGGGTCTGCTGTGCGTAAGGTCTATTTAAATCCATGTTTCCAACTGATGTTATTTCTAACAAATATCAACTTTATGGTAATGTAAATTAAGATGATTTAAGCATGACTAGTACAATTGAAAAAGTCATAAAAATGTTGATTTTTTAGCGGAAACTAAACCTTTTCTGTAGGTGTAAAGCTATTTTTGGAAATTTAAAATGCGAACGTAGAATATATACCTACTAAAAAGCTTTCTACTTTTGACAAAAGCTATCAGAAACTGTCATATTGGGCATAAAGCAAATAGACCTTGGTGTTTTATGACGTGCTGTGACATTCAACTTTAGGGTGGGAAGGCATTTACGAAGTCGACTATACTTACTCCTATGTCTACTCTTTCTAGGACTTTCTGGTACTTGTTGAAAGACCTACACTGTCCTCCCATACCTAATAACACTGTTATTTGAAAATATTGTAAAAGCCCATTATTTTTAAAAGAGTAACCGTGGAGTTTCTTGCCGGCTCTTCTCCATGGGAAACAAACAATTGGAACCGTGCACCTAGCTTCTGACGTTTCATAAGTGCCCTTGTAGGTTTATGTGATATAAAAATATTTTGAATTTGAATTTGATACAGGCGTGATGTTATGTTTATATTAAGAGCGTTTATCCTAAAAGTTGGCAACGTCGCAAATAGCTGTCAAAAATTTACCTGTTTTGATTAATTTGGCAATATTACTGTATGGAAATAAGAAATTTGGCTAACTATTAATAATGAATTGCAATTATAACATTGAATTTGATGTTGTACCCGTATCTAAAACTAAATATTCGGTGTTACGTTATCAATTATTGCATTTCATAATCAATATTCTAGTTCGCTAGTTAGCCAGATTTCTTATTTCCATACAGTAATATTGCCAAATTAATCAAAACAGTGAAATATTTGACATCTGTTTGCAACGTTGCCCTCTTTCAGAATAAACGCTCTTAAGGTGGATCTGTAAAGGTAGCCAGCGAAATTAGTTTTTTTTTTTTTTGTAATATGCAGGTCAGTGTCAGGTTGTATCAAATATGATTCGCGACCATAACAAATATATATTTACAGAATTATAATCATTAATAAATCTATCTAAGTTAGGTGTGTTTTTAAATGTCATGATTTCATGAAAAAGTCGTTCAATGGAACAAATCTAACTAATTATTGATTCTAATGATTATTAGTCTGTAAATAAATATTAGTTATGGTTGCAAAAAAAATTAAGAAAATTTTATATACATTATTTTAGCTATCACCATCCCCCACGAAGAGTCAGCTGATGCTAACTCAAGCAGAACGTGAGTTATCTCCGCGCAGTGTGCACGGCGCGGCGCGCGCCTGGCCGCCGCACACACCCTGGCCCGGCGACAGCCACTGCGAGCGGCGACGGAGTTATGGCGACTTTGATGGTAAAGACGATAGTCAAGTGGTATGTCGTCGTCGGGCAGTTTGTGAGCTGCTAACTTTGCTGACCAATCTGGTCAATCTAGTCACGAAAAAGACACACACCAATTATTTCTCGAGCCAACACTATATAGAATAATGATTCAATCCATCAATCTGCCTAGCCTATTCCCAACGTATGTTGGCTATCTAGTGTAACCGGATGCAGCTGAATACCGCTTTTTTACATGGAGCGACTGCCTGTCGGACCTCCACAACTAAGTACCATGGGTAACATGATACCCCATGGTAAGACTGGTTGTCAGACTTTCGGGCTTCTGACAATCCGTAACGGCTGTCAAAGATCCATAAGTCATGCTTTCCGAAACACGGAGGTGTGCTATATTGATAAGAATAAGAATAACGTTTATTGTGACCAAAGGTATTCACAAACAATTTTGGGTTTGGAGTCTTCATTTAAGCAAGTAATGCCTGTATTAGAAGACTCCGCTCCTTCACAGCAGTAGGTAATTACTTAAAACATAATAAAAACATTACATGGGTGTAGTAAAAACAAAATATAATTATCTGAACGTGTGTGTGCGTGTGCATGAGTGTGCGTGTGTTGTTGAGTGTACATGAGTGTTATGGATGTGTGGATGTATGTGTGTGAGTGTGAGAATGTACATGTAGGTGTGGGAGTCTCAGTGTGTGTGTGAGTGGGTCGTGTACTTGTATTAAGTTACGTTTTGTAGGAGAGCTTCATTTATCATTACACTCGAAGCATAAAAAGGCATTAAGTCTCTTTGATGAGATTAAAATATCTGTGGCGCAACATTACCGCACTAGTGCGGTAATATAAAGTAAAAAGCACGCGTGTTTAATAAACTGCATTATGAACCTAAAAGCGGTTCAATAAGGCCACTCCACTCCACTTAGCACTCCGTCCACTTTAAGTGTGTTGAAAATACATTTGTATATACCGAAATATCGACTGTCAAGCATTCACGCACAGAAGTACTCTTTGTTGCCGAGATTCACCTGAATTACCGAAAGATTATTGAAGTGGTATTCAAAAATTTTTGTCGAAGAACTATCATGATTGGTGGTTGTTGGTCGGATTCAAACGGCTTTTATTTAACTTACGACTTTCTAATAAATACTATCTCGCTTCATTATTCTAGTGGTCGCAAGCGCTACTGCTGACCATGAGGTCCTGGGTTCGATTCTCAGGTTCGATTTTCTATCTAGAATTTCTCAATAGCAGTGCGGAGTCTGGATTTGTGCCCAGTTCATGGCAATAGGCTCGCCCCCTATTACATGGGAGAAATGTGGGTGCACTATAAGTACACCTTTGCCCAACCCTTCGAGGAAACAAGGCGTGATGTTATGTTATGTAATAAATACTAACAAAGTTACACTAACAGCAGAATATGTACATTATCAGCAGGCTCCTACTTTACTATTTCTCACACACAGAGTTATTCTCATTTCAGCGGAGCGGAACCACCTAATACAAGCAAATCTATGCTTAAAAGGTGACTCCAAACCTAACATAGTTATTTAATTAAGTGAAGAAATAAACATTTTTATTTTATTTATTTTATTATTTCAGAGCGCACATCAACACTGGTGAAGAAGTCAAACCGCGACAAGTTGACGGCCGACCTACGTCATCAGTACATGCCGTCCATATTCGACGCGGACGCTATACAACTGAGAAACATGCAAGCTGAGAAGGTATGTAAACATTTTAGCACAAGCATAATCGGCCTACAATGTTCTCACCGAAAACCAGCTTTAACCTTTGGTAAGGCTGATTGTCAGAACCAGCCTGGCTGGTTGTCAGACTTTCGGGCTTCTGACGACCCGTAACGACTGTCAAAGATCCACGAATGACAGCCGGGCCCAACGGCTTAACGTGCTTTCCGAGGCATGGAGGAGTCTCGGTATGTTATGAATGGTCACCCATCCGCCAACCGACCGCGGCAAGCGCAGCTTAACCTTCGATCGATCCGTGCGGCTGTTTTTATTTGGCTACGAGGTTTTAAAGTCACATACAATATGTATTTTGCAGGAGGCAGCAGAACGTCGTCAGTTCTACCAACAAGAGCTCAAAAACCAAATACTAGAACAGCAGAGAATAAGAGAAGAAAGAAAAACTAGAGAAAAGTGAGTCAATTATTTGACTAAATTCGGAATCTCAGATAATTATCAAGTTTATGAACAACAGGCTCAATATCATACACGATAAAGTTGAATTTCCATTGAAACCATAATAGTTTTAGGACCTTTTTATTACAAAGTAACGGTTAATTTGAAAGCCACTTAAATTACTTAACACTTAAGCTGATAGTTAAATAATTGGTAATGAAAAGTCAAAGTCCACAATAGAAACGGTTTTTGTCGACGGAAGAATAGACAAAATGACAGATAGACAATCACAATCTGTCATTATGTCTATTCTTCCGTCGCCCAAAAACATTATTGTGTCGGCAGTTAGAGATAAGATAGCTAGTTTCTCTGTGGATTCCGGGTGAAGCTCGCTTCCACCTTCGGCCTGATCATCACTTACCTTCAGGTGAGATGCAGGCCAAGAGGCTCCCTGTACGATAAAAAACAGTGGTATCCAATTATTTCCAGAATGTTAGAGCAAGCTGAAATGCGTCGCTTAGAGGAACAACTGCGAATGCTTCGAGTCGCGCAGGAGAGGGAGCTTGGAAAACATCATGAAATTACTGCAGCTGTAAGTTATCAACTTCATTACAGTACGACACAATTTAGATGTAGGATCGACAAAATTCGTAAAACCGATCATATCCGAACTGAGTGCGCCTTAAAAAGCAATCTTTATTACTGATTTAGGCGAAAATGATCTTTACGCAAACGCTATAACTTTTAAAATCATATAACTACCTATTATAACGCCCCTGACAGGCTTATATCAGTGAACTAGTATCATATCATCCCAAATACATATTTGTCTTCTAATCCTCAATTCCAGATAAAAGAAAGCAGAACAGACTACCACAACAAACGCACAGAGCTTCAAAGGGACATTGACGCCGAACAACGAAACCTTCGCGCCGCGTCACAACCGCACAAGTCACACCACAGTCAAGTCAAACGTAATACTAACACCTCGCGAAGTGATACACAGTCTAAACTACCATTCTACTACCCCAGAGTCACAGACCGTACCAACGAGATATGCGATAAGAAACCTTATTCAATAAACATACCAGATAACTCCATATTCTCATCACACTACGACGTGGACACCTACCTAAGAAAGAACTTGAATTTCAACAAAGAAAAATCAACAAAATACGAAAAAGACGATGACAGCATCATTTCAGAGTTGCCAGAACAAAAAAATAAAATCGAAAAGGTTTTAGTACATGCTCCCGAAGAGAGAATAACAGACCGTCCGGAAAAACCGTCCTATAAGAAAACCGTAGAAGTCGATACGTTGCCGATACCGGTTTTACGTCACTCGCCTAGAAGGCACCATGATGGCGGAGGTGATAACCTAATGAGTGAAGCTATGCAGAAAGTAGATGATAAGTATAAAGTGCCGGCCGTACAGAAGAATATTTTGAAGGCGCTGCCAAATGAAGAAGGGAAAAGTGTCAATATTTTGACGCAGTTAGGTTCGATAAGACGGCAACTGCAGCTAGAACAGTTGAAACTGGATAGCATGATCACTAAAGATGATGAATGAATTTTGTATTTTGTGGGCCTGTTTGACTGAGGTATTGCAATGCCACCCAGTTACTGGGTTTTGGAGGTCAGATATGCAGACGCTCCATGTAAAATACTGGTGTTTAACTGCATCCGGTTAGACTGGAAGCCGATCCCAATATACTTGGGAAAAGTCTGGGCAGATGAGGATAAGTGGGGATCTAGGTTTGATCGCCAGGTCGGGCAAAGTGTTATTGGATTTTTCCATTAGGATTTTCTCAGTAGCCTGGATTTGTGGGGACAAATCAATATAGAACTTAATCATAACTGGCAAAAAGTGTACTCCTTTAGGGTATACAGGCGTTATGTTATGTTATCCTCTTTATTCAACAACTAAGCTGCTTCGCCAAAAAAATAGCAGACATTTTGAATTACCGTTTTTTTTTATAGGGTAATTGACTCAGCCTTCGCCATTCATCCAAAGATTACCTATTGGCTACTGAAACTGGCGGCATCGATAACGCCACATGTGAACTCACACAAATCCCTGCATCGCGCAAGCAGTGTTTACCGCGTGACGAGTTACAACTTCCCGACATCAATCGTCGGGCAGTTGCCCAGACAACACCCGTCTGGTCGAAGGATCCTCCTTTTTCTGTAGAGGATGAGTGAACTTGACACCCTGTTCCGCTTGCCTCTAGAACACCAAAGACAATGTGACACTGCTATAATCCAAATCCTATTCGGTTATATTGCTTGACAAAAATAAGTATTTTCCTTTTGTAACAGCTTTCAAATATGTTCAGTATATTAAAATATTCTCAGTCAAACAAAATATTCTCAGTCAAACAGGTACTCCAAAAAAAAAAAAAAAAAAAAAAAAAATACAACCGAATTGATAACCTCCTCCTTTTTGGGAAGTCGGTTAAAAAGTCCGTCGTACGACGATAGGTAAACACTAAATAATCCTTCCAAGCTTAGCTTCTAATACAATATGTTGATCTCTACAACTAAATATCGTATCAAGTAGGTGAAAATATTACCAATATTACGTATTTACAGATATTAATCACAGTTATGCAAACTATAGAAGGTTCTCGTAGACCATTCACAAATAAAAACTAAGGGACAATACAAGATGGATTTTTGAGACGGGGCAGTCTCATTTCCTAGAGAATGTAAGGGATTTCTAGTACTCGAAACTTCAGTTGGTCCGATAAAGTTTCTGATTCTTGTAAGAAACAATCGATAGCCATCAAAAAAATTGTCAAAATTGCCCATTTTCGTGCTGACTGTAATTTGTTTTCAAAATCTGTGAAAGCAGATCAAAATGTCTCAAAAAACATTAAGGTTTTCCTGTAAGTACATGACTACATATCAAGCTTTACATTTCCAGTATAAGCCGATCTCGCATTGTATAGGATTTCCGTACAATGAGAGGTCAGCTTATACTGGACATGTATAGCTTGATATGTAACCGGGTGTAAAATACGACCGATATAACTTAGCAGTTCCAAACTTCGCGCAGAAAGCAGCGCAATAACATTTTTTAGAAACCAAATGATGACTTGAGGCAAGCGTGAGTGAGAGAACATGCGCGAAAATTCGTAGTACCTATGTTCAGGCCTGCCGAGTTATATCGGCCGTATTGTCCAACGGTAAAGGTAGTTCCCATAATGCGCCATCTCAAAAATCCTACTTGTAAAGTGAAATGTTAAAACTATTATTGTTCCATTGCGAGAATGAGGTCGAGCTATATAAGACAAACATTGTTATCTCTTTTTCGCAACGGGACAATTCTGGCTTTAAATTTCCTTTATAAGTCCCCTATATTAAAATCCTTGTAATACAGGTCTAAGTATGAGATAAACGTACTCTTCTATAAACCCTTTAAATAGATCAATAGTGAAAATGTATGAACAAGTCTCTGTATCCTAGTATGTTTTAACCCACCGTAGCACGAACGAAATAAAATCGCGGCGATTATTTTTCGTGCACTGGATTTTCAACGCTTTGTCTAGCGCCGAGAGTTGAAAATCCAACAGCGTGTTTAATCAACGCGCTGGGACGAGAGTGCGTCCCAACGCGTTGGATTCTCATCGTTCGGCTCAACACCGAGAGATGAAAATCCAGTGTGAGATAAAATCACGCCGCGATATTTTTACGTACGTACGAACGTGGGCTTACTGGTTTGTAACAGAGACCGAAACCGGTATGATCAATACGGGTATTTTTTCGGTTACAACATTTATATTTTTAAAGGTTACCATAAATTAAATACCACCAGTATTAATACCGGTTACCGAAATAAAACTTACCTCTATCTTACACGTGCCTTCGGTATTAGTCAAAGGGCGCGCATCGCCTTTGTGTGTGTAACCGGTATTAAAACGGTAACCTAAATTAGATAACATGTTTCTTCTTCTTGGTTAACCAGATAGCGGTAACCTTAATCAAGCACAATTTTTAAGGTGTTTGATGGTTGTACAGCAGCACATAATTAATGATATACCAACTCCCAAAATAAGTCAAGCTTGTATTTTGGGAGTTAGCGGTTCTTCAGATGCAGGACTTACATGGACACAACCTTGTAGCCTAGGAATTGACTTCCAACTCTTAAAAATAAATAAATTAAGCAAAAATTTAAAAATCGAAGCATACATTACGAAATAAATTAAATTACAACAGTTAAATTACACATTATTTAAAACTAAAAACAGAAAAAAAGTCGTAGAAGTAACCGAAATTCTTTGATACCTGTAACGTAATTTATAAAGGTTTTCGGTCCCTCGTTTGTAATAGTAATTCAATTAATGTTGCATCGATAAATTAAAAGTTAGTCATCTTCAGTAGTTAGACGAAACATGCACTACTGCGAATTGAGAATGTTACGTTTGTACCTGAACCGCTATGTATGGAGATATTTTCATTTCTCTCCAGTGTACCTTGTTCTAAGTTTGTATTCTATTTCTTTATCTATGTAGCTCCATTTTCTTTTTCTTTGAAATACACTACGAACTATACGACTCCTAAAATCCAGGAATCTGTCACTATTTCTAAGCATTTTACTTGGGTATAAGTAAGCTCACGTACGTACGTACGGGCGCTTTATTAACACGATGTTTTTTTCGCACCGTTTTTTAGCTCATTGCTAGCGCGTTCAAAAAAGGAATTGTTGAATTTACAACTCTCAGCGAGCGAGCGTTAAAAATCCAGTGCGCGGTAAAAAACCGTCGTGTTGAAAAAGCGCCCCCTGCGTATGTGTTAACAATCAGTACAACGATGCTATAAACTCGTATGCGGTGCAGCATCTTATCGATAAATCATAGTGATGTAGCTAGTTATCGATGACGGTACGGAAGCAATTATTATAACTCTAACAGTCATGGTTTTCGCATAAATATTTGCAGTAGTGCATACAGTCGTTTTTTTTTTTTTAATTAATAATTATTATGAATTAATTAATTATGTTTGTACCCGATATTACCGTGGTAGTGTTTGTTTGTTTTAGTATTGTTAATATTTAAGTTTGTTCATGTTGTCTACATGGTTCTCGATTATGTTAATTATTGATTAATTCTATTCTTTGATATTTTGTAGTGATTTAAGTTTTCAACTGCTGTCAAAATGGCGGACATTTTTTATTTTTTGATTACCTTAATTTCTAAGTAACTAAATCTTATGTTATTCCTATTTTTCTTTACTGATTCTATTATTATTTTATGAAAATATTATTTTCAATTACTTTATTTATATTTTCTTGTTTACCATTTCGACACTAGGGTTGAAATTCTTGTAAAATAATCATTTAAAATGTCACAATTTGTAATCCATATTATCTTTAATATTTCATATTCGGCAAGAGAGGTGATACAAACTATTTTGAAGAAGAAACAAATAATTTGATAATCCCTTTCTTGCTACTAATATTCCAAACTATAATAATCTTATGAAGTTAGTCTTCTGGAAGGTAATCCATAATCTTCTGGGTAATATTCCATTTTACTGCAATTTTTGCAATATTTATTTTTGAATGGGTAGTGCCAAAATTTCGTACATAATATTAATTTTATCCTATGGAGAAAAGAAATGTAGTGTTTCGACGCAAGCGCAATATAAACCAATGCGTTGCGCGGCGCTGTGACGCAAAAATGCGTTAGACCGCGTAATCGACGTGTCGAAGCACTACGCCAGTGGATTTTCGCTCTTACTGTCTCTATAATAAAAGTAAGTTCTATACTTATAACCAAAGCTTGGAGGCAATTTTGTATAGTTTACATTTTGTTCTGTTATCCGCACAGTTTTTATATAAGATCAATGTATAAGATATTGAAAGACTGCATGATAATCGTAAGGAAAAGAGCTTGGCATAAGGAAAGTGAGATTAAATATAAGATATAATTTTAATGTTATTTTTATAATAGCTAATTATATTTTTACATGTTTACGCTTTAGTCAATATTTAAGGATTCGCTACACGAAGGAATACTCTCTTAAAATTAAATACAATATTTTAATGAAAGACAGCCAAATACAGTACGGCGGATAAATCATGGCTGGTCCGAATTTCGCGCAGTAGACTGCGCAGTAAAATTTTTAAGGAACCAAATAGTGACATAAGTGAGAGAACATGCGCGAAATTTCGGAGTGCCTGTGTTCAGAGCGGCCATTATTCATCGGCCGGACTGTACTGTTATTTTTCATTATTTATTTCTTGAGATCGTATTATTCGTTTAGTGAGTACGAAGCAAGTTATATTTCATTGTCAGCACGTTATTCATAGTTTGTTATAATGTTATCAGTGCAATTCCTAATAATAGTCACGTTCATTCGTGAGCCGAGTATAGTTCAAAACGAACGTTTTTTTAGACTACGGAATAATTATTTAGTTACCTAAGGACCATAAAGGGGTTTACTAACAAAAGGTCTTATAATCCACTTATATGTGGAAAAATGTGCCCTGAGTTGCCTTTATAAGAATTACAAGGCTTCGCGCGTGCTGTCCACTACTGAACAAAACATCTTTCCTACAGAGATGAGATTTTGACACAAAAACTCTAATCATGTTTACAAAGTTTTTAGTGGAAGTACTCCCGAAGTCTAATGATGTCACAGGCTTACCATGCGTCCGTTGTGTAAGCGTAATTTTAATAAAAACGTTCCAATTCAAAATATTCATTTTGTTTTATTTATACCTTGTTACTTGGCCAAAGGAATTGAGTCGGAATAGGTACTTGCGGTTTGTATGAGGGTCAAAAAATAAGGACGTAGTGTCAAGCAGCTGTGCGAGTCTCAAGCCTTTGTCTAGGGTGACGCGTAGGCTCAAGCAGCCGCGCGGAGATTTGAACCTTTGTCTAGCCGGAGGGACGTTTGTCAACTGGTCGAGCATGCTCGCGTATCCTCCAGCAGCCGTGCGCAGTCTCGAGCCTTTGTCTAGTGTGACGTTTGTAAACTGCTCGAGGCTGGAGCAGAGGTGTGCAGTCTCGAGCTTTTGTGTAGGGTCACTAGGGCAAGGGCGGATCCAGGGGAAGGGGGTCATGACCCCCCTGGGCTGCGTGTAGGTCGACCGCTGGTATTTTTTCTGAGGTAATTTTTTTTTTGCAAAATTTTACTAGAAATACCTGGGAACATAAACTGGGAAGACCGGGGGGCCTCATTTTGTTTTGCCGCCCCGGGACCCCGTCTGGCTTAGACCGACATTGATTGGAGCCTGTCCTGACTGGACCCCGACTTGAAGGTTGGATCCGCCAAGACTCACACACTTACACAGAGGAAAATCTTAAGAAGTTTAGAAATTGTCTTTTTCGGAAATGTACTCAGCCTCTGATCCAGATATGGCCTATAATGCTTTCAGTGATTTATTCAAGCTATTTTATGATCTTTGCTTTCCATTTAAATATATCACCATAAATACACATCGTAAAGCTAAGTGGATAACGCGAGGGATCAAGGCTTGTAGTATCAGGGCATGGGAGGCCGTCACCTCCTTCTGCGAAGCAGTAATGCTCGCGAAGGAGGAGGCAGAACGCGTGAGGGAGAGGCAAACTTCGCGCCCCCACGCCCCTAGCCGCCGCAGGAGACGCCCTGGGCGTCGGGAATCGCAGGCCGATTCCCGGCCACCGTAGGCGCGGGCTTGCGGACGGTGAGCAATGGGTAGCTCGCTGTCCGATAAGGACCAGGCCCGGGTCGACGGCGCGTTGTGTTCCACGCGCGCCTCAAAGAGATGTCATCACAACGGAAGGGGTCCGATAGGACCGAAGCCTGCCGGGGTTGCGGGAAAGTCCGAAAGGGATACCGTGGCCCCTGGCAACGTAAAGGCAACGGAAGGAACACGGGTGGGTTTTAGTCAGTAAGAGTCTGACATGCCCTCCCGCTCCACCCAGAGCGGGAGAAGTTATTTGACAATTTCCCACCCAAAAAAAAAAAAAAAAAAGGCTTGTAGTATCAAAAACGTGATCTTCTATGGCAATACAGGAAGAAACCTAGCCAGATAAATAGAACTAAACTGACAGAATTTTCGATAAGATATAAAAAAGTAATAAAATTAACACAGCGCGCACAAAATAATCATTTAATTAACGCGTCGGATAATAAAAGTAGATCAGCATGGAAAATTATAAACGAATCTAAACAAAATCTACCAAATGAGACTATAACTAGCATTAACTTGATTGTTGTAACGTTGTATAGTTTGCTTCTTTGACAATATTATAATTACAAATCATAATTAACTATTTAAATTCGAATTATTTTGACATTTACTTAAGGACGCGTTTACAAATTTGATAGGTATAGAATCGAACTACTACATTGACAAAGGTCACACACACAAGTGTACGCACGGTTAATTGCGGGAATAGTAGTCAAGTGAACTAATTTTGGTACTTTGATTTTTTTTTTTTCTCTATATTCTTTATAATACATAGGCATCTACAAAAAATATTTCGTATTGTGGTTTGTATTTTTACTAAATAATACTTAGATACAAATGCCTACTTCAGTGACTGCTAGGAGGCACTGGAAGCCCTCTTCTAGTAGAAAGATGTGGGCTGTGGATTTTGGGCTAGTTTTACTAGTTATGACGAGACTTTACCTCCGGACTTGATGGAGTGACCTGAAGGTGTAATTCGGTGACTGCTACTGGTACTCCTCGACTAGTAGAATTAGATCTGCCGAGTTTGGGCTCGTTTTGTTAGTTATGATGAGACCTCACCACCGGACTTGATGGAGTGACCTGAAGGTGTACTTTGGTGACTGCTACTGGTACTCTACAACGAGTAGAACTAGATCTGCCGAGTTTGGGCTCGTTTTGTTAGTTATGATGAGACCTTACCTCCGGACTTGATGGAGTGACCTGAAGGTGTACTTTGGTGACTGCTACTGGTACTCCTCGACGAGTACAACTAGGTCTGCCGAGTTTGGGCTCGTTTTGTTAGTTATAATGAGACCTCACCACCGAACTCAATGGAGTGACCTGAAGGTGTACTTTGGTGACTGCTACTGGTACTCTACAACGAGTAGAACTAGATCTGCCGAGTTTGGGCTCGTTTTGTTAGTTATGATGAGACCTTACCTCCGGACTTGATGGAGTGACCTGAAGGTGTACTTTGGTGACTGCTACTGGTACTCTACGACGAGTAGAACTAGATCTGCCGAGTTTGGGCTCGTTTTGTTAGTTATGATGAGACCTTACCTCCGGACTTGATGGAGTGACCTGAAGGTGTACTTTGGTGACTGCTACTGGTACTCTACGACGAGTAGAACTAGATCTGCCGAGTTTGGGCTCGTTTTGTTAGTTATGACGAGACCTTACCTCCGGACTTGATGGAGTGACCTGAAGGTGTACTTTGGTGACTGCTACTGGTACTCCTCGACGAGTACAACTAGGTCTGCCGAGTTTGGGTTCGTTTTGTAA
The DNA here is from genome assembly GCA_949128155.2 of Xanthia icteritia. Classification (NCBI taxonomy): domain Eukaryota; kingdom Metazoa; phylum Arthropoda; class Insecta; order Lepidoptera; family Noctuidae; genus Xanthia; species Xanthia icteritia. The sequence goes on from OX421953.2 coordinate 5,174,845, forward strand.
GGTATGACGAGACCGTACCTCCGGACTTGATGGAGTGACCTGAAGGTGTACTTCGGTGACTGCTACTGGTAATCCTCGACAAGTAGAACTAAGTGCCGAGTTTGGGCTCGTTTTGTTAGTTATAATGAGACCTCACCACCGAACTCAATGGAGTGACCACCTAGGTCTACTCGTCAAGGAGAACCAGTAGCAGTCACCGAAGTACACCTTCAGGTCACTCCTTCAAGTCCGGAGGTAAGGTCTCGTCATAACTTACAAAACAAGCCCAAACTCGGCACATCTAATTCTACTAGTCGAGGAGTACCAGTAGCAGTCACCAAAGTACACCTTCAGGTCACTCCATCAAGTCCGGTGGTGAGGTCTCATCATAACTAACAAAACGAGCCCACACTCGGCAGACCTAGTTGTACTCGTCGAGGAGTACCAGTAGCAGTCACCAAAGTACACCTTCAGGTCACTCCATCAAGTACGGTGGTGAGGTCTCATCATAACTAACAAAACGAGCCCAAACTCGGCAGACCTAGTTGTACTCGTCGAGGAGTACCAGTAGCAGTCACCAAAGTACACCTTCAGGTCACTCCATCAAGTCCGGTGGTGAGGTCTCATCATAACTAACAAAACGAGCCCACACTCGGCAGACCTAGTTGTACTCGTCGAGGAGTACCAGTAGCAGTCACCAAAGTACACCTTCAGGTCACTCCATCAAGTCCGGTAGTAAGGTCTCATCATAACTAACAAAACGAGCCCAAACTCGGCAGATTTAATTCTACTAGTCGAGGAGTACCAGTAGCAGTCACCAAAGTACACCTTCAGGTCACTCCATCAAGTCCGGTGGTAAGGTCTCATCATAACTAACAAAACGAGCTCAAACTCGGCAGACCTAGTTGTACTCGTCGAGGAGTACCAGTAGCAGTCACCAAAGTACACCTTCAGGTCACTCCATCAAGTCCGGTAGTAAGGTCTCATCATATGTAACTAACAAAACGAGCCCAAACTCGGCAGATTTAATTCTACTAGTCGAGGAGTACCAGTAGCAGTCACCAAAGTACACCTTCAGGTCACTCCATCAAGTCCGGTGGTAAGGTCTCATCATAACTAACAAAACGAGCTCAAACACGGCAGACCTAGTTGTACTAGTCGAGGAGTACCAGTAGCAGTCACCGAAGTACACCTTCAGGTCACTCCATCAAGTCCCAGACGAATAGGCATTTATAAACTACTTACTTTTACCGAAATAAAAATGTGTGATTATAAAATTATCTTACCACAATATCAAGTATCAAATTTGGTTTACAGAATATTTTGTATTTGTACAGCGATCTTTTCCACACGAACCGCTGCAAACAGGCAACACAGAGTCCACTCACGACAGCGGTCTAGCGCGGACTGAGGTTTCTTTCGAAATGTTTGTGCTATCATCAAAACAGAAACCAAAAATAAAATAACCCTTAACGCAATCCATTAAGATTCATCCATAATAGCAAAATATGTGAAAAAAATAGTTTTGGTTTTTATTTTTTTTGCGACTATTTGTGACATTTTGAAACATTTTTTTTACTAAGTTTTAGAAATAAGTATGTTTGCCTACTTAAAGTATTTTTTAAATCTCAAAATATGTTGATAATAGAATAAAAACTGTACTGAAACTCGACCCAGTATCGTTAATTTTGTGGAAAATGGCATCGGAAGATCGTTTTTACAATATAAAAAACTATAAATTGTTAACACAAAAGTTACTAGCATTTGAAGATGAAGAACCAATCTATATGTGGTAGTTATTAGTTATATAAAATTCGGTTTAGTTTTGTCACAAAATGAACCGAAAAACAGCAGAATTTTGTCCGATTTGAAAACGCGCCCTTAACAAATAGATTTTGACTTAATTTACCTCTTTGACAATATTGTAATTACAAATCCTAATATTTATTTACACAAACGTATTTACATGATTTAAAAACAATATGACATGACTTAAAATAATAATAATATGTACAAGTATATAAACAAGGGGGGGGGGGGCATTATTATAGGGCATCAAAAAATTCGTCCGCATCACTGTCAACAATCCTAATTAATTATTTATATCTGAATTATTTTGACATTAACTTAATTTGGCATCTTGACTTAAAATACTGTAAAAACTGTAATTAATTATTTTTGTATGCCTACAGCAGGCAGATCATAGCGCACTTTAATACCAAATATGACCAACCACTGTACATATGTATCACAAATAAAATATTTCTGATTTCACTAGGGTGCTGTGTAAAAGAAGTAACGAACCTTGTGCTGTTTGCAAACTTCGTGAGCATGTTAACGTCCTTACGCAAGCTCGACCAATTAATTAATCTATAGAGAAACATTCCGAGGGGTGTATCACAAGGGGGATGAAAATTTTATTATTTTTGACGAGACGTCTAGTTTTTGAGATAAGTATTTGCGAAAACACAAAATGGATAACACTTGTCTGAAATTCATTGATGACAAAATTCTGCCAAGTAGAATAAGCGCTTTAGAAATTCTCATAACATTTTTCTGCAAATGCATGGTGATTTGAACACCGAGAGGGAAATACGACGAAGTAGTAGTGGTCCGATGACCGTATCTGCCTGGGCATTTCAAGATTGATTTCATTGATTGGTGGCTCCATTAGGAGTCCGAGTGTAGCATAAGCGCGAGTTTAGACAGCAGTAGACTATAGACAGTGCCATCCACGAAGACCGTATCTGCCTGGGCATTTCAAGATTGATTTCATTGATTGGTGGCTCCATTAGGAGTCCGAGTGTAGCATAAGCGCGAGTTTAGACAGCAGTAGACTATAGACAGTGCCATCCACGAAGACCGTATCTGCCTGGGCATTTCAAGATTGATTTCATTGATTGGTGGCTCCATTAGGAGTCCGAGTGTAGCATAAGCGCGAGTTTAGACAGCAGTAGACTATAGACAGTGCCATCCACGAAGACCGTATCTGCCTGGGCATTTCAAGATCGATTTCATTGATTGGTGGCTCCATTAGGAGTCCGAGTGTAGCATAAGCGCGAGTTTAGACAGCAGTAGACTATAGACAGTGCCATCCACGAAGACCGTATCTGCCTGGGCATTTCAAGATTGATTTCATTGATTGGTGGCTCCATTAGGAGTCCGAGTGTAGCATAAGCGCGAGTTTAGACAGCAGTAGACTATAGACAGTGCCATCCACGAAGACCGTATCTGCCTGGGCATTTCAAGATTGATTTCATTGATTGGTGGCTCCATTAGGAGTCCGAGTGTAGCATAAGCGCGAGTTTAGACAGCAGTAGACTATAGACAGTGCCATCCACGAAGACGCGCCCCATGCTTACAGTACAATAATCGCGTTTTAAAGATCAGAAAACGCAGAGGAAAAATAAAAGATAAGGTGTAAAACAAATCAACTTTTATTTACAAAGTTTTATTACTCATTAGGCATAGCACTTGCAAGGTGTTTTCAAGCCTTTTCCAAATTACTTTTATTTTTTACAAAACGTCCCAACATAACATTAATTTATTATGCACTATGTAGTGCATACAAAAAAGATTAAACAAGATTAAAGTTCGGTGTTATAGAAATTTATGTCTGAAATCGCCAACCCATCTTGAGCAAGCGTGGTGATCTGACTCGTGCCTTCTCTGTATGAGACCAGGCTTTTGCCCTGAAGTGGGACAGTAACAGGCTGGTATTATTATTAACTATCAGAAATTCGATTACATTTATTTATAACTTAATTAATTCCCTGGTAATTTAAAAATAATTCAATTTTTACATTGATGTGGACAATTTCTACGAACTATTAACAGTAAGGAGATATTCTGTATAAATAACGCTGTTAATAACATAAAACCATTTGAAGTTAAGAGCGTTTATCCTAAAAATTGGCAATGTTGCAAATAGCTGTAAAATATTTACCAGTTTTGATTAATTTGGCAATATTACTGATGGAAATAATTACTATTTGCAAACTTTTCAAATGCCTTTTTTTACACCTAAATCGGTTAGAACATCAAATTTTGAGTTATAATTGCAATTCATTATTCATATTCTAGTTCGCTAGTTAGCCACATTTCATGTTTCCATACAGTAATATTGCCAAATTAATCAAAACAGCGAAGTATTTGAATTGTGTTTGCGACGTTGCCCACTTTCAGAATAAACGCTCTTAAACATGAATCATTATAATCAGCTGTAACCACGTCTTTTGTTAAACCAAAAAAATAAGACTGATGAAGTTTGTAAGAAAGAAGGAAATCTAAACTTAAATAAATCTATGAATAAAAATCTATACTATGTATGTAAAAACTAGATATTATACATCTTTTTTTCACTCCTCAGCTCACTAAATGAGTTGTAGTATTTATAATCTCTACCTGATATCTAAACACGATAGAACAAAAAAACGTGTGCGGTCAGAGGACCCCCGAGATGAGTACCTTACACGATACTCGCATGCCCACACACACTCGTATATAATAGAAAGAAGGGAGCATGGAGGGGACATAACGCTTTTTCCTTACGTGACGATTTCTACCAGTCAACTCCTACAGCCCTACCGTAAGCCGTGTTAAGGAAGTTCGTTCCAAAAAAAGATTTTGTTTTTCTTCTGCGGTCAAAACGACGGCTGGTAGTGTAATAAGGTAATAACGTCAAATTGAAGTTGAGAATATCGGTTTTTGTTTTTTTTGTTTTATCGTGTTTAGAGATATCGATGCCAAACACGTCTGTAGTTTCACTAGCTAATTTAATTTGTACCCAGTATACTTATTCTGAAATTTTGAATTGAGAATCGATGTAAGTTTTGAACAATAAACAAATACAAAGGTAACCGTTGTACTCACCTATTTCTAAATAACAAAACTTTTAACACCCTCAACATAAAACACTCGCTTTTAGGCCGCCATTACGCTTGTAATTTGCTTCCGTAAAAAATATGTAAGTAACTTATGACAAGAGTATACATTTGCAAAATGTATCGTAAGTCAATTACGTGAGGAAAACTTACCAAGTGTAATGGAGGCCTTACGATATTTACATTCGTTCGACTAAACTGTTTCGACTCCAGATGCGCCCGACAAATCTACGGAAATTACGCGACGGAAGGACGCGCATTTGAAGTAAATTACGTACTAAACTGCGTCCGCAATTTAGTTTCCCCAAACATATAAATAAATGTGTTTTTGGAACAATTACTTTAAAACTAACCCTTTTTTTTTAAACGTTGCCCCTCAGGAATTTCTCCTGTATTGTGGGTGCGTTTACAAAGATTTAAACTCACATACACAAACAGCCACACTTAAAAACAAACAAGGTTCAGTTTACGCTACAGCTTCCATCATTTTGATGACTTTGGCAATCGTATTAGTCGTTCTGAAATGCAACTTAATTTAGTTACTAACTAACTAACATGTTGATATCAACTGTCGATTTGCGTTTAGAAGTCGATAACAATAAAAAACCTATTGTGTCTCGTTAGTGATAGTTAACTCGTAATTGTTTATGTGGAAATAGAATCGGAACAAGGATTTCATATTGAATACATATCAGGTTGACATTACGTCGCGTAACTTTTATTGTTTGCGCGCTGATTTTCTGTCGCGTAATTTCGGCAGATGTGTCGCTACACTTAGACAACATGAATATTGCACAATGATCCAATCAAATTGCATCTATGATATTTCTGATACATTTTGTATGCAACCTAAACTAACAATGATGGCAAACACGCAGTCTCATAATTATATTGTGTCCTCAACAGGCATTATAATCCATACTAATATTAAATGCGAAAGATACTCCATTACCATTCCTGTCCGCTTAAACAGATTTGGATGAAAATAGGCACAAAGGTAGACCATGGCCTACGTTACGACACAGGATACTCTTTATCCCGGTAGTATAATTTCAGACATTCACGCGGGCGATGCCGCTGGCAAAAGCTTGTATAATAAATGATAACGATATACCAATATCGCATCACAATTATATTCGACAAAATCGCACCTATGTTCAAGACTTTATGGCGAAATAGAGCAGTGCTAATTCCATTCATTGCTAGCAGTTTCTAATATACTATGTATGTTAACTAAGGTATTTTTTGGCAGTATTATATTACAAGTGTAGAAAGATCTATTACCAAACCGAGTCACATGTTATAGCTACAGATAACAGTGGGTTTTCACACCAAAAATAAAAGAAGTTTCCCGGTAATATTTTTCGCTTCATGTTACTTAGATTTGATCTTTTATTTCTGCTTGGTTATGTTTCTTTTTACACTCTGTATAAATATATTGCTCGACAGTTTAGTGTACTTATATGTATAAAAACGGTAAGTATATTAATTTGTTGATACAAAAATATGTTTTTTCTTGGGCACAATTATATATGACGATATTTCAGAAGCCCCTGCGACAAACTATCGTTACAAAATAGTACACAACGCCTGCCCGATAAACTTTAGTAGACAAAGATACGGATAATTTAAATTAAATATATTGGAATTTAATATTTTTGATATAATTTGCCTTAGCAGAGCTGCCATTATACATAATGTATATTGGGCATACTGTAGTGAGCTCTATTAAGACATAGGCAATATGTTACTTATTTTCAGTTCGACTGTTGGATGGCGTGGGGTGTCTCAGCAACATTTCGAGGGTAGGCCCCCCCCGGCCGAAGGGGTCTTTAGGAAACATGATCATATTGTTGACCCATGTGAAGGGAAGTATTCTATTCTCTATGATGTACCGCCATCTTTTGTTCTCGTTTATCAAGTCTCTGTAATTATCGCCTGAGACTACAACGCCGTCGAATTCTGCTGCACATTGGAGGATGTATCTGTAATAAAAAACAGGATTTAAGCTATTTAGACTAATGAGTAAAAGTACAAAAGGCGCACTCCGAAATTTAGGTACGAAGCTACAAGTACGCGGCGGACTCGTCTTGTCGCGCCAATTCAGTGGGCGTAACGTAGTCAGAAGATATAAGAGTTACGCGATAGAAAGAGAGGCAACTTCTAGGTGAATACAATATGTACAAAAAAACACTGCCCGATCTGAAAGGTGCACATAGTTACTGTAATAACATTACCAAAAAGTAATAAAAAATCTTATTATTATTGAAAATAAAAAAGTTATTGCTATTTCAAATTTTCATTTTTAGTACCATAATTACCCCAAATCCATAAAAAATTAGCAAATTTTCATCAGGGGTCATAAGTTATGACTTGTAGACACCCGCTAAACAACGGCCGCCCACGCCCCATGTATACATACATATGTGGCGATTTTATTTTTTGCTTTTTCCTGAAAATTTCCACATAAATTGACTCTCAGTACGATACGTAACAACACCCTCTTGGATTGGACAGTTTCTTTTTACAACTTGTATAACTGTAGGTAATTAGCGCTGTGCGACCTGAATTGCACTTTATTGTGTGGTAGCAAGAGTCGCTTTTTATTTAAATGATGTTGCTGAGTGCCCCATTTGTATTAATCTATGTTAAGAGTAAACTGATTAGGTAAGGCGGCAGCTACATGCTGTACCTTAAGTACGAATTTTCCCTCCAAGTAACATATTCACTCAAATTCAAATTCAAATCATTTATTCAAATTAGGCTGAGAATCAGCACTTTTCGAACGTCAAAATTACATAAGACAGTCCCCCAAAAACGCCCACCCTTCACCACTTCCTAGTGCTTTAGCTGGGAAGAAGAAGTGGCGCAACAAACTCCCCAGCTGCACAGCTGTCTGAATAGTTAGAAGAACTAGATTCTATACAATACTACCCTTCCAGGTACTTCCAGGTACTCAAACTCAAACTATTTATTTCAATTAAACCATTTACAGGCACTTTTGAATTGTCAAGGGGTCAGTCAGTCAGAAATATGAAGCTAGTTGCCCATTCCAAAGCGTAGGTTCCTATGGAGAAGAACGGGCAAGAAACTCCACGGACACTCGAATCATAATATTGTTACAAAATATTGGTTACATCATTCATGTTGAAATTATACATGTGAGAACAATGTAGAATAAAAAGATAAAAACAATTCAAAAATTTAAATAAGCCGTGGCAGATTAGAGATGACCAGTCCCTACTGACGGCGCCCGTTCACGAACATGACGCATGGATCAGCACCGTTTAGCTCAACCATTTTGTAGGGAACTTAACGATCCAACACACACGCCACCACCAGCGAGACATTTGAGTGAGCATGACATACTCTCAGCCGTCAGGGCACATCCAAGTCAATGAAAGACGTACCCAGTAAATGGTAGCTTTATAGAAGGTCAACAATGAAACTGAAATAATTGGTTTCGATGTGAAAATTTCCGAGTGTAGGCTTATCCCAATTGCTGAATAGTTTGGTGAACTAGAAATCGAAGTAGGTATGTGATTATTGGTAAGAAAGCGATCACAACCGCGACCGACTTGTTGACAATTCAAAAGTGCCTGTAAATGGTTTAATTGAAATAAATGCTTTGAGTTTGAATGCTTATCTAGAAAATAGTAATAAAAGAGCACTAACCTATCATCATAGGGGACGCAGCTCTTGCCTTGTATTTCCCTAGACGGCGTATACACCACCAAGCTTTGCCGCTCTAGGTAATCCAGCAGGTTAGGATCCGTGCTCTTCCCGAATTTGCATCTAGGGTGAATAAAAGTACGGTTTTAGGCTATTGCAGAAAGTAGTCATCTTGTCAATGAAGATGCTTGTGTAGACATCAGTATCACTGGTCTGACAGACTTGGGTTGAATGCGGTTATCAGCTCATCCATGTTACTAGCTGTAGTAACCATCCAACTTTTACAGGCATATATTTCTTTGTTAAGTGTTGCCACTTTGTTTTTGCAGTCTTGCAACCATAACAACTTCATGGTGATGATATGAAATGCGAACTACGCATCAGACTGACGTTACGCAACATCATGCATCGCGCAAGCAAAGTTCGACGCGCGACTAGTATAAACAACGTCCCGACATCAATCGTCGGGCAGTAGCCCATCAGACACAACAGCCGTCCGGTTGAGTTCTCTGTTCCTCATAACTATATAGTGATTTGGTAAAATATTTCTGGCAGTACAACCATTTTCTATCATCTTCAGATTTTCCATGTATGTTTTCATTGGATTGGCATCCAGTGAACAGTAAACCAAGTTTCCATTACCTGAATCGCGGCACAAACGCCTTTACAACATGGCCTCTTCTTAAGAAGTAATCTATGCAAATCTTCAATCCTTCTACAGAAAATATTCTGCCTTTTGTATGCCTGAAACATTTATAAATGGGCCAATATAAGTGCTGGTTGTATTTCAATAATGCAGCGAGAATCTCCTGCGGGTGCACCTTGAATAAAAAAATTTCATGTTTACTGAAGACCACAACAATTTTCCTTAGCTTTACATTATGCTTTTGTTTAATTGCCTACCCCAGTCAATGTGTACCTAGTACCATTCAAATCTCATAAAATTCACGGAGACTTCATTTAACAAATGGCCAATCAAAATATCAGTTGCAAGCCACAAAAAAAAAAAACTTCAAAATCAGGCTTTTCTGTAAAAAGTAAAGAAAAGTAAAAAAAAAATGGGGACTGCCGACAGAAACGAAAACTTAAAACTGGTATTAGCGCCATCTATATTCTATTTTACAGCACTACGGCGCGAATCCAATCCAATATAAGACGTTTACCCCCTACCAAAAATCGCTCAATGCGCCTAAAGAAGTTTTTATTTCAATATATCGCACCTTTGGTAGAACAAGGGCATAATTGTCATAAATTGCCAAAATGACTTAAATATGCAGAAATGATACACCTAAAAGAATATAGTATATAGTTTATGTCATACAAAGCAGAACAACCTTAGAACATTATTAACATAGCTAGACCACATTAAGTACAAAAAAAATATCTTAAAATTACTCTCCTGTAAAATTGCAAAAACTGCAATTGTGCCCTTGTTCTACCAAAGGTGCGATATGTGTCGACTTGAGATCCATCTACATTTTTTCGTTGGTTAAAAATTTACGATACCACACAGCAAAGTGAAAATTTTACTCATCTTGTTATCAAACTATGATTTTATTTACTGAACAAAGCTGTACTTACTCCATAGCCACATTACTCCCATCAATAACAACCATTCGCAACCCTGTAGTGTTCTTAACGTCTGTGCTAGGATGGTATATGTTGCTGCCAATGCTGTTCCGTGAGGTGCTGACTGCGGTCCCCTGAATCTTTGATTCACCGAGTATTACCTCCTTAATGTATGCATCTTCATCTGTTTCAGTTGCACAGCTAGTCTGGAAATTTTTATTAGAATCTTGTTAATATCTTTGTAATAGTAAATTGGGACTGTTGGTACAAAAAATATCTGTTTAAAGAGAAATCTAAGATATATGCACATATTTTTATTCTTTATCTGGCATAGTCATCAAAATAATGCAAATGGAATCCACTTCTGTTGAGGATTTCAAAACAATAGGAATAATGACAAAAAAAATTGTTTTGACCATCTGGTAGGTTATTAATAAATATTGGACAAGTATTTTTTGTTTTTTTGATTACGTATCTTTTGATTACGTGCCATGATGTCACGAGTGTATAGATTTTATACTTACTTGTGACGTAGCGACATCTACTGCCCAACTTTAAGGGCGCGTTTTCAAATCGGACAAAATTCTGCTGTTTTTCGGTTCATTTTGTGACAAAACTAAACCGAATTTTATATAACTAATAACTACCACATATAGATTGGTTCTTCATCTTCAAATGCAAGTAACTTTTGTGTTAAAAATTATAGTTTTTTATATTGTAAAAACGATCTTCCGATGCCATTTTCCACAAAATTAACGATACTGGGTCGAGTTTCAGTACAGTTTTTATTCTATTATCAACATATTTTGAGATTTAAAAAATACTTTAAGTAGGCAAACATACTTATTTCTAAAATCTAGAAAAAAAAATGTTTCAAAATGTCACAAATAGTCGCAAAAAAAATAAAAACCAAAACTATTTTTTTCACATATTTTGCTATTACGGATGAATCTTAATGGATTGCGTTAAGGGTTATTTTATTTTTGGTTCCTGTTTTGATTATTGCACAAACATTTCGAAAGAAACCTCAGTCCGCGCTAGACCGCTGTCGTGAGTGGACTCTGTGTTGCCTGTTTGCAGCGGTTCGTGTGGAAAAGATCGCTGTACAAATACAAAATATTATGTAAACCAAATTTGATACTTGATATTGTGGTAAGATAATTTTATAATAAAATTACACATTTTTATTTCGGCAAAAGTAAGTGCCTATTCGTCTGGGACTTGATGGAGTGACCTGAAGGTGTACTTCGGTGACTGCTACTGGTACTCCTCGACTAGTACAACTAGGTCTGCCGAGTTTGAGCTCGTTTTGTTAGTTATGATGAGACCTTACCACCGGACTTGATGGAGTGACCTGAAGGTGTACTTTGGTGACTGCTACTGGTACTCCTCGACTAGTAGAATTAAATCTGCCGAGTTTGGGCTCGTTTTGTTAGTTATGATGAGACCTTACCACCGGACTTGATGGAGTGACCTGAAGGTGTACTTTGGTGACTGCTACTGGTACTCCTCGACTAGTAGAATTAAATCTGCCGAGTTTGGGCTCGTTTTGTTAGTTATGATGAGACCTCACCACCGGACTTGATGGAGTGACCTGAAGGTGTACTTTGGTGACTGCTACTGGTACTCCTCGACGAGTACAACTAGGTCTGCCGAGTTTGGGCTCGTTTTGTTAGTTATGATGAGACCTCACCACTGGACTTGATGGAGTGACCTGAAGGTGTACTTTGGTGACTGCTACTGGTACTCCTCGACGAGTACAACTAGGTCTGCCGAGTTTGGGCTCGTTTTGTTAGTTATGACGAGACCTTACCTCCGGACTAGATGGAATGACCTGAAGGTGTACTTTGGTGACTGATACTGGTACTCTACGACGAGTAGAACTAGGTCTGCCGAGTTTGGGCTCGTTTTGTTAGTTATGATGAGACCTTACCTCCGGACTTGATGGAGTGACCTGAAGGTGTACTTCAGTGACTGCTACTGGTACTCCTCGACTATTAGAATTAGATGTGCCGAGTTTGGGCTCGTTTTGTAAGTTATGACGAGACCTTACCTCCGGACTAGATGGAGTGACCTGAAGGTGTACTTTGGTGACTGCTACTGGTACTCCTCGACTAGTAGAATTAAATCTGCCGAGTTTGGGCTCGTTTTGTTAGTTATGATGAGACCTTACCTCCGGACTTGAAGGAGTGACCTGAAGGTGTACTTCGGTGACTGCTACTGGTTCTCCTTGACGAGTAGACCTAGGTGGTCACTCCATTGAGTTCGGTGGTGAGGTCTCATCATAACTAACAAAACGAGCCCAAACTCGGCAGACCTTGTTCTACTCGTCGAGGAGTACCAGTAGCAGTCACCAAAGTATACCTTCAGGTTACTCCATTGAGTTCGGTGGTGAGGTCTCATTATAACTAACAAAACGAGCCCAAACTCGGCACACTTAGTTCTACTCGTCGAGGATTACCAGTAGCAGTGTCTGAAGTACACCTTCAGGTCACTCCATCAAGTCCGGAGGTACGGTCTCGTCATACCTTACAAAACGAACCCAAACTCGGCAGACCTAGTTGTACTCGTCGAGGAGTACCAGTAGCAGTCACCAAAGTACACCTTCAGGTCACTCCATCAAGTCCGGTGGTGAGGTCTCATCATAACTAACAAAACGAGCCCAAACTCGGCAGACCTAGTTGTACTCGTCGAGGAGTACCAGTAGCAGTCACCAAAGTACACCTTCAGGTCACTCCATCAAGTTCGGTGGTGAGGTCTCATCATAACAAACAAAACGAGCCCAAACTCGGCAGACCTAGTTGTACTCGTCGAGGAGTACCAGTAGCTGTCACCAAAGTACACCTTCAGGTCACTCCATCAAGTCCGGTGGTGAGGTCTCATCATAACTAACAAAACGAGCCCAAACTCGGCAGACCTAGTTGTACTCGTCGAGGAGTACCAGTAGCAGTCACCAAAGTACACCTTCAGGTCACTCCATCAAGTTCGGTGGTGAGGTCTCATCATAACTAGTAAAACTAGCCCAAAATCCACAGCCCACATCTTTCTACTAGAAGAGGGCTTCCAGTGCCTCCTAGCAGTCACTGAAGTAAGCATTTGTATCTAAGTATTATTTAGTAAAAATACAAACTACAATACGAAATATTTTTTGTAGATGCCTATGTATAAAGAATATAGAGAAAAAAAAAATTCAAAGTACCAAAATTAGTTCACTTGACTACTATTCCCGCAATTAACCGTGCGTACACTTGTGTGTGTGACCTTTGTCAATGTAGTAGTTCGATTCTATACCTATCAAATTTGTAAACGCGTCCTTAATGCGTTTAATGTAAGTATTTTTTATTAATATGATAAAGTAATAAACACGTGACTAATATTTTTTTATTATCTGACTGCTGGACTAAATAGAATTTCTTTTTTTATCCAGACATCATCCCTATTTAAAATATTTAATTTTATGTGGATTGTGGAATAAAATATTCTGAATTGATATATGAAAATATATCAATTAATAATATAAAATATGTTCATGGTTCAAATAATATATTAATATGTTCATGGTTACAATTCCTGTATTAGAAGAGCCTGCAAGACACAATCAATTTGTAGCCATTCAACATAGCAATGCTGCCAGTCTTCTGGGCATGTTTCCTGATTTGCGGCAGCGATGCGGATAAATACTTCAACGCCAGTGTCCTTTTGTTTTTGTATTTATTTGAGTAGTTAGAAACTTTAAGCAACGTTTATAAATAAACCCCTTTATGACTAATAGGGATTTATTTATAAACGTTGCTTAAAGTTAAGTAATGAGCAACTCTTTAACCCAAACATTTTGATGTTTGGACATCACTTAACTTTAAGCAACGTTTATAAAATAATCCCTTAATTAGTACCTAGTGTAAATAGTTGTGATAAATATTGTAACATTTATATTACAAATAAATAAACGCCAATTTAATTTGTAGTTAGGAATCCCCTAGGTACATATTGACTGCGGCAATAGGGATGATGCCCATCAAGTAGATAATAAAAAAATATTAGACCCGTATTTTTTGCTTTATCATATTAATAAAACATTAATTAGATAGAAACGCATTAAAGTTGGGGAGTGGGGGTTGATACGTCTCAAGTAAGTATAAAATCTACATACTCATGACCTCGTGGCATATTTTACCTTAAGGACGCGTTTACAAATTTGATAGGTATAGAATCGAACTACTACTTTGACAAAGGTCACACACACAAGTGTACGCACGGTTAATTGCGGGAATAGTAGTCAAGTGAACTAATTTTGGTACTTTGAATTTTTTTTTTCTCTATATTCTTTATAATACATAGGCATCTACAAAAAATATTTCGTATTGTAGTTTGTATTTTTACTAAATAATACTTAGATACAAATGCTTACTTCAGTGACTGCTAGGAGGCACTGGAAGCCCTCTTCTAGTAGAAAGATGTGGGCTGTGGATTTTGGGCTAGTTTTACTAGTTATGATGAGACTTTACCTCCGGACTTGATGGAGTGACCTGAAGGTGTAATTCGGTGACTGCTACTGGTACTCCTCGACTAGTAGAATTAGATGTGCCGAGTTTGGGCTTGTTTTGTAAGTTATGTCGAGACCTTACCTCCGGACTAGATGGAATGACCTGAAGGTGTACTTCAGTGACTGCTACTTGTACTCCTCGACTATTAGAATTAGATGTGCCGAGTTTGGGCTTGTTTTGTAAGTTATGACGAGACCTTACCACCAGACTTGATGGAGTGACCTGAAGGTGTACTTTGGTGACTGCTACTGGTACTCCTCGACGAGTACAACTAGGTCTGCCGAGTGTGGGCTGGTTTTGTTAGTTATGATGAGACCTCACCACCGGACTTGATGGAGTGACCTGAAGGTGTACTTTGGTGACTGCTACTGGTACTCCTCGACGAGTACAACTAGGTCTGCCGAGTTTGGGCTCGTTTTGTTTGTTATGATGAGACCTCACCACCGAACTTGATGGAGTGACCTGAAGGTGTACTTTGGTGACTGCTACTGGTACTCCTCGACGAGTACAACTAGGTCTGCCGAGTTTGGGCTCGTTTTGTTAGTTATGATGAGACCTCACCACCGGACTTGATGGAGTGACCTGAAGGTGTACTTTGGTGACTGCTACTGGTACTCCTCGACGAGTACAACCAGGTCTGCCGAGTTTGGGCTCGTTTTGTTAGTTATGATGAGACCTTACCACCGGACTTGATGCAGTGACCTGAAGGTGTACTTTGGTGACTGCTACTGGTACTCCTCGACGAGTACAACTAGGTCTGCCGAGTTTGGGCTCGTTTTGTTAGTTATGATGAGACCTCACCACCGGACTTGATGGAGTGACCTGAAGGTGTACTTTGGTGACTGCTACTGGTACTCCTCGACGAGTACAACTAGGTCTGCCGAGTTTGGGCTCGTTTTGTTAGTTATGATGAGACCTCACCACCGGACTTGATGGAGTGACCTGAAGGTGTACTTTGGTGACTGCTACTGGTACTCCTCGACGAGTACAACTAGGTCTGCCGAGTTTGGGTTCGTTTTGTAAGGTATGACGAGACCGTACCTCCGGACTTGATGGAGTGACCTGAAGGTGTACTTCAGACACTGCTACTGGTAATCCTCGACGAGTAGAACTAGATCTGCCGAGTTTGGGCTCGTTTTGTTAGTTATGATGAGACCTTACCTCCAGACTTGATGGAGTGACCTGAAGGTGTACTTTGGTGACTGCTACTGGTACTCCTCGACGAGTAGAACTAGGTCTGCCGAGTTTGGGCTCGTTTTGTTAGTTATGATGAGACCTCACCACCGAACTCAATGGAGTGACCACCTAGGTCTACTCGTCAAGGAGAACCAGTAGCAGTCACCAAAGTACACCTTCAGGTCACTCCATCAAGTCCGGTGGTGAGGTCTCATCATAACTAACAAAACGAGCCCACACTCGGCAGACCTAGTTGTACTCGTCGAGGAGTACCAGTAGCAGTCACCAAAGTACACCTTCAGGTCACTCCATCAAGTCCGGTGGTGAGGTCTCATCATAACTAACAAAACGAGCCCAAACTCGGCAGATTTAATTCTACTAGTCGAGGAGTACCAGTAGCAGTCACCAAAGTACACCTTCAGGTCACTCCATCAAGTCCAGTGGTGAGGTCTCATCATAACTAACAAAACGAGCCCAAACTCGGCAGACCTAGTTGTACTCGTCGAGGAGTACCAGTAGCAGTCACCAAAGTACACCTTCAGGTCACTCCATCAAGTCCGGTGGTGAGGTCTCATCATAACTAACAAAACGAGCCCAAACTCGGCAGATTTAATTCTACTAGTCGAGGAGTACCAGTAGCAGTCACCAAAGTACACCTTCAGGTCACTCCATCAAGTCCGGTGGTAAGGTCTCATCATAACTAACAAAAAGAGCCCAAACTCGGCAGACCTAGTTGTACTCGTCGAGGAGTACCAGTAGCAGTCACCAAAGTACACCTTCAGGTCACTCCATCAAGTCCGGTGGTGAGGTCTCATCATAACTAACAAAACGAGCCCAAACTCGGCAGATTTAATTCTACTAGTCGAGGAGTACCAGTAGCAGTCACCAAAGTACACCTTCAGGTCACTCCATCAAGTCCGGTGGTAAGGTCTCATCATAACTAACAAAAAGAGCCCAAACTCGGCAGACCTAGTTGTACTCGTCGAGGAGTACCAGTAGCAGTCACCAAAGTACACCTTCAGGTCACTCCATCAAGTCCAGTGGTGAGGTCTCATCATAACTAACAAAACGAGCCCAAACTCGGCAGACCTAGTTGTACTCGTCGAGGAGTACCAGTAGCAGTCACCAAAGTACACCTTCAGGTCACTCCATCAAGTCCGGTGGTGAGGTCTCATCATAACTAACAAAACGAGCCCAAACTCGGCAGATTTAATTCTACTAGTCGAGGAGTACCAGTAGCAGTCACCAAAGTACACCTTCAGGTCACTCCATCAAGTCCGGTGGTAAGGTCTCATCATAACTAACAAAACGAGCCCAAACTCGGCAGATTTAATTCTACTAGTCGAGGAGTACCAGTAGCAGTCACCAAAGTACACCTTCAGGTCACTCCATCAAGTCCGGTGGTAAGGTCTCATCATAACTAACAAAACGAGCTCAAACTCGGCAGACCTAGTTGTACTAGTCGAGGAGTACCAGTAGCAGTCACCGAAGTACACCTTCAGGTCACTCCATCAAGTCCCAGACGAATAGGCATTTATAAACTACTTACTTTTACCGAAATAAAAATGTGTAATTATAAAATTATCTTACCACAATATCAAGTATCAAATTTGGTTTACAGAATATTTTGTATTTGTACAGCGATCTTTTCCACACGAACCGCTGCAAACAGGCAACACAGAGTCCACTCACGACAGCGGTCTAGCGCGGACTGAGGTTTCTTTCGAAATGTTTGTGCAATAATCAAAACAGGAACCAAAAATAAAATAACCCTTAACGCAATCCATTAAGATTCATCCGTAATAGCAAAATATGTGAAAAAAATAGTTTTGGTTTTTATTTTTTTTGCGACTATTTGTGACATTTTGAAACATTTTTTTTTCTAGATTTTAGAAATAAGTATGTTTGCCTACTTAAAGTATTTTTTAAATCTCAAAATATGTTGATAATAGAATAAAAACTGTACTGAAACTCGACCCAGTATCGTTAATTTTGTGGAAAATGGCATCGGAAGATCGTTTTTACAATATAAAAAACTATAATTTTTAACACAAAAGTTACTTGCATTTGAAGATGAAGAACCAATCTATATGTGGTAGTTATTAGTTATATAAAATTCGGTTTAGTTTTGTCACAAAATGAACCGAAAAACAGCAGAATTTTGTCCGATTTGAAAACGCGCCCTTAATGTATCGCCGTAATTGTTTGACAACGTAAAAGAAAAAATATGTGGATGTAATTTTTTTATAATCTACAAGACAGGCAATAACATTTTATTTTTGTCACCACCCTATTACTGATATCACCTGTTGGTTCTTTGGATGTTGATCTCAGTATTTCCTACTTTCTTCTTTGGTCCCTATGAAGCCAGTTTAGCTTTGACAATTTAGAGGGAAGTGGGGAAACACATCGCATTTTTAATAACTGATTACAGGTTTACATTTAAACAAGTAGACTTACCTTAACTTGTATATTTTGAGTACTATTTTTCAAGTCGCAACCACTAAAAATCTTCTGAGCTATAAACTTCAACAGATTTGCCTTTTCATTAGGATTTAACTGTGCTATACCATTAGTGAACTTCTTAATTTGTTTGTTCTTAGTATTCCTGTTATTCTGTATGACGGTGACGTCAGAGTCTCCGCTCATTGAGAGACTACCATTGGATACAGACACTACTGTGCAGTCTTGACTATCATTTGTACAATCGGCACTTTTATCTACATCGATTACAGTAACATTAGGGTTTGTCTTATTCTCACTATCCGCTGTCAAATCAATTGTTAAATAAGAATCTTTATTAATTACTTTAGTTTTATCTTCTTCTTTAGTATCATTCTGTGACTGTGTACAACTCAAACTATTGTTAGTTTTAGGAAAGTTATCTATAATAAGATTCTGTAAGGTCTGGCTATCCCTTTTAGCTATAGGTGTAGAACAATTTATATTATTATTTTGTGAGTTTTGTTTTGTAGGAGATATGAGAATGCATGAGTCATTGTTAGTGGATATATCGTCATCATTGATCACAATCAAGCTGTCGCTTTTTCTTCTACTTTTGCTGGGTCCACTAGTTAAGGTAACAGGGCTTTTCCTTTTACGTTGGGGAGTGAACGAGTCATTCTTGACAACAATGGTGAGGTTGCGAGGAGTGCTATCTGGTGACTGAGATAGGTCTCTTGAACTATTTCTTGAACCAATTGAGTCTCTCTGCAGTCTGTTGAACAACTTATTTATATTTCTGCGCACATGATTGTGATTCTTTTTCTTGAGCTGTTCCATTTTGTGAGCACTCATTGCTCCCTTGTTTTTTTGCTTACTTAAATTTGATTGGATGGAACATTCAGAATTTCTCTAAAATATAGAAAAAATTACATTAATTTACATTAGAATAAGACATTGCATAAGTTCATAAACACATTGCATGGCAGTTGCAAAGCAATAGCAACATAATTATTATAATGATGCAAGAAAGACTATCAACAGAAAACGTGATAAACAGTTACACTGTCATGCAATTAGAATATTTTTGTAAGGAAAGCTGATAACCTGACATTCTGCTTAAACAAAATCAGGCAGGTGTTATTGTGCTACAAAGATGATCAATATTTGAAGATTGAAATAAATATAACTGCACTAAGTACAAAACTTGATTTTTGACACATTATTTGTGCCATACTGTGCGTAACTAGAAGTAGGTAGGTACAATACGTTCTTTGTTTTTATCAATCTGCAAGCAACATGCATTGAATGACAGTGAAACTACGCAGTGAAACGATTTTTAAGACCAAAGTTTACTTTTGTATGAATAAATATGAATAAGAAATCGAAGAGTACATTAATCCAGAAGGGTTTATTAGAGCACAACATCAAGCAAATGTTTCCCATGTATGAAGGTTGAAAACAAAAATGTTTTTTTAACAAAGTTATGTTCCACCAACACGCTTCCTCCACACAAAGCAGTTTTTCCTTTCCCAAAGCCTTGCATGCTTAAAATAATTTAAAGATTACATACTTGTATTTTTGTAAATAAACAAAAGTAAATAGGTTCACAGAAACGCGCAAATGAAACTTCAACTAACAGACAGTGAAGAAGACGATGGCTTCCCCATTGCAACGCCTTGTAAATTCACGTGAAAATCACTGTTGGAAGTGTAATATTTTCTAGAAAATAATTCACGTAGCTAAATTCAAGGAGTGAGCAAAGAAAATTTAAAACAGTTCAATTTTCAAAATTTTGGCAATAAAAAGATGGCGGACACAATCACATTCACAAACACGAGTTTTTACTCTACGCCACAGGTTATACAATCTGCGAAAAATCGGATATACGTATTGAAAGTTATAAAAAAAAACTCGGATACATCCTAATATTGAAATTACATGTTTTGAGAATTTTATTATGCAGATAGACTTTAGTCGCCTGTCGGCGACTCGACTCGCTGGCGATTTCACAATCTCACGTACACAAACAGATTTTGACAGCTGATTTGTCGCAAGCGATGTCAAAATATGTGTAAAGACATGATCAAAGTCACTACGTAACATAGCACAAGGGTACGTAGCTTAAAAGGGCTGATTTTTCAATACTCAAATAATTTATAACCGGAGAATAAATCATTAAGACAGATTGTAAAACCAAACACGGATATTCTGGCGCGTGGCAAAAATCGAAACTAACTAACAGTGTCACAAAATAATTATTTTAATTATGTCTAGGTACAGACGCCAGCACATCAACCTACTACAATCTGTCAAATTTCTTTAATATGTTGTGAACGGGCGCCGTCGGTTGAGACTGGTCATCTCTTATCTGCCATTGCTTATTTTTTTAATCGTTTTAAATTATTATTTTATTTTACATTGTTCTCACATATAGAAGCAACAAGAGTAATGTACCTACCCAGGATTTTGTAATTTCTATATTTAAAAGAGTGTCCTTGGAGTTTCTTGCCCGTTCTTCTCTATAGAGATGTACGTTTTGGAATGGGCAATTAGCTTCAACTTTCTGACTAACTGACCGACTCTTTGACAATTCAAGTGTCTGTAAATGGTTTAATTGAAATAAATGCTTTGAGTTTGAGTTTGAAATAGATTTTCAACTTTATCACCAAAGTATAAGGTTCAAAGTTGATTGAGAAAATTTAACAGTTTCGGGTAGATTGATGTGCTGGCATCTGTACCAACAATCCTGTCAATGTCACTCAAGCGTCAAAAGATTCTTACTCAAAAGCTAAAGTAATCATTACCTTTGTAATTTTATGTTCTTTTCTTGTTATCTGTTTATATATGTATACAGACGCCATCCAGCAGGCCAACCTACAACTGTCCAATATTCCCATTCAACTTTGAACCTTATACTTTAGTGATAAAGTTGAAAATCTATTAAAGAAATTTGTCAGATTGTAGTAGGTTGATGTGCTGGCGTCTTGAAAATCTATTAAAGAAATTTGTCTAATTGTAGTAGGTGCTGGCGTCTGTACATATAGCTAAATAAACAAAAGTTTTCAAAAAAAATGTCCTACAACTATTTATTATCATATTGTCTTAGTTGTTAAAATGCGACGATACTCTATGATACGATAATAATAAGACAACACTTATGAGGGGTGACGATGGTGCGATGCGCCACTGCCGCAACGCATCGTGCAGCTTTGTCACGGCTTAACTCTAATGTAAAGCTTTATACTTTCATAAAGAGATGCAAATACCAGTTTAATCCCATATTAAATTGCGTTTCATCAAATAGTTCCTTTGCTGTAATGTTGGTTCTACTGCTAAACTTTAACTACAACGTTGAACGGACCAAATAGGTAGCGCCGCCCGTAGCGTATTCGTGTTCGTCCTACAACAGTAGAGCCAACATTACGGCATAGGAACTATTTGATAAAACGCAATAGTTTATAGGTTATTTTTTGTATAGGTGTCTACGATAACCTACCTCTAAGCTGCTCTAAGTACACGACACGTGTAAATTTTCTTCGTGCTTGCGCACACTCACCACTCACTTCTCAACACACATTAATCTTCCTTTATTAAAAAGCTTTCTGGAGTCTCAGATATATTTTCCAATGAACGGTATGTCAAATATTTTTCAAATACCGCCATAAGGCTTTATTATTTAATTTGCTGGGTTTAGGCAGGAACAGACTAGTAACTATTCTGTCCCAGTAAAATTTATTAGTTTGTATTTATTTTTCCTATGGATGTAAGGTTAGGTTCCAATTATTTCTCATTCTGCTACACTGCGTCAATCTCATACAAAGCAGACAATCGACCATGGAAGTAGAATCGGGTCGGCCAAACATGTTAGACACGACTGGGTACGAGTGAGCTAAGCTAGCGTCGGGTGTCACAAGTATGCTCAACACACCACACATGTTAAAAAGTGAAATAGAAATTAAATTTTCTACCTTAGTGTTTGTTTATTTATTTCCTAATATTTTTGCATTCATTCAGGCAAGGAAAGGTAATTATGAACCTAGAAAGACAATACATATTATGTAGGAAGCTAGGTACCCATTTTATTTGTGGCAATACACAAACATGGAAATAATTTAACAGGCTCGTACTTAAAACACTTTATTTACAAATTTCTAATGAGTATTTAACGGTTACACTATTTAGCACTTAAAAACATTGTCTAACATAGTAGAACTACTTTTAAAACATAGTCGTTACTAAGACTTATTATGAATTTTAAAACTTACATCTAATTTTAAGTACTCTTCAAGCTTTATCACATTATTAAAATAATATCTACCCAAAGTAGAGTAGTAAAGTATAAATACTGAGCAGTAGTGTGTAACTACAACATTTACTTTCTTTTAATTTCCCTTCCGCAATAAATTACCTAGTACAAACACTCGAGATTCCACTTAATAACTTAGCGCCATAACCGACGTGGAATTATTATTTATCAATAAATTGAGATCTATCAAAATTTAATTTCACATAGTAAAACATCCGACTTTCGAGAAGGGAAAAGAGACAACATTATGTAGCGCCAAACGGGTGCGAGCGAGATATCGCAGATTATTTACAGGTGTACACCTCGTTTGTTTTGACACAGGTGTTGCACTCGACGCGGCAACACCAGTGGAACTTGCATCTGCACCGCTCTTTCACGGTCACTCGTCGCGTGTTGTAGCCTCTTCCGCAGCACATGAGGGCACAGCCGTCCATGCCTGAGGATGTTCTGTTGCACTCGCGGCCAGTCGTGCCGCTGGAACCCTGGGGAATGTTGGAGAGTTTGGTTTAATCTAATTTTGATGGGATGCGTTTTTTTTGCAGGATAGTGGTGCCAGGAACAATGGAGCCTTACAAGATTATTTTACGGTAATCGCAGAGTACCTACCTAAATCTAGTATCTGGTTGATTAGAAAAGGAGGTGTGTTAGTGTGACTTTATTAGAAAATTCACAGATTCAGGTTGAAGAATCTAGGTGAATTTTCTTTCACGTCAATCTGATGAATCGGTGGGAGTCATATTGTTACCCTAATAAATACACCTACCTATGTAACTATCTACCATCTGTATCTAGTAGAGGAAGCCTTTAGTTTATTGACTTGGTCAGAGGCGGACTTTCCATAAGGCCCACCTGCGCCTGCGGATGGTAAAACCTCAGTTCAGTAAATAATAGAGCGATGCTGGCTAATTAAATAGTAATGCTAACATAAAACTTCTAACCGCAATGTTTGTGTAATTTTTACGCTGCGAAATCAGCAGAAATGGGGCGGCTTAGGATGGCAGAGACAGCTAGTCCGCCTCTGGGCTTGGTGCCCTTTGCACCTTTCTAGGATTCGAACTGATTGACTGCAAACAATCTCAGTTCAAAACTTAAACGTAAGATAAAAAAAGATAAGTATGTATCCAAGCTGCATTGCTGATTCATGTCAATGTAATAGAGCCAAGCAACATTAATTATGCAAAATACCACAGGAAAAATGTTATAGTTACATCTCATAAAACCTGTTATTCAAAATAGGAATAAATGCCCAGACGCAAGATTCCATTGATGAATCATTCAATAATTATATACTTAATTAATTCCAAGCTCCGTTGCTTTGATGTAAGCAAACCAGTAGGTGCAATTGCAGTCCGTTGCAAAATTATACCTATTGGTAACTTGATAACCACTTGTTTTTGCAGTCGTTTGGTAAACTCGTAATTCGTAGGTCCAGTTACAGGAACTCGTGGTTATGAAATTAATCGCTCGAAGAATGTAATTTTACGATTGGATTGGCGCTTGTTAATGATACAATTATTTACTTTAATGACATAGTATGGTTTTACGTTGTCTTTTAGTCTTATGGGTCCAGTATTTGGAATGTGGAGAGCACAACGTCAAAGTCGTAATTGTTTGGTACGTTCCACCATGTTCCTACATTTATCAAAGACATTCTTGAAGCTGAACTCACAGCCTCGGCACTGAGTCCAAATCCACGTTGGACACGAGACGCGTCATGCAACTGCTACGACAATTGTAGGGATTTTCTAACCGAGTAAAAGCTGATCAAAATTACCTGTTCATTCGTCGTTCCTTTACGTAACTTTCTTTATTCTTCTTCTTTTAATAAATATGCAATACTTAAATGAAAAACTTAATCCATCCAAAGGTCTTTAAAACCGCTGACTAAAATGAGTTACAAATGGGTGGTCATATCGCTTTTAGCGATAAGACCACCCATTGTGTCACCCTATGTAAAATGTCTATATTTAATTGCTGTAATTTGTATCGTGTAGCTACATAATAAAGAGTATTCTATTCTATCTATTAATTCCTTAGGAAATATTCGCTGGTGTTTCAATGCATTGAGGCATAAAGTGTGATATTTACCAAAGATTCATTCTTGACGCAGTAATTGGGTGACTCCTCGAGGTAAACCAAGTCTTGAGCAGTAGGCAGAGTGTAGTGCGGGTTTCCAAGCCGAAGCTTGCCTCGTCGGGACACCTTCACTTCTGTCGCCCCTTCATACTTGTCTTTGAGGAAGTCACCTTGTGAAAAAGAGAAAAATAAATAAAAGTAATAAATTATAATCTATTTATTTTATTCAAACAACATAGTGCAGCATAAGCATTACATTATTTACTTTGGAGAAATATTTTTATTTCAATAAATATCTTCCTCCCCCATCCGACCCTGTCTGTTCAGTAAACTTTATTTGAACCGAAATTATAATAATAATAAGAAACTGCATAGTATTAACTACAATCAATTATTACAATAGTTTTTTTTTAATGTCTAATTTAGAATATTTTCATGTTTTGATAATAAATAAACTAAATTGTGGCTGTATTGACTAGCTACGTGCCTCTGTGGGCGTTTGATTTACACGGCCACCCGTCGTAAGATGGCGTGCTATTAATTTTGTTGCCACTAATTACAGGCATTTTGTCAATACAGCCTATAATTTTGTATAAAATTTGTTACTTCATGGTTTTATGTTTTAACCCTTTCAGACCTGAATTATTTTTTTCTGTCCAATGAATCTAAAAAAAATCCTGTAGCTAGACTAGGGTAAAAAGACAAAGGAAAAAATAATGAAAAAAATCCTAGCTGTCAACTTTTCAAGAAAAAATAGTTTTTCTTTTAGTGTACAAATGTGCACATCCGTCCTACGTAATGACAAGACTAGTGTAGTAGAAGTTTCACTGAAATTATAAAATGTTTAATTTATAAATGTTTTTATTAGGAAATATTAATTATTTTTATAAAATTAACAAAACTAGATTACAATCCTTATAATAATTAACAAAAAATAGATGTCTTCTTTGGGATAGGTAAATAATTGGCACATAGGTAAATCAGTCATTCGCCCCATTCAAGCAGCATGATTCATTTTACGTATGAAATGCTAAGAAACAGTTTTTGTCTTTGGTAAGGCAAAGGTGAACTTTGCATTTTATACATTTAATCCGGGTTCTTCCCTTGCATCCCACCATTTTGCACCGTGTCCCAAGTCCCTCATCATGTGCAGGGAAATGCCCAACACCGTCTCTTGCTATATCCGCTACAGGGCGAACCTCTCCTGGTCTTCTCGGAATAATTCGCGGTATTGGGCTACTGCCACTGGGCCGTCCTCTTTTACCGATGGTAATTTTATTCCTCAACACCAGACTTTCAGCCAGCTGACGACGAAAGTGAAGCAACCTGAGTTGTTTATTCTTTGGTATGCCTAGCAACTCATTGTCAATTTGGTACTCTCGGTATGCCTGCACTACAGCTAAATCAGAAGCATGAAATATCATGCGAAGGGTCCATTTTTTTGACTTTATGAAAGTTCTATAATAGCTCATGAGTTGATCTAATAGATCAACTCCTCCCATTGCGTGATTGTATTTCCTGACAACTTCGGGGCGTTCGACGTCTATAAATCTATTCTCTTTTTTACACCACCTCTTGACTAAGTCTTTTTCACCAATACCAACAAAATTAGAAGCAAGATGGGTAATCTTATTATCCAGCCACTTGACCACAGTTACATCTTCGTCATAACTACTTACTTCTTGACAAAATCCTCGAGGCTTTTTATTCATTTCTTTATCGCTTAGTAGCGATGGGTTGGCGAATCTATTGATACGAGCTGTGCATGCAGCCATAACGCCTTTTCGTTTCATAATTTGCAATAAATGATATGACGAAAAGTAGTTGTCAAAGTACAGCTCGTGGCCCTTGCTTTCTCCAATTCTCTTTGTGAGATGAAGGACAATAGCTGCACCATATCCAATTTTTTTTGTTAAATTATTATCAAGTTCTGGACTAGAGCTTTGATAAAGTATAAAATCGTAGGCTTGCCCATGTTTACCACATAAAAAAAATATCTTGAGCCCCCATGGACAAGGTTTACCCTTTATATACTGCTTGGCAACATGTTTGCCAGTAAAAGGAACTATCTGCTCATCTACGCAAAGTTCTTTTTCAAGTGGTAACTCCAAACATCGATTCCTAACAGCATCAAATATTGGTCGAACTTTGTAAAATGCATCTTTGCAACCAGCTGGTATTCTTGTATTATCAACAAGGTGTAAATTATTACGTAGTTCAAAAAAGCGATCCCGTGCCATATTCTCTGAGAACAAGGGAATGCTGATGCCGGTTTCCCAGTACATTTTCAAGCACGGGTAGCTAAATATACCAGTAGCTAAATGTAACCCAAATAAAATTTCTAATTCTTGTGCAGTAGTAGGTTTAAACCTGAGTTTATTTGAATGTATTGCGTATAAGTTGGTCATTTCAGCCATAATTTCAAATAATTGTTTTGGCACGTACCGAAAGTAATAATCCACTGGAGCTTCAACTGTAGGGTCAACTGACATTGGTGGTAGCCAATCTGATGAAATAGTATTTAGGAGTTCCCTGTGTCTCCACCTAATGTTCAGTTTAGGCGTAATATTCTGAAGTATATTTTCATGAGAGGACTCCATTTCTGTTGTCGGTGGTACTTCGGGAACCACTTCATCGCAGGTGTTAGTAACTTCTGGATCATTCGTTCCAATCCACGATGAGCTGGGCCCTTCATCATCATCAGTGTCGGGTGGAAATACCTCTCGTTGGTTTTGATTGATGACATCTGCACCAACTCGGACAGACCGCAACTCCCTTTCAGATGTAAATCCAAACGGTTCTTCGTCATCAGACGATAGCTCCAAATCGGAAAGATCTCCTTCATGTAGGGCTTTCAAGGCGTCCGGTGAAAACATATCGGTGTTATTTTATCTGAAAATGTAAAAAAAAGCCTTATCTCAATATATAGCATCAATAACATTAAAATAAATAGTTAAAAACATAATTATTCAAAACTGATTTTTCAAATACAGCTTGAATACTTCAACAATCGTAAAAACATCGTTTACGCCTGATGTGTACATTTGTGTACAAATATAAAAATTGTGATAATTGATACAAAAATAGAATAACAAAGTCAAATTATATGTTACGTATGACCTTAGGAATATAACACATCAATTCATATTTTTGCAGTGCGTATATTTCGCTATTTCCTACTTTTTTGAAATAAAAATGATAAGCTTACCCATACAACTCCAACTTCGGTCAGCCACTGGTCGAAACTTGTCGAAAAAGTCACAAAAAATGCTAAGAGATGGCGTTAGTAGTATCGTTTTTTGTAGTTTATATTGTGGACATATGGATACAACCGTTCTCATTTGCAATTGTTGCGAAATACTTACCAAAATACTTTTTTATATCTTATGTGTACATTTGTGTACGCCAGGTCTGAAAGGGTTAAGGTATTATTAAATAATGTTCTAATGATCTATGGACATTTAATATTGTTATACCTATGTGTACTGTAGGTACAGCCGCCAGCAGGTCAACCTACCCGAAACTGTCAAATTTTCCCAATCATTTTTTAACCTTATGCTATAGTGATAAAGGTGAAAATCTATTAAAGAAATTTGACAGATTGTAGATTGATGTGCTGACGCCTGTACATCTGGACGTCAAGATTTTTAGCCCAAAATTAAAAGTCCCGCGCGGGACTTGCTCAGTCCCGCTTTTCGGGGATAGCTCGACGGTGAAGTTAAATCTTCAGAAAAATATAAATAAGTAATTCGTAAGTAATGTATTATTTATATTAAATTTCTCTATAAACTTAACAGTCAACCAGACAGTTATTTTTATTAGTAACGTATTTTCATAAAAATACATTTTCTATAAGTAATAATCTATCATCGTTGTAAACTTAATTTGAAAATAAAATAAAAGGATACGTAGTAGGTATTAAAATATAAATACTGATTAGGTACGTTTTTTTATTATGTCCCGTTTTCGAAAGAATCCCGTTTTTTACTTAATTCTCGCTTTGCCCGAAAAAAAATCTTTAATCTATGTATAAGATATCTATATTTTTTATCACTTCCTATTTACCCGATGATAGTTTTCTTTTTTTTAATGATAATATTTATTCCCAAATTAACCTAAACTTGACTAAGTTGCTTTAAAAAATAAAAGTAAGTAGGTAGGTACCTATATTTTTATGGCCCCTTAAATGGCTTATTAAGTAACTAAAGAGATCCAATTTCATGTTTACGAGCTACCAAAGCTATAACTTTGGACCAACATAAAATAATTATGTTCAGAAGTCCCACTGGCTATGGTAGGACATTCACGATCGACGTAAAACAATTACTACGTAAGTAAGATGTAATGTAAGGTATACATTAGAATTATTGCCGAAGTTTTATCAAATTCACGGCAATCATTCTAATTTATACTTTATTGCAATCATATAAGAGCTACATTGCAATGACTTACTATTATGGTATTATGTCATTCTTTGATAGTGAATGTACTGCTAAAAATAATTTTTCCGAAGTTGAATATATTTATTCTTCTTTGGAAGAGTGGAACTTCTGTGTCATCATATTTTGAGTCTCATCGTTATTGTAGTGATGTTTTATATTTATTACCGGTTTTAATTTTTATTGCGTTACGATAATTTATTGTTTTCGATAAACTTGGTACGGTTTCGGGTGGTCTAATTACAATAGATTTGGTGGTAAAAGTATAAAATGTCACGAACGTAAAATTATTTTGAAACTGTTGAAAACTACGATTAACTTTTATAAAACATTATGTTTACGAGTATTTTTCTTTGGAGAAAGTTTATAGGTAGGCACTAAATTGCTTTATGGACGGAAGTAGAAAATCAAATCGTTGCGCATTCGTTCCCACAATTAACCATTGTAAAGGACAACAAAAAAACGACCCTTTCTCTTGGCAGTGTTCACACGATCTACAAAATTAATCAAACGACACCTTATCAGAAAACAAAGCAAAATTAATGATGCCATTAAACAAAATCCCGGTAGAACAATTAAAACTATCAAGTTAATATCAGGAGTATTAATTCGTTGGGTACCAGGGTGACAGAAGCACAGAAGAAGTAATGGTCACTCATTAACAAGCTACGTTCGGACGTCCGAACAATGTAGACTCGTTTAGAAGACGATTTGCTTAATAGAGTGTTAAGACTTGGTTTCCTGTTAAATGGCGGAAAGGTTTGTATATGACCACAATTAGTAGAGGTAGCCTTAAGTTTATTAGCTTGAGGCCCTTTCTAGGATTTGGATTGATAGAATGCAAGCGATCCCCCCAGAACTAAATCTATAGGACGAAAAATGTTAATTTATGAAGTTAACTACTGCCCATGTCTTTTTGTTTTTATGTGTCCCTGGTCCCACGGTTCCTTAATACAGGTAGAAAAGATCATTATAATTTGGACCACACCTAGCGTAATGGTGTCATTATAAAACTACATAAGTTTAAAGAAATGGTTTGATGACATTATAATTTTGAGTCCAAAATTGTATTGTATTTTGTGAAGGAAATGTGTTCAAACAATAATGACTTATTTAATGGTGTTCCACAATGCTGAGATTCCAGTTTCTCTCTTTTAACATGCAGTGAATGTTTATCTAAAGGATAATAATTATGGGATCAAAAATCTAAAATTGACTGCCTCGTTAGACTTGTGGTCGCAATCATGTACACTCGCTAAACTAGAAATGTATAGCTTGATGTGTAGCCGTGTGTACTACTGCTGGCTGAGCATGATCCAATTCTCAGGTCGGACAAATTGTTAGTAGGTTTTTCCATCAGGAATTTCTCAGTAGCGGCCCGGAGTCTGAATATAAGCTCGGTTGATGGCAATAGGTTCGCCCCCTATTACAGCGGACTCAAGGGCGGATCCAGGGGGTGTCATGGGAGTCTTGAACCCCCCCCCCGGGCTGTGTTTAGGTCGACCACAGATATTTTTTATAATCTCATTGATAAATTTATTCACATAAATACTTTGTATGATGTTGCCACATATTAGGTTGGGGAAAAAGTTTCTTCGCATTTTTTAAGAAAATTCAAAACATTTTTTAACATAGTATGTTTACATTTAACTAAAGTATGTAGGTACCATTTTGTTCGATAACTTTTTGCCATCTTGTAGGTAGGGACATGATCCCATTGCTATAGAAATTTTGGGACTTCTGATCAAAATACCGCGACAAGTGGTTTTGGCAGTCCTCCCGTGATGTTAACCTGACACTGCCTAAAGAATTCTGAAGAGACCGAAACAGGTGGAAATCTGAAGGTGCAAGGTCAGGACTATACGGCGGATGCATTAACACCTCCCAGCCAAACTCTCTTAATTTTTGCTGAGTGGCTAAAGATGTGTGAGGTCTAGCGTTATCATGATGAAAAACCACACCCCTTCTGTTGATTAATTCCGGCCGCTTTCTCTCAACTTCTTGCTTTAATCTCATCAGTTGTTCGCAGTAGAGTTCAGAATCGATGGTCCTGCCTGGTGGTAACAGCTCATAATGAATAATGCCCTTCCAATCCCACCACACACACAGCATCACCTTGTTGCGAGTTAACCCGGGTTTTGCCACAGTCTGTGAAGCCTGACCGGCCTTTGACCACGACCTTTTTCGCACGTTCTTGTCGTACGTGATCCACTTTTCATCACCAGTTATCAGCTTCTTCAAAAATGGTTCGGTTTCATTACGTCGTAATAAAGAATCACAAATGAGTACACGGTTCATTAGGTTTCTTTCAGTGAGCTCGTGAGGTACCCAAATATCGAGCTTTTTTGTGTACCCAGTTTTTTTCAAATGCGCCAAAACTGTTTTGTGGTCAATTCCCAGTTCTTCAGCTACGTCGTAACTACTAATATGCCGATCTTGCTCCACTTTTTCAAAAATGGCATCCATTTTATCCGTAATAGGGCGACCAGAGCGACGTGCATCTTTGACATCAAAATTTCCGGATTGAAAACGCTTAAGCCAAATTTGTGCTACTCTCACAGACACTGCACTAGGTCCATAAACATCGCAAATTTTTTTCGCGGCTTGCGTTGCATTTTTACCTTTTTTGTAGTAAAATTTTAAAATGTATCGAATTTCTTCATTAGATTCACTCATCTTGACAGTACGAAAAACAAATAAAAATCACACATTTTCCTAATTTGAATTTGGAATTATGTTCTTTAAAATTTAAACTTTCAATGATACCAAAACCAGCCAGATACACATAGTATAGCCAAAGAGATTTTATTACAAGTTCATACATACTATAATGCGAAAAGACTTTTTCCCCAACCTATTATATACACATGCGCGAACGACACGTATATTAACACTATGTGCTGTTATTATAATTATATGATAATAGACATGGACCGCGAAGTTTTGTCGCCGGCTCTACTCCATAGGAAACGACTAAATGGAACCGTGCTACTAGTTTCTGACGTTTCATAAGTACTAACTAGTTCATAAGTAATATCTACGAAACTAGCAACTTGTCGTAGAAATTAAATACCCTAGAATAGTGTCAAGACAAGCAACCCCCGGTCCTGGCAGCCCCAAAAATCTTCAAAGAAGTACTTTTTAACGATATCTCAAACACGGTCAAAATATGTTCAGTAAGAAGCAGTTTAGAGGCCAAAGATGAAAACTTTCGAGCTCGCTTCGCTCGCTACAGTCGCTACAATCTACATTCTCAAATTTTCTATATAAGTCGACAAAGGATTTCGTATTAGTGAAAGGCTTTAAAAAAAAAAACCTTACCTACACAAGGCGGTGTGCTACAATTTTCGAGCTCGCTACGCTCGCTTTTGAATTCAATATTTGTCTAAGTCTCACAAACTTTGCTGTATAAGTCGACAAAGCAACTCCTAATTCCGTTGGAATGTTCAATATAAACCTAACCGGGAATTCCGAAATGAGGTGCAAAAAACGTTTTACTCGGTGCTTTTGTTGTTATTTTTATTATTTTGCAAAATGTTATTAGAAATACCTACCTAAACTGAGAAGAGGGGGGCCTCATTTTATTTTGCCGCCCCTGGCTCCTGACAGGCCTAGTTCGCCACTGATTAGAGCCTGTCCTAACTGGACCCCAACTATGTGACCCCCTCTGACTCGAAAACTGGATCCGCCCTTACGAAATGTGGGTGTACTAGGCAGAGGCACACCTCTGCCTAGCTCTTCGGGGATTACGGGCGTCATGGTTTTTATGTTTTAAAAATCTAGAAACAAACTCAAACTCAAAGCATTTATTTCAATTAAACCATTCACAGGCACTTTTGAATTGTCAAGGGGTCAGTCAGTCAGAAATATGAAGCTAGTTGCCCATTCCAAAGTGTAGGTTCCTATGGAGAAGAACGGGCAAGAAACTCCACGGACACTCTTTTAAATCATTATATTGTTACAAAATATTGGTTACATCATTCGTGTTGAAATTATACATGTGAGAACAATGTAGAAAGACGTGCACGTAAAAAGCGTCCGTAATAAAAAGATAAAAACAATTCAAAAATTAAAATAAGCCATGGCAGATAAGAGATGACCAGTCCCTACTGACGGCGCCCGTTCACGAACATGACGCATGGATCAGCACCGTTTAGCTCAACCATTTTGAAGGGAACTTAACGATCCAACACACGAATGTTGGCTAAACGCTTACCCAAAAAACATGTCACAAATAGAAATAAAGCACTACCTAGGAAACTCTATTGCATCTTGAAACTGACACTATAAAGATGAAAACTGAACTGCGTAATACACATAAACTGACATTTCGCAATGGAATTAATTTTGACAGTTTACCCACGTTCATTGCGTTATTTACGTTGTTGAGCAGGCGAATTTTTCAAACCTATGAAGCAATGGATTAGCAATATCCCTTCAAAACTCGCGGCTTGTGATTCTAAGTGTGTTACGCAACTAGGGCGCGAATTTAGACATAGCCGAAGTAGATACCCACTCTTCCTAAAACAGTCGACCTATATCTGTAAAAATCTCCGTGAAATCTTTGGTGAAGTGACTGCTTATTTATTATGGTACCATTCCGTACCCGACCGCAGGCGGCAACTGCAGGCGACGTGTCGAGGCGTCATGTCACTGCAGTCATTATTCCGAACCCGACCACAGGCGGCAGCAGCTCGTATTCCAGTCAAAAGAAGATAGAAAAACGTGTTATCGCTCGAGCGTTGGCGGCATTACTGAGGGTCTACTCCCTAAGCGAAATCTGTAGTTCCGGGCGCTTCGTTCTCCGTTTCACTTACGGAAATACCGTAAGTGAGACGGAGAACGAAGTACCCGTAACTTCGGCCAAAACATCGGATTTCGCTTAGGGATTAG
The DNA here is from genome assembly GCA_949128155.2 of Xanthia icteritia. Classification (NCBI taxonomy): domain Eukaryota; kingdom Metazoa; phylum Arthropoda; class Insecta; order Lepidoptera; family Noctuidae; genus Xanthia; species Xanthia icteritia. Next base: position 5,208,827 of record OX421953.2, read on the forward strand.
GCCCCTTGGACTGCGGTCGGGCTCATCGGGCTACACGTGTCGCCTGTCGCTCGTCCGTACCTGCCAACGACGTGTCGCTAGCTACGGAAGGAATTTCATAGAAATTCATAGAAACCATTTGTGTTGCGGCGACACGTCGCCTGCAGTTGCCTCCTGCGGTCGGGTACGGAATGATACCTTAGGGACACGTTTTAAAAATATTTTTACAGAATAGACTAACAGGTCGCAGAAGCAAGAAGGACAAGACTTACCGATCTCCCTGAAGGTGGCAAGCTGCTGCCAGCACGTGATGAGGCTGCAGGAGCCCGACACGCCGTGACACTTGCACGTCACGCGAGACTTGGCGATCACGGCCTGGGGACAACAAATTAATAATCATGAGAACGCGGTGAGAATCGCTCGCTCAGCAGGCAGTTTTGTTATAGTCTTTTGAACTTTTTGACTGGCTGAACTTTCTTTACTAATTTACTATTAAACATTTTACTGGAACATGAGCTAGTCTCGTCTAGCTTATGATTGAAACTGTTTGTTTGTTACTCGTCTCTAAAGGTTCATTAGAAAACCAGCGTCAGATAGTTTACCTGTCTGGCATTACTGCTAAAGTAAGGCGCACACTGTTCTTACAGCATTGATTTTTTTTATATTTTATACTTTCTCGTTCGTGAACTGTTATTCTTTATTTGAAATCTAACTAATCTAAGCAATATTCGTGTACCGTTCACTTAGGTACATCGCATGTTAACGCGCGTCAGATTGTAATCAAAGAATTATGTATCTGTTTCGGAAGCTAGCAAGCAATAACATCGTAAGCTCGCGATATCCACTAAAGAATAAAACCCACTACAACTTTACGAGTATTGGTTGGAGAGATATGAATAAAAATGCTATAACAAAGCCTTATTGTGGGTTATATACTTAGCCAGTAAAATGGCAGTAAACGCGGCAATTATGGCAGCTTGACATAAAGATGTCTACGCAACGACGGCGAGGCTGTTCGCGTAATCGCAACTTATGTCGTATTTACTTTATTGAGAATCGTACGATAAGGCGGGCTGTGAAATCCGCGATTCGATCGCGAAGCAATTCTTGGCTGTACTTAGACAACATTCGAATGTTGTTTAAGTAGGTCGTCGAATTCTGCTTAGGGCAGATAAAAGCGGATTAGAGAAAAAGTTAAAGTGTAACGATACAAAAGTAAAGTTTTGTAATAGATATAAATTATGAAGCTAAAAGTTTTCTTTAATTGTGAACTGTAACAGCCCTTTTTCTTAGCTGGATATTTGGTTTTGGTTTTCGGGCCTTTCCACATGCCAGAAGAAAATATGTGCACCAGAACAGGTCATTATCTGTGTAGCCTTTTCCCAACTATGTCGGGTTCAACTTCCGGTCTTACCCAGAAGTAGCAGGCTTTTACATGGGGCGACTGCCTATCTAACCTCCACAACCCAGTAACTGGGTAATACGATACCCCTTGGTAAGACTGGTTGTCAGAGTTTCAGGCTTCTGACGTCCCGAAACGAGTGTCAAAGATCCACGATTGACAGCCGGGACCAATGATTTAACGTGCTTTCTGAGACACGGACCATGTAAAGATGGTCACCCAGCCACGGACCAACCGCAGCAAGCGTAGCTTAACCTGATCGATCGACCCGTGTGGCTGTTATTATTTAGCCACAAGCCCGGTACAGTTGGTAAACTCTTTATTCTCCCTATAAATCAGGGCTTGAAACCGGTTTTCAAATTATGGTTAATATTGTTCATAAAACCGTTATAATACCATTCATCGATTAACCGATTAATTACAAAATAGGTTTCGACTAAACCCAAATGGTTTTGGTTACCGAGTATTACAAAGAATAGAATATTAAAACTCAACCCGGTTTTACGCAGACGCACGCCCGCCGCGCGCCGCCGCCGTTTGTGACAATAATTTGCGTATTCGTTGGCGTAGAGCGAGAGCTTTGTCATTGTAGGTGAAAGAGAGATGGCGTGGTAGGTAGAACTCGTTAATACCGTCAAAACTCGTTAAACCGGTAAAAATCGCTCAACAGAATCAGAATTTGTAAAAAAACGGTTAACCTATTAACCGGTTAAAATACCGGTAATTGAAACCTAAATCGCAATCGTTTCTGGTTCGGCCAAAACCGGTTTGTAAAATTAAACGGTTTCCGAGCCATGCTATAAATAAGTAAAACCTTCTAATTAGAAACGATGTATTACTTATTTAGCTGCAACGCGTTTGCTGTGGCTCTTAAAATAAATGAAAATGATTTTTTGGACTTACAGTCGTCTTAACTCTTAATCCAGCATAAGTTTCTATCAGGGATTAGGTACGACTTTGTAGAACATTGATCTTATAAGTCGACTAATACGATCATAACATGGCCACTAGCAGTATTTTATTAGTGTCTCTCAATTACTCTTTTATTGTGGAAAGTTTCTCGAAGTCGCATTAATTTCTTTACTTTCTTATAAATAGTGTAAATAGAAAGGGTCTATTTCGATGTTTTTGAGAGATAACCATTTTATTTTCTCTAAATTAAGTATGATTTGGCAAACGTCTCGCGGTGAAACTGTTGGCACATCTATTAGGTATAGGTTCTTAATTTTTTTTTTCCTGTAATTCAATGAGGTGAATTTTTAGAAATTTCGAATACTGTAAGTGCCTTTTTTTCTTAAGGACTTGTATACAAGATATTGTGAAAACATTTTAAAAGAGTAACGGTGGAGTTTCTTGCCCATTCTTCTCCATACGAAAACTACCTTTTGGAAGGGGCAACTAGAATCAATTATTATTTTTCTGTAAATGTTGACGTTCAAAAGTGCCTTTTTTGTGCGTAATTGAAATAAATTATTTGACTTTGACTTTGCCTCTCCTCTTAAAGGGACTAAGAATGATCAGCCTATAATATTCATACTGCTGGGACACAGGTCTCCTCTGTCCTGTGAGAAGGAGTGGGCCATAACTCACCACGCAAGCCCAGTGCGGGTTGGCGGATGTCACGTCTTCGAATTTTTAGTTCTAGGACATGCCGGTTTCCTCACGATGTTTTTCTTCACAGTTTTGAGAGCAGTGGTGATGAAATAATTTACACAAATTAAAGTGCCTGCTTGGGATCGAACACATGACCTACAACTCATAAGTCGCAGCCGTTACTCTAAGGACTAACAGTCAGTTGCAGAAACGAACTTTAACTTTTAAAGTTGTCATTAATTACTAATCTTCCATTAACTTGTTTTAACTTGATGCAGAAAGCGTTTTATTACGCCTATTTATAAAAATGGAGACAAAGAAAACGTCGAAAATTACCGCCCCATTTCAATCCTCTCCACCTTGTCGAAACTTTTTGAGAAGCTTGTGCACGGTGCTTTATATCCTCAATTTCATCGACTGATTATACCCGAACAACATGGTTTTGTTAAACGGCGTTCTACAACTACTAACCTTATGATATTTACCAACTTCCTATTTGAAAACATGGATCACCGCGTCCAAGTTGACGCCGTGTACACTGATTTTCGGAAGGCTTTTGACAAGGTGGATCACATGCTTCTTTTGGAAAAGCTGGCCTTTAACGGAATTCGTGGGAACTTGCTGCGTTGGTTTGTCTCATATATTTTTAACAGGACTCAAAGAGTCGTTATTAATGGCTACGAATCTGAAGTCGTTACTGTAAATTCTGGAGTTCCACAGGGATCCATTTTAGGACCTTTTCTTTTTATTATCTACATAAATGACATTAAAACATGTTTCGTTAATGCTCGTTTCTTAATGTATGCAGATGATATAAAAATATATAAAACATGCAAAAATATCCAAGATTGCCGACTCCTCCAAGACGATCTTACCAGACTTAATAACTATTGCAAAGAGAACAAGCTCTTCCTTAGTCTCCCTAAATGTCATAGTGTATCATTCACAAAGAATAAGAATAAAATTAATTTTATTTACTCCATTAATAATCAACAATTAAATGTAGTAGATTCCGTTCGCGACCTAGGTGTTATCATGGATTCGTGTTTGCATTTCAACCTGCACATTGATAGTATAATAAATAAGGCTTTTCAAATGTATGGCTTCGTCATGAGATCCTCAAAGGACTTTGTGCGACCCTCTACTTTTTTGATGTTGTATAGGTCTTTAATACGCTCTCAACTTGAATACGCCGTACCTATTTGGAATCCATATTACCTCAAATACAATAGCAAATTAGAAATGATACAGAAAAAATTCTTGCGTGGCATGAACTACAAATGCTTTCACTCGAAGATTCCCTACACACATTTATTACGTAAGTACAACATTCTAAGTCTTCAATCTAGACGATTACTTTTGGATGCAATGATGCTGCATGGTTTGTGCCACAATAGATTTGACTGCACTGAAATTACAAATAAAATATGTTACACGGTACCCAGAAATGTAATCTGGCGTGGGACTCGCGTGCCCCACCTATTCCACGTGAATTCATGTAAGACCAATGCCGGGGCACGAGTACCTCTTCGACGCCTTGTGGAAACTTATAACGCACACTTCATGGACATAGACATTTTCTTTTTCTCTAATAAAAAATTTAAAACTCTCGCTATCACTTCATTAGCATCAAAATTTTAAACTAGCACCTAATTCGAATAATTTACAACAATATTCTTAAAACCAGCTTCCGTTTTTCACTTATTTGATTAATCCGTGGACAATAGTGTGGGTTATATGTTTAACTATTTATCTTAAGAATATTATTGTATCGCCTTAACATGTAACTGTTTTTTTGTCCCTAATAAATAAATAAATAAATAAAATAAAAGCAACATTAGGCTCGATTTTAATGGTTCTTTGATAGAATTAATGATATCATTAGGGTTCATGATCCATTATGTAATGGGGCATTAATGTTTGTCTTTGTGCAACCGGGTGTAAATCGTAAAATATTAAGAGTACCTACTTACTTATGATTTTTTCGATTATACACTTTTAACAATAGTATTTTCAATACTTACGGAAATGTTGTAGTCTCTGTTACAAGTCTGGCCTCTACGGCATTCCTAACTTCCTTTGTTTTTTGGCTTGGATTAATTAAGGTGGATAGCCCATCATCAACAAGAAACCCCAGAGCACTCGACATCATCTACCTACATAGCCTTTTCCCAACTATGTTGGGGTCGGCTTCCAAATTAACCGAATGAAGCTGAATACCAGTATTTGACTAAGGGCGACATTCCTATCTGATCTCAACAACCCAGTTATTAGGTAACACGATACCCATTGGTAAAACTGGTTGCTAGACTTTCGGGCTTCTGAGTACTCTTAACAACTGTCAAAGATTTACAAATGACAGCCGGGACCAACGGCTTAACGTTCTCTCTGAGTCTCGGATGGTTTCGGTATATAATGGATGATCGCCCATCCACGGACCGGCGTAGTTAAGAGGGAACAGGGCCTGCGAATCTCCATACAAATGTATTCCCCTTTTTTCTTCCTGAATAATGCCTTTAAAGCATTCATTTTTTTTTTCTAAAATCAAGGTCTTCTGTAGACATTTCCCTGTTATTTCCTTTTTTTCGGCAACTTATTAGTAAAGAAAATATGACCTTCCAAAGATTACAAAGAATGCCCCATTTTTACCGCCGTGAGTAGAGGACTATCAGACAAATTTGAAAAGTTTTTAACATATAAGAAAATTATAGGATCCTAGATTTTCTTTCTTAAAAAATGTATGTAAAAAATAATTGAATCGGCTCTGTTTTCGAGGAGAAAAAAGGGGAATACGAAAAGTCGATCTCGTCAAATTTTTTTTTATATAATCGGTCTGAGCTGCAGCTGTCCCTATCGCACTCTACGGAGGCAGACTTGAGGTAAGACTTTCGACGTTTCTTCAAATACCAATTTTTCAAATTCCTCGCAGCCCCTGTTCCCTCTTAAACCTTCGATCGATCTGTGCGGCTGTTATTACTTAGCCAAGAGCATAGAACTACTTATTAAAATGAAATAAACTAGTATTTAGGTACATACCCGTCTGCCTGCCTCGTTGTTATGCCTGTTCATCAGTTGTCTGCCCTGCTCCCGACTGCCTCTCTTGACCTTACGCTCTCGCTCTCTGACGTCCACGAATACTTCTGTAAACCTGGCAAAAATAAATACAATGTGTTACTGAATTCATTCACATTATGAAAGTAGTTTATTCAGAATTGTTTACTGAATCGATTTCTGTACGTCATTTTTTATCCCAGAAATAATTAAAACTTTGTAAATTCCACTGTACAGACAAAACAAACCACTTAAAAAAAAAGTAATTATACAAAACTTCTATCATTACAGGATATCCCAAAGCGATAGGGTGGTACTTAGCTTAAACTTATTTTACAAATTGTAACACAAATGGTATGCAGTTATTCTTGCGAATTCATTCAATTATCAGGAATAAATTGACTTTATATTGATTTGACTTTATGAGTAAATTTATTTGAATTTATTGTTGACATAATCTACTCATTACAATGTTTTTTATGAGTTGTATTGCAATATCTAGTTAGCTAGCGACCTCGACGATTGATCATATAATTTTTTGGCCTGCTTGCGATAGCGTCGGGGGTCGGGTTGCCTCCTTCCCTCAAATATGGCGAGGGGGGTAATAGCTGATCTTTGCGTTAAGCTCGTGAACAGGTGTTGCTTGTGGTGACTGGTCGTCTTGCTGATCATCTTTTTGTTATTGTTTTTAGTAATCAACTGTTTACTTATTTTACCTCGATGGTCCTAGTTTATCATTTTTAACTTCCAGTTACAGATATATATAGCTATATGTAAACGGGCATGCCCTTTGTGACTGGAGGTTTTCATTTACATATTGTTTACTTTAGTCTTTATTTTTTTTATTTCTGCCTGAGTACAGCTCTTGATATTTTTGGTTGGTACGAGTATATTGGCGTGTGCTAGCTGACATATGGCTATTAATTTATAATTAAAATTATGTTTTGTGTTGCGTTATGTAAATTATTTATTTATAGATTTTTTTTTTCTAACTGAACAGACAGCTATACTGCTGGGGAGTTTGTTGCGCTACTTCTTCTTCCCAGCTCAAGCACTAGGAAGTGGTGAAGGGTGGGTGGTATGGGGGACTGTCTTGTGTAACTTTGACGTTCGAAAAGTGATGATTCTCAGCCTAGTTTGAATAAATGACTTTTGAATTTAGAATTTCGTATTTTAAATGTCAACCCTCTTGGCGACTTCATTGAGTGTACGTAAGGCGCGAGTAACTGGCGCTTTTAGAAGCAAGTTAGTCCTGCCGCGTGGCACCGCCAGCAGCTGCGGCCGTCTCTGCCTCAGCACATTGTCGGGCACGCACAGACTCACCTCCTTTAATATCCCTGCCGGTCTATTCTGTAATAATCTCACGGTGAAAACTTAGGTGAAGTGAACGTGAAGTGAGCTGTCATTCCACCTGCAGCTAGGGACTGACAGCTCATTCTGAGCTCACTTCACTTAAGTTCTCACGGTGAGATGGTTACAGAATACCACTGCTGATTCTTGATTTTACCATTGATTAATTGAAAAATATAAATGGCCAGAGTAGACATATATATATCACATATCCCGCCAGAACAAACAAGGTTGGGTATATCAATGGATAATAATGATATACTCCATAAAGTCTCATATATACAGATACCTTATGAATTTATTTTGTTTGCGTATATTGACGATGTACCTACTACGCTAGACCCTATACGTGTGTGACTGTGTAGATTTGTAATGTGACCACAATCAGTAACTAATTTGATAAATAAACAATATTTTATACATAGTACTACCGTACGCAAAATACGCGCTTTGACGTGGAGTTGTGGATACCAGCCCGATATTACCTATGATCTATACATAATAGTAAACATTCAGTGGACTTATGTATTATGATTATAACATAATATTCTAATTGGGGTGTTTGGTGGTGTGCGTTAATTCCGGGACATGTTGTAAGTCGAAATACGCCAAGTGACACGTTCATGGTTAGTTTACACTGGCTTATAGCCTACCACCCCGGTGGTCAAATAATTTGGCGATCGTAATTGTGCGTTTGCACTGGCGAAACATGCACATAAAAACATGTTGAAATCTCTGTTGTCTGTAATGTATCGACTCGCGTTCGGATTGTCACGCAACTTGTTGACGTGAAACATGTTTGAAGTTTCATATCACTGTTTTACAGATAATTTGTATAACAAAATGTTTCTGTATGAATCTTTCAACATGTTGTCCATTGCATGTTTCGATGTTTGCCGTCTCATTTGGAAAACACAAAACCTCGCACTAAACACAAGCTATTGAAAACTTTTGAGACACAAACAAACATCAGTGCTTACGCAAACGTGACAAATCTGTATACAAAACATGTCAATTGAATATGTTTCTAGACAGTGCGAGCGCAAATTCAACAAAACGAGTTATGAGATTTGTTTCATGTAACAAGTTTTGAAACATCTAGATGTTGAATGATTTTTGATGCAAACGCATAGTTAGTAGTGTTAGGTTTCAATTTATGAATACATCATTATTGGATATTGTACTGGCAACACCAAAAGATTCGATATGTCGAAATGGCGGAACAGAGGCATTCTGGCTCAGGCGCTCACAAGAGTAAGACGTGCTAGGGGCTGTGTCGGTTTAAAATATAGATTGGCATAGAATGGTTGGAAATCTACTGTAAATTAAGGTAACCTATTAGTTTTATTGTTAATATTTGAATATTAAATAAATAGTTATATTATGTCGGGAATTAGGAGATGTGATGGTATGGTGTAGAATAATGAATTTGATGTTGGCAAAGAAATATAAATGAATGACAAAATATCTTGGTGTTTCATATAATTTTCCTTATACCTGAAATATTGTAAATAAGTAGTTTTATTAGGCAGTTATAAATTAAGATATTGGGGTAACGACTTTAAGATCCATTTGGGAATTAGTAACTATTTAGAGGCTAAATAATTATATTCGGTATTAAATTAGTTATTTTAGAGCAAGGGTAGTTGTTTATTACAGTAGCATGTTTGTCTACTCTCCCAATTTGCCATATGAAAGTAATAACGAATGTTTGAAGTCGCATTTTAGATACAACTTCAAAATAATGTGGTTGTTTCACAAACTTTGTGATTTATTACAAGTCTAGAATGTACTCTTGCAAGACTCCACGAATTCTTGGAAAGTGCAACTTTACATAAGTAGTGGAAACTACTTCAAAGTATGCATTTATCACACAAACTACTCATAGTTGACTTGTGACAAGTATCTATAAATCAAAGTAGGACTTTTCTCAACTTTTCCATGTTCAAAGTTTCCCCTGAACAAACTTTTGCTACTCCTGGTAGCCTGAAAGCTTTATAAAATGAGGAAAAGAGATATAACCGTTGAAAAGAGATACATAGACCGACGATTGTAACGTCTCTCGCTGCTACGCCCGCCCGCTACGAAATGTCTACGAGAAATATCGACCCTTTCTCGAAACGTTGGAGAATCAACTGTATGTAGGGGGGATAAGGTACTTAATTGTATGTTATCAGTGTTAGAGGGTGAAAATGTTTCGGAGGGTTAGATTTTGACTCCTGGTATGAGAGTGTTCAGGAGGGTTGCCGATGTTAATGAAAAAATTCGCTGTGCATTACGCGTTTTCTTCAAGTTTACAAAGGAAAATTGATTCGGGAGAAGCAATGTACACTTAGGGAATTCTTCGAAGTCTAGTTTTAACATTTCTTGGGATTTAAAATCACTCAGAATTTATCATTAAAACATACTTCAATTTGGGTACAATTTTTTAAAATTCTTTGATTTCAGTTAATGGTTCATAAAATCATGTTTTTTTTAAAGTACGTTCCCGCGATTTTGGTCTCTGTCGAGTGTCCGGATTAACTCTTTCTCAAACCTATGCTCTCCTGGTACATGTTATCGGGTTTAAGCGTCCGTAACCCGCTAAACCCGGTTCATATCCGGGTTTATCCGGTGGGCTTTGCGAAAAAGTTTAGTATGAAATGATCGCAGTTTGTAATTCTCTTTGAAAATGAAATGGGTGATCGTTGGAGCTTGATTGTTTTGGTTGTCAGTTTTGTTTTATTTGGAATATAATATTTAATTTGTATATAAGTTTACATTATTAATATTTTTTTATATAATTGATAAATTCAGAATCGGTTTGATATGAATGGAAAACCAATGAATTTAAATTACGTCCCTAATTCGCGTTAACTTTTAATATCACTTATACTATTCATTACCATGAAGAATTCCCACCAAACTTAACACGAAAACCAGACGAAGTCCTTTTGAGATTTTCCCGCATACTAAGCGTTCCTCAAATTCTTTGCGACGTCCACCTCCTTCTGCTCACCTAGTCAGAAAAATTGTCGAATGCGGGAAAATCTCCTTTATGAAACGAAGACCATTCCCAGCGCACAGAATCTCCATTCCTAGCCGCATACCGAACATTCTTTAGCTACTAGAAATCATGTTACCTTGGTATAGAAAATTCAAACAGACAAATCGCGAAAGCTTTTTTAAAGTGTTCCTTTATAAAAAAGTTAAAAAGCTCCACCTCTATTTTCCTTCAAAAAGCTTTAAGCTTTGTTTGTGTGTGTGTAGCTAGAAAACTCCGCCCATTCGTGTGTGTATGCATTTTCCTTCATTTTCCACACTCACACAGACATAGATTAGAACTTGGAAGTTGTATGTCATGTGTTCCTGGTAAATGGGCCTCGCATTTTTACGAAATCTAGTCCGGTTCCGAGGAAAGTTTTGGCCAAAAACAATTTTGTGAACCTTTCAGACAGCGGGGAAGTCGCAGGCCACTTTTGAATGATTTTGATGACCATAATATCGTTCAAGAACTTGGTAAGAAGTTTTAGTCTTTATTTTATTAATCCTAAGTTGATTTATGGAGCGGTGGATTAGATAAAACTTTTCAAAGAGGTTTTTGAAAGTTGTCAGGAAATAACACTAGCCGTTTACTTAGAGATGATAGATAGATAGTTTCATTTATTTGCCTGAAATATGGTATTTTACAGATTTTATAACAAATACACAATAGTTCTTCATATTCAAATTGTGAAAATAACAATGATACAAATTTAACAAAATAATTAAATTCCAATGTCAAAAAAAATAAGTACTAAATCAAGAATTGTCTAAATTATCAAATTACAAATGTCAACTAAAAATAATTAAATTACAAATTTTCTAATAATATAATACTTTCAAATGATAACCAAAGAAATTAAAATTACAAAATATGATGTCAATAGCTTAAAATAAAAATGTCAAATGCAATTTACATGTCCTGCAATTTTCCCCGGCCGTCGTTGACCGTCATCGACCGTTAAAAACTACAACACATCTACTAACGTTGACAAAAAATGATAAATGTTTTTTTTTACTGTAAACTTTGTAATTATAAAAACAATTTAAAACAGTTTGTGATGCATGGAAGTAGTATCAAACGTTGAGCGCGGGGCGAGGAAACGGCCAAATCGAAGTGAACGTAGCCGTTCACGTACTTACTAACAACGTGACTACGGAAGATATAACTAAAAACTATGAACGGTTTATAATAATCCGTCTTTTAAATATGATATTTTCCTGTGACGTCATGGTAATATAACTTTGCTCCTGAATCAGAAAAAATAAATATTTTAAGTAATACGGGCTTGAACCGTAGTTCTGCGTACGGATAATTCAATTAGGTAGTTGTACGTACGTAAACTATTTCTAGACATTAGGTTAAATGGACACAAGGCCATGAAAATGGACTGGAAGAAATAAACAAACCTTCTTCTATCTCCTAAGCTCCTGTTCAAATAGCCTCAGACCGTGACGTCTCAGTATCGAAAAAAGCGTGGGACGATCAAAGAGCTTAGGCAACGGCTGGTTTGTAGGAGCTTTTGTTTCTTGCTACCCTGGTGACGGTGGCTCGAAATATGCAGAAAATTCCATGTTTTTAGGAAAATCTCGTTTAAAAAACAATAAAAAGAGAAATGACACAATGTTTTCATTTGTTTTTGTTTATGGTTTTCAGTGGAAAAGCTCCACTTGCAAGCGATGAAAACCAATTGCTGAAAGATCTTTGTATTTCATTTTATCCTGGTGTTTGAAAAAGTTAGGCCTGAAAAAAATATAGTCGTGGCACTCGTGTCTTTTGTAGCAACCGACGGATCGTAGTCAGTAGAAAAACACATAAAAAGTTAAGTTTTTTTTTTCTTTTTTAAGTTAATGACTAAACTTACAATAATCAGCAGAAGTATTAAAATATGTAGGCATAATTAAATTTTCACCGTGAATATTTTTTTGGACAATACCAAATATTTTCATGAAACTCGATGAAACGAATTTCAACCCTTTCGTTTTCAGCGGCGGTTAACCCTTTCAGTACGTGAAAACCTCCTAGGATCGCACGCCTACGCAGGAGGTTGGCTACGGTGCTCCGCGGTACTACGTGTTGCTACGTAGATTATAACGCGTTTCACAAAGGGAGTCAGAATCGAGATTCTTATACATATTTCCGTTGTACGTTTTGTTATATAGCAGTTATGCATTCTAAGTTCAAAATGTTTTGTCATCTGTTAAGGATAAATGTCGAGAATGATGGCTGATTCCCATAATATAGGGACTGCTATTGGTTAAAATTAAGACTCTATTTAATCTTAATTTTATCTTTACCAATAATGAAGCAAAGACCTTATAGCTTTACACATACGGTAAAATTAGCTTAGGAATTTATTCAAATATGGCCCAGTTTGGCAATAAAAAGGGCTACCATTGGTAAGTTAAAACAATTCGTTTTAACTTACCAATGGCAGAGTCTACTAACTCTAAGCAACATAAATGAATAATTTATATTGCTTAAAGTTAAGAGGCATATAAACGTCAAAAATTTATGTTTCAGCAGACAACTTTTAATTTTTAATAACTTCGAGCAACGTGTATAAATAAATCAATCAATAAATATGAATGTGTTTTCTATCTGAAAAAGGAGTGAGTTTCCGTCAGTGTGTTTAACTGTAAAAAAGTCGAGAGGTGTCGTGGGACACCTGGTTGGAACGAAGTTTCTTGTAATACAGCGGTATTAAAAAACATAAACTTTTGACACTAGAAACTGTATTTTTCGGCCATAACGCTTTTTCGTTACGTGACGACTCCTACCTCAAGCTGCATTAAAGAACTTCGTTCCAATATTAAAATGCAAATTAGTAGGCATTGAACATAATATTATTTAACTGCAAGTAAGCAGTTTCAATCAAACTAAACTTTTGTGTTGTTTTACTCAGCATAAATCTAACATCTTTCCTGAACCGTGCTGTAGCGTGTAGTAACCGTAGTAGCCGTAGCATGAATGGTGCTACGGGCTACGTCGCGATTGGCGTGAACTCCTGTGAATTTATGCGATCCTAGTACCCGACCTGTCTTTAGCCATGGTTTGACACACGTGAAGCCCAGTTGACAGCTGATTAACAAGATCTTTTCCTTCCTCAACAAATAATCATCGACGTTGGTATGGGATTTTTCCTGTTTTGTTTATAATTATGATTATATACGTTTGAATTGGCTTGTTCGGTGAGGATGAGTTATTCTTCATTATAATACTAATTTCCAATAATTAGATGCACATATTATTATGTAGTTGGTATTTTTTTCTAAAGTGGTACTTTAAGTACCATGGCTGTTGTTCAGTTGCACTGATTTCAGGCTACCAATACCACCAATATCTTTAATTTTTGTTTCTTATTTTTAAATTATGTAAATTGCACTACCTTCCTACCTACAACTGACAAACGTGAACGATTTTCAGGCAGGTAAGAAAATTGACACGCCTAAAAGAGCACTGGTAAATTTTTCACCTGTCTTACCTCTCACCTTGATACTAGGACATAAGAACATCGCAGGAGTAAAACCCACCTTTTCACGTGAATTTCAGGTACACGCACACCGTTACAAATCACGTTCACCTTTATATCTCTCCCGAAAACGGGGAGGTGAATTTTAAGCCCGTAGTAGAAGGGGGATGGGGTGTTGCATCCCTTTCTAGCACAATGAGGATAACGGCGAAAATATATACACTAACACATTGAAACACTTTCCTCTGTGTGCGTTATCCACGTAGATTTTACCTTTTCCTTCCTTCACACAGGGACAATTCTGCCAGGTGAAGCATTATTCGTGACGTTTCACATTGTGCGAGGGTATTGTAACACAGGTAAAGATACCTTCGCCTTGGTATTGCTTCCCTAGTACTCAGGTGCGTCGTGAAACAGGTGAGTTCTACGTGAACGTTTCAGGTGACATCCTGAAAAGGTGGAAATCTCATGGGCGTGCTGAGAAATGGCGCTTTCAGAAGTGACGTCATTAGGAAAACGTAGTTTCCACCTGCGTAAGGACTGTGAGGAGGTTGTAGCTTCATTTACTGATTTTCAGCTGCATAAAAATAATTAATAAGTTATGAAAGGATACCCAAACAAAAATTTGGCAAATTTTAAATTGTTTAAAAAAACTTTTCTCTTTATTTGAAATACTCAAATGTTTTGTTTTAGTTGTTAGTCTATTGTTTTATCAGTCTGGCTTCTAATTTTCCGCGGGGAAAATTTCGATAAAGTGGGGGAAAAGTACTAGGCGCTTATGTTACACGAAGAGATTTAGTGACATTGCTGCAGGTCAGGAACTAGGGGACGAACTGGGGAAAGCGTACTTATTTAAATAAAATAATAATTTTCGCACGGGGCAACATAAGCACAAAGTGGTAGCCTTATAGAATTCTACAACTAGAACACTCATTTTCAAGGTTCTAGTTGTAGTAGAACATAGTAGTATGTACCGGGATAACATAAGTTCCTGGATGTATAATATTGTTGAATTTATAGTTTTCTTGTTGTTGTATTTTTTTTGTTTGAGGGTATATTTTGGCGTGTTGTGTTCATGATTTGTGTCACACTGATTAGATAGAGATAGAAGATAGTCGTTATTAGGTACCTATCTATACTCACTAGATCGTCGCCAAAATGTTACTTAAATTGACATTATTTACGTATTTTCTATTGCCATATGTATTGAGTATGTAATACTTAGTTAATTACAACCAAGATTTCATTAAAGAAAAAAGCATATCCATACATGTCTGTCATTCATATTGTACTTTAACCTCAGAAGTACCAGGAAAGCATACTTACTTGTAGCCATACTCGAGATTATCACCACATCCGCCCCACACCCAATCGGAGTGCAGATTCCTCGGTCTTGTCGCGCGACTGCAGCTGCAACTTGACAGGCGGCCATCCCGACAAGCTCGTGACACGGAGAGCGATACCCCAGCCGAAGTTATTGCGTGTGTGAAGGCCGTTTCACGTGATGCTGATGAGGAAAATTGAACTGGTTAAAGAATGTAGTTACGTTTTATGTGGTGCTGGTACATAGATCGTATTTATTAAGGCCTAAATCTGGGAAACTGTGACGTAATTACGTTAAAGATTGAGTCACGGTTGTCCGTGGCGATGTAAGAATGTTTGTGGCCACTATATCGTTTCCCATAGTGATACAAGAATCCCTTGCTGCTTTAAATAACTTCCCATGGTAGTTTTAGTGGTAATTATGGCAAGAAGATGACACAATTTAGAAGTAAATAATAAAATCTAAAGTCTCTGTTGTCGAGGTCAGCCAGCCACCACCGGCGCGAATTCGAAAACTTTTCAAAGCCAAAGTCAAACTCAAATTGTTTATTTCAAGTAGGCCATTAAAAGGCACTTTTGAACGTCTAAATTGACAAGAAATAAAAAATAAAAAGAATTGATTCTAGGTGGGTTCCAAAAGGTAATTTCTTGAAAAGAATAGGCAAGAAACTCTATAAAAATGTTTTATACAAATAAGGGCTAAAACACGGCTATCCAAGCAATAGGTAGGTACAACATTTTCATAATTTCAGACAGTAGAATAAGCCTAACTGTTAAACAAACCGATATATATATTCGATATCTCATAATTCCTACGAATGCTAACAAATGTCCCATTACGAACGGCCTTCGGTATTATCTCTGCGAATTTTCCTAGATTCTATTTTCTATCTAGACCAGTTGGGAGTGGGGATGGTGGGAACAGTACCAATGTCACTATAAATCACTAACTGTCCTAGTTGTCTTCCACAAAGATTTACAGCTCTGTTTCAGTTACTGGGTAGATTTTCAGCACTTGTGTTGTTAGTATCACGGGTGATATAAATGGGAAATTGTTTTTGCTCTAGTACGGAATAGAGATGTTGTTTTAATTCAAATTTCGAAACGGACAACTTTTTTAAAGTAATTTCTATTGAGCCTTCTTTTTAAAATAAAGTATCAACTATCTGGTTAGTGGCAATGGCCTTATTAGTTCAATTTCTTTTTTATGTTTTTTTCGTACTGCCAAACTGGCAATCTTGACCTCGATCTTACCTGATGGAAAGCGATGGATGGGGTCTATGATGGAAGGACCTTGCTCAGATGATGCCTGTTAACCTCCGTTTTAACACATTAAGTAAGAGTCACCAAAACACCGAAGTCAAGGTAAGTAATAGCATAATCAGACTCTGTGAAAATGAGTGGGCCGTTATCCACCACTGTCTTCGAATTTTTGGTTCTAGGACATGCTGGTTTCCTCACGATGTTTTCCTTCACCGTTTTGAGAGCGGTCGTGAATTTTCACCTGTCACGTTTCGAACCTACGACCTAAAACTCGTAAGTCGCGGCCGTTACCACTGGGTCACTGGTAAATCCTTTTCTTACGGCAAGAACTCGCTAAGAGTTACTCTCAGAAAATCTATCCTTGCTACAAAAGCCATTACCAACTACCCCATTCATAATCTGCCTAGCCCTTTCCCAACTATGTTGGGGTCAGCTTCCAGTCTAACCGGAGACGGCTGAATACCAGCCGATCTATTCTGTAAAAATCTCACGGTGAAAACTTGGGTGAAGTGAGCGTGAAGTGAGCTGTCATTCCACTTGCTGCTAGGGACTGACAGCTCACTCCGAGCTCACTTCACCTAAGTTTTCACGGTGAGATGGTTACAGAATAGCACTACAGTATTTTACATGGAGCGACTGCCTAACTGACCTCTATAACCCAGTCACTAGGTAACATGATACCCCTTGGTAAGGCCAGGACTCCACCAAAGCGGAGACGAGACAAGAGGAGAGGAGATGTGTTTTAAGCAACCAATAGAATTTCGTTATTCACACAGCTTAGCTTCAGTGGATACCACTGAGCGGAGATGTATCATATTTGTATGGCGCGATCAAAGCGGAGATGTGAGCTGTCCCTCGCCAAGATTGAGCTGGCCAGTGGTACAAAGTTGAAATGTGAGCTGTGCCTCGCAAGCTGGCGACGGCGCGCAGCGGAGACGAGAGGAGATGTGAGCGGCATGACTCTGCTTCTTCAGACTAGTTCTTCTTCTACAAGTAAAAGAAGATATAGTTTTTGTAATAGTGACATGACTGAGATGTCTGCCTTTCGTGTCAGATTGAGCTAAACTGCGTTCATCTCAACATCCAACGCTCGCCGCACGCAGTGGATACACCCTTCTCGTCTCCGCTTCGGGCATCTCCGCACATCTCCGCTTTGGTGGAGTCCCAGTCTAACACTGGTTGTCAGAATTTTGGGCTACCCAACTACCCTTCAAAATCAACCAATAAAACGAAACTACATCTCATGCTTTTATAACTAAACATACAACCTCATATTAAATATACATAACTTTTACTAAAACAATACTCGTTCTCGGCGACAGTGGAGCCTCAAAATTGTCTTTACGATATTTTTATTACGTCCTATGTCAATTCCTTTTGTTCTGAATAAAAGAGAATTTATCTCTGTGTTTATCTTGATACATAGACTAGTCTGTCGTACTGTCCTTGATGATATTTCACCGGGAATGTGTATTGAAAATGTTTCTTTGTAAAAGAAAATATAAATGAGAAATAATATCGTAGAATTAATCTATACACAAAAATAAAGATGGTGATCAAATAAATAAGATTGAAGTGTCTGTTTGTAATGTCAAAATAACATCTTTTTACTAGATCCATAATTATGAAAGTATAACTTTATGGAACTAAAAAAAAAAATGTCTGTCTGTCTGTTTGTTCCGGCTAATCTCCGAAACGACTGCACCGATTTTGACGAGACTTTCAGTGTCAGATTGCTAATTTTATAAGGAGTAACTTACTTTTATTTTAGAAATATAATAAGAGTCCCCGTGGGCCAAGCAGCGCGCAGCAGCTAGTTATAAATAAGTAGAAGATCTTTTGATGTACACAAGGCTACACATCAAGCTATACTTTCCAGTATAAGCTGACCTCGCATTGTACGGAAATCCTATATAATGCGAGATCAGCATAAACTGGAAATGTATAGCTTGATATGTAGCCGTGTGTACCTAGACCTACCTATCTAAAGGTTGAATAATACAAAGTTCAGACATTATTTTAATGTATTATTCAGGAGCGTGTAGGTTTATTATTGCAGACTCTACCCACGGATATTGTATGTTTTAATATTAGTATCTGGTCGACCGAGCTCTGCTCGGGTGAAAATAGATAAACATATCGTCCAGGTGTAACCAACGTTGTATCACATTCTCGTGGCTGTGAAAATAGAGAAAACGAATTTTCCCAGATATGAGCTAGAGTGATTTTTTACCCCCATAAACCCCTATATTGCAACTTTCATCGAAATCGTAAGAGCCGTTATCGAGAACGTGATTACAAATATATATTTAAATAGGTATATTGTACCTGGACGATCGAGCTCTTCTCGAGTGAAAATAGAAAATGCTCATTTAATAGTATAGGATTTATACCAATTCCATGTACATACTAATTCCATGCTGCCATGGTAGTACATACTAATTCCATGCTGCCATGACAGTAGGTACTTACTAATTCCATGCTGTCATGTCATTATTCTAAGTTAGCCATCTTGTTCTAAACTTTGGGCAACCGAGTTCAGCTCGGGTGAAAATACGGAGAAAACGATTTTTTCCAGATATGGGACCTAGCTAGATCGATTTTTCGGCCCCGTAAACCCCTATATTGCAACTTTCATCGAAATCGTTTAAGCAGTTTTCGAGAACGTGATTACAATATATATATATATATATAGTATAGGATATAAAAATATTGCTGATTTAATACTATTTATTGCAGACTCTACACCTACGGATTTTGTATGATTTAATATTGTAATGATTAGGACGAACGGAAAAGCAGAATCCTATCAGACTGTTTATGATATAAGCTTCAAATAAAACACATGGGGAGGTGTACAGCTAGATGTAACTAACGTAGACAGTGACAAAAAAATAGGACTTATCTGCCCCTTCTCGTTAAATACAGCATCATTCTTTTCAAAAACTCACCTATCAGCGTCAAAGGTCCAAACACAGTCTCATCCCCCGTGACAGTACAATTCCACCTTCTCCCTTGGAACTGGTACTGGCACTCAGTAATGCCCTGCTTTACTCCGGAGCTGACCACCGGCATGTGATCCTTGTGACGTCGGCACACCCGACGCTGGCCTGGCGTCAAACCATGCAGTCTGGCACACACCCGGGACTTTTCGGTGAAAAGGTCTGGCTGGTTCGACCATTTTTCGAATTCTAGGAGGCCCATGTTGCTGTAACAAGAAAATGTGGTTTTTACGACTTAATAAAAAAAGAGCGAGCCTTAAGAGCGTTTATTCTGAAAGTGGGCAACGCTGCAAATAGATGTCAATTATTTCGCTGTTTTGATTAATTTGGCCATATTATTGTGTGGAAATAAGAAATGTGGCTAACGGACATTTAAAAACAAATCTAACTTAGAGAGATTTATTAATGATTGTAATTCTGTAAATACATATTTGTTATGGCTGCGAACCATGGGGCCCACACATAGAAAAATTGTCAGGAAGGCTTAGTTCGGCCGCTTATGCTGTTAAAAAAATTAGACAGATAACTGACGTAGATACAGACAGAATTGTTTATTTTAGTTATTTTCATAGTCTTATGTCTTATGGGATTCTTCTCTGGGGAACCTGTGCGGACATTAATACTATCTTTGTTCTACAGAAAAGGGCTGTTCGAGCCATTTACAACCTAGGTCCAAGGGATTCCCTTCGAGAAAAATTCAGAGAAATAAACATCCTGACTGTAGCCTCACAATATATTTTTGAAAACCTATTACATGTACACAAAAATATATCAAATTTTAAGAAAATGACCGATATTCATAGTTTAAATACCAGGAATAAACACAACCTTGCTGTACATCGCACACGTCTCCACAGAGTAGGCAACTCGTTCATGGGTCAATGTATACGCTTTTACAACAAACTTCCCATTGATATTCGAAACTTACCCATTAAACGGTTTTAAATCGTTTAATGGGTAAGCTGTATTAAAACCAAACTTTGTAAAAAAGGGTACTATAAAATTTCAGATTATTTAGAAGATAAAAAAGCGTGGGATTGAGCTGCTCGCTCTGCTAAGCTTTGTGATAAAACCACAAAATTTGACATTTTAATTATTATGTAAATCATTAAAAATACCAGTTTTTATATTCATATTGACATTGTTGAAAATTATATAGAAAATAACATGATTACTTTGTAAAGTATTATATTGTTTTAATTATTGTGAATGTGAGGACTATGTGGATATTTTATTTTTATTATTTTTCCTCTTTCTTTAATTTTTTTCTTTCTCAGTTAGTTTAAATGATGGTCTGGCAGTTTGAGTACTTTATGCGACCTACCCAAATGTCCTTTCTTTGGTATTGTTCGTCGAGTTGAGCTCCTTAAGTTCTGAGTTGAGCTCTACGATTACTGACAAATGCTTGCACTGACTGGACAGGTACACTCAAATCTGTGTGGTTCTTTCCTCAAAAGACCATTTCAGACACTAATCTACATGGTCCTCATATGGCCTGACCAAGATTATGTCTGGACTTTAAAAGAGACTGTGACCTCTGAGTTTGTTTCGGTCTTTCTTCTCAGAGTAGTCAGATAGGAAACGCCGAACTCATCTAGCATTTTCTTCTTTTTTTTTTTTAATATTTTTTTTAATATGACGTGTAAAAGTGATTGCAATATCCTATTTACAGAATAAACAATTTCATTTCATTTCATTTCATTTCCATATTTTGACCAAGATGCAACCTGAAACTGACCTGCAAATTGCAAAAAAAATTAAGAAAATTCGAATTTCGCAGGCTACCTTTACGGATCTACCTTAACAGCGTTTGTTCTGAAAGTGGGCAACGTCGCAAATAAATGTCAAATATTTCGCTGTTTTGATTAATTTGGCAATATTACTGTATGGAAATAAGAAATGTGGCTAACTAGTGAAGTAAAATATTGATTATGAAATGTAATAACTGATATCGTAACACGGAATATTTAGTTTAAAATGCAAAAAAAGTATTTGGAAACTTTCCAAGTTCCTTTTTTACACCTAAAACCGGTACAACATGAAATTCAATGTTATAATTGCAATTCATTCTAGTTCGCTAGTTAGCCACATTTCTTATTTTCATACTGTAATATTTCCAAATTAATCAAAATGAGTAAATTTTTGATAGATATTGACGACGCATATGATGTGTAACATCTGAATCTGACATCTTGGCTGACAGTACCAACCTCTCGGAAAATGGGTTGGTACCATCTGACGGCCAACTAAAGCACCGCGCGCGCTCATTGATCAAATCAAATAGCGCGCGCTTTCCTGACTTCCTGTTACACACTTCCGTCCCTTTTCACGAAATCACTCCCACAGATTGCAGGAAAAAGAGAGGAAGAACTTAAAATTAAAAAACAGTTGGCTTGATGTTTTTCTATGCGTAGCGAATTAGTGATGCATATCACTTAAACTAAGTTTAAACAAATAATTATTATATATATTATGTAGGTACAAGTCTGTAAAGAAAAAAATAAAGGAAAGAGAAAGGAATCGCTGTCAGCGGGAAAAGTGCCAAAATACTGGCAGCGTTGCCACGTTGGATGGTAATGCTGATTCTTTGGCTTAAGATTTGGCCAGTCCTCTGGTCACGTGAAGAGTCAAGATCACTTCATGAGTAGGTAATATTTTGTAAGTTTTAAATCCTGTATAAAGATCAATTGTTTAAAAATCTACTACAATAGTAATATAATAATTTAACTAATTGATTCATTCAAGGTTAGGAGTAGGTCGGTACCTACATTATATATAGGTATATAATGTAGGTAATAACTTGTATTTTTTACGTTTGAAGTGACTTTGAAGTTCTTTTAACACAAACGTTAAAAATTATAATTATTCTTGTGTTCATCATAATAAATTAATTTGTATGGCCCTGCCCTACACTATTGGAAGATGGTCATTAAAATTATTTATGGCTTGTAATTTGGTCTCGATGGTAACTGTGGTCTACTAATGGTCTTTAATTAAATATTATTGATTCATTGTTATTGTTTTTGAAGAGAAAATTTATTAAGTATTCATAAGGCACTTTTGTGAACGTCAAAAGTTACAAAAAAATTGAATTGATTCTAGTCGCCCCTTTCAAAAGGTAGTTTTCGCATGGAGAAGAATAAGCAAGTGATAGTGTGGTCCAATCTTCTATCAAATGTGGTTTCATGTTACAGGACATTTAAGCTTGTTACATCTTGCCTTGTCTTAAAGACAACATATTCAGCCTATAATGGTCCCACTTCTGGGACAGAGGCCTCTTCTCTGTGAAGAAGTGGGCCTTAATCCACCCCGCGGGCCCATAGCGGGTTCGTGGATGTCACATGTCTTCGAGTTTTCGATTCTAGAACATGCCGGTTTCCTCACGATGCTTTTCTTCACCGTTTTGAGATCAGTGGTGATAAAATAAATTACACAAAGTAAAGTGCTTGTTTGGGTTCGAACCCCCAACCTATAACTCCTAAGTCGGAGCCACTACTGCTCTCCTTCTACTGTTTCATAGTACAGTCAAGAGAAATAGTAAAAAAAGCCGAACAAATTAAATAAATGAAAAGTCAATAAGTTGTATGAAAATTAAATATCTAAGGAATTCTTTTTTTTATTGTAAATTACAATAAACGGGCCGTTTTCCAAACGGTTCCACTTAAGGGGATAAATTTTCAAGGAAATTTTCAAATATATCCTTCCTTAGTGCTCACTTTTGTTATATTTAAGCTACTTATGACGTTATCCAGAAATGTATCCTCCAGTGTACCATCAAAAACTTCATCTCTATACATCGTAAAGACTATTTCTGCTTGCAGTGCTCGGCGGCTATAGAACCGGGGCGGTAGATGTGGTCATCGTGTTCACGGGATTTTGATTTCAAACTGCTTAGATATGAAGTTTTTCGATCTAGCGCAACACGTCCGCCACAAGTTTACCAAAACTCACAACAAACATTTTTTCGCGAATCTACTGCTGGCAGGACTCCGGGCGATCTATCAATAAGGAACTCTACTACAAAATGTTATGCTTCTATGTCCAGCGGTTCAGGCAGTGCGTTGTTTGTCGGAGAATGATTCTAATCTAATCTAACTAGCCTGTATTTTCCCAATGTAGGGCAAAAACCTCCCTCTCGCCGTTCCACACAATTCTGTCTTTTGCTAGTGCCAGCCAGTCCTTTTGGTAGTAGTCAAGCTTGTCTCGCCATCTTCGTCTCGGTGCCGCGATGTCGTCGTGCGTTTAGTGGGACACAATCGGTGGTTAACTTAGCCCATTTCTCATCTGACTTACGGAAAATAAAAATATAAAATAGACAAGGCATTTGCCCAATGAGATTTCTCATCGACACAAATGACGAGCTTCCATACAAAATTTACCCCGAACGGGAATGAATTTTCAAAAAATCCTTCCTTAGTTACAAAGGAACTCTTGTGCAAAATTGCATGCTTCGCGTGAAAGTGGAGAGAAGAGTTCCTTTTCAACGTCAAATCAACGCAAAACCTAAACCACCACAAAAACCACCGTCTAGAACCAGAGGTTTATTTTAGCTGGACGTTGACGTCAGTGAATGAATTGAGGATTTTTAGATACTCTACCCAGTTTACTCAATATTAGCAACTTTTATATTATCAATTTAAGGAGCTCGTGGCCAAGGAGGAGCTCGTGGTTAAGTAGAGGAGCTCGTAGCTAAGTAATACAAGCCACACAGGTTGATCCGTCCGCTTGCCGGGGTTGGTCCGTGGATCAAACATCTTTACATACCGAGACTCCTCCGTGCCTCGGAAAGTACGTTAAGCCGTTGGTCTCGGGTGTCATTCGTAGATTTTTGACAGTCGTTACAGGTGAAATGAAATGAAATGAAATGAAATGAAATTGTTTATTCTGTAAATAGGATATTGCAATCACTTTTACACGTCATATTAAAAAAAAGAAGAAAATGCTAGATGATTTCGGCGTTTCCTATCTGACTACTCTGAGAAGAAAGACCGAAACAAACTCAGAGGTCACAGTCTCTTTTAAAGTCCAGACATAATCTTGGTCAGGCCATATGAGGACCATGTAGATTAGTGTCTGAAATGGTCTTTTGAGGAAAGAACCACACAGATTTGAGTGGACCTGTCCAGTCAGTGCAAGCATTTGTCAGTAATCGTAGAGCTCAACTCAGAACTTAAGGAGCTCAACTCGACGAACAATACCAAAGAAAGGACATTTGGATAGGTCGCATAAAGTACTCAAACTGCCAGACCATCATTTAAACTAACTGAGAAAGAAAAAATTAAAGAAAGAGGAAAAACAATAAAAATAAAATATCCACATAGTCCTCACATTCACAATAATTAAAACAATATAATACTTTACAAAGTAATCATGTTATTTTCTATATAATTTTCAACAATGTCAATATGTATATAAAAACTGGTATTTTTAATGATTTACATAATAATTAAAATGTCAAATTTTGTGGTTTTATCACAAAGCTTAGCAGAGCGAGCAGCTCAATCCCACGCTTTTTTATCTTCTAAATAATCTGAAATTTTATAGTACCCTTTTTTACAAAGTTTGGTTTTAATACAGCTTTTAAATCATTTAATGGGTAAGTTTCGAATATCAATGGGAAGTTTGTTGTAAAAGCGTATACATTGACCCATGAACGAGTTGCCTACTCTGTGGAGACGTGTGCGATGTACAGCAAGGTTGTGTTTATTCCTGGTATTTAAACTATGAATATCGGTCATTTTCTTAAAATTTGATATATTTTTGTGTACATGTAATCGTCAGAATTCCGACAGTCTGACAACCAGTCATCCCAAGGGGTATCGCATTACCCAGTTACTGGGTTGTGGAGGTCAGATAGGCAGTCGCTCCATGTTAGATACAGGTATTCAGCGGCATCCGGTTAGACTGAAAGCTGACCCAAACATAGTTGGGAAAAGGCTAGATTATCGATAAAAAACTTTAGAAACATAATATTCATCACTTTTGCGTCCCAGCGTATTGTCACTCACTCAAGTGAACATAAACATAACATAATGTAAGTATTTATATCATGCGCTATATTCTCACTCACATCGAAGATCACGACCTTCCATCATAGGTACAGTGAACAAACTTTACGCATGCACAGTTAAGAAAATATTTCTGCGGCAGCGCAGCTACCATACCAAGGGGTATGGTAGCTGCGCTGCCGCAGAAATATTTCCTAGTTTCACTCAATTATAGACAATATGCGTTAGTGTGAGTACAGGGCGTGTAACAATAAATTTGTGAACGTATTTTATGGCCCTTCTATTAAGCCGTCCTATTGTTTAACGGGATTTAACGATATTCCCACTAAATAACAATGGTACTTAGACAGTAAACTTATTGTTATTACAGTTGCAAAATTTAAGCAATAAACAAAAAGCTCGGATAACATTGTATGAACTGCCGTGCCCATTAAAATATCATCTCACATACAAGTGAGCATAGTACGCGCCTAGTGTGAGTGTCACAGTTCCATACATAATTATATTAATACGAACACGACTAAAATACGCTTCGTGCATCCTACTGGCCAAAACGCATGCATCGGGCGATCGAGTCGTGAGCCGTGCTATACGATTATCGCCTTAAAGGTGAGCTTGCGGAAGACTGGCCCATTGTACATAATAATAGGAAAACACGACAACGTGAATTCTTATCTCTACGTACACTGACGTCACATATTTTCTTATGTGTAAAGATGTTGTTATCTACTATGCAACTATTGTTAGGTGATTCATCAATGTGGTACTGTTATGTGATTGAGAGCGAAACTCACGTGGTGTGTATTGTAGTTAAACATGTTTACGCTAATTTTAGCGTAAACATGTTTAACGCCAATATAGTTCACTACGAACATCATCATCATACTCCTGTCCTTGTCCCTTGTAACGTGGGGGTGGCGCACCACGTTTTCTTCTTCCACTCTCCCCTGTCAACCGCCACGCTATCATTCACTCCCTCCCTTCTCTTTTATATTCCTCACACAATCCATCCATCTTTTCTTTGTCCTCCCTCTCTTTGTCCTTCCATCTACATATATATACTCCACTCCTTTTTGTTCAAATAACTTCTGTCTGTCTGGCGCGTCAGACTCTTACTGACTAAAACCCACCCGTGTTCCTTCATTTGCCTGTACGTTGCCAGGGGCCACGGTATCCCTTTCGGACTTTCCCGAAATCCCGGCAGGCATCGGTCCTTTCGGACCCCTTCAGTTGCTGACATCTCTTTGAGTCGCGCGTGGAACACAACGCGCCGTCGACCCAGGCCTGGTCTTACCATTGCTCACCGTCCGCAAGCCCACGCCTACGGTGGCCGGAATCGGCCTGCGATTCCCGACGCCCAGGGCGTCTCCTGCGGCGGCTAGGGGCGTGAGGGCGCGGAATTTGCCTCTCCCTCACGCGTTCCGCCTCCTCTTTTGCGAGCATTACTGCTTCGCAGAAGGAGGTGACGGCCTCCCATGCTCTCTCGCTCCGTACCATGGCCTGGACTAGGGCCGGACGCGAGAGATCCCCGCCACCGATCGCCTCCACGAGGACACGGTGATGCTCTGCCCAAGCCGGGTAGACCTCTACCATAT
Source organism: Xanthia icteritia (assembly GCA_949128155.2). Classification (NCBI taxonomy): domain Eukaryota; kingdom Metazoa; phylum Arthropoda; class Insecta; order Lepidoptera; family Noctuidae; genus Xanthia; species Xanthia icteritia. The sequence goes on from OX421953.2 coordinate 5,235,887, forward strand.
GCTCCACCGTGTCTTCTGGCTGATCCACGCAATATACTCCACTCCTGATATAGTAATATAGTCCAATACGAACGTGAGGTCTCCTAAAAGTGCGATATCCTAAAAGTGCCAAGTAAAAAGTAACCTTATTAGAAGGCAGAAAAGTCGTGAAACGGCCGTTTCTGTCACATTCAAATTCTAATGCCAAATATTTAATTTCGCACACACCAACATGGGCACATTGGGCACTTATAAAACGTCAGAAACTAGCTTCTGACGTATAAGTGCCCAATGCTGGTCGCACTTTAACCTGTAGACGGATTTAGTAACTTATTCGGTGTAGAGTGATCAGAAGCTTTCTAAATATTCCTTTCTTCCTAAAATTACGTCGAAATTCAGACTACCTACTAAATTCAGCTATCTGCAAGCCAAGCCAATTCTCGAACTCAAATTCATGGTAAACGAGACTTAAACACAACATTAATCCAACAATATATTTTTGAAACCTTTATAGGCGTCAACGGGTAAGAAGATAGGCAATTCTGTACCAAGGCCAGCATGCTAACTTCGAAAGTTCCAGTAGAAATGTTGCAAGAACTGTTTTTGTAAACAGACAAAACACACACTCGTCTAAGGGCATGTGTACAAATATAGGGTAATCTTAACAGACTACTTGACAGCTGTCAAGATAAGAAACACGTCAGTATGCATTATGACTTCGTTTAATTAAACAAATGAGTTTAAATAAAGAACATTCTACACTTGCAATGGAAGTATGTTGGGATTATGCAAGGTAAACATGGACCAGGAAACGTTCTAGTAAAGAGTCAAGTGCAATTTTCTGAGTCACATCACACTCATTTTATTTCGGTAGATACCTACTTATAGTATCAGCCTATTATTGTCCTACTGCAGGGCAAAGGCCTCTTCTTTTATAGAGAAGGCACGAGCATTGATCACCACGCTTGCTCAAGATGGGTTGGCGATTTCAGACTTACATATAAGGCGCCATCTTCACCGGCGAGAGAATCGCAGCGATAGGCGCCGTGCCATCAACTTCTCGCCTCGAACAACAAAGATTAATTAACAACAAAGATTTATTTAGAACTGCAAATGATGTGAATCCAAGAAATCGTAGAGATCCATTCACACTCGTACTAAATGACGTTCCTAGATCTACAAAATATAATAAGAACTGTTTAGCAATGTGTGTACGTATTTATAATAATATACCAAGCAACTTAAAAACGTTGACTTCTAGAGCATTTAAGCACAAACTATATAAATGGCTAAATATGCAAAATATCTATTCTATTAAAGAATTTATAGAGACTAAATATGCTCCAACAATTGTATAATACTATGTGATGTAACGCATGCCGACAAGTTTGCATGCTATGTATGTATAGCAAAACATGTAAGCACTAATTTTAATGTAATATCTGTAATACCATGTTTTAATGCAAATAAAAATGATTTGATTGATTGATTGATCGATGATACAGATTGCTCCATACAGTTTCTAGTGAATTTGATGCCACGGCGTAACTATAGCTGCGATACTCTCGCCTGTGTAGATCGCTCCTTAGTCCAGGTTTCCTCACGATGTTTTCCTTCAATGATGTCAGTAACGTCCAAGATAGACTAACTTAACGCTATTTATCGTAATGTTCACTGAAAAAAAAGGGTTCCATGATGCAGCATACAGCATAATCAGCTTATAATGTCCCCACTGCTGTGACATCGGCCTCCTCTCTTCGAGAAGGAGTGGGCTGTAATTCACCACGCGGGCCTAGTGCGGGCTGGTGGATGCCGTCACTGTCGCTGAGCCACCATTACTCAATCGATCCGCCTATAGATCATGTCCCATGTAACATGAACATAACTCATCAATCTGCCTGCCTTTCCCCAATTATGTTGGGGTCGGCTTCCAGTCTAACCGGATGCAGCTGAATACCAGTATTTTACATGGAGCGACTGCCTATCTGACCTCCACAACCTATTATATCTTTTCTAAGTCCCTTTTTGATACACGCGGTGAAAAGTTATGACAAACTTAAACCTCAAGTTAATCTGAAGGCGGTACAGCTATCACGCATACAGATACTAAAGGGGGTGACCAAATTAAAGGCTTTTGCACAACGGTCATACATTTCGTTTCACCAATTCGTTTTGGAACTGTTTGTGAATTTACTTCACTTTTGCTTTTAAGGGCCTATACTACCTCAAATTGCTTACCACGATCCTCTGTTATATCGAAAATACTGCAGCATTAATTTTGAAATAAATATATGTTAAAGTTGAGGATTAATCTTAAGTACTATGTTTGACGAAAACGCGATTCCATAAAAAATACTCGATAGAAAAGAGCCGCGAGCTCCCCTTTTTTCTACCGTATTTTATTCTTTCAGGATAACAGCCACTTCCTGCTCTGCTATGTTTGACCCTCTTAGTGGGTCTTTTAAAGAAAATCATTAAATAATGAATGGGTTTCTTAATGAATATTATGGTAAGTTTCAGGTAAATGTTATGATGATGGTCATTTTACACAACCAGTAAGAAACCAGATGCCTTAATTATTATTGTTAGGTAGAGGTCATGAATGTCTGTCCCTGAAAATGAGCCTGTAATGTAACTGTTTACCTCGAATAAGTAAGGAAAGTTGGTCGATGATCCGGCAGAAAACCAAAGTCGTCGACATAGTCTGGATAAGCAAGATGAAGTGGAAATGGACCGGCCATATTAGCCGTAGAACCGATGACCGTTGGCGTAGACGTGTTCTCGAGTGGAGACCGCGAATCGGCAGACCGCGAATAGGACGCCCTCAGGCAGGTGGAGCGACGACTTTTGCAGGGTCGCTGGTAGAAGCTGGATTAGAGTCACAAATCGATTTGAATGGCGTGTAATAAGAGAGGCCTATGCTCAGCAGTGGACTGTACAGCAGTCCACTGCTGATTAAGGAAAGATTTCTTTAGAGATTTCTTTAGAAATAAGCATCACCTTTGTACGTATTTTTCTGTTCTTTTCTTCTTGTCTGTTTATATATGTGTGTACATAAATGTTTAAATAAATAAATAAATAGAAAGTTAGTTTGATTTTCTTCTTCTGTGAGTCTACCTGTTTTCCGAAGTATTTTTTATGTTTATCAACGATAATGTTTGAAGGAGAATATTGCTCAGCAAATAGGTAATTATTACAAATGATTAGCGTATCTATAAGCCGTGCGCCCGATGGCATCTGGAAAAAGACGAACTTCCACAACCTTTTAACAGCCTCTCTGGTGCAGTGGTTAGACCACCTGTCTCAGACCCAGAGGTCCCGGGTTCAACTCCCAGTGGGGGCAAAATATTCTGCTCGGTTTGTTTGGTGGTAGGCCTTGTTCTAAGTCTGCCTAGCTAGCTACAACCATCTTATATCAGTCTGTCGCCATAACAACAATGTTAACAGCCTTGTTCTTTTTAGGTAGTTAGAGGTAAGATAGCCAGTTCCTCTGTGGTTGAGGATTTCGAGTGAAGCTGCTGCCACGTTCGGCTGGATTATCACTTACCATCAGGTGAGATGCAGGACATGAGCATGCCTGTTGGGGGTACAAAAAAAAACTCTCATCCACAATTTAAACCCTTTTGGGAAAAATATCTTCAAAAATCTTACGTTAATGCTAATCTTTGTTAAGTATATAAGGGACATTTGCAAAACATGTTTCTAGACCTAGCGGTTTAGGATGTTCGTTGTCTGACATAGAATGAATTAATTGAAGATTTTTATAGTAGATAGTATGGTTTTCTACTAATTTTTCTGTTTTTACCCGTGATAACCTGTAATTGGCTTTATGTTTCTTAATCAACTGTTATCCATTTGTTATTGCTGTTGGTTCTCCTATTAATAAATAAATAAATAATTGATGTGATAAATAATCATCCTCTATTGCTTTCAGTCAGGTTAACTTCAAGAAAACTCCTTCATGACTCCGGCTCAGTAAAAATTTACTAAATAACTAGTCAAAATGAAACATAATATCTTTATTATTAAAATGCACTTTAATAACATAACAAAATGAAATAATAATTACATAACATTAATGAAACTGACACAGCAGTAAATAATAAAATATGGCTAAATAAATAAGAAAATTATTCGTTATTCTCTGTGTTTCAACGTTTCTTCTTCAATCCCGCGTATTATATTTTTATCGACTAGTAAATAATTTTACGTCAAATTATAGATTTTCCGTCATTGTACAATGATGTGTAATATATAATAATAATTGTGCCTGATGTGCATTTGTTTTGGTCATAAATTAATATAATTGGAAATATTTTACAGCTGTAATTAACGATAAATATGACTATTACACACGCATCACTAGTCTTTAAAAAAAAGAATATGAGAAGTGGACATCTCGAAAAAACTACATTGACGTTACGTTTCCTTATGTATCACTCGAAGTTCAAAGTCTTTCAATCCTCCAAAAACGGGATTTCTTACATATATCTTCCGTAGATCGTAATAGTGAAGTTCAGGCCACAGCCCCTCTGGGTCTTCAGCTTGAGCTTCACGAATCGCTGACCAACACCGCCAGCGGAAACACTTGGGTATCCTCCCGAACCATCGCGTTCATTATCCTTGATATAGATAGCTCTGATTATCGCGTAGTTCTGTAGACCCGGTTCAGGATATTCGATGATACTCGATCGTACCATGAAGGGGAAGCCGTATTTGACCTCGTCAGTTTTGTACACCATTGCGTCACCGTAGGTTGCCTGCCCAAGCACCAGGTCGTGGCTCTGGCAGGTGGCAGCGGCCACTAGACAGAGTAAGATAGCAACACTTAAAGTTTTCATATTGTTCGTTCGTTTAGCACTGAAGTGATAATTAGCTGGAGATGGTTTATATAGATCTGGATGGCATTATGTGAGATGGAGGCAGTAAGGAAATTACTGAGAAGGTGTCAGATTAACTAATAATATTTTAGTTTACGTTTTTTTTTTATATTTTAACCAACAATTGTTTACTCTATATACATTTCTGATTTAAAGAGTAACATATTCAAGTGCAACAATTAATTACAGGTTAACACCACATGCACAAAAAACGGCTTACATAACATATTTATAGCTTATTGAAATTAGGATTTATACATACAAAAAATAATAATTAAAAGCATTAATAAAGAATATTATCAAATCATTCAATTCTGTATACAACATAAAAAAATCATTGGTATGTAAATTACTTATTAAATTTATAATTGATTAAATGATGATTGGTTGATATAAAAATCAAGTAAGCCATATTAATGGCTTTCTTTTCCAGTCATCGCTATCACTATTATCATCATTTGGGCCGATAGAAGTTCACTGCTGGACATAGGCCTCACCCAAGCATCGCCACTTCCACCGGTTCTGTTCTACTCGCATCCAGCGGATTTTTACGGTCTTCACCAGGTGATCGGTCCACCTTGTGACAGGCCTTCGAACGGTCTTTCGGTACGCTCTTAGTACCTATGGCAATAGTTGTATTTTATTTGCTAACTTTCCGGATGGCAAATGTCTTGTGTTATATTTCTACTTGATAAGCCATAGGTTATGTACTTTTTAAATGTTAAGCTGCATACATCTTGGAATTCTTGGCCCTGACACAGAGCAGAGTGGCGATCCCACAAAACTCGTTCTTTCTTAAGGGGGAAATTCAAATTTTCTTTTTGCAGGTCAGTGTCAAGTTATATGTTCATAAAAATATGATTCGCCACTGTAACAAATATGGCTTTACAGAATTATAATCATTAGAATCAGGAATACAACTCCTTATGTTAGCATAATCTTCAAATGTCATGATTTCATGAAATAGTAATTCAATAGGATTACTTGAACTTAGAGAGTTGTATTGGTGTTTTTATGATTACAATTCTATAAATAAACATTTGATACGGCCGCGAATCATTTTAAGATCAACATACAATCTGATACTGACCTGAAAATTGCAAAAAAGTAAGTAAATTTGAATTTCACGGGCTACCCTGATGCTTTCGCCTTAAAACGAGAAGAGATTTTTGCCCTGCTTTTTGAATGTTAGGTACCTGCAGATTGACTAATATATCCACTTCATGTTCTTAACTTACATTTACGCATAAATGAATATAAATAATGTACACACTACATAATAATACTGCCATTCTAGGTCATTATCTGATTAGATTTTTCACAACAATGTCGGGTCGGCTTCCAGTCTAACCAGATGCAGCTGAAACCAGTAATTTACATGGATCAACTGCCTATCTGACCTCTGCACCCTAGTTAATGGGTAACACGATACCCCTTTGCAAGACTGGTTGACAGAATTTCGAGTTTTTGAGTACTCGTAACGACTGTCAAAGATTTAGAAATGGCAGCCGGGACGAAATGCTTAACGTGCTTTCAAAGTCAAAGTCAAAGTCAAGTCAAATAATTTATTTCAATTAGGCACAAAAAGGCACTTTTGAACGTCAACATTTAAATAATAATTGATTCTAGTTGCCCCTTCCAAAAGGTAGTTTTCGTATGGAGAAGAATGGGCAAGAAACTCCACCGTTGCTCTTTTAAAATGTTTTCACAATATCTTGTATACATCAATTATATCATTATATGTGAAGACGATGCACCTAGAATAAGATTACTATACCACGTTAGGTAAATATAATGAAAAATTAAGGAATGACAGATAAATTAATCATGTGATAGATGCATGGTGCTCACATATTTACAAACATTGTAAAATTATACGATATTCCTAGAATTTTTACAAGTAATATAACTCAGTGTGTGAGTTCGAGTAATCACAGAATGTAAAACCAATATAAAAAAAAAAAAAAAATATATATATATATTATACAATTAAATTAGCAACCAGTTACATTTTGTCTAGATTCCGAGGCACGGAGGAGTCACGGTATGTAATGGATGGTGACCCATGCACGAACCGATATCAGCAAGCGTTGCTTAACCTTGAAGGTCGATCCGTGCGGCTGTTATTATTTAGCCACGACCCATTTTGGGTGACGTGTTAAATTTAATTTCCTGCCTGAAAGTTCCTGTCTCTCTCTAGCATACACAGGTCTACTAAACAAACTGCCTGAAAGAGATGTATCCATCATGTCATAAGACACGGGTTTGATCAATGTCACGGACTAACAAACATGTTTCTAAAAAAACAAACAGTTTCCGCTGTACCGGGAAATTTTATATGATCAGATATTATTAATAGATGGTTTTATAAATCTTCTCCTTAAACTTAAGCTAACTTAGCTGTCTTGTATGGATCAGAATTTTTGGACACAAAAGGGATGAATCATGCATGAGAGGCATGTTGTATGCAGCTGAGTTGAGAGTACTAAGAGGGACGTGCGGTGTTACGCGAATGGATAGAATGAGGAATGAGTACATAAGAGGAAGTCTGAAAGTGGCACTGGTGACTGAAAAGTTGTGCGGAAATCGGTTGTTATGGTATGTGATGCGGAGGAATGAGGAAAATGTCGTAAGTAAAGTTTTGAGTATGAATGTGGATGGCTATAAGAGTAGGGGAAGACCAAAGAAACGATGGATGGACTGTGTGGAAGATGATATGGCTAGAAAGGGAGTGACTACTGAGATGACAACTGATAGAGAAGTATGGAAGAAAAAGCACAGGCTGCGCCGGCGCCGGTCCCAAATAAATTGGGATAAGGGCAAGAAAATGATGCTTTTTTCAGCTTTTCAATCTCAATACTTGAAACTTTATTCTTTTGCCTGCTGGCTCATGCTGCTCATTGCTGGCTCAGTTACTTTTAGTCGGCGCAATTTTTTTTTGTCTATCATTCTCCCCTAGCAGTGGTCATCCACTCCCTTTTTTATATCAGCCTTTACACTTGATCCTTCCATCTTTTCTTTGGTCTCCTTCCTCTTCCCCTACATCCATCAACATTTATATTCATTACTCTCTGAATCGTGTGTTTCATGCCTTTCTTATATCCAGTCAGAATACCACTATATCTCGAGTTAATCTGCCTAGCCTTTAACAAATACAGTGCTTTTTCCTTTGCATTGCCGCATCAGTATGTTGAGGTCGGCTTCCAGTCTAACTGGATGCTACTGAATACCAGTGTTTTACATGGAGCGACTGCCTATGACCTGATCTCCAGAACCCAGTTATTGAGTAACACGATACCCCTTGGCATGACTGGTTGTCAGAGTTTTTGAGCTTCTGATTACTGTCAAAGATCTATGAATGACAGCCGGGACCAACGGCCTAACGTGCTTTCCGAGGCACGGAGAGGTCTCGATATGTAATGGATGGTCATTTATCCACCTTTGATCGTCCCGTGCGGCTGTTATTATTTAGCCACGTAGTAACTCGAGTCTAGTCTTTTAAATAAGTACTATTGAAGAACTTCATATATAAGCAGTTTGAAAACAGAATTTCACGGAATTCTGTTTTCAAACTGCTGTGACACAATGACTACATCTGTTACGTCCCCGGTTCTATAGCGGCCGAGCGCTGCAAGCAGAAATAGTCCTTACGGTGTACAGATATGAACTTCGATGGTACCTAGTGTAGGTAATCCCATGTTTACTTACTCAAGGGTGTTCATATTCGTGTTACTATCTAATTCTGAGGTGAATAGGTCAACAAGGTTGGTAGCGGGATTTCCTAAATTCCAATTTTACGTAAATCTAGGTATAGTCACCGGCACGTAACTTGGCAAGAATCGTAGATGCGCGGAATTCGATTTCGCTTGTTTTTCTTAACATACATGTTCAAAAATAAATTATAGTAATAGATTAATGACATATAATAAGAGTGTCAATTTTGTTATTGCACTAAGTGTATATGCGCAAACTTACTCCCAATACGTCAAAACGTTACGACTGCGACTTTACTAAGTTTTAGTGTCTCTGTCTTATCATCAGTTACGTTATTGGTACCTAATCATCTAGTGGTCACAAACGCAGCTACTGCTGAGCAAGAGGTCGCTGATTCAATTCCCAGGTCGGACAAAGTGTTATTCCATAAGAAATTTCTCAGTAGCAGCCCGGAGTCTGGATTTGTGCCCGGTTGATGGCAATAGGGTCGCCCTCTATTACACTGGCGAAGTGTGGGTGTAATAAAAAGTACACATCTGCCCAACCCTTCGTGGAATACAGGCGTGATGTTTTTAATGTTATTTAAACCGACCCCAACACAAGGCTGAAAAAGGCTAGGCAGATTGATTTCATCTAGGTAGGTACGAAGTTTTAGTGTCAATTCAACATTAGGAATTCAGGATACTCTTTTGGCTAGTTCCACAAAGCCGAGAGATGAAGTTTTTTCATTAAATATAATTAGATAAGTCCACATCGCTTGATTTCCAGCTGGTGAGATGTCCCCATTGCTCACAAGCGCGTTTTATTAAAGTCGAACGGGGGCTGAGGATACACTATGGCAAGATCCACAAATCTCATAGTGTAACTTTGTGCCCCCCAGCCACATCCCCAACATCAGCAGTGCTATTCTGTAACCGTCTCACCGTGAAAACTTAGGTGAAGTGAGCTCGGAGTGAGCTGTCATTTCACCTGCTGCTAGGGACTGACAGCTCACTCCGAGCTCACTTCACCTAAGTTCTCACGGTGAGATGGTTACAGAATAGCACTGCAGCACCTTGATCAAAGTTTGTGGAAAAAATATATAAAAAAAAATATAAGTATAATATATTTTGTCACGGAAGTAGCAACAATTTCCTTATTAACGTTTTCGGAACAGGAAACAATGGTAGAGCCTAAAGCAACCTGCACTATAAGGTAAATAAACACTGATGAAGTTTTTACAACATAATATTGAAACATGTTCAACACTTATAATGTTAGCAAACAAGACTGAATGGTCTACTAAGAATTGAAACGTGTGAATGAATTATTCAAATCACCGTTAGTACATAATTAAGATGTGTCATGGAACTCGTGATGAAAAAATTAGCTTGGTACTATAGAAGAACTTCAAATCTAAGCAGTTTGAAAACAAAATCCCGTGAACACGATGACCACATCTATTACCGCCCCGGTTCTATAGCGGCCGAACGCAGCAAGCAGAAATAGTCCTTGCGATGTATAGATATGAACTTCTTCGATGGTACATCTTGCCTTGTCTTTAGGTGTCAATATTATCAGTTTACAATGTTCCCCACTGCTGGGACTCAGGCCTCCTCTCTGTGAGAGAGAGTGGGCCGTTATCCACGACCTGTGACTGTACCGACACCTCTTCAAGTAGTAGAATTATTTTAATATTACTAGTAGTGCGGAAAAGATTGACTGCTTTATAAGGTGGTGGTTGCCCCACTGGGCTCAGTGCGGGTTGGCGGATGACGTATGTCTTTGAATTTTTGGTACTGAGGCCTGCCGGTTTCTTCACTATGTTTTCCTTCGCTGCATCGCGCATAAGAATAAACAAACATTTCCTTAAGTTTTATTACTAGGGACTTTACTTTCATGACTAATTCCAGGAAAATGATGAAACAATACACCGATTGTCGAGGTCTTTAGATGCGGTCAAGATTGTTTACTCGATGACGTCATTTCTTCAAACAAGGCCTTTTCTCTCGTTTGTTTTGTTAGCACTTCCTTACATTATAATGACATGTGTGATGTTCAATTGTTTTTATGATGATTAGTACTGCAGCTAATATAGTAATCGTTGGGTACAAATTAAAAGATTTGTCATCTTGTGTGTGACAAGTCATAAATGAGCAATTGTGTTCGTGTATTTCCGTTCGTCCCATTGCCATCGTCCCACTGGTGGGACGAACGGGAATTTAATAAATAATATTCAATTTATTCCCGTTCGTCCCACTGATTTGTTGGTGGGACGAACGAGAATAATTATGTAATTTTATTTTTAATTCCCATTGGACCCACTCATTTATTTGAGTCTGTTTGTTACATGATAATAAACACTTACTTATCCTAACTAATCTATAATTTTTTATATAAAAGAAACCGTGACTGACTGAGAACTATCAACGCACAGTCTACTGGCACTAGGAACGTGAAATTTTGCACACGGTTTCTTTTTATAATGTAGAGGAGCACTAAGCAAGGGGTATGGAAATTTGTCCTTTAAGGTGGTGAAAAGAGGGTAGGATACTTCATCGTCGACTCGACGGCGATGTGAACCTCTCACATCGCCGTCGAGTCGACGATGAAGTATTTGGGACTAGTCCTCGACAGTCGATGGAACTTTCTGGAGCATTTCCGACGTTTGGCTCCCAGACTGGACCGGGGCTGCCTTGAAGTGGCTCCTGCCCAATCTAGGGGGTCCAAACGCCTCCTGCCGGACGCGGGGGTCGTGCGGTCCATGGCCTTTTATGGGGCACCGCCGCGCTGTGGGCGCGTTCTTTGAGGCGGCGGCCAGCCCGCCCAATAAACGCATAACAAAGGGTCATGGCCATCCAGCTGGTCCGGGGTTACCATATGGTCTCCGGTGAGGCGGCGAACCTCTTTGCCGGATTGCCGACAAAAGGAGGTGAAAAGAGGGGATTTTGTTTGTATGAAAAATCTTATATTCCAGTTAATAAACTTGAAATTTGGCACCAAAAGTACTAGGCTTGCGTGACTTCAAGATGGTATTTCAAACATTAGTATTATCCCACTAATAGGATTTGAATGAAATTTGACACAGATATTTTATAACTAGATATTGCACGAGGCATCGCCCGCGAAAAAATAAATGCGACAGTAACTCTGTCTGTTACCTTTTTACACGCCTTAACGGCTAAACGGATTTGGATGAAAGGGATAGACCATGACGGGTTAGGATTTAGGACACTTTTTATTCCGGTATTACGTTCCCGTGAGATTCCTATATAGACGCGGGCGAAACCACGGGAAAAAGCTAGTAATGTTATTAATGCGAACGTGAGTTTCTTTGTTTATTTGTTACGCTTTCACGCTACAACGGCTGAACGGATTTAGATGCAATTTGATAATAACCATACAAATATATTCAGTGGATAACTTCATAGACTCAACTAACTTACAAACTATTAATGACATCGGATACTTTTTATCTCGGTAGTACGTTACATGCATATAAGATGGTATTCTATTCACGACACGTTGTGCACAATTTCTGCGCAGTAACCTAATCAAAATGACTAGGCTTGCATGAACTAACGATAGTATTTCAATCATTAGTATTATCCCTAATAGGATTTGGATGAAATTTGGCACACAGATAGTTTATAACCTGAATTTAACACATAGGATACTTCTTATCTCGGTAGTACATACTAATGATTGAAATACTATAGTCAATTCATGCAAGCCTAGTAATTTTTGTTAAGTTACTGCTCAGAAATTGTGCACAACGTCTCGTGAACAGAATACCGTTTTGTATGCATGCAACGTACGCCAACCCAGGTCATTAATACTTTGTTAGTTAGTTTAGTATAAAAAGTTAATCAAATGGATCTACACTTGCCAAATTTCATCTAAATCCGTTCAGCCGTTTTAGCGTGAAAGCGTATCAAATAAACAAACAAACTCACTTTCGCATTTATAATATTATTAGTTAAGATAAATAAGTGGTTTTCACCAATGAACAACTAGACTCAAATTATTTAATGAGACCAAAAAAGAATTAAAAATAAAATTTCTAAACTTATCCCGTTCGTCCCAACAACAAAATCAGTGGGACGAACGGGAATAAATTGAACATTATTTATTAAATTCCCGTTCGTCCCACCAGTGAGACGACGGCATTGGGACGAACGGGAATACACGCTTTTGTTGGTAATTTAATAATGTATAATAATAAATTATTTATTAAAAAAAAAAGTGTTACAGTTTGTTACAGTAAATATAATTTTAAAGAGTAACAATAACAGGATTGAATTGAGCCTTAAGGATCGCCAGCCCAGGCTCCCACAAAAGGAGCACATTTTTTTTAATAGAGACTGCTTAGGACTATAAGATGCAAATGTATGTAAACTTATATTTACTTACTAAGTGTGTAAAGTGTTAGTATGTGTGTGTTATGTGATGTAAGTGTGGTGTGCGTGTGTTTTTATTGATGATGAATTGAATATCATCATAGTTTCAACAGACTTGCAAAATAATGAAACCCCTTTCTTATTTTGTTCATAAAATTATGCGGGATTGGAGTTACCGACGTTATTTACTGAGTTAGCAATTTGAAGTGGCAGTGGGCCGGCAATGTCTGTCGAAGGTCGGATGCCGTTGGAGTAGAAAATTCCTTGGCTGGAGGACGCCTATCCGCCTACGTAGCGTGGGTCATCCCTTCGCTGGATGGACCGACGACTTTTAATAGAGGCTGGGACAGACTGGCACGTGTTGTACTAGCACAACTTGGGACATAGGCTTATGTCCCACAATGCTCTGAGTTTGGCCGAATTCATTAATATTTAATTACATAATGTTACATTCACAAATGTCATGTCTTCATTACATAAATTTCTAAATTTATGTCTGTAATTTTGATGGTATATTCTATCCACCTATCTATCTGTTACGGGTTACCTTTTGTTTTCAGTTTGTTACGTTGTAAGTATTTCTAAGAAAATAATGTTTTGTTTGTAATATCATCTTCTTGATTGATGCAACTGACGTAATTTCCGTTACTCAAAATAGTTCTATTATCAACATGATACATCGTTTTTGTAGAAAATGTAAATATATATTATGCTTAAATAAACAAGACTGCAATACATGAATAATGTAAAGTTTGCATAATTATCTGTGTTTATCTTTTGTTAGAAACATTTCACAAGATAATAATTCATTCACCTCTCAGATTTCTATCGAGGCAAACCACAGAACTGTCCAATACCCTAATTGCGTAATACACGATCAATCAGAATCTGAATATTTTTGAAACAAAATGCTAATCCATTGCTTCATAAGTTCGAAAAAAGAAATATGCTCAATAACGTAGATAACGCAATGAATGTTGTTGAACTCTCAAAATGAAACAGATTAGTCGTAATCGCTTACGAAAATGTGTTGCGTAATTAGATAGAGCTGATTGACATACTTATACAAATGAATATACTTTGCTATTGTTTTATTTTTGCGTAGTTTTTGGTGCGTACTGGAAATATATATTATAGCTCCGTCTGAGGTGCCGAGGTGCCGAGGTGGTGAGGTGACGCGCCCACGCTATTTACCCTGCAGAAAAAACTAATTAGGATTTTAGTAAATATTGAAGCCACCGACAGCTGTAAACCCCACTTTCAGGAACTAAAGATTTTATCCCTACCATGTCTCTATATATTTGAAGTTTGTAAGTTCGTGCGTAAGTACCCAGATTTCTTTACAAAAAGAGAGGACATACAAACAAAAATTATTTTAAGACACAAAAATAGATTAAACCTGCCAACATCACGATTAAAAATGCACTCCGATAGTACCTTTGTCATGTCCGTAAAAATTTATAATAAGTTACCTGCATGTATTAAGAATTTAGAGAAATATAATATATTTATTAATAAATTGAAAATCTTCCTAGAAAACAAATGCTACTATAGTATAGGCGAATACTTAAATGATAAATTATAAATATGAAAAATAATTAAATCACATAATAAAAATAATAATATATTAATAAAACTACCTAGGAATTATAATAATTAAATCACATGATAAATAAATGAAAGAATAATTAATAATTTAAAAGAAAATGGTTTCTTTTTTAACAAAAGTTACTAAATACAAGTACCTATATACTGGTTATTTGACTTCCTACCTATAATAACACCCAGCGTACTTCCTCCTCTCTCCTACTTTTGATCTGCTGTGCCCGACAGGGTCCATAATTGAGACTTATGTAACTGTTTCCCTACCAACTGTATACATTATGGTACGCAATAAAGAATTGAGAATTGAGGTCACTCGATGATTACTATGAAAAATATATCGTAACATGTCTTGCTATAATTTGTATTATAGCTACGTCTGTGGTGGGCTTAAAACTGTAGGTACCGATAATCTAGTAGAAGTCTCGTTTGATATAGGTACTTATCAGGCAAGACACTTAGGTACTTACGAAAATTCACAGAAATCTACAACGCAAATCTACGGAAATCTCAATCAAATAATTATATTAAAAAGAAACACAAATAACGAAATCGATCAATTTATTTACATATAATCACAATTTTCCACTTCGGACAATCACTTAAAACTTCCTCGCATATTGTGTATCACCAAGATACTGGGCACCTTTACTGAAATATCCTTCATTAGGGTTGTTCGCAAAAACCTCAATTTCGAATCTATATCCCCGTAAAATAGAGGGACTCTTCAATCCAACAGTCACACTTCTCTGACCAATTCCACCACTTTCGACAAACGCTTCCCCATCCTTGTTTTCTCTCAAATCAGTGATATACACAGCATCGATAATTTCGTTGTGAGGTGCATTGATTATAACGTCGTCAGTTCTTCTCCATAGTGCAGGATCAGCTTCCTTGATTTCACCATATATCTTCTTCGATCTCGGTGACGCGTACCCAACTCGAATATCGTTCGATTCTGCTATACTTAAGTACAGCACAAGTATAGAAAATATCACTTTAGAATACATTTTGACTGTTGATCGTGGACTGATATCTTCAAATGGCACGTTTGTAGTTATTTCCTAAGGTTTATATAGTAGACAGAACTATATGGGTTCTTCAATGAGATCATACCTATGTACATATTACTTCTTCAGTATTGGTCAATTTGCAGTTATATGTGAACGAGTAAACATCTCTATAGTTGGACATGTTGTGGATTTAATTTAGAGATACTAGGAAATAACATAACAACAGACTCATCATGTACATAAGGTGTGTTCCACAAGGAGAGGACGCGGCGAGAACCTTTTGCCGATTATGAAGATGTGTCAGATCGTTATTTATTGCCACAATCAGTTTGGTGGCTTTGACAGTTGGATTGGTAACATTACTGCAGCCCATTACACTGTGTTTTAGAAATGTGTGGACATATTTAAGGGTGTCATAATTTGCGAAGCAGTAATACTCGCGAAGGAGGAGGCAGAACGCGCAAGGGAGAGGCAAATTTCGCGCCCTGACGCCCCTAGCCGCCGCAGGAGACGCCCTGGACGTCAGGAATCGCAGGCCAATTCCCGGCTACCGTAGACGCGGGCTTGCGGACGGTGAGTCCGATAAGGATCAGGCCCGGGTCGACGGCGCGTTGTGTTCCACGCGCGCCTCAAAGAGATGTCAGCAGCTGAAGGGGTCCGATAGGACCGATGCCTGCCGGGGTTGCGGGAAAGTCCGAAAGGGATACCGTGGCCCCTGGCAACGTACAGGCAACTGAAGCAACATGGGTGGGTTTTAGTCAGTAAGAGTGAAAAAAAAAGGTGTTATAATTTTGTATGTGACAGCTGATATTTTTCCCGATTACGATGTTGGACCCATGGAGAATGTTTTGATGGTCTGTACCAAACCCTTAAATATGACCACAGATTTATGTTACACACTGTATAAGAAGACAGGGGCTGTCCGTCCTTATGATTTTTTTTTTTAAGTAGTGTTTCAGATAACGGTTGATATTGTATGGAAGAAAAAATCCTACCGCTACAACCCCAACAAAATAAAGATGAGGCGGCATCTATATCGCCACATGTGAACAACGCATCACACTGACGTCACGTAAAATCCTGCATCGCGCAAGCAGAGTTTTCGATGACTAGTTGTCAATGTATCTGCAAAAGTGACCTGACGTAAACGCGTTTGATGACAGTGGAACATGATTGTAGCGTCCGCACCAAATTTACTCCTTGTGAACACAGCCTTAATCGTCGTTAAATTATATTTACGCTAATAACAATTTTAATTTGTAATCGTCCATTGTTATGTTTGTTATGCTCTAGTCACAGTTCCCTTCAGGGAATCGATATTTTCCACTATATGGCTAATTTTACGCTTAATTGATTTATTAACGAGTTTTTATGGTAACATGAACTGTAACATCATCATTGCTGGAATGATGTACAAAAATTTAAGTAGAAGAATAATTATTCTCGCAGTTGGTGCCTGAGATGCAAGTTTTTATTAACATCTCCGAGCCACTACGCAGTTTCAGAAAAGCAGTGCGGCTATTCCGCAGTTCTGTCTTTGTATATGTTTGATTTTATTTTATTTATCAAGGGATAATAAAGAACTACGACATATGTAATACATAAGGTTACCAAAACTTTAAGTAGTAATGTTGCAGTCCATTGCATTATCCGCAGATAAGACATATTAAATCATATTAGATCAGTGGTTGCCACTAGGCGAGCATTACCAAAATGAACAAATATTTTGAAATAAATAAATAAGTTACTAAAAGCTACAAAACCAAATCAGATCAGAAACAATTTCATTGACTTAAATTATACAATTAATAATAATAGGAGTAATAAGATTACAATTAAGATAAAAAAATAATAATACTAGATTAAAATTTATTTTTCGAGCATGCATATTATTGAATACTGGAAAAGGTGGTAAAAGGTGTCAGAACAGAGTCATGACAAACGGTGGTAAGTGATCACCAACGCATATGGAAATCTGCAATACCAAAGACTTGCGCTGTCATCCAAGAGACAAAGCTAAGATGACTGTTTCATGTGGCTTTAATTACCTACAATTTAATTTCAACTCTTTATTAGTGGCTTTTGTGGACATGATAATTATTCAGATTTATTACAGTTGTAACAGCAATCATGTCATTTCGTTTAAAATTGGTTTTTTATTTTTATAATTTGTATATCTTTTTATAGACTATTTTCTATTTTGTGAATGTGAGAACGCTGTAGGCTTAGTGGACTGTAGAATTGTTGACCATCATCATTTTGTTAAGTACCTGGTACTTGTTGAAAGACCTACACTGTCGTCCCATACCTAATAACGCTGTTATTTGAAAATATTGTAAAAGCCAATTTTTTTAAAAGAGTAACCGTGGAGCTTCTTGCCGGCTCTTCTCCATAGGAAGCTTCTGGCGTTTCATAAGTGCCCATGTAGGTTAATTTGAAATAAAATAATTTGAATTTGAAAACCTGCCATGAAATTACAATTCGAACTGGAACTCAACAACTCTGCACGGCTTAGAAACAGCTGTTGCAGATATGGCAAGCGGTGAAGCGGCTTACCCCCTTTTTCATGGGACTTAAAAACATTACTGGCGAAATGTGGGTGCACTATAGGTACACCTCTGCCCAAGTCTTCGGGGAAACAAGGCGTGATGTTATGTTTATGTTGATAGCGAAATATTTGCCCTAAAATGCCTTGTGAGTTTTGTGTATTGCTCCTGTCTCGAATTATACTAACTTCATGTTATTAGCTACCTGTTTGCTGAATTTCATTCAAATGAATGCAGTAGAGATGCCCAGTTGAATTTTTGAGATAATTGTATGTGTAGCTCAGACCAAATAAAAGCTGGAAGAGATTTCTTTAGAAATAAGCATCACCTTTGTACGTATTTTTCTGTTCTTTTCTTCTTGTCTGTTTATATATGTGTGTACATAAATGGTTAAATAAAATAAATAAATAAAAAACCAAGACATAGCGCTGTCAACAGTGACGTGAGGCCGGTTTCGTAAACATGTGTGCACTTAGTGAGGTGTAGTTTGATTGTAAATGGTTGTAAATGTGTGCGTGTGAGCGTGTATGCACAGAGCAGAGGCGTAGTTTTTGGCATGCTTCACTGTTTTGTTCGCGGCGCTTTGTCTTGGTTTTTTTATTTGGTCTGAGATTAAGTACTTAACCTAAGAACTATCGATATCTAAGCAATTTGAAAACACAATCCCGTGAACACGATGACCACATCTGTTGCCGCCCGGTTCTATAGCGTCCGAGCGCTGCACGCAGAAATAGTCCTTACGGAGTATAGATATAAACTTCTTTGATGGTACATCTAAATAAACGCAAAAGAGGCCCTTTAAATTATTGAGACTTGTGAGTCAGTGTTCTGAATTAGTGGGGAGACCTTGTGGTCCTATTACCTATGGTCTAAATTAGACTTCACTTACTATCTACTAGCTATTTACTATGACTAGCTTCTGCCCGCGACTTCAACCGCGTCGTAGCGTGATGTTAAATAGCCTTATTGCCTTTCTCAAAAATTAGGCTCTATCAAATGCAAAAAGAATAATATTTACTAATAGAGTTATATGAAAAAAAAAACGCAGTTAATACATAGTTTTCCTAGATTAACACATAATATTTACTAATAGATATATGAAAAAAAAAACGGAATTAATTTTAAAAAGAATCCTGGAATCCCACGGGATTAAAAGTACCCTACGTGTTAGTAGGGTACTTTTAATCCCGTGGGATATTTTCCGACATCCATACGGGGCAAGCCTTGGGCAAAAACGAATACATATTATAAAACAAAGTCGCTTTTCGTGTCTGTCTGTGTGATCACTTAGATCTTCAAAACTACAAAATGGATTATGATGCGGTATTCACCATCGTTTAGAGAATTTATTCCGGAAAGTTTATATGTATAACACATTAATATTAAACTTAGAAATAGCACAGAAATCTCGATGTATTGACATGTCGCCATTGTACCCGTGCTAAGGGACGTAGTAAAGAAATAAAACCAAATAGGTACTTAACACAATTATATTTAATTACAGAGAGAACGAAACACGTTGTCACACTTCCGATTTTTTTGAACAAACGCACAGACTATGAGTATTAAAAATTTAAAGACACATTACACACATTTACGCAAAAACTTCTATCAAATACTTAAGTCCGGATCCTCTTTCACTCTTAAGTTTTATGTTAACAAATCCGAAGCCCAGTCCACCACGAGTTATCGACGCTTCCGCCTTCGACTCAGCCAAATCCTTGATAGCAATCCCTTTTATCTTCTGGTCTCCTGCTGGATATTCGAAAAACACTTCTTGTTCCCGCTTGATCAATGGTATGGCCGTAGACTCGACAATTTTATCGTAGACCTTGCGGACCAAACCTGTTTGGTCGTATACATGGCCTACAAATACACTGTTGGGTTGAACTAAGGCTATTACAGCCGAAACTAAAATGATTTCTTTAAACATTTTGATCGAGGAGTGAACTCAGTGAGTCGTGTGGTTCCACTGTGATTGTCTATGCTAGTGCGTGAATGAGACGGATTGATATGCAAGAAGGAAAGGTCAAGTGGTCAGTAATTTAGCTCACCGGCGTTAGAAGGCGTTTACATGGAGTTTAGGGCCAGATTTACCTTAATTTTGTTGTTGACAAATGGTTACTTAATTGTGTAGGTAATATTAGTGTTGTAAATGATTATTGAAGTAGACATGATAATTCATTATAATACTTATAGCGTTAATGAAACAGCTCTTGTGTTTTTGAAATCTGTAATTAATTGTACACGTTCATCACGAACAATCTGTAAGTTTTTATAATAATGTAAAACATTTACGATAGCTACATTCAGCACCAAATTTTTACATACAACACTGTTTTACAACGTCCATAATCAGCAAATATTGAACTTATTAATTAGCACAAAAAACCACTCGTGAAAAACGTTACTAAACGAAAAAAAAGTGTTCTCAAAATCACGCGTAGATTTCTATGAGAAAGTTAAAACCAGATCCTCTTTCGCTCTTCAGTTTCAGGTTCACGGAGCTAAATCCTAGTCCTCCCAAAACAATAGATGGTTCTGCTAATCCATTATCCAAGTCCTTGATTGCAATTCCTTTGATCTTCGAGTCTCCAACTGGGTATTCGAAATTGACGAATTTCTCTCTCTTGAAAAACGGTATTGCGTTCGCATCAACGGTTGTCTCATAAACTTTTCTTACGCCATTCTGATCCCAAGTTTGGCCAACAATGACACTTCTGCAGTGAGCTGTCGATATGACAGCACATATTAATAAGATTTTATACATGATTCTTTGTCAGTACGTGTCGACGCGTGAGCAAATCTTTACTGAATGATATTCAGTTCAGAGGTCAATTGTTCGTTTATTTAAGACAGTGTTTACATGTCAGTTATTATTTATTATTGTTAAACAACGTCTAACAAAAACCCTGTCCGATCCGCGAGTGTTTTGTTAAGAATCATACTGAGAGTCTATTTATGTGGTAATTTTCTAGATAAACAAATATTTTCGTCGCTTTTTTTCGATTGGGAATTTTACCGGGTTATTAGATGGGGCGCGGGCGGTAGTCATTTAGCGGGTTTCTACAAGTCATAACTTATGACCCCTGTTGAAAATTTACGAAATTTTTATTTGAATTGGGATAATTTTTGTACGAAAAACGTGAATTTTAAATACCAATAACTTTTCTTTTTCAATAATAGAAAGTATTTTTGGTAATATTATTGCAGTAACTATGTGCCCTTTTCGAATCGGACAGGACGGTCTATTCTGTAAAAATCTCACCGTGAAAACTTAGGTGAAGTGAGCACCAAGTTAAAAAAAGAAAAATTCAATATATTTTATTTAGCATAAACCTACAAGGGCACTTTAAATGAAACATCAAAAGCTAGGTGCACGGTTCCAATTGGTCGTTTCCTATGGAGAAGAGCCGGCAAGAAACTCCACGGTCACTCTTTTAAAAGTAAATGGTTTTTACAATGTTTTCAAATTACAGTGTTAATAGGTATGAGATGACAGTGTAGGCCTATCAACAAGTACCAGTAGTTATCATTCCACGATTGACACTATTGACCGCTCATTTGAAGCTCACTTCACCTAAGTTATCACGGTGAGATTTTTACAGAATATAAATGAGAGTTTTTGTAACACATTGTATTGTGGGGATTTGGAGGATAAGTATTTTGTTTAATGAATTACTGTTCAAGGTTTTGGGATGTTTGGAGGTCGCGAAAGCCTGAAAAGTGGACACAGTCATGTCGTATGCTGGGTTCTGTGAAATTAAAATTAACCTAGTTTTAGTACGGCATTTTTTTTACAAACGTATTTTTATGTTGCATTTTTTAAAATAATTCGCAACAAAATATACCTACGACTCATTTCAATAGCTTTAAACAAAATATTATAAGCAATCATTGTTTTCAACTCAACTTTCCGCTCCCATGTAACCCCATCCCAATATTGTTTAAAACACACGAGCGAACGATCGTCCACAAGGCTGCTGAGGTCACAACCATATCACTGGACACCTAATCGATTACCATTCGAATACAAACCTTATGCTCTTGGAATAAGACCCATCTATTTGGGTAATCCCGGAGAATTTTGAGACAATATTTTGATAAGCCGTAAGTAATCGAGTAAATAATGTAGTTTCTTCAATATATTTTATCTGTTTAATAAGTACTAAGAAGTCGTGCTATCTCCATATTTTGTTTTGGAAAATATTGTGAACATTGGATTAGTCATAGTAATTATATTCTGCGTGATTCTCAAATGCGTTGGCACTTGGCAGACCAATCACAAAAGTCTACTAAGGAAAGACTGGTACAGTTTCCCTGTAGCGTACCTAATAACAATAACTTTAAAAACAATTCAAATTCAAAATATTTTATTTCACATAAACCTACGAGGGCACTTATGAACGTCAGAAGCTAGGTGCACGGTTCCAATTGGTCGTTTCCTATGGAGAAGAGCCGGGAAGAAGCTCCACGGTAGTCTTTTAAAAAATAATTGGCTTTTACAATATTTTCAAATAACAGTGTTATTAGGTATGGGAGGAGTACCAGGTACTAAACAAAATGATGATGGTCAACAAATCTACAGTCCACTAAGCCTACAGCGTTCTCACATTCATTGGACTATATAAAGATAAATAAATTAATAAAAATAAAAACCATTTAACCATAGACGTATAAAAAAACCTTTTTTAAGTATACGTCTATGTTTTAAACGAATTGACATGAATATAATAAATCATTAATAGCCCATGTTATTTTCTAAAGAAAAAAATCTGCCTAGCCTATTTCCAACTATGTCAGGGTCGGCTTAGAGTCTAACCGGATGCAGCTGAATACCAGTATTTTATATGGAGCGACTGCCTATCTCACCTCCACAACGCAGTTACTGGGATACGATACTCCTTGGTAAGACAGGTTTTCAGACTTGCTTCTGACTACCTTTCTAAATAATACATCTATGGACTACCAAGGTAAAGACTGTCAAAGATCCGATATATAATGGATACCCATCCACAAACCACAAGCATACTTAAACTTCAAATCAAAAGCCATTTTTTCAAATTTTTCGAACGTCAAAATTACATAAGACAGTCCCCCAACACGCCCGTCTTTCACCACTTTCAGTGCTTTAGCTGGGAAGAAGAAGTGGCACAACAAACTCCCCAGTAATCGACATCGATCAATCGACAGCTTCGATCGACCCGTGCGACTTTTTGTATTTACCGACGAAGCCCGTCTTGTTATTTTCTAGAATGTCATACGATTGTTTTCTTTAATTTTATCTGCTACAGAGCTTAGGTAAATGAACAGCTTGTGATGCTGGAAAGTGCAAAGATTAGCTAAGTATTGAGGTTAATTTTAATATCTCAATTTTCGTCGATGATTTTTCAATTATAATTTAACCAGCTGCGCCCCGCGGTTACACCCGCATAAGTCTCGATCTCGTGGGAATATCGGGATAAAAAGTGTCCTATGTCCTAACCCAGGTCATGGTCGACGCATGTGCCACATTAAATTCAAACCCGTTCAGGCGTTTTAGCGTGAAAGCGAAACAAACAAACCAACAAACAAACTTACTTTCGTATTTATAATATTAGTTAGGATTAGGATAATGTTATTCAAACAATAATTGTTGGAAAAAGTGGTGGAATATATAGTTTAAACCTTCTAACTACAGATGAATTTGTTACTAATTCCCTTTAGTTTGTTTATCCTTTCATGAGATACTTTTGGGACAGGCAGTAGTCAGCAAGGTTAGCTGAGGCCCTTTGCCAGTGGACAACATGCATATTATTCTGTATAGAGGATCATTATATTTTTCCCCATTTACAGTTCGCGTCAAATAACGTTGCCACTCTGAAGTTAGGTTGCGCATGCGTGCTGCTGTTTTTTAAAGTAAGATTAACTACTGCGCAGTCATTTGTAGCCTACTTCAGAGCGGCAAAGTTATTTGACGCGAACTGTAAATGAGTACGGAAAGTGTGTATTTTAGAAAAAATAAGAATTATATATATATGTATAGTCCTCCAGACCGTATTTCAGCCACGGCGGCCAATCTCAACGGAGACTAGCCTTCGCGGGAGATATTATAGTGCACAAGTGTCGCAGACACAGATGCACTCTCTGTTCCCTCACTCTCATAGTCCGATGGGACGGCAATCCGATACGACCGGAGAGAGATCAGGCGCAGGACCAACGGCTTAACGTGCTTTCCGAGGCACGGGGGTATCACACCGCCAACTTCCAAACTCCGGGCTGTTACTAAGAAATTCCTAATGGAAAAACCCAATAACACTTTGCCCGACCCGAGAATCGAACCCAGGACCCCACGCTCAGCAGTCGCGCTTGCAACCATGAAACCAACGGGGCAGTTTTAAGAATTATAAGGTGTGCGGGGAATACTGGGCCGGTCATTGGGGGAATCCTTGTAGGAGGAGTATGTCAAGCAGAGGTTGTCTGTCAGCTGAATGATGAATTTGATGATGACGAAATGAGTAACACACAGCTCGTTCCGACTCAATCAATCGATCAACACAGCTTATCGCAGTCCACTGCTGGACATAGCCCTCTCCCACGCCACAATAACCTGGCCTCTACCTTCCGCGTCCAGGCTGTCCCAATCACGTTTTAAAAGTCGTCGGTCCATCTAGCTCAGAGAGTCCCACACTACGCTTGCCGATACGCAGTCTTCTCTCCAAGACTCCTCTGCTCCACTGGTCATCGGTCCTTCGACAAACATGGCCAGCCCCACTGCCACTTCAGCTTGCTTAATCTGCAAGCTACGTCGATAACTCCGGTTCTTATCCGGATAACTTCGTTTCTGATTTTATCCGTCAAAGAAACTTCAAGCATAGCTCGCTCCATAGTGCGATGAGTGGCCTTTAATTTGATCCGACTACATATAAGGTAAATGTTAGATGAAAGTCCGAAAGGGATACCGTGGCCCCTGGCAACGTAAAGGCAACTGAAGGAACACGGGTGGGTTTTAGTTAGTAAGAGTCTGAAAACCCTCCCGCGCGGAGCGGGAGAAGTTATTTGATAATTCCCAACCCACAAAAAAAAAAGTTAATGTTAGATCCTATGTAGCTACCAATTTCCAAAATGTACCTACTATTACAGGTGGAGTAGCAAGAAACTACATGGCCTTCCCGGTAAGTATACCATGTTTGTAGAGTCTTCATAGAACTTTATAAACAAACACCAACGGGTATCAATATTGGAGCATCATTGTTGTCAGTACCAACAATACGAGTCAAGTACTTAAGAGGTCACCATTCAGTCTACGCAATGACCTAACAAATCTTACGAAAATAGCCCTTACATGCATTGAGTTAAGGTTTAATATGTACAAACTAATTAGTGAAATGGATTCCCCGTTCATGAGTAGTATGTGCAAATGTTTGATAACAGTTTGATATTGCGAAGATTTTAATTAGCTTAATTATTACAAGTTTGTTTTTTGTGCTCTAGAATAGAATATTCATCGCCGCCGTTTATGATTCTGTAATTTAAAATGTCGGAGAGGACATTTCGTTTTCTTTGATACGATTCTCATCTCATTCGGCTGTTATCTTAGTATTCACTCCCTTAAGCTTTCTAGCTATATTATCCTTCATAGAATGCATTAGACGTTTCTTTGGTCTTCGTCTATTATATATATATTCATACTTTTCTCAGGTCATGTTCCATATTCCTCTGCATCACATGCCTCTGCTGTGACAGTTGATTTCCACACCACATCTCAGTCACCGGCGCCTCTTCCAAAATTCCTCTTACATACTAATTTCTGAACCAAAAGGGTTATGTAAGGATCGTAGCAGATGCCGTTCTGTAGTTTCTACTTACCCCCATGGTAAGAAGGCGTTGGTATCATTGTTTTCTGTTTTTATCGTTTTAAGGTATAGTTTTCTGCTGTAATGCCAATAAACGCATTTTTCTTTCTTGCGTTTTTTTCTTTAGTTTATGTATGTATGTATGTACTTGACGGCGCGTCTAAAGGTAGTCTAGTCACCATGATCACCATTATCCCAGTCGCCATAACACAGTCATTAATTAATCAATGCCGGCTTCGATCCATCCGGGGCCCGCCTTCTCAATACTCGGGGTACGTCAAGTTGACAACTGTCATAATCGTTCTAAAATCAACTCCGTAAGTTTGGTGTCGTAAAACCTTTAGACGTGACGTCGCACTTGCGGAACCATAACCTACTGTGAGTATCAACATTATGAATTTCTGATCCGTAGAAGGCAATTTGTGAGGTCTGCCATAGCCAGAATTCACAAATTGCCAAAATCATTTCAGATCACATAAAACTATTAGTAATCAAAACCACAACGCGTTAACACATTAACACTCCTATATAAGAAATCACAAACTTCTTCAACCAACACAGCGATCCAAGATGGCCGCCAAACTGCTTCTATTCACTGCACTTTTGTCATTCTCTGCGATCCTAGTACAAGGCAGTGGTCGTGGTAGCTTTTCCATCGGAACCCCTTATGGAGCCCACCTTATTTACCACGACATTCACCATAAGATCCCGATACCATTAATCAAAAGAGACGAAGATTTTACCGTGAAAGCAGCCAACAATGAAATTATTCAAGCTGTGATTGTGAATGATTTGGAAGGTAATGGTTTGGGCTATATGAAAGAAGGCGGTATTAGGCAGCGTGAAGTTAAAATACATTTGGAAGGTAAGCGGGGATATGGATACAAGTTTCTAGTTGAAGTTTATGCTATTTGATACGATATAAATAAACGATTTAGTGAAGACGTATGTTTTATTTATTGTTAATTATTTTACACGATCACGGTAGAACTAGAAGGAAGGGTTATAAATCTCACAGGTAGTGTCATGTCTATGTGAGATAGTTTGTTAGCTCTGTTATAGTATAGCTGGTGTTCCCTTGTTTTGCTGACAGAAATTTCATAGAATTTCGTTTCGCAACAAATGTTTCATATAATATTTGGTCCTTGTATTTTTATTTCGAATATTATTGTTTTAACGACTATTTACAATGAAACATATTTTACAGAAACACAATTCAATGAATTTTATAATCACATTTTTTTATTTAACAAACTTATCAAACAGTAGCAGTTTTTAACGAATTTTGTTTGTTCGGTGTATTTTTCCATGGTATTTTATTTTAACGAAAATGTAAAAATAGACATTATGCTATCCATAATTTTACAAATAAATATAGGTACATATTTGAACGTCAAAATTAAAAACTGAAGGTTTAAAAACTGTCACTCGATAAAATATTTTCTTGGTAATTAGCTTTATATTAACTGAACAATATGAGAAAATAAAGAAATAAAGAAAGAATATTTGATTTGTTATTCTATGATATGAATATCGAAACATTAAATTTTATTTGTAACAAAAGTCAAAGATTAAAATTTTTTCAAAGTACGGATTCTGCGTATTGATTATTCTATGAAATAACAATACGAGAAAAAATAAAGTGAAACAAAATTCTATAAGACTGTTATCTATAAAAAAACGGTCAACCCCTTTAACTACATACATACAAGATAGTTAATTGATTCAAATCCAATATAAAACAGAATAGACGTGGACATATTTAGTAACCTGTTTCGCTTAACTAAAAAGCGCGTAAACGTTTAGCTATTTATTTTACATACCTACGTACATCGATAAACTCGCGCCTTCCCATAGGGGTAAGCAGAAACAACAGAACAGCTTTTAACCACTTATTCAAAGGGATTCAAACAAATGATGTCATTGGATAGGATTCGGAATCAAAACGTGGACACATTTGATAAATCTTCTTAAATAATTTGCAAAGAAAGAGTAGTGAATTATTTTACTACAATGTCCCAAACAAAGAAACCAAGGTAAGCAAAAAGAGATTAATCAGTCAGCAAGGTTGGTTGCGGCGTTGACTACCTAGTCGCACGTCGACGCGCTGACTGCGTCGAACGTTCTTAGGTCAAGTCACTCACGGAAGCTCATAGAGAATACGTGATTTTTAATTGCATTGGCATTCTCTCTGGTCATGTAGGTAGTCTACACAAGCTCAAAGTGGTAGTTTTGTAGTTAACCGATCATGTCTGTCAAAAGACCGATGACCGTTGGAGCAGACTTAAGAGGGAACAGGGCCTGCGATTCTCCATACAAATGTATTCCCATTTTTTCTTCCTGAATAGTGCCTCTAGAGTAATATTTTTTTTCATAAAATCAAGGTCTGCTGTAGGCACGTCCCTGTTACTTATTTCTTTTTTTTTCAGCAACTTAATATGACCCTCCAAAAATTACAAAAATGCCCCTCTTTTGTCGCCGTGATTAGAGGACTACCAGACAAATTCGAATAGTTTTTAACATAAAAGAAAATGATAGGAACCTAGAAATACTCTTTCTTCAAATTTTAATATAAAAAAACTGAACCGATTCAATTAAATCAGTTCAGTTTTCGAGGAGAAAAAAAGGGAATACTAAACGTCGATCTCGTAAATTTTTTTAATGATATAATTGGTCTGAGCTGTAGCTGTCCCTATCGCACTCTACGGGGGCAGACTTGAGGTAAGAAGACGGAAATAGTTTCTTCAAATACCTATTTTTCAAATTCCTCGCAAGTCCTGTTCCCTCTTAATTAGAGGCCGCGAATCGGCAATGCTAAAGGCGGAGAAACTGCAGGTGTTGTGGTACAACTTGGGAGAGGCTTACATCTAGCATTGGAATGCGACACACTAAGGAGACTGAACGAATCTATGGATACTCCAACGAGTTTTGTTATTATCATCGTGCGCTATATTGTGGTTACAAAGTAAAGTACTATTTATTTATTCAGCTACAACGGTTGTGTTACACAACTAATTACAGTAACAAAAAAATATAAAAACAAAAGAGATAATTATAAACCACATTAAAATATACAAAATAAAAATATGAAAACATAAATAAAATAAAATAAGGTTAAACAACACTGTCATAAATTCCTCTCAGAGTACTTCTGACATACCAATAAAATCTTCGTCCATCCATCCGCAAGCAGGTCGCCTGTTGGGTTAGAATCCAAGAGATCATTAAGCGCGGCCAGAGTGCGAGGAGTTGGCGACTTAGCACGTGCAACAGTACGACATGGAGGCACGGCAAACGGCCTGTGCCTTCTGCCTCGGCAGTAATTGTCTGGGACAAAGAAGCGCGCGAAGCTTACTATAAATGTTATGAGTATGAACCACATTACCTACATTATTAAAAGTTCGTAACCAACAAACAATGACCTACTTTATGATGGATAAAATATTTAATTTGTAATTAAGGAATGCTATATTAACTAACGTCCAATATCGCTACTAATAATTAATTGATGATTAATTTGATTCCGCCGATGATTCTGATAATTATAATTGGTTATTGGAAATTCGTATTACGATTCCATTGTTTTGGATATAAGTCGCTAAGCTTATGATAGGTGTCGTTTTAATTTTTCCAGGTAAGTATTCGGAATACGAGAAGTGACTCTGTAATAGATGTGGACAGTGTACTTGGCAAAATGTGGTATCGGGTAGAGAGAGAGAGAAAGAGAGAGAACTGACTGGTGGCAGAGAGTTGTTGAAGTCCTGTCATCTATGGGTAGATGGAATGTTGGTAAGACCTATATTCCATTTGAAATAAGATTAGACTTTTAGCTAAACCTTTTTTACAATCCGTTCAACCGATTTTGACTTCTATTGCGTTAGTGGCATGGCAAATGGCAGCTGCAGTAAACAGTTGTTATGGTAACCTTTTTTTTCTTTCAATGCCATCCTAATGTCTACGGTATAGAACTCAGAATCGGATGAACGGACTGTAAAAAAGGTTTGTTTAAATGTCTAATTGTATTTTAAAGGGAGTACAGATTAGACTCGCTGAGACCAGACAGCCTGCAGCAGGATTTGAAGCAAGACAAATCGAACGACACCTATTTTGTTGAAATCATTTTAGTAGGAGATAACAAACTAACTAACATGTAAACTATATGTCTTATGAATAAATCCTTTTTCTCGTTCTATTACAAGGTACAATAAAACAATTA
This sequence comes from Xanthia icteritia, assembly GCA_949128155.2. NCBI lineage: Eukaryota > Metazoa > Arthropoda > Insecta > Lepidoptera > Noctuidae > Xanthia > Xanthia icteritia. The sequence continues at coordinate 5,266,051 of OX421953.2, forward strand.
AAACGTTTCACTCAATAATTTATTTAAAAACAACCTTATCACATAGCATAAACTTCGACCAGAAACTTGTATCCATTTCCCCGCTTACTTTCCAAATGTATCGTCACATTGTGGCGTCCAGTTCCACCATCTTTGATATAGCTTAGACCAGTGCCATCCAAATCACTCACAATCACAGATCCGATCATTTCATTGTTGACACCTTTCACGGTAAAATCTTCATCTCTTTTTACAAATAGTATTGGGTATTTGTAATGAGTTTCGTGGTATATAAGATGGGATCCATAAGTATTTCCTGTGTTGAAGCTACCACGAGCACGGGCATAGTCCACGCCCGCGCTCGTTCTCGCGATCACAGAGAATGACAGAAATGCTGTACAGAGAAGCAATTTGGTGGCCATCTTGAATTAATCTGCTGGTTGGGAGTTTCGTTGTTTCTTTTTATAGGAGTATTAATGTGCTAACGCGTTGTGGTTTTCTAATCTAAGTAGGAGCTATGAAATGATTTAGGTAATTAGTTGATGCCCTTTTGGTTATGTGATGTTACACTCACACACGCTAACACACCCTCGCACACACACCCTCACACACATACACACAGTCACACTTACACCATAGATTACTTATTCCGTAATATTTCTTTAACTGCCTATATATAGTTTAAAATATATTTTTCTTATCTGGAACAAACTACCCTCTCACTAGGAGCCGGGCATTGATAGCTGCGCCATAGTTAAATTATCATCGTTTAACTATTTTTATGATTGTATCTATTTTTGTTCCAAAATTATGTATTATTTATTTATTGCTCCACACGCAAAGGCTTAAAATTTAAATAATCAGGTATTAAAACTATTGTCTATAACACAATCACGAAAACCTCTTCACACATCTTTAATTTATAACACAGATAAAACAAAACATTATAAAACGTAGCAACGACCATAAAGTACGCATTATCACCTACCATAAATCCATAGAGTATAGTCTATGGTCCATAAGTTACCACATCTTTGAACGAGGCGTGATTATAATGGCCTATAATAATGTTTAAGTAGGCCTAATGAGGGTTCTGAGAGATCAAAAGGGTGATCAAAACCGTTTTTGTCGGGACAACCGGTTTGTAGAAGGTTCTATTAATTATTCACTTATGTAGATCCTCGTTATGAATGAGTTCGTTTATTGTGCGTCATAAACTACGGATATTTGAAGTTTTTATTGGACTTTTGGTACGGTGAGAGGTTGATTCGTTTTTGTGTCTGTTATTGTTGTGATTGGCTGACGTACCTATTGGTATATTAGACCTTATTCAAATACTGCATAGTTCATCGATTGAATATGAGGTCTTGGGTTCGAACTCTGGTTTGGAGCAAGGGTTATTTTAGGTAGTTTAGCTTCAGTACCCCAAAGAAAGAGGTAGGAGTTCTATTCCTGGTCAGTGTTCACTTCTCTCATAAAGGCAAGCTAGAAGTGACGGACCTGACCTCTCCCGGGAGATAGGGTCCGTGGGGTCGCTACTGCCCAACAGCTCGCCACAAGCTGCCTTGCGCGTTTATGTATCTCTCTTGGTCTGGCTCCTCACCCTAGACCTGTTTCGGCAAAGTAAACTCTACCGGCACACACCTAGGGTTCAGGAGCGCGCAACGCAGAGAACCCCGCGTCAACGTAGAGAAACGGCGGTGCATTATTATTATTATTTCATTTCAAGAATCTTCTTGAAGATTCACCCTTCATTACTTAACTGGCTTGCCATATAGAAATGTGGCTGTAGGTAGATACTATAGACCTCTACCTACACCTACCAGGAAAACAGAGGTGTCATGTCCTATGCAGTTTTGTCAACGACTTCCTGCTATTAACGTTATCACTCATACTGTTTTAAGGAACATTATTATAGCTGCTAACATCTGCTAATGAGGATCGAATCCAACTATCTAATCACTCAGATACGATCGAAGATCGATTTTCGCCACAGCCGTGCGAGTACACTGCAACAGAACCCGATAACAGCAGTACGATCACAGCATTTATCACCAAAATATCGATTCTTATCACTATATATTCATTTAATTACATTCCTAATCAGAGTTAATTAATCTTACATTAAATGCGCGGACGATATGCTCACTGTTGTCGTTTACATGCCGATTTTGTGCCTGCGTTATGAATGAGAATATTAGAATATTAATATCATGTGTCTCCGTTTTCTATGTGGTGACTGTGGAAAGTGAGATAGTTCAGGTTATTAAGCCAGAAGTCGAAAAATATAATGCTGCGAATAAAGTGAAATTCTTTGGCAACTTCAATAGTAATAATAATGAAGCAAGACAAGTCGATTCGACAGTTTATCAGACTGTCAACAAGTATTATTGTTCTTTGGACTCTATTATTGAAGGTGAGTGTTGATAATATTTATTATATTTTGCCTTTGATATAATATGAATATGTTGAAAATAGGAAAAAAGATCTGCAGTCGAATTTTTATGAAAATTAGGAATAGTTTTTCAGCACATATAAAATTACACCTAATTTGAGCAAAAGGTTTCCGAAAGCCATTTAAATAGGGAATTCTGTTCGCGGTCCACACATTCAATTATTTATTGTTTACCTATTTAAATAATTATAATGAAACAATACATTTATTTCCTTATGTTTCTGCACCAAAACTTATATTAGTGCAATTTTCGTTTACTACTTCTCTTTCGTTTTACCCTCTCATATCTTAACAATAATTTTTGGCTATATTATAAACTTTATAAACTAATATTAACTTCGCTTGTTTATAACAAACTTATTATTCAAAACATGCGTACGTCCGTCGTTCTCTGGGCAGTCAGTCGTGCAAATCTTATTATCACAGCATGAACTAATAGGTCTTTACCTATGAAATTGCCGTTTTGTATGAACAATTTTAAACGAATTTTTTTCATGTATTTTTTATTTGTATTAATCGAAGTAATCACCCATGCAATCAATGCATCTTTGCCAACGCAGTGGCAGTTTATTGATGCCCTTCTTAAAGAAATCAGCTGGACGGGAGGCAACAAATTCTTCAAAGGCATTTTGTACTGCCTCTCGGGTATTGAATTTTTTTCCCGCCAAGAAGTTATCCAAATTCTGGAAAAAGTAGTAGTCTGTAGGCGCAAGGTCTGGTGAGTAGGGCGAATGACGGAGAGCTTCCAATCCCAGTTCTTGCAACTTGGAGACCGTCTACTGTGCAGTATGAGGTCACGCGTTGTCATGCAGGAGCAGCGGAGACGAGCGATTGACCAATGCTGGTTGGAGATGTGCCAGCTTCTCCATCATTGTGTTCAGTTCTTCACAGTACACATCTGCAGTAATGCTCACCCCGTTTGGTAAGAAGCTGTGATGAATCACACCGGCGCTAGACCACCAAAAAGTGACCATCACTTTTCTAGGGGTAAGTTTTCGTTTAGGGCATTGTTTAGGTGCTGAACCAGGATCCAACCAACTTGCTGAGGTTTGCGGTTATCAAACAGAATCCATTTTTCATCGCAGGTAACAATGCGGTTCAAAATTCCTTCATTTGTGTGTCTGTTGAGCAGTGCAAGGCACGTCTCGACGCACTGGCGATCATTGAGTTCGTGGGGCACCCATTTGTCAAGCTTTTTTACCTTGCCAATTTGACGCAAATGGACCAATATTGTTTTGACGCTAACTTCGAAAGCTGCTGCTAATTCAGCCGTAGATTGTGTATCATCAGCTTCCACAATCGCCTTTAATTCGTCATTGTCGACCAAAGTCTTCGGACGACCGCGAGGTTCATTTTTCGAAATTTCCAGAACGGAAGCGAGCAAACCAATAACAGGTGGTGCGTTGGTTTGTAGTGTTAGCTCCGTAAACGTCGTTGATGTTGCGTACCGCTTGTGCCGCGTTGCTGGCACGACGGTACTCACATCCCATAATTACTCGAATTTTTAACGTATCCATGATGACGAAAAAGATTGAAATGCGATGAAAATGTAACACTAATCAATAAACAAATGACTACTTTTGGAAAAAAAAATCCATGTTTTTAAAATAAAATTAATTTGAAATTAGAATTCTTAGCCAAACAAAAATTATTTTGATTTGAAATGACCAGTACTGCAGAACGGCAATTTCATAGGTAAAGACCTAATATTATTGTATATTATTGGGTCATTGTTATTTTTTCTCAGTGTCTTAAATCATGGTCTGGCTGTTTGAGTTATTTAGGCGGCCTACCCAAATGTCCTTTCTTTGTGCTCGTCGAATCGTTGAGCTCTTTAAGTTCTGAGTTGAGCTGCACGTTTACTGACAAATACGTTTACTGGACAGATCCACTCAATCTGTGTTCTTTTCTCAAAAGACCATTTCAGAGACCAATCTACATGGTCTTAATATGATCTGACCAAGATTGTGTCTAGAGTTTAAAGAGACTGTGACCTCTGAATTTTTTTCGGCTATTTGGCATCGTCGTTTCCTATCTGACTACTCTGAGAAGAAACTCAGAATAGTCAGATAGTAAACCCCGACCTCATATAGTAAAAAAAAAAATATGATTGACGTGTAGAAGTGTTTGTACAAAGCTACTGAAATAAAATCATTTATCATTTATTGTGTAGCTTGTGAGCGATATAAATACACCAAATATTTCTCTAATAAAGCGTCATAAAGTTAGTTTGCTTTGTCATTATTAGATACTTTTAGTAGCAATACGAATCCGATAGCTGACTTTAGCTGTATCCAAAATTTACTATACTTATGAGTTATCAGATAGATTATGTGTTCTATAAATAAAGATAATAATTTATTTACGACTATGTATGATAGGAAGGTGACGTAGCAATCGATGCTAACTTTTTTTCCTGTATGCGTCAGAAATTATATTCGCTGGAGTAGGTACGTACGTACTACGTGAAAGATTATTTGTGTGAATTTGATGCAGAGTATAAGCATAAACATCAGTATCTTCTGGAGCATCGCTAGTAGTCCCTCGTATAGGTACTAATATAAGAAAGCTTTGAGTTTGTTTGTTTGTTTGAACGTGGTTATCGCTGTACCCTAATTGCATAACACACGATCAATCATAATCTGAATAATTTTGAAGCATATATATATATATTTTTTTTTTTTTTTTAAAACCTTTCCTCACACTAGGAATTTCTCCTGTATCGTGGGTGCGTTTACAAACATTTATTACTCACATACACAAACAGCTAGACCCGGAACAACTATTTGTAGGTCATACAAATATGGTTGTCTATTGTTTGCCCGAAGATTATATGCCATAATCATCATTTTCCCGAATTTCATTTACCCGAATTTCATTTGCCCGAATGTTTCATTTGCCCTAAAAGACATATGACATACTTTTAATTACCCGAATTTTAGATACCATAAGATACGAATGCCATAAGTATTGTTTGCCTTATTTTTATGTGCCATAATAATTATTAGACATAATATTTAAATGGCATAATATTTAAATGGCATGACAAGTATTAGACAAATATTTAAGGTTTTTTTTCTGTGCATGGTTGATGGTGGGCTAGGTCGACGGAGCCCCGCTTCGCGGGGCTCCTACTTCTGTGTGGTTTATAAAAAAATAACCACGAAGGGGATGGCGGGGTCTATTCGCTCGCTTCGCTCGCTCACACGACCCCGCCATCCCCTTCTAACCTAACCTGTCCGAGTCGGGGTGCCCTAAAGTCCCAATTGCATCCAATTTATCTTGATATAAACAACCGTTACACACCCGATGTCGATGGCAAATTATGTTATGGCATATCATAATTATGGCATGTGATAATTAGGGCTTACAATGATTATGACAAATGATGTTATGGTAAGTGACTTTATGGGAAACAATGATTCTGGCACGTGACTAATATGGCAAATGAGAGTAGGGCAAATGAGTATTATGTCGTATGATATTATGGCTGTTGACTATTATGGCAAATGATATTAGGGCAAATAAAATTCGGGTAAACGGCGGTATACCTACAAATATTTGTTCCGTGCGGGAATCGAACCCGCGACACGCAGCGCAGCAGTCAATCGCTTAACCACTGCGCCAACCGTGCCGTCGATATTACTAATCCATTGCTTCGTAATATAGGGTAACTGATAATTAGTGACCGATACTTAAACACGTGAGTTTACTCATCATTATGGATTTTTTTTACTATGGGGCCAAACCAGAAATCGCGAGAAAAAAGTCAGCTGCTGTTTGCAAGGCTATCTTCTCTTTGTATTTTTCCAAATATTTCTATCAACTGTAATTTAAATGTTTACTCCTATGTTTATGGCACGATTGTAATACCATCTTTCGCAGTTGCAAATATCTATAAAGAGCAAATAAATACTGCAGAATAAAAATATATATTACATAAATTGACAAGCTCGCGCAGTTGGAATGGCCGCGAATTTCGAGTTGTAAGGTGTTCCAAACCAAACAGGCACTTTGTGTAAATTATTTCATCACCGCTGCTCTCAAAACGGTGGAGGAAAACATCACGAGGAAATCAGCATGTCCGAGAACAAAATTCGAAGACATCGGCCAACCCGCTCTGGAGCTGCGTGGTGGAATTGTCCCACTCCCTCTCACATAGAGGAGGGCTGTCTACCAGCAGTGGGGACATTATGGGCTGATTATGCTATAAACAAATTGCGTGTTTGTTAGAATCATTAATTAATGATTAAAACAATTTGTCATGTTGACTAATAGTGAGGACTTAACGATAATCTAATATACTCGTACCTAGCTATCAGTGAAAAAATCTAACTGGTTGCTAATTTAATTTTATAATATTATTTTTTATATCATTGATTTTACATTCTGTGATTGCTTGACCTCACACACTGACTTATTAGTATTACTTGTTAAAATGTTAGGAATATCGTATAATTTTACAATGTTTGTGAAAAATATGTGAGCACCATGCATCTATCACATAATCAATTTATCTGTCATTCCTGCATTTTTCTTAAACTTATTCTAGGTGCATCGTCTTTACATATAATTATATAATTAATGTATACAAAATATTGTCAAAACATTTTAAAAGAGTAACGGTGGAGTTTCTTGCCCATTCTTCTTCATACGAAAACTACCTTTTGGAAGGGGCGACTAGAACCAATTTTTATTTTTGCAAATTTGGACGTTCAAGTGTCTTTTTTGTGCCCAATTGAAATACATTATTTGACTTTGACTTTGACTCTGAGTGCTCATTTTTATTAGAATAAACTTATTTGTTTTGATGCCTGTAGTATCCCCATTCAATTGAAATATGATTGTAAATTTTTACAGTCCTCATACTTAACAAACGGTTTTTATCTTACGAAATGGGATAGGTCTCGGGTTTAAAGGAATGCAAATGGGTTTTGCATTATTGTCAGGAAAAGTCATAAAATCAATGACCAGCGGCAGCGTGGCGATGTTTTAAGGATTTCTTACTCCCGATCAAAGAAGCGGGATCCCTTATTAAAAGTGTATACCTTCATCTACTTTTAGAGGTATGAGGAACAGGGTTTAAAGTTAACTCATCCTCTGTAGAAAAGGGAGCATCTTCCGACCAGGCGGGTGTCGTATCTGGAGGGCAACTGCCCAAGGATTGATTTCGGATAGTAATATGGCGCTCGCGGTAAACTTTAATTGCGCGATGCAGGATTTGTGTGACGTCAGGTCTTTGATGCCTAGTTCGCATGTGGCGATATAAACCATTTCTGGTTTAATGGTACAAAACAAACACAAACCTGTATAAAGACTATATGCAAAAAAAAAACAAAATATATATATATAGATGCCGCCACATACTTAATAAAAATCTTAAATTCATTCATTCATTCACTGACAGACAATACACAATCTAAACCACTGGGTCAACAAGCATGAAGTTTTGCACAAGAGTTCCCTTTGTAACGAAAGTGAGCGCTAAGGAAGGATTTTTGAAGATTCTTTCCCTAAACGAGTTCAATAGGGGATGACATTTTGTATGGAAGTTTGTCATTTTTGCCGATGGGAAAAATGGGGCACACTGCTTGTTTAGAATAAATCTGTTGATACCTATATTCCATACTTCCACAGGCAGTCATTTGATGGTGTTCGGGACCAAGGGCTGGACGTTTCCCGTGCAAGATGTGAATCTCACACTCCGATATCCACCGGAGGACAGAGTAAGAACTATTTTCATTACTTTTATCTATGCCATGCATTATTTATTAGTTTGGCACAGCAATCCTTCAAAGCTCTTTTTACCATTAAGCTTTTTGAGAGGAACAACCGTCGAAATTTTTCTAAAACGACTGGTCTGGTCTGGTAGTGCAGACCAGACCAGTCGTTTTAGAAAAAGATCAAGAATTCAAGACACCTTTTTTATTGTTTTTCGGGACATACCTTCAAAAGCCGCTCGGTCTTCGAGGATAAGAGCGGGGAGTGTAGGAGAGGGAACAGGGCCTGCGAGGAATTTGAAAAATAAGTATTTGAAGAAACTATTGCCGTCGTCTTTCCTCAAGTTTGCCTCCGTAGAGGGCGATGGGGATTATATCACAAAAAAAATAACGTGATCCACGTTTAGTATTACCATTTTTTCTTCTTGAAAACTGACCCGATTCAATTATTTTTTACATTAAAATATTTAAGAAAGAGTATGTCTAGATTCCTATCATTTTATTTTATGTTAAAAACTTTTTTCATTTGTCTGGTAGTTATCTAATCATGGCGGTAAAAATGGGGCATTTTCGTAATTTTTGGAGGGCCATATTTTCTTTACCAGTAACTTGTGAAAAAAAGGAAATAACAGGGATGTGTCTACAGCAGAACTGGATTTTATGACAAAAAAAATGATTGCTCTAGAGGCATTATTCAGAAAAAAAGAGGAATACATTTGTATGGAGAATCGCGGGCCCTGTTCCCTCTTAAACTACCCCGGTAGTCACTATGAGCACATGAAATGGGCACCGTAAAATACCACCCTAGAACTTCCCCTGAGCAACGCTTGTAAATGCTCATCCCTGTAGAGAGCGCAGAGACTGTACCTAAAGGGCTCTCCCCGGAATCTCGCTGCGACTACTACGTTCCCTACTGCAGCATTGATGTGTTGAAGGGGTCAATGTCACATGAAAAAATTATAAGATCCAATATCCTGTTCGAGGTTGACAACGCATTGGAAAACTCCTTGTTGTTGAGTTTTTATGACTGGTGGCACTTTTCATTAAGACATTGGACTGTTATTTACGGCACGATTTGATTAAATATTTTTTTTTCCTTATAGGCCTTCGACTATTTTGAGTTCATCTACAATGGCGTAAGTGTTTAAAAAAACCTTATTTTGTGCATTTGGTCAGTCGCGAAACCAAATTAGAGCTATCAGCGACGCAAATTCACAATATTGATTTATTTTGTTAGAGTCCAAACAATAACAACACTTTGGAAATGCCTACCAGTGTTTAAATGGTCTTCTGAAAGTATGAAATGTGGGTAAAACTGAAATCTAAAATTTTGTATATAAGCAGGATAGAATTTTGTTACGAAGAAACTGGAACGTTGACCAATAACGCTACGATTCATATTGAAGCACTAAAAAATATTCTCTCTTGCTTGAGTCAAAAACACCCTACTTAATTTGTTGTCACTTATAGGTGTGCACAGCACTTGTATAATCAATAATAAAAATTTAAATGGATATGATACTAACAAAATTAAAATTTACAAAGTTTACATTGAATCTAAAATGTCAAGCAGTTAAATTAAAATACATTATAATAAAAAATAATAAAAAAATATCAATTAAATTGGAATAATTGGAATTCGGTTTCCATGGTTCAAGTATTAATACTGCGTGCGGTTGACCTCACCCTTAATGACCTGTTCCAGGAAAGTTGGACAGAAGAAGACGAAGATTACATAATAACGGGCTTCAAGGTGATCCTGTACATAGATGGACCTAGCAGTGAGGGGTTTATTCATGATGGAGGAGTTCTGCAGGTCAGTAGAATCTATGAAATAAATAAAACATGACCCTATGATAAATAATGGTCCTGCTCCTTGAATTTGAGACTAAATAAGAGTAACACCAGTTTTAGAAAGAAAGAAACATGTTTAAAAATCTTTTTGGAACGCTAGTAAGATTGTATTGCAGTTTCTATTGCTGGCGCCTGACTGAAAGTTAATTCATACAATTAGCAAGTACAAATATTGCGTGTCGTTTTTCTGCAGGCAAACGCCTGCAGAATCACGTCTTATTGCCACTGCGCCTAACTATTATTTTAGATCATAAAGTTATAATATTTTAGTTAACGGCATTTAGCTTATCTGATGAGGATTGGTAACCGCCATCAAATATTCCATCAATACCAAAACGATTGCCAATGGGACTCGCAAGGTTAAAAGCTTCTTTTCTCTGTAATTTAATCTCTACTCCTATAAAATATAACACGGCAATGTATAGCTTTCGGCCTGATATGACGTTATTAATTCCTAATACCATTTGTTTTACAAACAAACTTTACTAATAACTATAGTCCGGCCGTGGAGAGAATACGTTGTTGACACCTGTCAGATTCATACTAACGTATACGAGTTTTTCGAATTTGATCCTTATTAGTACTAGAAATTGTCCAACTGACAGATGTAAGCAACAAATTCTCTTTACGGCTGGTCTGTAAACTGTTGTTGTTTCAGGATTCAATATCGCTATCGTTTGTAAGCAGCCAGCTAACATCTCTGAGCTACGAGTTCTGGCTGTACGGAGCCAGGAAGGATACTCCCGGCGTCGTGGAGCTGAACTCTCATTATCGTCTGTGTTAATTCATTAAATGGTTACCGTTGAATGGAAATATTGATTTACTCTCGATGATTCTAATATTAACATTGTCTAATGTTTACAGGTACTTAGTGCTTTTTAGGGGTTTCGTGCAAGGTCTGTCCAAATCTCACCGTGAAAAATTTTCCGAAGTGAGCTATCATCCCATCTGATGCTAGGGATTTACTCCATTACTATGGGCTACGCCGTTTGTCAACCTGTCTGCCACATGGTTGTAACTTTTTAATCATAATAAGGTAGTTGTTTCAGAATAGGTAAGTAAGTACGGATTAGTCGCCTCTATCATACCAAATAATAAAAAGAAGGTAACAAAACTATAATAAAAACCTTAATTCGTAAGTCCGACTCAGACTTGACCGGTTATCTCTGAGTACAGACAGTCAGGGAGATTAATAGTTTATCAAATTTTCTTCTTAGCGTGTCTACGTGTTTGACGCCATCACTAGCGTCCATCAGTTCCTGTTACGTGCAGCTGACAGAACACGCAGGGGATGAGATTAAGAGTCCCATCGTTTTTGGAGCAGCACCACATTTACACTCCAAGGCGGAGTTGTCTATGAATCTCCACCTGAACAGGTCGTCCTTACTTCGAACTACTTGGGTCTGGAATTTGTTTAAAGACTTCCAGGTTACCCAAAGCAACGCATGTCCAGGTGGGAGATCTTCAGCATGTGGAACTAATGGGTTGGGTAAGGAAGCATCCTCTCGCCACAGCTTCAGGTTTTCTTTTGATCGTTCGACAGTAAGTGGGATACACTTTAAAAAATAGTTACGGCTTTTCAGCCTTTGTGGCACAAGGAATTGAAACACTACGTCGATTTGCCGTGTTATAGCCATTTCATACAACTATCAAAGAGTGGCAGTTGTGATTTGAATGTACGGACAATTTTAGTTGTAGTCAATTTAATATACAATTAATTTCCCTAACTTTACTTAGAAGTTTTCGTTTTTGAAGATGCTAGATCATTAAGCGTGTTTAAAAATTCAAAAAAAGTAAATATTGTTGCTTGTCTTATATATATATTGAAAGATAGAAGTTTTATACCGATGACACCAGTAATAGGTACTTGCTGGAATGATGAATTGCCAGAGCCACGTTTGTGCAACGCTTGGTTTGTGCAATGCAAGCGTATTACGCATTTCTCTAACGTATGTCGTGTGCAAGCCTATTCCTTATTTTTGACGTAAAAATTAGTTATTATATAAAATCCAACAAGAGCTGTAACATAACTTGTGACAGTGATAAAACATATTACTAGTTAAATACAGTAGCTGCATATGATATGTAACAACTGACCTTTCATCTCGGTAATAAGCAACAATAAGAAAATAAGCAACATTAAAGGGGCTGGGCCTCGTCAAGGTCGGTTCTGACGGCAACTGTAGCACCGCGCGCGCTCATTGGTGAAATCAAATAGCGCGCGCTTCCCCGGCTTCCTGTGACACACTTCCGTCCCTTTTCACGAAATCACTCCCACAGATTTGATTAGGTATTTAGTTTTTTTTTTACTTTGTTTTCGGGAAACCGAGAGGAAATCAAACATTCACGCCTTCTTCCCATGGCGGTAGGCAGAAGCTACAGAACGTCACCTAATACGTTCCTTTTTTTCGCTTACGTTCATAGTTTGGTCTTACTATGCGTTTGCACTGGCAAAACATTCACAACAAAAGATGTTGAAATCTCTATTTTCCTTTAATGTTCCATACAATGTTAGACAGGAACTAGAGATTTAAACATGCTTTGTTGTGATGCAAAGCCGGTGTGCGTATATTTTAATACGCACACCGGTTGCGCGAACTGCGCAATTGACATTTCTGGAGAACATCACCAATCCTTCAGACTTGGTGGTAGGCCCTGAGTGTCTGACCCAGCGTTTCCACTTAGTTAAAAAACTTAATTGGCGTAAGAAATAGCTTCGATTTTGAACATCGTCACCATACGATGAATAACTATGCTCTCATGTGGCATTATTAAGGCGACGATAACCGATTTTAAATGATTTTATACTGAAGATCACGTCTAAACGAGTAGTGTTAATGATTCGAAAAAAGTATATGTTAAATACGAGCTTTTTCTTAATAACTTAATAGGAGAGTATTTTAGATTATGTATAATTACATAGTGAAATTAATTTGTAAAGTTATGTCTAACGCGGATAAAAACTGAGAATCACGCAAAATCTATCAAGCGTATTGTTCCGAAACCTTCGTCATTTTAAAGATAATTTATTTATTAATTTTAAAATTTAATTACAGACCTTTTAGTATACATGTTTTATTAAAATACCTTTTTTTATGTATAATAAATTACTAATGCGACTAATTTGGGACGCGCTCCTTGATGGGCGAGTTCTATTACTGGCTGGACGTACGACGCGTTGCATGACCTCAGTATAGAACACGCAAGTTCAAGGTCACTGGCATATATCTGCGTCTTAAGATGAGATTATTAACGATGTAACTGCACGAAACGTGAATAATATCCGAAGTCTTCCACACCTGTACCTAATTCACAAAACTAACTCCCATTTCAAAGAGCTTGCTCGTATATCCAATCTGAAATCGTCACAGAGTCATATAAAACGAGGGTTTATTGTAGCTTTAACGCCACCTGAGACACGTCTAGACTTGCTATAAAACCTACATACATGGGCTATCTGTAGCGTAGTTATCAGTTTTATTTTTAAAGATGGTTTTGTTTGTAGATGATTTTATAGGGACGTGAAAATTAACAAACAGGCGATTGTAGGAGGCCTTTGCTCTGCAGTGCAAGTGGGGCAATACAGGCTACATAGTGGATAGAATAGAAATGAAAATAATTAGTGAAATATTGAAAAAAACCAGCCAATTACGAGTCGGACACACACACGAAGGGTTCTGTACCATCGTGCAATATTACCCTTTAATTTTTAACTCTATTTTATTTTTTGGTATAGGGGCAATAGAAATACACAATATGTGAAAATTGTAACTGTCTACCTTTTACGGTACATGAGATACAGCCCGCTGACAGACAGACGGACGGATAACGCAGACTTAGTAATAGGATTCCGTTTGGCAATCTTCGGGTAAGAAACCCTAAAAAAAAAAACCGACTGTAAGTAAAAAGTTCAAAACAAGTTCACTTTTCATTTCGATTTCATAAAAACAAAACCATGATAAAAACCATCGCGCGACCTACACGAGTCGATGGACACCTTATGTATCCATTGAGCCGTTAGGATGCTTGGAGAGTATAAAGAATCCTTTTCGAAGGGTATAAAGAATCCTTTTAGAAAAGAATCGTCTTTGCTCACGCGCAGTCTGTTAAACATGATCCTAGGTGGTCCTAGGCTACGAACCCTAGTTAAGGTGCAATATATTGCCCGGGTCGACAACGCGTTGTGTTCCACTCGCGCCTCAAAGAGATGTCAGCACAATTGAAGGGGTCTGATAGGACCGATGCCTGCCGGGGTTGCGGGAATGGGCACGCCACTATTGCGGCGATAAGTCCCCTCTTTGAGGAGTGGCTAGAGAGGCGCCACGGCGTCCTCACCTTCCGCCTGACGCAGGTTCTCACCGGACATGGTTGTTTCGGGAGGTTCCTGTTTCGCATCAGGCGGGAGGAAACGCCCGGGTGTCATCACTGCGTGGATCGCCCGGAGGACACGGTTGAGCATACGGTGGAGGTCTGTCCGGCTTGGGCAGAGCATCGCCGTGTCCTCGTGGAGGCGATCGGTGGCGGGGATCTCTCGCGTCCGGCCCTAGTCCAGGCCATGGTACGGAGCGAGAGGGCATGGGAGGCCGTCACCTCCTTCTGCGAAGCAGTAATGCTCGCAAAGGAGGAGGCAGAACGCGTGAGGGAGAGGCAAATTTCGCGCCCTCACGCCCCTAGCCGCCGCAGGAGACGCCCCGGGCGTCGGGAATCGCAGGCCGATTCCCGGCCACCGTAGGCGCGGGCTTGCGGACGGTGAGCAATGGGTAGCTCGCCGTCCGATAAGGACCAGGCCCGGGTCGACGGCGCGTTGTGTTCCACGCGCGCCTCAAAGAGATGTCAGCACAACGGAAGGGGTCCGTTAGGACCGATGCCTGCCGGGGTTGCGGGAAAGTCCGAAAGGGATACCGTGGCCCCTGGCAACGTAAAGGCAACGGAAGGAACACGGGTGGGTTTTAGTCAGTAAGAGTCTGACACGCCCTCCCGCTCCACCCAGAGCGGGAGAAGTTATTTGATAATTTCCCATCCAAAAAAAAAAAAAAAAGGGGTTGCGGGAAAGTCCGAAAGGGATACCGTGGCACCTGGCAACGTACAGGCAACTGAAGGAACACGGGTGGGTTTTAGTCAGTAAGAGTCTGACACGCCCTCCCGCTCCGCCCAGAGCGAGAGAAGTTATTTGATAATTTCACATCCAAAAAAAAAAAAACGAAAAACAAAAGAAAGAACGCTGCTGATCAATTCCATTGACATATTTCCATAGTCAGTAATGTAAAAGTAAGTCAAATTATGTGCACATCATATTGGTTTTACGATCAGAGAGAACTATTTAAAAGTAGGTATACTCACAACCAGCTGCCGTTAGTCCAGGGGTACGGTCTCCGTGTCTCATTCTTCTCCTCAGCGAGGATCCACACCAATGCAGCCAGTAGCACCAGAAACCGGAACACACCAAACGACGCCATATTGTATTTAAGATGGCCGCCGTCACATCATCGAACTGTCACTTGATACACATTTATTGGTCGTACTTCAAAAGCTTATGTGATGAATAGAAATATGCAGGAATTTATTGCATTGGAAACCTATAAAATTAGGTAGAAGAATTATCTAACAACGAACTATAGAAAGTACACTAAATTAAAAGTATAAAAACTTCACATGAAAAAACAGCGAAATTAAATTGTTTATTGTTTAAATAGGATTTCACTTTTAAATGTCCCATAAAAAAATAAGCTAGATGGAATCGATATTCCCTAAATCTTCAGCCCGAATTCCATTTTCCTTACATTTTTTTTAAATACTATATTTTTTTTAATATTTGATGTAGAAAAAAAAACTATTTTTGTTAAAAAAATAAAATGTATTAATTTAAATGGTTTCCTATCTGAAATGGAAACAAACTCAGTGGTGAAATTCTTTTTTAAAGTCCAGACATTAAATATCATGTAACAAAATGTTTAGCATCCGCCATATTGATTTTTCTGAGACGTTAATGGCAGTGTGAGCCTAGGATAATTAATTACCTATAGTTCGATTCAAACTTAATGGCGGCTCGGAAGTTAGCTACTCGCTGCGCAGTACTCCACCCCTCACCCCCGCTGACCCATGAACTCGTTACTGCGCAGCGACTCGCCTCATGTTCCGAGCCGCCAGTAAGTTTGAATCGGACTGTGCCTATAATTATCTCAATGTAGTTAGATATAATTATGTAGTTTGAATCAAACGTTGACGAAACCTAATCTGTCGAAATTATATCAGTATTTTAGGCTATTAGACGTCATGTCAAACAATCTTACATTGCCTATGAAACTTAGGCCCTTGTCTCACTGGTCGATACGTCTGCGGTGCGGGATCGTTTCGTTTCGTTGGCGTCACGCGTTTTACTGCATCGGTACCGAAAGCTTACCGAGCGCCTTATATATAAATAAAACTATAAATGCGAAAGTGAGTTTGTATGTTTGTTCGTCTTTCACACTAAAGGATTTTGATGTTTGGCACATGAGTTGATCATGGCCTGAATACACACAGGACAACACATACAAAACACACACAGGATACAGAGAATCTTTTGTTTTATCTTCATCGTAGTAGGGAAAAACAAAAGAAATATTTCTCTGTTTTTATACATATTGCGGCTTGAACAGTAATCCCTAAAACGGCAGAAAGGGTAAATGCCATCTATCTACAGATTCTGAAGAGCCAAATTCTTTCTAAAGTTGAAAAACGAATCCCTAATATGCACATATAGTACTATAGAATTCAACTTAGATATATATCTAGATTTGTACAGACTAAGTATATTGGATAGATAGTTAGATCCTAGTGGGTGGACATTGGAAGATTAGATAGAGCAAAAGTCGTCTGTTTGTCGTTGAAAATAGAAATGTGTAGGACACGAGAACTTCGATGTACCTTGTTATTTTAATCTTGGAAGGCTTCCTGTCTACCCAGGTATTTATAAAGGCATAAGTATTAGTGTTTTACATGATACGACTGGCTATGCGAAAAGAGGCAGACCAAAGAAAATATGGATGGATTGCGTAAAAGATGACTTTACTAGGACTCATTTAACCAAAATCCGAAGGATTTTAAAGGAAACTAGCTGCGCCCCGCGGTTTTACCCGCATATGTCTCGACCCCGTGGAAATATCGGGACAGAAGGTATCCTATGTCCTTCTCCAGGTCATGGTCTATTCATGTGTCAAATTTCATCCAAAACCGTTCAGCCATTTTAGCGTGAAAGCTTAACAAACAAACAAACAGACTCACTTTCGCATTTATAATATTATTTAGGATTTACCTTTCTAAGGTTTGACAATTCTGATCTGTCTGTTCAATAAAGTAAATAACACGATGAATATTGTTGAACTGTCAGAATGAAAGGCATTGACATTGTAACTGTGTTACGCATTTACCCCACTGAGCTCGTCGTAGTTGAGTTTTAGTTTTTATATCTTTTATTTTTATTTAAATTATTTTGGGTTTATAATATATATATTAATAATACACAAACTGTAAAAAAAAAAAATGCTTTAAGTCCTCTAGAGGGCGCTATATTCAATTTAATGTGACGTCACATAGCATATAACCAGCAGACGATCAAGACGCTTCCAACGCTACTTCATTTGTCAAATTATGATGAGCAGTTTAGAAGTTATGAGGGAACAGATGAACATACTTACACACCTGTCAAAATCATAACCCTCCGGCGTAGTCGGGTAATTAACTAACAGAAGGTACCAGCTGACCATCCTCTTAGCGTAATCCCTGAGTATTCGATTTTTCTATTAGAAATTTCTCAGTAACAGCCCGGAGCCTGGAATTGTGTCCGGTCGATGGCAATAGGTTCGCCCCCTATTACATGGGACTTAAACATAACTGGCGAAATGTGGATGTACCAACATTGGGTACACCTCTGCCTAACCGTTCGGGGAAAACAAGGCGTGATCTTATGTTATATGTTTTTGGAAAACCATTTGTACTTTATGTGTTTTTGACTTCTATGTTTTCACTTGACTTTCAAAGACTGAATAGAACGCGCTTTCAGCTTTAGAATCTGTGAAAATGAGCTGAAACTTGTTGAAAAGGATAGAAAATATTGATTAGGTAATTCGCGATGAACCAAAAATTCGAATACACCAACCCGCACTGGGCCAGCGTGGTAGATTACAGCCCTCTCCCTCTCAAGCAGTGGGAATATTATAGGCTGATTATGCTTAGGTGTCACTGATCTTAGATCTCTAAACTCTAGAACAGCTGAATGTCATACAATACCTACATCACTAATTGGACTTATTCGTAAGTATTTTTTAATCGGATATTCTTAATACCACATAAAACACGTTGATTGTTTGTGTTTTTTGAGGAAAATCGTCATAATCGGATGATTAGTTAGCAATTAAGCAGGTAATGTTATCTTTGACTGACTGATACCTACATTCAATTAATCATAAATGAATTTTCTTGAGTTGTGCAATATACGAGTACATCTTAAAATAACATTTTTTTTGTTGAAGTTATAATTAATGTTCTGCTATATATTACTATACATCTAGAAATGTTTTGTTATCCTACATCTTTACCAATAAGATTACAACCGTTTAGCAATTCCCTTGTGGGGAGAAAATCTTGGCTGCAGCATCAAAAACATCTCTACCAATAAAAAATATGTCATCAGAATTAAATGATTACTAGGTATACAAAGTTCCAACTTGATAGATTAAGATGAAGTTGTCGAAAACTAGCTTCCATCTTATAATTAGGATAAAATAATGGTTATCGCATTTTGTTTAGCTTTCTAGCTTCTTTTTCTTTTCGTGTGGTTAATGACTAACCTGGTGTCAGAGTTTTAAAGCCGCCCATGGGCCTCTGACTTGGCTTCACATACCGTCGAGAAATATCTCTCAGGCATGCCGGTTTCCTCACGATGTTTTCCTTCACCGTTTTTGAAGCAAGTGATAATTACATGAATCCGAAAAGTCAGAGGTGCGTGCATTTGGTTCGAACTCGAGACCTATGACTTGGCAGTCCGACGGTCACACCACTCAGCTATCACTGCTGCTGTTTTCTAGCTCAAGCCGTAGTAAAAAAAACAAATTTTGCAGGTTGGAAATGTGAATGACTGCCAAGAGTCCACCCTACTTTTATATCGTATCTCATGGAAGCTTTTTCAGCTTATCTTAGTTTGGGTGCACGACTAAGAATGGGTTGCTGCGGATACACAAAATATTGTAAAACATTTAAAAGAGTAACTGTGGAGTTTCTTGTCAATTTTTCTCTATATGAAACTACTTTTTGGAAGGGGTAACTAGATTTAATTGGGTTTTCTTGTAAATTATGACGGATAAGTGTCTTTTATGTGTCTATTTCAAATAAATGATTTGACCATTGAGAAGGTGCCTTTGAAAAGATAAAATCAGGAGGGCGTTGACGATGTGATAGATATTTTACCAAGGTTAACGGATGGTAAGCAAAACGATCCGTTTAGCAAAAATAAAATCCGAGCAAAAGAGAGAGTTTATAATAGAGGAAATGAAATTCACATTGCACACATTAACAAACAGAAAGTCCATTTTTCTTTACCGGTTCCAATTAAAAGCCATTCAAGGATTTTATAATCAATGAAATCTACATAAACGATAGTAAGCTAGTAGCTACGGCAATGTTGACTAAGTGAACGTTTATGTTAAGAGGGACTACATAATATGTGCATTAGATACTGATAATTTATAGAAAGCCGCAGAGCAGATAAGATAAGAGGGAAGATCGGATGATATTTATTAGTTCAAGGGAGTGTAAGATGTCGTTGTTCGTAGCGCACACAATGTAAATGTTGTAAAGTTCATTAAAGAATACAATGTAAACTGAGTTCGCGATCTAGTTTCCAAACATGTTAACAGATTGACGCCGCCGAATGGTAACGTCGTGCGACTGTAAAATATTTATTGCATATTCGTAATCTTCAGACTTGGTTACGTCTAGTGGATATTTTTTTTATATTTTTGTCATCATTTACGTTGTCAATGACATAAAAAAAATGGAAGATTTAGTCACGAGCAAGTTTTATTGCATATTCATAATCTTCAGACTTGGTTACGTATAGTAGATTTTTTAAAATACTTTTGACATCGTTTACGTTGTCGAAGACATTAAAAATAAAAAATAATAATTGGAAGGTACAGTCACGAGCATAAATATATTTCTATGGACAGATCGGCAGTAATATATGATTTCATGATTCATTAATTTATGAATCTGTTAAATGTTACAACAGTATACCTTGCGATATATTATAATTAAATGAAAGAA
Source organism: Xanthia icteritia (assembly GCA_949128155.2). NCBI lineage: Eukaryota > Metazoa > Arthropoda > Insecta > Lepidoptera > Noctuidae > Xanthia > Xanthia icteritia. The sequence goes on from OX421953.2 coordinate 5,286,361, forward strand.
AATTTTAACTCATATAAAAAGTACATTTTGCATATTACAAATTAGAGGATTATATTCAAAATAAAAATGATTGGAAATGATTGGTCCTGCTCCATAAGACAATTTAGAATCTAGACAAAATCATACTGGTTGCTAATTTCATTGTATAATATTTTTTTTTATATCATTGGTATAAAAAGAATCAGAATGTAATTCTGTGATTACTTGAACTCACACACTGACTTATTAGTTTTACTTGTTAAAATGTTAGAAATATCGTATAAATTTACAATGTTTGTAAATATGTGAGCACCATGCATCTATCACATAATTAATTTATCTATCATTGCTTCATTTTTCATTCTTTTTACCTATCGTGGTATAGTAATCTTATTCTAGGTCTACATAAATAATTAAATAATTAATGTATACAAGATATTGTGAAAAAATTTTAAAAGAGTAACGGTGGAATTTTTTGCCCATTCTTCTCCATACGAAAACTGTCTTTTGGAAGGGGCGACTAGAATCAATTCATTTTTTTTGTTAATTTTGACGTTCAAAAGTGCCTTTCATGTGCCTAATTGAAATAAATTATTTGACTTTGACTTTATGTCGGTTCTCAAGAAGATAAGATAACAAACAAATGTGAAATATCTGTTTCTGGAAAAACAACTTTAATATCCACACTTAAAGTTCAGTTTGTGGTACAACTTCAAATAAATGTTTGTACTACTCATTCTGAAATCAACTCAATTTACACTATCGAAATGTTGATATTCGTTGAAGTGGAAAACACATCAATTGGAAACAAAGATTTGAATAGACTTTAGATATGTCCTGCATACATGGTTATAACAAAAGACAGTCAGTGAAGAGAAAGTACCTAAAGTATTGGTGATCCTGATGACACTAGCAGATATCTATATTAATATTATGAAGAGGTACCTAACATTTGTGAGTGTTTATGTAGGGTAATCATCGGAATTCGGAACTACTGATCGATCAGATTCCGAAAATATTTTTACAAATGTCAAGCCGGTTGAGCTGGACTCTTTCATAAAGAATTGGCCCGCAGTTGCAGTAGACCGGGAAAAGCGGAAAGAGGTACATACAATACATGCTTATAAAAAGCTACAGTATTTGCCGAGTATCATAGGATATCTACTCTATTCTGCCTCGCCTTTTCCCAACTATGTTGGGGTCGGCTTCCAGTCTAACCAGATGCAGCTGAATACCAGTATTTTACAACTGAGTAATACGATACCCCTTTGTAAGACTGGTGTCAGACTTTCGTGCCTCGTAACGACTGTCAAAGAGCCACGAATGACAGCCGGGACCATCGGCTTAACGTGCTTTCCGAGGCACGGAGGTGTCTCGGTATGTAAAGATGGTCACCCATCCACGGATCAACCTCGGCAAGCGTAGCTTAACCTGATGGATCGACCCATAGTATATCTATTATGTGAAAACAAGAAAATTTATGCGGACGAAGTCCCGGGCAAACGCTAGTAAGTTTTAAGAGAAGGCCACGAAATGCTGGGAATTATGAATTATATGAATAATGAGATAACGGCTGATACGCCTATAAGTATGGAGGACGATGCGATGCTTGATGCGTGACAGAGTATGAAGATGCTGTTGATGATAGGACATGTTACCCAAAGGAAACATTCCTTGATGTTGTTAGGCTTCCGACCGTAGGGTGCCAACGGGACCCTGGGTTACAAAGGCTCCGCTGTGCATTCATCAGCCTGTCAGAGGGCTGTATCTTTTGAACCGCAATAGGTAGACAATTGAAATTTTCACAGAGTGTGTTCTACTAAGGGCGCAATAAGAAGAAAAAAATAATGAAGAGGAGAACATATTGAAGTTAAAAATAAAAGTCCCCATATAGAAACATGTTTTTTTTAAGTGTTTATTAAATACATAATAATATATGTAGTGTTAAATATTGTACGGGGACACCATTAAAAAAAAAAATAAGAACCAAGCAACATTGTTAGTAACCAAAAGTATTGAGTTTTTTCACAAGACGTTTACGTTTCACGACTTTCAAAACGGAATTTATTTTTTATAATAAGTGCTTTTTTTTAAGATAACATAACATCACGTCTTGTTTACCCGAAGGGTTAGGCAGAGGTGTGCTTATAGTACACCCACATTTCGCCAGTTATGTTTAAGGGTACACTAATCGACTGCTCGAACTCGTTGGTGGGCGTGACCAATTATGCATAGGTACTAATAATTTATTTATTTAATTTTATTTATGTAGTATTTATTTATCTAGTTTTTATTTATTTAGTGAAATAAACGGTGATTTATAACGAAAACGAGCGCGTAAAATTTAATGAACAGACCTTTGGGCGTTTAGATATTATAGAAAAACTACTGGATGTTTTACTCAAAATAAAATTATTTGAACTGCTGAATAAATTATCTATCCCTGTATGGTTTCTACTAACCATTTTTTTAGGCCCAAAAACGAGTTATAATTTGTGTTGAAATATGGAAGTTTCGACGCTCATAACTTCCAAACTAATGTTTTTTTTACAATTCTGTTTCCTTACAGGGCTAGATAATGACAAGACAAATTGATATAATTTTTAGTTTTGAACGTACACCGTCACCGTCGTTTGTGTGGAACAATGAACGACTAGCGTACCCTTAAGTTCTATGTAATAGGGGGCGAACCTATTGCCATCAACCAGGCACAAATCCACACCACGGGCTGCTAATGAGAAATTCCAAATGGAAAACCCAATAACACATTGCACGACTCGGGAATCGAACCCAGGACCTCATGCTCAGTAGTAGCGCTTGCCACCACTTAGAGACCAACGAGACAATCTTCATAATAATTGCTTTTATTAAGATGTTGAACTCATGAACTCATGAAGTTTGAAGTTGAAAATCTGCTTATGATGTATCCTTATAATATGTAGGTAGGTATTAGTGCATTTCTTGGATTAGAATGTATCTATTTCGAATTTAAATTAAGTAATAATTGGCAAAGAAAAAAAGGGACAGTATTAATGTCTTCATGAAACGACGCACTTCGAAATCTCAGTGTATATCAGTACGCAACAGTCTCGAGTGCGCGGCAGTTACGCATGGACGCGAAAGGTACCGAGCGGCCGTAGGTAATTATTTCAAGGTCACTGCCGAGACATAATACTGCTACTTTATTATACTGTAGTGTAACAATTAATTACAAATGTACTTTCAGACACTGATGGTAAAGACCTCGATGGTTTAGTAGTCGCAAGCGTGACTCAAAAGCGTGGATTCCTTCCTAGGTCCGATTCCTACGGCAAAGTGTTATTAAGTTTTTCTATAACGATTTTCTCCCTTGTGTAAATGGGTCTTAATCATAAGTGGTGAAAATATTTCTCTGCCTACGCCTTTGAGGAATTTAGGCGTGACATTACGTTATGATAATCCTCTACTAAATTCTATACTATTAAATGAGCAATATTTGTATATGTCGTGGCGAATCTTAGAATTGATAATTTCATGAAATGTACATATACCGCTGGTCACATCATGATGTGGCCTGGCCAGATCATTGAGTACTCAACGTTTAACGATATGAACAGTTAAACGTACGACTACTTCATGATGTGGCCAAACATTAGTGATCGTAAAATATTTAGATTATCCACCGGTAGAGGCGTGGATGTCGTTTTTTTTTTGTATGTTGTGCAACATGGCGGCGGCATACAACATATCAGACAAAGTAGAGGGACCACGCAAAAAAGTCCATTTACTTTTATTGGGTTTCCAAATATGACATTATGGAAAGCGATCCACTTGGAAGTAGCGCTCCGCTCCGGGCGCTGCCGCGGCGTGAAATGCAAGATAGAACTAAAATTAGTTTAAAAAAATTAAAAATGTACGCTGTTTATGTGGCACCCCGACCAAATGGGTTAGGTTAGGTCAAAACTGTGACAAAACGCGCGCGAACCGAGCAAGCGCTACTTCCATATTAGTCAAAGTTACTTGGCAATTTTGACTACACCTTAAACCATGAATACCGTACACTAATGATATGGCCAAACATCGACTTACATATCATTAAACGTCAACGTTTAAACGATATGGCCAATTTTTGCTGGCCATTTCATGAAATGGTCAATTCTAAGATCTGGCCACGACATATATATATAACATAATCACGCCTTGTTTCCCCGAAGGGCAAGACAGAGGTGTACCCATATATTTGTAATCATGTTCTCGGAAACGGCTCTAACGATTTCGATGAAAGTTGCAATATAGGGGCTTACGGGGGCGAAAAATCGATCTAGCTAGGTCTCATATTATCTGGGAAAATTCGTTTTCTCTATTTTCACCCGAGCAGATCTCGGTCGTCCAGGTATTTAAATACTTATTAAAAATATCGTATCGTGGCCGTGTCGCTGATATCGATGCTTTACGAGTCGTTCGTCTTCCATAAAGAAATTAGTTCCGCTTTTGACTATTGTATTGTGTTCGAAATTCAAATTATTAGGGGCGGCGTGACAACCGAGTTTTGGGTTTCGAGATTATACGTTGAAGAATTTAATTCATACATAATTATTATTTACAAAAAATATTCGAGTGTGTTCTATTTCTTGTCCATTTTGTCAATGTGTACCGAAATTGGATTCTTTGTGATTGTTGTAGTGGAACGAAATATGAATGCCAAAACACAACTGTAGGTATATTATTTTATTATTTTAAATGGAGCTTCGCTTAAGTTTTTCCAATAATGTAACAGATCATGACATAACATCGCGCCTGTAATTCTCGAAGGATTAGTACCTACACTAACTAGAGGTCGCAAAAGCTACTGCTGAGGCATGACGTCCTGGGTTCAATTCCCGGGTAGGGCAAGGTGTTATTGGGTTTTCCATCAGGAATTTCTCAGTAGCAGCCCGGAGTTTGGATTTGTGTCCGGTTGATGGCAATAGGCTCGCCCCCTATTACATGGGACTTAAACATAACTGGCGAAATGTGGGTGTACTATAGCCTCTGCTTGACCCATCGGGGGGAATACAAGCGTGATGTGTGTTATAAAATAATTCGTCAGGTTGTTGATCTAAGAACTTCCTGCTAAACGCATGTACAGTTGAAAAAAACTAAATATGTGAAAAAAAAACTTTAAATCTGGTCCGTTCCTATATAATCAAATAAACGAAGTGTCATATCTACAGACTACCGTATTACAAATCCAAAAACATTGTGCATCGTATCTCCAAAATAACTCCTATGACGAAACAGAAAAAATCGAATCATAAACAACATGGCCAAGCAAACACACACACACACATACCCACCCGTACAATCACACACACCCGTACAATCACACACGCAAACACACACACACATTTATTTACCTTAAAATTAAAATCATTTTATTTTCACGTTTAATAAAACGTATCTCAAACTTTAATTGTCCATCTCAATACTCCAAAATTGTAACAGTAACATCAGAAGCACTATGTAACCTTTACGTCATTATACCTTAGGGGACCGGACTGCTTCTCCTTAACACAGGTTTCCATAACCTAGCCAGGAGCAGTGCTCGCCCACACGTTTGTAGATATAGTACTTATTTTGCAAAACTGTTTTTTTAACGTGTACAACTCAATTCAATTCAAATCATTTATTTCAGATAAATTACAATCGCTAGTAGAATTATAATTATACATACATGTTTATTTATTTTGAATAATATAGACACACAATGACGAAAATGATACACAATGACGAAATAGACAAAATAGACATACAATGATACAATAATGGAAACACTGGATCAGGACCGCACTACTCGTACATGTAGTTTTGTCCATGTTCCATGAAGGAGCAATCCACATCCATTCTCCCTACAATAAGCTGCAGGAAGCTGTTGGGGCTGCCCCGTATGCGGCGCATCAGAGACGCTATTCTTTTGCGATGTATCGCTTGGAAGCCATCCACTTGAGCGTCTGCAAACATACCTGATGCGCTACAAAAGCGTAGCAGCCCCATCAATATCCTGAACGCGTTATTGAACAATGCTTTGTTTTTGAATAAAAAAATAAAATAAATATGTCTATGGAGTTTCTCACTTTTGCCCCCTTATAGACGCGAAATAAAATACTATCATATTATCCTGCGTTAATAACACACAATCTACAATGAGTCCGGTTGTCGACTGTGCAAACGTTCACAGACTACAGTATTTATGAATATAAACAACTTTCACTCCGGGAACAATAACGAAAATTAAAAGAAAAACAGCTGTTTCAAACAAAAGTGCTCTACTTACACGACCAATTATGTTACATGGAACAAGATAAAAATCGTTATGATATATCTCGAATAGCGTAGGGATTAACATCTTAAGATTTTTTTTGTATCTATTTCAGTAGGTATACAACACAGTGGCATCACAGTGGGCCCTATCAGAATACCAGCGCGGTGGTATTTATTATCGCCGTATTATGCTGAGATAGGGGCCTTTTTGGCCTCGCACAGGTCTTTATTATTTTGTTAGTTTTTTTTAAACTTAAGCTCCCTTTTTATTTAATTTTTTATATAATTTTGTTTTTTTTATTTTTATTTTTTACTTTTTGTATTTCCTGTGCGTGTCCCAAATAAAATATTTTTCTTTCTTTCTTTCTTTCTTTCAACATGTATATAAAAGAACCCGTCCGATCTGTGTGGGTGTTATTAGGTATCGCACTAAGCATCTATTTCGGTGGTAATTTACAGGATAAAAGAAAAAAATGTCACATTTTTTTTCAATGGGGAATTTTACATGCGGCGCGGGCGGCCGTCTTTAAGCGGGTGTCTATAAGTCATAACTTATGACCCCTGTTGAAAATTTGCAAATATTGAATGTATTTGGGGTAATTTTGGTACTTACAATTTGGTTTTTAAATTGCAATAACTTTTAAAATTTCCAAATATTGAATGTATTTGGGGTAATTTTGGTACTTACAATTTGGTTTTTAAATTGCAATAACTTTTTATTTTCAATAATAATAATAAGATTTTATATTACTTTTAGGTAATGTTATTGCAGTAACTATATGTCCATTTCAGATCGGACAGGGTTTTTTTTTACATATTGTATTTATTTATTAATTTTATTATGTATGGATTCTAGCTTTTTCTGGACATCTTCCTTTTGGCCTATCAAATTGAAACTATTTGTACTTTGTATACCTACCTCCTACCGACCTTTAGCCGCTTCTGTGGTCTAGTGGTAAGACCATCTGTCTCAGACACGGGTTCTATTCCCAACGCGGGCAAAATTTTCTGCTCGGTTTGGTTGTGGTAGGGCTTGTTCCAAGTCCGCCTAGCTACCACCATCTTATCTAAGTCTCTAGCCATAACAATAATGTTAACAGCATTATTGTGTTTCGGCAGTTAGAGGTAAGAAAGCCAGTTCCTCTGTGAAGCCCGCTTCCACCTTCGGCCTGATCATCACTGAGCACTTACGATCAGGTCGAGATGAAGGCCAAGAGCTTACCGGTCGTGGTTAAAAATTATGGCAATACATTTATTTGGTAGAGATGACCTGATGCTGCAGCCAGGATCACCTCCGTATGAGGGAACTCGAAAATTAGTTTTCCTCATCAGATGCAGTTGAATACCAGTATTTTACATGGACTGCCTATCTGACCTCCACAACCCGTTCCAGTAACGGGTTGTGGAGGTCAGACAAAGTCAAAGTCAAAGTCAAATCATTTATTTCAATTAGGCACAAAAAAGGCACTTTTGAACGTCAACATTTAAATAATAATTGATTCTAGTTGCCCCTTCCAAAAGGTAGTTTTCGTATGGAGAAGAATGGGCAAGAAACTCCACCGTTACTCTTTTAAAATGTTTTCACAATATCTTGTATACATCAATTATATAATTATATGTGAAGACGATACAGTAATACGATACTCCTTTGGTAAGACTGCTAAATTAGTATTCCTACCTAGACCTTCGTAAAATTGGAAAGTAAATCGTTATCATAATGAAAAAACAAGCTACTATTCCTATTCTTTCTCTGTCCATGCAGTAAGGTAGTGGAACTCACTTCCGCCTAGCATTCGTGATTTAAAAACTGTTTCACAATTCAAATATCGAGTAAAAGAGCATTCATTACTTTTCCTCTCAACAAAATTCCAAATTCAAAAGTCATTTATTCAAACTAGGCTGAGAATCAGCACTTTTCGAACGTCAAAATTACATAAGACCCTCCCCCAAAGTGCCCACCCTTCACCACTTCCTAGTGCTTTAGCTGGGAAGAAGAAGTGGAGCAACATACTCCCCAGCAGCTGTGAGTATTTATATACCTATAGTATGTGTGTTTATATATTTAAGCTCTATGTATTTATTTAAGTATATATTCATTTATTACGTTATACGTGTAGGTTTATTTCAATATTTTAGTTTAAGACTTCGCATATTTATATTTTTCTCTTCTTGTTCTCACACACTATTGTCTACATTTCTTTCTCATTTCTCCTATCGCAGGTCTGCTGGAAGAAATTTCTTAAGAAATAAGCAGTACCTTTGTACTCATAATTATGATTACTTATGTCTTATCCAGGTATCTATTTTTCTGTGTGTACATAAATAATAAAATAAATGATGACATCAGTTATTTAAAAAAAAAAAAAAAATATTTTAGTACTAGTGCTTTGCACGGATTTTACGACTTGACAAAACATCAGGATTTCTTAATTATATGTATATTAATATATTAATGTTATATACAAATAAACCTTCCAGAATTTTCTAAATGATGGTGAAAACCACATCAAAATCAGTTGTGCAGTTTAGAAGAACATCGCGGTCACATAGACACGAAACGCGACTTTAATTTATAATATTATATATAGATTTAAGCAAGTAAGCAAACTAAGTTTTTTACCGACCTCAAAAAAGGAGAAGGTTCTATTTATGTTCGTCTGTATATATTTTTTTTAATGTATGTTCGTCGATATTTTCGTGCAATTACCAACCAATTTAAAAAAATATATATCCATTTGGTGGAGGAAGCTTGCGCGTTGGTCCCATATAAATTGTAATTACTTTGCTTGGGTAGTTTTTGAGTTACTTAAATAATACGTATTTTTCCCACTTAGTCTATATATGGATGATGTTATAATAACTTCCTGTCACTGTTATTTACATAGCAGTATTCAATATGGAGAGGTACCACAACTAAAAATTGAAAAATTAAAAATTAAAAAAAAAATATCAGTTTTTTTTTTGTAAGAGCTAAAGTTACGACTGCTAATATTTTGATCGTTAATCTCGATTTTAGAGTAATGTTAGCCATTACAGCGAAGTGTAATTAACACCACTTTATAACACAGATAGCGAACTTAAGATCTATCATTTGAAACTAGTTTAACTTAAACGCAACTTGTAAAGTTAAGTTATTCGTGTAATGTTTTTATTTTCCTTCTAGTTATTTAGTTTTAATAATAATTTATATTTTACAAATATTTGGTAAAAGTAACGAATTTTTAAACTAAGGGCGTAATTTTCAGTAATTGAAATAAATTAGTTATGTTTGTTATTTATTTTTTGGTGGGTTATTTTTATATTTGATTGTTTTTTTAAATTTTCTTTTGTTTTTTTTTTTCTCAATAGGTTTGTTATAATGAATATATTAAGTTGAAAATCGAATTAATTTAGGTAATTACGTATTGTCAGTTATTTTCGTGTTTGTTTATTGTTTTCAGGTTCTTCTTTTACATTATCATTCTTAAAGTTTGGTTTACTTAATTAAGTTTTCCAATCAAAATTAGATAAGTGGTTTAAATTGCCCCATATTTGCCCAATACCATTATCTAATAGGTTAACTGTAGATTTACGAGAGTGCTACCACACAATAGTGTTTGCAATCACAAAGTAAGAATTAAGTAAGTTAAGTAACACATTTTAAACAAAAACCTCACACATAACTGATACAGATATGAGCACTACACTTAAAATTAAACATTCCACTACCATATCAAAGAAAAAATTCAAAACAAAAAGTTTGCACTCGCTAACTTAACCCGCAAACTCAACTTAACAGTCACTTAAGTTAAACAAACGTAACACTTATACATCACTGTCAACTTAGACACTGTTCGAACGTTATTGTTTATGTTATCTTCGAATTAAGTTACGATTTAAGTTGGAATTAAGTTGCGTTAAGTACGGGCGTGCGGGTTGCGCGGACGACGAAGGCTGACTGGCCGTACAGCCTCAACTTGAGTAAGTAACTTGACTTAACTTAGCGATAAAGGCGAGCGTTCACTAGCGGAGATTATCTTGGTAACCTTTGGGATTCTGAGGATTGATTTAATCTATAAAACTTTTCATAAAACATTGTAATGGAAAGATATCGTTAAGTGGATAAGGTTATGGACCTCTGTTAAATATTCTCCAATATTTCTTCTAGGAATTAAAGTTTCAATTCTAACATAATGTTATGACTGTATTTCCTTAAGGAATAGTTTTTGTACTTATTATTATCTAGCTGCGTCCCGCGGTGTCTCCCGCATAAGTCTCAACAAAATACAAGATAAAAAAGTGTCCTAAAAAAGTGCTAACTAGGTCATGGTCTCAACCCAACCCATGTGCCAAATTTCATCCAAATCAGCCGTTTTAGCGTCAAAGCGTAACAAACAAACAAACAAAAATCAAATCTTTTCTCTTTATAATATTAGTTTAGATTTTGGCAGTCCAATATACAGGGTTACATTAAATTTGCTAGCAAAACTCCGCAGACGTAATCTGTATCGATATCTAAACATGATAAAGCAAAAAAGAGATAAAATTGATGTTTTTTTTTTGGGATCATCAACCGCTGCAATTTACCTACTTTGAAATATAAGTTAAAAAAATCAGTTTTTTTGTGTAAAATTTTACAGACGAATGGATATTGATATCTAAACATGATAAAATAAGTAAAAATAGATTTCTCAACATATAGGTAGCTACTAAATGTAACAACACCAGCGGTCGTTGACCCCAAAAAAAACTGAAAACTTAAAACTGGTATTAGCGTCATCTATATTCGATAGTAAAGCATTACGGCGCTAGCATGTCGGTGACGCGAATCCATAAGTTTACCCCCTACCAAAAATCGCTCAACGCGCCTAAAGAAGTTTTCACTTCAAATCAATCTGTCTAGCCTTTTCCCGACTATGTTGGGGTCGGCTTCCAGTTTAACCGGATGCAGCTGAATACCTGTATTTTACATGGAGTGACTGCCTATTTGACTTCCACAACCCTATAACTGGGTAATGCGATACCCCTTGGTAAGACCGGTTGTCAGACTTTCAGGCTCCTGACGACAAGTAACGACTGTAAAAAATCCACGAATGACAGCCGGGACCAACGGCTTAACGTGCTTTCCGAGGCACGGAGGAGTCTCAGTATGTAAAGATGGTCTCCCATCCACGGACCAACCCCGGCAAGCGTAGCTTTACCTGATGGATCGACCCGTGCGGCTGTTGTTAGGTACTTAGCCACGAGCTCCTTAATTAAGTTTTCACTTCAAAAACGTCTGCGCAGTTTGGGTAGCTAATTTAATGTGACCCTGTATAAAGAGTTTAATGGGAAGGTGGTTGAGGATTAAGATTGATCTTGATGCCATCAGCCAGGCACTAATCCAGATTCCGGCTAAGTACGCAACATATTTTCGTAAACGATTATGACATTTTTTTTTCATTTTCACCATTCAACAATATTAATTGCGTTATTTACGTTGTTGAACAGATTTTTTTTTTCGAACTTATGTAGCAATGGATTAGCAATCTGTTTCAAAACGATTCAGATTCTGATTGGTCGTGTATTACGCAATTAGGGTAGGTACTGTTATTGATTGTTCAGAATTTCTCACTAGCAGTCCTTAAATAATCTCTAGAAAATAAATGTTACATCACATACATTTCCTTAATTACTTATTTAAAAATTGTTGATTGTTAATTCGTTTCCTTATTTTATTGTCTATGTCGATCGCGCGGTAAACTTTAATTGCGCGATGCAGGATTTTGTGTGACGTCAGGTCTTTGTTGCGTAGTTCGCAAGTGGCGGTGTAGATGCCGCCACACTAACACATAAAAAATTTCAATGTCTAATGTCTAGGTTTCCACTTTCCAGCGACGAATGAGCTAAGTTGAGATTCAGGGGGGTTGATCAAAATGTGCGTGCGATTCATTTAACGTACACTTATGTACTCAGCCAATTTTCAGATAGTAACTGCCACATTGGTTGCATGTTGCAAAGGCGACTGCTGAAAGTAGGGGGCGGTAGTTGAATTTCCGGTCAGACATTATGTTATTTGGTTTTCCTACAAGAATTTTCTTAGTAGCAGCCTAGGTTTTGGATATACAATGGCAATAGGAATGGCGGGCCTTTAACAGTTTTAAGGACTTTATCATTATTGGATAAATGAGGGATGAGGTTGAGAATTAGGCTTACCTACTATTCTGCCTTGTCTACCCCTTTGAGGAAAACTTCCGCGACGTTAAGTTATGTAACTTGCCCAGTATTAAAACCAAAATTTTGTGCTTATTATAAGAACTCGGTAAGTAAAGCTCCGCGCACAACGGTGGTGCCATCTACACAAGACCTGATGTCGCACAAAATCCTGCATCGCGCAAACAGAGTTTACCGCGCGATCAGCATATATAACTTCGCTGACATCAACCGTTGGGCAGTTGCCCGCCAGATACGACACCCGTCTGGTCGGAGGATTCTCCCTTTTCTATAGAGGATGAGTGAACTTTACATACTGTTCCTCATACCCCTGTACTGGTGACCCAACGTGATAATCATGCCTCTAAACAATCATTCAAATAAGTACAACAAAATACAACGGTACTTATACAGTGGAAGTACTCCCTAAGAATAATGATGAGGATTCCGTATGGTTTGCAGCTAAATAATAAATCTGTGCAGCTGTAGCTTGTCTCTAATGAGCTACGATGACTGTGATGCAGTGTTGGCAACGACTAACTGCTTTAATAGCATTCATGATTGAGGAATGAGTATTCAAGCGTTCCATTGGATGAGGAAATATGCTTCGAGTCGTCGATTTTCGTCATCGTTAGTGAAACTTACGTCACCCCGATGCGTCTTATCATCCTACGACCAGCGCTGACCATCATGCTGAGATAGGAGCCTTTTGCCTCGTACAGGACTTTCTGCTTTTTTTTTTAATTTACTTTTTTTTTTTATTTATGTTTTTATGTGTGTGTTTTAGTTTAATTTGTGTTTTCTTTCTCCAACTGCGTTCTATTTAAAAGCGATAGTCGCGGTCATGTCACTTTTGTTTGGAAAACTGGAAGGCGCCCTCTGTCGGTGTGACAACGCGTTCAGGTTCACCGTACAAAGTGACATATGAACGCGAGGATCGCGAATTCGCGCGACGGTCGCTTTTGAAAACGACGTGCTGCCCTTACCCCAATTTATTTGACGCCTGCGCAGCGTGTCTTTGTTTTCTTCCATCTCTATTAGCTGTCACCTCAGTATTCAGTCCTTTTCTACTCCCATCATAGTCACGTCATCATCCATAATCTGTTAGAGTTCTGTAACTCAAAAACTCACCATTATAAGATCACATCGTTTTCCGTCCGTCTGTCTGTCTGTCAAGACCCTTTTTCTCAGGAACGCGTGGATGTATCCAATTTGAAATTAATATCAAATACTTAAGTCTATTGTCCCTTGGAGCTCTAAAAAAATCAAGCTTCTAAGTCATCGCATTAAAAAAAATCGGCCATTTAAGCGACATATTTTAATACTCGCAAATAAATCAAAACCTACAGGATAGGTAATTCCCGTTGACCTAGAATCATGAAATTTGGCAAGGAGCAAGTGAAGGAAAAAGTCCGAAAATTTGTAGACTTATTACTTTTTTTTTTCTTTTCTATAAATTTATATACGACTGTGACATATATAAATGTATGGGAGAACATGTTTTTCAACTAAAAAGTTAAGTTTGTTTTTGAGACAAATTCATCCCAACTAAGGAACCCTTCATTGTGCGTGGTCCGACACGCACTTGGCCGGTGTTTTGGTCTTCAGATAAGTTATGGAATCAGCAGTTACTTTGCGGCAATCCATGACAGTAAAATGTTATGTTCAAATATTATTTAGTTTTAATACCGCAATCACTGAATCTAGGCTTGGATGCAGAATGCAACACCGCCCCGCAAAATTTTTATTTTATTAACAAAATTAGGTTTTTATTTTTATTAATTTGTTTATCTTTAAATATATAGATATTTTTTTATTTTGTGATTATGAGAACGCAGTAGGCTTAGTGGACTGTGGACTTGTTGACCATCATCATTTTGTTAAGTAGGTACTTGTTGAAAGACCTACACTGTCCTCCCATACCTAATAACACTGTTATTTGAAAATATTGTAAAAGCCAATTATTTTTAAAAGAGTAACCGTGGAGTTTCTTGCTGGCTCTTCTCCATAGGAAACAACCAATTGGAACCGTGCACCTAGCTTCTGACGTTTCATAAGTGCCCATATAGGTTTATGTGAAATAAAATATTTTGAATTTCGAACCTATTCTCGACACGTGTGAACTAAATATTTTTACATAACATTTTACTGTCTTTGGTTTTCGCCTGCGCTTATACCAATCCATTAAGCTTACTCTTATACTTATCCATCCACGTTCATATCAAAACTTTCCTCTCGACATGTCCCTCATACCTCCGCATTACATGGCAACCGATTTCCAACTTGCCGGTAACTAGTAAAATAACAACAGCCGGCAATTCATCGTCGTGTAACGTTGACCAACATCAGCGCTTGGCTTGGTACCTATTGATTTTGTGATTGGTCAGAAATCACGAAAACTATCTGGGTCCAGCGGTTTCACTCGGGTGGAGAACCCGACCAGAACCGTGCAGTTTGGGGCCGTCTTGAATTTTAATTGGGCTTACAAAAACTGGCAACATGTTGTGATTTTTCGCTTGATGGTTTTGAGTTAGAATCTTTGTACTTACCTAAATTATGTAGGATCTTTTTCTATTAAGTAGGTAGTAACAATAATAGGTATTTTATTATGATTGTAACAAGCATTATGGAATCGCGTGCGATATTACTGCGATAAAGCTAGACGACAAACGTGAAATTGACACAGAAACTCAATGAAATGAAGAAATGGTGATAGTGTCTGGTGCTCTAGGTCTATAAGGCAACTAACTGTTAACAATGATAACAAGATCTATCATCATTATTAGAAAATCTTCGTTATTATAGTTAACCACTAAAATATTAATTGTGTAGTCTACACTTCTGAAGAATAGAAACAATAACATACGAATAAAAACCAATCAATAATTTCTGCAAAGAAAACGAATGAAAATATTCTAACGTTCCAAGCGTAGTTCTAATCGCAGGTACTAGGCGCGCATAAAACCGAGGAGATAGCTCTAACGAAGTTGTGTTAATGTTCTAAATACACGCGATATCTATGCAAATGTGTGCCACTGTCAATCTGTGACGCGGAGTTATTGCTGTGTTCAGCTGTAGCAGCATCAGTGGTCGCATAAATCTTTGCGTTCAAAGTTAATAAGAAAAAGTTGCATACATCAAGTCAAATGACAAAATAATAGGATGAAGTTAAAGAAACCTAACTGCACTCTAAATTGTATTAGCCATCAGTCAAACTACAGATGCGGTGAATGCAGAGGAAAGTGAAAGAGAAAAATATAGAACAGAATTTTACTCATCTGTTCGTGTTGAAAAGAGACAAAGAATGAGAGGCCCAAGAAAATACCTAACTCTAACGAATGCCATGCTGAAAATTAGCCAGTCAGGTTTATGTAGGTGGTTGCCGGGGACGTGCTTAAATATCAATTAGGCCACTTAGATTGGATCTTCCAAATCCATTTGATACGTGAGAAGAAAGTTGGCGAATAAATAATGAATCCCACCAAAAACATTTAGCATGAAATTATTAGGAGGATTATTATTTCAGCATCATGATCTAAATAGGACACAAAAATATATAGACAAGGCAACCTAGGCAAACACAAAAGTACAAAATGGGCGATGTAAAGTAAATTTGCTGCTACAGAGAGCAACCATGGATCTTGAACATTAATCTATATATATTATGTATAAAAGGAGAAACTGACTGATTCACATATCAACGCAGAGCCGAAACTACTGGGACTAGTAACGTGAAATTTTGCACACAGCTTCCTTTTATAATGTAGGAGAGCACGAAGAAGGGTTTTTTTGAAAATTCGACGTTTAAGGAGGTGAAGAGGGGGGATTTCATTCTGCTGACATCTCTTTGAGGCGCGCGTGAAACACAATGCGCCGTCGACGCGGGCCTGCAGTGCTATTCTGAAACCATCTCACCGTGAGAACTTAGGTGAAGTGAGCACGGAGTGAGCTGTCAGTCCCTAGTAGCAGGTGGAATGACAGCTCACTCCGTGCTCACTTCACCTAAGTTTTCACGGTGAGATGGTTTCAGAATAGCACTGCAGGTCCTTATCGGACGGCGAGCTACCTATTGCTCACAGTCCGCTAGCCCGCGCCTATGGTGGCCGTGAATCAGCCTGCGATTCCCGACGCCCAGGGCGTCTCCTGCAGCAGCGTGAGGGCGCGAAGTTTGCCTCTCCCTCACGCGTTCCCATGCCACCCATGACGGCCTCCCATGCCCTCTCGCTCCTTACCATGGCCTGGACCAGCGCCGGACACTAGAGATCACCGCCAATACTACGCTGAAAGTTACTGTCGGTTATTTTTTTATAAATAACCAACTACTGTGCGCCGTAACAGTGCTGATTCATAGAAAAATGCAAGATCTACGCGGTCAAAATGTATGGAACAGCTGTTTTTTTTTAAATTAACCGAAGCACAATTTCAAGCCAGGGGTTTCAGAATCATGTACTGAATCCATGGTAACAGTTTTTACGACGATGTCCCTGCCATTCTGTATAGATTTAGACTAAGCTTTCTGACGAATTTATATGAATAAATAAAACAATACCCACATAATGTAAATCCTAGATACAGAACCACAATCATTCACTCCATCTGCTGTGTTAACAATCACTGTAAACAAAAAGAAAAATCACGGTTGTACTCGTATGTTATAAATTGACGCCGCAAAATCTCCGGCTCCTAAGATCTGCGTACCTAGTTTAGGAGCTCGGAAAGCTGACTATAATTTTAAACTTGGTAGTACAACCCTTTGTTTCCATATAATATGTACTGTGTTATTGTTTTTTTTTATGTACCAATAAACCTATCTTATCTAATTATCCAAGTTTCGGTCCTTCCTTCCATAACTCTTATGCACCAACTATACATCTTCCACCATTAACGTTGTTATACAAACGTCTGTCCCGCTAGTGCGAGCCGATTGAGTCTGTTGCTTCACGAGTATTTGCTATAAACTCTAATCGTTTTATTCTGTTTAATATTTACTTACTATCAAGTACTTATGGCGACTTACGGTTGTGCAGGGATGTACTTCATGCACTTCGTATTTACAAGGAACCCGCCCCTGCTTTCCATGGGTTTCACGACTTGAAAAAACAATGAGTTTTCTTTATTATCTAATGTAAGGTTTATATTAATGTATTATACACATAATACCGGAATAAATTATCTAAATGATGGTGAAAACCACACCAAAATCCGTTGCGTAGTTTAGAAGAATAACGAGGTCCGCAGACAGACGCGAAAATCGACTTCAATTTATAATAATATGTATACATATGTATATTATGAGCTTGTGGCTAAGTAATAACAGCCGTATGGGACTATCCATCAGGTTAAGCTACGCTTGCCTGGTTGGTCCGTGTATGGGTGACCATCTTCACAGCTCAAGCTTGTTTAATAGCTCCTCAGTAGCATCCAGGTAGCAGGAGTCGGCATAATCTATAATCGGCTGAATAAGTGTTTGTGCCAAAGAAATTTTAGTTTTCAAGGGCAGGAGACTTTGAAGGCTTTTCAACGAATGAAAGGAGAAATGTACCTTTCGACTGACCTCATTGACCTGAGCACGCCACGAAAGATTGGAGTCAAAATGACCCCCAAATCTTTGGCGGTTTCGGTATAGTCAATTTATCTAGTTTTTATTTATTTATTGAAATAAATGGTGATTTATACCGAAAACAAGCGCGTAAAATTGAATGAACAGACCTTTTGGCGTATAGATATTACAGAAAAACTACTGGATGTATTTACTCAAAAATATTATTATATATTATAATTATTTGAATAACTGAATAAATTATCTATCCCTGTAAGGTTTCTATTTTGCCATTTTTTACTATATAAGTTATTTATTTACGCCCAAGGACGAGTTAAAATTAGTGTTGAAATATGGAAGTTTCGACGAACTTACAAACCAATTTTTTTTTTACCATTCTGTTTCCTTACAGGGCTAGATAATTATAAGGCAAATTGATATCATTTTTTTGAACGTACACCATCACCGTCTTTTTATGGAAAAATGATTGACTAACGTACCCTTAAGTTCTATGTAATAGGGGGCGAACCTATTGCCATCAACCAGGCACAAATCCACACCACGGGCTGCTAATGAGAAATTCCAAATGGAAAACCCAATAACACTTTGCACGACTCGGGGATCGAACCCAGGACCTCATGTTCAGCAGTAGCGCTTGCCACCACTTAGAGACCAACGAGGCAATCTTCATAATAATTGCTTTTATTAAGATGTTGAACTCATGAAGTTTGAAGTTTAAAATCTGCTTATGATGTAAGCTTATAATAAATAGGTAGGATTAGTGCATTTCTTGGCTTTAGGGCCTAAAATTTCTCTATTTCGAATTTAAATTAAGTAATAATTGGCAAAGGATCGTGTAACCACAGTATAAAAAAGTAACAGTATTATGTCGTCACGTCCGAAACGACGCGCTTCGAAATCTTAGTGTACATCAGTACGCAACCGTCTCGAGTGCGCGGCAGTTACGCACGGACGCGAAAGGTACCGAGCGGCCGTAGGTAATTATTTCAAGGTCACTGCCGAGACATAATACTGCTACTTTATTATACTGTAGTGTAACAATTAATTACAAACGTACTTTCAGACACTGATGATAAAGACCTCGATGGTTTAGTAGTCGCAAGCGTGACCCAAAAGCGTGGGTTCCTTCCTAGGTCCGATTCCTACAGCAAAGTGTTATTAAGTTTTTCCATAACGATTTTCTCCCTTGTTGTTACAAATGGGTCTTAATCATAAGTGGTGAAAATATTTCTCTGCCTACGCCTTCGAGGAATTTAGGCGTGACATTACGTTATGATAATCCTCTACTAAATTCTATACTATTAAATGAGCAATATTTGTATATGTCGTGGCGAATCTTAGAATTGATCATTTCATGAGATGAACATTGACCGCTGGTCACATCATGATGTGGCCTGGCCAGATCATTGAGTACTCAACGTTTAACGATATGAACAGTTAAACGCACGACTACTTCATGATGTGGCCAAACATTAGTGATCGTAAAATATTTAGATTATCTACCGGTAGAGGCACATGGCGGCGGCATATAACATATCAAACAAAGTAGAGGGACCACGCAAAAAAGTCCATGGACTTTTATTGGGTTTCCAAATATGACATTATGGAAAGAGAGCCACTTGGAAGTCGCGCTCGGACGCTGCCGCGGCGTGAAATGCAACATAGAACTCAAAATTAGCTTTTAAAAATTAAAAATGTACGCTGCTTATGTGACACCCCGACCAAATGGGTTAGGTTAGAACTGTGACAATCCGCGCGCGAACCGAGCGAGCGCTACTTCCAAGTTGGTAGCAGTTACTTGGCAATTTTTACTACACCTTATGCCATGAATACCGTACACTAATTCAAAATTCAAAAGTCATTTATTCAAACTAGGCTGAGAATCAGCACTTTTCGAACGTCAAAATTACATAAGACAGTCCCCCAAAACGCCCACCCTTCACTAATGATATGGCCAAACGTCGACTGACATATCATTAAACGTTGACGTTTAAACGATATGTCCAATTTTAGCTGGCCATTTCATGAAATGATCAATTCTAAGATCTGGCCACGACATATATATATAACACAACATAACATCACGCCTAAGGCAGAGGTATACCCATATATTTGTAATCATGTTCTCGAAAACGGCTCTAACGATTTTCGCTTACGGGGGCGAAAAATCGATCTAGCTAGGTCTCATATTATCTGGGTAAATTCGTTTTCTCTATTTTTACCCGAGCAGAGCTCGGTTGCCCAGGTATTAAAATGGTATTAAAAATGTCGTATCGTCGCCGTGTCGCTGATATCGATGCTTTACGAGTCGTTCGTCTTCCATAAAGAAATTAGTTCCGCTTTTGACTATTGTATTGTGTTCGAAATTCAAATTATTAGGGGCGGCGTGACAACCGAGTTTTGGGTTCCGAGATTATACGGTGAAGAATTTAATTCATACATAATTATTATTTACAAAAAATATTCGAGTGTGTTCTATTTCTTGTCCATTTTGTCAATGTGTACCGAAATTGGATTCTTTGTGATTGTTGTAGTGGAACGAAATATGAATGTCAAAACACAACTGTAGGTAGGTATTTTATTATTTTAAATGGAGCTTCGCTTAAGTTTTTCCAATAATGTAACAGATCATGACATAACATCGCGCCTGTAATTCTCGAAGGATTAGTACCTACACTAACTAGAGGTCGCAAAAGCTACTGCTGAGGCATGACGTCCTGGGTTCAATTCCCGGGTAGGGCAAGGTGTTATTGGGTTTTCCATCTGGAATTTATCAGTAACAGCCTGGAGTCAGGATTTGTGCCCGGTTAGTGGCAATAGGCTCGCCCCCTATTACATGGGACTTAAACATAACTGGCGAAATGTGGGTGTACTATAGGTATACCTCTGCCTGACCCATCGGGGAATACAGGCGTGATGTGTGTTATAAAATAATTCGTCAGGTTTTTGATCTAAGAACTTCCTGCTAAACGCATGTACAGTTGAAAAAAACTTAATATGTGAAAAATAACTTTAATTCTATTCCGTTCCTATATAATCAAATAAACGAAGAGTGTCATATCTATGGACTACCGTATTACAAATCCAAAAACATTGTGCATCGTATCTCCAAAATAACTCCTATGACGAAACAGAAAAAATCTAATCATAAACAACATGGCCAAGCAAACACACACACCCACCCGTACAATCACACACACACACACACACACACACACACACACACACACATTTATTTACCTTAAAATTAAAATCATTTTATTTTCACGTTTAATAAAACGTATCTCAAACTTTAATACTCCAAAATAGTAACATCAGAAGCACTATGTAACCTTTACGTCATTATACCTTAGGGGACCGGACTGCTTCTCCTTAACACAGGTTTCCATAACCTAGCCAGGAGCAGTGCTCGCCCACACGTTTGTAGATATAGATATATATACTTATTTTGTAAAACTGTTTTTTTAACGTGTACTACAACTCAATTCAATTCAAATCATTTATTTCAGATAAATTACAATCGCTAGTAGAATTATAATTATCCATACATGTTTATTTATTTTGAATAATATAGACACACAATGACGAAAATGACACACAATGATGAAGTAGACAAAATAGACACACAATGATACAATAATGGAAACACTAGATCAGGACCGCACTACTCGTACATGTAGTTTTGTCCATGAAGGAGCAATCCACATCCATTCTCCCTACAATAAGCTGCAGGAAGCTGTTGGGGCTGCCCCGTATGCGGCGCATCAGAGACGCTATTCTTTTGCGATGTATCGCTTGGAAGCCATCCACTTGAGCGTCTGCAAACATACCTGATGCGCTACAAAAGCGAGGCAACCCGATCACCATCCTGAACGCGTTATTGAACAATGCTTTGTTTTTGAATAAATAAATAAAATAAATATGTCTATGGAGTTCCTCACTTTTGCCCCCTTATAAACGCGAAATAAAATACTATCATATTATCCTACATTAATAACACACAATCTACAATGAGTCCGGTTGTCGACTGTGCAAACATTCACAGACCACAGTATTCATTTATATAAACAACTTTCACTCCGGGAACAATAACGAAAATTAAAAGAAAAACAGCTGTTTCAAACAAAAGTGCTCTACTTACACGACCATTTATGTTACATGGAACAAGATAAAAATCGTTATGATATATCTCGAATAGCGTAGGTACATACATCTTAAGATTTTTTTTGTATCTATTTCAGTATACAACATGTATATAAAAGACCCCGGCCGATCTGTTTGGGTGTTATTAGGTATCGCACTAAGCATCTATTTCGGTGGTAATTTACAGGATAAAAGAAAAAATGTCACATTTTTTTTCAATGGGGAATTTTAGATGCGGCGCGGGCGGCCGTCTTTAAGCGGGTGTCTATAAATCATAACTTATGACCCCTGTTTGAAAATTTGCAAATATTAAATGTATTTGGGGTAATTTTGGTACTTACAATTTGGTTTATAAATTGCAATAACTTTTAAAATTTGCAAATATTGAATGTATTTGGGGTAATTTTGGTACTTACAATTTGGTTTTTAAATTGCAATAACTTTTAAAATTTGCAAATATTGAATGTATTTGGGGTAATTTTGGTACTTACAATTTGGTTTTTAAATTGCAATAACTTTTAAAATTTGCAAATATTGAATGTATTTGGGGTAATTTTGGTACTTACAATTTGGTTTTTAAATTGCAATAACTTTTTATTTTCAATAATAATAATAATAAGATTTTATATTACTTTTAGGTAATGTTATTGCAGTAACTATAAATGTCCATTTCGGATCGGACGGGGTTTTTTTTTACATATTGTATTTATTTATTAATTTTATTATGTATGAATTCTAGATTTTTCTGGACATCTTCCTTTTGGCCTATCAAGTTGAAACTATTTGTACTTTGTATACCTACCTCCTACCGACCTTTAGCCGCTTCTGTGGTCTAGGGGTAAGACCACCTGTCTCAGACACGGGTTCTATTCCCAACGCGGGCAAAATTTTCTGCTCGGTTTAGTTGGTGGTAGGGCTTGTTCTAAGTCAGTCCGCCTAGCTACCTACCACCATCTTATCTAAGTCTCTAGCCATAACAATAATGTTAACAGCATTATTGTGTTTCGGCAGTTAGAGGTAAGAAAGCCAGTTCCTCTGTGAAGCCCGCTTCCACCTTCGGCCTGATCATCACTGAGCACTTACGATCAGGTCGAGATGAAGGCCAAAAGCTTACCGGTCGTGGTTAAAAATTATGGCAATACATTTATTTGGTAGAGATGACCTCCGTATGAGGGAACTTGAAAATTAGTTTTCTTCATCAGATGCAGTTGAATACCAGTATTTTACATGGACTGCCTATCTGACCTCCACAACCCGTTACTGGGTAATACGATAGTCCTTTGGTAAGACTGCTAAATTAGTATTCCTACTTAGACCTTCGTAAAATTGGAAAGTAAATCGTTATCATAATGAAAAAACAAGCTACTATTCCTATTCCTTCTCTGTCCATGCAGTAAGGTTGTGGAACTCACTTCCGCCTAGCATTCGAGATTTAAAAACTGTTTCACAATTCAAATTTCGAGTAAAAGAGCATTACCTTTCCTCTCAACTGTGAGTATTTATATACCTATAGTATGTGTGTATATATTTAAGCTCTATGTATTTATTTAAGTATATGTTAATTTATTACGTTTCAATATTTTAGTTTAAGACTGCGCATATTTATATTTTTCTCTTCTTGTTCTCACACACTATTGTCTACATTTCTTTGTCATTTCTCCTATCGCAGGTCTGCTGGAAGAAATTTCTTAAGAAATAAGCAGTACCTTTGTACTCATAATTATGATTATGTCTTATCCAGGTATCTATTTTTCTGTGTGTACATAAATAATAGAATAAATGATGACATCATTGTTATTTAAAAAAAAAAAGTTTTGAATTTTTATTTTTATTTTAGTACTAGACGTGACGCCCCCCCTGCTTTGCACGGATTTTACGAATTGACAAAACATCAGGATTTCTTAAATATATGTATATTAATATATTAATGTTATATACAAATAAACCTTCCAGAATTTTCTAAATGATGGTGAAAACCACATCAAAATCAGTTGTTCAGTTTAGAAGAACATCGCGGTCACATAGACACGAAACGCGACTCTAATTTATAATATTATGTATAGATTTAAGCAAGTAAGCAAACTAAGTTTTTTACCGACCTCAAAAAAGGAGAAGGTTCTATTTATGTTTTTATAATTTATTTTCGTCGATATTTTCGTCAATAGTGAACCAATTTAAAAAAATATATATCCATTTGGTGGAGGAAGCTTGCACGTTGGTCTCATATAAATTGTAATTACTTTGCTTGGGTAGTTTTTGAGTTAGCTTCAATAATAGGTACGTATTTTTCCCACTTAGTCTATATATGGATAATGTTATAATAACTTCCTGTCACTGTTATTTACATAGCAGTATTCGATATGGAGAGGTACCACAACAAAAAATTGAAAAATAAAACATTTAAAAAAAAAGACAAAAAAAAATATCAGTTTTTTTTTTGTAAGAGCTAAAGTTACGACTGCTAATATTTTGATCGTTAATCTCGTTTTTAGAGTAATGTTAGCCATTACAGCGAAGTGTAATTAACACCACTTTATAACACAGATAGCGAACTTAAGATCTATCATTTGAAACTAGTTTTACTTAATCGCAACTTGTAAAGTTAAGTTATTCGTGTAATGTTTTTATTTTCCTTCTAGTTATTTAGTTTTAAAAATAATTTATAGGGAACATTGTACAAATATTTAATCTAAGTAATGAATCTATAATCTAAGGGCGTAATTTTCAGTTATCGAAATAAATTTGGTATGTTTGTTATTTATATTTGGGTGGATTATTTAATTAGATTAGATTGTTTTTTTTAATTTTCTTTTGTTGAAATTCGAATTAATTTAGGTAATTACGTATTGTTAGTTATTTTCGTGTTTGTTTATTGTTTTCAGGTTCTTCTTTTACATTATCATTCCTAAAGTTTGGTTTACTTAATTAAGTTTTCCAATTAAAATTAGATATATGCTTTAAATTGCCCCATATTTGCCCAATACCATTATCTAATAGGTTAACTGTAGATTTACGAGAGTGCTACCACACAATAGTGTTTGCAATCACAAAGTAAGAATTAAGTAAGTTAAGTAACACATTTTAAACAAAAACCTCACACATAACTGATACAGATATGAGCACTACACTTAAAATTAAACATTCCACTACCATATCAAAGAAAAAATTCAAAACAAAAAGTTTGCACTCGCTAACTTAACCCGCAAACTCAACTTAACAGTCACTTAAGTTAAACAAACGTAACACTTATACATCACTGTCAACTTAGACACTGTTCGAACGTTATTGTTTATGTTATCTTCGAATTAAGTTACGATTTAAGTTGGAATTAAGTTGCGTTAAGTACGGGCGTGCGGGTTGCGCGGACGACGAAGGCTGACTGGCCGTACAGCCTCAACTTGAGTAAGTAACTTGACTTAACTTAGCGATAAAGGCGAACGCTCACTAGCGGAGATTATCTTGGTAACCTTTGGGATTCTGAGGATTGATTTAATCTATAAAACTTTTCATAAAACATTTTAATGGAAAGATATCGTTAAGTGGATAAGGTTATGGACCTCTGTTAAATATTCTTCAATATTTCTTCTAGTAATTAAAGTTTCAATTCTAACATAATGTTATGACTGTATTTCCTTAAGGAATACGTTTTATACTTATTATTATCTAGCTGCGTCCCGCGGTGTCTCCCGCATAAGTCTCAACCCCGTGGGGAAGTATCGGGATAAAAAAGTGTCCTAAAAAAGTGCTAACTCAGGTCATGGTCTACCCATGGGTCCGATAGGACCGATGCCTGCCGGGGTTGCGGGAAAGTCTGAAAGGGATACCGTGGCCCCTGGCAACGTACAGGCAACGGAAGGAACACGGGTGGGTTTTAGTCAGTAAGAGTCCGACACGCCCTCCTGCTCCGCCCAGAGCGGGAGAAGTTATTTGATAATTTTCCACCCAAAAAAAAAAAAGGTCATGGTGTACCCATGTGCCAAATTTCATCCAAATTAGCCGTTTTAGCGTCAAAGCGTAACAAACAAACAAACAAAAATCAAATCTTTTCTCTTTATAAAATTAGTTTAGATTTTGGCAGTCCAATATACAGGGTTACATTAAATTAGCTAGCAAAACTCCGCAGACGTTAACTGTATCGATATCTAAACATGATAAAGCAAAAAATAAATAAATTTGATGTTTTTTTTGGGGTCATCAATCGCTGCAATTTACCTACTTTGAAATGTAAGTTAAAAAAATCAGTTTTTTTTGTGTAAAATTTTACAGACGAATAGATATTCATATCTAAACACGATAAAATAAGAAAAAAATAGATTTCTCAACGTATAGGTAGGTACTAAATGTAACAACACCAGCGGTCGTTGACCCCAAAAAAAACTGAAAACTTAAAACTGGTATTAGCGTCATCTATATTCGATAGTAAAGCACTACGGCGCTAGCATGTCGGTGACGCGAATCCATAAGTTTACCCCCTACCAAAAATCGCTCAACGCGCCTAAAGAAGTTTTCACTTCAAATCAATCTGCCTAGCCTTTTCCCAACTATGTTGGGGTCGGTTTCCAGTTTAACCGGATGCAGCTGAATACCAGTATTTTACATGGAGTGACTGCCTATTTGACTTCCACAACCCAGTAACTGGGTAATACGATACCCCTTCGTAAGACCGGTTGTCAGACTTTCAGGCTCCTGACGACAAGTAACGACTGTAAAAAATCCACGAATGACAGCCGGGACCAACGGCTTAACGTGCTTTCCGAGGCACGGAGGAGTCTCAGTATGTAAAGATAGTCTCCCATCCACGGACCAACCCCGGCAAGCGTAGCTTTACCTGATGGATCGACCCGTGCGGCTGTTGTTAGGTACTTAGCCACGAGCTCCTTAATTAAGTTTTCACTTCAAAAACGTCTGCGCAGTTTGGGTAGCTAATTTAATGTGACCCTTTATAAAGAGTTTAATGGGAAGGTGGTTGAGGATTAAGATTGATCTTGATGCCATCAGCCAGGCACTAATCCAGATTCCGGCTAAGTACGCAACATATTTTCATAAACGATGATGACATTTTTTTTTCATTTTGACAGTTCAACAACATTCATTGCGTGTACGTTGTTGAGCAGATTTTTTTTTCGAACTTATGTAGCAATGGATTAGCAATCTGTTTCAAAACGATTCAGATTCTGATTGGTCGTATATTTCGCAATTAGGGTACTGTTATTGACTGTTCAGAATTTCTCACTAGCAGTCCTTAAATAATCTCTAGAAAATAAATGTTACATCGCATACATTTCCTTAATTACTTATTTAAAAATTGTTGATTGTTAATTCGTTTCCTTATTTTATTGTCTATGTCGTTCGCGCGGTAAACTTTGAGAATGAGGCTTACCTACTATTCTGCCTTGTCTACCCCTTTGAGAAAAACTTCCGCGACGTTAAGTTATGTAACTTGCCCACTATTAAAACCAACTCGGTAAGTAAAGCTCCGCGCACAACGGTTTTGGCATCTACACAAGACCTGATGTCACACAAAATCCTGCATCGCGCAAACAGAGGTTACCGCGCGATCAGCATATATAACTTCGCTGACATCAATCGTTGGGCAGTTGCCCGCCAGATACGACACCTGTGTGGTCGGAGGTCACTCATACTCGAATACATGAGTGAACTTTACGCCCTGTTCCTCCTACCTCTATAATGGTGACCCCACCCTGTTCCTTATACATCTATACTGGTGACATAGACGTGATCATAATGCCTCTAAACAATCATTCAAATAAGTTATTGGGTACTACAAAATATAACGGTACTTATACAGTGGAAGTACTCCCTAAGAATAATGATGAGGATTCCGTATGGTTTGCAGCTAAATAATAAATCTGTGCAGCTGTAGCTTGTCTCTAATGAGCTACGATGACTGTGATGCAGTGTTGGCAACGACTAACTGCTTTAATAGCATTCATGATTGAGGAATGAGTATTCAAGCGTTCCATTGGATGAGGAAATATGCTTCGAGTCGTCGATTTTCGTCATCGTTAGTGAAACTTTCGTCACAATGCGTCTTATCATCCTACGACCAGCGCTGACCATCATGCTGAGATAGGAGCCTTTTGCCTCGTACAGGAATTTGTGCTTTTTTTTTTAATTTACATTTTTTTTTTATTTATGTTTTTATGTGTGTGTTTTAGTTTAATTTGTGTTTTCTTTCTCCGACTGCGTTCTATTTAAAAGCGATAGTCGCGGTCATGTCACTTTTGTTTGGAAAACTGGAAGGCGCCCTCTGTCGGTGTGACAACGCGTTCAGGTTCACCGTACACAGTGACATGAACGCGAGGGTCGCGTATTCGCGCGACGGTCGTCGTCATTTTTCATTTGACGCCGGCGCAGCGTGTCTTTGTCTTCTTCCATCTCTATTAGCTGTCACCTCAGTATTCAGTCCTTTTCTACTCCCATCATAGTCACGTCATCATCCATAATCTGTGGTTTTTTAGAGTTCTGTAACTCAAAAACTCACCATTATAAGATCACATCGTTGTCCGTCCGTCTGTCTGTCTGTCAAGACCCTTTTCTCTCAGGAACGCGTGGATGTATCCAATTTGAAATTAATATCAAATAGGTACTTAAGTCTATGGTCCCTTGGAGCTCTAAAAAAATCAAGCTTCTAAGTCAACGCAATAAAAAAAGTCGGCCATTTAAGCGACATATTTTGATACTCGCAAATAAATCAAAACCTACAGGATAGGTAATTCCCGTTGACCTAGAATCATGAAATTTGGCAAGGAGCAAGTGAAGGAAAAAGTCCGAAAATTTGTAGACTTATTACTTTTTTTTTTCTTTTCTATAAATTTATATACGACTGTGACGTATGTATGGGAGAACATGTTTTTCAACTACAAAGTTAAGTTTGTTTTTGAGACAAATTCATCCCAACTACGGAACCCTTCATTGTGCGTGGTCCGACACGCACTTGGCCGGTGTTTTGGTCTTCAGATAAGTTATGGAATCAGCAGTTACTTTGCGGCAATCCATGACAGTAAAATGTTATGTTCAAATATTATTTAGTTTTAATACCGCAATCACTGAATCTAGGCTTGGCTGCAGAATGCAACACCGCCCCGCAAAAATTTTATTTTATTAACAAAATTAGGTTTTTATTTTTATTAATTTGTTTATCTTTAAATATATAGATATTTTTTTATTTTGTGAATATGAGAACGCAGTAGGCTTAGTGGACTGTGGACTTGTTGACCATCATCATTTTGTTAAGTAGGTACTTGTTGAAAGATCTACACTGTCCTCCCATACATAATAACACTGTTATTTGAAAATATTGTAAAAGCCAATTATTTTTAAAAGAGTAACCGTGGAGTTTCTTGCTGGCTCTTCTCCATAGGAAACAACCAATTGGAACCGTGCACCTAGCTTCTGACGTTTCATAAGTGCCCATATAGGTTTATGTGAAATAAAATATTTTGAATTTCGAACCTATTCTCGACACGTGTGAACTAAATATTTTTACATAACATTTTACTGTCTTTGGTTTTCGCCTGCGCTTATACCAATCCATTAAGCTTACTCTTATACTTATCCATCCACGTTCATATCAAAACTTTCCTCTCGACATGTCCCTCATACCTCCGCATTACATGGCAACCGATTTCCAACTTGCCGGTAACTAGTAAAATAACAACAGCCGGCAATTCATCGTCGTGTAACGTTGACCAACATCAGCGCTTGGCTTGGTACCTATTGATTTTGTGATTGGTCAGAAATCACGAAAACTATCTGGGTCCAGCGGTTTCAGCGGTCTTGAATTTTAATTGGGCTTACAAAAACTGGCAACATGTTGTGATTTTTCGCTTGATGGTTTTGAGTTAGAATCTTTGTACTTACCTAAATTATGTAGGATCTTTTTCTATTAAGTAGGTAGTAACAATAATAGGTCTTTTATTATGATTGTAACAAGCATTATGGAATCGCGTGCGATATTACTGCGATAAAGCTAGACGACAAACGTGAAATTGACACAGAAACTCAATGAAATGAAGAAATGGTGATAGTGTCTGGTGCTCTAGGTCTATAAGGCAACTAACTGTTAACAATGATAACAAGATCTATCATCATATGAAAATCTTCGTTATTATAGTTAACCACTAAAATATTAATTGTGTGGTCTACACTTCTGTAGAATAGAAACAATACCATACGAATGAAAATCAATCTATAACTTCTGCAAAGAAAACGAATGAAAATATTCTAACGTTCCAAGCGTAGTTCTAATCGCAGGTACTAGGCGCGCATAAAACCGAGGAGATAGCTCTAACGAAGTTGTGTTAATGTTCTAAATACACGCGATATCTATGCAAATGTGCGCCACTGTCAATCTGTGACGCGGAGTTATTGCTGTGTTCAGCTGTAACACCATCAGTGGTCGCATAAATCTATGCGTTCAAAGTTAATAAGAAAAAGTTGCATACATCAAGTCAAATGACAAAATAATAGGATGAAGTTAAAGAAACCTAACTACACTCAATTCTTTTAGCCATCAGTCAATTTATAGATGTGGTGAATGCAGAGGAAAGTGAAAGAGACAAATATAGAACAGAATTTTACTCATCTGTTCGTGCTGAAAAGAGACAAAGAATGAGAGGCCCAAGAAAATACCTAACGAATGCCATGCTGAAAATTAGCCAGTCAGGTTTATGTAGGTGGTTGCCGGGGACGTACTTAAGTATCAATTAGGCCACTTAGATTGGATCTTCCAAATCCATTTGATCCGTGAGAAGAAAGTTGGCGAATAAATAATGAATCCCACCAAAAACATGTAGCATGAAATTATTAGGAGGATTACTATTTCAGCATCATGATCTAAATAGGACACAAAAATATACAGGCAAGGCAACCTAGGCAAACACAAAAGTACAAAATGGGCGATGTAAAGTAAATTTGCTGCTACAGAGAGCAACCATGCATCTTGAACATTAATCTATATATATAAAAGGAGAAACTGACTGATTCACATATCAACGCAGAGCCGAAACTACTGGGACTAGTAACGTGAAATTTTGCACACAGCTTCCTTTTATAATGTAGGAGAGCACTAAGAAGGGTTTTTTTTGAAAATTTGACGTTTAAGGAGGAGAAAAGGAGGGATTTCATTCTGCTGACATCTCTTTGAGGCGCGCGTGAGACACAATGCGCCGTCGACGCGGGCCTAGTCCTTATCGGACGGCGAGCTACCCATTGCTCACCGTCCGCAAGCCCACGCCAACGGTGGCCGTGAATCAGCCTGCGAGTCCCGACGCCCAGGGCGTCTCCTGCAGCAGCGTGAGGGCGCGAAGTTTGCCTCTCCCGCACGCGTTCCCATGCCACCCATGACGGCCTCCCATGCCCTCTCGCTCCTTACCATGGCCTGGACCAGCGCCGGACACTAGAGATCACCGCCAATACTGAACCCCCTGCGCTGAAATTTACTGTCGGTTATTTTTTTATAAATAACCAACTACTGCGTGCCGTAACCGTGCTGTTTCATAGAAAAATGCAAGATCTACGCGGTCAAAATGTATGGAACAGCTGTTTTTTTTTTAATTAACGAAGCACAATTTCAAGCCAGGGGTTTCAGAATCATGTACTGAATCCATGGTAACAGTTTTTGCGACGATGTCCCTGCCATGCTGTATAGATTTAGACTAAGCTTTCTGACGAATTTATATGAATAAATAAAACAATACTCACATATATAAATCCTAGATACAGAACCACAATCATTCACTCCATCTGATGTGTTAACAATCACTGTAAACAAAAATAAAAATCACGGTTGTACTCGTATGTTATAAATTGACGCCGCAAAATCTCCGGCTCCTAAGATCTGCGTACCTAGTTTAGGAGCTCGGAAATCTGACTATAATTTTAAACTTGGTAGTACAACCCTTTGTTTCCATATAATATGTACTGTGTTATTGTTTTTTTTTTATGTACCAATAAACCTATCTTATCTAATTATCCAAGTTTCGGTCCTTCCTTCCATAACTCTATGCACCAACTATACATCATCCACCGTTTTAACATTGTTATACAAACGTCTGTCCCGCTAGTGCGAGCCGATTGAGTCTGTTGCTTCACGAGTATTTGCTATAAACTCTAATCGTTTTATTCTGTTTAATATTTACTTACTATCAAGTACTTATGGCGACTTACGGTTGTGCAGAGATGTACTTACTTCATGCACTTCGTATTTACAAGGAACCCATGGAAATGGGTTTCACGACTTGAAAAAACAAAGAGGTTTCTGTATTACGTAATATTGTCTTTGTCTGTGGCCTTGACATCAACCGATTAATGAATCAATTTTTTAAATAGCGTTTGTTTCTTGGCTGAATACGAGGCTTTTGGCTACTTTTGTATTTGTGTATTTTGTGTTTTTATTTTATTTAAATGTGCGTTTTGTTTGTGCAGAATAAACGTATTTTCTTTCTTTTTTTTTTTTTTTTTTTTTTTACTTCCTAATGTAACCTTGTGGAATAAATTATCTAAATGATGGTGAAGACAACACCATTCGTTGTGGAGTTTAGAAGAATAACGAGGTCCGAAGACAGACTTTAATTTATAATATGTATATTATGAGCTTGTGGCTAAGTAATAACAGCCGTATGGGACTATCCATCAGGTTAAGCTATGCTTGCCTGGTTGGTCCGTGGATGGGTGACCATCTTCACAGACCGCGAATCCTCCGTGCCTCGGGTCCCGGCTGTCATTCGTAGATGTTTGACAGTCGTTACGGGTCGACAGAAGCCCTAAAATCTGACCACCAGTCTTAACAAGAGGTATCGTATTATACCCAGTTACTGGGTTGTCGAGGTCAGATAGGCCGTCGTTCCATGTAAAATACTGGTATTCAGTTGCATCCGGTTAGACTGGAAGCCGACCCCAACATAGTTGGAAAAAGGCTAGGCAGATAGATTTTTTTTGTATACATTTAGTGACTTAACTGAAATAATACTCTGCGACTGTAGAGAGAGATCTTTCGCTATGAGTTCTCTGTCACCTACTTATTTCTCTTCCTGCTCTTCCTCTCTCTACCTATTTAAAAATGTGCTGTGCCCGACAGGGTCCATAATTGTTTCTATTATTATTTCTTTTATTTACCACCTGTAATGTTACATTATGGATTGCAATAAACGATTTGAGATTTGATTTGTTTTCCAAATATCTATGACTGGTTTTAGTAAAAAGAGCTTTGCAAGCCATTTGAATTTCTACTTATCATTATCATCGTCTTGCCCTAATCCCAATTTAAAGTGTTTGTCGCAGCATGTCTTCATCCATAGGTACGGTACTATCTCTGAGCTATTGGTCGTCATTTTATTTTATTTTATTTTATTTTATTTTATTACTTTTAGGAAAACTTACAGCTAATACATTTCTATAAAACTAGTACAATGTGTAAAAGATGGCCAATTACAAGTTTCCACAACTGATTAATGTGAGTAACATTGACAAATACACGCAAACAGCGACGTAAGAGATACGCAAATGATATAACTCACTCTCAAAAAAGTACAATAATAAAGAGAAGAGAAAAAAATAATAATACATGGTTATACATCAAAAAAACAATTGTTCAAACTTTTCTTTACTTTCTTAACGCTACTACAAAACAAATCCAAATCAATGTCGACATTCTGACACACCACATTGAAAGTACGACAAGCTCTTATCACGTACGAGTTCTGTCTGTAAATAGTTCTGACTTGAGGCACATGAAGAAGACGTGGTCTCCGAAGAAACACACTTGGTACACGAAGCCCAATCTTGCCCACCAACTCAGGGACATCAGTAGATCCGTTCATAATGCTAAACAAGAAAGCAAGATCCGCGATTTTCCTTCGCTCGTGTAGAGGAAGAATATGATTTTTTTTACACCGACTCATATAATTCGGGAGATAGGTATTTGAGCGATATTGAGTGTACCTCAAAAATCGCCTTTGTATACCTTCAAGCCGATTAATGTATACATTATAATTAGGATTCCAAACCTGAGAAGCATATTCATCTCAATATTTCCCTTTCTGATCATTACTTACATCATCATAATCATAATATTTCTATCGTGGTCTTCCCTTACCTACATTACCTACTCTTATAGTATAACCATCCACATTCATACCATACTGAGTAATTTTGAATCCCTCCCTGTAGCACTCAACATTTGTACGCCGGTACGCGTTCACTTGAGCCTCTCTGATGCTGTTATCAAATAATAATACTTATCCGACGCACGCCGAGTACAACGCATCTTAAAATAAATATTATTTTGATATGCACCACTTAGAAAACAATTAGGCATTTGTCTTGTTAGCTTTCCAATAAGATCTTGAATGTTAAACTCTTATTAATTAATTTGTCCTATGGGTATTTTCTAATAAGACAGGCAAAATAGATGGCAAAAGGCCAAGAATACGCAGCCTAAAGCAATGATCAAACCAGATGACGGAACAACTGGAAGTGCTGTCCCGTGCGTACAACGTAGCTCTCCATCAATTCAGTCACAGAACTCACAGAACGTAGTACATGGATTTATTAGCTACCTATAGGAGTGAGGAATCGATCTCCGCAAAATTCCGGCACCGATTCGGGAGGATTGTTCTACGTAAAGTTTACAGCGCCATCTATCGATCATTAAAACAGTTTTTTAAATAAAAGCGCCATCTTGTATGCTAATTGTTGACTATTTAAAGAAGTGACAATGTGTTTGTGATGTTATCTTTGCTATTCGCTACTAGATGGCGCTGCTTGAACAAGAAGTGACGTTTTCACTACTAACTACTAGATGACGATAAGAGGGTAAGGGCAATATTTTACTAACTTTGTATTTCCCATCCATTTCATTTAGGTCATTTTCTGACTATGTATTTTCACATTAGTTAATTTATCTTTCTTTATAATTGAAATTACCTAATTACCCAAAGAAATAATATTATCGCAAAAAATCCTGTGACTGTTTAGTACAGAACCCCATTTCCGGACTATAGCGAGAATATTTACTAGGAAAAACATAGGTAAATTGTCGACTCATGAAGTCATGATTACTCCTACTATCATGACTTCATGAGTCGACAGTTTCATGAGAACACGTGGTGTTTTGATCCATAGGAGTCCGACATAACCCTCTGTTCTCCTCAAACGGCGACAGGAGAACCTAACAAACAAACAAACAAACTTTAGAAACAAATCCACGAAAAAAAAAGAGAATATTAACGTGAATTTGCTATGTAACTATGGTGGGCAGCATCTGTTAAAATTTCTTAGATTTAGGTACGATTCCTTCCCCTCCCTTTTTAATATAGGAAATGTATATACACATACACAAACATAAAGCATTTATTTAAATTAAACCATTTTACAGGCACTATTGAATTGTCAAAGAGTCGGTCAGTTAGAAATATGAAGCTAGTTGCCCATTCCAAACCGTAGTAGGTATCTATGGAGAAGAACGGGCAAGAAACTCAACGGACTCTTACATAATATTATTATTAGGTATTGTTGGTAACGTCGCAAATAGCTGTAAAATATTTACCTGTTTTGATTAATTTAGTAATATTACTGTATGGAAATATGAAATATGGCTAACTAGCGAACTAAAATATTGATTTTGATATGCAATAGGTAAGCAATTAATATCGTAACACCAAACATTTAGTTTTAGATGTAAAAAAAGTAAACTTTCCAAATACCTTTTTTACACCGAAAACGGTTACAACATCAAATTCAGTGTTATAATTGCAATTCATTATAATTATTCTAGTTCGCTAGTTAACCACATTTCATATTTCTATACAGTAATATTGCCAAATTAATCAAAACAGCGAAATATTTGGCATCAATTTGCGACGTTGCCCACTTTGAGAATAAACGAGAATTCTCTGAAGTTAAACAGTAAAAAAATAGATAGTATAGTATATCGTAGATTGCAAACATCCTGCAGTTAAAAGTTTAAAAGATCCTGTAAATAACCAAGTAAAAACTAAGCGTGTTATTATGAGTATTTTTTTAGGACTTGCCCCGTCTGACAAGCTTCGCATGATATTTCATAACTGCGTGTTAGTTTTATTATAAAAGTCGAGATCTGAACCATATGGGTACCTACTCTCAGGTAGACGGTAAAAAGTTATCGCAAAAAATTTGCTCCGAGCATCCTGTTTGCTAAAAAAAGAACCTTATATTCGCAAAGTAAGATTCGCGGTGACGTCGAAATATTTTATAGGTATAATATTAAAAACACGATAACTGATTAAATCCAAGTTTTCTCAATACTTTACAATTCTGGTACCCATGTTTACCACTTTGCCATCAATTCGTTTTCCAATGTATTTACTTAGGTATGCATTTGCTAATAAAGGACAAAGGACCAAAAGATTCGAAGGACCAGTTATCTAACTACGCAACACATTTTCGTAAACGATTACGACTAATCTGTTTCATTTTGACAGTTCAACAACATTCATTGCGTTATTTACGCCGTTGAGCATTTTTTTTTCGAACTTACGAAGCAATGGATTATCAATCTGTTTCAAAACGATTCAGATTCTGATCGATCGTGTATTACGCAATTAGGGTACTGTTTTCTAAACATTAAATAAGTACCGTTGATCTACAGTCATTTCCATAGACTGCCAAGCTAGTATTTTGGTCATAAGAATAAAGAACTATTAAGCCAATGTTTACAATGTAGTTTTAGATGTAGGGTGCTCATTACAATGAAAGGAAAAAGGGAAAAAGGAGGGAAGATAGCCAGTTCCTCTGTGGTTGAGGATTCCGGGTGATGCTCGCTTCCACCTACGGCCTGATCATGACTTAAAGATGAGTGAAAGAACACTATCTTTCTACTTCGTCATAGTTGCATATTTTGTATTTATTATTATATTATATACCTACAAAATTATATATTTTTTTAATTAGTGAATAGTTCAATGTTTTTATTTATGTCATTTATTTTCTCTTCTATTCTTACACACGTTGTCTACATCTCTTTTTATCCACTTTCCTATCGTAGGTATGCTGGAACAGATTTCTTTAGAAATAAGCATCACCTTTGTGCGTATTTTTCTGTTCCTTTTTCTTGTCTCTTTATATTATGTGTGTTCATAAACTGTTAAATAAATAAATAATAAATAAATAAAATCAGGTATGGTGAAGGCCAAGAGCATCCTCGACGAGGTTAAAAAAACTTTAACTGCCTATCTACTATATATTTACGGACAGGCTTAGCCGCAAGCAAAAATTAATCTTAACAAATGCAAAAGTAAGTTAATAAGTACTAGCTAATATTATAAATACCTACAGACTGAGCGTGGGTCTACCATTAAATATATTTAAAAAAAAAGTTAAATGCATATGAAAGTATACGGTACTTACATATAACAAAAATAACAATATTTAAAATTTTTGTCTGTCTGTTTGTTTGTTCCGGCTAACCTCCGAAACGTCTGGACCGATTTTGACGGAACTTTCACTGTCAGATAGCTGATGTTATAAGTAACTTAGGTAATTTATATTTTAGAAAATAATTAGGGCCCACGCGAGCGTAGCCACGGGCAGCAGTTAGTCTACACTAATGTAATAAAGAGAAAGATTTGTGTGTATGTTTGTAATGAATAAACTCAAAAACGACGGAACCGATTTAAAAAATTCTTTCACTAGTCAAAATTCAAAAGTAATTTATTCGAACTAGGCTGAGAATCAGCACTTTTCGAACGTCAAAGATACATAAGACAGTCCCCCGAACCGCCCATCCTTCACCACTTCCTTAGCTGGGAAGAAGAAGTGGCGCAACAAACTCCCCAGCAGCACAGCCTGTCTGTTCAGTTAGAAAAAAATGCTTCTATATAATAGTATGCAAAATAATTTACATTACGCAACACAAAACATAATTTAAATTATAAATTAATAGCTATATGTCAGCTAGCACACGCCAATATACCAATCAAAAATATCAAGAACTGTACTCAGGCAGAAATAAAAAAATAAAGACTAAACGTAAACAATGTCTAAATAAAAGTAGAATGATATATTATCAGTATCACTGAGTAACATAGGCTAGACTTTATTGTAAAGATATACCGTGGGCATAGCTGTTGGCGGAAGTTAGTTATAAAAAATAATAATAGGAAAACCATGTGAAAAATAATCATACCTTGACTAGGCTATATTATAGCCTATTAAAAAATTCTCTCAGACTAAGATTTTATTATTGATGTTCACATAGCGATACTGAACATACATGTATTTTCTCCATACAAAAGTCAACGTCCATACTAAGTTGAAAACACCGGTTCTCGTCCGATCACCGAAGTTAAGCAACATCGGGCGCGGTCAGTACTTGGATGGGTGACCGCCTGAACACTGCGTGACGATGACTTTTTGTTTTATTGCGGCTGAAGGTGTTGTTGCATTGTAAATATTTTTTATAAGATACAATATTTGTAATTGTGCAATGCACATCGAAGCAAATTCCTTTTTCGAAAGACTTTTTTGGTTCTAACGACCGGTGCACTTATTGGAAGAACATGTTCATATTCTAATTTGTATTTATTCCTTCTGTAACTCCTTTTTACGGTTCCGTACTCGAAGGGTGCTCAACGGAACCCTATTTCTACCTGCCTCCGCTGTCCGTCCGTCCGTCTGTCTGTCAGAGGCTGTATCTCATAAACCGTAACAGGTAGACAGTTGAAATTTTCACAGATTGTGTATTTCTATTGCCGCTAGAACACAAAATAAAAGTTAAAAACTCCCCATACAAGAAACGTGTTTTTTCGGCGTTTTTTGCTAAATATTTTACGGTGGTTCGGAACCGTTCGTGTATTAGTCCGACTCGCACTTGGTCGGTTTTTAACATTCCGAAGGTAACGGAACTCTCATCGGACTCTTAAAGTGTCGTGCAGACCGGCGCGACGCGACTGTAACAAAACAATTTCTAAGAAAACTTCACGGTAGAACAATTAGCGCGACTAGCCTTGCTAGTCTGGACGAGCCTTAACGCTTGTAGTCCAAAAAAACTTTAGTCTCAGACATCTTCCTAAGATTTCGAGCGTCCTTTTCTATTTCTTCAAGACTAGTATTTCCTGCAAATTCACAAGTCTCCCTATGTTCCCTCTTCTGGTTACTAATTTACTTCTTGTTAGCCAATGTTTATCAAAAGGGTGGTTGAAGTTAAATCATACAAAATACAGACAGTATATATGTACTTTACTATACAACTAATTTAAGATGGTTCTCCTACATTTGTCACTTCCTTTAATTTTAATATTATTTTATTATAATTACCTGTCTCTTTGATCGAATGTGTTATAGATGTATATAGAGCTCAAAAAAGGTAATTTATAACTGCCTCCAACAGGGGAAGAGTCTGTCTGTAATAGGACAGATATTTTAGTTCAGACACAGATTATCAATATCAGAACATAGAATAAAGTGTATTATAGTGTATCACCATGTTATTTAAATGTCTGTATATTTTTTAACGAATACCATTTACAATCACTTTTGAATTGTTAAGGAGTCGGTCATGTAGACAGAAAGTTGCAAAACGTCCTTTCGAGCAAGAAACTCCACGGACAGATTGGACATTCCTTTAAGAGTTTTAGTTATTACTAAATCCTGGTTTCATTATTATTGGTGATTCAATCTGCCTATAATAATAATATCATTTGTTTCAGGCGACAGTGGCCCATAGAAAAATACCTTAACCTAAACATACATATTTTAATATAAACAAAAACGTGTGTTAATAAATAGGCTTAGACTATGTTAGTAGCACTTCATTTTGCACTAGCTTGACTTTGTGCTGTCCTGTGGAACTTGTCCGCGGAAGCGACGGAACACCACATCCTGCGGCCAAAAGTCCTCTTCCATGACGAGGGGCAGATAACAGTTCGGTACTCGCACGACGAACGCCTTGAAGTTGACGTTCCGGTGCGATTCTAGTAACTGCACCCTCGGCATGTACCTCGTCTTTTGGCGCACGTACTCCACGATGTCCTCCGCCTTAGTGGTGTAGTGCAGGCGGGAGATGTACACCGGTGTGTTCGGCTTTGCGGCACGCAGGCTCACTTCGAAGTCCATAGGAGCTATACTAGCCTTTTCCCATTTATGTTGGGGTCCGCTTCCAGTCTAACCGGATGCAGCTGAATACCAGTATTTTACATGGAGCGACTGCCTATCTGACCTCTACAACCCAGTTACTGGGAAACATTATATCCGTTGGTAAGACTGGCTGTCAGACTTTTGGCATTATTCTTGGTTCTCCAAGTGAAAACCACATCTTGAACATCTCAATATTGTAAAGTTTATCATCAAAGCAAGTGTAGCCAACCATTAAGCGACTCTAGTAAAAGAAAAGTGGCTAAAGAAAAACACTAGAATCTTATTACAGTGTTTAGCCGGGGCGTCGTCAACCGTCCGGTGTCATTTCATACTATGCCTGCAGGCCATATAACATGCTTTAGTATTAACCCCACTTATTGTCGTCGACAATCGGAAAATTACATGTTACATTGACGATACAAAGGAAGTATTAAAAAGAATAATGTTTTAATGTTTTATAGGAGTGCTTGTCGTGAATATAACTACTTCTTTTTCTATAAACGGATATCAGTCTGGGTATTATATTGCTAAATGATCCGCATTCATTTAATTATTGTATACTTCTATTTCTAGTTTACTACAACAGAAGAATATATGAATTCTATCATAATCACAACTTCTTCTCTAGTCCGTCGAGTTAGCCTTATTTATATTTTTTTTGAGTGGAAAATTATCAAATAAATTCTCCCACTCTGGGCGGAGCGGGAGGGCGTGTCAGACTCTTACTGACTAAAACCCACCCGTGTTCTTTCGATTGCCTGTGTGTGGCCCCTGGCAACTCTCGGACTTTCCCGTGACCCTGGTAGGTATCGGCTCTAGCGGACCCGGTGACACCCAGGTGTTTCCTCCCGCCTTATCCGGAATAGGAACCTCCCGAAGCAACCGTCTCCGGTGAGGACCTGCATCAGGCGGAAGGTGAGGACGCCGAGGTGCGTCTCTAGCCACTCCTCAAAGAGGCGGACTTATCGCCACAATTGTGGCGTGCCCAAGTCGAGTCAGCCTGCTGCGCACTTCACACTGTTTCATTCGTTTTATTTCTGTTTTACTTGTAGTACGTTGTAGTATGTTGTGTTGTGTGCTTTTAGTCTGTGCAAAATAATATATTTTCTTTCTTTCTACAAAAACGAAATAACGTCATCTTCTTCTACCGCGTGCCCCGGTCGTATGTTACTTGAGTTTGGAGCATGTTTTGCTTTCCATCCTTTTCTGACAGCTGCCACCTTACCATTCACTCCGTTTTCGTTCATGTCAACCCTTCACAGTCACATCATCCATTTATCTGTTCTATGGTCTTCTCTTTACCCGAAAATAGTATGTCTTACTACCTATGATGAAAAGATTGCCCAGTCAGTAAAGTTCGTAGGCATCAGATGCACTTGAACATATATTATATGTATTTCTATCATGCCTTAAAAAATGCGCTGTTCTTTATTAATTACTAAGCGGTCTTGGAAAAACTGTGCTAGGTATATTTTATTTTAACTACTTATGTTGGTACTTAATTAGAAACAGCAGAAATCAGCTGGACATGAGCCCATAATAAAAAAAAAAATATTCAATTCAGCATTCTTAAACATCGTGAGAAAACCGGCATGCCTGAGAGATATTTCATGTGAAGTCAAGTCAGAGGCGCATATGGGCTTTAAAACTCTGACATCAGGTCAGTCACTAACCACACGAAAAGAAGAAGCATTCTTCAAAACTTTCAAATCGATTAATATAATTAATTTAATAACATTTTGTATTTATTTGTATAGCTAGTTAGTCATTGTATTGGGTGTAAATAGTTGATTGTGTTAAATACTGTAAAACATTTTAAAATCAACAACAAAGTTTTTGAATAACTTTAGCAAAGTTAGAAGATGTTATAAAATAAATAACAGTAGTTTATAAGGGACAGTCTCGT
The DNA here is from genome assembly GCA_949128155.2 of Xanthia icteritia. Lineage (NCBI taxonomy): Eukaryota > Metazoa > Arthropoda > Insecta > Lepidoptera > Noctuidae > Xanthia > Xanthia icteritia. The sequence goes on from OX421953.2 coordinate 5,328,534, forward strand.
ATTTCCGGTTCCAAGTAAGCCGTTCTCTTGAACTGTGAAAATCTTTTCTCACGATCTACTTTACGATTGATCTGCTTGCATCATTACGAGGAAATATTAACTACAATTTTAATACTTCTGTGCAATTTACAGTTTTTATTTGATATAATTTTTATTAGAATTCTTTAAAAATATCGAAGCAGGTACAAGTACCTAGAGCGTCGTGTAAATTATTGTGGAATCGCAAAGGTTTCTAAAGGGCCAATTGTTTATTTGAAAGAAAGACCACATCAAACAGGCCCGTTAATTTTCTAAACGGTTCGGTCCGCTCGCCAACTCGCTCGCGTTCCATTCTGGAACACGTTTCAATTCGAAATTCATATTTGGAACGCTCGCAACCGGTCGCCCTTGTAATAGTTGGCTGGTGTTATCAAAAAACCAATTTATCCTGGCCTGTGTCACAACATGGAGGTCTTCTTAGGTGTATGGGGATAAGGAACGTCGCGCCAGTTGACAGGGATCTTTGTAAAGTGGTCGCAAGTCGTCGGCAAGTGCACCGCGAACGAAAATATACGTCGCGCCGAGTTGTTTTGCCGCCTTATCACTAGGGTCAAAGATTGCATAGTTTGAGCTGCTTATGTATTGTGCCTATAATTTGTAAGACTCGTCGAGAAAAGGAGTAGTTCCCGTTTGTTTTTCCACTGCAGTCAAATGACGTCCCACCAGGTGACCAAGAAACAGTGCTAAGGAAAGATTATGCCAAATAAGAAATCACCAGAAACTGTATTTTCATTATTGTTGTTTTTCAGTTTGCATTTTGGAACTTTCCGAATAAATCTTCCGACTGTGATTATCAGCAATTTTGGTTAAAGATAACAAAGATTCTCCTTTAGGTAATTGTTAGGTGCAATGCAAACGCATTACCTATCTGCGCGGCTGCTTAGTATATTGCGCGGGCGTCGGGGGCCGCGCGGGGCGAAGGCGGGCTCTCAGCCCGCCAACTTAAAAATGCCGCCGCAGAGCCTCCGAATCGATACGACGCGCGTCACGTGCCGGCGACCGCGACCAATAGCCGCGCTCGGGCGGCCGCGGGGCGCTGCGGGGGGGCGGCACTCTCCGACGAGCGCCAGTACACGAGGATACACCACGCGGCACGGACGTACGCCGCGCGCGCTCCCCACTATACGAGTTTCACCGAAAACCGGTCCGATGCATCGTGACATGTTATAGTGTGCAGTGACGCCGCTATGAGTGCGTGGACGGAGGAAGTGATGTCCTGGCGGGACGATCGGCTTGGACTTACGGAACTTAGGGAGCCCAGTACGAATAGAAGAAAACTACGCAGTGCGCCTTATAGACTACACCGGCCGCACTTGCCCGTGCCTCACGTGCCCGAGCTGCCGCCGGAGCCCCAGGGAACACACATCACAAGGTTGTACCCGGAACTGTTAGCTCTCATATTTGAAAGGTTGCCAGTACGGGACAGAGGCCGCGCGGCGCAAGTTTGCCGCTCTTGGCGGGACGCAGCTGATCGACGGTCCGTGTGGCGCGGAGTGGAAGCTGCACTGCATCTTAGGAGACCCGCGCCGGTGCTATTCGCGTCGCTAGCCAGGAGAGGAGTACGGAAATTACAAGTGCTGTCCCTACGAAGGGGACTGAGGGATGCAGTCGCCGCACTACCGGGACTAGAGTCGCTATCTCTCAGCGGATGCTACAGTGTGACGGATGCAGCTTTGGCGAGCGCATTCGCGGCTGAATTACCAGCATTACGGAGATTAGACCTATCACTATGCAAACAAGTGACCGACTCGTCGCTCGGCAGGATAGCGCAATCACTTAAAAACTTGGAAGAGTTAGAACTAGGCGGCTGTTGCAACATAACAGATACGGGTCTGTTGCTTATCGCCTGGGGACTCAGGAAACTGCGTCATTTGAACTTGCGATCGTGCTGGCACGTGAACGATGCGGGGATAGCGCATCTGTGTGGTGGCGGCGAGGCGCGAGGCACACCAGAGTTGGAGCACTTGGGACTACAAGACTGCCAAAGGTTGACAGATGAAGCGTTGAAGCACACAGCTACAGGTCTTCCTAAACTTAAATCTATAAATCTTTCATTTTGCGTCGCGGTCACGGATGCAGGCTTGAGACATCTGGCGCGACTGCCCCATCTAGAGGATATTAATTTGAGAGCTTGCGATGGGATATCGGATGCGGGGGTGGCCCACCTGGCAGAGAGCGGTAGACTGAGAGCTCTGGACGTGTCGTTCTGCGACAAGGTTGGCGACGAGGCGCTATCACACGCGACCCTGGGTCTGTCAGGGCTCCGGTCGCTGTCTCTGAGTGCTTGCCGTCGCCTCACCGACGAAGGCCTGGAGCGGGTCGCTAGGCTATCACAGCTAGAAACGCTAAATATAGGACAGTGCACGAGGGTCACTGATAGAGGCCTGCGTGCGCTCGGGGATGGGCTGCACAATCTGAAAGCGATAGACTTGTACGGTTGTACGTGTATCACTCCGCAAGGCTTGGACCACATCGTGAAGTTGCCTCGGCTTAGTGTACTTAACCTCGGTCTGTGGCATGTGCGGTGACCACACACACACTAGGTAGTGTCTGTACGCGCGTGTGTGAGTGCGACGGCCATGTTGAAGTGAAGGAGCGCCAAGGTTGTAGGTATACTCTGGACAGTGAATAAAAGAATTAACCAATTTTAAGATATTAAAACTATCGAATTATTATTTAGGATATGGGGCTGCTTTCTATTGTATGTTTCTGTTTTTCGATCAGTTGTGTTATCTGTTGTGTCAGTTTCAGTTTGTTTTAATTAAAAGACAAGTTTTGGTTAAGTTTCTCGATGGAAGTTGCCCCAATACCTAGTCGCAATGTTGAGCCAGGCCTTTTTGAATGTTCTCTGTTTTCTTTGATTGTCTTCATTAAAGTTTGTTATTACTTGAGCGTGACGCAACTCTCCAACTATGTTAATGTCTAAAGTTTTGTAATTTTTAAAAAGGTCTGGCTTATCAAAATAATTTGCTCCATTAGTTAGGTAGATATTTAGCCATTCTTCAAATTTATCAATGTTTTTAATTCGATCTTGTGCGAGAAGTTAGGAAACTATCCAAATTGTTAAAAGTTAGGTTTTTATATTTAATTTTGTGATGGAAGCGTGATTTGGGAGATGAAAATTGCTTTACTATAAAAACTCTTCCAGAAATGTGAAATATGTGTGAGTTTTAACTGAACAATTCGTTTATAGCTTAACTTTTACAAATACGTCTAGCCGCAAATAATACATTTACGAATATTACTTCAGCAGACGGACATATTTACTGGCATTTTTATACTGCTGTGGATTGATTCCTTAATGGTCAATATAAATTAATCTGTAGCATTGTTCAAAAAAGTTATAACCAAAATCAAATAACTATTAAAATGAATAGCATTACCACTTCCTTAAACAGAATTGTTAAGTATTAGAATATCTGAACTGACATCTTTGTTTCTTTGAAAAAAATCGAACAAGGAATAACTATCTAAGTACATAATGCGTTTAAGCAAAAATATGAAATGAATAAAGAAATTGTTTGTTCAGAAGTGTTCAGAGATTGAACCAATGATGTTAATACATTTTGTTGGTATGACGCAATAAACAGTTGACAGTGATTTATACCTACTAATCATTTATCATGTGGCCGAGCTGAGATTCATAGAAAAATTCATTGTACAAATATTGAAATCAGCTGATATTATTAATACTCTTCAATGTCTCTCTTCCTATATGTTCTAATTGATACGAATAGATAGTACTTTGTAATAAATATCGAATAAGAGAGACATTAAAATGTAATTTGCCAAATCGTTTCAAAATTTTAAAGATTCCCGACAAAATATTGGTGGAAAATGACAAAATAATAACAAATACTACAGAGAAACCGAGGATTTTATCTTATCAAAGTCAGTGTGATATAATACGCAACTGATTACTAAATGTGCGATAAGGAATTCAAAATATTTTGTAGCGAGACTGTGTCTGCTCCAATTCTAGTTTATAATCGAGAAAGTTTGCTTTTGTTTAAATTTTCTGGAACAATGGTTTACCCGTTTTAGGCTTCCGTAATAACGAACATTTCTTCATGTTTTATTGTCCCAATTTTAGGATAAATATCAAAGATGGCTTCCAATCTTTCTAACCTCAAAAACTTTATATCATCTTTTCAAAATCTTGAATCAAAATTGTGATGTATGTGGATGTTGTTCTTATCATTTGTTCAATATAGTCTCCCAATGTATAAAGATCTCGTCTATACGTAATTTTTGATATTATAATTATTAGTGTTTAATTGTTTTAGTGTACGAATTGTGATGGTCGTATAAGGTCGAATTAAAACATAAAAATACGTTGTATACTTCATCGATACGTTGTTTTTGTACAAAACGAATGTAATATAGGAGAAAAGTGTATTAAAAGTCATCGTTTAAGTTACAAATTACTATGGACATTTTATTTCTTTACCTATTGAAACCTGCTATACAGTAGTAGCAGCTCTTAAGCGGTCTACAGGACCTAAACGCAGGTTTTATAATGCCTAAAAGTATATGATCCACTGCAGTAAACAATATCAGAAAAATATATGATATTCTAGGATATATGCTAGTAAGATAGTGTGTAGCAAACATAATACAATTAATTTGATACGATAGAAAAAAATCACGAATATACCTCTAAAAATTTCTTTTAACGATTAAAAATCATATTAGTTTACATGCAATCATTCTGTTTTTCTGTCAGATTATTCTTCAAGCAACATATTACCAATGTAGTGTTTTATTTTTTTTCCAATCAATAGATTTTTCGTAAATAGATAATTGCTTCATATTTTGCAATAAATTACCTGCGTTGTGCCATCGCGCTTCTATTTCTTTTCTATGCAATCCGACAGTGACCGCGCTTTAGCTGTTGTAAGCCTCTTAAGGGGAATGCGCTAAGGTAGCCCTCGAAATTCAAAATTTCTTTCGTTTTTTGCAATTTGCAGGTCAGTGTCAGGTTGTATGTTGATTAAAATATGATTCGCGACCGTAACAAATATGGCTTTACAGAATTATAATCATTAGAATCAACAATACAACTTCTTAAGTTAGCATAATCCTCAAATGTCATGATTTCATGAAATAGTCATTCAATATGATTACATGAACTGATGACATGATGATTTCTATGATTAAATAAAATAAAAATTGGATACGGTCGCGAATCATATGTATGTAGATCAACATACAATGTGATACTGACCTGCAAATTGCAGAAAAACGTAAGAAAATTTGAATTTCGCGGGCTACTCTGACGCTTTTGCCTTAAGCCAAAATTACATTACGAAATTAGTGACATGACATTATAGGGCGAATTTTTCGTTCAAGCATACAGACGGCGGAAGCGTCAGTCTCTCGACCGCGTGAACCATGAGACTGATCAACAAAAAAGTAGCTCTACAAATTTTATGTCATTTCGCAACGTAATATTGCCTTTCCTGCAACTAAAAACGGGTCTTTAGTAAAAGCCACCTTTTGTACATACATAGATAGGTATATTTAATAATCTAGTAAAAAACGATTAGCTACAGTAGAACAGTTTCAAAGACCTATACCTGCATACTAAGTAAGAACAAGCGAAGTAGTTAAAGTTTAACTTTCAAAGAAACTCAATGTTAATGAATATGTACTTTACAATTTAATCTAGATAGAAATAAATAGAATTGAAGTATCTGTTTTTAATGTCAAAATAACAGCTTTTTACTAAACGCATATGAAGTTTATACGGTACTCATAACAAACATTTTTTTTAAAATTTTGTTTATGTTTCTATATGTTTGTTCCGGCTAATCTCTGAAACGGCTGGGCTGATTTTAACGGGATTTTCACTCGCAGATAGCTGATGTTGAGAAGTAACTTTATTTTAGAAAAACAATTAACTTCCACGCGGGCAGCTACTAGTTTCAGATCATTTTAGACATTAAGAAGACTAGTCTTATTATTACAGTTGCTACATAAAACCTTATTAATTCCAAGACCTAGAACCAAAAATTCGAAGACATGTGACATCTACCAAACCGCACACAGCAGTGGCAGTCGCACAGTGGACCCGCGTGCTGGATAACGGCCCACTCTCTCTCACAGAGGGGAGGACTGTGTCCCAGCAGTGGGGACATTGTAGGCTGATAACGGTTATGCTACAACGAAATACATTACATATACATTACCTGAAATAAAACAATAAAAAACTCCCATAGTAATGGAGTATATTCCAAAAGTTCCTTTGCATGACTGTTATACCTTTGAAATGAATGTCAACCTTGAAGGTAAATAGCCCATTATCTAGATTGCTGAGTCAATATTAAAAAACCATGCAAATATGTAAAAAGACTTGGTACAAGGAGAAATATTTCCACTGAACATCATAAAACATTTTATTGGAGATATTTTAACTTAACTTAGATGTCTCATTGGACTAGTGGTAGCAAGCGCTACTGCTGAGCTCAAGGTCTTGAATTCGATTCCTAGTTAGAGCAGAGTCTTCTATATTTAAAAGAGTGTCCTTGGAGTTTCTTGCCCGTTCTTCTTCATAGAGATCTACGTTTTGGAATGGGCAACTAGCTTCTACTGTCTGACTAACTGACCGACTCTTTTTCTCTTTTTCTACCTGGCATTTCTTATTAGCAGTCAGTCTGGATTTGTGCCCGGTTGATGGCAGAATTCTCGCCCCCTATTACATGGGATTTAAACATAACTGGTGAAATGTGGATGGACTATTGGTGCTTACACCTCTGCCCAACCCATCGGGGGAACAAGGTGTAATGTTATGATATGCATGAATAACTTATAAAGTTATGACAGTGAACAACTGTGTTCACTGTCATAACTGTTATAAGTTATAACTTTAATAAAATCCAAAATAATTACATATGGAACAAAATTACCTAATTGAAAAATAACATATTATCATAACTGTGCTGCCGTAATTACCCATGGTACACACGGCTACACATCAAGCTATACTTTTCCAGTTTATGCTGATCTCGCATTTGTATAGGATTTCGGTACAGTGCGAGGTCAGCTTATACTAGAAATGTATAGCTTGATGTGTACTAACTAATGATGTGTGTCATTTAACTTTTTTTTTACGTTAAAACTAGTTTATAAAAATGTTTTCGAAAACATTATAATGATGGATGATTAAACAGACGAGAACTACTTAGCTACTTTTTAGGACCCTATTACTAAGACTCCGCTGTCCGTCTGTCACCAGGCTGTATCTCATGAACCATGATAGTTAGACAGTTGAAATGTTCACAGATCATGTATTTCTGTTGCCGCTATAACAAAAACTACTAAAAACAGAATAAAATAAATATTTAAGGGGGCTCCCATAGGTACAACAAACATGATTGTTTTGCCGATTTTATAGATAATGGTACGGAACCCTTCGTGCGCGAGTCCGACTCGCACTTGGCCGGTTTTTTTGTAAACTGTAAGAGCTGATTCCGATAGAAACAACATGAAAAAAAAACCCTGTCCTATCCGTGAGAGACTATTTATGTGGTAATTTACAGAGAAAAAAAAATCACCACATTTTTGTAAATGGGATTTACCGGGTTAGTCTAGCGTGTGTCTACAAGCCATAACATAACTTATATGACCCCTGTAAATTACCCCTGTTGAAATTTTTTAATTGATGTGGGGAAATTTTGGTACTAAAAATGTGAATTTTTAATAACGTTTTTATTTTCAAAATAATTAAAAAAAAAATGGTTATTGCAGTTATTTTGTTATTCAGGAGGTAATCCAAACTTACAAACTTTACTTCTTTGTTATATTAGTGTTGATATTGATAATGTTAATAATATCTACAAAGAAGCAGACATAATTTGTCCTCCACACCGAATTTTTGCATTGGCGACCAATCACAGCAGAGACCAGCCTTCGGCCCTTCGGTGCCTGAGAACCTAATATGAAAGCAGAATGATATAGAAGCAGATAAATCTAGCCGACAAACATAATGACTAAATCTCATATAAAAATGTTAAGTTTATAAAATGCTTGCGTAAATATAAATTAAAAAGGAATAGTTTACTAAAATCCAGTTTAAGTAATTAAATGGTGGTAGACTAGATTATCAGCTATGTAGTCCATTTTAATCAAAGAAGTATGCAAAGCAAAATGTCAATTAGAAGGTTTCATTTTTGTTTCAGGTTTAAGATTTATTTCAAACTAAAATTGAAAATAGAATTCAATAAATGATTAAAATTGCAATATTGAAACAAAAGATAACAAATCCTTTGTTAAAGCATCCATAAAAATGTTTAGTTATTTACTTAAAACTAATTTTGCTTTTACTCTACAATTTACTAAGAATAAGAAACCTTTAGCAAGACTGTTTGATTTGACGTTAGCGTCCGCCATCTTGAATCTTCAAGATAAGTAGGAATGTGATAATCGAGACTGATAGACGAGGTGACTCGATAACCCAGCAAACATGTTTATGAGGAAAACTGCATATAACAAAACATATTACAGCTACAAATGTGGTGATGTAATAGGGACAAAAAATACTTTGAACTGTATCTAATGTTCGATATTTCATAATTTTAATAATTGGAGCATTATTGTAAAAGACGATTACGATTACGACAAATTTGTTTCATTTTGACAGTTCAATAACATTCATTGCGTTATTTGCTTTGTAGAGCAGACTTTTTTTCGAACTTATGAAGCCATGGATTAGCGATTTGTTTCAAAACGATTCAAATTCCGATTGATCGTGTATTACGTAATCAAGGAACAGATTGTAACTTAGTAATTGGTCCTTTGTAATTACTGTTGGTTCTTTAAATAGAACAAGTAAATAAACCAAGAAACTGCATTATATTATAATTATTTAAGTCTAGTATGTAGTTTTTCAGGTAATACAGTAAGCAGATTTACGGTTAACACCAAGTCGAGACAACATGAGTAGCTTAAAATATTACCTATAGCTATGTTACAAAATATCATTTGCCAGTGAACCCCAAACTAGACAGTTAGTCTGTATCTTGGGGCTCGGGGTACGAATTCCAGAGTGGAGATTAGAGTGGTGATTTTAGGTATTGTATGGTATTTCTAGTGTGTCTGTGTGTCTGTGATGTGAGTGTGTGTAAGTGTGTGAGTGTGTGTGTGTGTATGAGTGTGTGTATTCGTGCGTATTTGTTCGCATTGTGTATCATTTGATTCTCTACTATTTGATGATCAGTATTTCTAATCGCGGTCATTTTATTAGGCAAAGCATTATTGTGTAGATTTTAAGCACTTATAATGCAAAAAAATGAATAATCAACTCTGACTATCATTATAAAGAACACGAACATTTTTTATTTATTTATAAAAATGTGAAGATGAAGCTTGTAAACCTTTTCGTTATTCCATTCACATAGTTCAATAACATGTTGTGTTGTGTTCTATTTTCATCGCAATTTATAATTTTAATGAAAGGATGCTGCAAACCGCACCAAACAACAAAGTCTACAAAACATTCGAGAAAACTCTTGAAATTAGGAAAATTAATATTCATCTTTATTGCTGTACTTTTTTGACATTCGCTTGCGCAGTTAGCGATAAGTTGTAGACCCCTCAATATCTCCCTTTTGAACTTAGACCTCCCCAGAGACAGCACCAAGTGAACTGCATCCCCCTGGTAAAGGCAACGGGTAAAGTTTCAATTGAAAAACCACTCTAATAGTATTAAGATTAAAGTTTTATTATTTTAGAGGACGTTCTTAATCATTTAAAACAAGTTTCATGTGTGCGGTGGAGTATAGTCTCTTCTTAGGGCCGATTTTTCAATCCTCAGATAAATAATCGAATAGCGTTCATTCCGTAGATAGCTGATGATGATTCTGGTCAGATACTCAGTATCTGTTAGACGAAGTTCACTATAATTCTTAAAATCTAAGTTTCGGATCGGAGGCCCCATTTAATTATTTAAAAAAAGATGATACATCATATCAAGTCTTAGCAAATCTACTGACAAGTTTTGTAGTTATTCATGAATTTAGCATTTATCATCTGTTATTAAATAATCACGAATAATTTATTTATCAAGTGTTTTAGATTAATTGAGAGCAATTACAGCATCTTAGCATTTCCTTGTATTGACTCATTCATTTTCAAAGAACTCAGTCTTCGTAATCATATCCCTCTTCTATATAGTGTGACATCATCAGATCGGGAGATTGTCTTTTCTTTTCTTAGAAATTCTATTATGAGTTTATTAATGAAATTATAGGTAATCAAGAGTTATGTTATGTATCCGTTCCTCTATTGTAAATAGGTTTTCAGTGATCATCATTTTCAGCCCAGTATAAGGTATAATTGCTGGTGATAGATCTTTTTCTTTTCTGCCATTCTTTTCTCGAATATTATTCCATTGGTCACCTCGATGTATATGCAGATCTTACCTAACTACACTTGACGTGTATATCCCTTCACGAAAGCCATCGTAGATATTTGTCCAAAAACGGTCGACCGGCTGTATATACTTTTTGACTTTAGCTTATTCAGAATTCAAATGAAATGTAAATAACTTTGATTATTAATATGTCTAGATAGAGTGTCGCGCTGCAAAAGAACTAAAACAAACAAGCCAACTTTGTTATGTAGGTGTGCGTGACAGCTACGTCATATACGCGCGCCACGTCATTGTGCTGTCATTATGCTTTTCGTGCATTTAGCGGCCAACAGTTGGACGCTATTTTTTTCGACGAGTTCTCATCTTTGATTGTCTATTTAGACATATTTTTATCTCTGGTACATAAATACTTTTTGTCTTAGAATTTCTAATTCTTCAAAAAGCTTAACTCCCAATTCGAGTATTTCAGTAAATGCTTTTAGTAGTACATAATTACATTAAAAATTACAAACAGCAGCAATATCTGGAAACTAGCCGTAACGAATGAAACAGTAATTGGATTTGAAAACATTCCTTGAACTAACAGCAATTGAAAACAATTGATTTAATCCCGTTACCTGTTTAAGTATTAGAACAATCACAACCGTAATTACAAGTGTGTTTGAAAGTCTAAGAATTTAATAAGAGCGCGCATTCTGAAAGTGGGCAACGTCGCAAATAGCTGTCAAATATTTCGCTGTTTTGATTAATTTGACAATGACTGTATGAAAATATGAAATATCATTAACTAGTGAACTAAAATATTGATTATGAAATGCAATAATTAATATCGTAACACCGAATATTTAGTTTTAGATGTATAAAAAGAATTTGGAAACTTTCTAATGCTCTTTTTACACCTAAAACGGTTGTTGCAATTGTATTTTTTATAATAAATTAGATTTGTTACATACAGCTGTAGTGGCAATCATGTCATTTGGTCTAAATAGCTTTTTATTTTTATTATTTGATTTTGCTTTTATATAGATTCTTTTTTTTTAGATTTTGTGAATGTGAGAACGTTGTAGGCTTAACAGACTGTAGATCTGTCGACCATTTTCTATCTTGCTAAGTACCTGGTACTTGTTGACAGGCCTACACTGTCCTCTCATACCTATAAACTGAGTAATTTGAAAAACTTGTAAATACCATTTACTTTTAAAAAAGTAACCATGGAGTTTCTTGCCGGCTCTTCTCCATAGGAAACGACCAATTGGAACCGTGCACCTAGCATCTGACGTTTCATAAGCGCCCTTGTAAGTTTATGTGAAATAAAATATTTTGAATTGAATTGAATTGAATTCATTATTAATATTTTAGGTCACTAGTTAGCGATATTTCGTATTTTCATACAGTAATATTGCCAAATTAATCAAACAGGTAAATATTTGACAGATATTTGCGACATTGCTAACTTTTAGAATAAACGCTCATAAGTATTGGGATTTTCGTCATAATAACTATTTTTTTTACATTTCTGGGCAAAGTCGTCCTTTCACACTTTCAAATCCTCTCAGCTTATTAGCGAACCATCTTTGAAGTAAAATACTGCTAATAAAAGATTATTTAAAACTTATATTCTACCGCGACTTTGTTCGCGGGAAATATTTGTTTTAAAAATCAAAATATATCTACTGACACTCCGCAACACTGTACCTTGAAATTGATGAAATTGAAATTGAAAAATTAGTGAAATAATAGGTATGACTGGGTAAAAAAAAAGAAATTCTATTTAGTCCGTCAGTCTGATAATAAAAAATATTAGACACATATTTTTTGCTTTATCATATTAATTAAACAATGACTTAGATAAAACCCATTAAAATTGGGGAGTGAAGGTTGCTACGTCACAAATAAGTATAAAATTTACATATTCGTGATGTCATGCCACATTTTAACACAATGTGTCGCCTTAATCTTTTGATTAGGTAAAAAAAAAAAATTGTTTCTAATATTTTTTTAATAATCTATCTCTGAGGGACAAAAAAAAATTGTCAACTTCTCTATTGTCAGAATCGGATCAGTAGTTTCCAAGATTACCCTATAAATACAAACTCACAAATTTTACCTCTTTAATTAATATATTAGATTGTTATAAGATTATCCTTTTCATTAATCTTTAGATTATGAACATTCACTGCTACATTTACTACTGTTCTCTCTTACGTTAATTTTTATGATTACGTGATCTTGGAATCCAGCATCCTAATTGTGTAACACACTATCAATCACTCGATTTTGCTAATTCATTGCTCCATATGTCCGAAAAATTTGTCTGCTCAACAACGTAATTAACGCAATGAATGTTGTTGAACTTTCAAAATGGAAGCCATTGCTACTGTATGTTAAGCATTTACCCCGCAGTTTCCTAGTAAGTTTTTAGTGTAGTTGCAGACTAGCTACTTATTTCTAAATAAAAAATAAAAAAAACATTTTCCACTTTTATTTGCCAAATGTATGTACAGATGCCAGCACATCAACCTACTACAATCTGTCAAATTTCTTTAATAGACTTTCAACTTTATCACTAAAGTATAAGGTTCAAAGTTGATTGGGAAAATTTGACAGTTTCGGGTAGGTTGACCAGCTGGCGTCTGTACTAACTAGTGCTTAAGATGTATATGTAATGTAATTATTAATAACAAATTGCATTTTATGATCTGGAAAATAAATGATTTGATTTGTTTTATGTAATGAAATAGGAACTCACCCAAACCGGATTATTTTAGCAGATTGTGCTAGTTTATATCAAAAGGTATGCAAATCTAGTGATATTTCTCAACTCGAGTGTTTTGCAAGTGACCAATACTTTCTCGAATATGCTATTAATTACATCTACGAGTATACTATAAATCTATAATAATATTTTCACTACTATTTCGAAACTACTGATCCGATTCCGAAAATTCTTACACTTTTGGTAAGGTACAGTATTGGCGAGCGTCATCGCATCGGATCTATTTTATGTCACAATATATCTCAATATATCTCTATAAAAAACCGTGCAGCTACTGAAGGAATTTCATAGAAATACATAGAAACCAGTAGAGTCGCGGCGACACGTCGCCTGCTGTTGCCTGCTATCCGCTACAGACTTGTGCCTAAGAACAAGAAATTTCACGATGTCGAAGTCACGGGCAGTCTAATCCCCAATAAAAGCGGCACTAGTAATCTTGTAGTTAAAAGTAGTAAAATTAATGACTTTACTGTGCAGTGCAGCTACTTGGTTCTCGTAATAAAGAACATCGTTGTCTCATAAACTCTTTGTTGACAGAAATATTCTCATGCGCAACTTTCTACTTGGCACCAAGTTTACTTTCCTTTACATTACTTTATTGTTTTATGGCAACATCTTTTATGGGGTCATTCATATTCAAAGCAGTTTCTATTATTGCTCCAGTTTTAGTTTTAACGTTTTCTTTAAATTCTGCAAATTTAATAATCAGTTATTTAATCTGGTCCTAAAACGGAATTAAAATTTTGTGGAAAAATTGGTCCTTTCAAAATTTTGTAACTGGTCCTGTACCTCTTTTGATCATTGTTGGTATCATTCTGTAGCAGCGTTACTTTCATTTTTAACACCAATAAAATCATTTAAACGGAACAGAATACTGCTATTATTATAGTTTTTGTCGAGTGCCCTTGTTACAAACCTACCATTTCAAGGAGACCTTGAGCTCTACAATGCAATGACTGTAGGTAATGTCTGTGTACTTTAAGAAATCCTTGCTCCGTTATCACAGTTTAAGACTCTTTTGTTATTTCTTCATTAATGACATATTCGTTTTTGTTCGAAACAACTTTGTTTATGCCGCCTTTTAATTATACTGTTAATAATTATTGCTTTCTTTGTTTAGACTTTTGTTGTTCTATGTTTGTTTGCTTTGAAGGTTTGATTTCTGTTGCTGTAAATACAGCTGTAGCGGTAAATGGAGTAAGGATACACCTGCTTCGCACGGGCCTCACGACTTGACAAAACCTCAAGATTTCTTAGTTATATGTAAATTTAATATTAATGTATTATACACATAAACCTTTCTGAATAAATTCTCTAAACGATGGTGAAAACCTCATCAAAATCTGTTGCGTGGTTTAGAAGATCAACGCGGTCATACAGACAAATACGAAAAGCAACTTTAATTTAAAAAAGTAAAAGATAAAATCAATTGCCGTGCGTTAGTCCCGCAAAAACTATATTTTAAATTAATATATAATAATTATACTTTATTTTTATGGAAAAAAGGAAATAGGATATCCCAAAGGATCAGGCGAGTTCACCTAGTCATCTAGTAGTTTATAAATGAAATGAAATGAAATTAAATTAAATGAAATGAAATTGTTTATTCTGTAAATAGGATATTGGAATCACTTTTACACGTCATCTTAAAATTATAATTAAAAATTAGCTAGATGAGTTCGGCGTTTCCTATCTGACTACTCTGAGAAGAAAGGCCGAAACAAACTCAGAGGTCACAGTCTCTTTTAAAGTCCAGACATAATCTTGGTCAGGCCATATGAGGACCATGTAGATTAGTGTCTGAAATGGTCTTTTGAGAAAAGAACCACACAGATTTGAGTGGACCTGTCCTGTCAGTGCAAGCATTTGTCAGTAATCGTGGAGCTCAACCCAGAACTTAAGGAGCTCAACTAGTTTGTAAATTGCCTTAAGGTTATTAAACCCTATAGAAAAAACACATTACTTATACCAAGCCTATGTAAGCTACATAAGCCAAAATATATTGAAATTACATACCTGTTGGAGACATCAAATTTTTCCAACTGCTCAACACAATTCCAATAAAGTAAGTAGCTACTACGTATTAACCCCAATTTTCTATAGAAACGATGATAATAACGTGGGTGATGATATAGCGAATATAATGATAAATTATGTTACTCTATACATTGAAATACAAAGTTGATGAACGAGGAATGAAATTAGGATAATGAGTTTTTTATATATAGCGGATAAAGAGAATTTGGGATATAAGGATCCATAGATGATTTCTGCGTAGCACTACAAGAGAGCCTTATTGTAAATGATAGCCTAAATGTGATAAATATACATTGTAGTGGTTGATAGTCGTTGCGGATAGTCAGAAGCCCGAAAGTCTTATCAAGGGGTATCGTGTTACCCAGTTACTTACGGGGTTGTGGAGGTCAGATAAGCAGTCGCTCCATGTAAAATACTGGTATTCAGCTGCATCTGGTTAGGCTGGACGTCAATCCCAACATAGTTGGGAAAAGATCAGGCAGGTGGTGGTGATGACAGATTGCAGTGGTCAATAAGGATTCCTATATTCGGAAATGGATGTTTCGAATAAAAGTATGGTTAAAAGAAATGGTATTACGTTTGATAGTAAATAATTAAAACTTAACACTTACTGGTTTTTCCATTGAGAATTTCTTAAGTAACAGCCCTGAGTTTGGAACTTAGCGGTGTGATACACCGTTGGCCCTGCACCTGATCTCTCTCCAGTGAGGGAAGAGAGTGCATCTGTGTCTGCGCACACACTTGTGCACTATAATACCTCTCGCGCCGAAGGCTCTCCGCTGAGATTGAACACACTGGCCAAAATTTGATCTGGATTATTAGTAAAGAATACACTTATAGATGATGCAAATTTTGGTAAAGTTTTTGACAAAACGTAGGACAAAGAAGTTAATGAACCTGTTATAGCTGATAATGCTGATAATCTATTCAAAGATAACAGAAATGATTCAATTGATCGTGGCCACTCATAAAATATCCTCTATAACAATGTACAAGTGCAGGAAGAAACTGGACTTATTTTATGACCTGCGCCCCAAATGCATAAGCATAACACAGTTTTTTCAGAATCCGAAGAATTTTTCAAAGAACTTCTTAAAACATTTCCTCGTATGTTTGAATAATTCGTTCGCTCAACAACGTAAATAACGCAATGTATGTTGTTGAATTGTCAATTTGTTAAATTTTTAGTGTCGTCTTACGCAATTATCCAGCTGTTCTTCATGAATACATATATTACCGTATATTATTCTCGACAGACCGCCTGTATGATAAATGCCTCAAAAAACGGACATCACTTTTTTATTCCATTAATTGCAAGTATAAACTATTTTGAATGCAAAAGTAGAACTCCCGGATCATAAATATACCTAACAACAGGTTTTTTTTTTATTTTCTGAAGATCGCAAAAGTAAACTATGTGATAAAAATATTTAAACATTTGTTTTTGAAGTTTATTGACATTATTAACAAGGTATTATATAGGTGAAACAAAAAAGATTTCGCTATGATAGAAAAATAAATATGCCTGATTTTTATCTTTATTTTTCTTTTAATTTTTTCCCTTGGACATCTTTTGTATGAACAATAATGTGAATATTCTTCAGAACTAACTATTAACTATGAAAAAAATATCAAATTTATCAGGAAATCGAAGGTATGATGATTCTATGGTTTTCAAATTTTTCTCTGATACTAGGCTATCACTCTCAGCGTACAAAAATGAAACTAATAATTTTTGTTCAATTAATTTTCTGAAAATTATTAAAAAACAAACTGATTTTGGTTTCAGATGTTTGATTAGTGAAAAAACACTAACAAAAAAATCTAAACTCGAAAAAACCGAATTCCTTCGTTTTAAGCATCTGATATTTTACAAGCAAGTTAATATAACACTAAACAATAATGTGTGTGGAAATAATAATCATAATCATAATCAATTATTAATTTGCGAATATGGGTACAAAAGAAAAGGTCTTATACAAACAATAGTGTCCATTAGCCATACCATTAGGCATGCAAAATTACAAATACACAGGTATATATGAAAAAAAAAACTACTACCCTACAAAACCTGCGCTAAGAAATAATTTCAAAAATAAGAAAAAAAAAAAAATATCTTGCTTAAAAATACTTTTTTCTTAAAAAAAATGGCATATGGACACTATTTTTACACACACAGATACTACTAAAATTAAAACATAAAAATGTTGCAAACATTTCTTTTGATTTTTATGGATAACCAGAATAAAAATTATAGCTCTGGTTATAAGTTGAATTGGTTTCTGGGAGTTCTACTCTAGCATTCAAAACAGTGTATACTATCGATTAGAAGAACAAAAAAAACCGACCGAGTGCGTGTCGGACCACGCACATTGAAGGGTTCCGTAGTTGGGATAAAGTTATCTCAATAACAAACTTAGCATTGTAGTTGAAATACAAATGTTCTCCCATACGGAATGTATGAGAGAACATGTTTTTCAAACTGATTTAAGTTGGTCGATTATCACTCGTTAACCTGTACTTAGCTGTGATAGTTTTCCTTTTAACTTCATTATATATACTACTGCTGTGAATTTTTTCACGAATCCAAGTATTACCATTTAGCTGGCAGGGGGGGGGGGAGTGAGGGGACACTGGACTCTACCAAAAAGTAGCATTTTAAAGCTTAATTTCGCAAACGGATACCTGAATTGAAAAATGGTTTTCACACACCCACAATATTTTTGAACGACCTCTACAACGACAACCTAGACCATGGGATAGACGAGAAAAAAACACTTCTCTTCCCCACTTTACGTGTACGGGAGCTACCCTCAAAAAACTTCTCTTTCTTCTCTTTTTCTTGATTATATCTTTTTTTTTTTGGTTTTATTTTACCACTTTGTCGGCGTGATTAATATGTATACCCATGCCAAATTACAGCTTTCAAGTACAAACCGTCTCTGAGCTAAGCCGCGGATAGACAGACAGACAGACATGGTGAAACTATAAGGGTTCCTTGTTTACTACGGAGCCCTAAAAAGCGATGTCCATTTTTTGAGGCATTTATCATACTGTGTATAGCTCA
This sequence comes from Xanthia icteritia, assembly GCA_949128155.2. Lineage (NCBI taxonomy): Eukaryota > Metazoa > Arthropoda > Insecta > Lepidoptera > Noctuidae > Xanthia > Xanthia icteritia. The sequence goes on from OX421953.2 coordinate 5,346,825, forward strand.
CACGTCATTGGTAACAAAACCAGAATAAACTGGCCTCGTATTCTATTGAAACTCCATACTACGCTAGACCAGCTCAAGACTAAAGTGCCACAGAAGTGCAGTCGATTGTACATAGTTACATAGGCCACCTTATATAAGGTTAGCATAATAGCTCTACATTTTATGACATACCTCTTGAATAATGAATACAATTAGGTAGGTAACTCGAAATTTTGCAAAAGCATTTCGCAAATCCACACACTTCATTCAAAACATACACAGAGAGAAACCAACAATAGTACCTATAGCTTTGCCAAATATGGTATTGTCATGAATGAAACCACAAACAAAAAGTTTAAAGTAGTAGAAATTAAATAAATGATGGAGGCGGCAACAATGGTGGACCTTGACACCGTTGATGGATGACGTCGAAAAAGTAAGTTTGTTCGCAATCAGTGTCACTTGTAATGCTTCGGACTTGAGATTGTAATTGATACGGCCCACTGGTCTGTAGCTCTGTCTAATTCTGACCTCATTCGTGTCATTTTTAGTTGCGTCATAGTAATAATCTAAGAATTTTGCTTGGTTAATGTTTTCTAGAGTATCTTCATTCCTACATTACACTCGTCTATATCCCATTGGGTTAAGCAGAAACTGTAGAAAAGCATATGTTACGATTAATATATACTTTGCATTATACTGGTCACAAACTATAGACATACACGTGCGCTGGCAAAAAAAGAGGAATGGTTAACTCAAATTGATTAGAGCAATTTCCTGCATTCAACTACAGTGTTTTTAATACTTAAATTGGAAGTTTCACACCTTGTATGTAGAATGATCTAGCCGTAATGATCTATTTCACTTTATCATAAGTTCATTTAGAAGATGATATATATCAATATTTAATCATTTTGTCTTATTAATAATTAACATAAACAATACAATGTGTATACAACTAACTAAATATTATACAAACTAAAATATAGCGTCGAAAAATTCATTCGCATCACTGTCGACTGGTAGTGTACCCAAGAGACTGGCCGCATTGCCACGTTGTATGGCAATGCTTAGCCTCTGGCCAAGGAAAAAGCCAGGCCTTGGGTCACGGGAAGTGTCAACCAGTGGTTTGGAGATTTCAAAGATGATTAATTAACTTTTCTAACTTTAACACTGTTTTTGAGTATTACTATTTTAGAGGCATGAGAAACAGGTTGTAAAGTTCACTCATCTACCATAGAAAAGGGAGGATCCTCCGACCAGACGGGTGTCGTGTCTGACAGGGAACTGCCCAACGGTTGAAGTCGGCAGCTTGTATATTATGTATGCCGTAAACTCTAATTGCACGATGCAGGATTTGTGTGACGTCAGGATGTTGTGTGACATCAGGATGTTGTGTGACGTCAGGATATTTTGTGTAGTCAGGATGTTGTGTGACGTCAGGATGTTGTGTGACGTCAGGATGTTGTGTGACGTCAGGATTTTGTGTGACGTCAGGATGTTGTGTGACGTCAGGATGTTGTGTGACGTCGGGATGTTGTGTGACGTCAGGATATTGATGCGTAGTTCGCATGTGGCAATGTAGATGCCGCCACACTATATAGTATCATCATTAGCCTCATCAATGAAGCCATCTCAAGGAAACATCACCCTATTTGCGTAACACACTTTCAATCAAAAACTGAACCATTTTGAAGGATATTTCTAATCCATTGCGTCATATATTCGAAAAAATTGTCTGCTCAGCAACGTAAATAACGCAATGAATGTTGTTGAACTGTCAAAATGAAAGCCATTGCCTGAAAGTGTGTTACGTAATTACCCCGCTGAACTGACTGCAAGACGAAGGCTTGTCTCAAAACCTAAGCCCTTGATTAGGATAAATGCTTAATATGAAGAAAAACTGAAGGCAACACAGCAAGATGAAATCCGGAAGGTGAAGGCCGTTATCACTAGAATAGACAACACAACAGTTAGTAACAAAGGCAAGCCAGATAGGCAATTGGATAGATTTCATACATCAAATATTCAATTTGTGAGTTAGCTGCATGGCAATTCAACTAAATTGTCATCTTTATTCATCGCAGTGTGATGTGCGAATATATTCCGAGGTCATCGGACCCGCTATGTTATGTTAGTTGAACTAGCGACAATTGTCGATGCACAATGATCTCACTCAGACTCTGCAATTACAAGAATTAAAGTTCATTAAACGCGCTTGCACCAGGCTCTGTTTTGTACACAAATCTAGGAGGGACGGGATCACATAATATATGCTGTTGAATCGATATTAAACACCATAGAACATAATATAAACAACAGCAAAGAACTATCGGTCTAAAGGGAATATAACTATTACTAAAGGCAGGTTAAAGACCTAGATAGGTTCAATGATATTTCATAAATTAATTTTACCCTGTATACCATATTTGCTCAAGTAATCAGTGTGTGTGAATATAAGCACTTATACATATTTTGTTGAATTGCAAACAAGCCGACCTCCTCAGTGGTCACAACCGCCTTTGGACATCGAGATTACCAGAAGCTGCGCAGATTCGTTGCCATTACAGAGACACCGACATACCGGAACTACCAACATAGCTTGCAGAGTAAGCAAACTGAAGTGGTAGTGGGCTGGCCATGTTTGTCGAAGGGCCGATGGCTGGTGGACGAGTCCTAGAGTGAGAGTTGGGAAGCGTAGCGTTGGACGCCCCCCAGACGATGGACTGACGACCTTAAGACAGTGGCTGAGACAGACTGGATGCAGCAGCCTGGGAGACGCCTATGTCCAGCAGTGGACTGCGATTGGCCGAGTTGATTGACAGAGACATAAACTGAAATGTGCCAAAGCCTGTAATTACACCCCTCACAGAAAAATGTCTTCTACGTCATTTATGTCAACTGGAAACTACTTTATCTTAGTCAGAATGTCGATTAAATCGTAAATTAATGGATTGCTCGTGAAATTGGCATAAAATCTATAGTTGCTTTTACTGATCCACCGGTGAATAGAGCACCTGGTCGCTGCAATTATGTTATTACCATATTTTGACCTACCACATTCTTGCCAAACGTGATTTTCACGACTCCTCTCAATGTTACTGCGTATATTATTTTCGTGACCGCGCAAACTCAAATAAACGATTAAATTATCAAAACTTCACGGTTCTCGAGGAAAGAACATGATTTTGTTGAATGACTTGAAATTCAACATTATTTCAATCAAATATGCGTTAATATACCTGATTATTGTAATGGAGTATTTAATTAGGTTCATGTTTTCTTGAATTTGTAAATATTTCGTGTAAAAATTCTTGAGCTACTGCTAGTTTAAACGATTCAATAACGTATATCAAACTGAAGTATAGAAATGGAAACAATTCCAAACGCGTAGACTTAACACAAAAAATCGTAAACTTTGCAACATTTTAGCTTCTTTATTTTAAAATTCAATAAACTACATTTCTTGCATAGCTCCGAATACCAACTTATATGTGCCGTTACACGTTGCCTTGTACCAGGGAGTCATATAAGCGAGGATAATTTATTCGTTGGCAATTAAAAAGTTGCGTTTCTGCCCACTGCCCGTAGCAGACTGGTTTCGCCTACTTGCGATAATGATCTCAGCTCTGCGAGCGAGTAGATACTTTATTTCGCAACATTCCCTAATGCTATGTGGCAATACTGACTCACTGGTTAATGTCTCTTAAAAATAAAAATGATTTGTTTTATTAGGGTGTTCGTGATAGAGACATGACATTCCAGATGTTTGTCATCAATGCCAAAACTATAATGAAGATAGATATATCAAGATCGTGAAGAAAATAGCAGAATTATTAAGCTAAGCAAAAAATGCATTGCAGTCTTACAATTTAATACATTGCGCAAAGATCACACGGTAAACACTTTTAGAACTGTCTATGCCGTAGTCAAATAAAATTAATAGACGGACATCAAAACGCCAAAGTGCATAAAATACTCGTTTGATCTTGACAGGCTAAGCACAACTCTATAAATTCTTCTTATTCTTCTTATAAATTCTTTCTTCTTTCTTTAATTTAATGATAATTTAATTCTGATTTGATTTTGATTTAATTAGGTTTTTATTGTAATTTTATTTAATTTTGATTTTAATATTGTTTTTAATTTAAGTTTTGTTTTTGATTGTAATATTGTTTTTGATTTTAATGCTAGTAACATATCTTCTATGATCTAATACTAATACAATATGGATGTTTTCCGAAATAAATTATTGAATTGAATAATCTAGAACTATAAAGTTTTATAGGTGCCAGCTATTGTAATTATCGAAACTTGGTTTAGTTCGTCTCCCCGTATGGTTGAAGAAATCAAGGAAACATGAACAAAAAAATCAACTGCCAGTCTTCTGTATACCTGTTTATACAATATGTTTTCAATGAACGGTTCTCCAGTAGGTGTGTAACCTGAGGGGCCGCGGTAACCTAATAATTTTGGCAGGATGACGTCAGCGGTCACCGTAACCCGCCCACCGTGACATTCTTGCATTAATCGTGTCCAATTTATATATAGAGAAAATATAACGTTATCATTGTTTATTATTATGTTGGTGGCATGGCGGGGTGTATGCTGTATGCGTTATGCTTGTCCGACTATCTAGACTAATATGCGAATCAAAAGACCAGAAAATGTTTGTGGTTAAATTAATCGTTCATTCTTTCTGGTCTTTCAAGCCGACTAGTCGTGCTTGAGCAAATTTATTTCAGGTACCACATAACCCATAGAAGAAATCTTTAAATTACACACAAAAACACAAAATTAAATAATTAAAATTCAATCAAACAGTAGTCTCTTGCGTACGACACTGTATGTAACTTGTTTGTCACAGCAGTGTTGCACATAAGGACAGTCCAACCTATTTGCTATAATCCCCTATCACCTACATGGGACACTTATACATAACTGATGAAATGTGGGAGTGCTACAGGTATACCTCTACCTAACCCTTCGGAGATAACATTACAGGCGTGTTGTTATGTTAGTTGTGCTTAATAGTTCAAGGCTATGGAAATTTGGATTCTTGTCCAATCTGCTATTAGAATAAGTGGTCATCAAAACAAAACGAATACTAAGAAAAAAATATTATCACGAAGATTGATATTTATTTTCATTCGCTCCTTTCTCAGCTTGATTGATGATTGTTTAATTAATACCATAAACAACTCATTTATCTAGATTAAGAGCCAATAAAAGCTTCTGGTCCTAAGTTTTACGATAAATAAATTATACTTAAATGAATTAATATTTAAAACTATTTCAGGTCTCTTCTTTCTAAGTTAGTTCTCTTGTCAAGTCTATTTCAGTCATCAACATTTTATCAGGCTGTAAAAGTCACGACAGGGCCACAGAAATACAGGCTATACTCATAGTCACCACCCTTGACAGAGGTACTGATATTCACAGTAAAAAAAGGATTTTATCCACAGTTTTCTTTTGTTTTAAAATATATTCAAACTGCAAAGCAGTTTGTTGGCTGATGTAGCTCCTTTTTTTAAATGACACTATTAACATAATTTTGTATATGACACCACAAGAATTTAAACCTATCAAAGAGGTTCAAACCAAAAACAGAACCGAAAAATCATAATCCTTCTCTGGAAGAGAAGGATTATGATTTTTCGGTTCTGTTCATCATCACTCATCCAGATTTACACCAAAATAGAAATTCCAGCGATTTGAATGACAGACGACCAACTCTAAACTTAGATCCAAACAAAGTTTACTTGGAAGACCAATCGCAGGTAGACATAACGGTGAAGGCAGCTTACATATTCATGAGTCCGGACCCCCGAACGGATAAAACGAAGCCCCTTTGTTAGTGCCGACGATTTTTTTCATCGGTTCGGCCAGACAAGCAAACAAAGGACTAACAAAAGTATGGAACTAGGATTTTTTTCCGTCGGTCACTTTCAGACGGCGCAGCGGATCAAAAGTTCCAAGTTTCTGGAAAGAGAGATTATTATGGTTATTGTGGGCTATCGATCATAATAGTCTGACGTTTGTTCAGAAAATGGAAAGAATTGTGTATTTAATTAGGGACAATTTTTTTTGTTTTCGAAAATGGGTCTGCGACTTTAAATGGTCAGACAAGGAACAGATAATTGGCATCGATAATTTTTACGGCTTGTAACCGTTAATCATTGGAACTGACCTTAAAAAGATGCCAAAACACCACATTTGGTAGATAAGGAAGAATAGACAAAATGACAGATTGTGATTGTGTATCTGTCATTTTGTCTATTCTACCGTCGACAAAACCCGTTTCTATGGTTGTCATGCTAAGCGTGGAGCAAGATAATCTCAGTATGATGACGGCACTATCGCTTATCGCAGGTTCTGTTGTCTATCTTCCTGATATCAATTCTCCTCACTTTTCAGACCAAGAAGATGCTAAACTACATACATTTTTAAATCCGACTCTTGACTCCTTATTCAAAAATGTATAGGAACTGGAGCTGAGCATTCCTAGGCTCCGTATACACCTGATACTGGCGACGCTTTTTGTTTTGAAAATTCAACATCATTGCGTCATTTAAGTTGTCAGTTGAGCAGACGACTTTTTCAAACATCTGAAGCACTGGATTAGCCAATTGATTTTTCTTCAAACTCCTTCGGATTGTGTGTTACGCAATTGGGGCACAGGTCCTTTGGTCCGAACTTCATCATTTCATCCGAAAGACGTCCACTGTTGGACATAGGCCTCCCCCAAGCACCACCACTTCGACCGATTCTGTGCCTCCCGCATCCAGCGGATTCCTGCGGCCTTTGCAAGATCATCGGTCCATCTTGTGGAAGGCCTTCCAATGCTACGTCTTCCGGTACATGGTCGCCACTCCAGAACCTATTGGCTCCATCGGCCATCTGTTCTGCGAGCAATGTGCCCTGCCCATTGTCATTTAAGTTTGGCAATTCTTTGGGCTATGTCGGTTACCTTGGTTCTCCTGCGGATCTCTTCATTTCTGATTCGATCACATAGGGAAACTCCAAGCATAGCCCGAACTTATAAATGCCAAATGATTTTATTTTTTTATGTAAATAAATAAATAAATATTTTTTTTATTATTTCAAATAAGTTACAGACGAGAAAATACATTGTAGTTGTTATGGTTAAAATTAGGTAAAAGATGGATTACAACTGATTGACTTAAGAGTAAAGACAGGTATTACATAATTATGCTGTAACCACAAGGTCTGCACATGAGTTGGGTGAGCCCTGCCTCTTAAACTAGGGTGACCTGTATCTTAAGAGACAGTGATCAGCTATAAGGTATCTAATAAAATAAACAAAACTTGTGAAATGTAGATTTGTACAAATACTTTTACACGTCAATCATATTTTTAAAACTAGGTGAGATCGGCGTTTCCTATCTGACTAGTCTGAGAAGAAAGGCCGAAACAAACTCAGAGGTCACAGTCTCTTTTATTTTTAATCCTGACATAATCTTGGTCAGATCAATTGAAGACCACGTAGATTGGTGTCTGAAATGGTCTTTTGAGGAAAGAACCACACAGATTGAGTAGACCTGTCCTATAGTAAAGGCTTTCACTATTATTCCTCATTCCTACAAACTTGTTTAATCAGCGTTTGCTTTTTCGTCTTCAATGACTCAAACGCTTAATAAAAGCAAATTAACATAGCCGTTAAAATTACATAATTACACATTAGTAATCAGGTTTCAACAAGTGTGGTAGGCGAGACATTTCATGGTTCATTAAAATGTTTGAAACGGTGACATTTTTCTGTTGTGTTCGTAAAATTTAGTTTTTTTTTCTTTTCTATTCTATCGATTTCGTCTTCTTCTTCATAATCTATAATATTATTAACTTCTGCTTGTAACTACTGTGAGAATTCTTTTTAATTCTTTTTACCTATTCTGGTACCTATAGTAATTTTATTCTAGGTGCATCGTCTTCACATAATTATAATTATATAACTAACTAGCTTTACCCGGCCCGGCTTCGCACGGGTAGCACTAAGTACTTATCGACGGTACACCTACCTACCCTACCAAACTACCCTACCTACCCTACCTACCCTACCTACCCTACCTACCCTACCTACCCTACCTACCCTACCTACCCTACCTACCCTACCTACCCTACCTACCCTACCTACCCTACCTACCCTACCTACCCTACCTACCCTACCTACCCTACCTACCCTACCTACCCTACCTACCCTACCTACCCTACCTACCCTACCTACCCTACCTACCCTACCTACCCTACCTACCCTACCTACCCTACCTACCCTACCTACCCTACCTACCCTACCTACCCTACCTACCCTACCTACCCTACCTACCCTACCTACCCTACCTACCCTACCTACCCTACCTACCCTACCTACCCTACCTACCCTACCTACCCTACCTACCCTACCTACCCTACCTACCCTACCTACCCTACCTACCCTACCTACCCTACCTACCCTACCTACCCTACCTACCCTACCTACCCTACCTACCCTACCTACCCTACCTACCCTACCTACCCTACCTACCCTACCTACCCTACCTACGCTACCTACCCTACCTACTATAAACCTCACGGAGCCCGAAACCTTTCCAACGAATGCAAAACCGTGGAAATCCGTTCGTGCGTTCTGGAGTTATAGCGTCAGGAAGGAAAACCCGACTTATTTTTATATAGTAGAAGATGTATACCTATGCAAAATATAGTAAAACATTTATTTGTACTTTTTTCTTCTTTAAAAAAATACGTTGCCCCACGCTAGGAATTTCTCCTATATTGTGGGTGCGTTTAACAACATTTAAACTCACATTCACAAACAGCTAGACCCGGAACAACTACTTGTAGGTCATACAAAAATTTGTTTCGTGCGGAGATCGAACCCGCGACACGCAGCGTAGCAGTCAATCGCTTAACCACTGCGCCAACCATGCCGTCATTTTAAAAGAATAACGGTGGAGTTTCTTGCCCATTCATCTCCATGCAAAAACTACCTTTTGAAAGGGGCGACTAGAAACAATTTATTTTTTTTGTAAAAAGTGCCTTATAAGGGTCTATTTGAAATAAATGATTGGAATTTGAATTTGACTGATTCAAAATATGCATGTTTTAAAATTAATAATATTTATGCACTTACACACATTATTATTCTTCCTGGTACTATCATCCCTATTTCCCTTAGATAAACCATGTTGCTTCTGAACCACAAATAATTTTTAACTCAACACAACAATTTTATTCAACCAATAGAATGTATATTTTTTTGTGAGAAACAGGTGTATTCAAAATACATAGAAATAAATTACAGACAAGCCAATCAAAAGTAGGGGCAAAGGAATTGGTGCTCTTTAATTAAAAGCCTAAATACTAAGTTGACATTTTGAGTTAATTTAAGAGTGAGTTGATAATTATCGATATGGGACACCTATATTTTATCATCAAAGAGATTCTGTAAGCAGTTCATAGGCGAACAGAAGCACACTTGAAAACTTTATTACTATTGAGAATTTTGAAGAAGCAACACACTTTAAATTAGTCAAGTGAAACTTAACTAGAAGAAATTAAACCAGACAATCATCCGAACAGAAATTTTAAAGTCAATAATATGTCTAACAAAGAATTTGAAAAGACATTAAAGCTAACAAAGTACGCTCTTCTAATTTCTGGAATCAAAACTTCTAACAACCATAAGAAAAGAGCCGTGGACTACTTCATATACCACTATCAATATTATTGTAACTTCATTGCTCTATACTCAATTATCTTCGGCGAAACCTATTGGTTAATAGATGGCATACAAAACGGCAGGCCGTTCGTCGAACTGTCCTTAGTATCACCATGCATAACAATAAGTCTGTTGAGCACAATAAAATCCTGGTTTGTCTTCTTGAATAATGAAATACTGGTAAAAGTCGTTGATAAATTGAAAGAAATACATCCGATTTTTGATGAGAATGAAGCAAAAGAAACGGTCGAATACAAGATTATGAAGAAGTCAATGAAATTGTTGAAATTCGTTCAAGTTTTACTCATGTGTATATACACACTCGTCTTCACTACTTTCTGTTTCATTCCTGTTTTAATATCAGGATATAATTACCACAAAACTGGGGAGTTTGTGGTAGCATACCCTTATGAGGTAAAATACCACTTTGATGCTTACAACTCTTCGTTTTGGCCGTTATTATACTTAACTCAAGTTTGGGCAAGTAAGTAAAACACCTATCTAATAGTAAAAATATTAAATTAATTAAGTAAAGCTTTCATAACGGTGAAGGAAAACATCGCGAGGACACTTATGTGTCCTTGAACCAAACATTTGTGACATCCACCAACCCGCACTGGACCCACATGGTGTCCACCATGTGGGTCCAGTGCGGGTTGGTGGCACAGCCCACTTGCTCCACAGAGAGGAGGCCTGAGCCCCGGTAGTGGAAACAATATACGCTGATTATACTATTAAAGTAAAATTACATGCATTATATTATAATGACAGTTATTATAAAGCTGTTACATTACGTAATTTCAATAAAGAGGTTAATATTATAGATGAAGATCATAGCAAAACTATAATAGAAGCAGTTACATGATTCACCTCATAATAAACTAGCTTCCAGTATTTATGAATTACTACTTACTTATGGATCACAATATCCATTGTAATGCGAAGCCTTGCATTCGCTGTATTGAATGATTACTGCAAGAATAGTTTTTCTGGATCTTTTCTGAGAATTTAATGGGTATTGTTGTACACATGTCGATGAATACGTCATGTGTAAGTGTTGAATTTGTAGGATTTATTCAAAAACTTGCTAATCCTACATACAAATTGCGAACTAGATTGCCGTACCCTAACTGCGTAATACACGATCAATCAGAATGTGAATCGTTTTGAAACATATTGCTAATCCATTGCTTTAGAAGTTCAAAAAAAATCTGCTCGACAAACTGTCAAAATTAAACAAATAAGTCATAATCGCTTACGATAATGTGTTGCGTAATTAGATAGCGGGTTCCTATTATTCATGAATGGAAAATTAACAGTAATTTTAGGTTCATAAAGTCATACCGATCAATTTCATATTGTTCCAAGGTTCCAACGAGTCTGATCGGTGTGTCTTTTATGACTTACACTATGAAATCATTAAGTCGTCATCTTAATCAAAGGCACATATTAATACAGATGGTTCACTCCGCAAAATAATTCAAATAAAAAGCGACTCTTACTACGAAACAATCAGGTGCAATTCAGGTCGCACAGCGCTAATTATTTACAGTTATATTCACTTAGAAGCTACCTCTCTATCGCGTTACTCTTATATCTTCTGACTACGTTACGGTCACTGAATTTGCCCGAGAAGACGAGCCCGCCGAGTACTTGTAACTTCATATCTAAAATGAGCAGTGAATCTTCTGTACTATTCTGCGCCAAAGGTAAAATAAAGGAATCTAGCGATACAGACTTTGAAAAGGACCTTGATCTTTCAGCAGCCATAGTAATATTCAACATTTTTGGATGCGACACACTCTTCTATGCGCTCTGTGTGTACCTTAAGATGCACTTTCATTTACTGGGTCTACGATTTGAGAACGTAGTCTCGACTTCAAAGCATGAAACTCGAAGGAACTTGATGACGGCTGTGGTGAGACATCGGGAACTTATAGAGTAAGTACATATATACATAAACTCACGCCTTTTTCGATGGGGGCAGGCAGAAACTACAGATAGCAACTGCTAGAATTCTTACATACTCCTTTTGCTTCGTTTACGTTCATGTATGAACTTAATCTATGATGAATGCTACAGTAAGAAGTAGTTCGTTGATAGAGTATTAAGAATTTCTCAAGAATCATCGACATGCATTATCATTATGCTTGGACTGACAGATTTTATTATGAATCTTTTGAATTGAGATTCGTGACTGACTGACAAACGTCTAGATCCGCCGGTTTTGATGGCATTGTTAGAATTAGGTATGCGCTGTTGAAATTTCAACGCACGACTCAGCGCCGAAAGTTGTAAATCCAACAGCATGCTTTTATTTAGGCATTCATTTAGGTTTTGTCTAGTGTTTGTTAAGACGGGCAATAGTCTTTTCTCCTGCCTGTCCTTGTCCCATGTTACATACTTGAGTTCACCGCAAAATGTTAGCTGCCACGTTATCATTTACTCCATTTTCAATCGTATCATATTCTCTTGGTCTCATCATTATAATCGTTTGTTTGATCTCCCTTATTCCCTTGCTCTTGGCAGTATCCGTGCATCCCTGCCATTGTGCAACATTTGCTGCCACCAACCACACAGTTACCCCATAATTGTCTTCAACTACAATCTGAGCCATTTTCACATTGCCTTCAACCTTGACAATGTCATAAACGCGAAAGTTACTTCGTTACCTCATAACCTAGATGTGCATGCCTGTAACTTATTCATGCAGTAGCTGAGCATAAAACGTAAAATTAATTGCAAAATCGTTGTGATTTGAATAAATAAATATACTTAGACTTAGCTAGGACCATCGATTTGCCTAGGCGAAGTGTGTGATGAATAATAATTAATATCGTCTAACCGGCACTGACGTCATTAAGCCGTGTGGTCGTTTGACTTTAACCGTTTGGTCCTTTTGAATATGCCACCCTGGTACTTCCACTGAAAGTGGGAATCTGAGAAATGATGGTCCTTTAGTACAAATTCAAACTAACGCTATCGTTAGTTCCACTTCCCTGATTGATACTTTATGCCTATGCATAAAGTACCAATCAGAGACACGAAGACATAAAGACAAGAGAGTTTTGAACACAGAGAAGAGACGTTTTTCTCTATTAATATTTCTGTTCCAAAATTCCTACACTTAAACGGAGATACCGTTAAAGTGTAGGAATTTTGGAACAGAAATATTACATAAACATACAATTTGTGAATGACACAACAGTAAAACAGACTGCAAATAATACTGAGAGACTTTTTGATCCAGTTTTTAGTTAAACATCTGGGCGACCGAGCCCTGCTCTGGTGAAAATAGTGAATGCTCATTTAATAGTATAGAATAGTTCATACTAATTCTATGCTGCCATGATAGTACATACTAATTCCATGCTGCCATGTCATTATTCTAAAATTTGCACTCTTGCTCTAAACTTTGTGCGACCGAGCTCTGCTCGGGTGAAAATAGAGAATGCTCATTTAATAGTATAGAATAGTTCATACTAATTCTATGCTGCCATGATAGTACATACTAATTCCATGCTGCCATGTCATTATTCTAAAATTTGCCCTCTTGCTCTAAACTTTGGGCGACCGAGCTATGCTCGGGTGAAAATAGTGAATGCTCATTTAATAGTATAGAATAGTTCATACTAATTCTATGCTGCCATGATAGTACATACTAATTCCATGCTGCCATGTCATTATTCTAAAATTTGCACTCTTGCTCTAAACTTTGTGCGACCGAGCTCTGCTCGGGTGAAAATAGAGAATGCTCATTTAATAGTATAGAATAGTTCATACTAATTCTATGCTGCCATGATAGTACATACTAATTCCATGCTGCCGTGTCATTATTTTAAACTTTGCCCTCTTGCTCTAAACTTGGGGTGACCGGTGAAACTACGGAGAAAACGATTTTTTCAACCCAGTTATGAGGGATCGATTTTTCTCCCCCGTAAATTGCAACTTTTATCGAAATCTAGCCGTTTTCGAGAACGTGATTACAAATATATACAAATATTGCTCAATAGTATGGGATAAGAATTTTCCAACGAGCTAACACACTTGTATAGTAAAGAAAATAAATGAAGAAAGTAACAGCTAATCAAAACAAAATAAAAGAAGCTTTCTTAGCCAATGCCTTTACTAGCATTTAATGAGTATACTGAGAAAAGTCCATAAAATTTCATCATTACTGCCTTTATGGGGTTTTGAGTGACTGCAATGGCAATTATATTCTGAGAATTATTACCTACGAAGTATAAAGCTACTGGTAGGAAACTGAACCTACATTTATATATTTCAAAGAGGTAAATTATGTAATTTTGGATGTAGGAGATAATCTGTGAAGTATTGATCCGATTTCTTTCACGGACATAAAGCTGTACCACAGTGTAATAAAGTAACAGTATTATGTCTCGGCAGTGACCTTGAAATAATTGCCTACGGCCGCTCGATAGATAAACCTTCCGCGTCCGTGCGTAACTGCTGCGCACTCGAGACTGTTGCGTACTATACAGAGATTTCGAAGCGCGTCGTTTCGGCCATTTTCTATAAAGATATAATACTGTTACTTATTTATACAGTGGCTATACTATTGCCAAGTGCCATAGATAGATTATGTTTTATAGTATAGTTGACTACCACGCAGGCGGAGTCGAGACAGAAGCTAGTACTAGATAAATATGTATTCGATCTTATTTTTGTAGAAGAAGATATCACTGAAATAGTGATAACTTGTTAGATAATCACCGTTTTGTTTTCGTTTTTATTTATTTATTGTAATGCACTTTGCATTACAATAAATCAAAATGATTAGATATATTTTTACGGGATTTTTTCTGTGTTATTGATTTATTGATTGACAATAATCTTAGTGTAATTTATGGAAAAACTAGCTGCTGCCCGCGGTTTTACGCGCCTGGACCCTATAATACATTTTCTAAAATAAAAGTAGTAGCCTCATTTACTCCTTATAAAATGAGCTACCTGCCAGTGAAAGTTCCGTCAAAATCGGTCTAGCCGTTTCGGAGATTAGCCGGAACAAACAGACAGGCAGAAAGCCAAAAATGTATAGTTTTTTTGTTATAAGTATCGTATATACAGGGTGAAACTTTTGAACCTCACCCGGAGGAAAAGTACTCTTAATACTGGAGATAGCAAGTTTAGATTTTATGGTTTTACTTTCATTTAATTTATCGTGTTTGTTTATCGATTGATCCCATAAAAATACAGGGTATTATTTTTTCGGATCTTGCCGGTTCGATTCCCGAGGGTGGGAAGCGAATTTTCGAAAATATTTGAACGCAGATTTGTTTATTTAAAAAAGAAAAGGAATGTTTCCTTTGAGTAAAATTTGATATTTTCAGGATTTAGAGCACATCAAACTACTACAATCAAATTTCTTTAATAGATTTTCAACTTTATCACTAAAGCATAAGGTTCAAAGTTGATTGAAAACTTGACAGTTTCGGGTAGGTTGACCTGCTGGCGTCTGTACATTCCTTCCAGGTGAGGTTCAAAAATTCCAACCTGTATACTTTCAAATGCATCTAGTAAAAACCTGATAATTTGACATTACGAACAGACACTTAAATTTTATTTATTTGTATGTATATTTATAGATTTGTATACATGAAAAATGTTCTTTATCCGAGACTAATGCCTATTATTTTAGAATCTGCATTAGCAAATATGGATGTTCTGTAATGGATGGACTGCAATAAAGTTATTATATAAATTAGTTATTCTTTCGTTTCCTGTTTTACATTCTCTTCTTTGTCAATAAGGAAATAACATAATATGGTACCACCTACCTATCTATTCCACCTACTTAGTAGTGCAGAGCGTAGCACTGAATTTCGCAGTCTTAGTTTCAATACATATAGAGTTCAAAATGGCGACTAACAGAAAAGTACTACCAACGGGTCAAGTTATAATGAACGCACTGTACCATCGAAAAAGTTCATATCTATACACCGTAAGGGCTATAGAACCGGGGCGGTAACAGATGTGGTCATCGTGTTCACGGGATTTTGTTTTGAAACTGCTTAGATTTGAAGTTCGTCGATAGTACCTATACCTTCAATGTTCCAGATTTGAACTTGGAAGTCCTTGTTGAAAAAGTCAACCTCGCTATACTACGCTAAGGTTGACTGTCATTTATACGTCATAAAACAACAAGGTATACAGAGTTACATTAAATTAGCTAGCAAAACTCCGCAGATGGGATCGGTGTCGATATCTAAAAAGGTACAAACAAAAGAAAAAAAAAATCTCAACTCATACTTCAAGTAAAAACACTACCAGTGGTCGCTGATCCCAAAACAAAAATCACGAAATCATTCGTCTTGTGTTGAGACATCGATCGCGTCTGCGGAGTTTCGTTAGTTAATTTATATTTGACCCTGTATTTGTCTGTGACAGTTAGATAGTTTCAACCTTAGTCAAGTTTCAATTTATTGGGAATTTGTTTGTTTTTCAAAATTGATAAATAAACATGAGGTAGAGTATACTTACAGATTCATCGAGGGCACAGATTGGTACAGATGGAACACTCCGCAAGATCATTGAGATAAAAAGCAACTGTTGTAACGACACAATAAAGTGCAATTCAGGTTGCACAGCGTTAATTACCTACAGTTATATTCACCTAGAAGTTGCCTCTCATTTTATCGCGTAACTCTTATATATTTTGACTACGTTACGCTTACTGAATTTGCCCGACACCGGCATAACGAGCCCGCCGCGTACTTGTAGCTTCATACCTAAAATGCAGAGTGCACCTTCTGTACTATTCTGTGCCACAGGTCAATGTGTACGCTGCTTAGAGTATTCTCTTCTCATTTTGATGTCCTCTTCCTTTGTAAAATATTTAACATTAATAATATTTTTTTAACTTTTCAGTCTCGTGGATCAATCGGAGATATTATATTCAAAATCATCGCTATTCAATTTTGTGACCAGTTCTTTACTAATTTGTCTCAGTGGCTTCAATATTACGGTAAATATTATGGAATTATTGTCATTACTCAGAACACCTGTGTTAAGGTTAACGTATGTTTAGAATATAAAATGGTATGAGGCTTGTTAAAGAGTGATGACGTATTGAATGAAAGGGGAGCTCGTGGCTTAGTAATAACAGCCGCACGGGTCGATACATCAGGTTAAGCTACGCTTGCCGGGGTTGGTCTGTGGATGGGATCTTTACATACCGAGACACCTCCGTGCCTCGGAAAGCACGTTAAGCCGTTGGTCCCGGCTGTCATTCGTGGATCTTTGGCAGTCGTTACGGGTCGTCAGAATCCCGAAAGTCTGACAACCAGTCTTACCAAGGGGTATCGTATAACCCAGTTACTGGGTTGTGAAGGTCAGACAGGCAGTCGCTCCATATAAAATACTGGTATTCAGCTGCTGACCCTAATATAGTTGGGAAAAGGCTAGGTAGATTATGACGTATTGAATGAAGAAGAGTGAAAGAGAGAGATGGTGGTGATTAACCAATATAGGAGAAAGAAAAAAGATCTTGATCCAATGATCAACAGAATGTAAGTTATGGAGGTACAGTTACTGCATGTCAGTGGTATAGTCCGCGAGCGACTGCTAGTCACCGCCTGAGGTATGTAAGTGGTGAGTCGGGGCATTGACAAAATTGGCAGACTGCGTTAGCTTGGCTTTTGTCTACCTCTCCCGTCTCACCGATCACATATTTCAGGCGGTGACTAGCAGTCGCACGTGGACTATTACTCTTTGACCTTGAGGGCCTAGCGTAGTAGGTAGAGAGAGAGTTTCAATAGAATAAGAGATCATCTTATTTTGGTTTTTAATCCTCTGACGAGCGGCCTTCTGTACATGCAGGGTCAATTAAAATTTGCTAGCAAAACCCCACAACCGTGTCGGGTATCGATAACAAAACATGATTACGGGGTTACCTAAACATGATAAAACAAAAAATAAATCAGAATGCGCAGTTAGCGAAATATCAGTTTTTTTTTTGTGTAAACTTTACTGACGTGATTGGCATCGACACCTAAACACGATGAAACAAAAAAAAAACAGATTTTCTCAATTCATACTTCAAACAACACTATCAGCGGTTGTTGACCCCCAAAAACATAAACATTAAATCTTTTTTTTTTATAGTTTCGCCAGTAAGTTTTATTTGATCCCATGTAGTGACAGTGTAATGGGTATGGGTGATATAGCTGCATGGTACTGCATTATTATAGATCCAGAAAAAGATAATGTTAAAGAAATTTTGTAAGATGTTAATAAGGATCTTCAGATCAGGACGTAAGCAATTTCAGTAGAAATATGCCGAATAGAAGAAACACAAATTGTACTATGGAATGTATTCCACTGACAGCGATGCGGACGAAATTTTTGATGCCCAATGAGCTCTTCCCTTTATTTTTTGTTTTTTCCTTTACTTACTTGTACATAATATATAAAATAGTTAGTTGTATATACATAGTTTATATAATCTATAATCAAATATTACTGAAATGAATTAAATCATTCGGCTGAATCAGAATCTAGCAAGTAGCACTTTGAGAGTCTCAAAGTCCCACTTGCTTGATTCTGATGAAACCACATTGGACACAATTTGTCAAAAATGACTAAATCCATTGTTCACTATGGAAGGATATTCTAAGATATTGTTGTTTAAATATTTTATGTTGATTCAGGTAGCCGATGAGACTATGATTATCTTCGCATTCATCACCTTCCTGTTGATGAGTCTATCACAAATATCAATAATGTGTTACTTCGGGGATTTATTGATGAAATCGGTAAGTTATATCGAAATAACCAGCGGCCCGTCCCTGCTTCACAGGAATCTACTGATGTGGCGGCATGTCCAAACATCGAAACTGGGCAAAATCTAAGTTAAATATACAAAACAATACACAAAATAAATCTTCCGGAAGAAATTTTCTAAATGATGGCCCAAACCGCATCAATGCAAGATAAAAAAGCGATTTTAATTCATAATTATAAAAAAAATATTTAAAAATATAGATATAGACATTCCTGACGCAATCCTAACTAATATTATAAATGCGAATGTGAGTTTGTTTGTTACGCATACATTTTTACATTTGCATTGCCTGGTTCATGTATTTTGCATATTACAGAGTGTGGAAATAAACAAGTTTATGTACAACTGCCGATGGTACGAGGCTGATGAAGAATCTAAAAGGACCATATTACTTGTAATGATGAGGTACGCACAATACGCGCCACGAAAGCCGAGACTTGACTGCGCCTCCCGCACTCTTTCCGCCGCCCCGCTGACGCCCCGGCTCAAACCTTATACCGCTAAAGAGACTTATAAATCGTCTACTGTGCAAGTTAAACGACGTGATGTGTCAAGTCCCATCTTTAGTGGCACGTCTTGTAACAGTCCAAGATACAGTGTATCATGCCACACTTCAAATAGGTAATTTCACCGAATCTAACCCAGCTTTTAAAGACTGAACCAAAGGGCTAAGACATTTGCCTCAAAGAGATGTCAGCAGAACTGAAGGGATCCGTTAGGACCGATGCCTGCCGGGCTTGCGAGAAAGTCCGAAAGGGATACCGTGGCCCCTGGCAACGTAGGAACACGGGTGGGTTTTAGTCAGTAAGAGTCTGACACGCCCTCCCGCTCCTCCCAGAGCGGCAGAAGATATTTGATAATTTCCCACGCAAAAAAAAAGGGCTAAGACATTTTAAGGTTCTAGATCCAGTCAAAAGTTGTTGTTAAGTTTTGCGTGTGTTTTTTGTTCAAATACCGTAGCATTATGCTGGGATAGGAGCCTTTTTGGATTTCCACGGGTCTTCTTTCGGGTTTTCGGGTCTGCTCTTCTTTTGTTTTCACTATTTTGTTAGTTTTAATGTTCTTTTTATTGTTGTATTTCCTGTGCGTGTTCCAAATAAAATATTTTCTTCCTTTCTTTCAAAATATTTTTGGTCCTAATGCCCAGAATTCTAAAGTTGTTCATGAACGTCCTTTAACCATTATCTTTATAACTAACCATGTTCTATGATTGTAGATCTCAGAAGGCATGTCGACTGACAGCGTGGAAGTTTGCGGTCCTCAACCTGGAGGCATTCACTAAGGTGAGCGAGTTATTTTTAGCAACTAACAATCCATAACACTGCAGCGTTGATAACGCAGAGGATCGTACAAAAGGACCAGTTATTGGAACATTTGATAAGAGGCTCACAGTAGCTAAGCAATTCATTAATGTCTATATAAATACACAAATGTATATATATATATATATATACTTAATTAAAATTGAAGTGTCTGTTTGTAACGTCGAAATAATAGATTTTTTCTAAATGCATATGAAAGTATATACGATACTTATAACAAAAAAAAAACAATTTTACAAAACCAAAATAACATAATGCCAGTTGATTCCTTGACATGGTCTCATTAATACTCTAGAATTATGGAATGTAAAACGTTGTATATAACAAAAATTTAAATTAAAAAAATAACGTCTACTTTCCGTTAGGAAGTGTGTTCGTTTGTCGTCACGATTCACGTCGTCACTCATAATGGATTTATCTAAAATTTTCTTCTATAAGTTTTCTTTCAAACTTCGGATGTGCCCATATTTTCGTTATCAAACTCATAACCGTTTAAAAGATAGTAGTAGTTTCTAACAGTTTTTTCCGTAACTTTTATCGTCAACAACACAGCTCAACAACACGTTTCTGTTTGTGAGGCGTGCACTTTTGGATGTCCAAATTTACTCTCTATTCTTATGTCTGAGGCAAGATTGATCTCTAAAAGCCATTCATATTTAGAAGACATTTGTTTTAGAAGCCAGAATCAACAAAGGGCGAATTTCAACAATGAAAATGAATGCGTTCAAGAGCTGTCAGTGTCATCTTTGTTGTAGAATATTGGCACTGGCATTTCTTGAACGTGGATAAGATGTGCTGATCTGTCTGAACGCGTTGCGGATTTCTTACACTCAATTTTATCTTTTGTTGACTCTATCTTTGTGCCAATTTGTCTTGAGCAAGCGTGGTGATCAATGCTCGTGCCTTCTCTGCATGAGAAGAGCCTTTGTCTCGGAATGGGACAGTAATAGGCTGGTATTATTATTATATCTTTGTTTAACTTCTGTGTATGTTCTGTGTCACAACCATGTCATATCATACTGCCTGTTGTATAAGATGCTCTGTACAGTTCTCTGTTGTTTTTCGTATCTAGTTAGAAATTATATTAACGTTATTGGTTTATTGTTATTATTCTTGAACGATACTGTATCTGAACGTATTGGGACACGTGTCTTGTAGATCATAATGTGCATTTGCTTATTGTTTTCTTTGGAGTTAGTAGGTTGGGGGAAAATACATAGTCATCTTGTATTCAGATGATTTATTTTTATATTTTTTTGGTTAGATAACTGTTTTTAAAGTATTGTTAATATCTTTTCAGATCCTGAGCAGGTCGTGGTCATACTTCGCTCTTCTAAAAACAGTTTACAAGTAAATCCGGTTAGTCATCATTTATTTGTGAATCTGATTCCTGTATCAGAAATGGTCTTTAAAGGATGGAAATTTGTTAGTTTTGGGAAAGGATATAAATAAAAAAGTTATATAATAAACACGAATAACATAGTGAATAGTATCTAAGATGATATGACTTTTTAACCGACTTCCAAAAAGGAGGAGGTTCTACGTTCGGTTTAATTTTGTCCATCGATATTTTTATGGACCGATTTTGAAAATATCTTTTCATTTAGTAGAGGAAGCTTGCACGGTGGTCCCATATAAATTTTATTAACTTTGCTTGCGTAGTTTATGAGTTAGCTTCAATAATACGTATTTTTCGCACTTAGTCTATGTGGATTATGTTTTAATATCTTCCTGTCACTGTTATTTCCATAGCATGTAGTGGTATTCAAATTTGTGTAGGGGTAGGTATAGACGCCAGCAGGTCAACCTACCTGAAACTGACAAATTTTCTTAATCAACTTTGAACCTTATGCTTTAGTGATAAAGTTAAAATCTATTAAAGAAATTTGACAGATTGTAGTAGGTTGATGCTTGCGTCTGTACAACAAATAAAAAGTAAAAAAAAAAAAACTTAAAAAACACTACAATGTGAAAAATAACTTTATTTTCGGAAGTTGGTGGTAAAACACGAAAATTCTAAACCAAAGTCACCGACTTCTGAAATTTAATTTATTTTTCACTTTGTAGTATTTTTGTTGGAAGTCGGTTGTTTTTTTTAAACGATATGCAAACAATCGTAGTTCTTCAGAAGTAAAGGGTTGGTCTTATAAACCCAAGACCACACAAATACAAACAATCCCAAACAAATTAAATGCAAGGTGCAAAGGACCACACCGTTGATTATTTTGCATAATATTATGTAGATTGTTTCACATAGATACGGAAGTTCGTACATTTCGTAGGTATCGGCACATGTTATCTTAACTAAAGAATAGTTGGCGATATCGCTGTTTTTGTTATAAAGGCGGAAGAAATAGGCTCTCGTTATCTATAATAATTATATGTAATATACAGGGTGGCATACATCGATGCGAAAACTGTTACGATAGATTCAGTACATGATTCTGAATACATGCGTTGAATTTTGTCCATACATTTTGAACGCGTAGGTAACACTTCTCTATGAAACAGCTGTTTCTTTTTTAAATAACCTAGGAAAAATTTCGACGCAGCGGTGGTCAGAATCATGTACTGAACATGGTATCAGTTTTCGCATCGATGTCCCTGCCACCCTGTACAGAAATATAGCATTACATAAAATCTAGCCTAAGTTCTTTAGAAAATGAAATACAGGACGGCAATTTAGTGACCTGCATCCGCCAAGGGGGTAATTTTCTACTTATTGTACTATAAAACTTTCGCTAGGAAACACATATTGTACAATTCGTAAAAAAATACTTTTTATACATGAATCGAAATAGTCTGTCTACTGTTCTAAAAAGGTATTTGTTTTTTGTTTCGTGGTGTAAGTTGTTTATAGTTTATAGTAGGATGGGTAGAATCACCCCCTTAACGGATGCAGGTGTCTAAATCGCCATCCTGTATAACCGTCGATTCGAAAAAAGAAGAACTAAAGTCTATGGCAATATTGCATTTTTGACTCGATTATTGCACAAAGAAAATCAACCAGAGTTCCTAGACAAAGTGATATTCTATCATGGAAAAGTCAAAAATGTATTGCATTGACATTTAAACTACTGAAAAGATTATGTCAATCCTGTTGAAATACGAAACGATTTGAAAGCGATTGTCACTTGTCTAGTCCCTCAGTTGTCGAACAAAGTGTAGTTGCATGTATTCTCGACCTAATGATCATCAAGTCAAAACTTAGGACAATTATGATAATATTCAGAGAGATAACTTTAAACCCAAAGAAGAACATAGTCAAGGTACATGTCGTGATCTACCTGCACTATACCTTTGCGAGGCCGACGCTAACGCTGTCGAAGTCGCCGAATTCTGTCGAAGCTTATAAATGGAATCATCGATACATCGAAAAAGAAGATACTTTTTCTCCCAGATTCATAAAACTCTTAGCACAGGTGAATTGGGATGCTGCTAGTCTTTCACACATTTTAAATATATATTCGTAGAGTGTTAATTATAAATAGAATGGAGGCACAGGTGTGAACCATCTCGTACATTCTGACATTAACCTAATTGAGAGCACTCTGCTTCGTAATGTTATATACGGCAGGCATTTGTTTTTTTGTGACTACTAAATATAATATTATGTAGATTTTATGTGCGTTTTTTTTCGTACCTTGGATGTTTTAGTGTTTAGCTGAAGCAGTCTTGGTTGTTGTGGATTATATGGGTCGATGGCAAAATCTTTTGATATCTGTTGACTTCCAGCACATACCAATCAATTTGAAGGGAATTATCCTTACGGCCTGAAATGTTGATGATGTTAAAAATATTGGTAACTTTATAATAATCGAGTATAATCACAGATTTATACATATGGGATACTCCACAGTTTAGGTATGAAGCTACAACTACGTTGCGGGCCCGTCTTGCTGGGCCAATTCAGTGAGTGTAAAATAGTCAGAAGATCTAAGAGTCACGCGATAGAAAGAGAGGCAACGTCTAGGTGAATATAACTGTAGGAGATTAGCGCTGTGTGACCTGAATTGCACTTTATTGTGTCATAGCAAGAGTCGCTTTTTATTTCAATGATTTTGCTTAGTGTCCCATCTATATTTATCTGTGGTATAATGCCGGTTACAGATTGGTGAAACGTAACATGAAATGTAACACACGTTGTAAATTAGCCTAGTTTATGTGTTACATATCATGTTGCATTGTAAAAATTAGGACGGCTAAGTGCGCAGACACATGTGTACTCTCTCTTCCCTCACTCTCATAGTTCGATGGGACGGCAATCCGACACGACCGGAGAGAGATCAGGCGAGGCACGGGGGTATCACACCGCCAACTTCCAAACTCCGGGCGGGACTGCCCCGTTGGGCTTGTGGTCGCAAGCGCGACTGCTAAGCGTGGGGTTCTGGATTCGATCCCCGGATCGGGCAAAGTGTTATTGGTTTTTCCATTAGTAATTACAGTATATATTTAGGAAATACAAATGAGTGCTCATGGATATTCTGTACGAAATACAATTTTCGGTCTTTCGGTACGGGAAATATGGATTCAAAACTGTATCCGAGGACCACATACAAAAACAATTTTGATATACCCCGATTACCTTGGAACGATGAACTCCAATACCAACCTGCAAACTCTTCCACTATATTACCAAACACATCATTCTTTTTACATAATTGATGCCAATAACCTGACAGCCGGTAACCAGGCATGACATTGTGCACGCTAGGTTTCCACCGCTTTCGATACAATCGTTGGGAATTAGTATTCATCCTTCATACCAGTATCATGGTTATGACTACTAAGTTAGTTATAATATGTTGTGGAACTACAATTGTTAGGAAAATTGCTGTGGTGATATTTTGTTGGAATGTATAAGGAAAATCAGAGCAACGTTAATTGGGTAGGTAGTGACTGTAGGAAAAATATTTTTGGTATTTAGCTGGGATCTCCCAGAAGTGGCTACAAAAGTTATAGAAGATAACAGGAAGTGTGACAATTACTTTAGGTTCATGTTCCCATATTAACGTACCTTTCAATCAGATGCAGTGACTAAATAAGTGACCACCACTTTATGAACTTAATATTTAGTGAATATATTAGGTAGTGATATTCAATGATTTGGCTTAGATTTCAATGGTACTTACAATAATAGCATGACGAAATTATAGTACACTAACTGCGCCCCACGGTTTCATCCGCATAAGTCTCGATTCCGTGGGAATATCGAGAAAAGGTATCCTATGTCCTAACCCAAGTCCTGGTCTACCCATATGCCAAATTTCATCCAAATCCATTCAGCCGTCTTAGCGTGAAAGCGTATCAAACAAACTAAGTTAGGATAATGTCGACCAACTGGAAAACAGCAACATTGCTTGGCAGTAGAAAGAGGTATGGTGACTATGGTGGTAGTATTGTCCCAAACTATACTCTATAGGTAGATAATTAAAGGAAAAAAAAAAACTACGTGACGAGACAGCTGTCAAGTAACCGACTAAACGTAATACCTGTCACTTCAGTTGTCATGTTGCGTCACAGTTGTACTCTTCAATTTAACAACGTTATAATTCGTTGACATTTAGAGTTTGGGCTCTTTCCAATAGACAGATCTATTACAAAATATTATATTACTATTAAATCTAATAAAAAAATATTGTGCTTAAGCAGAAAGTGTCATCTATAAAAACCCTTTTTACGATTTGTTTACCTTTATTTGGCTAACTAAACATATGGAGTATAGCTTATTCACAAATACCTCTACTATAGACCGCGCGCGACTGCTAGTTTCCGCCTGAGGTATATGAGCGGTGAGACGGGGGAGGGCGCCATTATCAAAATTGGCAGACTGAGTTAGTTTGGCCTTTGACTATATACACCGTCTCACCGCTCACATACAGGCGGTAACTAGCAGTCGCACGCGGTATATACAATTGGTTTCATCATTGCACGCAACCCGTTATTTATTCAAAATTCTGAAAACTATACAGTTACCGTTCTTTACTACGAACATGACCTCAAAACATGACAAAATGCTATATACGCATGCATAATTTAATGAGGTGTATCATGTTTGGTATCTATTGGATGCGTTCTTTGCGGCCTTTATTTTATTTTATTGAAATTGTTCCTCACACCTGGTACTATTTGTAGGAATGTTAACTGTTTGATAAACTGCTGTTTTCCTGGACGTTTGAATTGTTGTTTTTTACTAAGTAAACACCAGATGTTACAGTGCATAAGGTTGACTGTCCATTTGAGCGGAGCGAGTAAGCGGGGATGACCGAGGTAGTAGTGCGAAGCTGTGTAGCAATGTAACAGTGGCCACTAAAGCGTGAATATTGTGGAAATCTGTTGATTATGTTTTCCTAGTTCTGGCTCTCCGCTCAAATGGATAGGTAGCCTTTAACAAGCATCCATGAGTAACAATACTTAATAGTTGGTACGGTACAACCTAGTGGTAACAGCTATCATACAATTGATGCCATCACATGAGAAAAAGAAGATAAGATGTTACTGAAATGAATGATTTTACAAGTATTTGCTATGGAATTAATCATAATATAATCCTTACAACCTAGGTCAGTCACCAACCACACGAAGAAGAAAGAACGACCCACAACTTGGCAGGTAATACTACAGTTAATGACAACGAATGATTTTGGGGGACAATGAACAAAACCAGACTTTGGATACTGATCGGTGGTGGCAATACAGATGCTATTAACGTACAGGTGTATGTATGCTGATATTCTCTCCCCTGATTTTATATCCTAGTCAAACCCATAGGAAAGAAAGAGACGAACATAGATACAGATCCATACACTACCTTATCGAGTGACCCCTATACTTAGGACGAAATAAACTATAATTTAGTAAATGATTGAATATATTAATATGAAATTATCATCACGCTAACTCACGAGACATGCATAAGAATGTTTCCAATAGACAATGCACGGGTGTCTCAGTAAAAACTCAGGTAAGTGGCTATTCACATAACGAACCGACTCTTTCACAATACATAAACCTTATCACTATGCCCGTAGAGGTTAAATTCCTTTAGATGTAAAGAAAAACACATCTACAGCTACTCATTCTGCCTAAAGATCAATGCTGTTGTTTACGTCCCTATTACGACGTACTAACGGCCATTTTTGAAGCGATATAGAGCAAATGCAAAGGTATTCAACTACAAAATTACAATTTCGACCAATACAAACCTTACAACAACACGCTAAAGCTGATTTTTGGATGTGCCAGCCGAAGAGATAGAATGGCGGGACAGCGACGGTGCACAAAATTGCCGCTACAGTTTTTATCACCCTTATCTCGAAGTGTTAAAGAGTAGATTTAGAGAGCAGAGGTGTAGATGATAATTTGGTGGAGGGACACGACAGCGGCAACCCGTGTGCGACGGCATGCAACGATACCGGATTCTGTGCTGTACATGAGATTGGGACGGCGAGATAAAGCCTCTACTGTATAAACGTAGGATTTTTAACATAAACTTAGCTATGGTTTTCGAAAATAGCGGTTCCAGACTTGAGAACAATAGGAATAGAACTTGCTTAGTTAGTAGTACCTAAATGAAGACAAGCAGCTCAAAACAAAGAAACAGGAAGAAAATTCCACGATGACGATAAATTGGAAATCCGAAGCAATGACGAACACCATACACGTCCACACACACACAGACGATGAACGAAAAATGGACCTTAGTTGATAGTAAGAAAATATTATATATACCAAAAAAAAAGAACATAAGTTCTTAATGAGTTTCTTACAAACGGTAACAAACTGATACCAGCCACGAATTTAGATGAAGAATTTTAATATTATGACTAATAAGTTGGTACACTTTTGTTAACTTTCCCACATTTTCGTCATAGACTACAATAGGTACCAAAGTCATAATAGAACAAGCATTAACTCCTAAACTAGTATAGGTCAATGATTTAGGTACAATAGCCAGTCTAGACAATGAAATATTCAAGCCTAAAGCTATTAACCCCTATAAAAATTCCAAACATGCTATCAAGTATAATTTCTTAAACTACTGAATTTCATTCGGCTACTAGCATTTTGCATGACTTTACTGATTACATTTATTGGGGTCGTTGATACGTAGAATCATAATCAGTTGCATTTGTATTCCTAAATTATTGTTTCCAACTAAATGATAATAATATATGAATGAATTGAGTGTACCATGTATGTGTCCCAGAAAGATGGTTACAGCCTTGATGTAATTATATCCTTAGGGATATAGCTAAATACCGTAATATAGTTATATGAAAACGGTGCATAACTGTCTTACTAGGAACATAACTATGATACGAGCAAGATCTAGTAATATATGTATTAGGGCACTCCAACCAAATATTTTCGGTTAGGTTAGAACTGTGACATACTACGCGCGAACTGAGCGAACGAAGCAAGCGGTGTCGCGACAGCGGCCGGCGAGCGCTACGTCGAAATTGCTCGCAGTAACTAAATTAGAGCACTCCGATTGTTATGAACCGCTTTCATATAACTATATTACGGTATATAGCTATATCCCTAGGGATATAACTATATCACGGCTATAACCATCTTACTGTGACATATGTACACCTCGGAATACAGGCGGAATATCTTATTCACAGCTATGTGGTGGACCATAGGTACCGATCAACACCAATCCGAGTTGTGGATTACAGGCCTAAGTCCCAACACTGGGGAATAATAGGCTAATTATGCTGATGCTGCTAATGGCGATGTTTCCATTCTACACACAGTAACGTCTAGCTTTAGGGCTAGGCATGTTCCCCATTGGCTTAATAACAACTCAAAATGTTTCTCTTCTGCTATAACTATGAGGGATGAAACAATACATTGCTAATCACCCTATAATGTCCCCATTGCTGGGACACAGGTCGTCAAACTCAAACTCAAAGCATTTATTTCAATTAAACCATTTACAGGCACTTTTGAATTGTCAAGGGGTCAGTCAGTCAGAAATATGAAGCTAGTTGCCAATTCCAAAGCGTAGGTTCCTATGGAGAAGAACGGGCAAGAAACTCCACGGACGTCGTTCGTCTCTCTGTGAGAGGGAGTGGGCTGTAAAACCCACCACGCGTGCCGATTGGTAGATGTCACATGTCTTCGATTTTTTGTTTCTAGGACATACCGATTTCCTTCACCGAAAACAATATACAATGACAATCTGCTAAAGCACTATCTCTTAATCACTATCACTGTTCGGTTTGTCACCATTAGAATTCATTCTTGTATCCAAAAGTGTCGATATCTCGTGAAATTTCTCCCGTTTGCGTCAGTCAGCCGCGACACGAGGCAGGCGGGGCCGTCCACTCTTTTTTTCCTTGACGTTTTTTTAAAACAGTTTTTTCTTCGTGAAATCTGTATCGCACGATACACGAAGACTTTTTACGTGGTTCTTGAAAAAAAAAGTATTCGTGGGGCTCTACTTGGAACAAAAAATTTAACACGTAACAAACTAGACAGCTTTGAGTTGGTGAAATTTGGTATTTGTTCGGAATACGTGAATTCCGAAGCGGGAGCCATTGTGAGTCAGGTCCATTAAATTTTAGGTACCCATCTCAACTGTATTTTTTCGATGGGTATTATGATATTATATTTATTTGATATGCATGAACTCAAATGGTTGTATTGAAAGTACCACGATGCTTAAGACAAACATGGTCAGTGTAAACTGCATACTTACAAGTACATCTTGAAAATATGTATGCGAGCTTTTTAGATGAAACAACAGCTAACATAACACAAGTAACATCACGGCTGTGGTCCCCACATGATTTGACAAAAATGTTAGTAGGTACCTATAGTTGGTACATGTATCGGGGGGCCGTCTTCCTGCCATTATTTGGGCACAAATACAGACTCCGGGTGCTCCTACTGCTGCAACCACTTCACAGGTAATACTCTTAGTACAAATTTACCTCTTGATAGTTATGAAAATTATCGAACCTGCAATATGGATGTTGACTAAAAACTTTTTGTGCCCGTCAGATAGATTATTAAAAAATATTCGATACGTATTTTTTCTTTTTTTACGTAATCAAAAGATTACGGCAATACATTGAATAGGCAATACGTTAAAATGGGGCATGAAGTTTTTTTTTTTTTTTTTTTCGGCTAGGGCATCTCGCAGTTGACCTCAGAAGAGGGTCGTAGCTGCTTAACCGGACTTTCCTGTGGCTGCCTTAAGCTTCTACACTCAAAGCCTCCAGCCAGGGGGGCATGACGTCACTGTCCGGTAGATTTTATACTGAATTGTGACGTAGCGAGCCCCCACTCCCCAACTTTAATGCATTTTTATTTTTTTATTAATATGATAAAGCAAAAAATACGTGTCTAATATTTTTTTTATTATCTGACTGACGGACTAAATAGTTTTTTTTTACGCAGTCAGCATCCCTATGCCGTTGCATCAACAATTTTAGCATGCATGCTATGACGATAAAACCCACGAACAAAACACAAAGCTATCGCCATACGCAACACTTTTTAACCCCACAGCCAAGTTTGTTCAGAATTTAATTGGGCTTAACATTGTCATTGTTTTGAAATACTTAATTGTGATAAATACAATTATATGCTAATGTATGGCCACTCGTAGCCACGTGAATATTCATGCTGTATATTAATATGTTGCTTACTTTGTTTCGTGTTTGTGACGTGTTGGTAGTAAAACATTTGGTAGATAGGTATGTTGTTTTGTTTCGAGAGGATTCGATAAACGAGGGATTGGTACAGTATTACTCGTTCACAGGCGCTCGTGTCTGAATGATAACAGCCGCATGGGTTTAGTTACGCTTGCTGCGGTCGGTTCGTGGATGGGTGACCAACCCATTACATCTCGGTCTCCATCTGTACCTCGGAAAGCACGTTAAGCCGTTGGTTCCGGCTGTCATTCGTAGATCAGGCAACCAGTCCTAAGTAGATCAGATAACAATTCCTAACAAGGGGTATCGCGTTACGCAGTAACTGGGTTGTGGAGGTCTGCATCCAGTTAGACTGGAAGCTGACCCCAACATAGTTGGGAAAAGGCTAGACAGATTGATTGGTGCAGTATTATTCAGTCTACTGGGGAGTTTGTGCCACTTCTTCTTCCTAGCTAAAACACTAGGTAGTGGTTTGGCTTATGTATTGACGTTCAAAAAGTGCTGATTCTCAGTTCGACTGACTTTTGACTTCGATTTTGATCCGTTCTTGTACAATCTGATTATTCGAATTTTAATATTTAACATTATTAGATTCTGCATTACGGGTCGCGTATTCGATCTTTAAAATTGGTGGTTTTTTATATAGATCCACTGTCATATCCTTTTGGTTGTTTATGCGCTCGGTTCCTAAGAAGTTAAGCTAGCTAATTAATAAACTAATAGTTGTGCCTTCTCGTCAATACTGAAACGGGGTAACTTTTGAACAATTTCTACTTCATTGAAAACTCCAATAGATACCTATTTATTGTTAAGATACGAGTAAGAGACTGGTGTATGAAAAACGTGAAACTCCTGATATTTAGAACCTACACGAGGATTTGATTTCTGGTGATATTGGCTTTCAGAATCCATGGTCAAAATGTTACAAAAATACTATAGCCATTACAATTTATATGGAACAACAATAATTAAACAAATATTACAAAACGATTTCAATCCATTCTTTCTAATACTAGATCGTGGGGAAAGTTAACAGGCGTGGTTCAAGCTCCCTCAGAGGCAGCAGTCACGATATTTCGTGATCTGTTTGTCGGTACTTTGCGTCATGCTTCGGGTGGAACAGACCACCCTGTCACTTCCTGTGGGTGGTTGACGAAACTACAGTGTAACAAGGATTTTTTGGCGCCTGAATGACATTGACAGATACGCTTTGCTGGCAAACATTTGTGAAATTGCATGGAACTAGTATGTACTATTCTATATACATAGTACATACTAATTCCATGGTACTGAAAAACAAGATGGCGGTGTTAGTACAGATTTCGGCCACGCGCCAAAAGAACCTTGTAGCGTTTTAAGAAGGTTTGGACTGCTTAAAGAGGATGAACCTCAATGTCTGGAAGTATGTTATGTTAACAAGCAGAATAGGACTGACCTTTCGCTATGTTGTTACGATTTTAATGGTGAAAATTTAGGTGAAATGACTGTTAATAGTGCCAATCCTTATTTATAGGCATTAGATGGAATGACAGCTCACTTTGCAAGCTCACTTCACCAAAGACCACGATAAGATTTGTCCAGAACAGTGTCAAACGTCACGCGAAAAATGTCACTCAAACAATCCTCATCGATAAATCTGGAATAGAAATTTTTTAAAAAGTGACAATCACAACTGTATCTTCTTCGATAATGGGTTTTGCACTTAACAGCATCAAGTTGAACGATGAAGCCCAAAACTTTTCCATATCACGGAAATCCTAGTATCTAAGGGACAAGATGTTATCACTCCCGCTTTTACTAACACTTAGCTGCACCTAAATAAATGCCTAAATAACAGCGCGCTGTTGTATTTTCAACGTTCAGCGTTGACCCGAACGCGCTTTTATTCAGGCATTAATTTATGACGTGTCACCTAAAGTGTTAATGAAAACGGACATGAGTCATGTTAGACTAGATTAGGCTATCCATCAAATGTGCTGAATTCAAAAGAATGTACTGTAATGTAATGTCTCAGGCAAAACCATCTTTATATTCTGAATTTCATCTCATATTCCTTTCCTAATCCACTTGACAAACTATCATAGGTATTATAATTTGCAGGAAAACGAATGATGTCTCACTAAACAGTAATTTTGCAAAGCTTTGATTATAGCAATGTTTCCTCAATATCGTTTATGGTAGTTATGGGAAATAGTGGACAGTTTGATTGATTGCAAAATGATTGACGGCTCGACCGAATCGAGATAATCTTCCTTGCAGAGAAAGATGGATTCTTAAAATAATATGAAATACTGGAAGAGAAGGAGTTTCCTAAAGTCGAAGGTTTTTTAATCATATTATCTCATAATATTATAAATGCGAAAGTGAGTTTTTTGGTTACGTTTTCACGCTAAAACGGCTGAACGGATTTAAATGATATTTGACACATGGGTAGACCAGGACCTGGGTTTGGACATAGAATACTTTTTATCACGATATTCTTACGGGATCGACACTTATGACTCCCATTTGGTGCAACCTTGAGACGCACACCGCACTTTTTTATGTTCGTTGTCAATCCATTATTTTAAAGTGTCATCACAATGTCTTGTTTTCTTCCTTTTTTATTTGTTTTTTATATTGGCACCTTGCAGCTATTTCCTAATAGCTAATTAGTAATTATTTAATAGTTTTTTTGTATGTTGTGCTGTTTTTTTTTGTGTGCACTAAATAAACGATTTAACTATCTATCTAACTATCTATCTATCTATCTATCTTATGCGGGTTAAACCGTGGGGCGCAGCTAGTTTACTACATAATTTGTTTAGTTTAATTACGATCTCCTGTGCTTGTCCCAATAAATACTTTTTCTTTCTTTCTTTCTTTATAATGTTTCACGTCCGTTCTTCTCCAAAGGAATCTCCTTCTAACGCTTTGGAATGGACAACTAGCTTCATCCTTTTGACTGACCGACTCCTTGACCATTCAAAAGTGCCTGTTTATGTTTTAATTGAAATTAATGCTGAGTTTGAGATTTTTCTTTTAGTAAAATAGCACCAAGCTTGTATTCTTCAAAGACGTGTACTATCTTAGCATAGTTGAACGAACATCGTCATTGATAACACTTTGACCTTGAGCTAGCTTAGCGTATAGTCCACGCGCGACTTCTAGTCACCGCCTGTATGTGAGCGGTGAGACGGGGGAGGTAGTCAAAGCCCAAGCTAACTCAGTCTGCCAATTTTGTCACTGGCGCCCTCCCCCGTCTCACCACTCACATACCTCAGGCGTGACTAGCAGTCGCGCGCGGTCAATAGTACGGAGTTTTAAGAGGGAACAGGGGCTGCGAGGAATTTGAAAAATAGGTATTTGAAGAAACTATTGCCGTCGTCGTCACACCTCAAGTCTGCCTCCGTAGAGTGCGATAGGGACAGCTGCGGCTCAGACAGATTGTATCACAAAAAAAAAATTGACGAGATCGACGTTTTGTATTCCCCTTTTTTCTCCTCGAAAAATGAGCCGATTCAATTATTTCTTACATTAAAATTTTAAGAAAGAGTATGTCTAGGTTCCTATGATTTTCTTTTATGTTAAAAACTTTTCGAATTTGTCTGGTAGTCCTCTAATCACGGTGGTAAAACTTGGGCATTTTTTGTAATTTTTGGAGGGTCATATTTTCTTTACCATTAAGTTGCTGAAAAAAAAGAAAATAATAGGGACGTGTCCACAGCAGACATTGATTATATGAAAAAAAAATTGCTCTTGAGGTATTATTCAGGAAGAAAAAAGGGGACTACATTTGTATGGAGAATCGCAGGCCCTGTTCCCTCTTAATAGACTAACTGCTAGCAAATACTGGTTCTGTTATCACAGACGTGCGGCCTACTGTACTATCCCACATTTCGCTAGTTATTATTAAATCCTATGTTACAGTGAGTGGGAAGGGGGTTAAAAAGTGGGCGAGTCTATTGCTATTAATCGGGCATAAATCCAGGCTGTCTGCCTCCTGGCCTGACCAAGATTATGTCTGTACTTTAAAAGAGACTGTGACCTCTGAGTTTGTTTCGGTCTTTCTTCTAGTCAGATAGGAAACGCCGAACTAATCTAGCATTTTCTTCTTTTTTTTAAATTTTTTTTTTAATATGACGTGTAAAAGTGATTGCAATATCCTATTTACAGAATAAACAATTTCATTTCATTTCATTTCATTTCATTTCATTGGTCTAGTGGCGCTACTGCTGAGCATGAGGTCCTGGGTCCGATTCGTAGGTCGGGCAAAATGATATTGGATTTTTCCATTAGGAATTTCACAGTACCAGCCTGAAGTCTGATTGAATTTGTGCGCGGTTGATGGCAATAGGCTCGCCCCCTATTACACGGAACTTATGGCGAAATGTGGGTGTACCTACTATGGGCACACTTCTGTCTTACCCTTTGGAGAAACAGGGTGTGATGTTATGTTAAATCCAGGCTGTTACTGAGAACTTTCTAACCTCCAAAGCTACCTTATATTTTCTGAGAACCACAGAATAAAAATTTAAGGACAGTATTCAGTGGAACAATCCCACACAATTCATGTAGTCTACGTCGGTGGCTTGAAGTCAAGCAGCGTCGTCTCTCGATTACTTCACCGGATACAAGAGATTCCCGAAATAAGTATCCCACTTCATAAAAGAGGTTTTAGTTCAAAGAATCAAGTTATAACTTTGTCCAGTGACAAGTTCCAGCTAATAAAAATCTCAGCATGTCGCCATTTTTCTTAGAACTACTTCAAATGAACTCTATATCCGACCTTTTCTGATATTTCTTCCAAAAAAAGTAAGTTAAAGTAGTGAGCCCCTCAAATAAGACGATTTTAATTTCTGTGCCATAAATCATAAGGTTTAAATTACGAAGTTCATAATCTAATCCTTGCCAAACCCCCTTTGCTGTCTAAAAGAACCTTATTTAGTGGCCATAAGATCTGTTTTCGATTAGGATAAGTGTGTATTAATTTTGTAAGCACAGACTATAAATAAAATACGAAGTTCTAAGTGACAAAGAACTACCCTCGTGAAACAGGTTCTTTTAATTTATGGGTTGTCAATTTTATGTGCGCGTGTGTGTGTCTGTGTGTGAATGTGTGCGCACTTGCCAAACACTGCAGGGGGCTATGACATGCAAGGGGTGTGATGAGCTAGTTTGGTAGGGCTGTCCGAAATAAAATTAATATTTAATTAGATCAATAATTATGGTAACGTTTGTGGAAGAAAATTTCGTGATTAAAAGACCCATGAACTTGTGTTATTTTTTCAATTCTGTATGCATTTTCCAACGATGAAGAATAGCAACGAAAAACAATCTAGTCTAGTAATAGTAAAAATGCGTAAAACGCAGTGAGTAATCTATTTATTTCTTTATTTATATAGGTAGTGTTTATTATACTCCAGAAAATAAATGGCAAAAAATAAATTTAACACTGCAAAACTTACAATGGGCGGCCTTATCGCTTACTGCGATCTCTTCCAGGCAACCTTGAAATGGACAGTGATTGTAACCGTGCTGGTCATTGCATGACTCTTCTCTGAAAGAGAAGTGACTCTTCTCTGAAAGAGAAGAGACATTTGTGTGACGCTAGTAATAACGTATAATTCTTTTGTTTTTTTTTTCTGGGTACGTTCAAATTCAATCTGCCTTCAAGAATGTTAAAGTAGTCCTTGAAAGATCTTAATCTAGCTGAAAATCTAATTTCCTGAAGTTGCTCAGTGTTTAAATCGAGTCTCCTAAAGGTCTTACATTTTTAAACGATTTCATCCTATCTGGATTCTCATTAGTTATTTATTTGATGTCTATTTTTAAAGGCGGCATTATGGAAAGGATTTTTTTTTAAATAATGGCATTGTTCTGACTGAGGATTTGTAGAAACTCGTACGTAGTTTCTTTTGCGAATTGCAGCTCTGTTTTATTTCGTATGGTGAATAAAATATTATTTAGGTACAGATGGTAATAGCGAGCATTAGGAAATGTTTTCACAAATAAGTCAAAAATCTTTAGAAAATAAATTCGAATATGTTTTTGGCTTCTTTTGGAACAAATAACTTCCCCGAACACAAGAATATGAAATACCAAAAAAATAAAATAAACAAAAAAATTAAATTATCGAACTGATATTAGCACCAACCCTAATCAGTCTCGCTACGGCAAGCACAGCAGGGGTTGTCGGCCCATACGTCACGCCACACACACACACTGTGCGTACACGACCTGTGCTTGTGCGCGCACATACCGATGCCCAGCTGTGGACTCTGGGCATGTGTCGAACAAGTGGAGAGGAACGACGCATTTTTTACGTATTTTTGCATACGGTACAGTTGAGTAGAAAAGTTCGTATTTATGTAAAAATCATAATTTGGGATTTAATTAATTGATTAACATAAAGTTAAGTTGTGATTAATATTGTTCCAAATGGGTGGGTAGTATAAAATATGTTTTCAATCAATTATTATTAGCAATGTTACTTACTAACTAACATTGCTAGTATTTTACCTACCAATGCTTAAATTGTGCTGGGTAATTTATAACTACCTGGGACAATAGTATAACAGGGGGCCTACCACCACCGCCGCTTTTAGCTGTATTATTTTAAACTTACTTCAGTTCAGGTGGTGGTAGGCCCCCAGGTTCCAAATTTAACCGTAAAAGTTATTTATTAATTGTCAGTTTTGTAGTTTATCTTTGTTTGTATAAAAATGTCATCGATATTTTTATCGAATTGCATCATTAGTCACAGTCAAGTTAATAAAATACAATTGCCTTAATTAATAGATGTAATTAAATAATTATTAAATGAAATTCCATAACCAGTCATGGTGACGCATGTTTAATAAAAATCAATTAAATGTTTATGATCAAAATAATTGTATAACATAGTATACATATTACAGATTTTATTGACAGAATTGAAGGATTCCAGTTATTTATGATTATATACACCGTG
The DNA here is from genome assembly GCA_949128155.2 of Xanthia icteritia. Lineage (NCBI taxonomy): Eukaryota > Metazoa > Arthropoda > Insecta > Lepidoptera > Noctuidae > Xanthia > Xanthia icteritia. The sequence goes on from OX421953.2 coordinate 5,384,287, forward strand.
AAATCTTAATGGTTGTTTTCCCGCATCGAAATGGTTTTGTCTTGGTAATACAATTCAAAATTCAAAAGTCATTTATTCAAACTAGGCTGAGAATCAGCACTTTTTGAACGTCAAAATTACATAAGACAGACCCCAAAACGCCCACCCTTCACCACTTCCTAGTGCTTTAGCTGGGAAGAAGAAGTGGCGCAACAAACTCCCTAGCAGTTATAATCGTTATTTAAACAAATAAAATATTAGAAACAATTTTGAAAACAAATTTTGTGTTGTTGCATGCAAACTAGTTAATGCCGTATCACCACGTGCACGAGTTTATTTTTCTTTGAACATTTATGCATCGCTGTGACCTTTGTCTATTTATTCTATTGTTGCTATTGATTCTCACGTTTTCGAGAGATTATTTTAAAACAAAAACATCTTTATTTTTTTACTTTTACTCTATGCTTCGAAAGTACTTCTTATGGCAAGTTGTTCTGCCGCGGGAAAACAACCATTAAGATTTCACGGTGTATATATAATCATAAATGACTGGAAGCCTTCAATTCTGTCATCACTCTCATCACCAAACGACATTAGTTTTTAAGGTTCCGTGCCAGAAGAGTGCCGAATGAAACCTTATTACTATGCCTCCGCTGTCCATCTGTCTGTCAGCGGGCGGTATCTCATGAACCGTAATAGGTAGATAGCTGAAATTATCAATTGCCGCTTGAACAAATAAAAAAAAATAAAAAAAATAAAAGGGGGTTCCCCTTTAAATTGTAACTTTATTTAATTATTATATTTAATACAAGAAAAGTGTTAAAAAAAAAAACTAAATATGATAAAAATATTATATCTAGTGTTAAATACTGTAGAGTGGTACGAATCGGATTTTCGGTTTGTTTTATACATATTTTTCTTCAAGTTCACACTTTTTACAGCAAAACTAATTATAATGAGCAGACAAACCATAACTATAAATCAAGTAACCTCTCACTCCTATTTCGATCTAGATAAACATAAAAGTACTGATACATTTTTGTGCACGACTGTACTAATTAAGTATGTGAAATATTGTAGGTAACTGGACCGGCGCGGGAAGCGATGCAGCAAAGTTCCTGATTAGGTTCAGGAGTAGAGAATTCAAGCTACCATTACCCAGTGTCCTAACCGAAAGCGACCGTCGCGCGAGTCTAGATGGATTATAACGTACTTACAAACGCGTCTTGATTGATCGCGCGAGAATGTCATATTCATACATATATATAAGGTCCCATTAAAATAGATGGACAAATTTTAACACAGCGTTCAGTACGTCTACCAAAAGACCTCCAAAAAACACTGCTAAAATGATTTTATTTGACCTAAAATAATAAATGGCATTGGGTAACCAACATTTTTAGAGTATTTTCGTTAGGTGATTTATTTTTCTTGTAAGTATCTAATGCGTTTTTCTTTAAAAAAAATCATTCAAAAGACTTTGAAAATATTTTTATTTCACATAAACCTACATGGGCACTTATGAAACGTCAGAAGCTAGGTGCACGGTTCCAATTGGTTGTTTCCTATGGAGAAGAGCCGGCAAGAAACTCCACGGTTACTCTTTTAAAAATAATGGGCTTTTGCAATATTTTCAAATAATAGTTTTATTGGGTATGGGAGGACAGTGTAGGTCTTTCAACAAATACCACCTCATTTTGGTGGTTTGAATGACTTCTAAAAGTTTGTCCATCTATATTAATGGGGCCTTATATAAGAGCGTGACGATCGCGTACTCGAGTGACATTCGCTTTAGGCTAGAACACGGCCTTAGGTAATGCATCAACGCAACAGCCTTTGATGTTTTATATGTGACAAGTAGTTACCCTCCTGCCTCTATAATCAATCAACTTACCCTCTTGCCTCTATTTTGAATCAATCAACTTGGATAAGCTTTATGTCCAGCAGTGAACTGAAATAGATTGAAATGATACAAGAAAAAGAAAACCGGCCAAGTGTGTGTCGGACCACGCACAATGAAGGTTTCCGTAGTTGTGATGACTTATGTCAAGAACAAACTTAAAATTGTAGTTGAAAAATATGTTCTCCCATACGGAATGTATGGGAGAACCTGTCTTTGCAACTGCAAATGTAAGTTGGTCGATTATTACTCGTTAACCTGTAAAGCCTACTTAAGTTTGATAGTTTTCTTTTTAACTTCGTAATATACTATACTAATGGTGTGAATTTTTTGACATATCCAAAAACAACCATTTAGTTTGCAGGGTTTAACAAAAATTTGCAATTTAAAGCTTAATATTTGACAAATGGATCGCTAAATCGAAATATGTTTTTTTTTTTTTCCTTCTTTGGCAACTGAGCCTTTGTCGAATATTCTGCCAGCGTCATGTGATGACGGCAACGCACGAAAAATGGTTGTTAATCAACCATAGTATTTTTGAACGACCTTTCCAAGGACACTTCACACCATGGTATAGACGAGAAAAAAAACATCCCTACTTTACGTTTACGTGTATTCCCTACTTACCTTAAAAAACCCTTTTTTCATGATTATTTTATCACTTTGTTAGCGTGATTAATATGTATACCCATGCCAAATATAATATAGCTTTCTAGTACTAACAGCTTCTGAGTTAAGCCGAGGACAGACGGACAGACGGACAGACGGACAGACAGACAGACGGACAGACAGACGGACATGATGAAACTATAAGGGTTCCTTGTTTACTACAGAACCCTAAAAAGCCTGGGTCAGTGTAAATGCTGTATCAAAAATAAATTTATCAAAAAATGTGCTATTTCCGACTGCCTCGTTGGTCTAGTGGTCGTAAGCGCTACTGTTGAGCAAGAGGTCCTTGGTTCGATTCCCAGGTCGGCCAAAGTGTTAGTGTTTCTATTATGCCATCTTAGTGCCGTCAAACTAAAATATAGTTAAGTTGTGTCACTTTAGTCTATTTCAGAATGGGAATCGTCGGTTTACAGGAATAATCTAAATTTTGGTAATTTTTTGTCTAGTTTAGAGGTATTTGTGACAAGGAAATCGGCACCATTGAACGAATGAAACGAAATCTCAAGCCGATGTTGCTATCATAAAAATCATTTGTTTTTAATAACTTGCAACATCGGTCTCTCGTGGCGAGATATAGAAGTGTCAAAATGCCTTTTTCGAGTTTACTCGTCGTTTACGGTCATGTTAGGGATTAGAATGACGTCAGAATCGTAGACAAATTTCGACAAAACGAGAAAAAGAGCGTTCTCGCGCTTGTCATGTTAGCCCTGCTGGGCTAAGTGTGTAGTGAGGGAGAGGTGAGGGCAACATTGATAGGCAATATTATTTTAATGTGTTTCGTCTAATTATTTTGAGTTCAACACAATATCTTATAAAGACGCGTATGCTATTTGATAGCCTTCTACTATTTTTTCCATAAAACAAAAAACCACCTTCCTATTTTATTTAAAATACAAATTGTCAGAATGTTCGAATGCTATTTTCTTAACAGCATGTACAACATAAGGTTGCTTATTGCATAAAACCTTACAGCGTCGTGTTTGAATTTTTTTCTTCGATCATTTTTCTAAGAAGGCCGCTGCAGGTGACCTAAATAAAATGGACGGGGCGAATCAATAGTGAAGCATTAGATCCTTTTTATAGGGCCTCGGCGAGCGGAGGGTTATATTATAAATATTATAATGCAACCCGATATTTTAGAGAAATACATGCGTACTCATTTTTGCCAAGCAAAAGGAGGATGGAAGAGAGCAGGTGGCGTTCTATAGTGTCTGAGCTCCTTAAGTTCTGGGTTGAGCTCCACGATTACTGACAAATGCTTGCACTGACAGGACAGGTCCACTCAAATCTGTGTGGTTCTTTTCTCAAAAGACCATTTCAGACACTAATCTACATGGTCCTCATATGGCCTGACCAAGATTATGTCTGGACTTTAAAAGAGACTGTGACCTCTGAGTTTGTTTCGGCCTTTCTTCTCAGAGTAGTCAGATAGGAAACGCCGAACTCATCTAGCTAATTTTTAATTATAATTTTAATATGACGTGTAAAAGTGATTCCAATATCCTATTTACAGAATAAACAATTTCATTTCATTTCATTTCTGCTGCTGTTGTTTTTGGTATTTCAATCGAACCCCAAATAATTCCCATTTTAATTTCCTAAAATATTAATGGACACTGCAAGGCCGCATTCATGGAGAACGCGTAACCGTCACTGATAAGCCAGTGCTTGTGGGCATCGGCGACAAGCGCTGGCAGCGCCAGTTGTCAACGCTGGTCGCCGCAGGCAGTTTTCATACTTTTTGCCAAATCAGCGCGAACCGGCGCTGATAAGCGCCGACAACTTACAAGAAAAAAAAAAAAGTACCTGCGACCAACTTGGATGTAGAACTCGCCGGCCGCTGCCAGTGCACTGAATTCCCTAGATTATAGGTCTATCACAACGGTGAAGGAAAACATTCTAATGTATTGAATAGTCAGAGCAAAAGCCTCCTATTACATAGAGAAGGAATGATCATTGACCACCTCAACTTATTCACTGGGTTTTTGATGTGTAAGATCTTTCCTCTCGCTTTCCTCTGTGGGAGTGATTTCGTGAAAAGGGACGGAAGTGTGTAACAGGAAGCCGGGGAAGCGCGCGCTATTTGATTTAACCAATGAGCGCGCGCGGTGTTAGTGTTGGCCGTCAGATGGTACCAACCCAGTTTCCGAGAGGTTGGTACTGTCAGCCAAGATGTCAGATGGTACACATCATGAGCGACAACTGTGATTTGCTTGTTTTTTCTTCAGAAGGAGTTCAATATTCATACAAAAAGTATGTGTCATATCGGAAAAGCTGTATTTGTAAATGTCAAATATTGAACATAGAATATATTTTAAGAAATAGAAGAACAGTGGTTTTCTGTTGGTACAGTGAGGGAAAATTGTTAAGCGAATTGGCTCATCATAATCTGCCTAGCATTTTCCCAACTAGGTTGGCGTCGGCTTCCAGTCTAACTGGATGCGGCTGAATACCTGTATTTGACATTGAGCGACTGCCTATCTGCTCTCCACAACCCAGTTACTGGGTAATAAGCAAAGGACAGCAAATTGGATACCAACTTAAATTGTCCGTATATTCAAATTACAACTGTCATTTTTTGACAGTTGTATAAAATGGCTACAACACGTAGACAGAGTATAGCAATAGACATGTCATCAAAATAATAATGAGACAAGGGCTTTATTAGATCCAATATTAACGAGAACAAACGAGAAACGAGACAAAAACATATTTTCTCTATCTCTTTCGCGTCTGCAAACTTTTTGTCGCGCCCCAGTTGTTAGTCATAGACAAAGCTCAACTGTGGCTCAACAAACAACGACTGCTACCGATTTCTTTGGAAAGTATTACCCGACTACCAAAGATGTAAATATGTATGTATAGATAGACAGTCAAAGCTGTGAACTCGTCGAATAAAATAGCGTCCAACTGTTGGCCGGTAAATGCACGCACACTAGAAAAGCAAAATGACAGCACAATGACGTGGCGCGAGTGTATGTAGTCCTCCAGACCGAATTTCGGCCACGGCGGCCAATCTCAACGGAGACTAGCCTCCGGCGCGGGAGATATTATAGTGCACAAGTGTGTGCGCAGACACAGGAGCACTCACTCTCATAGTCCGATGGGACGGCAATCCGACATGATCGGAGAGAGATCAGGCGCAGGACCAACGGCTTAACGTGCTTTCCGAGGCACGGAAGTATCACACCGCCAACTTCCAAACTCCGGGCTGTTACTAAGAAATTCGTAATGGAAAAACCCAATAACACTTTGCCCGACCCGGGTATCGAACCCAGGACCCCACGCTCAGCAGTCGCGCTTGCGACCACGAGACCAACGGGGCAGTTAAATGGCGCGAGTGTAAGACGTAGTTGTCACGAACACCAGCATAACAAAGTTGCCTTGATTGTTAAAAATAAAAACGTTTATTTCAGCTAAAAAAGTCCATAGGCAAGGCAAGGTTGCTAGTAACAAGAATTTTGCTTATAACTAACGTTAGTTACTAAAAATTAAAAAGAAGAAACTAGACACACCCCTGCACAGTGGGCTCATCGGTCAAACTCAAACTCAAACTCAAAGCATTTATTTAAATTAAACCATTTACAGGCACTTTTGAATTGTCAAGGGGTGAGTCAGTCAGAAATATGAAGCTAGTTGCCCATTCCAAAGCGTAGGTTCCTATGGAGAAGAACGGGCAAGAAACTTTACGGACACTCTTTTAAGTCATAATATTGTTATAAAATATTGGTTAGATCATTCATGTTGAAATTATACATGTGAGAACAATGTAGACAGACGTGCAAGTAAAATTTGTCCGTAATAAAAAGATAAAAACAATTCAAAAATTAAAATAAACCGTGGCAGATAAGAGATGACCAGTCCCTACTGACGGCGCCCGTTCACGAACATGACGCATGGATCAGCACCGTTTAGCTCAACCATTTTGAAGGGAACTTAATGATCCAACACACACGCCAGCGAAACATTTGAGTGAGCATGACATACTCTCAGCCGCCAAGCCAAGGCACATTCAAGTCAATGAAAGACGTACCCACTAAATGGTAGCTTTATAGAAGGTACATGGTCACAGTACTCACACATGTGCTATGCAATTATACAATACTACGAGATTGAAGTTATACAATTCAAAGATAACTTATGCAATCTTCAGCAGCTTCAATGTAAATTTCGAATGCTAAAATTAAATTAGTTTATGCGCCCATGTGGGTCTCCTTGTCGGTCTCGCAATACATGGAGTTCAGGAAACCTACTGAGCAGAACAGTATCGGTTCTCTCGCGAATCATCCTTAGGACACTACTCGGGCTCCCCCTTACTAAGACTATAGCTATTACATATGGTATACGCTGACAGCAAATCTATAGATTATTCTATCAACGTTAAAACACGGCATTTGACGTAGTTTGTCAATTTACTTGACAATTAATTCACATGACTTTACAACTTAAGTCCACAATTAAAATAAACTCCCAGCGCTAAGTGTTCACAAAACCGGTAATTTGACGTAATTACCGGTAACTTCACGAACGAGAAGTAAAACTTAGTAAATAGGCAGTAAAGTGTAACAATGAGAATTTCTAATGAATCGGTTACGTTAATAATTAATTAATTTTTGTTTGTTACCTTTGTTGTGTACAGGTTGAGTTTAGGTGACAAAACAATTGAGAAGGTAGCAACATCCAGCTATACCATAATGGCAGTAAACAATATTTTTAGTTTCAAAGCAGTGCAGTTACTATTGGATATTGGTGTTTTTGCTGCAAACCCATAATTTCAACCTTTATTTTCTAATGCTGCAGCCGTATCTGCGTCTATCGTGACGAAGCTTCGCTCAGTGATTCGACACTCGCAGATGTGACCAACCACTATCGGTTATCGTCGCGATAGTTCGGGCTGCGTAGCACTTATCGCCCGGGTGACGGTACATAATAATCGTGCCGAAGCCGCCACTGTGAGCTCCTCATTAGCGCGATAACTTGTTAGCGAGCAAAACATATGTTTATATTAATATTTATAGTATTGATCTATTTTGTTTTCTGCTTACCTACTCTTGTCTTTTTGCATGCACGTGTTTCTGTGACAAATAAACGTTTCTGTCAATTCTGGCAAGCGTAGCTTAACCTGATGGATCGAATCGTGCGGCTGTTATTACTTAGCCACGAGCTCCTCAACACAACACATTAAATAAAATTATATGCCATAATGTCAGCTAGCACACGCCAATAACATGTTAGTTATTTACGTAATATGGTGGTGGTATGCTTGCCTACTGCTTTAGAGGTCCTGAAAAGTTGCTGAACATGGTCAAAGCTCTATCTTAGATACCTAAATAAGTTTAAATTCTGCACACGGTAGGCTAGAAGCTTCCCACCAAATTCACGGAATTCCTTAGTATCCTTTTCTGTTCTTCAGTCAACATTCAACAGCTGCCATCCACATGGAACCTACCTAGGCTTAGGTTTCCAAAAGCTACACGCACTGCATGTTATGTCATAAACGGCTAACCATCGATCGTGAGAATATGGCGTAGCGCGATGGGCAAAACCGTAGCACTCGTAGCGTTAGAAGGCTACGCAGGCCGTTCACATGACACGTTCTACGAATTTGAGATAATATGCTACGAGATTATATTTAGGTATCCTTTCTTTGTATTTTTACCCAACTATGGCGAAGCAAAAAGGAGGGTTATAATTTTGACCGGTATGTATGTATGTTCATCTGTTCCCTCATAACTTCTCAACTACTTATCATAATTTGCAAATGAGTTATCTTTGGAAACTTCTTGATCGTCAGCCGTGAATTAGGCGCCCTCTAGAGGACAGTGATGAAAAAAAAAATTATGATGCCATTTTGGGTATCAAATGAAGGGGCTTAATTAACACATTTCATAAATGTATATAAACCCAAAAAAAAAAGTTATAAAAACTAAAACCCATATACGACAAAAAATTCAACTAAAAAGATATAAACAACACATCACAGACAGACAAATTAAAAATCCGGAGTCACACGTGTTAGGGCATAAATCGAACAGATTACGAGTTTTAGTTTTTATTTCTTTTATTTTTGGAATGTAAGATAATTTAATTTATTTAAACTGTAAAGGATACGATTCATACTATGAAAGTGATTTTAAATTGTGAAATCCAGAATAAAAATTGAATCGTTTGATGAGTCAGGCCAATTGAAAAATCAGGACAGTTCAATAGTGACGAATTATTCTCATGTTTGGGACACAGTCTACCTCAATTGGCCAGAAGGACCACGAAGATAAACCGAGAGACAACTGAATAAAAGAACCAGTATTAAGGTAATAGATCATCCCCATTCTACAAGCAGAATAAAAAACATTTTGCCTGTATAACAGTCTCAATAAACGAAAAGATTTAACGTTGCCAAATCGACGCAAAACCTCGCAAAAGACCTGTTGCACGAATGAAAAAAATAAGAACGGTGAACGAATGCATTCACAACATTAATCATTCACTCGGCGGTTGTGGGAAAACGACACAAAAGTTTACATTCGCCGGTCAAAGCAGGAAGTTCGGGTTATCTCGCTTTGTTGGTCAAAGTCGTCTCTTTGGAAATAAAGGTGCAGAGTTCACTAATTTATCTTGTGAATCGTACAATTTCGTAGCCGACCGCAGGCGGCAATTGCAGGCAACGTGTCGCTACGACACGACTGGTTTCTATGTACTATAGAAGAACTTCATATCTAAGCAGTTTGAAAAGATGACACAATCCCGTGAACACGATAACCACATCTGTTACCGCCCCGGTTCTATAGCCGCCGAGCGCTGCAAGCAGAAATAGTCCTTACGGTGTATAGATGAAGTTCTTCGATGGTACATATTTCTATGAAGGCGACGGCGACGTGTCGCGAGCTACGGAAGGTATTCCATAGATATTAATACAAACCAGTCGGCGACACGTCGCCTGCAGTTGCCGCCTGCTTTTGCCTACGGAATGGTACCTTTAATGTTATTTTTGTTGATTAATGACATAGCTTGCAGAGTACGCAAGCTGAAGTGGCAGTTGGCTGGCCATGTTTGTCGCAGGACCGATGGCCGGTGGAGCAGACGAGTCCTAGACTGGAGATTGCGTATTGGCAAGCGTAGTGTCGGGCGCCCAGCTAGATGAACTGGAGACCTTAAAAGGGTGGCTAGGACAGACTGGATGCGAAAGGCGGAGGACAGGGTGTTGTGGCGCAGCCTGGGAGAGGCATAATGTCCAGCAGTGGACTGCGATAGGCTGATTGAATGACTACGCTTTGTAACTGGTTAGCAAAGATTTTACGGCCATATTTACGTATTGTTATTCGAATTGAGAGCTCCCTTTAGGATATAAAATAAGCAGTAAATGTTGTCGTTGGTGGCAGTGCAGAGGTCACTTTAACTGCATGTTTTGACGCACAGAAAACAGGATAGGAGGTGGAGCATGGTTTGCCCTGCCACCGACAACGCCGTGGAAGTGGCGAAGTATTGGGCCAACGAGATTTGAAATACTGTATTTTTTTATTTTTTTTATGAATGGCTTATTGCAGGTGACCACTAAGGTCGTGGCTGCTTAACCGGAGTTTCCTGTGGCTGCCTTTAGCTTCTACACTAAGAGCCTCCAGCAAGGAGCATAAATGCAAACTATATAAAAGGGCACCCCCTGTGGGCTAGGAACCTCGGCTTAGGGCGTTCGTTGAGGGGGGACAGCAAGGTGGGACAGGCTGGATCAAGGATAGATCATTATTATTTTCAGGGGAATTTAAAACTACACGCTCAGCTGCGGCACGGGCTGGCGTTTCAATAACGGATCTCGCACACGGCCACGACCATGACCAGTGGTTGCAGCGACCAGGTAAACTATAGAAACCGATACGAATCGCGCACTTGGTCGCAACGGCCAACTAGCCCAGCATACAATACCACTAGACGGCCACGGCTGGCCGGAGTCGTACAGCTTACTTCAGATGTTAGCATCAGGTGGAATGACAGCTCACTTCAAGCTCACTTCACCTAAGTGTTCTTGGTGAGATTTTTACATAATAGACCGGCAGATGTTCCTTCAGGCTTCTGACTGCCTCTTATTTGTTCTATCTACGGTTAAAGATACTCAATGTCCATGCTTACTGTGACAAATGGATGGATTAGTAATTGCCACATACAGACATAAATACCAAGTTTGCTATAGGTTACCGCTAGTTAAATCGACGTAGGATCATCAGAAGTAGAACTCACACAGGTAATAAGACAGTACTTATACAAACCTCGCAGATTGGCACACAAAAACTCCAACATTCAACTTCAGATAAACCAACAAAGCCCTGAACACGCAACAAGACAAGCGCCTGAACGCTGAACAGTATCGTTTGACAGTACAAGAGGCACACAGCCTCCCGACAATACTCGCACATAATCGTATAGCTTCGTACACTCGTAGGTACAGTCACACAGACTCGCACAGAGAGACTCAGCAACAAGTGGGTAGGGGTGCGAGGGATGATCAATTGCGGACAAGAGTTTTGTTTGGGGAAGATGAATCGGGTATATTGTTTGGTGAAAATAATTTTATATAGTATTTAATTTTGGGGTCAATAAGTAAAAAAAAAAAAAACTAAATGATATCCAAAATCAAATTAAAAGGATGTGCAGCTATTTTTGTTGTCTTAGTCAAAGTCAAAGTTAGTTAAGTCAAAGCAGAAATGACTAAGAAAACAACTAACGATTAACTATGTGGATCTTTCCGTAACACCATGTATGTAACGGTAGTATGTTAGTATAATAACAAAAGGTGTTTAATTACTGTTGACAATAATCACAGGTATTGAACGCCACCCTCATTATCCTTTAAATGTAAATTACATACTTGTTACCCATATTATTACTTTCTTCCTTCCAAATGACTACAGTACAGTGTTAACAAGACAAAGTCTAGTGTGACACAAATATATTTTTAAGTAAAAATAATATATAAAATATAATTAAGGTTTTCTTCATAATTCATATTAAAATTTAACTTGCTTGTGAAATATAAAACAATTGAAAATGAGAAATTGATCGTGTTAAAACAATTAAAATGAAATAAAGAATCTTGAAAAATAATTCCACTTCAACCTCGCCTGTCTTTTGGCTGTCACAGATAATTGTCTTGTAGATTTTTTTGCATTTAAATCATAATTGCCTTTTACACGGACACGATGCAGAGACAAAACTTTTAGAGGGAACAGATATATTATGAAATGAAAGGAATATATGATATGATGAATAGGAATGGATGAATGAAAGGCGACTAAAAACAGGTATTTACAAGGCAGATGTGAGTGCAAACGCCGGGAGGAGACGCCCTAGGAGGACATAATATAATGACCTTATTGGTGATGTTCTTCAGAAAGGTTAGGTTGGTGCAGTACTCGCAACCGGCTTGTGTGAATGACCAGATGTACGTAAACTAGGCAAAAGGAGTACGTAAGGTGTATAGTAGCAGGTGGCGTTCTGTAATTTCTGCCTACCCCATACGAAGAAGACTTGAGTTTGTGTATGTATCTGTAGAAATACTTATTGTAAAATAGCAAAATATTTTTGACCAGAAAATGTTGTCCTGCATCTGAAACGTGGAAATGAAATACTTATCGTGGTTTCACAGTTCTTGTGATGCAAAATGGTTAGAAGAAATGATAAAAATAATAAAGATGTCGCGCAAAAGTAACTTTTCATGTTAACACGAAAACGTTTTTAAAAAGTATCACACTCAAGCTATTTCAGAAATTTACTTCGGTATTAATAGTCATATAGCACAGTTTGTGTTCTAGTTCTGTGGCTGAGAAAATTATTTCCAAAGAAAAATGATTTTGTATTTGTAGTGTTAAAGAAAATGATATTTCAACAGTTGTAGTCTTTTCTATCAGACGCACCATTGAATTGAGGAAAGACAAACCTTGGTTTTCACCCACGACTATTCGAAAAAAAATTTCAACATGGAAGAGGAACCACTACTTATCGACAAAACAATAAAAAAGGTCGAATTCCTATTCCGATGCACCGGTGTAAATATTAAATCTGGCCCAAAAACGCGCATGGACAGCATAAAAAGTCGCACCGTATACATTATCAACTTCCTTTGGTTGAATACAGATCTGGCTGGTGCAGTTGCTTGGTTCTTCATGGGCATTGCAAACTCGAAAAGTTTCACGGAGCTAACATACGTCGCTCCCTGCATCACTTTGAGTTTTCTCGGCAATTTGAAATCTCTTTATCTTATTTTTCGAGAAGACAATGTTGATAAACTTATACAAGTTCTAAGAGATTTAGAAATCGATGAGAGAGGTCGCATTAAACATGAAGAAAAGGAGGCTATTATAAATGATGAGCACAAGTTTGTGACTACAGTCATATCAGGTTTGAACGTGCTCTATTTCGTCTTGGTAGTAGGGTTTGCGTTAAGTCCGGTGACTTTAGGTGCCCTGAAATATTATACTACTAATGAGTTCGAACTTCTTTTGCCTTTCTTAATTGTTTATCCTTTTGATCCTTATGATATTAAATATTGGCCTTGGGTGTATCTTCGACAGATTTGGTCAGGTTAGTATTGGCATAAAATAAGTATCTATACTTTGAAATCTTCAATAATTTTTCCATACCTTCTATCCTCTCTCCTCTACTCTCCCTCTGTCCTTTTATCTCTATCTTTCTTATCTTATGAATATTTTTCCATGAAATAATCTTAATTTGTAAATTATTTTCATAGAAATCGTCGTGGTCATTTATATCTGTACTGCAGACTACATCTTCTACACTTTTTGCACATATATACGGATGCAATTTCGTCTTCTTAAGCATAACATTGAAAGAATTATTCCTGATGATGTGATTGGTGGACGATTAGACAACATTGAGGAAATAAGAGCTGAGTTTTTGATTTTGATCAAATGGCATCAAGATTTAATAAGGTTAGTATTCGTTGGTATATTTTGAATAGCTATGAGGAATAGATGTGAATTTAGATACTGATAATAAAGGCTTTGCTGATGTTAAAAGAGTTACGATCAGTAGCAAGGATTACGGTAAGAGTAGTAAATTGGAGGAAGATGGTGGTCATTTTGAAAAAGATTTCATCAATAGTTAAATATTTCTTTACAGTTCTACAAATATGCTGGAAACAGTCTACACAAGATCAACCTTATTGAACTTCATTTCAAGTTCCATTCTTATCTGTCTTACGGGATTCAATGTGATGGTAAATATTTAATCTGAAATCTAAATCGCCAAGACGAGCTAAAAATAAAAAGCAATGACTTCAAACCCACATTGCTTCGGCCTAGATAATGCTAAATAGCTCAAATTCTCAGGATAAGATGCAGTTATCAGACTTATAAATCACACTAATTTTAATATGTCTAGCTACGGCTTGGCCGTTTCGCGGCCGTCGCACAGACAGAAGTGTCTGGGCTTATGGTATGAAATTAAGTCACTGGTTTTTATTGTTGTGTCATGTTCAATGGAACGGCCAAGCAATACATTTTGACCAAGATATAAGTTTTGTAGAGTTAAGCCTTGTAGAGGTAGGGCTTGGCTCTACAATAGACCATCAGGTCACATATAATTCGTCGGTCGTTTCATCAACTTTTTAAAATTGAAAGCGTTATGTACAGTCACGGACTTTAATTGATGAGCCACTTGCCACTGTTTGTATTTTAGCCGTGTAATGCAAATCGGGTTTAGTCGGTTATACTCGTACATCTGTCCGGTAAGTCATACGTCTTCGTATTACAGAAGAAGAAAATTATATTTGATATCTTTGTCATTGAGTGTTTGACAGGCGTGTCATTTGGGTTAGGATCGCTTGATAATATGTAATAATTACACTTTCATGCAATATTAACGGTTGGCTAACCTGATAGCTAGAACTACAAACTTGACAGCAGAGTGACTAACCAAAGTCAACCAATTGCAGGTCTAGCAACCGTAACCTAGCGACAATTGTTTTAACGTAGCGATAGTAACGTTAGCGTACGGAGAAATTATGATTGGTCATTTCGACATCGGAAAAACTCGGACCCACCCTCGGATTTTATCCGAACGCGTAGCGTCCAACATGATGTTCATGACAATTATGATAACTGTTTCACATAAATATAGATTACCCGATATATACTCTTTGCTGCCCCTGTCTTCGGATAGGTTTTCTGAAATAACGAGTAATTAATGAGCTTTATTTCAAAGGAGGTCAGTATCAAATAGATTGGATTAAATCAACCTTCAACCTCTATGGAAACGACTATTTCCGATTAAAAGGTTTGAGTTCGTGTTTAACCGTGTAATCTCGTGAATGTATAAAACTGAAAAATTGGAAAGTTTGAAAGTGGCTCATCAATTAAAGTCCGTGACTGTACGTCTTGGCAACCTACTTTACATTATTTTTTTTGGTGGGATTGACTATTTCAAAAATGGAAAGGATAGATACTTCTTCACATTCTTGGAATAGCCAATTAAAAACTTGTTGTGATGTTTCTGGAAAGTGGGATTTTGATTACTATTAACTACACTTACAGTCCAGCCGTCGAGAAAATGTGTTCTTGACACCTGTCAGTTTCATACTAATTTATATGTGTTCTGCGAATTTTATCCTTATTATTACTAGAAATTGTCCAACTGACAGGTATCAAGAACGCATTCTCTCGACGCCCTAACTGTAGTGTTTTATCGTAATAACTTATGGGTTTAAAATACTTTATTTTTTCAGGCTATCAATGACATTGCATTTGTGGTCACTTTTCTTAGTTTCCTCTTCATGAGTCTACTGCAAATCTTCTTTCTGTGTTTCTTCGGCGATCTTTTGATGACATCGGTAAGTATTGTCACTTGTATTTCTCGTAATTGCACCTACCACTGTTTGTCTCTGCATCACCCAATGGTTGACTGGTAGAAAATGCCTATGGCATTAAGTCCGCCTCTGTACATTTCTGTGCTTGAAGTATTAAATAAATAAATAAATAAATAAATATATATATATTTTTAATTAAATTTCCTGCCTACTTAATCATTATTATGTTATTGTAGAGTACGGAGGTTAGTGATGCGGTCTACAACTGCCGTTGGTATTTAGCTGATACGCGTCTTGGGAAAGATTTACTCTTGGTGCAAACAAGGTAGTTTTCCAAAATATATTATAAACTCAAAGTAGCATCTCTTGCAGGGATTTTTATATTAATAGTTTAAGGACGCGTTTACAAATTTGATAGGTATAGAATCGAACTACTACATTGACAAAGGTCACACACACAAGTGTACGCACGGTTAATTGCGGGAATAGTAGTCAAGTGAACTAATTTTGGTACTTTGAATTTTTTTTTTCTCTATATTCTTTATAATACATAGGCAATCTACAAAAAATATTTCGTATTGTGGTTTGTATTTTTACTAAATAATACTTAGATACAAATGCCTACTTCAGTGACTGCTAGGAGGCACTGGAAGCCCTCTTCTAGTAGAAAGATGTGGGCTGTGGACTTTGGGCTAGTTTTACTAGTTATGATGAGACTTTACCTCCGGACTTGATGGAGTGACCTGAAGGTGTAATTCGGTGACTGCTACTGGTACTCCTCGACTAGTAGAATTAGATGTGCCGAGTTTGGGCTTGTTTTGTAAGTTATGATGAGACCTCACCACCGGACTTGATGGAGTGACCTGAAGGTGTACTTTGGTGACTGCTACTGGTACTCCTCGACGAGTACAACTAGGTCTGCCGAGTTTGGACTCGTTTTGTTAGTTATGATGAGACCTTACCACCGGACTTGATGGAGTGACCTGAAGGTGTACTTTGGTGACTGCTACTTGTACTCCTCGACTATTAGAATTAGATGTGCCGAGTTTGGGCTTGTTTTGTAAGTTATGACGAGACCTTACCTCCGGACTAGATGGAGTGACCTGAAGGTGTACTTCGGTGACTTGCTACTGGTACTCCTCGACTAGTAGAATTAGATGTGCCAAGTTTGGGCTTGTTTTGTAAGTTATGACGAGACCTTACCTCCGGACTAGATGGAGTGACCTGAAGGTGTACTTCGGTGACTTGCTACTGGTACTCCTCGACTAGTAGAATTAGATGTGCCGAGTTTGGGCTTGTTTTGTATGTTATGACGAGACCTTACCTCCGGACTTGAAGGAGTGACCTGAAGGTGTACTTCGGTGACTGCTACTGGTACTCCTCGACTAGTAGAATTAGATGTGCCAAGTTTGGGCTGGTTTTGTTAGTTCTGACGAGACCTTACCTCCGGACTTGAAGGAGTGACCTGAAGGTGTACTTCGGTGACTGCTACTGGTACTCCTCGACTAGTAGAATTAGATGTGCCAAGTTTGGGCTGGTTTTGTTAGTTCTGACGAGACCTTACCTCCGGACTTGAAGGAGTGACCTGAAGGTGTACTTCGGTGACTGCTACTGGTACTCCTCGACTAGTAGAATTAGATGTACCGAGTTTGGGCTTGTTTTGTAAGTTATGACGAGACCTTACCTCCGGACTTGAAGGAGTGACCTGAAGGTGTACTTCGGTGACTGCTACTGGTTCTCCTTGACGAGTAGACCTAGGTGGTCACTCCATTGAGTTCGGTGGTGAGGTCTCATCATAACTAACAAAACGAGCCCAAACTCGGCAGACCTAGTTGTACTCGTCGAGGAGTACCAGTAGCAGTCACCAAAGTACACCTTCAGGTCACTCCATCAAGTCCAGTGGTGAGGTCTCATCATAACTAACAAAACGAGCCCAAACTCGGCAGACCTAGTTGTACTCGTCGAGGAGTACCAGTAGCAGTCACCAAAGTACACCTTCAGGTCACTCCATCAAGTCCGGTGGTAAGGTCTCATCATAACTAACAAAACGAGCCCAAACTCGGCAGACCTAGTTGTACTCGTCGAGGAGTACCAGTAGCAGTCACCAAAGTACACCTTCAGGTCACTCCATCAAGTCCGGTGGTAAGATCTCATCATAACTAACAAAACGAGCCCAAACTCGGCAGATCTAATTCTACTAGTCGAGGAGTACCAGTAGCAGTCACCAAAGTACACCTTCAGGTCACTCCATCAATCAAGTCCGGTGGTAAGGTCTCATCATAACTAACAAAACGAGCCCAAACTCGGCAGATCTAATTCTACTAGTCGAGGAGTACCAGTAGCAGTCACCAAAGTACACCTTCAGGTCACTCCATTAAGTCCGGTGGTGAGGTCTCATCATAACTAACAAAACGAGCCCAAACTCGGCAGACCTAGTTGTACTAGTCGAGGAGTACCAGTAGCAGTCACCGAAGTACACCTTCAGGTCACTCCATCAAGTCCGGTGGTGAGGTCTCATCATAACTAACAAAACGAGCCCAAACTCGGCAGACCTAGTTGTACTAGTCGAGGAGTACCAGTTGCAGTCACCGAAGTACACCTTCAGGTCACTCCATCAAGTCCCAGACGAATAGGCATTTATAAACTTTACTTACTTTTACCGAAATAAAAATGTGTGATTATAAAATTATCTTACCACAATATCAAGTATCAAATTTGGTTTACAGAATATTTTGTATTTGTACAGCGATCTTTTCCACACGAACCGCTACAAACAGGCAACACAGGGTCCACTCACGACAGCGGTCTAGCGCGGACTGAGGTTTCTTTCGAAATGTTTGTGCAATAATCAAAACAGGAACCAAAAATAAAATAACCCTTAACGCAATCCATTAAGATTCATCCGTAATAGCAAAATATGTGAAAAAAATAGTTTTGGTTTTTATTTTTTTTGCGACTGTTTGTGACATTTTTAAACATTGTTTTTTCTAAGATTTAGAAATAAGTATGTTTGCCTGCTGAAAGTATTTTTAAAATCTCAAAATATGTTGATAATAGAATAAAAACTGTACTGAAACTCGACCCAGTATCGTTAATTTTGTGGAAAATGGCATCGGAAGATCGTTTTTACAATATAAAAAACTATAATTTTTAACACAAAAGTTACTATGATTTGAAGATGAAGAACCAATCTATATGTGGTAGTTTTAGTTATATAAAATTCGGTTTAGTTTTGTCACAAAATGAACCGAAAAACAGCAGAATTTTGTCCGATTTGAAAACGCGCCCTTAATTAAATTATTTGTTTTCAGAGCACAAACTCCATGCAAGCTGACGGCTTCTGATTTTTCAGATGTTAATCTCAATGCTTTTATGAAGGTACCCTAATAAATATCGATTACGCAGTGGAAGCAACTGAAAGTGAGAGGAGATTGATACTGTACTTTCTTTTTTCAGATTTTAAGTACAGCATGGTCCTACTTCGCTCTATTGCAAACATTATACAGCTCACCAACATAAAAAGAAATATGAATTAATGCACCTTTACGAATTATTATTTTATCTTGTATCACTTCTTTAAAAATATTGTCACTATTTAAAATAAAATACACTATTACTGCACTAAATTATTCTTTACTTTTCAATAAAAAATTACCCTTCTTATTGATAAAGAATCATTTTACGCAATTCTTTTATGAAAAGAAAACCCTTGTAACCCAAAGATTTTTCTCAAAAAATCTTACATCTCAATCTATCAAAAGTCGTCGGCCGCAATTGATCGTCCCTGCAAGAAATACATCCCGGTACAAAACTGTCAGTTTTGCGTGCCACCGTCCCGCGCAGACCGTTGTGCTCCTATACCATATGACTAATGGTTCCAGCTCTCTGTTCCAAATGCGCTGGGTTTTTCTACCTTTCGTTTACAGGTTTGTTACGTATCCCAATCGAGTTGCGCGAATATTCGTCGGGCCATGATTTTAATGAATGAATATAATTAGATGAATTTCTTTTGACATGAGCTCTATTTCTCATTGATTGTGATTTTACGAATGAGGTTATACAATGCCGTCCATGGGCATGGAATCGCCCGTATTTTTCTGAACATTCATGAAACAACAACATTCATATTTTTCATGTTATTCAATTAAAATTTTTTGAGTAGTGTTTGTGACCTTGCTTTACATTTTTTGCCATATCTCAGATTTTATTGGCTCGATTTGGATTCTGATTATTATTTCTAAAAGCTTAACTCATAAGCTTTTAGAAATAATAAAGCAAGGTAACAAACGCTGGGCACGCCACTACACCTTCCGCCTGACGCAGGTCCTCACCGGACATGGTTGTTTCGGGAGGTTCCTGTTTCGTATCAGGCGGGAGGAAACGCCCGGGTGTCATCACTGCGTGGATCGCCCGGAGGACACGGTTGAGCATACGGTGGAGGTCTGTCCGGCTTGGGCAGAGCATCGCCGTGTCCTCGTGGAGGCGATCGGCGGCGGGGATCTCTCGCGTCCGGCCCTAGTCCAGGCCATGGTACGGAGCGAGAGGGCATGGGAGGCCGTCACCTCCTTCTGCGAAGCAGTAATGCTCGCGAAGGAGGAGGCAGAACGCGTGAGGGAGAGGCAAATTTCGCGCCCTCACGCCCCTAGCCGCCGCAGGAGACGCCCTGGGCGTCGGGAATCGCAGGCCGATTCCCGGCCACCGTAGGCGCGGGCTTGCGGACGGTGAGCAATGGGTAGCTCGCCGTCCGATAAGGACCAGGCCCGGGTCGACGGCGCGTTGTGTTCCACGCGCGCCTCAAAGAGATGTCAGCACAACGGAAGGGGTCCGATAGGACCGATGCCTGCCGGGGTTGCGGGAAAGTCCGAAAGGGATACCGTGGCCCCTGGCAATGTAAAGGCAACGGAAGGAACACGGGTGGGTTTTAGTCAGTAAGAGTCTGACACGCCCTCCCGCTCCACCCAGAGCGGGAGAAGTTATTTGATAATTTCCCACCCAAAAAAAAAAAAAAAAAAAGGTAAACGCTACAAAAAAAATAAAATTGAATAACATGAATATTAAAGATAATTTTCGATAATTTTTCATGAAAAATACGGGCTATCACATGCCCATGGGCGGCTTTGTGTAGTATTCTATACTCTTGATCAGGGACCGAAAACCTTTATAAGTACAGGTATCGAAGAATTTTGGTTACTTCTACGAACTAAGGTTACCGCTATCTGGGTAACCAAGAAGAAGAAACATGTTACCTCATTTAGGTTACCGTTTTAATACCGGCTACACACACAGGCGATGCGCGCCCTTTGACTAATGCCGACGGCACGTCTAAGACGAGAGGAAATTTTTATTTCAGGTAACCGGTATTAATACTGTTTGTATTCAATTTAAGGTAACCTTTAAAAATACCTGTAAAAAATATAAATGTTATAACCGAAAAAATACACGTATTGATCATACCGGTTTCGGTCCCTGCTCTTGATCCCAGATGGCTTGCTTGTTTGTTTCTTGGTTTTAAAAGGAAATTCTCAGTAAGTAGCATGAGAGGGTGTCCATTTGACGGACAACGAAGTGATCCTGTAAGGGGTCCGTTTTTTTTCCTTTTGAGGTACGGAACCCTTATAGTATCACTTCGTTGTCCGTCTGTCTGTCTGTTTGTCAAGGCCCTTTTTCTCAAGATCGCGTGGAGATATTAAGTTTAAATTAATATCAAATACGTAGGTCTACGATCCCTGAGAGCTCTAAAAAAATCAAGCTTCTAAGTCAACGCAATAAAAAAATACGGCCATTTATGTGACATAATTATTTTGATACTCGTAAATTAATCAAAATCTTACTTACCGGTATTTCTCGTTGACATTATAATCATGAAATTTGGCAAGTAGCAAGGTCTCTTAGCTTATGTAAAGGCAAAAGTCCGAAAGTCGTTAATTTGTTTTATCACATAAAAAAGTTTTTTTGAGATTACCAATTTACATTTGCAGTTGTAGAATTGACCGTGACGTATATCGATGTGTGGAAGAACATGTTTTTGAACTACAATGTTAAGTTTGTTTTTGGAATAATTTCATCCCAACTACGGAACCTTTCATTGTGCGCGGTCCGACACGCACGTGGCCGGTTTTTTAACTTGAAAGAACACTTAATGAGGAAACCGGCATGTCATTAGTACCAAAAATTCTCTCCACTCCCTCTCAACGAGATAAGGCCTGTGTACTAGCCCAGCAGTGGGAACATTATAGGCTGATTATATAATTATGCTACTAATCACATAAACAGTAGGTAAGTACCTACCATAATTCCACTGCAACCTCATCTAACGGTCATCAACTCCACTATTTACAGTCTTATCTCCTCAGATCATCCATTCTACAGATATATGGGACAGGCTTATTCATCCGTGGACCGGTATGGTCTGATAATAATCGGATATAAGTAGGTACATACTCGTACATTCATTATATTATATGGTCTGGCTGGTAGTATCGTTCACGAGTTTGGCAAATGAGTCAACATTGGTGAACTTATGGTTGAACTGGAATTTACCCATAGCAGGAAAGCTTATGGTGTTGGAAATATCAATTAAAATACTGCCAGGTTTAAAATAAATAAATAAATAGTGTTTTATTTCAGCCAAAATACCCATAAACAAAAAAAAAAATTATACGTAGTAAAAACATAAAAAATATCATTAAAAATTACCACAGTCTTCAAAAACATACATAGTATTTCGTAATGTTTTATTCTCGATCAGGTGAACAGAAATCCAATGCACAAATATGGGACTTGCTAGGTTGCATGAGACAACCTCAAAATGCTGTTACTGGAGCGTCTCAAACTTTGCCAAAAAGATGCGACCTTCGACGTGGCGTAAGAGTCCGAGACCCTCGCTTCGGCAAACATACTCGAGGCACTGCAGAATCTCTCACGATGTTTTTAAGATGTGGTTAGTAATATTACAGTGTAATTAATAAAAAATCAAATTGTAGGAGATGATGTTGACAAATCTTCACTCTGATTGCGTAATCACAATCTGAATGATTTTGAAAGGGATATTCTTTGTCAATTGCTTCATAACTTTTTTTTTTTCTGCTCAACAACGTAAATAACGCAATGAATGTAGTTAAACTACCAATATGAAAGCCATTGCTACTGTAAGTGTGTAACGGAATTGCCCCGCAGATTGTTTATTGAAAAGATGCCACTCAATTCTTAAATGATGATGAAATCATGAAAGCCAATGTCATTCAAATCTGAATCTGGAGAAGGTAGCTGAAATATAATAGGTAAAGTCAGGGAAATTAATTGATAAGCAATTGACTATCAATTTAAATTGCCCATATATTCAAATCACAATAAAACTGTAATTATTTTACTAAATGACTATATTGCAGATTGTATGATTCGTCATTATACCTACATACGGCGTCGTGCGTTTAAAAACGCTCGCAGTTATGAAATATGCTATATATAATATAAGTGTAATTGACAACTCGTTCAATTGTTATAATTTCGACATTGATTGTTATTCTAGATTCGGTTGGAACTGTGACCAACCACGCGCGAGCGAATTGGTCGCAGTGCTGAACTAAGCCAGCTATATAATTACGCAACACATTTTCGTTAACGATTAAGACAAATTTGTTTCATTTTTACAGTTCAACATCACTCATTGCGTTATTTACGTTGTTGAAAAGATTTTTTTTAGCAATGGATTGGAGCAATTTGTTTCAAAACGATTCAAATTCCGATTGATCATGTATTACGTAATTAGGGTACTAGGCACCCCGACCAAATGGGTAAAGTTAGGTTAGAACGGTGTCCAACTTAAGAAATAGAACTAAATACATACTTCAATTTGCCGCAGCATTTTGTAAACAATGTTTGAATTTTCCATCAAATGTTGTGGCATATTATATGTATAGTGACAAGTAAGCCAATTTACATTTTGCCTTCGGCATATTTCATAACTGCGAGCGTTTTCAAACGGACGACGCCGTTTGTAAAAAGCGGAATCATACAAATTGCCTGCGACAGCTATAACAGGGAAAATTGACGTGTGGTGTCAATTTGCATTAGACTTTAGTTCTCTGACTGTACATAGACGCGAGAGGTGAAAGCTCAAGTGTTGTGATGCAACGTGGAAATGCTTTATGTCCAGCATAGCTTTAGTTAGAGAAGATGTAGAGAAACAAATAATATGGCAACCCACTAATTAGTGTTTGTTCGAGGTAAATGTTCCCTATCTATACAAATAAATAAAATTGAACAATAACAGCTTTTTACTAAATGCATATGAAAATTTAAACGGTAAAAAGTTTTTATTTTTTTTATTTTTTGTCAGTCTGCCTGTTCCGGATAATCTTCGAAACGGCTGGATCTATTTGGACGGGACTTTCAGTGGCAGATAGCCGATGTTTTAAGGAGTAACTTAGGCTACTTTTATTTTAGAAAAATAATTAGGGTCCACGCGGACGAATTCGTGGGCAGCAGCTAGTTTTTTAACTATAAAATAGATCAAACCCTGGGTGTAACAAAAGGCAGGTCCTATTCATTATTAAATGGAGATAAACACAGTTTCCAGTTACGAATCCACCAACGGGAAATTAACAAAATATTTCACAATAATTACGGTGTCAAATTTTAATAGCGAATGATTAAAAACTCATATGGGAATGTAGCGTTCGTCAGTAATTAGTGGGTTGTACTGTAATTTTGTTATCAGAATTTCAGTGCGGTTCTGCCACAAAATAGATAAATACAGAAGGTAGGCTACCTAAAACTAGGGAAACCGCACAGACATTAAGGCTCCGTTTCCACCAAAGATGAGCGATGATGCGGACGAAGGATGTGTTGGAAACTAACCAATAACATCGCTTCACTGTCATAGCTTGAGCTAAGCTAGCGTTGTTATTGGTTAGTCTCACACACATCTCTCGCTACGCATCCTCGCTCATCTCTGGTGGAAAATCAGCCTTAGGCTGCGTTTCCACCGGAGATGACAGAGGATGCGTAGCGAGGGATGTGTGTGAAACTAACCAATAACATCGCTTCACTGTCATAGTTTGAGCTAAGCTAGCATTGTTATTGGTTAGTTTTACGGACATTCCTCGCTACGCATCTTCGCTCATCTCTGGTGGATGCCACCGAGACAGAGATGTGCTATGCAGCTATGCTACGAGGATGTGAAAGCTTTGCTACAAAACTATGTGACCGGTTCCACTAATGCTAAGCTGTGTAGCGGAACGGGTAAGATGTGATATAAAGATGCGCCGCCGCGAGGAAGATGCGCAGCTCTAGCTATGCGATGCATCTACAGTAGGGAAGGCACTCTGCTCTGCACATAGCTAAACCACTCGCGCATCTATAGCACGCATCCTTCCATATAAAAATGTAGTTTAGTTGAACCCGTTTCCACCAGTGCAGTGCTATGCGATGTGAACCAATGAATATGATTGGTGGATATCAAACGCATCCATAGCAATGCAGCATAGAACATCTCTGGTGGAAAAGCACCTTAAGACACGCTTCAGGTACCGCGAATTCAAGCGCACTCGCGTATAGCAACCTTATTGAAATGAGTTTAAAGATCGCTGTGATTTTGACAGACTTGTCAATGGCAGTAACGCTATAACAACGACAATACAGATCGTGAATCAGAGGTAAATTATCTGTTAAAAGGACAGTAGTTTGAGATCGCCGTAAGTAAGTACGCGTCTACATGTGCGTACGCCTGTTTTCGGTCGTAGTATGGAGCCGACCTTCTGAACCTATTGATTTTTTGTGGTTTCTGCGATCGGCTTGCATTTTAATGACGCCCCTCGTTTTATAATTACTACGACGACTGTCTATGTTGGTATAGTTGATGCAAGACATGTTGGCAAAAAAGATAGAGGAAAGCGAAAATTATTTGGCGCTTGCAAATTGTATAATGTTAGTAATACTTAATCGAGAGGAAATGATACGATTGTATCTAGATACACCTATTAGTTTACGATCACAGTATAGGCTGATTTAGATTGGCATTAGTTAAGTTCAAGTAGGAAGAGTTGCGTCAAAACGTCGGGCCAAAACTGACAGTTCACGTACAGACATCAAGGAACTTAACTCGCTACATAACTATTGTAAATATACTTACTCAGCCGTATGAGCGTGTATTCTGAAAGTGGGCAACCGTCACAAATAGATGTCAAATATTTCACCGTTTTGATTAATTTGGCAATATTACTGTATGGAAATATGAAATATGGCTAAATATTGATTATAAAATGCAATGATTAATATCGTTTCACCGAATATTTAGTTTTAGATGTAAAAAAGTATTTGGAAACTTTCACTAGTTAGCCTAAGTTTATATTTCCATACAGTAATATTGCCAAATTAATCAAAACAGGTAAATATTTGACAGCTATTTGCGTCGTTGCCAACTTTTAGAATAAACTCTCTTGTCAAAGCTACAGTATTAAATAGCGTAGAATGTTTGTTTTCAATACTATCGGGAATTAAATCAAAACAAAGTATAGTTGCCAGCTGCCTCTTCCCGTATAAGTAGTAAGTCAACTGAGTCAATTGTGGATGATGTAAGAGTGACATCATTGTTCGGTGCAGTATGTCGGTTTGTTTACATTTTATTTATTTTTTCCGTACGAGCAGGCGAGTCTAAGGACTGAGAATGTTGAAGCTTGACATGGATTGAATCTGATGTGTCTCTGTTTACTTTTTAATGGTCAAAATATGTTTTTCTGGTGGCAGAATTGATATTTCTGAAGAATCCACATTTCAACACTGAAAACTAGAAACCGCTGATTCATTTGATGATGATTTTATATTCATGAGCCATGAATGTTCATTGCACAATGATTGGGATTTACAAAAAAATTACGAACTAATTTTGTGCTAGCTTCAGCTGCAAACCGTACGCGAATTTATACCTCGAATTACGACAAGTATTAGCAATAATGCATTCTAGTATTAATTATACCTACGGGGCGACCGGACCTATTAATAGATGAATAATTCATGTGATATTATATATAACAAAAAACAAAATTATAGCAATATTTACTGAAGGAACCCTATGCCTACATCTATGAAGGTGATATAGACTTTAAAAGAAAAAAAAGATGTCAACTTGGTTTGAATTAGGTAACTGAACATTTAATATTTTTTTTAACTTAGGAGTAATAACATTTTTTTTACTATTCTTCTAAAGATCATAATGTGCACGAAATGAAATATTCACCCTGAAACAAAAAGGGTTACAAATTATTTTTTTTTTTTATTTACACAAACGTATTACATGATTTAAAAACGAACAGACTTATAATAATAATAATATGTACAAGTATATAAAAAGAGGGGGGGGGATAATTATAGGGCATCAAAAATTTCGTCCGCATCGCTGTCAACAAGTGCCCAAAAGGCATACAGTGATTCTTCTTTGGCCAAAGAACAGGCCAGCCCTCTGGTCACGTGAAGAGTCGACCAGCCGCTAAGCATAAAGGGGAGTAATAACTAAGAATAAAGAAATAAAACATACTTAGTGAAAATAATGTTAACGTCTATGAAGGTGACTGTAGTTCGATTGAAAGAAACGAACGCGAACAGAAATTATAGAATGGATCAATATTGAAAAATAAGACAAAAGTTAGAGCAAACTACGAAAATATATATGAATTCCATGAGGATCCAGAACATTTAAAACAATCTACGTTCCACAAAGAAGAAGACATGAATGTTGATCCTATCGAAAATTCAATCACGAAATATGAACCGGAGCGTGTATGCGATACCAATGTCTAGACTGTCCTATTGTTTACCCTAAACTAATGTTATGTTTGCCGTAGCTGCTTCGACCTTAACACACACACAGGACAAAGTTCAGTCACTAGTCGTATATTTCTATTCTACCGGTAACGTTGTGAAAGTTTTAGTTTTTAACATAATCTTAAGAGCAGCTGCTCTTTGACTTTGAATTCATCTTCAAGTTACTTAACTTGAAAATGGCTAAACCACTACTTTTCGATCAATCACTTGACAAACTAGGCGTTCTATTTCGATATTCGGGAATGAATCTTCAAAAAAAGATCGTTACACCAATGGAGATTATCAAACACAGATGGTTATACTCCCTAAACTTTATGGTTGTATTTTCAGCAGCAATCGCCAGTATATACTACATAATACTCGGCATTGTAACTGGAAAAAGCTTTATAGAAGTCACCAGTGTTGCTCCTTGCCTAACATTTTCAATACTTTCAATGATCAAATCTATTTACCATCAGATGTACGAAAAACATGTTATACAGCTAATCGTCCTTTTAAGAGAT
The DNA here is from genome assembly GCA_949128155.2 of Xanthia icteritia. Classification (NCBI taxonomy): domain Eukaryota; kingdom Metazoa; phylum Arthropoda; class Insecta; order Lepidoptera; family Noctuidae; genus Xanthia; species Xanthia icteritia. The sequence continues at coordinate 5,411,969 of OX421953.2, forward strand.
CTCGAAATTAAAGAGAATAATAGAGAGAAGTGCGTTGAGAAAGAAGAAATTATAGAAGACGAAACAGGGTTCTTAAACAAAGTAATAAATGTATTGTATGTTTTAAATTGTTCAATGATAGTCGTATTTGACATGACTCCGATGGTATTGATAGCGGTGAAGTATTACAAGACAAAGGAGTTTGAGATGCTGCTGCCGTATTTGGACGTATTTTCATTCATTCCTTACAAGTTGATATACTGGCCGTTTGCGTATATCCATCAGATTTGGTCAGGTTAGTGTAAATTTTTAAACCCATCGCCGAAAAACAAAGGAAATCTTTACTTTCGTTAAAAAACTTTCAGAATGCGTAGTCCTTCTGGAGATGGCAGCAGCAGATTACTTGTTTTTTACTTGCTGCACTCACATTCGAGTACAATTCAGACTGCTGCAGTATGATTTCGAGAGGATCATACCCGATAGAAGTATATCTACGGGAGAAAGGTATGAAGAAGATGAAGTTCGGGAAAAGTTCGCCGAGTTAGTAAAATGGCATCATGATTTGATACAGTAAGTGATATGTTAATATTTTGACTTGATTAACTATAATAAGTATGATAGATTCAAATCTAAAGCTTAAACAATGTTAGAAAGTACAGCAAGCTTTTCACAAATATAATTGATTTTCTTTTATCTATAAAAGATCAGACATATCAGATTATATGATTTTATTTGCAGCTCAACAAACATTCTAGAAATAATCTACTCGAAGTCAACACTATTCAACTTTTTGTCCAGTTCGTTAGTGATCTGCCTGACTGGATTCAATGTTACGGTAATTTCACTGTTTTTCTTAGCTGTGCCACTTGCAACATCATTATCATGTCATTATCGAAGGCATTTGTACATTGATGTTTATGATACTCGTGAATACTGTGATAGGTATGAATAACTGAAGATTTCTTTAGCTCTTGCACGTCATGACCAGTTACAGAAATTTCTTTTTCGTCTTAAGTCTTATCAGGATTATTGAGGTTACTAATTGGTGCTAGCCTTCTTTCATGCCTCGTTAGTTTTTTTGAAAGAGTGTAATGCAATGTTCTTCAAAAATTATTGACTTTTATTTTTATAAAATTTTTTGCTTCTTCCAGATTGTTGACGATATAGTCATCATCGTTACGTTCTTGACGTTCCTTTCCATGGCGTTAATGCAAGTTTTCTTCTTGTGTTTTTTCGCTGATTTAATGATGAGTGCGGTATGTATATATGTATTTGCGAACTAGCTTTCGCTCGCGATTTCGCCCGCTTGGAGGTCGGAAATTATCCAACGGGAATGTACTACCGGGATAAAAAGTATCCTATGTGCTAAACTAGGCTATAAACTATGTGCTAAACTAGGCTATAAACTATGACAAACAAACTTTCACATTTATAAGATAACGCCGCACGTCAGGCTGAGGACATGAGTTCGGCTCAAAACATTCTCCAAAATGCATTGACGGAACATGCCAAAATAATAAAAACAATTCGGCTTGGAAAATACACCCCAGAGAAAAACCGTCCACTGAAAATCTGCTTTGGATCACCTAAAGAGGCGAAGCAAATAATGCGAAACAAGATTAAATTGCCGGATAACATTAAAGTATACTCGGATCAGACCCCTACCCAAAAAGCAATAATGAAAGAGCTTAGCCAGGAACTAATCCGTCGTAAAGAAAACGGTGAAGAGAATCTAATTATTAAATATGTCAAAGGCACCCCAAAAATCGTTCAGAATCATCCAAAAAACTAATGCCGTTAAATCCTCCAAACATCCTAACTAATTCAGATGATACAATTACCTACCAGCTCTGTCATACTTACCAAGACCTGCCTTCTTTTAAATCAACTCTTACTTTTTTCTACGCAAACGTAAGAAGCATAAAAAGACAAGGAAAATTCGACGAACTGCAATGTATAATAACATCGATCAAATACACTACTCATGTCATAATATTGACTGAAACATGGTTAAAATCCAGTGAAGACGCAGATCACTTCCAATTACCTAATTATACCCACTACTATAATGTCAGAACTGATTCCAGGGGTGGTGGTGTTTCCATTTACGTACATAATACTCTTGATCATAACAAAGCCGATGAAGTGTACGCCGGAGGCATCAACTACCTATGGATATACCTCGAGAGATACGCATTAAACATAGGAGCTGTCTACAATCCAGGAAACAATAACACAAAAGAGTTTCTCGAAGTATATTCTTCGCAATTAACTAAAAAACCCCGATCTATTGTTTTTGGCGATTTTAACATCGACCTCCTGACGAAAAATTCGAAAACTAAATACTATCGAGATGCTATGAAAGAGTCTGGATACGGGTTTCTTAATAATATCCATGAAGACTACAACACGCGTGAGACTGCCTCCACAAAGACCATCCTTGATCACGTATGCACCAACCTCAAGGACAAATGCTTTCATGTGGTTATTATTGACTCGCCTATGTCTGACCACAAGCAAATTTACTTAAGTATAAAAAAATACAAGAGACCCCCAAAGAAACGTGTTAAATACGAAGCGATAGACTATGAAAAACTACACGAAAGCATCGCACTCGCAGAATACTCTTCAATTGACAAAACTTATGAGAACTTTGAGAAGTATCTAAAGTGTGGCATTCATAGTAGCACAACGATCAAAACCAAAATCTTAAATCCACCGCGCCAAGATTGGATATGTAGACAAGTAACAGACAAAATTATGAGAAGAAATGAAATCTGGCATCGATTGAAACAAGAGCCAAATAATGAAGATCTGTTGGAAAGTTTTAAAATTGAAAGAAATATTGCAGCCGAAACAATTAGGAACTCTAAGAGGAAGTACTACAATGAGGCATTTATGAAATATACAGGAGACCCTAAAAAGATGTGGAACTTAATAAATACATTGTCTAATAATAAAATCAAGTCACAGTGCACTCCCCCTAAACTTCTAACTGAATCTGGACCTTTAACAAATGGCAACGAGGTTTGTGAAACATTTAACCGCTTCTTTTCTACGATTGGCTCCACCTTGGCTAACCTCATTCCTACACAACTACAACAACACAAAACTGTAATAGCGCCAAATTCTCAACCATACAACAGAGAACTCACATGCTTCACACCGTGCCAAGCAAGCGAAGTATCAAAAATAATAAAGAATCTTGATCCGAACTGCGCTGCCGGTATCGATGGTATAACTACCAAAGTCGTCAAATGCGTAAGTGGCTTAATCGTGGACAAATTGACCGCCTGTTTAAATATTCATCTTGCCAATGGTACCTTTCCAGATCAACTAAAGGTAGCCAAAGTTACCCCAATTCACAAATCTGGTGTCAAAACGGATCCTAATAACTATAGACCTATCTCAGTTCTCCCGGTTATATCCAAAATATTTGAAAGAGTCCTTTATACACGTTTAGATGAACACCTCACCTCAATAAATTTCCTATTTGAAAGACAATATGGGTTTCGATCTCATTCTAACACTCTTTCAGCTACTACAGACCTAATTACGAAAATACAAATGAACATTGATCAGAAAAACATGGCGCTAGGCTTATTTATCGATCTGAAAAAAGCTTTTGATACAGTTAGCCACGCTATACTTTTACAAAAGCTAAAAGACATAGGCGTATCAGGTGTAGCGCATAAAATGTTCGAATCATATTTAAATAACAGGTTGCAGGTGGTTAAAGTCGGAGACTACCAAAGTAAACCGCAAAATATCACGTTTGGTGTTCCCCAAGGATCACTGCTAGGTCCACTATTCTTCTTAATTTACATTAACTCCATCCATAAGGTTCCAATATACGGGCATATTTCGCTTTATGCGGACGATACCTGTCTTTTTTATTTTGGTGGCTCTATAGTTGATATGATAAATCAAGCCCAAGAAGACCTAAACTCAATGTCCATCTGGTTTCAACAAAATCTTCTAACAATCAATGCATCCAAGACCAGTTATGTTATATTTAAAGCCAAAAATAAGAAAATACCACCTCATCCACCTCTTACAATTGAAAACCAAATACTCGAACTCAAACAGCACGAGAAGTACCTTGGGCTAAGACTAGACTGCCATTTAAATTGGAAGGTTCAAATTGACTATATCAGATCCAAAATTACATCTTTATTGGGTTCGCTACGTAACATCGTACACTGCCTGCCATATGGTGTACGCCAGACAATATACAACTCATTAGTAAAGCCACACATACTGTACCTAATAGAAATCTGGGGCAATGCACCTAAAACAAATCTAAAAGACCTACAAATTACACAAAACAAAATTATTAAAATGCTTTTTCATTTTGACTACCTAACACCTACAATTAAAATATACAAAGACACGCAACTCTTGAACATAAAACAACTTCATGCATACTGCACCTGCATACTCATTCAAAAAATACTTAATAAAACCATACATACACAAATATCATTCACCAAAACACATCAATTACATAACCGCAGCAGTCGTAGAAAAGATCACATAATACTTCCTCGAGTGCGAACCACTCAAGGTAAAAGATCACTTGTTTATGAGGGAGTGCAACTTTACAATAAATTACCAGATGAGATAAAGGGTGCGAATTCGATCAATATCTTTAAAACAAAACTAAAAAAATACGTTATGCAAAATATCCATATTAATTAACTATAAATTAAAATAATATAATAAATGAAAACTTAAAAAAGCAGCTGTAAACAAAAGTTGTACTACTGACTGATGTATCTGTATTGTGACAGCGAAACCGCACTATTTATCCCAAGGCAGGGTAGTTCAATTTAATGACACGGTGATAGATTTTAGGGAGTACCCACAAACCCAAAAAATTATATAATACTAACATAAACATACTGTAACGAAACACGACATATTAATTTGTAAGTCCGAGTGTCGAAGGACAATGATTAAGTTGTTATAGTTAAATGTGTTCTCATGTAAGTGAAATGTAAATTTCTTTATGAGAAATAAATGTCTTTAACCAGAATATTAGTAGAATTAATTTTAGAACTAAATGACTAACTATTTGCGAATTAATTTTAAAATTATGTGACTAACTACCAAATAAATACAAAAACAAAAGATACTTGCAGCATTGCCACGTTGCAATGCTGCAAGTATCTAATTCTTTGGCCAAAGAACGAGCCACCGCTCTGCTCACGTGAAGCGTCGACCAGTCGGCGAGAAATTTCCTTTAGAAAGAGACGCGTACTTCCCACAAGAATTTTAGGTTTCATAATTAAAACTACATTAATGATTTCAGAGTCTAGACATAAGCAATGCAGTCTACAACTGTAAATGGTACTTTGCGAACTCCAAAGTCGGCAAGCAACTACTTTTGGTACAAACCAGGTAATGCATCTGAAGTGAAGATCTAAACTCAAGCCAATATATTATTTTTCATAAATGTCCATCATAAAACGGTAGGTTATTTAATATAAGATCCCGATCTAAAAATAATGTCGTAATGATACACTTTATTCCAAGGTATCCTACACCGTGACATTTTAGTCGTCTTACAAAAGCAGCCCACTTCATGTATCCAATGATTAGTAAACATAAAAAAAAAAAAAATTGAAACATTTTTTTATTGCTTCTAGAGGTATTTTATGTTGGGTACATTGAGTTGCCCTTTGTAAGACGACAAAAATGTCACCATGTATATATTTTTTTTTTAAATGAAAACTTCTTTAGGCGCGTTGAGCACTTTTTGCGTGAACAAAAATCATGGAACTCGCGTCATCCTCAACGAACGCTTTCCATGAGCTATATGTAAGTATACTGTGTATATAGTAGTAAGTATACTGTGTGTATATTGTAGTAGTAGTAAAAAGATATTCGGTAGTAAGTACTTACGATTATAATGTCAACGCTTACTGAGGTCTCGCCGCGGAAGATTTTTAAATACATGGACGGAACGCGTGCGTGTCTCCCCTACGGTTGTCATGGTACTGGGGTCTGCGGGGGGGAGCTTCCTATTGCATAGTACGATTTTAGCCTACGATATTACTAACATTGAGTATTCAAAGTCGCGGCACCTATCCCATTGGGGCACCTATCCTGGAATTACCCTATGTTTAGTAGTCATTGGATACATGAAGTGGGCTGCTTTTGTAAGACGACTAAAATGTCATGGTGCAGCTCGGTTCCTCATTAAATAGCTCTTCTGAGGAACTAATCAACTCAACTCAGCCTATCGCAGTCCACTGCTGGACATAGAACTCTCCCAGGCTGCGCCACAACACCCTGTCCTCGGCCTTCCGCATCCAGTCTGTCCCAGCCAACTAATACCTACTGCCAAAGCTTCAATCCGTAGCCAAGCATTTTATTTTAAAGAGAATGAAATACTAGAATCATCATCATTATCTGCCTAGCCTTTTCTTAACTATGTTGCGAATACCAGAACAATGATAATCTATACACATTATAAATTAAAGTCACTTTACGTGTTTGTATCTATGTCCGTGTTGTGTTTCTAAACCACGCAACAGATTTTGATGAGGTTTTCACCATCGTTTAGCGAATTTATTAAGTTAAAATTAAAATTACGTAAAACTAAGAAATCTCGATGTTTTGTCTAGTTGTAAATACCGTGCGAAGCGGATAGTGACACAATAATACATCGTCTATGGGTGGTTTGTAACTACTTTCCACCAGGTAGGTCGGCCTGTTGAAAAATTTAAACGCTCAAATGCTCTTTACGAGCACATTTACGGACGAAACTTTCCCTTAATTAATGAAAACGTAATCGTATTCCTTTTTTGTCTGCATTAGGACTGCCGGCGGAGACTTGAGTGCACTTTGCTGTCAGTGTCTCCGCCTATTTAGTACCCACAGTAACAGGCGCTTGAGGTACCATTCCGTACCCGACCGCAGGCAGCAACTGCATGCGACGTGTCACGGCGTCATGTCACGTCGACACGTCGCGGCCGCTGCAGTCAAGATTCCGAACCCGACCGCAGGCGGCAGCAGCCCGTATCACAGTCGGTAGATAGAAGATAGAAAAACATGTTATCGCTCGAGAGTTGGCGGCACTACTGGTCTGCGGTCGGGCTGCACGTGTCGCCTGACACTCGCCCGTAGCTGCCAAAGACGTGTCGCTAGCCACGGAAGATATTTCATAGAAATTCATAGAAACCAGTCGTGACGTGGCGACACGTCGCCTGCAGGTGCCTCCTGCGGTCGGGTACAGAATGGTACCTTTATATGACACATCTAGTTTTAGACTGCCTCGGATCGTTGGTTTAGTAGCAGCAAGCGCGCTGAGCATGCAGGACCATGCTCGATCGACTTTCTATCAAAATTTTGTTCCTAACCCATTGCTTTAAATGTTTGAAGAATTCGTCCCCTCACCAACGTAATAAACGCAATTAATGTTGAACAGTCAAAATGTAAACGGCATTTCCATTGTATTACGCATTTACAACGCTGGGTTCGTTCCTCAGGGTTGGGCAAACAGCTATCTAATTACGCAACACATTTTCGTAAACGATTACGACTAATCTGTTTCTTTTTGACATTCATTGCGTTATTTACGTTGTTGAGCAGATCTTTTTTTAAACTTATGAAGCAATGGATTAGCAATTTGTTTCAAAACGATTCAGATTCTGATTGATAGTGTATTACACCATTAGGGTATTGTTATTGAGTGTTCGGAATTTCTCACTAGCAGTCCGCGGTCCGGTATTTGGCTCACCAATACAGGCTCCCCCCGTATTACGTGGGACCCAAAATGAACGGGCCAAATGTAGATATACCATCGAAGAAATTCATATCTATACACCGTAAGGACTATTTCTGCACTAGGCCGCTATAGAACCGTGGTGGTAACAGATGTGGTCATCGTGTTCACGGTATTTTGTTTTCAAACTGCTTAGATATGAAGTTCTTCAATAGTACATGAATACACCGCTGCCTAACTCTTCGGGGAATTTAAACGTTATGTTAAAGCGTCATCTCTGACACTCATACCTATGTGACAGTCTCTTAACTCAATGTGTCATCCCACTATCAATCTTATTGAAACGAAAATAAAGATCACTGTGATTTAGACAAACTTGTCAATGGCAGCAACCCAACAGCAACCTTATTGCAAAGACAATAAAAATCACATTGATTTTGATAGTGATCCAAAATCGTAGGTAAAATGACTGAGAAGATTGTACTTATAAATGTTGCAGGGCGCAAGAACCGTGCAAATTGACGGCCGCGGGATTTACTGATGTCAACCTCAATGCGTTTATGAGAGTAAGAACATTTTTCGTTACAAATTAGGAGGGTAGGCAGTAAATGATGCCCAAATTCCGATAAAAAAAAAACTAGTTCAGATTAAGAGCGTTTATTCAGAAAGTGGGCAACGTCGCAAATAGCTGTCAAATATTTCGCTGTTTTGATTAATTTGGCAATATTACTGCATGGAAATAAGAAATTGGCTAACTAGTGAACTAAAATATTGATTATGAAATGCAATCATTAATATCGTGAAACCGAATATTTAGTTTTAGATGTAAAAAAACTATTTAAGAACTTTTCAAATGCCTTTCTTACACCTAAAACGGTTACAACATCAAATTCAGTGTTACAATTGCAATTCATTATTAATATAGTTCGCTAGCTAGCCACATTTCATATTTCCATACAGTAATATTGGCCAATTAATCAAAACAGCGAAATATTTGACATCTATTTGCGACGTTGCCCACTTTCTGAATAAACGCTCTTTTGTAAGGGCCATCGGCATCGACGCGCGAACTGTAAGTCTGTAACCATGAATTCAGCTCAGACCAAATAAAAAACCAAGACATAGCGCTGTCAACAGTGACGTGAGGCCGGTTTCGTAAACATGTGTGCACTTAGTGAGGTGTAGTTTGATTGTAAATGTGTGCGTGTGAGCGTGTATACACAGAGCGGAGGTGTAGTTTCGCCCATGCTTCACTGTATTGTTCGCAGCGGTTTGTATTTGGTCTGAGGAATAGGGATGTTAACTAAATAAAATAAAAAAAGCTATTTTATCCGTCAGTCAGATAATAAAAAAATATTAGATCTATACGTATTTTTTGCTTTATCATATTAATAAAATGATTTAGATAAAACGTATTAAAGTTTGGGAGTGGGGGCTCGCTACATCACAGTTCAATATAAAATCTACGGGACAGTGACGTCATGCCGCATTTTAAAAGTAAAAATGCGTGTCCAATATTTTTTTAATAATCTATCAGAGTAACAATTTTAAAAAGATGGGCACATCCCCGCGTTCAAATTTTTGGTCGGTTATTAAAAAAAAAAACTGCTGTTCCATACGTTTTGGATCGTGTGTAGGTATTGGACTATTGTATGAAACAGCAGATTTTTTTATATCTTATGTGACGAAAAATCTACGCTAGGGGGTATAGAAAAATTAAATGCTGAATTCATTCGTGATGGTTTACGCATCGATGTCCCTAAGACCTCGGTCACACGCAGCGAATACTCGCTACGATTAGGCATTCGCAGCGAATTCACTTGCAGCTAGTATTCGCTGTGTGTGACCGAGGCTTTACACCCAGACATCATATAGATATTTACAAATTACTGTTGAATGAATTTTAATATTTGTTGACGATAAAAAAATTGTGTTCATCCACAGGTCCTAAGCTCAGCCTGGTCCTACTTCACACTACTACAAACAATGAACGGTGGAAAATAAAGAGCGACCATCATGCCCGCTGTTAAAAAATCTCGGTCTTGGATTTTCAACGCTCGGCTGTGTGCTGAAAGTTGAAAACCCAACAAGGTGGTTTTATGTAGGTATCCATTTAAGTGTCGCCTAGTGTTAATGAAAACGGGCATTAGTTATCTACGACTACTGCTTAGTTCTCACTTTCTCAACTAGGCTACCTAAAGTAGACTATCCACTGCTACGTAGGGTGTGTACGGAGAGGTTTGTCACCTTAGCTATGCGCACAGAGGACGCCTCGCGCTGCTAGAGGCGGCATTGTAGACACTTTTCATTCCATACAAACCAGTCGTGTTACTGTTTTCTCGCAATACGACACAATTTACGTACCTATAGAAACTGACACACACACACACTCACACACTAACACACACATTCACGTATTTCCTTGCATGCCTTAAAATAAACATGAATAAATTATTTTCAATCATATTTATATTCAATTAAATATTCTTTTTATTGTTTTAATTAACGTAACTTAATTTGTACCAGAACTATTTGTATTATTACTATAGCAAATCATTATGTTACGATTTAGCTTTTTTGTTGTCTGTCACACAAATTAATACTAGCACCAATAGCCAAGTTATTCGGCTTCGACGCTGGAGCAGCCCTACCCAGACAAGACTAATGAACAGTAGCCGATGAACTGAGAAGACGTCGATTGCAATAAATCGCGATAGATAAATGAGCCTGTGTTATGTTATGTAATGTTCTGTTACCTATGTTCCGATTATGTAAATAAATTTGGGTTAAATCTGCAAAATTAATACCAACACAGACATCGTTGTAACTCCATCTTTAATTAAAATACTCAAAACTCTGTACCTACATTGTGTTTTTGTTTAGGATAGATGAGCTATACCCACACTTGTTAATCTATTTTTTTATTATTTATTTATTAAATTGACGGCTTTTTATATCGTCTGAGACGGAAGTTGTTCACTCAACGCATTTTCGGCGCCACGAATTTTATTATGTAGTACTGCCACTGTACACGCTGCCGGCATGGCGATTCCGTGCTCTGTGACTGCGCGATTCCTCTGTTTTCCAGTTACGCATCCGTGCGTAGCGTGGCCGTGGGTTGCAGTGGACGTTTGTTTTAGGTGTGACATCCCGCAGTTCAATCAGGACAGTGGTCGGCAAACCGCGGCTGCGGCTCTTTGGCCTAATGTCCATGAGTGCGAGCGTAGATAAAGATACGCGCGGTGGTCGGCAGGGCGGTCGAAGATGCCTTCATCATGTTATTATCAGCCGATATGATGATGATAATGAAGGTATCCTACTTCTTAGCAAGTTAATTTTAAGAAGCGTTGTGAGTTGAAAGAGGATGCGAGTTTTAAGTTAAGAAAAGTGTATTGAGACAGTTTGGAGACACAGAAACGATTGGCTCTCATAAGAAATCATGGTCGTTATAGTATTGATATTTGGCTCTTTTGACTAATGAGTTTGCCGACCACTGTGCTAGGAGGTTGTCAGCTGCTTAACCGGACTATCCTGTTCCTCAATAAATTAAGGCCTCCAGCCAGGGCATACAACTTATAAACTAAGCGACTATACACGCAAAGGGCATCCCCTGTGGGGTACGGGTCACGGCGTAGGGCGTCGCACAGGGGGAGGACAGCAAGGGCAGGCTGGATCGTATCAAATCGCAGTAGAGGATCTCGCCTATACACCGTGAAATTTTCGTCGACTTACAAAGAGCCACTCAATTTACCCGACACAAAATACCTCTAGGAGCAATTAAAAAATATATCTTTGACAGTCGTTACGGGTCAGAAGCCCAAAAGTCTGACAACTAGTCTTTCCAAGGTGTATCTTATTACCCAGTTACTGGGTTGTGGAGGTCAGATAGGCAGTCGCTACATGTAAAACACTGGTATTCCGCTGCATCCGGTTAGACTGGAAGCCGACCCCAACATAGTTGGGAAAAGACTATGCAGATTGATTGATATAAAAACAATATTAATGTTTAGTAGTCATTGGATACATCAAGTGGACTGCTTTTGTAAGACAACAAAAATGTCACGGTGTATTTTTATAAAAAGCGAAGCTGAGTACAAGTGCGTAGCTTAGCCGTGGGCTGCTGTGGAGCGGTGCCTTTACGCGTATTTGGTAGGTACTAGCTCCATCCATTAGGGGATGTTGTAATTGTGCTACCTTTCTGATATCTAGCTTATTTATTAGTTAAAGTGCTAACGGGCTCGCTTTGTTTAGTTAGAACTTAGTGTTTGTTTTGAAACGGATGATTTGTTTTGTAATTTCTTTAGCATTTTTACTGTCTTCGTAAAGATCTCGGTCACCTAATATCATCATAAACTAATATTATATACAGAAAGTTTTTTTTTGTATGTTTGTATTTTTGCACTCGAAAACTACTGGACCGATTAAAAAAATCTTTCACCAGTTGAATGCTGATTAACATAGGCTATACTTAATTTATAAAGATATCACGCGGGCGAAGCTGTTGGCGGAAACTAGTAATAGATGTCTCTAATCTCTATTTTATTATTACTTTCTTTTTAAGTAGATAATAATTATTTGCTTTAGAACTTAAACTGAAACCAGACAAAACACACGCTGAAATCATTGTCAAAAAAAAAAAAAAAAATCAGTTTATGTACACACATATAAACAGACAAGAAAAAGGAGTAGAAAAATACGTACGAAGGTGATGCATGGGATGATGTGATGGGAAAGTGGATAAAAAGAGATGTAGACAGCGTGTGTAAGAGTAGAAGAGAAAATAAAATCCATAAAATAAAAACATTTAACTGTTCACTAATTTAAAAATAAACATACAATATGAGAATATACTTACATACATACTTCTAAAATAAATGTCACTAAAATATATATATACTCATAATTAAAATTTAGTATATAATATAATAATAAATACTATGACGAAGTGGAAAGATAGTGTTCTTTCACTCTTCTTTTAAAAATTGCAACAGTTTGGCAGTCCCTAATGTTTATTACCGTTATTACCTAATTAATGTTTATTATGTTTTATTTACCTTATGGGTGTTATTTTTATCAATAGCTTTTACCCGAAGCCTCGCCCGCGTGTATGTAGGTATGTCGAAAAATATCTCACGGGAACGTACTATCGAGATTAAAAGTACCCTATGTTTCAATCCGTAGACCAAATAAAACACCAAGACTTAGAGCTGCGAACAGTACAGTGAAGCATGCCAAAACTACGCCTCTGCTCTGTGAATACACGCACACATTTACAACCATTTACAATCTAACTACACCTCACTAAGTGCACACATGTTTACGAAACCGGCCTCACGTCACTGTTGACAGCGCTGTCTTGGTTTTTTACTTGGTCTGAGGTTTACGCGGCGCACGCCAGTAAAGCTCCCAGTCAAACTCAAACTCAAAGCATTTATTTCAAAAAACCATTTACAGGCACTTTTGAAAACCAATTGTCAAAGAGTCGGTCAGTTAGTCAGAAATTTGAAGCTAGTTGCCCATTCCAAAACGTAGATCTCTATGTAGAAGAACGGGCAAGAAACTTCAAGGACACTCTTTTAAATATAGAAATTACAAAATCCTGGGTACATTACTTTTGTTGCTTCTATATGTAAGAACAATGTTTAAAAAAAAAAAAAAAAACGATTAAAAATATAAGATTAAAAATAAGCCCTGGCAGATAAGAGACCTACTACGCTTTGGAATGGGCAACTAGCTTCATATTTCTGACTGACCGACTTCTTGAAAATTCAAAAGTGCCTGTAAATGGTTTAATTGAAATAAATGCTTCGAGTTTGGTTTGAGATGACCAGTCTCAACTGACGACGCGCGGCGCCCGTTCCCGAACATGTCGCAGTCGCAGATATTTACCTACATCTTCAAAAAAAAAAAAAAACATATTTCAGCCAATTATCACAAACCCTTAATGAATTATACAAGTTATATTAGGTCTTTATTTACCTATGAAATTGCCGTTCTGCAGTACTGGCCATTTCAAACCTATAATTATTTTTGTTTGGCTAAGAATTCTAATTTCAAATTAATTTTACACTTCTGGACACATCTATTGGCCCACCTTAGAGTTTAGGTTTCGATGGCCCCTACCGAAATATGATTGCTAGATTGAACAAAAACTGTTGATGCAGTTTTAAACCTGATACATTTTACCATCTTTTTCGATCGTATTGTTTTAAATTTGAATTCAGAATACCATACGACATGGAGCTACGCCTAACAAGTCGGATATGCGTCTTGTTAAAGGCAATTGATTTTTGAATAAAAAACATGTTTTATCAAATAAAGGTTTAATTTAATAACGCGTGTTGCCTCCATGGGCATCTACCACAGCTCTCATACGATTAGGCATAGAGTTTATCAACCGCTCTATGAAATTTTGAGGGATCATCTCCCATTCCTCTTCTATGGCAGTTTTCAACTCCTGCATCGTCTGGGCAACTGGCTGACGAGCCCTAACACGTCTTTTTAGCTCGTCCCACATGTGCTCAATGGGGTTCATGTCTGGGCTTCTGGCTGGCCAGTCCATAACTGTGATGTTCACATCCCGAAGATATTCCCTGACGATGCCGGCCGCATGGGCTCTTGCATTATCATGCATAAAAAGGAAATTTGGGCCCACATAGTCCGCGTATGGTATCACGTGAGGTTCTAAGCACTCACGAATGTACCTTTCAGCATTTAATGTTGGCAGCCGTGGTCCTGTAACAACCACAAGTTGAGTTTTGCCGCTCGCGGATATACCGCCCCAGACAGTCCATGAGCCACCGCCATAAGCAACCCTCTCTTCAAAGCAGCATTGTGCGAAACGCTCTCCCTTACGTCGGTAGACCTTCTTCCTTCCATCATTGCCATGTAACACAATTTTAGACTCATCAGAAAAGAGTACACGGCTCCAATCTTGCTGTGTCCAATTTAAATGACTGCGTGCGAAATGAAGGCGCGCTGTTCGGTGGGCTCGCGTTAGTTTGGGCCCATTAGCTGGCTTGTGTGGTACCATATCGCGTTCTTTTAACCTTCTCCGAACAGTTCGAGCGCTCACAGATACTCCGTGGAAGTCGCGAAGTTGGTTTTGTATCTCAATGGAGGTAAGGTGACGATTTCTCAAGCTGGTCGTCACGATGAATCGATCCTGCCTTTCAGTTGTGACCCGAGATCGTGGCCTTCCTTGGCGACGAACAAAGCCGCCAGTCTCTAGGTACCTCCGATAAACATTTCGGACCGCAGATCGACTTAAATTAAGTTGAGCACTCACGTTTCTTTGGCTGTGTCCGGCCTGAATAAGTGCCACAGCTTGGGCGGCGACTTCAGGTGAAGTATCCATAGATTATTGATAGAACCTCACCTTAATGTTAAGAATAAGTAATGTTTGTTGCAAAACCAAAGATATCAATCACTTTTTCAAGAATTAAATCCAAGTAAACCAATAAAACCAAGTTTTCTTAGTATTCGATTGTTTGATATCAACAAACAGGCTCCAAATTGTCTTTTGTTTCTTTAAATTCTGTGTTCGAAATTCAAAAAAAGACTATTGAATGAAATTGTGAATGTGCCAGGTTCAAAACTGCATAAAAACTTTTTGCTCGACCTAATATAAAATTTTAGCTAGGACCAAACGAAACTGAAAATACAAGGTGGGCCAATAGATGTGTCCAGAAGTGTATTTTAAAAACATGTTTTTTTTTTTCAAAAGTAGTCATTTGTTTATTGATTAGTGTTACATTTTCATCGTATTTCAATCTTTTACGTCATCATGGATACGTTAAAAATTCGAGTAATTATGGAATATGAGTACAGTCGTGGCAGCAACGCGGCACAAGTGGCACGCAACATCAACGACGACGTTTACGGAGCTATCACTACAAACCAACGCACCACCTGTTATTGGTTTGCTCGCTTCCGTTCTGGAAATTTAGACCTGAAAAATGA
The DNA here is from genome assembly GCA_949128155.2 of Xanthia icteritia. Taxonomy (NCBI): domain Eukaryota; kingdom Metazoa; phylum Arthropoda; class Insecta; order Lepidoptera; family Noctuidae; genus Xanthia; species Xanthia icteritia. The sequence continues at coordinate 5,427,642 of OX421953.2, forward strand.
ACCTCGCGGTCGTCCGAAGACTTTGGTCGACAATGACGAATTAAAGGCGATTGTGGAAGCTGATGATACACAATCTACGGCTGAATTAGCAGCAGCTTTCGACGTTAGCGTCAAAACAATATTGGTCCATTTGCGTCAAATTGGCAAGGTAAAAAAGCTTGACAAATGGGTGCCCCACGAACTCAATGATCGCCAGCGCGAAGTACGCGTCGAGACGTGCCTTGCACTGCTCAACAGACACACAAATGAAGGAATTTTGAACCGCATTGTCATACGCGACCTCATACTGCACAGCAGACGGTCTCCAAGTTGCAAGAACTGGGGTTGGAAGCTCTCCGTCATCCGCCCTACTCACCAGACCTTGCGCCTACAGACTACTACTTTTTCCAGAATTTGTATAACTTCTTGGCGGGAAAAAAATTCAATACCCGAGAGGCAGTACAAAATGCCTTTGAAGAATTTGTTGCCTCCCGTCCAGCTGATTTCTTTAAGAAGGACATCAATAAACTGCCACTGCGTTGGCAAAGATGCATTGATTGCATGGGTGATTACTTCGATTAATACAAATAAAAAATACATGAAAAAAATTCGTTTAAATTTTTTCATACAAAACGGCAATTTCATAGGTAAAGACCTATTATTTGGTGAAAATCTTATGAAAATTCGTTCAGTAGTTTTTGAGTTTATCGCGTTCAGACAGACAGATAGTCGCGGCGGGGGGACTTCTTTTTTTAAACTTTGCCCCACTAGGAATTTCTCCTGTATTGTGGGTGCGTCTATAAACATTTAAACTCACATATTCAAACAGCCAGACCCGGAACAACTACTTGTAGGTCATACAAATATTTGTTCCGTGCGGGAATCGAGCCCGCGACACGCAGTCAATCGCTTAACCACTCCGCCAACCATGTCATTGTCGCCAAACTTTGTTTTTAACCGCTTCCAAAAGGAGGAGGTTATCCATTGAGATGTTTATATATATATAAACGATGTGGTCCCATTGTCATCAGGTCAGGATCTGATGATAGGATCTTGGAAAAATCGAGGGAACTCTTCTATTATTATAGGCACACCAATAGCGATTTGGGTATTTTTTATCGTGCAGTTGCTCTCGGAAAGTACCATTTGGTGAAGTGGAACTGATGATGAAGACCACAGATGGCCACCGGAACTGCTCAATAATAAGTATTTCACGGGTTGCGATTCAATTACTTTAATATAAAAAGAAATAAAAATTGGTTTATTTGTCACAGAAACACGTGCATACAAAAAAACAACAATATAAACATTTAAAGATATGGTAATGGTGGTATGGTATGGTGGTAATATGGTGCCAACCAATTTATAATACTTTACACTTATCTTGAAATTTACAGAATAACTCTACAGATGGCGCATTAGACTCTATAATAAACTCGATCTGTATAATACCAGTCTGCTGTCTTGCCGAAACGGGGTCTAAAATGGAATTAAACAGGGGAAGGGGTGTAAGTATTCTGCAACTATCCACTCAGGGCCGATTTTGTAAGACCTACATATCTTTATCCAAGAATAATTTTGAATTTCTGATAGATTTTCCATACAAAAACTGTCAGACTTCAATTTTATTCCACGGATAAAAGATATCTGACGCTGGAAAAATAAACCCTAAGTATGCATAAATTGCACCTGTCTTTCTGTTACGTTTTCACGGCTAAACCACTGAATATATTTATATTTCATTTGGTATAGAGACAGTTTGAAATCTTATCAGTACAGACATAGGCATACTTTAAAAAAGTCATCCCTAAATGGGGGTGAAATGGGCTGTTGAAGTTTGTATGGAAAAATTCGAAACCCACGCGGACAAAGTCGCGGCCAGCAATGTTTTAAGAGCGATTATTGTGAAAGTTGGCAACGTCGCAAATAGATGTCAAATATTTCGCTGTTTTGATTAATTTTGCAATATTACTGTATGGAAATATGAAATGTGACTAACTATATAGCGGCGGGACGCCATCGCCACGCTGCTTCTCCAGCCATTCCTAAACTTACTATAATAAATTTTTAGAGGCTCATTTTATTAATCATTGAGATGTACCTTACCTCTATACCTCAACCCTGATACCATATAAATGTAGGTACCATTAAAAAAAACCTTTTTCCAAAAAAAATAACAACCGAAAAACACTATAAAGTGAAATAATAGGTACTTTATTTTTTATTTCGGACGTCGGTGTTTTTGGTTTCATATTTTAGTTTAATTGTCACTGACAACAATAATATACAAAGTATTTATTTCAATTAAAACATTTACAGGCACTTTTGAACTGTCAAGAAGTCAGTCAGTCAGAAATATGAAGCTAGTTGCCCATTCCAAAGCGTAATATGGTACCTATGGAGAATAAACCAGCGCTGGGGCTCTGTCTTGCATAGGGTCGCAGCATCATGCTGAGCGATGGCCGTTTTGCGTGAATGTGACGCATATTTTCCCAGAAACTTGTTTCCATTTTTTTATTTTGTTTTCTTTTTTTTTGCGTCATGTTTACCGCAAATAAACGTATTTTCTTTCTTTCTTCTTTTCTAACAGGCAAGAAACTCCACGGAAACTCTTTTAAATCAAAAATTAGATACAAAAATATTGATTACATCATTCATGTTGAAATTATACACGTGAGAACAATGTAGAAAGACGTGCACGTTAACGGCGTCCGTAATAAAAAGAAAAAAACAAAGAACTATTCAAAAAATTTAAATAAGTTAAATAAGCCATGGCATCTAAGAGATGACCAGTCCCAACTGACGGGCGGCGCCCGTTCACGAACATGACGCATGGCTCAGCACCATTCAGCTCTACCATTTTATTTTTTTGAAGTCGGATAATGACTGGGTTTCTATCTTTAACCTGACCACTTGACACGTTATTATTAACAACGCGTTTCTCAATTCACGAGTAACAGCATGGTCCCGATACCCGTGAGTTGAGAAACCCTTTTAAAACGGGTAGTTAAAAAGTTAAAACCGCTTTCGCAATTCAACGTGGCGCACCCCACCCATGGCTTAGGGTGGCCCACGTGGCCACGAGAAATCGCGTGAATAGTTATTAGGTACTTATACGACTGCCGCAAGAAATATTTGTCTGCTGAGATAGACAAATATTTCTTGACACGCGGCTAAATAAGGACCTAAATCAATTTTGTACTGAATTTGACATAAGAACTGTCATTTTTCTTAGAAAGTGGCGCCACCCCGAGAGACCAAGATTTACTGGACTACTCATAAAATGAATCTAGTTTATTGGCCAAGAAACCTTGTCAGTTGACGTCTATAGAATATATCTTGAAGCATTCTTGCAGGTAGTTTTTTTTTATGTTTCTAACTTTTTGTGATATTCGGTACGGCACCTACCTATTCTTTATTGGTATTTCCGTGATGAAGCAGTTCCGTGTAGTGGTTAGTTGGGTTTAGGCCTGGACTCAACCAAAGGGGAGACGAGACGATAAGAGAGGATATATGTTTTAAATAACCAATAGAATTTCGTTATTCAAGCCATCTCGTCTCCACTCAGCTTCAGTGAATACTACTGAGCGGAGATGTATGGCGCGATCGAAGCGGAAATGTGAGCTGTGCTTCGCCGACTAAGCTAGGCGGCGGAACAAAGCGGAGATGTGAGCTGTTCCTCGCAAACTGGCGACAGCGCTCAGCGGAGACGAGTAGAGATGTGATCGGCGAGCTGTGAGCGGCGAGCGTTGGGGCGCCGCGGCGCCCCAACGCTCGCCGCACTCAGTTCCGCTCTAGCCAGCACACATCTCCGCTCCAGTCTAGCCAGTACGCATCTTCGCACAGCTTCAGTGGATACACCCTAGCTAAAAACATCTCTTCTCGTCTCCGCTTCGGATATCTCCGCACATCTCCGCTTTGATAGAGTCCGGGCCTTAAACTAGGATGAAGAGGAAAGTCAAGCAATAAACCATAGGACCTCTGTAAGAGCCGAATCTGGCTGAAGTTACAAATGATCGGAGTACCGCCAGTACTGTTACAGGCAAACGAAATATAGAAAAATATGTAAAGGAATAGAAAAAAAAGTGTAAATATTTTGTTGTCCAGGTAATAAAGAGGTTAATAGCAAGTTGAGACGACATGAGTAGCTTAAAATATTATATTATTTGCCAGCGAGCTCCAAACTAGCCATTGATTCTGTACCGTGGGGCTTATATGTAACTTGTAACAAGTTACATATAAGCCCTGAAAGTCCTCTGAAAAAGGACACCTGTCATTATTCTCACCTGAAAACGACTAGGTATACTCTGGGTACAAATAATTATACTTAAGGTAAAGAAAACGTGTCTTATCATAAGCAATTCCAACAAACCTGCCTCAAGACACCCCTCATCTAAGGTCCAAGACACTGATAACACAGTAGGTACCTACGAGGGACCTACGACGTCGAAGTGTATATTTAAGAATAATCGGCTAATGCTAATCCTGCTTGCTTGATTACACGTATGCAGGTTTATCGTTTACCGTTAGGTATGTTACTGTACTAGGGACGTGGGATAATTTAGTTGTAGTGTTTATAATACTTTATAATGAAATGAAATGAAATGAAATTGTTTATTCTGTAAATAGGATATTGGAATCACTTTTACACGTCATCTTAAAAAAATGTATTAAAAGTTAGCTAGATGAGTTCGGCGTTTCCTATCTGACTACTCTGAGAAGAAAGGCCGAAACAAACTCAGAAGTCATCGTCTCTTTTAAAGTCCAGACATAATCTTGGTCAGGCCATATGGGGACCATGTAGATTAGTGTCTGAAATGGTTTTTTCAGAAAAGAACCACACATATTTGAGTGGACCTGTTCTGTCAGTGCAAGCATTTGTCAGTAATCGTGGAGCTCAACTCGACGAACAATACCAAAGAAAGGACATTTGGGTAGGCCGCATAAACTACTCAAACTGCCGGACCATCATTAAAACTAAAAGAAAAAGAAAAAATAATAATAATAAAAATATCCACATAGTCCTCATATTCACAAAATTTTAAAAAATACAATACTTTACGCGGTTTGATAGATGTCACATTTCTTCGAACTTTTGATTCTGGGACATGCCGGTTTCCTCACGATGTTTTCCTTCACCGTTTTGCGAGCAGTCAACAGTGGTGATGAAATAATTTACACAAAGTAAAGCGCCTGTCTGGGTTCGAACCTACGAACTACAACAAGTAAGTCGTAGCCGTTGCACTGGACCACCACTGCTCTCGAATACATAATATTAGAATAGCAAAGTGGTTTATCTACAGTTCAAATTTTGCCTGTCTAGGGCACAAATTGGTTTTACATTAAAATACTTAGGTTATGTCAGCATTTAAAGCGTCCTCTGTGTGGTGTAATTACTATTGCCATTGTTTATGGATACCATAAGAAAGTAGAATGGAATTCTCTATAATACTCTTTGGTCACATCACAGCTGTCATACCATCTGTAATTTTTATGCAATAAAACCATTTTTTATATTTTTTTCGTTTTCTTTTCTCTCGTATACCACGTTAGCAATGTAACAACAAAATTGACCGGCTAGTTCAGTGGGGGTGATAAATGCCTCGTCATTACCACGAATTGGCTCGCCAACACGTGGAAGGGACGATACCTACCTGCAAACCTCAGCAACAGACCACAAGCCTTGGCAAAAGCCGACCTTGTTCCAACATTATTAAGTATCGTTGTAGGCACAAAAGCGAAATATTTCTTAAATGCTTGACAGTCTCAGGTAGAGAAATTTCACATAGTTACCCGTTTTGCCTAAAAAAGGTCGACATTTCTAAGAATTCCGCTCCTGGCCTTTATAAAAGCGGCTTTTTTTTGTCGATCTTTGGAAATTATTCAGTTATTAGTGGCGTTTTAATTTTAACCTTGCTGCTTTGAATTAGAGTTCTTGTTTGATTGGTTATGTATTAATAGAATAATTGTTAGAATGTGTGGTAGCTAGTTATCACATAGTGTCCTCATCTTGTATAGTACTATAGTAGCATAGACGTATATTAGATATTCGAGATATTCATATTCTTCTATTTGTTTATGACAGTAATTTATACAGGAATCAGGTAAAAAATAAAGGAAATGTGACCAAATGTGCCTCTCGTCTTATGTTGAAAGATGATCTTTTTCATTTTACTTGTTTGGCAGTCGAAACTTTAATACATTTTTTTGAATTATTATCTGGCTACCCAAAACTGGTGCCGTTATGTTGTTTCACGCATAGATTTTTGATAGTTGTGTGTCAAACTGTAACGGCCGAAGACGGTTTCAAGAGTTGTGGAAAAACTTTCAAATAAGTAGGTATGTCTTCAAATAAGTCTAAATTCTAATTTATGTTGTGTTATTTGTATAAAATGTTGTTAGTTTTATCATAATTTGCAGTTGTTAATTAAATTAAACTGATATTTATTGAGAAAATGTGGTTTAGGCGAAGTTTGGCATAATTTTCGAACAAAATATGGAATATTAAAATAAACATTACCGAGGCTAGACTCACTTGTTTTTAATTATGGACTCGTAATCTTATTTCCTACGCTATTTTTAGATATGTTCTTGCAATTTTTTTCTTGTTTTACAATGTGATAATTTGTCAATGTATGGAGATTGAGAAAAATGAGTCCAAATATTGCTTATAATAGTTAACCTACTAGAATTCTCCAAAATATTTTATTCATAATAGAGCCCTATAGTAGTATAGGGCTCTATTATGAATAAAATATTTAGCTTTTTAAGTTAGCTACATTTTAGATTGCCTCAGAATTCAGAGCACATATTTAATTTGAAATAAACACATTAGGCAATGCTAGGAATATGGGTAATAACTTTGCCTAAATATACATATAATACCCCAAAAATAACCTTCAATTTACGAATATTGTCTTAAAACCATGCAAATAATATAATTATTGGTGCCTATTTACTCAAAATGTATAAAGAACACGATAAGGAGGGTATTTATTATTTTATTTTATGTCAAACACAAAAAATATCGAAATCCGTGAAAAGTTAGGACAGTTGACGGTACTTACTTATCTCTTATTTTTGGACTTTAATTTTCCTTGTGATCAATGAGTTCGCTATTGAATTTCTTCAAATGAAACCTCGGGTCTGCTGAAAGAGCGTCCTACCTAGTGACCCATGGGCCTGGCCAAAGAATATACCTACATAAAAAAGTACCAGATACCCACTACAGTTTTAAGTTTCTTCGTTTCATGATGAAACGATAGATATTTAAAAACGCTATTACAAATAAATAAAACTACTCACGCTTGACCATTTTATAAAACTTAGCCAGCAGTACTGCCATCTATTATCACGAAAATAAACAGATTTTCAGGTCAAACAGTGCTAGAGAAAGTGGCGCCCTTGCTCTGTTTTACCGACTTAACATTGACGACCTGTCATGGCGTAAAGAAGTGTACATTTCTGTGCACAGTAAAACAAAAATAATGATTCTCAGACGATTTATATTGCGATTGTGCGGTAAAAACTTTTGTTTACGATATAAAGTATCATGATTACAGTGTGCTAGTGTTATTTAGCCGTAAGTGTGAGTTAAAATGGACAAGAAAAATGCCATTCGGAGAGCCAAGAGGCCGTCTAAAGTGCTCGAAGAAAATTATTGGGATTGCAGCGTTTGTACGTACAGAAACAATGCGGAAGCCTTCAAATGTTCAATGTGTGATGTTAGAAAAGGTAATACAGTCATTGATTTGCGCCAGCATGTAATCCTTTGTACCATTAACAGACGTGAATGACCTGATCATTTTACATACACACTCGGCCACGTAGGTCAGAAATATTTACATATCAGTGTAATTATAGTGCTTTTATCGCTCTACTGTACTTGCGCGTGCAGAAATTTACATAATAAAGGTGTTAGGTGGCCAAACAGCGCAGCGTCTATAACGTAACATAACCTAAAAAGTGAGCGCTCATAGTCAAAATCCTAGTATTGATTGGAATTAAAACGGGCTCGCGTCCTTGCCAATGTTTTGGCTACGATAAAATGTCTGCTTTACCTATGTACACCTTACTGTTAACTTCTGATATACAGTAAACTGGTCATTCGCGATTTTTAAAGGTAGTACCAACACATCCCATTATGTCAGGTTTGTTGAACCCTTCAGTAATAAAACTGCAAATATTTACATTAAGCATAGGAATCCCTGGATAACATAATTGGATAACATAGTGACAATGTTGGTACCTATATGAATAGATACCATACGAATAATGTAATTTTTATTGAATAATCTATCTACTTAAGCTACCTGCTAACATAAATATCACCTGAATAAACAAAATGCAGTCTTAACGATCGTTAATTTCTTCTAATTACCCTGTCGTATTAAAAACTCCTTAAAGTATGTACCTATGCTTGAATAATAAACAAACAGTTATCTTGTCTTTGACTTACGATTTTAATGTAAACAAATCTGTGTGCATTCCTGCCTTTTAAAAACAGAACGCTCATTGCTTGCCTATCGTAAAACCCGACCGAAACAAGAATACACCTCCCGACATTTGATTAGTAAACATTGGCGCGACTTCCTATTTTAGTCGGGTTATGTTCGTTGACCTTTACGTGATGTTGCCACCCTATACTTGAAAGACAGATATAGGTAAGCAGTACGTTTATCTCATAAGGCCTCGTTGTTTATGGTGTAAATGGGCCCTTGTAGTGTCAGGGGTCCTTTAGGAATGTTAACCAGATACTTTTTTGTTTGCTTTACTAGTAACTTGACTGTGTTTAGTGATATTATCATGGTTGTAATAGGTCTGTGATTTTTTTAACATTGACATATATACCTAGTTTTTTAAAACTTTTAAAGAATGCGGGAGGCTGGGAGGCCGGGCTGGCAAAAAAATACGCACGCACTAACTTTAAAGGGGGGCTCCCTTTGAAGTTGGTGCGTGCGTATTTTCTTGCCACCATGTCTCAGCGGCTCGGAGAACAACGCGTATATTTGCGATCGATGTGTTTTTTTAAAGGGATTTCTTCACTACGGCCCGCAGACAGTTCTGTCATTACAAGATCAACCGATTGAGTGACGCGCCTAGTTCCTAGTGTGGCCTTATTACGGACTAAAAAGTTGGGCGAAGAGGAAAATGTCGTGAGGAAAGTTTTTAAGTATGAATGTCGATGGCTATAAGAGTAGGCGAAGGCCAAAGAAACAATGGATGGACTGTGAGAAAGATGTCATGGCTAGAAAGGGGTTTTCTAACGAGATGATGAAAGAAGTATGGAAGAAAGGGAAATGTTAAATATTGAGATAAGGGCAGGAGAATGATGAGTTACTATGCATTACGCAGATGGATTGTCGAATCCGCTGTTTTATATAACCGCTAGCTGTTTCACAAAACAGCTCCGTTATGTAAAACAGCTGTACAACGCTCAGCTGGATTGCCATTGCGTTACGTTTAACAAAACTGTTACCCATGTTTAGACGTAATGCAGAATGGCTTACCTGCAGTCACAATAAGCGTTTGGTGTGGCTTCTAATGCCGAATCGGTCGCAATGTCGAATTAACTAGGGCTCCCCGACCAATTGGTACAGGTTAGGTTAGAACTGTGTGACTAATCGCACGCGAGCCGAGCGAGCGCTACTTCCAAGTTGGTCGCAGTTATTTGGCTATTTATTAGTATTTTCATAAAACTCTGAAAACTTTATATCAAAATTGTCCTTATATCACAAACGGTGATATAAGGACAATTTTGATATAAAGTTTCTTTTCTCAAGTGTCTTGAGTTAGGGTAATTTTCACTCATATTACTCGTTTTATTTATTTCTGTTTCGTACGCTATTATTCTTGTTATTAAACACAGAGCCACGAGCGACAAAACTTTTAACTAAAATCCACTATCTGACGTGTCATTTCACGCTGTTTCACATAACTGTATAATTTAATAATTCTGCGTGTTAAAGTTCAGTAATTATGGAAAATCGCTAAACGTTTAGCTGTTTTACATAACGGAGCTGTTTTTTAAAACAGCTAACAGTTATGTAAAAGAGTGGATTAGACAATCTATCTGCGACACATGCATACATTGCTGACAGCAAAGACAGGATTATGTTTTTAGAGCTGGAATCACAATGGGGCGAATACGCGAGACAATATTGTGTCGTAGCATATTATTTTGCACCAAAACGAGCCTACCTATAGCGCGAAAACCGTGCGCCCGAATCGTGATTACGTCACATCCTGCTGGCAAACACCGTTACTATTATAATTATAGCGTCCATAGCATAAATTCAATTTATTGTTATCACTTGTTCTAGTTAATAGCTAAATTGGAACAAACTGAATGAATTTCGCTCTGTGTTGATAGTTGATATAGGCAGATAGATCATACCTATATTGGAAACAGTTCCAAATAGTGCACGCCATTTTTTTTTTTTTGGATGGGACCCACTGGGCGTAGCGGGAGGGCGTGTCAGACTCTTACTGACTAAAACCCACCCGTGTTCCTTCAGTTGCCTGTACGTTGCCAGGGGCCACGGTATCCCTTTCGGACTTTCCCGCAACCCCGGCAGAAATATTGCACGCCTCACAATACAACGCTGCAGCGTCTGAGTGTGCTCTACTCTCGTTAAGTCGCCTTGTCAAAATTTTCGACCATAAAATCGTTTCTATTGTTCTCAATTATACATGGAATTCATATTAGCAGGGAGGTTTAAAAACCAGAGACAACATTATAAGATTAATATATTATTATATAGATAAAGGTACCTTAATATAATATACATATAACAAAAAATGTAAGTAAAAAAATATGTTTTTCCGTCACCGACTATCTTCTATTAACTATCTAGACTATTAACTATAAAGTTAATAGTCTGAAATCGCTAACCCGTCTTGAGCAAGCGTGGTGATCTGTGCTCGTGCCTTCTCTGTATCAGAAGAGGCCTTTGCTCTGCAGTGGGACAATAATAGGCTGGTATTATTATTATTCTAGGACGATGTTAAAGCATGAATCTCTTTAAAACTAGACAATAATTAGAGAAAACTGAGGCTCGAGTCCCAACCTATCAGCGATAATTTCAAAACAATTTCTAAGAAAACTTCACGATAGAACAATTACCGGTGTCGCGCCAGTCTGCACGAGCCTTTAAGCGACTGCCTATCCCACAACCAAGGAGAAACAGGAGAAACTCCTAGCGTGGGCAAGCGTAGCTCAACCTTCGATCGACCCGTGCGTCTCGACATACAGGTTTAAATCATAACCCTCCTTTTTGCTTCGCCGTAGTCGGATAAAAAAAAATTAAGACTGCGACCTACAGCTGCAGTAAGTATCGCTCACCCCGACATCGATAGGTACTTAAAAGAAAACGCAACGATGCTAAGACAACCCTTGTTAGACCCCCGGCTACCCCATCGCTGAACATTCGACGGTGGCGCCGCAATGGCCACTAGCTCGGGGCAGAACAATACCCCCTAATGCAGGAACTGTGTTCATGGTAAATTATACCGGGGGGAGAAGGGTATTACGTACTGGAATATGCATCTCGTCTCGATGAACATTACAGTTGACGTACAGTCGACTAAATAGATTTAGTGCGCAAGTACAAAAAGTTATCTATACACTGAAATTTTAATGGTTGTTTTCCCGCAGCAAAATGATTTGGTCTTGGCTACATTACCATAAAATAGGTGCATGACGACACCCACGCCTGTAGGTATTCCCCTTTGCGGAATAGGTACAAGCTACCTATCTATAGTACACCACACAGTATATTTCATTTCACTAAGTATCTAGTTTGGCCACAAATACCTTTTGATCGATTCGTCGATTATTCTCGACGATCACAAAGTACCTACCTATAATTACTACTTAATTGAATTGCATCTGAGACCTATATAATCTACTGACGTAACAATTATTATTTTTACTGTTCGCGAGTCTGATAAAATCATCTTCATGCAATGCATTTCTTAACCGTGCAATTTCTGTTAATTTCCTATCTAGGTGACATAGTTCCAGCTAGTTGAGTTCAATTTGCACGGAAAGATGAGCAGTTGAATGCAACCAACTGCATTTTGCAGAACGATAATCGTATAACTGAGAAATAAATAATTTCATTCGTAATGGGTCGGGAACGAATGTGTTATTTTGTTTTACTGAATGATTTAAACTTGGTTTCATGAAGCTACACTTGCCGAGGTTCGTTCTTGGATTACCAGCCATTGCATATCGAGGCCCTTCCGTGCCTCGGAAAGCACGATAAGCCGTTGGTCCCGGTTGTCATTTGTAGGTTTTCCACAGTCGATACGGGTAGTCAAAACTTCAGAAGCCCAAAAATGTTGCAACCAGTCTTCCAAGGGGTATCGTATAACCCACTAACTGGGTTGTGGAGGCCAGATGGCTGTCGCTCCATGCAAAATACTGGTATTGCTGCATCCGGTTAGCCTGGAAGCCGACCCCAACATAGTTGGGTAAAGGCTAGGCTAGGCAGATGATGGTTGAAATCCGTCGCCCCCTACTCCTTAGGACCTGAGATGGTGGCGCGTAGTGTTCCACGCGCGCCTCTCTATGACGTAAGGGGGGAGTTTAACACCTCACTCCCCTCCCCCTAACACGAGGTGGCCCGCAGAGGCGGGCCGGCACTAGCCGGGGATCGCGGAAGTGGCATTAGATCCCGTGATCCCCGGTGCAACTGTGAGACGGAACACCGGGGTGGTTTTAGTCAGTAAGAATCTGACAGACACCTCCGCCCTCCCCAGGGCGGAGGACATCCATGAGGATTTCCCCCCGTTATCAAAAAAAAAGGCAAATGATGGTTTCGTGAATTTCCTTAGCAATAATTCTAAATATTTAAGACAAAGTTTTCATCTACAAGCAGATCGTTGGTTGAGGAGACTTGACTTAGTTCATCCGGTAATATGACGTAGAGACAGCAAATTGCTGCTGTATGTTGCGACTGTCGGTCGAAAAATCTGAGCAGATCACGATAACATGTTAACTTAGCATCAATGTCAATAGCTGGTGTATTTAAAAGTATTATAGGGCTGTTGCTGCTGCTGACACAGCCCTTCTCTCTGTGAGAGCGAGCGAGCTGTAATCCACCACGCGCGCCCAGTGCGGGTTGGTGGATTTCCACGGTTGATGTGTTTGGTTCTAGGACATGCCGGTTTCCCCACGATGTTTTCCTTCACTGTTTTAAGAGCAGTGGTGATGAAATAATTTACGCAAAGTAAAGTGCCTGCCTTGGATCCAACCCTCGACCTAATACGCCTAAGTCAGGCCGTGAAAAACTGAGCCACCACTGCACTCTCTATAAGTAATGACACCACGTCATAATGATAGCACTCGGCACATTTCTGACGAATAAATTAATTTTAATCAGGGCTGCGGAATTTTGACGTCGATTGACGTCACATTAGTAGGTAGATCACTAAAGAATTTGCCAATTGATAGTCATAAAACTGTTTCAGTCAATCAAACGTTTGGCTGTCTCTACTTGACACAATTCACTCAATCATTTCTATTGAAATGATGACGTAAGCATGTCTTCCTCAAACAACCTTGGAATGCACTATCGTTGATTGGTTGAATTACCTTTTCTCAAAATAATTATAGATTAGATGTTAAAGTAAAATCTTGGACTTCAAAGAATGACGGTAACGGAAAACATCATCACGCCTTTGATCCGCAAAGAGTTAGACAGCGGTATACCTGTAGTACACCCACATTTCGCCAGTGTAATAGCGGGGCGAGACGTTCATATGGTTTGCGATTCTTTGGTGAGCAAGTGAGCAAGCCTGGTGATTAATGTGCGTTCGTCTTTGTATGAGACCGATTTGCCCTGCGGAGGGACAGTTACTGACTGGTATTATTATTTTCAAAGCGGGACCGCCAATGACTTTCATAAAGCCAGCATTTTCCCTACAATATCACCTTTATCTTTAAAAACTTTTATAATATAATATAAAGATCCATCCACTCGCTATAAGAGTTTCCCTAAGCACTGAGGCAGTATGCACTAAATCCCGATTTACGTCCCTAAGTACATAAGTACTAGTAAATCTACCCTCAGAACTACGTCTTTGTTCGTACCAGAATGCTTGCTTCCACTCTCCTGTTTCTCACATTTATGTAGCATTTCGTGTACTACCGTCAAATCTCGAACGTGCGTTGTTTGTAACTAAGAACTGTGACATGTGTTTTGTTGTTAATTTTCCAAATAGGAATGTTGTTGTAGAATGACAAATACTTGTTGAAATATCTGTTTAATTAGCAGTCAAACCAAATTAGTAACAATACCGACGTTTTTAGTAATCAATTCTTGAAACAAAATGTAAAAAAAACGGTTGTTTTTCCAATTTATCCTGCCGATAAAAATGGATTACTCGCAGGCAGGTCAGTTCGTTAAATTGTTCAGTTTCCTCAAGGTAACTAGCCAGCGAGTCCGCGATACAATTTGTTGACCGTACCTCCTTGTTCCGTATTCCCAGTAGCCTGCGCTCGAACAAATAGATCTTCGTGTGTTTCTTTAGTGATTTCCGTTATACTAAAATTCCTTAAAATGACTACCTTTTTTTGACAACATTCCCAGTAAACGGACTCGTTGGTCTAGTGGTCGCAAGCGCTACTGCTGACCACGAGGTCCTGGGTTCGATTCCCGGGTCGGGCAGTGTTATTGAGTTTTTTCATCTGGAATTTCTCAGTAAACATAACTGGTGAATTGTGGGTGTAGGTACACCTCTGCTTAACCCTTCGGGTAATACAGGCGTGATGTAAAGGCGAGGATAATCGACTTTTAATGATTTTATACTGAAGATCACGTCTAAACGAGTAGTTTTAATGATTTGGAAAAAATAATATGTTAAATTAAAGCATTTTTTTAATAACTTAATTTATGAATATTTTAGATTATGTAAATTAATTTGTAAAGTTATGTCTAACGCGGATAAAAACCGGAGGATCATGCAAAATCTATCAAGCGTATTTTTCTGAAACCTTCACCATTTTACAGATAACTTAATTATTGATCTTTTAGTATACGTGTTTTTATTAAAATACCTTTTGTTTTATTTATAATAAATTAATAATGCGTCTAATTTGGGATAGCGCTCTTGGATGAGCGAGTCCTATTACTGGCTGGACGTGCGACGCGTTACGTGAGCTCAGTACAGAACACGCAAGCTAACCACTCAAGGTTACAGGCATATATCTGCGTCTTAAGTTGTGTTATGTTATTCCCAGTAAATTACAACTTCACCGAGGTTTTGAAACTATCTAACATAACATTACATTTTATGACGTGCAGGTAACATTCAATTTCAATTAGGTGGTAAAGCATTTATGAGGTCGACTAGGAAACATTTTAAAATTTTTCTTCCGTTCGCGAAACGCAAAATACGCGCTTGGAATTCAAATTAAAATTCAAAAGTCATTTATTCAAACTAGGCTGAGAATCAGCACTTTTCGAACGTCAAAAGACAGTCCCCCAAAACGCCCACCCTTCACCACTTCCTAGTGCTTTAGCTGGGAAGAAGTGGCGCAACAAACTCCCCAGCAGCACAGCTGTCGGTTCAGTTAGAAAAAAAAAAAAACTTTATAATAGTATGTAAAATGATATTTACATTACGCAACACAAAACAAGCAGAAATAAAAATAACTTAATGAAAACAATATCTAAATAAAAGCCTCCAGGCATAAAGGGCGTGCCCGCTTACATATAGTTGTAACTAGAAGTTATAATTGATAAACTAGGACCATCGAGGTAAATTAAAAAATTATCGAGGTTGCTAGCTAACCACATATTGCAATACAACTCATAAAAAAAAAACATTGTAATAGTAGATTATGTCAACAATAAATTAAAATGAAATAAATTGACTTATAAAGTAAAATTATAAACAATTATATAAACTCATATAACCTGACAGTAAGTACCTAAGCTAATTCTGGAGAAAGAACATTTTAAACATTGTCTTGAGTTAATCACAGCGACCAACTATTCTTATCATTTAAGGCGACGATAACCGACTTTTAATGATTTTGCACTGATGATCCCGTCTAAACGAGTAAGGTTAATGATTTGGAAAAATTATGTGTCAAATTAGAGCATTTTCTTAATAACTTAATCTGTGAATATTTTAGATTATGTTTATATTACATAGTGAAATTAATTTGTAAAGTTATGTCTAACGCGGATACAAAACTAAGGATCACGCAAAATCTATCAAGCGTATTTTTCTGAAACCTTCACCATTTTAAAGATAATTTAATTATTGATCTTTTAGTATACGTTTTTTGTTAAAATACCTTTTGTTTTTAGTATAACAAATTAATAATGCGTCTAATTTAGGACAGCGCTCCTTGATGGGCGAGTCCTATTACTGGCTGGACGTACGACGCGTTGCGTGAGCTCAGTACAGAACATGCAAGCTAACCACTCAAGGTCACTGGCATATATCTGCGTCTTAAGTAGTCGTTGATAGAATAGTATGCCTTTGAACAGAGGTTGGATTTTATTTTAGTTTTGAACGCATTAAAAGGCAAAACTAGCAAAGAAAAAGGTAGCTTGTTATAAAAGGTTATACCAAGCCCAACAAATGAGTTATGAACCTTATGAAGCCGGTGAAAGGGAGTACGTAGTTTGTCCTTATTTCTAGTGTTAACATTGTGAATATCACTGCTTTTAGTATATAAGTGTATATTTTGCCTAATATATAACTTGGACGTGGAGCTACGGACACCCGTTATACTAGGTACTTCTAATATTTTTAATATTGTCTATTTTACTTTTTGCCCTCATTGTCGATACTTAATTTGTTCCAAATGCGCTCACTCACGTGGCGCTTTTACAATTACTGAAGTTAAAAAAATAGACAGAAACTCAAAACTCAAAGCATTTATTTCAATTAAACCATTTTACAGGCACTTTTGAACTGTCAAGGAGTCGCTCATGTAGTCAGAAAGTTGAAGCTAGTTTCCCGTTACAAATCGTAGATCTCTATGGAAAAGAAAGGGTAAGAAACTCCATGGACACTCTTATATAAAATAACAGTAATTTTACCAGAGAGCTGTCAAAATGTCTCATAGAGTCTGCGCCACCACTGAAGTCCAGCGGAAAATTCTGGAACTATTTTTCTTTAATGCAATTTGATTCAATGACATAGACGCTAGCGCCGCGCCAAAAGGACTTGAGTGGTGGCACGGACTCTTAACTTCAAAATGATAACGTTTCGAGTTTCCCTGGTATTGCGTCTGGCAGCTAGCAAGGGACGCATAGACTACGGTTCTCGCCCCGCGGGCTACAAGCCCCGTTCATACCCCACATAGCTCCACAATCTGGGCTATAACGCTTTGATATAGTATTCGGAGCTATTTTCAGACAGGAATAATGCTGAGAGTTCGAGAATGTTCGCTGTAATGTGTACTGGGATGGTAACTTAGACTTGGTATTTTGTTTTCGGGTTTATGGATGGTCGTGCGGTTTTTACTAAGAATAGATTGGATTTGTATTAAGTAGGGCTTTCTGGGCTAAACATAACGTAATATCACGGCTGTTTACCCCAAAGGATTAGGCAGAAGTATACAAGTTATAGATCACCCACATTTCGCCAGTTATGTTTCAAAATAAATACCTAGTCATTTATTCAAACTAGGCTGAGAATCAGCACGTTTAATGTCAAAATTACATAAGACAGTCCCCCAAAACGCCCGCCCTACACCACTAGTGTTTTACAGGGAGGAACAAGTGGCGCAACAAACTCCCCAGCAGCACAGCTGTCTGTTATGTTAGAACAACTTTAGGGTCGACGCAAACGAGTCACCAAGCACAGCCACCGGTGGCTGTCGACTCTTGCTGCGCTGTTGAGTACTGCTGTAGCGGGTGAATCTATAAAATAATACACAAAGTCAATCAAACTGCAAGAGAAGTTCTTGATGCGACGCCTGTCTTTTCTTGTTAGTAAAGACATGTTCGGGAAATGGGGGACCGAAATAATGATACGTTAGATGTTACTTATATATATTGACGTTATATTGCATTTGTTAGAGTCCAAAATAAGAACGAAAAGGCTTAGCAAGTAAAGGGATATATAATTATGAGATATTAAGTAAACTGATTTGCAGAAGAAGACACATCCCGTTAGACAATAAGCTGTAGGCTAGCTCTGAGAAAGGTTTAAACGTGTTATCGAAATCAATAAGTAATTTTTAGGTCATGAATTCTATAACAATTGACTTTGCCTAGCCTTTTCCCAACTATGTTGGAGTCGGCTTCCAGTCTCACCGGATGCAGCTGAATATCAGTACTTTACATGGAGCGACTGCCTATCTGACCTCCACAACCTAGTGGCTAGGTAACACGATGTCCCCTGGGTAAGACTGGTTGTCAGACTTTCGGGTTTCTGACGACCCGTAACGACTTTCAAAGATCCACGAATGACATCCGAGACCAACGGCTTAACGTGCTTTCCGAGGCACTGAGGCGTCTTGGTAAGTAAAGATGGTCACCAATCCACAGACCAACCCCGGCAAGCGTAGTTTAACTTGATGGATCGAACCGTGCGGCAGTTATTACTTAGCCACGAGCTCCTCCTCCAGGATAAAATAGTACGCAAAGTAATAAACATAAAATTTAATTATTTGCCATATATGTCAGCTAGCAGACGCCAATCCCATGTAATAGGGGGCGAGCCTATTGCCATCAACTGGGCAGAAAACCAAAGCCCGACTAATACAAATCCAATCCTCCTAGGTCTGTATTTATAACAGTGAAAGCGGTAAAACGTAAATAAACGGTCGATTACGGCTGTATTGCAAATGCCTCCGATAACCGTTAGAGGCAGTTGTGAGACCATAAACTTCAACTAGTTAGTACAATATCCTTATTAGAAGTTATCCAGAACGGGAGCAGTCTTACTTACATAGAAACGCTCTTTGAACATTTACATCCAATCCCTAACATAAAATCACGCCTTGTTTCCGCGAAGGGCTGGGCAGAGGTGTACTATTGAAGAACTTCATATCTAAGCAATTTGGAAACAAAATCCCGTGAACATAGACCACATCTGTTACCGGCCCGGTTCTATAGCGGCCGAGAGTTGCAGGCAGAAATAGTCCTTACGCTGTATAGATATGAAATTCTTCGATGGTACCTTTATTACACACACACTTCGTCAGTTTTGTTTAAGTTCCATTTAACTCGGTGCGCGCCTATTACCATCTTGAGACTTGCTCCTAGCCTTCCAAACAGCAATATATAAGAAATAGGGCGCTGGTCATGTACTGGTCAAGGACACCAGCCCAATGGATATCCATACTATTCCATTCATATGTCCTACTTGACCAGGCTTCCAGGATAACCTGCTCAAAAACCTGAGCAAAACCACAGATGAATACAGATGGAACACTCCGCAAAATCATTTAAATTAAAAGTGACTCTTGCTACGACACAATAAAGTGCAATTCGGGTCGCACAGCGCTAATTACCTTCAGTTACATTCATCTAGAAGTTGCCTCTCTTTCTATCGCGTAACTCTTATATCTTCTGACTATGTTACGCCCACTGAATTCGACGAGTCGAGCCCGCCGCGTAAGTACCTACTTGTAGCTTCATACCTAAAATGTGGACTGAACCATAATATGTATTCATCTGTGGCCAAATGCAAAATACTACCGAAAGGACTGCCTTTTCACTGCGCATACCATAGCCATCCCTAAACGGTCCTACCTAACGCTCAAAATTGTCCGTAGGCACATCAACACGCAAGCCCCGGATCAACCCGGCTTTGGTGGCGGCTCAGGCAGCCGGCACGGCGCCCACCAGCTCTCAGAAGAGGCCACGGTCTGCCAACTCGTTGAAGAAGAAGCGGAGGCCGCCACGACTGAGTAATGTGGACCGGAGTTCCGCGCAGACTAGAGAGGTAAATAATACTGGTTAGGTTATTAAATATCTTTAGAAACATCCCGGCTTGTATCAGGATTCGAATATTTAAATTTGTGCTCCAGTGACGACGGCATATCTACTCAATTATCATGCAGGCTATCAGATCTTATCCAGAGAGAGAGAGAGAAACTGTGAAACAAGAGACAGAGAGTTAACCTTTCTCGGGGTATTTGGCGTCCACCGGCCGAACCCAATAACCTATTTTCAGTAAAAGACAGATCGATGGTAGAGAGTATAATTCTATCTGTCACTGAATGTCATTCCTTAAGATTCCTTTTTTCTTTTCGCTGACAGATTATTGGGACGTTAAAACCATACATAGATGGGATTTTCTATCTCCAGTATGCCAAAACTGGTGATAGATAGGTTATTGGGTTCGGCCCGATAGGATTGCTTTCTTTCCCATCTGCTCTCACAGCAGTTTGCCAGCACATCCAGTTTTTACGTTTTCAGTGAAATCTTTTTAATTTTCCCAAAGAACGCACTCAAAAAGACCTGTTTAATTGCGTAATACACGATCAATTAGAATCTGAATCGTTTTGAAACAGATTGCTACTGCTAATCCATTGCTTAGCATTCTGCTCAACAACGTAAATAACGCAATGAATGTTGTTGAACTGTCAAAATGAAACAAATTAGTCTTAGTCATTTACGAAAATGTGTTGCGCAATTAGATAGCTGATAACTAATCTTCTCGCTTTTTGACCGAGCGAGCGAAGCATCTCTGCTTCAAATCTGGCAAAATTTGCTTTCCTCTGTCAGTTTATTGGTATTCCAGGTCGTATTTTACAACCGATCTGGAAGAAACTTGGTATACAGGTTTTTTGATTTCTTTATCGTCTGGGATTTTTGATTGGGGGGGTACTTCCTCCTCCTTCCTGTTTTTAAAAACAAAAAACATTGTAAATATCCCGTTTTAAATAACTTTTATTGGTAAATTAATTGTTGCAAAAAGGTTTGTGCTAGCATTTGGGACCATAAGACCCTAGTCTCTAAATTACACCTTCCTGTCCAATTAGCTGGTTTTACAGCCCTTCGGACTTAGCATTTGGGACCATAAGACCCTAGTCTGTAAAGTACACCTTCCTGTCCAATAAGCTGGTTTTATAGCCCTTCGGACTTAGCATTTGGTACCATAGGACCCTAGTCTGTAAAGTACACCTTCCTGTCCAATTAGCTGGTTTTACAGCCCTTCGGACTTAGCATTTGGGACCATAAGACCCTAGTCTGTAAAGTACACCTTCCTGTCCAATTAGCTGGTTTTACAGCCCTTCGGACTTAGCATTTGGGACCATAAGACTCTAGTCTGTAAAGTACACCTTCCTGTCCAATAAGCTGGTTTCTGTAAAACCAGCTTATTGGGTCGTCTGGGATTTTTGATTGGGGGGGTACTTCCTCCTCCTTCCTGTTTTTAAAAACAAAAAACATTGTAAATATCCCGTTTTAAATAACTTTTATTGGTAAATTAATTGTTGCAAAAAGGTTTGTGCTAGCATTTGGGACCATAAGACCCTAGTCTCTAAATTACACCTTCCTGTCCAATTAGCTGGTTTTACAGCCCTTCGGAGTTAGCATTTGGGACCATAAGACCCTAGTCTGTAAAGTACACCTTCCTGTCCAATAAGCTGGTTTTACAGCCCTTCGGACTTAGCATTTGGGACCATAAGACCCTAGTCTGTAAAGTAAACCTTCCTGTCCAATTAGCTGGTTTTACAGCCCTTCGGACTTAGCATTTGGGACCATAAGACCCTAGTCTGTAACGTACACCTTCCTGTCCAATACGCTGGTTTTACAGCCCTTCAGACTTAGCATTTGGAGAATAAGAAGCTAGTCTGTAACGTACACCTTCCTGTCCAATAAGCTGGTTTTACAGCCCTTCGGACTTAGCATTTGGGACCATAAGACCCTAGTCTGTAACGTACACCTTCCTGTCCAATAAGCTGGTTTTACAGCCCTTCAGACTTAGCATTTGGAGAATAAGAAGCTAGTCTGTAACGTACACCTTCCTGTCCAATAAGCTGGTTTTACAGCCCTTCGGACTTAGCATTTGGGACCATAAGACCCTAGTCTGTAACGTACACCTTCCTGTCCAATACGCTGGTTTTACAGCCCTTCAGACTTAGCATTTGGAGAATAAGAAGCTAGTCTGTAACGTACACCTTCCTGTCCAATAAGCTGGTTTTACAGCCCTTCGGACTTAGCATTTGGGACCATAAGACCCTAGTCTGTAAAGTACACCTTCCTGTCCAATAAGCTGGTTTTACAGCCCTTCGGACTTAGCATTTGGGACCATAAGACCCTAGTCTGTAACGTACACCTTCCTGTCCAATACGCTGGTTTTACAGCCCTTCGGACTTAGCATTTGGGACCATAAGACCCTAGTCTGTAACGTACACCTTCCTGTCCAATACGCTGGTTTTACAGCCCTTCAGACTTAGCATTTGGAGAATAAGAAGCTAGTCTGTAACGTACACCTTCCTGTCCAATAAGCTGGTTTTACAGCCCTTCGGACTTAGCATTTGGGACCATAAGACCCTAGTCTGTAACGTACACCTTCCTGTCCAATAAGCTGGTTTTACAGCCCTTCAGACTTAGCATTTGGAGAATAAGAAGCTAGTCTGTAACGTACACCTTCCTGTCCAATAAGCTGGTTTTACAGCCCTTCGGACTTAGCATTTGGGACCATAAGACCCTAGTCTGTAACGTACCTACACCTTCCTGTCCAATACGCTGGTTTTACAGCCCTTCAGACTTAGCATTTGGAGAATAAGAAGCTAGTCTGTAACGTACACCTTCCTGTCCAATAAGCTGGTTTTACAGCCCTTCGGACTTAGCATTTGGGACCATAAGACCCTAGTCTGTAAAGTACACCTTCCTGTCCAATAAGCTGGTTTTACAGCCCTTCGGACTTAGCATTTGGGACCATAAGACCCTAGTCTGTAACGTACACCTTCCTGTCCAATACGCTGGTTTTACAGCCCTTCAGACTTAGCATTTGGAGAATAAGACCCTAGTCTGTAACGTACACCTTCCTGTCCAATAAGCTGGTTTTACAGCCCTTCAGACTTAGCATTTGGAGAATAAGAAGCTAGTCTGTAACGTACACCTTCCTGTCCAATAAGCTGGTTTTACAGCCCTTCGGACTTAGCATTTGGGACCATAAGACCCTAGTCTGTAACGTACACCTTCCTGTCCAATACGCTGGTTTTACAGCCCTTCAGACTTAGCATTTGGAGAATAAGAAGCTAGTCTGTAACGTACACCTTCCTGTCCAATAAGCTGGTTTTACAGCCCTTCGGACTTAGCATTTGGGACCATAAGACCCTAGTCTGTAAAGTACACCTTCCTGTCCAATAAGCTGGTTTTACAGCCCTTCGGACTTAGCATTTGGGACCATAAGACCCTAGTCTGTAACGTACACCTTCCTGTCCAATACGCTGGTTTTACAGCCCTTCAGACTTAGCATTTGGAGAATAAGAAGCTAGTCTGTAACGTACACCTTCCTGTCCAATAAGCTGGTTTTACAGCCCTTCGGACTTAGCATTTGGGACCATAAGACCCTAGTCTGTAACGTACACCTTCCTGTCCAATAAGCTGGTTTTACAGCCCTTCAGACTTAGCATTTGGAGAATAAGAAGCTAGTCTGTAACGTACACCTTCCTGTCCAATAAGCTGGTTTTACAGCCCTTCAGACTTAGCATTTGGAGAATAAGAAGCTAGTCTGTAACGTACACCTTCCTGTCCAATAAGCTGGTTTTACAGCCCTTCGGACTTAGCATTTGGGACCATAAGACCCTAGTCTGTAACGTACACCTTCCTGTCCAATTTTAAAACTCCGAAGACAAATATTGTAGCAGAGATCTGATTAAAATGCCCTACTTTCGCACACTTCTCATCTTTACAACTAACACGTTTCTCATTAGGTTCTTTTTTTGATTGTATCCGATTTACGTATCACTAATACCGTTAGCATCACTTTGTCGTCCAGATCAGTTCAAGTGCTTACTATCAATTGAATATACAGTAAGTCGTTTGTCATCAGGTGACTGTGAGTGGCGTAACTGTAGTTATTACTGAATACAAGCCGAAGAAATCTGTTTCGAGCAGTTCCAGTGACGTCGAGTCTTCGAATGATACGAGACCCTGATCTTCACCAACGTTGGGTCTCACACCAACGACGCCGGTAAAGTGAATGGACTTTGAAAATAGAAGTAGCAGTGTTTTGTTTTCCAGATTTTAATTTGTATTCCTTCCTTCGAAATATTTATCAAGAATTCTCTTCGTATGTTGTAGTTGGATTTGTATTGTATTGTATTTGTATATTCCAGATTGTAATGTAGATTTGGTGTATTAGTTTTGGTTGTAAAAAATGTATCGTCATGCAGTGTCTACATTGAGCAGTTGAGTAAGCTCAAACGCATAAATCGTCTGAGTATAACATCTTTAGGTTTAAGTTTAATTTTGTTTTACAATCGTTACGAAAAAGTGATCACAGTAGTTATGTAAGTATAGTTGGCTGAAATCGCTTTTGGAACTCGTAAACTAAGCTTTACTTAATGCCATTAAATATCTTGAAAACTATAACTTATTTTAGATGTAGGTATTATTTTCATTGATAAAAAATTGTAAAGGTTTGATGTAAATATGATGAAGAGACCAGCGGTCACTGCCAAACGATGAAATGTAAATAAAATTGAAGATGTGGCGGTATTTAGTAGTGATTTTGAATATTTTCTTAATACAAGAGTCGGGAGTTCGTTTTAAATGATTTAGGGTCTGCTTAGACGTCGGATTAATTCGAACGCATCCTGACGTAAGACACTGTATAAGCTAAGTAGAAGTTGCTTTAGTATGTAATTTTTCTTTAAATGTCAGGACGTAATTGTGCAAATTGTCCCTATATTTGGCTACATACAAGTATAAGGAGTTTTCAAATAAATCAGAACTCAGTTTTATAAATGTTTGGAAAGAGTATGAAGATGCCTTAAAACTAAAATGAAGTAATATAAAAGTGATATAAAAAGTTTAATTTTATAAAATACATATTAGAAATTGATTCAATGAACGCACAAAATACGTTTAATGATTGGACAAGCAATAATATTTTTATAACTAAAACTGTTAGCAAACGACTTATGATTACATCGCAGTAACACCCCGGCTTCCGAAAAATTTTATCTATTAATAAATGATGGATTTGCGACCTCGTAAATGCTTTATCTTTATAAATCTCTTTATATAATATCTTTATAAATTAAATATATAATCTTTATATTTGTCACTTGCACGTCATAAAACGACAAGGTCTATTTGTCTATGACAGTTGATAGTTTCAACCGTAGTGAAGTTTCAATTTAGTGGGAATTGTTGTAAATGTCGTTAAACTTTTAAAGGTTCATGCACCGTCAGTCACGTCAACGTCAAGTCGCCGATCAGTCACGTCACTAACGGCACGTCTCAGCCGACGTCGCGTCACCGGCAAGTCAAAACTTGTATTGCTACGAACGAAACATGGATATAGATTTGAAACCGACGCGTTGCTATGACTGACTATCAGCACTCTTAGCATGACCACAATAGAAACGGGTTTTGTCGACGGAAGAATAGACAAAATTACAGATAAACAATCACAATCTGTCATTTTATCTATTCTTCCGTCGACAAAACCCGTAGATAACCCATTTCTATGGTTGTCATGCCACGCGTGCTGCTCGCCCGTCCCTAAAATTGACGTGACCGATCGGCGACCTGACGTTGACGTGACTGACGTGTGGGCATGCATGAACCTTTATGCTGTGATTGGCTGACTGAAATAAAAAAAGCCAATCAAATGACACACTTACATGAGTTTTACAATGTGTTAACTGTTTATTGCGTTGCTTAGTTTTTCGGAAACCGAGTGTAATTACCTATGATACAAAATAATACATAGATCTACGAACGATAGTATCAAGTTGAACGTAGAAACACGTTAGTCAGATCCACGGGGGTATCGCTAGTTATGCACATAATAATAAATGATGTTATTGCTGGAATTCTAAAGAATTTGAATCCGGTAATTGTTGGTTACGCGACGGATGGTCATCCTGAGATTTTCATCAACCTGACGTAATGATTGCAATAGTAGTGTTTATGTTATCAAGCGTAACGTTAGTACACGCAGCAATATAGATTAGTGTGCAGGCTGACAATGATCATCTTTGTAGTGTCTTGTCCACTCTGAAATGACACGCCCCACTACCACATTTACGTACACGGTATTGCGGTAGTGGGCGCGTCATTTTCGACAGGAATCAAAGTCGGCCATAGAATTGCTTTACCACGAGGGTGAATGTTACTTGGACGTCTTAAAATGATATTCGTCTATTTTTGCTTACAAAACCAAACCGAGCCAAGCCATAGGTAGTCAAACGCAAAGCATTTATTTAGATTAAACCAGTACCTAAGCGACTGAGCTCTGCTCGGGTGAAAATAGAGAAAATTAATTTTCCCAGATATGCTACCTAGCCAGATCGATTTTTCGCCCCCGTAAATACCTATATTGCAACTTTCATCGAAATCGTTAGAGGCTGTTTTTGAGAACGTGATTGCAAATAAACACAATGATCACGTTCTATACAAATATTGCTCATTTAATAGTATAGGATAGGATTTACAGGCACTTTTTAACTGTCAAGGAGTTGTTCAGTTAGAAAATTGAATCTAATTGCCCGTTCCAAAACGTAGATCTCTATGGGAAAGAAAAAGGCAAGAAATTCCATGGATACTGTTCTAAATGTTGTTTCTATGGTGAGAGCTATATCTATTTTAGGAATTGTTGTCAAACGTAGTAAAGCAATTACGAAGTCGACTATACATACAACTGTCATAGATATTGTTTTAGTTATAACGTAAGAATCTCCAAGAACATTGGTTCCTAAAGAATTGAAGAAAAAAAAGTATCTTTTTGTTGCACGTGGCCGACAAAACATGCTAGTTTTAAGTCAACTCAAATGTTGCTAGCCTGCATACTAATCTCTTTTGCTTATTTTACTATGGCAGCAATGTGACAGCTTCGTATAGTAATTGTCGAAAGAATGTCCGATGAGAATAAATGAAATTGAAATGAAACTTGTGAAATTGTATCGTATTAAAAAGAGAGATTTATTGATGACCCTGTATATAATCAATCTCTTCCATATCATAATTATTTACCTATACCTTAAAGAATCCAGAATTTCTTCCGTGACTAAGCCGGATCCATAGTTCCTGTTTTGGCTCGTTGGAATCGTAGTCCTATCTAGTTTAGTCTAGTAGTTAAGTAGAAAAAAAAATCTGCTCAACAACGTAAATAACGCAATGAATGTTGTTGAACTGTCAAAATGAAACAGATTAGTCGTAATCGTTTACGAAAATGTGGTTACGTAATCAGGGTACTGGTCTTGAATAACCTAGATGACTAAAGTCTTATCAACCAGGTATTATCGACTTAGGGCTGAAACCCACCAATGAAACTGAACGCGATCAGCATTTCTAAAACGCGTTCAAGAGCTGTCAGTGTCAAAATTCTTATGGAATATTGTACACTGACAGCTCTTGAACGCGTTCAATTTAAATTAGTGAAATCCGCACTAAGGACCGTTTAAAGTCCGCATAGACAGCGAGCAAAGGGCTGCCAGAATATATAGCATAATCATATTCAGCCTTTAATGTTCTCACTGCTAAGATACAGGCCTCCTCTCTTCGAAAGGGTGTGAAGTGGGCTGTAATCTACCACGCGGGCCCAGTGCGGGTTTGTCACATGTCTTTGAAGTTTTGGTTCTAGGACATGCCGGTTCCCTCACGATGTTTGCCTTCACCGTTTTGAGAGTCCAGATTGTAAAATTGGATACAAAATCCGTATAACTTGGTCATCTTATGTGATTGCCTTGTATAATTTATTATTATTATTTACCGGTTCATAACTGGAACTGGTTTAAAAAAAAAAAAAAATGATTTTGTCTAATTTCTGGGACCCAGCGGTAAAATATAATATAAGTTAGCTCTACTGGCAGCCTAGCTATGTTCTAGAATTGGTCTTCGTAAATGTTCTGATCGCAAGCGTCAATATTTGCATAGTTATCTAAAAACTTGACGCGTGGATGCCGTCAATGCGGGTTCTCGTAGACCTTATAAGCACGAGCGGTTCTTGACGAGCTATTTTTTTTTTAAACCAAAAAAATCTGTATTTGATAACAAACTCTCGAGCGAATAGGGCGCTCAAATTATTCTAAATCTAATGCACTATGTTACGACCTAAATGTAAGGGGACATTGGATTCCTACGATTCGTAAAAAAATGTTTAAGATACATACGTACTTACATGCGACATCTAAAGCGCCTTATTCACCATCCATCTTGCTGTACGTCCCGCCAAGGCCACGCACGATGCACGACGCAAAACGACAGTGAATAGTCTTGACGTACGTAAATTAATAATAATAATTGACGTACGTCGAGACTATTGACTGTACCTATACGCAAAACGACAGTGAATAGTCTTGACGTACGTAAATTAATAATAATAATTGACGTACGTCGAGACTATTGACTGTACCTATACGCAAAACGACAGTGAATAGTCTTGTCGTACGTAAATTAATAATAATAATTGACGTACGTCGAGACTATTGACTGTACCTATACGCAAAACGACAGTGAATAGTCTTGTCGTACGTACATTAATAATAATAATTGACGTACGTCGAGACTATTGACTGTACCTATACGCAAAACGACAGTGAATAGTCTTGACGTACGTAAATTAATAATAATAATTGACGTACGTCGAGACTATTCACTAGGCCTTGGCGGGACGTACAGCGAGATGGATGGTGAATAAGACGCTTTAGTGCTCGAGAAGCCTGTACTCTTACCTAATCATTAACAATAATCTGTGGTTCTTCCCTGCAGTCTAAATTAATTCCTTGTAATCTAAATGAATGAAAGATGCGTTTATAAGACCTTATTTATAGTTTACGAATCCCACAACTTCAGTAAGTTACCAAAAACATTAGCGGCCCTATCATTGTGTTCCAAGCATTGACTAAGTATTTATTCTAGCTTTAAGTTAATATTAAGTAGTGTCCACTCTAAACCCGCGTCCTATTCAAAAGCAATCGTCGCGCGAAAACGCGATCGTGTATGTCACTTTTGTTCGAAAAACCGGAAAGCGCCCTCTGTCGGCACGAGCACGCGTTCAGGTTCACCGAACAAAAAGTGACTTAGCCCACGTTCGCTCGGACGTAAAAATATTCCAGCGGGATTTCATCGCGCACTAGATTTTCAACTCTCGGTGTTGAGCTGAGCGTTGAGAATCCAACGCGCTGGGACGCACTCTCGTACCAGCACGTTGTAAAAACACACTGTTGGATTTTCAACTCTCGGCGCTAAGCAGAGCGTAAAAACCCAGTGCACGAAAAAAAATCACGGCAGGAAAAATCGCCTGTGCGAACCTTTGCTTAGAGACGCGACGGTCGCGTATGAATCGCGTGACGATCGCTTTTAAGACGCGGCCTTAAGCCTCATATACACAGAACAATTTTATTGCCCGTTGCAAAACGAATAAAAGTTGTACCTGCTAAACAGTATTTCGATGGAGCAATATTTGATTGCCCCATCGACCCCATCGGTCCAGATGACCGATGGGGCCGAAAGGTTCTGGAGTGGCGACCGCGTACCGGAAGACGTAGCTTTGGAAGCCCTCCCACAAGGTTAACCGATGACCTTGTGAAGGCCGCAGGAATCCGCTGGATGCGGGATGTACAGAACCGGTCGAAGTGGCGGTGCTTGGGGGAGGTCTATGTCCAGCAGTGGACGTCTTTCGGCTGAAATGATGATGATGAATATTTGATATTGCTTTCAATGATTGTTTTTAATGAGCAATAAAATTGCTCAGTGTTAATGAAATTCAATTTTGACAATACAATCTACGTGTATGTTCGCTGTAATGTAAAATATTTTTATTGTTTATTTATTTTGATAATATTTTTAAGAAATGTAATCAGAACGTGGTAAGAGTTGTAGAGCAGTTTTCCATAGAATTAGAAAAGAAAAGAAATTAGCGCACACAAATTATTTTTGAAGGATTTTATCGAACATGTTATCTTGAAATAATAAAGAAGAGAAAGAAAAATTGTGTATTCTGCATAAATAAGATGCTCATAATAAAAATTAACCAAAACCATAGTATTCGAAAAATTATAAAAAAGATATATTTAAAAAAAAGTTTAAAGTTACATAATATTGTCTATTGCTTGATGTCAGGATAGGTCACAAATTTGTAATGGTAATTTCAAGACCATAGACAATACACATTGAGTTTCTACTTATCTTGAGTAGGAAGTGTTCATTCTTACGAGAATGAATAAATGCAGTAAAGATTGTTTGTGCATTTCTGGCTACAGTCTGTGACTTATTTGCCAAGAGTAATTAATTCTTATCACGTCTAGATGATGAAATTATTGCCAATAACGAACTATCTAGAATTCCAATCAATTCCATTCAAACTGCAGGTTCAAGAGTCCAAAGTAACAACCTACTTTAGAGCGATATTTTTGATTCAAGAGTAAATACTGTATCCTGGAACGATGTCCTAGCACACCATGATAATTATGTAATCTTAGGCCCACTTGCACCACAAATAATAAGATGCATTTAGCGCTAAATTTATTTAAGGGTACACACACTGGCGATTTGCGAGCGTGTTTCCAGTGAGGCGATTGCGTGTACGCAATGTGTTCGCCGCGTTTGTGTAATGAGAGCGATTGACGTCAGTGTAAAAGAGAGAGCGAGACAAGCGATTGTAAAACATAGTGAATACGTGGAGAAGTCGCGTAGTCGCAGCTACTTCGCTTCGCACCCGCGGAGAGCACGTTCACAAATCGCTTCGCTGGAAACACGCTGGCAAATTGTCAGTGTGATAACGCTATTAGGTCCACTTGCACCACAAATCATGAAATGGATTTAGCGCTAAACGAATTCAAAACATCTTGCTATTTCTGTCAATGACGGAGCCAGAATAATGTTTATTTTGCGGAGTTAACCATCTGTATTTATGTGTTTTAGTATGAAATCTGTCAGTTTTGAAAAGGGATACGTGCTTGAGCATCGTTCTACAGTTTCGTAGTGATTCCTTTAAAGATGTAATCGTATGTGTGCGCTAGGTCTTACAAATGCGAATTCACCGCATTGTACAGACGCCAGCAGGTCAACCTACCCAAAACTGTCAAATTTTCCCAATCAACTTTGAACCTTATGCTTTAATGATAAAGTTGAAAATCTATTAAAGAAATTTGACAGATTGTAGTAGGTTGATGTGCTGGCGTCTGTACCTCTTTATGTACACCTCGAGGCCATGGACTTAGTACTAGTTAGTCCATTTTACTCCCAACTAATTAAAACGCTAGATATTCCATTCTGATAAAAACGCCGTTAAAAGTATTAGTAGAAATTCGAAGCGAAAATGTTGCCACGCGAGAAAAATGTTTTGCGAACAATTTTTGTTCGTTATTTTTTATACGAAATCTGATGAATTAAAAACAAAGCAATTGACAGAAAACTCGCAATTTTTATTTTTAAAATTTAATAATGAATTAAAATGTAATATTGTTAGTATTAAAACAGGCGCATGTAAAATTTTGTAATTAGATACATTTGTATGCATTTGTAAGTTTTTATAATGAAATAGAATCAGGACTTCCTAATATTTCTTCCTACATAGCGTAATAGGGTCGTTGGGAAATGTCAGAATCATCACTGCCCTATTGCGAAAAGGAGATGGCTCGATATACATGCTGTATATCTCCGTCTTTTTTTCGCAGTGATTCAATGATCACGTTGATATTTCCCTACACGGCCTCTGGTTTAGAAAATGTACAGATTAAGTTATATTCACATAGTAACGTCGCAGAATTATTGTAGAATTCATTGCCCAAAGCTGTTTAATTTTAAAATATTTTATTAAGCGGATTTGTAAAGGGTCTTCCAAATTACTGCAGTACGATTTTTATAAGCTTTATATACTCAAACTCGTGAAAACTTTCAGAAAGCTTTGATAATCATTCAAATGATATACACTTATATAAATACGCTGCCAGTTAGGAGACTGCCAGCGTTTCAATCTAAGTGTATAGATGCCAAAATATCGAGTAACGGTCCTTCATTACTCGATATTTTGGCATCTGAGTTTGAGAGAATTTCTAAAATCAGAAAATCGGCAATCCATAATCGTACGATATTATCGAATCAATATCGTTGTATTGATTCGATAATATCATCATCATCAAATTCGATACAGTACGACCGATGAATCATGGCCGGTCCGAACTTTGCGAAGAAGACTGCGCAATAACATTTTTTAGGAACTAAATGGTGACATGAGGCTAGTGTGAGTGAGTGAACATGCGCGAAAGTTCGGAGAGCCTATGTTCAGACCGGCCATTATTCGTCGGCCGTGTTGCATAATCGTAAATCGTACAAGATTATCGTACCTTTACTTCAATCCGTATGTCCTCAATACCTCTGACCACAAGTTCTTCCTATGAATTCCATTGTAGTTTCTAATGCTATTGAATCTCAAAATTGGGCGAGATGCACTGTTTACAATGACTCTGTGACGAATCAATATTTATTCCGTGAAATGACATCTATGCGTGTGTCAATGGGTAGCGGTAACACCTTTACAATACGTAACGATGCAGACTTAAGGAGGACTTGTGTAAGGCCGCATTCATGTACAAATCTGGTAAGCGGCTCCGGTTGTCAACGTTGGTCGGTGCAGGCAGTTGATACTTTTTGCCAAATCAGCGCGAACTAGCCGGCGCCAACTAATTCAGATAGGAACTTGTTGGCGCTTATCAAACGCCATATCTGCGCGTGCGGCTACTAGCGTTCTACATGAATACACTCTATGAGCGTCATCACACTGACAATTTGACAGTGTCAGGGGATTCTATCCCCTTGGATACTTGTGGCTTCTCGCGAATACCCGATTTTACATATTTTGTGGTGAAAAACTGTCTATAAAAGTCAAGTCAAGTAGGGGATTCAGAAAACTATGTTAAAACAATTGGTTCCTATAATAGACCCTTCGAGTTTTTATGAGTTTGAAACTGACCCCTTTTACCATCCTATAAGGACCTGTTTCCCTTAAGTCTGCAACGCTACAACTTCTAGATTTAGCGTATTTGTTTCGGGTAAGGTGGTTGTAAAAATTTGTTTGTTGTTTGATCTTCATTACAAATAGATAAATAATTTAATTTAATTTTAGTGTTAGGCGTGTGATTCCTATTGAGACTAGGTATGAACGATTGCCCTTTTTAATTATTAATAATTGCTAAATTATAGTCTTATTTATTCTAAACGCTATGATTTATAGTTATAATTTATCATCTGTGGAGGACTCTGTGACATTACGATAGTGTTGCAAGTAATAAAAATAATATTTTTGTACGTTGTCTATGATGGACAGAGTCCCGCTTGTCTATGGTACGGCTAAATGTTAACTTAATGTGTAACGTAGAGCTAAATGTTAATTATTTTTAAGTTCTATATCAATGTACTGTATTGTATATAAAGAAGGTGGAAAAGTATTTCTGAGTTTTATTATAATAGCAACCCTACTGAAATGTAAATTTATAAGTAGATATTTAGATTTGCTGTTAATTACACACAACTTTAATGAACAAAATTACTCATTACGTTAAAAAAAATCTTTCCAAAACGATATTTCTGTCTCGTACAGAAAGAAACGCGATGTATAAATCATAAAAATATTTTTATGGTAACACTACACCGCTATAAGCCGCCATGTTGGATTTTATGTGACGTCATATACCATTACCCGCGGAACAGCATGAAGCTTCCAGCGGTACCTCGTTTGTCAAAATACGACAAGCAGTTTAGGAGTTAAGAGGGAACAGATGAACTAACCTGTTAAAATCATAACCCTCCTTAGGCTTTGCTGTAGTCGGGTAAATAGTGACCACTGTTAAGAAAAATTATGTATAATAAAAAAGATGAGTTCTTTTAAAGTTCACATAACACAAATAGATTTCTCATACTAAATCGGAGAAATAACAGATACCTATGATCCTACAAGGACAAGTTATTTTCTTAACAGCATTTAACTTAGGGTCCGAACACGTCCCACAACTACACCATGACAGCACGTGGACGGGCTCTAATTTGTATGAAAATGAATAGTTTATTTACATGGACCACATTTGGCCGTCAAATTCACCCGATCACAACGCAACCACCAGCGAGACCTCGCACTAGCGGCCGGCCAGATTGCAAACACGACGTTGTGTCGACCATTTGATTTAATTTTGTAGTTACCACAACGCAAAGCTGCAAGAAGCAGCTGCAGCGACATAATTCACACGTAACCACGGCTTGCCCACATTTTGTCGCTGCGATGTGGTGTGGTTGTGGTACGTCAGTAAGTGTGATCGGGCCCTTTTCTAACCAGCATATAACACGACTTGTCACCGGCATCGGCAGCTTCAAAACACAATACAGTGACAAGGTATCGTTAATTAATCAAAATACTTCTAAAGGTTTCGAATAAAAAGAAGATAACTGGCGACGTTGGCAACCCTAAGCGGCGGCGGCGCGGCGCGGCGCGTTTGAAGTGAACGTGCGGCTTTTTGTAGCGAGTGTGGCATCTACTTATGGTTGACAGATTGAGATTATACAACGTACGGTGAGTTAAGGTGCACAGTTACAATAATTATTGCTTGACAAGCCGTGCCCCGATGGGGTTTCCCATGGGTAAAAATTATGAACTTCCATACAACTTTCAGCCCCTACTTTTAAACCGGGGATGAATATTCAAAAATCCTTCATTATTGTATAAAATTTCAAGCTTCCAGACCCAGCGGTTTAGGCTGTAGGTAGGTATTTTATGTGTCAGTGAAATTAAGATTTTTATTAAGAGCGTTTATCCAAAAAACTTGGCAACGTCGCAAATAGCTGTCAAATATTAACCTGTTTTGATCAATTTGGCAATATTACTATATGGAAATAAGAAATATGGCTAACTAGTGAACTAGAATATTAATAATGAATTGCAATTAAAACACTGTATTTGATGTTGTAAGCGTTTTAGGTGTAAAAAAGGCATTTGGAAAGTTTTTTTCACATCTAAAACTAAATATTCGGTATTACGATATTTATTATTGCAATACATAATCAATATTTTAGTGCACTAGTTAGCCATATTTCTTTTTTCCATATACAGTAATATTGCCAAATTAATGAAAACAGCGAAATATTTGACAGGTATTTCAGACGTTGCCCACTTTGGGTGCATTCCGAGTTACGCTGTAATCGATTTGAGCGCGCTAACTCCTGTACCGAATTAACGTGGGCGCGATAACGTGTGTCTTGAATCGTCATAGATGACGTCATGACATGCGCCATCTTGCGATAACGCCGACCATGTCTTTTACTAATATCACCGTGAGCACTGTCAAAAATGACAGTTGTGCTGTTTTGTTTTGACTCGCATCCTATCTTTAAACTAACGTGGTATTTTCGAAATTGTGCTTCTGGCTACCGTTCGCCACCTAACCAAAAAAGAAGAAGAAAATTGTGGTTTAAACACAAAGAAATATGATATGCAAGTTTTGACGTTGAGCGAGTACTGTGAGTGCGTTCACGAGCGTTCCGAATTGTTGACAGCCCTCAGCTGTCATAATCTCGTGATATCTTAATCGGAACGCCAATTATCGATTTCAGCGCTGTGAGCGATTATGTTCTAATTCGGAAAGCGGTCTTTCTGTATTTAAACGCTCATAAGTAGTTCAGTTAGATGTCGAATTCTTGGATACGTAGGTGTCCTGTCCCGACCATTGTGTCCAAGTTGGCAATGGATGGGTGTGAACGGTGGCACAATAATTGATATTTTGAATAGAGAAAAACTGGGAATGTGAGTTGTGCAGGTAAATACGCTTGCAATTGGAGTGTTGTTGTGCTTTCAATAGTGCAACAGGGTTGGGATCTTTCCTTAAGCTTGGCGGTTCACGCCTAAAGACGCTGCGGATTTCTGAATTTTTTCATGGTTCTATTCACACAAATATGGCTTACAACTACTTACAAGTGATTTTGGTTTAGTCCATCTAGTTCTATGATAACAGAAATTGTATGAAATATTGTATTTTTTTTTACCTCATCGGTTGACCTCTTGGCCTGCATCTCACCTGATGGTAAATGGAACACAGGAACTAAATCAATTCCGAAACACAACACTTGCCCCGCAACCCTCTGGTTGTCGCAGCGGGCAATTACACCCCCTCGACCCTCAGTCGTCTTCGCCGTCCTAGGCACATCCTCTCAGATCCCGATGACCCCACCACACTCCTCCAGGAGAACAGTAGGGCGACCAGCACAGTGAAACAACACACTCGACACCTTCCGACCTCGCCGCAGAGGTCCTCCGCGATCTTACCGAGTAAATATTACTCCCCCCCGACCCTTGCCCAATGAACCGCCAGCCCGTGCCGCAGCTGAGCGCGTAGCTTTAAATTCCCCCGATAATAATAATGATCTATCCTTGATCCAGCCTGTCCCGTCTTGCTATCCTCCCCCCAGCGACGCCCTAAGCCAAGGTTCGTACCCCACAAGGGGTGCCCTTAGCGAGCGCTCGCCTAGTTTTTATTTAGAATAGTTTTATATGCTCCTGGCTGAAGGCTCTTAGTATAGAAGCTAAAGGCAGTCACAGGAAAGTCCGGTTAAGCAGCCATGACCTTAGTAGTCACTTGCGAGATGACATAGTCTAAAAAAAAAAAGAAACAACAACGCTGTTAACATTGTAGTTATGGCGACAGATTTAGTCCACGCAGTTTCTGTTGAGAATTTGAAGTTTGAAACGACTGTTTTTCTCAGTAGCAGCCCGTTATCCTTGTTCTGAAATAAGGAGTGTCGAAGAATAAAAGGACCTGTCTTTTAAACAATTTACTATCGCCAATCAAAAAACTTATTTCTAAACTTCTAAAGGATGCACTATAACGCAGTAAACGTTTCATACCAAGCGTGCATCGCTTCATACGTCATGCCGTATCGGTCTTGTGTGCCCAAGTACACTAGTAGGTACCACCGAGATTTCACAACTATTTGCGAAAAAAAAAACGAATGCTGTGCTGTGTTTCAAACATTAAAACTGTGCTCTATCCAAACTAGATACCTAGCTGTTTGAATCTAAATAAGTGTAGGTATAATCTATGGTTTGAACAGTGCTATCTGACTTGGTAGTGTCAATGTCAAAGTCATCAATTTATCATAGATAAAAGAGCTTTAGTTATAATTAGCTTTTGCCCGCGGTTTCGATCGCGTGGGTGTCGGAAAATATCCCACGGGAACGTACCTACTAGGTCTACCGGGGTTTTCATATAACTCTACCTATTGGTTTACTCGGCGAGCGCCAATAAGCTCCCAATCGGCATGATTTTATCCGACATTCAACAATCGTCATCATTTAATTTTACAATGTTTGTAAATATGTGAGCACCATGCATCTATCACATAATTAACTTATCTGTCATTGCTTCATTTCTCATTTCATTTTACTTATCGTGGTATAGTAATCTTATTCTAGGTGCATCGTCTTCACATATAATTAATATATACCTAATTAATGTATACAAGATATTGTGAAAAAATTTTAAAAGAGTAGCGGTGGAGTTTCTTGCCCATTCTTCTCCTATTCCTTTATGTGCCTAATTGAAATAAATAATTTGACTTTGACATATTTCAGCCAATTTACACAAAACCGTAATGAATTATACGCTTGAACCTTCCTCATGAATCACTCCGTCCATTGGTGAAAACCGTTTGAAAATCTGTTCGGTACTTTTTGAGTTTCGACAGACAGACAGTCGCGGCGGGGGGCGACTTTGTTTTTAATAAGTAGTGATACCAAAAACTTCTTGATATTTTCTAATTTGACATAAGGTACGTACCTATACTATATAGGTACCTATACACGTAAAGGTACGTGTCTTGCAGACTGCTTGGCTAAAAGAAAAGTTCTTACTTGAAAGAATAGTTTTTCAAAATTAAATCATAATAATTACTGTAAGTAGCTCTATACCTACCTAAATGCCCCATCCAAGCTATTTAGGTAGGTTAGTTAAAGATCTAGATTCTGGAATATAGATACCTAAACAAATCAATCATGTTCTTGAGACTCCATCTGTTAGACTTGGCCATCAGCAACAAAAATACTCTAGCACTTATTGCGAAATTTTCTTCCCTAAGTTATTATTACAACCTTGCGGGGACTATTCTTGCGACGTCTGTCTGAATACCTACCTGAGACTACCGAATACCTTGTAAGGACTGTCTATATCGGTGCGGGATTCCTTTCGCATTCTCAGCCTCCAGACAATACAGTATGCTGTAGGTAAGTACAGCCGTACAGCCGTCTAGCTGCATACAGCTATTCAGCGGTTTACAGCTACTATGAGGTAGATGCAGTGGCTTGTATGTATCTACAGTTTGTGGTTTATTAATTAAGAATCGCTTGGAAGAAATGATCACACTCGGAGTTCAAACTTTCATCTTTCATCTAGTTGTAGCGTTTTGACAAACTTAAACTCGATGATATCATCAAACATAAACTGCCCACCTGGTGTGGTATGACAATAGTGTGACATTCAATGAAAACCCCAAAATTTAATCGGAAAATTCCTAGCTTGATAAGTACCTACAGCATTGATGATATATTACCCCAATCAATGACACTACGAGAGCCATCGTTGCGAAGGGATGCCCGCAAGGGGGAGTCCTCTCGCCTCTCCTATGGAACCTGGTAGTAGACAGCCTCATCAAAACACTCAACGACAAAGGTTATTTCACCGTAGGCTACGCTGACGACATAACCATAATAATTAACGGCACCCACGAAAACACTCTATGCAACCTCATGCGTCATGCCCTGAAAATAGTAGAGGAATGGTGCAACAAACACCAACTCTCAGTAAACCCTACAAAAACCGAACTGGTTCTCTTTACGAGGAAGAGGAAACTGACAACACTACAACTGCCACGATTCTTCGGAACAACCCTAAGCCTCTCAACTGAAACCAAATACCTGGGCATCTATCTGGACAAACAACTGAACTGGGCAAAACACACGAACTATATCACCACAAAAGCCAGCATATCTCTGTGGCAGTGCAAACGACTGCTTGGCCGGAATTGGGGAATCAGCCCCAAGGTCACCCACTGGCTATACACCACAGTTATCCGACCGATTATCACATACGGCTCACTGGTCTGGTGGCCCAGGACAGACCGGTGCACAGCCCAAAAAGATCTCGAAAAACTACAGCGGTTTGCTTGCGTCGCAATCACTGGTAGTATGAGAACTGCACCCACCGCCGCCCTACAGGCAATGCTGGGACTGCCACCTCTGCACCTCATCGTGCGGGAGGAGGCGGCCCTGGCCACCTTTAGGCTCCATTTAACAGGAACCCTATGCAACGACTCCAGAGTTAAGCACATACGCACTCAGGTACCGGAGTCGGAGTTTTCTCACATGACCTCAACATAAATATATCCAGACCGCTGGGAATGTTCAACACCGTCTATCAGGCGGAGTGTGTGGGCATCATACAAGCGGTCCACGCCCTAGAAGCCAGGAGGGTTACGGACAGCCACATACGCATACTCTCCGACAGCGCCTCAGTTCTCCAATCCTTACGGAAGAAATATACTACCTCGAAGCTAACACTAGAATGTCACGATGCACTAGAACAAATAACGGTATCTAGCCGCAACACGGTGACACTGCAATGGATAAAAGGACACAGCGGATCGCTAGGTAACGATGCGGCTGACGAACTTGCTAGACGTGAATCCAGCACGGCAGTCTGCGGACCCGAGCCTATCGTACCCATACCCTTCAACCAAATACGCAGGTGGCTGCAGAAGTTCACCCACACACAAGCGGAACGTTGGTGGACCTCGACACCAGGTTGCAGGCAGTCAAAGGAGGCTATGCCATCTTTGGACAGCAGGCTGACCAGGCGTTTGCTACGCCTGGACAGGAACGGCCTGCGCCTGGTGACGGGGACCATCACGGGACACTGTTCGCTAAACAAGCACTTCCATACAATAGGCATAACGGACAGTCCTCTGTGCAGGGCGTGCATGGAGGCTGAGGAGACCGTTGCGCACGTGCTCTTCGAATGTACGGGCGTCACCCAGATTAGAACAGAAACCCTCGGGTCACCCAAATCATACACAGACGTTCTAAACAGACCAGGAGACCTAATCAGCTTCTGGAGGGAGGTGGGCTGGTTGGAATAACCACCAAACGGCCGCAATGGCCCACGCACAATGGTCCACCTGACGGACTAAGTGCGGAAACCAAACCCCCTAACATAGAACATAGAACATAGAACCCCAATCAATCAACTTAGCCTGGTCATAG
Source organism: Xanthia icteritia (assembly GCA_949128155.2). Classification (NCBI taxonomy): domain Eukaryota; kingdom Metazoa; phylum Arthropoda; class Insecta; order Lepidoptera; family Noctuidae; genus Xanthia; species Xanthia icteritia. The sequence continues at coordinate 5,468,025 of OX421953.2, forward strand.
GCCTCTCCCAGGCTGCGCCACAACACCCTGTCTTCCGCCTTCTGCATCCAGTCTGTCCCAGCCTCCTTTTTAAGATCGTCGGCCCATCTAGCTGGGGGGCGTCTCACACACGCGGCACCATATATTATCCCAATATACTGTCTCGAATAACTAAGGCAAACAACATTTGGATTCATTAAAAACACTTAACGAATCCATTCAAAAAGAACCTCCACAAGTGGCAAAACATAGGGATGCATAAGTCCGACACTCCGTGTTCGGCCAGTACCTACTGTAACCAAACTTCGGCAACGTTTTTAAAAAAAGAAGAAACTGACTGTGACTCCAATCTTTGGGCCATAGCATAGTATATGCATGCTAACATCTCAAGCATGCATGTCTAAGACGCCAGGTAGGCCGCTGCAGGTACAACTTAGTAAGGTGGGGGTACTCCGATGAGCCACAGTGCGACTGTCAAACCATATCGCCAACGATGCCTCACCTCTTGTTATGCTCTCTGTGCAGTAACATCTGTACTTTGAAAGATCTTTGCGAGGCCAACGAAAACGCTGTCGAAGTGGGCGAATTCTAGTCGAAGCTTAGATATATTTAAAACATACTTATGAATGGAATATAATATAGACAGAAGTTGTCGAAAGCAAGTGCTTCCATAACCAAAGATACCATTCGTTCCACCTGCTGAAGATCTCCCACCTAGACATGAGTTGCCCTTGCAAACCGAAGTCTGTAAAGAGACTCCGGACCCAGGTTGGCCGAAGTAAGGAAAACCTCTTCGGGTAGAGATTCAAAGACAACTCCGCCTTGGAGTGTAAATGTGGTGCTATTCTACAAACGATGGGACACTTTTAATTGTCTTTTGTATCCTGTCGCCTGCACGTTACAGGAATTGAGTGATGACGCAAAACACGTAGCCGAATTCTGGGCTGAGTCCATTTAGATTGCCATCGACACGTTTAGACGAATGGAATCAAATCAAAAGATGAAAGTCTACTAAGTAGTTTCAAAAACAACAATGTCCACTTTTGTAAAATGTCCACAATTCCTTATTTAATTTTTTTTTTGTTCAAAATACTAATTTATATATTGGACATTGACACCCTAGTGTATAAGCTATAGTTTCTAAGGTGTGTACTAACAAAAAATGGTTCCTATGTTGTTCCCAATAAAATTTTTATTTATTATTTATTTATTTTATTGTCGATTTTGTAACATACAATGATTTTGTAATGTGATTTTAAACGGTTTCTTGATATTTTTGTTGCATACGGAGTGGTGCATCAACGGCTATGTAACTGATAAAATTCGAAACCATAGACAACTCAATTTTTGCAAAGTGTGGACACTGTTGTTTTTTAACTGGTGGACTTTCATTATTATTGAAAGTAGCCGTTAGAAAATTCTTAAAACCAGTATTAGCTTTTCCTTAATTCTAAAATCCTGTGCGAATGAGTCTCGGATCTCGGACCGTAACCGGGAGTTGTCGTAAACTGCCCATAAAAAATACTTTTCACTTTAGGACCCGCTCGTTAAACGGCAGGTAAGTTCATAAATAATTTTATGTGCTCACTGTTACTGCTTTACGTGGTATACTGTACAGCCGTATGGAAAACGCATTACATTATGCATGTTAAATTATTGACTTGTGAGGTTTTGTTAGTGCGAGTAATTTTGTTTTATTTATTTGTTTATTTATTTATTTATCATAAGCAAACCAGCAGCACAGTCACTTACAATTCAAATTAAATAACATCTAAAATGAGCATTTCAGTAACCATGCGAATGACAGGTATGCATGACATTCACATATGAAATTTAGAGACAAAGGAGAACAATATAAAGTGTGTCTAGTAGATATAAATCTACAACTCTGCAAAAACAAACCAATGGCGTCTGTATGAAGCGAAAGTCATTGAGAAAAGATCAATAGGGTAATCCGTCAAGTTGGACCTTTCATTATATTCAATGTAGTATTCAAGGTGGATGTAGGTAATTCAAAAATACATATATATATATGATGACGCTTTCTACGTTAAAATAGTTTATTAATTGTGCATCAATGGAACTGTTTATAATTTTATGAAGTATTAGTAAGTCCGAATGGTTACGCCTTTCATTCAAGCTAATCATATTAAAGTGCCATATCATATTCGTGTTATCATATTTAAGTGATACCTAATTAAATGGTTTGTAATGTTTTTATTGCATGTATTTGATTTATTTACAAACAGAGTCGGATTTCTCAAAGAAATTTGAAAAAATTACATCGCAAGAGCACGAGACCATAGTTTGTTTAAAATTAAAATGTTTTAGTTTTCATTCGGCCCTTTTATGAAACGCATAAATTAGGTGTAATTTTGACCTGCATCATATCATAAACTAGAAACGTTTATTCAATTATTCTACGTCTTTTACTTAAGTACAACTCCGAAAACATAACTTTAAAAAAGGCATCCATTTTTCATACCTACCATTCCAAAACATTTCGTCGGTCGAGTATACCATGAGAATCTTTGGCGATGTCATATCTTGTATTTTTAGAGACCAATTCTCACCCGCCAGTTTGTACTTATAGGTACCAAATCCGACGCCTCGGTACCTTGGACCTTATATGGAATAAAAATATTATTACGGAAAAAGGTGGAGGATTATGACTCTCCGTGTGTTTAGAGGCTGTAAAAAGACTGTTTGTAGCTTAAAAGTATTTTGTAATTAGTGTTTTCTTTATGATATATTTTTATGGTGTTTTCTTGTTTATCTTTGGCCTGATTCATCATATCCGGGAAAATTCTGGTTAACGTAGCTAGATGGCAGATAATTTCATGCGAACTGTCTACGTAACCACATATTAACTAAGTACTAACCCTACGCTGTCCGTCTGTCTGCCAGCGGGCTGTATCTCATGAACCGTAATAAGTAGACAGTTGACATTTTCACAGATTGTGTATTTCTATTGCCGCTATAACAACAAATAAAAATTAAATAAAGTTAACAATTAAATGGGTTAACTTTTTTATTTCATACAAGAAACGTATATTTTTCGGCGATTTTTGCTCGATCTCAATACGCTACGGTACCCTCAGTGTGTGAGTCCGACTCGCATTTGGCCGGTTTTAGATATTTTCTATTATCGTCATCACAAGTCCAATCGCACGTCCTTCAGCTCGATTCTTGGCAACTGTCATCCAGTTGCTACCAGCCACCCTGCGAAGACCGCCTACCTTACCCTACGTTTGCCGAGTCGATGTAATGTCTGATAGGTAGATATCTAGTGTCAATCACGTGTCAATGAAACAGGCCCCTAATCTATTATGTTAAAAGAAAACGTATTATTAACGGGTTCAATACTTAGTATTTGTAAACTTTATTTTTACATAATTTGTTTACATAGTGGTCAAGTGAATCGTACTCTTCGTGGAAAAACTGCAGTTAGAAGAATATCTCTCTGCATGCGATGATTCAGTCCTTGCTTGTCGTTTGTTTGTGACGTCACTCACAGAAAGTACTTCACTTTACGATGAACCGATGACACAGGCGGCCTTCTGAACTTTAAGACTGCGATGAGTATTCACATTTTATCGAAATACAAGAATCTTTATGGCATTGCAAGTGCTTTCTCGGATCGTTGATGCAGAGATTCTACGTCTGTTTTATTTGATCAGATTATTTCCTTTTTCTTATTTTTTTTTTTCTGTAGAACCGTTTAGCTATTCTCTTCGTAGTGTTTCTGGCGAGATAAAACAAACCAATGACGAATTAATAGAGCAACAGGAGTGATTTGGTCTTTTGCACCCTCGTAGATTAATTACTCATTAATCTTCGAGGGTGCAAAAGACAGAACGTAATAATTATGTTTTATGTATTTGGGATTGTTTTCCGCACTCAGTCCTTCAAGTGAACCATTGTACGTGGACCATGGCGGCCGTCGTTGGTCATTCCAACTAGCCAACCTCCCTCTAGAAGTAGATTAGGTCCTAGTCTGTACAGAATATCTGCAAAAGATCTGGGTGACCCGAGGGTTTCTGTTCTAATCTGGGTGACGTCTGTGCATTCGAAGAGCATATGCGTGACGGTTTCCTCAGCTTCCATGCATGCCCTGTACTCATAGGACTGTCCATTATACCTATTGCATGGAAATGTTTGTTTAGCGAGTAGTGTCCCGTTATGGTCTTTTTGCGAAGATAATACAATGAATCAATCATTGCAGTTTCAAAATTGGAACCGTAGTAAAAACAAATGACAACGATATCTATACAGCTGTTCCAAGGTCTGTAATGTGTCCATCGACAAACATTGAAATACCTACACCTCTTTCAATTTATATCAATTTTCTTGGCAAAAGAATACCAAGTTCCTGCCCGATATTATTTATATCACACATATTATTTACTCTAACCAACAAATGTACGATGGCAAGACACAGTGTTTCTGCTATTATATCGTTGTCTTGTCGACACATTTATGTCATGTTTTGACATATAAACGATCTTTTCTTTTATTCCAACGCCACATATCAAGAGGTTCCCATTAGGTTATGTTCTCAATGATTTATTTGGGAAATCGTTACTTTAGAGAAAACCCACGGATTGTGACAAGTTGACGGTTTTTCATTGAGAGATAGATTGGAATTTACCTGAAGAAAAATGGGTTTGAAATATTTATTTGTATATTCTGAAAATCTAAGAATGTTGCTTTAGCTACTGGACAATTCTATGGAATACCAAAATTTTAATTACATAAAGGCTCGTTAATGTGTTCAGTCAACAAGAAAAGGCAAAAGAATTCCCTTGGGAAAAATCTTGTACTGAGAGGTCTAAGTCAAAGTCAAATAATTTATTTCAATTAGGCACAAAAAAGGCACTTTTGAACGTCAAAATTTACAGAAAAATAATAATTGATTCTAGTTGCCCCTTCCAAGTTGTAGTTTTCGTATGGAGAAGAATGGGCAAGAAACTCCACCGTTACTCTTTTAAAATGTTTTCACAATATCTTGTATACATCAATTATGTAATTATATGTGAAGACGATGCACCTAGAATAAGATTACTATACCACGTTAGGTAAAAATAATGAAAGATTAAGGAATGACAGATAAATTAATCATGTGATTAATGCATGGTGCTCACATATTTACAAACATTATAAAATTATACGATATTCCTAAAATTTTTACAAGTAATAGGTACTAATAACTCAGTGTCTGAGTTCAAGTAATCACAGAATGTAAAATAAAAATAAAAAATACAATTAAATTGATTAGACAAAGACGATGTGTAGACAATTTTGTCTACACATCGTATCTACTGATCGGCCTGCTTTCCGGTTTGATGAGAACCCTATAAGGTCAGAATACCTCACCCTATTCTAGTGAGTAACTACTGATATTGATGAAATTACCGTCCAGCATATTTAGTCAACGTAATAGATGTGCAGAATATGTCTTATGGTTGCGATAGGACATCAGGTTGCATGCCTTTGGCGAACTAGTTACATACTTTAAGTCACAGTACCTGGTCGGCTGAAAATGGACAAACATATCGTCTAGGTATACCATTCACATGTATAGGTATCACATTCCCGAAGCTGTGAAATAAAGGAAACGAATTTTCCCAGATATAATATGATACCTAGCTAAATCGATTTTTCGCCGTCGCAAACCCCTATATTGCAAATTTCATTGAAATAATAAGTATAGGATAGGTACAGAATCAGCCTATATCTAATGTTCCCTCTTCTGGGACTCTTCTCTCTGTGAGAAGGGGGAATTCAAATCAGTAATTAACTTAAAGACCACCATTGCTTTTTATAACTATTCGATGTGGTTCCGTGTCGAATCGAACATCAATGAATGTTTTCGAAGGACTCACAAATCTGAAACCCGACTTTTTTTTAACCAAACACGACCGCTACTAGGCAAACCAGGCAACCGAAAATGTATAATTTTCGACTCGGTAGCCTGTCGAATGTAAATAGCTATGCAGAGGGCCATCCTCTCTGAGAGAGAAAAGTCCCTTCAATAACCAATTGGAAGCGTGTAGAGTGCCGCTAGCGGCACTTCATATAAAGTGCCACTTTTTGCGGCATATCAGTAGCGCTGCCTGGGCCCGGCTAAAGTGCCGTAAGCATTGCATTGTCATTGTCACTGTCACTGACACTTGTTATTTTGTTTTTGAGGACAGGCTAATGTTAATTTCTTTTATCTATAGCCGGCTAAACTTAAGTGTAGCCATAACCCCTTAGCAAATGAAAGTGGCTGAAAGGTAGGTTAGGTTAGAACTGTGACCACACAACGCACGAGCTGAGCAAGTGAAGCGAGCGGTGCCGCGGCAGCGGCCGGCGAGTGCCAGGGTCCGTTTAGGCACAAAAAAATGTTATTCTTTAGGAATGTGGTGTTTTACAGTGAACTAACCTCAAAAATCAAACAAAATAACAAGTGATAGTGACAATGACAATGCAGTTCTTACGGCACTTTAGCCAAGCCGAGACAGCGCCACTATTATGCCGCTAACGGCACTTTAGTCGAGAGGTGTATAACGAGGTGTGTATAGGTGCTGCCTAACTAATATTTTGTTGACCAGACAGCCAATCGTTTTAAAACCTACATAGTTCATTTCTTTATGAGGCCAAACGAACTAATCACTAGCATGAAACATATACGTTGTCATAGTGAGTACGAACAATAGTTGCAATATGCAGGTTTCATATATTAACGCTGCACGGGAGGGTTTAATCAAGTCGGAATGAAAAATGCCTGCGGGACCAACGCGGTGGGGACTCGACCCTAGTACCGAGCGCAAGGAAAACTTGTGGACATTGGGGAATGTTGTTTTTAGATGAGCAGTATATTTTTAGGGAGTACGGTATTATTCTAATAATAATCATTTATGTAATAGGTAGGTAATGGTAAACGGACAGGTTTTGTTTAACTTTGGTTTTTAATTAAGTGTTATTGTAGGACTTCGTAAGTAGGTATTGGGGCAGATTCTCTTGTACACCAAACTATCACTAAAATTATTATTATCACTGCAATAAAAAATCTCTAAATTTAAAAATTATTTTTATACAACTAAATCGAATTTGACAATCGCGACTCAACGTGGTAAGTACATACTTGTGCGCGCTGGGGGGGCAGCCTCGACTTGTTTTTTATGGAACTTTTTGTATGGAAAATATGAAAAATGTTGAGTAATAGGGGGTATAAGGGTTTTATATAGGGGATCGAAATTTTCATTATTTTTGCGATAGGACACACCATTTTCGAGATATAAGCAAAAGAAAAGAAAAAATATATAGTGTACTGTTTTTGCACCTGAAGTCGAGGTGTTCGTGTGAATTTTAGTTCATGACAACTAATAGTATTCCTCACCATTTTTAATCGCGATTAAAAATGGTCAAATTTAGTTAGACAATTAAAATTTTAGGTGAAAAACGTAAAATTCAAAACAGCTAAATTTTCATGTTCACTAAATTAAAATCTCAGTGCCATCTTAGTGCTGTCAAACTAAAATATAGTTAAGTTGTGTCACTTTAGTCTATTTAAGAATGGGAAATCATCGTTTGACAGGAATAAACTAAATGTTGTTGATATTTAGTCTATTTTAGAGGCATTTGTGACAAGAGAATCGGCACCATTGTCGACCACACAAGTAGTAAAACTTGCACAAAAATCGCTCCTACTGCTACGACTTAAAACATCGTGCAGACTGTCGCGACGCAGCCGCGCGACGCGACTCTAACAAAACAATTTCGAAGAAAACTTCACAGTAGAACAATTACCGGTCTGCACGAGCCTTAGAGGCGCTGTCAATGTCAAATTGTTACCACTGTTGTGCGGTTGACTGTACCTACACTCACTCGCTGACTGTACCTACCCCCAAACTTTCAGACGTTTTTAAGTCCTTCTGTGGCTACTTACTATCATTTGCTAAGTAACCAGTTACTCAGCGACAGCATGAGACTACCTAACCTAATGACAAATAGAAATTGAGCTATAAACGCTCAGCAGTCAGGCGCGACGCGACTACGGTAGAACAGTAATTTTCATTCAGATTTCATTAAAAAAAAAATCAGCAGAGTTGCTACGCACTTGTCTGTGGAAGGCTTAATAAATACGTTTCAGAATTCAGCCGTAAGTTAAAATAACTAAAAAAATCATAGTAAAAATTCAAATAATTTATTTCAAATAGGCACTTAACAGGCACTTTTGAACATGAAAACTTACAAAAAACTATAATCTCGGCGATGTTTGCGTGGCGGCTGTCTCCTGATGACAGATGTTGTCAGGGGAACCACTGTCATACCATGTCCACGACGAAGTGCTATATTTTGGCACAATCCTGATGATATTGAAGCTGCTGAAGCACTAATACGATGACCACTTCTGGTATATGAAGGCATATGGCTATCCTTCGCCTAGGTAACGGCGCAGGATAGCCATATATACCAGAAGTGGTCATCGTATAGATTTCGTCAAGTTACCTATTTGGTTTCGTTAATCCCAAAGAACCTGTCTAAATAATAAACAAAGAAACAGCCCAGTCATTCAACAAAAATTTACATAACAGTCAAAACAAAATAAACCATTAATATTAATTTATTGACTACCTTATCTGCTAACCGTACAGGGGTGGAAACGCAAAGGGTTGCAAGTAATGAGAAGAATGAAAAATGGCCGTGCTTGTGCGCCGGTATTTATTAAAAACTACAAAATTCTTGCCCCAAGCCCCTCTCCATTATGTGGATAGTTGTCACTGAGAAGTTGTCCACTATTTCATATTTCTTTAGGCGAAAAGAAAGATTTTTATGATTTGCGAAGCTAAATGGCTGTACTCCATTTATTTTCCTTTCTGACAGACAAAGCACAGCCTAAAACGCTGGGTCTAGAACAGAGGTCCCCAAACTTTTTTATGTTGTCGACCACTTGGCATGTTTTTGGTTCTGGGTAGGCCCCCTACCCCTTCTTCCCTGCCCTGCTATATTGATTTTTTGCAAATTCATCAACATCAAATGTGTTGTTGACAGCTGGTATAGTGCTACTTACTTTGAAAGATTTATTAAATTTCTAAGAAAAAAAACGTAGATTTTCTTGCTGGATAGTATCCAGCAGTGCACAGAAAAAAAGTAATATATAATTGCGAAAATAATATTAATAAAAAAAGTAATATATAATTGCGAAAATAATGTAATATTATAATTGCGAAAATAAGTTTGTATACAAAACCGTTTTACATTTCATGGACCCCTTTTTTTCCAGCTGACATGAACCCCTTGCTGGTCGCCGTCGACCCTTGGGGGTCGATATAGACCACTTTGGGAATCACTGGTCTAGAACATGAAATTTTGCATGAATTCCATATACCTACATAACGAAGGTGAACACTAAGGACGGATTCTTTTAAATTCATCTAGGTGTTATATAGGGGATCAATGTTTGCATGGAAGTTCGTAATTTTTTTTTTGTGTGCTCCTCGTTGTTTTCGTCAATTGTGAACCGATTGTGATAATTTTTTTTTTCATCTGGTAGAGGAAGCTTGCATAGTCGTCCCTAATAAATTTTATTAAGTTTGCTTTGGCAGTTTTTGAGTTACCTTCGATAATACGCACTTAATCCACTTTGTCTATCTTGATAATGTTGTAATATTTCCTGTCACTGTTGCCTACATAAAAATAGTGGTATACAAATTGGTGTGGGGTTGGTACCATAACTAAAAAGTGATTTGTTTTACAAAATAAAAAAAACAACCTATTTCCAAAAAAAAAAACACGACAATCCCAAAAATATGTTTTCTGTCAAAAAGTTTTTTGATGATTGGAAATCCCATCCGGCACATGGCTTATTAATATAATAATAATAATATAATAATTTTATTGACACAAATACAGCTTATACAAACTCTGTTTGAAGCCCTGGCTCCTGAGCTAGGTAGCAAACCTACTGTGTTACAGGAGCCAGTGTCTTCGCCCATTTATGGTTAATTTCATAACAATGTGCAATTATTAAAGATAAGGCACACTCAGGTTGAAATGCTGTCTTATTTCAGCAGTTATTTTGATGGAAACGTTTGCGACGCAACATCTCCCTCCAGAAACGCTTATCTGTCAAACGTGATTTTATTTAAATTCCTAGATAACGAAGTTGTGTGACCAGCTATCTAATTACGTAACACGTTTTCGTAAACGATTACGACAAATTTGTTTCATTTTGACAGTTCAACAACATTCATTGCGTTATTTACGTTGTTGACAGATTTTTTCGACGTTATGAAGCAATGGATTAGCAATTTGTTTCAAAACGATTCAAATTCCGATTGATCGTGTATTACGTAATGAGGATACAGATTTTGAGGTCTACACGAGCTTATCGAAAAAAAAGAGAATATTAATAAAGTTATTGTAGCACACATATTTAAAATGAATTTTTTAATTTTTTAATTACACATATCTAGTATAATTAAATTTTATCTACAATAAAACTATATTTTATGGGATATGCTTTTAATTTACAAATCATGTAAGTACTTTGCATGCTTTATGCTTTATTGATAATTAACATAAACAATAGGGACTATCTAAACTATGTGTATACAACTAACTAAGTATTATACAAACTAAAATATGACGTCGAAAAATTCACCCGCATCACTGTCGACTGGTAGTGTACCCAAGAGACTGGCCGCATTGCCACGTTGTATGGCAATGCTTAGCCTTTGGCCAAGGTAAAAGCCAGCCCTTGGGTCACAGGAAGTGTCAACCAGTCGTTAGGAGATTTCATTGAACAAACCATGAGCACTCCCACGACCCCACACGGCTAATATAAGATAGTCCCTAATTGTTTATGTTAATTATCAATAAATCATAAAGCCTGCAAAGCTAGCTAATAAGTAAATTAAATATAACTTAAACTACTAAGAAACTATAAAATTATATAAGTCCTAGTTATGTTTAAAATATTGACTGAATTTAGACAAAAAGTAAATATGAGTACCTACCTAAAAGACGAAGTTGAATTCCCAAAAGGTGAAATAAAATAAAAATAGGTAAAACTGCAGAAAACGCAATAAAAATTCAAAATTCAAATTCAAAAGTCATTTATTCAAACTAGGCTGAGAATCAGCACTTTTTGAACGTCAAAATTACATAAGACAGTCCCCCAAAACGCCCACCCTTCACCACTTCCTAGTGCTTTAGCTGGGAAGAAGAAGTGACGCAACAAACTCCCCAGCAGCACAGCTGTCGGTTCAGTTAGAAAAAAAAATGATTCTATATAATAGTATGCAAAATGATATTTACATTACGCAACACAAAACATAATTTAAATTATAAAATTAATAGCCATATGACAGCTAGCACACGCCAATATACCAACCAAAAACATCGAGAACTATACTCAAGCAGAAATAAAAATAACTTAACGAAAACAATATCTAAATAAAAGCCTCCAGGCATAAAGGGCGTGCCCTCTTACAAATAGCTGTAACTAGAAGTTATAATTGATAAACCAGGACCATCGAGGTAAATTAAAAAATTATCGAGGTCGCTAGCTAACCCACGTATTGCAATACAATCGCACTTATTTACCTACCTACACCCCTTTCCACCACCGCTACAATTTCAACTCAAAACCTAGGTTTTACCGATGAATCAGCCGATGTTATCAGCCAAAAAAATAACACGAACGATACCCGAACCCTTCCCGTGAATAATAATTGTACAATTTCTAGGTATATCGCTAAAATCAGCTTTGTAACAGCTATCGTTGCAACTTCTGGACTAATTTAAATAGACCCTTGGTTTGGTCTATGGTTGATTGGTCGGGAGGTAAGGTTATGTCGGTCGGTTATAGCGTGCTAAGATCGGGCGATAGGGACATATTATAAATTGCCCTGTCCGTCTGTCTGTCTGTCACACAGCACGCGATGCAAAAAAGTTCGTTCGTGGAGTAAAGTTGTGGAGCGAAAGAGCTCAGCGGAATGGATGTGGTAGATTTGCTGTTTATTGGACCCTTACCCCGAGTCCTATTTAAAAGCGATCCGCGCGCGAATACACGATCGTTCGAACTTTTTGTTCGGTGTACCTCGGTGTAACGCGTGGTCGCGCCTATAGAGGGCGCTTTCCAGTTTTCCGAACAAAAACTGATTTGTGTGCACGCGACCGATCGCTTTTAAATAGCACGTGGCTATCGTACCCTCCCCGCTAACTGTTGTGTCTGCACTGACATTAGGTACCTACGTGTTCATAACTTTTCGAAAAATAGTTTTATGGCCTTAGGGCTTTAGGGCAACTACTAACTCAAAGAGCAATATAAAAAAAAGTTTTTAATTCATTAACATGATTGTAATGCCCGACTGAAAAACTGTTGCCCTGGAAAAATATCAATTGCTAGTTAGGACAGTTAGCGGGGAGGGTGACGATATGGTATCTACCTATACTTTTGTGTCCTAAAACTACGGTTTTCTAGAAGAGCGGTGGCCGCCACGTAGAGTCTGCAATTTACCGGCGAATGACGTTACTGAAACGTTATTTATGAAAGTAAATTGGTGTTTTCCTAGAGAGCGTTTTTGGGTGCATTCCGAGTTACGCTGTAATCGATTTGAGCGCGCTAACTCCTGTACCGTATTAACGTGGGCGCGCTAACAGTTCGTCTTCAATCGTCATAGATGACGTCATGACATGCGCCATCTTGCGATAACGCCGACCATGCCTTTTACTAATATCACCGTGGGCGCTGTCAAAAATGACAGTTGTGCTGTTGTGTTTTGACTCGCATCCTATCTTTAAACTAACGTGGCATTTTCGAAATTGTGCTTCTGGCTACCGTTTGCCACCTAAAGAAGAAATTTGAAGAATAAACACAAAGAAATATGTTATGCAAGTTTTGACGTTAAGCGAGTACTGTGAGTGCGTTCACGAGCGTTCCGAATTGATGACAGCCCTCAGCTGTCATAATCGTGACATCTTATTCGGAACGCCAATTATCGATGTCAGCGCTGTGAGCGATTATGTTCTAATTCGGAAAGCGGGGTTTGACACCGTAAAGTTGTCATTTTTATGACAGCTGTCACTGTGGCCGTTATGTGGCGGCCACTGGCTCTTGTAGGAAACCGTAGCTTTTGGAGACCATGTGTCATATTGACATCTTGAGTTTTACTTTCAAGCGTCAGTGCATCGGGGATGTTCGCGCTGTTTCGCACTGGTGGCTTTCATGCCATCATTCGCAAAAGGACGGTATCCCTGATCTGCAGAATGCGTGGCAGCCGCAACGAAATCTTGAAGACTTGTAGCTGATAGGATCTCATCCCCGCTTAGAAGATCATTTATTTATTCTGTCATATAATCCTAATTTCCATTTTTGTAAACTTTTCTTATTTTTTTATACCGGAATGTTTTATAACTCTAAGGATCATGATAACTGTAATAAAATATTTAATTTTATTTATTTAAACTAAAACTACCCCAAAACCGGCCCTGTCCGTGCCAGACCATTTAAATAAGGATCTTCAAGTGGCGTCTCATAAGCTGACATTCACATCACATCCCCATCGCTACAGCTAAATTCCATTTTGAAAAATACAGGAACTAAAATTAGCTAAGGACGCCAGCGTTGACTCTAGCGGTTCTTAAGAAGGGGCTCGGTCTTTAAGAAATTCATCTCTATGGAATTTTATTTCTAGAATTATTATAACTAGGGAAATATTTAACTGATTCTCTAAAAACTTATTGAACTTGTAATGATGCACATTTGTTTCAATAATTGAGCCTGATTTTAAATTTTTAAAGGCCAGAAAGTTATAACCTATTATGTTAAAGTCTATTTAAGTTATGCTACCCCAATCAAACGGGTTAGGTAAGGTCGGAACTGTGACAAACCGCGCGTGATCCGAGCGAGCGAAGCGAGCGGTGCCGCGCACAGCACCAGCAGCGCAGTGGGAGGCGCTACATCCAAGTTAGTCGCGATTACTTGTGTAGTTAGTATTTTTAGGACCTCAAATGGGAATTATTACAGTTTCGATTGAACATAAGAATTATTATGCTACGGTAGTAGTACAGTATCTTTGGTCGTTGTCATTATAGACCCACGCTTTCAATATCCCCATGAATCCAGACATGGTAGATATTTATAAAATACCACATTTACAATATCGACCAAATATGACTTAGTAACTGCGTGCTTCACGTCATTGTAACTGGTAATTTTAATTGTCTCCACCGCGAGCCGGGAAACGAACACACAGCCTGTTAATTTTACAATGTTATTCATAAATACAGTCGACCAGTGGAACTTGGAACGCGGTGGAGTATAGGACCACATAATTAACACAATGTCCAATCCTAACTAATATTATAAATAAGTTTTTGTTCCAATAAAGATAAAGAAAGAAAGAAGGTCTTTCTTTCTTTATCTTTATTGGAACAAAAACTTCCAACAAAAACTGCCAATCTAACGGTAAGTCCTACGGGGTAGTTACTGGAGGTAAAGTTTCGTCTGTTCTAATCGACCAGGCTGAAAAATGGTATCATAAAGTATTTAGGTAGTTTTCTACAAAGAATTCAAGCTTTATTTTGCATAACATATAATATATCTATGACACTTCCGAAGATATATAAATATATACCTAGACGATAGATGTACAAACTTACAAATTTTACCTCTGTCAAAAAATATCTTATGTAATTTTGTTAGTTTTAAATGCTCCTTTTTCATTATTTTTTAAAATTATTTTTTGAATTTCCTGTAAAAAAATAAAATACTTATCTTTTTTTATAATATTAGATTTAAATGTTTTGTACTGATCACATGTTGGAATTTTCGTAATCTGGAATATTCTTTGCTAAATTTTTTGCATTGTCCATAAATTCTACAGAATTTTTCGTATTCATATATTGTTCATTGGTTTACAAGTTGTGACTAGTGGCGCCACCGCGAAAGATCAAACTATACTGGCCTCCCTATAACTAGAAGCTATTAACTAGTAAACTATCTGTTAAACTTCTATGCACTTGCAACTACGTAAGTTCGTAGATAAAATGCACATTTAAATGACCACCCAGACTTGGCGGTGGTAATGAATGAAATCAGCTTTTAATGTTCTGGTTGAAGATCTTGCTTCTTTTTCAAAGAAGTTATTGCAAAGGTATGTAGTGCTTGGATGATGCAGTTTGTCTTTCATAGGGTGTAACATTACATCTGGCCGGAGTGCGCAATAAAAATGAGTACTTAAATTACATGAACTATAAAAATAGAGAGTATGAAAAGGTTGATGGAACTGGGAGTTTTGGCTTCAGGTCAGCAGCGGCAGACGCATCTGGGCCGCTTGAAGTCAGAAACAACGTCGTGGTCCTGGTTTCCTGGCATTCTTGGTGCTCGCAGGCTCGCATGCTCGCTTTGTAGTTTTCGAGTTATTATTTATTTGTAATTTTTTAGAGTTTTCTGCCGGTGGAGCTTCAAAAATTCATATCTATATTTGTAGGTAGGTATTTTTCAGTTTTTTAATGAATGTTACTTTTATACATAAACTAGCTGACCCGGCGAACTTCGTACCGCCTAACAGTCAATGAATGCCGTGTTACCTTTTAGCTGAACTAATTTAGGCTTTGATGAACGTAATACAATGATACAAAATAAATATTAATATAGATAGATATATAAAAGTATTTTATTATGATGAATAATACATACAGAAAGAGAATAAAAATTTAAAAAAAACAAAAATTAACTACTTCAAACACGACTCAGAAAAAAATTATAGAATTAAACTATGTTGTGCAGCATGGGATGCACTCGGATTAACTCTTTTCATTCAAGCACCTTGTGGTCAACGACATTCTTTGTTTTTCTGTCAGGCGCAAGAACAAATAAAGCGGATGGTTTGCCGACACGTGAGAAAAACATGCATTTTCTAGATTGAGGCCACAAATAGTCAAGGATTGGCCTTGTGATTTGTTAATCGTCATGGCGAAGGCAAGACGAATCGGGAATTGAATTCGTTTAAACTCAAAGGGCATGTCATCGGATGTTGGGATCATCGGAATTCTTGGAATGAGAACTTCCTCATCTTTAGATTTTCCTTTGAGTATCGACGCGTGAATCACATTGCTTATCAGTTTTCTTATCACCAAACGCGTTCCATTGCACAGTTTTGGTTGGTTTAAATTTCTAAGCATGATGACTACCGAACCAACCTTCAGTTGTAAATTGTGCGGTGGTAAACCAGGCACATCCAAGGAGTTTAAAAATTCAGTTGGATAATTAGTGGCTTCATCTTCGTTTCTTACACAGTCGATAGATTTGAATGAATACAGAGTACCTACGATTTGATTCTGAATTATAAAATTTAGGTCATCTACATCTTTATTTTTAGCCGCCAAAATTGCTCGCTCCCTTAACCATTTAGTATTTTTGTGGTTAGCAATGATATCCGGGAATACTTTGTTGATAAGCTCGTCTTTCGATGAGACGAAATTGCAAAAATTTGGAGGAAATTAAATCAATCCGCTCGATTCGTCAACAGGAACACGGCCATTACCGATAGTCAGCAATTGCTTGGAGAAATCATCGGCAGAAAGATCGTTCAACAATGCAACTCTCATATTTACTAACAGTTGAAGTTTCTTCACATATCGCCACAGATTTGATGCTTTGAGGCAAGCATAAACCGTCGGCAGCAGTGGATCTTAGAATGACTGGTAGTGTTTGTCGGAAATCGCCAGATAGTAAAATTATTGCACCACCAAAACATCTCGAGTCATTGCGCAGATCTTTTAATGTTCGGTCGAGTGCTTCCAATGCGAGTTTGTGCGCATTGTGCATTCGTCCCATATGATTATTTTTGATGCTACTAAAACTTTGGCCATTGCGAAGTGTTTCGAAATGTTACATTTCGGTTGTTCAGTAGTTTGAAGGTTTAATGGCAATTTTAACGCTGAGTGAGCCGTACGGCATCCGTCTAACAATGTGGCCGCTATTCCAGAAGAAGCAACTGCTACCGCAATTGCGGATCTCGCACGTACAGTGGCCAAAATCAATGACATGAGGAATGTCTTCCCAGTTCCACCGGGGGCATCCAGAAAAAATAAGCCACCATTTCCATCATCAATTGCATTAATCAATGTATCATAGACTTCCCTCTGTTTAGGATTCAACAGTGGTACGTTCGTTTGAACTGATTGGACTAATGCATGTGGATCATATTCACGTTCACGTTCCAATTCTCTATTAAATGCGTCATTCATTCCGCGATCTGGCGCTGGCATTCCTAACCTGACTAACAAACTGCCGCACATGAGGTAACACATAATATCTTCGATCAAGAGTAAAGCCTGGTTATGCATCTCCTCGTTCGCCTCAAGATCGGGATTTCATGCTCTATCTGCTGACACGAATTCGATGTAAAATGTCTTCTGACATGTTATCTTTGTATTTGTTCCACAGGTCACCTGGGTTCGATGGGAAGCATGTCGAAATTTTACTACTAAGGCAGCACAAACCAGGCGTTTCACCAGCAAACTTCAATGCGCCACAATGCTGGCAAACAACGTCCATTGGACCAATGCAAACTAAACGATGCAAGCTGTAGTCGATGGTGCAATCATATAAAAACGCTGCTCGATTCAAATCAATACTTGAACCATTTCTTCTTGCACTTCGAAGATTATCCCTCTGTTGATCTGTACGATAAGCTCGACGATTTCTCGTTTCTAACCTAGCCGTTTCACGGGCTGCCTCTCTTTCCTCTTGTGTTTGAGAAGCACGGATTAAGGCCCTTCTTCGCTCCATACTAACGCGGCGCTCTTCTCGTGCAATTTCTCGTTCTTCATCAGATAATTGACTCGCGATGTTCCGTTGCCTAATTGCATTACGGCTTCGTTGGGAAAGATTAGATCTTCTAGGACGCGGCATTGTTATTAGTAGTAATACTGAATATGTATTCGCACAAAACCACACAAAACAAACAAATATAACAGTAACTGAAGTTTCGGGACATAGACAATAGTTTAGATCATAGACTATTATTTGGATAGTGCACTTTTTAACCTTTGTAATGATTCATCTTAGAAAAATCATAGACAACATAAAAAGACATTTACGCTTTCGTTAACCTATAGAATAAATCTTAGAAATTGTTTTCGGAAATATAAACTTTAATTTACACAAAATAAATTTATGAACGCACGCGTAAATGTTAATCATTTGTCATTATTTCTGAACGCACGCATAAATGTCAATCATTACTTATACAGTATTTGACAGGATAGACAACAAATGTTTGACAGGTACGAAACAAAGGAGCATTTATTTAAAATGATTCATCTTTCATAATTATGTATTCGTTGAGTTTTCATTGTTTTTAAGATGTATTCTGCTATTCGGGGCGGAGACAAATCCAACGAATCAAAAACCATGAAAATTGGTCCAGTAGATCTCGAGTTATAAGTGTTGTAACAAACCCGTCTTTCTTTTATATATATAGATTAATAAACTTCCTATCATTCCTGCTAGTTACTCAAAAAAGTATCGATAACAGGGATTTAAGTTTTTAGTTCAGACAGATATTTTCAAAAGGTGTGTCCAAAGGTTCTAGCTGACTTTAAAAACTATGCAGGTCCATACGCCGCCGACTAATGTTTTAAAGTTGTTTAATTATATTTCCATTATTTAATTTAATTTTCAATTTGGTAAGCAATTTCATCATTCATGATAGATTATACAAGGCTCACCCATCTTATTGTAACATCTTATTTTATGTACCTGCAATCTGTACAAATAAAATTTACTTTACTTTACTAAGTTATCCAAAACATAAAAAAAGTTATTACTTAAGGCTATATTCGAAGTAATCACAAAAAACAAATTTTCTAAAAATACTCGAAAGCTAGGTACAAAAAATTGCGGAACATACATCGGGTATTTCGGATACCCCTGGACTTTTTTTTTGTGACGTCACTATTTGGACCCTCTTGTATTATGTCGCTGGCATTGTATGATTCGTCATTTCACAAACGGCGCCGTCCGTTTACAAACGCCCGCGGTTTTGCAAAATGCCTAACGCAAAATGTACATTCTTCTTCTTCTTCGTTTCACTCCTGACAGAGCGGTCGTGGTCACAATGAACTGTGTCCAATCGCAGGTGTAGTCGTTGTTCGCCTCACGATCTCCCTCCATCTGGTTCTGTTACATGACAGTCTGGCGCATTCATTCAGGACCTCCAACCGCGGATTTTATTTGATCGGTCTACCTCATCGGTGACCTCCCGCGTGAACTACCTTACGCTCTGTCCTGCACCACTAGACGCTCTATGGAGTCATTATTCCGCCTGGAGACATGACCAAAAAACTTTAGTATTCGAGACTGTCCTAGTGCTGATAGACGCTGTTTGATGCCGAGTTCTTGGAGTATGGAGACGTTTGTGCGGAATTCAGTCGATGATACCCCAAGCATTCTTCTCCAGTACCACATTTCTAGAGCATCTACTTTTTTATTTTCCAGTTCTCGTAATGTCCACGTCTCAGCTGCGTACAAGTATGGCGAATACTAGTGTACGGATAAGCCTGATCTTAGTGGCCTTAGTTATGTTGCGATTCCTCCATATTTTTTTAGCTTGTCCCTTGCCCCTCTAGCCATAGCCATACGCCGTTTCATCTCATTCACGCAGCTGCCATTGTTCGAGACCATAGCACCAAGATATAAGTAGCACTGTACTACGTCGCAGTTCGCAATCTGTGTCATGTTTGGCGAGTTGTTGTTGCTACGGTCCACAATCATCATCTTGTTTTTACTACCATTAATCCTTAATCCAAACGCAAGACTCACGCGCTCCATCTTAAGGAGTAGTTCCTCCACGTGTTCAGCACTAGTCGCAAACATGGTAGTGCCATCAGCGTAGCGTAGGTTCGTAATTTTGTAGCCACCAATTGCAACACCATCAGTCCAGTTATCGAGGATAATTCGCATAATGAACTCCGTGTAGGTGTAGGAGTGGCGATACAATACATCCCTGGCGGAAATCTGCACGGGGATGGAAACTATCCGAAATGTGATCGTTTGTTCGTACTGATGCTGTACCTGTAGAGTTCTCTAAGAAGGTGCACAAGGTTTTAAGGTGTGCCCATTTCCAACAGCGTTTTCTACAAGGTTGGCCATTTCACAGAGTCAAATGCTTTTGAGAAATCAACAAAGCATATGTAGGTCGGCTTGTTGAATTCTCGTGCCTTCTCAATAATCTGACGAACAATGAGAATCTGTTCACGGGTTCCCTTTTCCTTCACAAACCCAGTTTGTTCTTGAGTAATCTCAAAATTTACACTGTCTAGTCGCTATACAAGGTATATATATACATATTAAATAAAATATAATTATTTACTGCTCTGGCCTCTTGTCGCATGTATCTGAAAAGATTCTTCCTGCCTCTTTCGGTTTAGAAATTATTTACGTTTTAATTATTAAACTTACAGCCTTTTTGTATGTATGTGACCCTTTCTGTATGTATGGTGGCACGGCATATGAGCTCTATGGAAAGTCGGTGGACCCGAATGTGTTAAGGTAGGTTTTGTACCTTGAGTTTGGCAGATGAAGCCTCACCTCCACTAAGCAAAATTGACGTATAAGTCAGTTTATCAGTCAATCAACTCAGCCTACCGTAGTCAACTGTTGGACATAGGTTTCTTCGAGGCTGCGCCACAACACTCTGTCCTCCGCCTTCCGCATCCAGTCTATCCCAGCCACCTTCGTAAGACGCAGATATGCCAGTGACCTTCAGTGGTTAGCTTGCGTGTTTCGTACTGAGCTCACGGAACGCGTCGTATGTCCAGCCAGTAATAGGACTCGCCCGTCAAGGAGCGCTGTCCCAAATTAGACGCATTATTAATTTGTTATACATAAAAAAAGGTATTTTAATAAAACACGTTTAATAAAAGATCAATAGTTATATTATCTTTAAAATGGTGAAGGTTCATAGAAATACGCTTGAAAGATTTTGTGTGATTCTCAGTTTTTTATCCACATTAGTCATAACTTTACAAATTAATTTCACTATGTAATATAAACATAATCTAAAATATGTATATATTAAAATGCTTTAATTTAACATATATTTTTTCCAAATCAATAACATTACTCGTT
Organism: Xanthia icteritia; assembly: GCA_949128155.2. Lineage (NCBI taxonomy): Eukaryota > Metazoa > Arthropoda > Insecta > Lepidoptera > Noctuidae > Xanthia > Xanthia icteritia. Next base: position 5,489,137 of record OX421953.2, read on the forward strand.
TGGACGTGATCTTCAGTATAAAATCGTTAAAAGTCGGTTATCGTCGCCTTAAGGTCGTCGGTCCATATAGCTGGGGGCTGCCCACACTATACGCTTGTCTTCACTCCAGGACTCATCTGCTCCACCGGCCATCGGTCCTTCGACAAACATGGTCAGCCCACTGCCACTTCAGCTTGCTTACTTTGCAAGCTATGTCGGTAATTCCGGTTCGTATCAATTTATAACTTGGAGGAGACGTGGAGTGGAGTATAAGAAATGACATAATTGATAATATTTTTTATAATCTGTGTGAGATTTTTGAGAAAAAAAAAATGTACGTATGTAATTTTATATTTGTAATCTATTTGTACAATTGCATCCGACATGGGTAGACTGTTGAGCCTATTTTTTTACGTTTAAAATTAGAAGAATTCTGTTCTTATTTCAAACGTAAAAAATGTATGCAATAATAGTATATTATACAATTAGTGAATGAAGTACGGATTTAAAGCGAGGGCCATAGATGAATCACGAGCAAGTGGAGGATTCTAACGACTGAATCACGACCGTAGGAAGTGATTCAAGTGTTAGAATCCTGAGCGATGCGAGTGATTCATGGCCCTAGATATTAATCCGTTTTATTCAAGAGCTGCATACTATACTTTATACCATGACTACGAGAAAAAGAAAGATTTAAGCGAAAATAGACATTTAATGAAGAAAAAAGGAAGGTTAAATTAATTAATACGCACATTAAAACTGGAAAAATTTGTGTTCGTATAAGTTAAAGTATTCAAAATAGCGCCAACTTACTAATGACAGCAAAGAACATAAAGCAGTTTTTATTCTAATGCTAAACTCCTTGTCGAAAATGTCGACCAATCAAATCTCGAGGAGTTATTTGCACAAGGAGTTTTTACGTCGAGTATTCATTACACAAGAGTTTGTATCGATTATTTTTTCGCAAGGAGGTTGTATAGCATTGAGATGGAGATCGAAAATGTTCTAAATTCAAACACCAAAATAGTGATTAAAAGTGCTTTTTGTTCACTGTTTTCAGTGAATAAAATAAGCTTTTTAGAGGGGGAATGGTATAAATATATCTTTATCTTAGATTAAGGATGTTAAAATATTGGCCTATATCCCATTCTCTATGTACCTGTTACGTAACGGCTAGTATATAATAGTAATATGAAAGTAGCCTGTGGTAATACGCCGGGCGGCCGGCCCGGGGCCTGTTTGCTTAAAACACACAACATCTACCTCGCTACTCATATAATGAACGAGGTATCATCGAGAACAACAGTGGAATAAAAAGTTGGGCTATTTTGTAATAAAATGAAATATGGAAGGAACTTTTTGAAAACCAGTAAGCCAGAGGTGCACCCACATTTCACCATATATGTTTGAGTCCCATGTAATAGGGGACGAGCCTTTTGCCATACCTAAATAGAATAAAGCCTTCGAAAACCGAATGGAATACCATGCCATCCGCAGTCTTGTGCTACTTTTCTTCATGTTTCGAAGCGATGGTATCCAGTATTTCTGCCGGACCTCATTCATCACGGTGTTGTGGTTTCCATCATTGAATGCTTCATGGATGTAGTTACTTCACTAGCAGCTGGTTTTTTTGGTGATGTTTATCTAACAGGATTGGATTCTTGTATGAAACTATCACGCTGTCCCTTGCTGCCATCCCCCAGCGAAGCCCTCAAAACAGAAGAGCACTGCATGATTGCAGATAACTAGGGAAGTTCTTATTTGTACGAACTATTTCAATGTCCGTTAAAAAGAGTTTCCTACTTTTTATGGGAGAAAGGAACAGCCGCGTGTGTTCTCGTGATAACGCCCTTTTGATGTGGATGTCCTTTGTGCTTTTAAGCAGACGTCATGAAGAGGAGTTCGTGCTATAAGGCCTGCAAGTGATGAGATAAAAGTTAGGTAATACCTGAGTACCGTACGCAAAATACGCGCTTGACGTCGAGTTGCAGACACCAGCCTGTTATACGATGCTGCACAATACCTAAGTACGGTGATTTGTGAAGCTAGAAGTCTATAAGTCCATGTGCAATGCTATTCTCCCAGTAAAATAAAGAAAGCCGAATCCAGTGACATAAAAATAACTAAAACAAACATCAAATACTCTGTTAGGAGCAAAAACTTAGGAAAAATCGGTAGGTATAATAATGCTCCAAAGAATCAGCATTTCCTCTGACGAGAACGAGAAAATTGCACACATCGTCTACACCAAAAGGAATATGCTCAATATTACTTTTATACCACGCCGTTATCCCTAATCCCTATATGCAAAAGATTAGGTTATTTATATCACGATTAAACACATGTTTCAGAAAACCGTTTGAGCGAAATAAGGCTTGCATAAATTGATTTAAATCCCAAGTAAAAATAGATTGGCTATAGCGCCTGCCGGGACTGGCGCCCTGGTACCGCAAACCATTTGCCTTCATTCAATTCGATTTTCGCAATTTGTTCTAGGAAAAGGAATATTTTTATATTTTCCTTATGTTTTCCGATTGGATTTTTTTTATGTTCTGGTGTGTCTCACTTCGTTATGTTTATTTAAATATATATTCTTCTATGGGACTTAGTGCACCCTTTTTCTTTTTAGATTGATTGAATCTACTTAAAAAAATTGAATTCGTTCATTCACTGACAGATCACGCACAACATAAACCACTGTGTCTAGAACTAGAAGCATAAAACTTTGCATAACAGTTCCTTATGTAACGAAGGTGAGCAGAAGGAAGAATTTTTGGATAATTATATCCTATTTGGGTTAAATAGGGGTCGAAAGTTTGTCAATTTTGCCGATGGGTAAGTCCCATCGGCAAAGCTTGTCATCTAATCAATTCCAATTCCTTAAGTGATTGTTGAAGGCCACACATGACGTAGTATGGCCTGAAATACATGGTACCTTTTTAGACGCAGAGATGGCCGATGGAGTAAAGCTGTGACTGAATGGCGGCCAAGGTTAGGCCAAAGAAACCAGGGCCGTCCAATAGCGCGTTGGATTGACGATATCGGTGGTTTAACACCTGGATGAAAGACGCACGGAGCCGGGAAGTATGGCAGAAGAAAGGGGAGGCTTTTACTCAGCTATGGGTGATTCCGGGCTGAAATGATGATGATGATGGCACCTATCGTTTGGAAATTGATTTTCCAACTCCTGAAATCTCAAGTAGGCAAAGGTATCATTCTGTAGGCGACGTTTCGCCGCGACACGACTGGTTTCTATGTATTTCTATGAAACCGAAGTGTCATTAGCCACTGAAGGTATTTCATAGAAATTCATAGAAACCTGTCGTATCGCGGCGACACGTTGCCTGCTGCTGCCGCCTGCGGTCGGCTACGGAATATTTTTTTTTTTTTTTTTTGCGTGTTAAGTTTTCAATTAACTTCTCCCGCTCTGAGCGGAGCGGGAGGGCGTGTCAGACTCTTACTGAATAAAACCCACCCGTGTTCCTTCAGTTGCCTGTACGTTGCCAGGGCCACAATATCCCTTTCGGACTTTCAATTATGCTGACATCTCTTTGAGGCGAGCGTGGAATACAACGCGCCGTCGACCCGGGCCTGGTCTTTATCGGACGGCGAGCTACCCATTGCTCACCGTTCGCAAGCCCGCGCCTACGGTGGCCGGGAATCCGCCTGCGATTCCTGACGCCCAGGGAGTCTCATGCGGTGGCTAGGGGCGTGAGGGCGCGAAGTTTGCCTCTCCCTCACGCGTTCCGCCTCCTCCTTCGCGAGCATATTACTGCTTCGCAGAAGGAGGGGACGGTCTCCCATGCCCTCTCGCTCTGTACCATGGCCTGGACCAGGGCTGGACGCGAGAGATCCCTCCACTGATCGCCGCCACGAGGACACGGCGATGCTCTGCCCAAGCCAGGCAGAACTCCACCGTACGCTCCACCGTGTCCTCCGGGCGATCCACGCAGTGCTGACACCCGGGCGTTTCCTCCCGGCCGATACGAAACAGAAACCTCCCGAAACAACCGTGTCCGGTGAGGACCTACGTCAGGCGGAAGGTGAGGACGCCGTGGCGCCTTTCTAGCCACTCCTCAAAGAGGGAACTTATCGCCGCAGTTGTGGCGTGCCCAGCATTGGGTTGCGACAATCGCACTCTCCATGACACGGAATGGTGCCTTAACAGTTATTTCATTCAAGGCAACCAACAAGCAATGCTGGCTGAAAGTAGAATAGGTGTAGTGAGTGTTTCTTTGCTTTTAGTTCCCTTCAGAACTACTGAGCTGAATGGTGCTGATCCATGCGTCATGTTCGTGAACGGGCGCCGTTAGTAGGGACTGAAATTCTCTTAGCTGCCGCGGCTTATTTTTTTTTTTCTATTTGTCCTGGGTACCTGCTCTGGACGCTTTTAATGTGTACTTTCTTTTTACATCGTTCTCAAATATAATTATAATTTTAACAATAATGATGTTACTTAATTTTTTGTAACAATAGACTGCTCAATTCTTTATTACATTCCATAATGTTGGTAGGCAAAAGGTGAAACAATTATGGAGTTTCTTGTCCGTTCTTCTCCTTAAGTACCTACTACGCTTTGGAATGAGCTTAATATTTCTGATTGACTGACTTCTTGACAATTCAAAAGTGCCTGTAAATGGTTTAATTGAAATAAATGCTTTGAGTTTTGGTGCCTAAAGAGCAAAGATTTTCTTTTTCTTTGAAGAAGCTGTATTTTTGGGGTTTAAAGCCCCTGTATTTAATTTCGAGTAAGTATGTACCTATGTCCGCTCCATGCTTGGTATCTGCTAATAATGTGTAGCACTCTTGTGCACGACTGTACTTCGCGGTATGTATGTAAACAGAATGTTTGCACATCGGTCGGTCGCAGGTACCTACCTACCTGATGTTTCATTCCGTACGGGTTTGCCCGACTGCGCCCCACAAAGGAGAGTGTGTGTTTAGTTCCACATCGTGTTAAATAAGTCCAACTCTAATGTGATGAAATTATTTCAATGGAGTGTATGAAGATTGTATGTAGGTTCCCTAGTGGTTTTAGCAAACGCTTTGTTTATATAAATAAGTAGAATAAGTACCATAGAGAAAAACTCACCGGTTTCGTTCGTACTCTTCCCTAGTTCGAACTCGCCCGGTCTGTATAAAGGTGTTTTTTGAAATATCCCATAACTCTAGGGACAACAAATCAACTGACATAAGTTTTTTTTTTCATTTTTCAGTCACGATTATTTACGTAAAAACCCTTATGTGAAATATAAAAAATAAAAAAACATTAAATTCAGACTATTTTTGTTCATAAAAAGAAAACATGAGAACGTCGCATTTTCTTAGCTTTAAATATGAATGATTGGTTTGAATGAAAATGATTTACTCGTACTTATCAAAGTATCATAGTTTTCATAAAAAAATTGAAAAATAATTTATATTCTAGTTGATTCTTTGACATAGTCATTAATACCCTAGAGTTATGGGATATAAAAAATACCTTGTATATCTACCTACATGTAAGCATAACTATATGTCGAAAAGTACTACATAATATATATGTAATAAGAAATACTTAGAGTATTTGATAGTTTTTTGTTAAGTTTAAATGGAGTTTTTAACCGGTATTTGAAACATTATTCCACATAGATTCCAGAAGTTGAAATTGTCGAACTAAAACTATCAGACCTGTCGATACGCTAAGATAATGATACATGCCCCGGCCTTCGGGAATATAGAACTACTTCAAGCGAATATCGATCATTATAAATCCTCCTTTATAGGTCACGCCAGGCCAGCCGAGGCCCCAGTAGCAACCGATCTCAACGCTATCTAAGATTCCTATCTATCTAGATCAAATAATATTAATTTTAAGCACATTCTAACGTTTTTGCTCCAGACCACACACAGCCCCGTCTACCAAAACGTTCACCGCCATTCCTCGGATTCCCGCCAATCAACACCGTGACAGTTGACATTCCATACAAAATGGCGAAAGCGCGCGAAACGACCACAGCGTATAAACAATGAGGCGCGGGCCGGCCGCGCGGCGATATGCAAAAATTTAACGAAAATAAAATACAGAAATAAATAAAATAATAAAAAAATATATAAATCCAGCCTTTTTGTTTTCCGTTCCTCGGATGGGCTCTCGATGTAAAAAAGCGCCCGCTTCTAGACAGGCCGTCACTCGCGAGACGCGTAAAGGCGTAACTGCACTTTTGATTTCCATTTTATTTTTTAAGAACATTATTATTCAAACTCCGTGTAAATTATAGGGTTAATTAAAATATCATCTTGGGTTGTGGTGGTCACATAGGCAGTCGCTGCATGTAAAATACTGGTATTTAGCTGCATCCAGTTAGACTGGAAGCCGACCCCAACCAAAAAGGCAGGCAGATGATGATGCAGATCACAGATGATGATGTTTAAAATTTCATTTCTATTATTATGAAATGTTATTATTATAGAGGTGTAAGTATTTTATATTATTTTAATTTTATTCAAAAGGAACAACAAGCAGCTACAATATACAGTATAGAAAAATCAATACACATAACATTTGAACAATATTGTAGCCCACAACGCTGTTCTCAGATTAACTGTGGAATATAATATACAATAAATTAAACGCTAGGGTAATAATACATAATAATATTAAAAACTAAACTTAGGTAGGTACTTAACCATCATGTTTATCTATATTTTTCACATAAATCAAGCGAGCTCCTTAAGCATAAGACCTTTGAACTTACTGGGAGAACATGCAAAAATGTTAATATGTTCAAAAGTCCTATTGTAGGCATCTATCATTCTACTGAATAGATTCTAATAATGTCCTACAAAAAAATCTGTCAATACCTTTGTTAACAGAAACCGCATTATACTTACATAAACAAAACAATGGAAATAACTACCTACATTGTTATGGTCCTAAAAATAAAATGGGGATAACCCATTTTCCTGTTTCAACACACATATTTTACATAATACTTGACAAAATTAAACATTATATTCTCATACATTTATCATTTAATTTTATTGAAGTTTGTATTAAGTTTTTCGCAATTTTGGTAAAATACAGTGAAAAAATTAAGATTCCACAAAAAAAAAAACATAATTTTTCCATACCTAAGACAAATTATTTAAAAAAAACATAACGCTATAGTAAAAATTTATGTATTTATTGATCACGCAATGAACTTTGATATAACCTTCGTTTTATAATACCTTGAGGAAGTTAAAAGCTTTGTTCGGCAATAAAAACGATGCCAGGAAACCACGCGTCTATTCCAAGGTTACTATTTCTTTTATAAACCTCTGATTTGTATTGTAGGTATCAGTTTTTTTAAATAAACCTACCACAAAAACTTAGAATTCCTTGTTCGACATTTGTACTTCACTAGTGTGAATGTACAGACGCCAGCAGGTCAACCTACCCGAAACTGTCAAATTTTCCCAATCAACTTTGAACCTTATGCTTTAGTTATAAAGTTGAAAATCTATTAAATTAATTTGACAGATTGTAGTAGGTTGATGTGCTGGCGTCTGTACAAAGAGAGGCAAACGCAGAAAATATATAGTAACAGGTACATAACTATGTACCGAGTGATGAGTTACTAACGCCAGAAAAAGTAGCCTTATAAATTGAAAAAAAATTTGCACGTCACGAAGTCACACCTAGTTTCATTTTGAATGACCACATTGCTAGTGTTATATCAACGAAGAGACAAAAAAAATACTTATGGGGAATTGATAATCCAGACGGAAGCTTTTGGCAACAATCTCTACCAAATCTTAACTTCTGCTTTCGTGTCGATTGACTACTACACTACCTACTTACTCAAACTTTGTCCGACCAGTCAGAAGCTACCAGGACAGCTCTGTCATTTGCCTCGTTCAAATCCTGGAATGTGCAGGTGTTTGTGCGTTATGGGCAGAAAAGAAGGTGAGGTATGTCCTCACTATACAGTGTACTTGTTCAGGTAAAGATCAGAAGCTACTTTGGACTCCTCGCAGGTCAGTAGCTTCCTTGGGTTCTTTTTGCTATCTCAAAGGTTAGAACATAAACACGAAGTAGCCAAAACTGAAGGAAACCGGAGTGTTCAGTAGCGGGGCTGTGCGCCAGGCGCGCGATATATCAAAGTGGGCAAAAGTACATTCGCGCTATAACTACGTAGGCGCACAGCGACCGGGACGACGCGGGCTTAAGGAATACCCTCCATAGTGCAAGCTAAGCGTCGGAAGATTTTCGATGTAAGATGAGGGGGTAGACTGATAAATAACTTTAGTTTTAAAGCTTTCTCTCTCCAGCTTCTTTTTCTGTGCTCGACAGGGACTATAATGATCTCATTAAATTTTAAGTCATTACATAAGTACATATTGTGGAATGCAATAAACACTTGAGTATTCGAAATGAACGGGAGTGGAGTTCTTAGTCTTATTTAACTAGGTGATAAAAATACTGTCATTAAAGTTTCATAAAGGTTTTACACTAGGTAAGGTCCAAAAGTAAGTCATAAGTTGTGTGGATAACCACCAGTAACTTTTAGTTGTGTCTGTAGTCTGTGAGGCAGAGAATCTTCCATAAACAAAGGTATTAGCTGAAGTTGTGAACTTGGACAAGGGTCAAGAATTGATTCGTTTTCGGTAATGGAACACGTAGGTAAATCAATTTAGGTAATGGAATCTTGATATTAATAAATGAGAGTCATTTCATACTATAAATGAATAAATAAATAAATATCTAAAGCTGTGAAACTACTTTGACTGGAACACAAGCTTTGCACGTAGAGGAGTGCAGCCGACCGTCGTGCAAGACAAGGACGGAGAATAAGACGAAGGGTTGCTCCGAGACCAGCCAAGTAGCGAGTTTCTGTTCCCGCATTTATGCCAACAGAAATACGGTTCACTATGGACGCGCACGCCCATAAAGTAGCGCATTTAAAATACACGCCAGAGAGATAAGGAATTTATTTAAGAGCTTCACGTTTTCGCAATAAACGACCAATTTTGATATCGATTTTTACACCAAAAAATCGGTGATTTTTTACTGATCATAAAGATATAAGTTTGTGTGGAGAATGTTGCGAGTTACCAGAGTTATTAACGTTGGAAGTCGAGACCAGAGATGGAATTATTCTCGACCTCGAATACGTTACTTTATGGAAGCTTCGTAACAATAGCAGCAAGGGGGGAGCGGCGCGCGCATCAAGTACCGTATACCGTTGTTCGCGAACGTTAAGATAATAAATCGTATACTTTATAGACGTTTCGCCTAGAGAGGATATGCCAAGATAACAGTAACTTTCGTGCGGCCCTGTACGTTATACAGTAGGTATATGTTTTTTTTTTCTTTGGACGTCCGTCTTGGCCCTAGGCAGCGCCTAAAATAAATAAAAAAAACTAAGAACTAATATTTAGCGTTCAGATTTTGAAAGTGTTACGCGGCGCGGTAAGAATAATAGAAGAGAACATTTTGTTCAGTAATAAAGCAATTCTTCAGTACAGTTGCACTCAATATTTAGAGTTGCAAGTCATGTGCGTATGCATTATACGTCAAATATAGAAATGGTGACATGGCAATATTTACCTATAGTTTATAGGGAAAAAAAAATGCTCGGAAAAACCTATTTTCAATGCAGTGTGGTAGTTGTGGCCTATTCTGGGTCAAACCCGTAGTTTAAAAATGATTAAAACTGCAGTAACCAAGTGTGAAATCGTAAATCATTTCCTAGCTACTAATACCACATTTATCTTTTACGACTTGCACGCGATGATATCATCGGTTTTTGCGTTTTTGCACAACACATGATATGGGTCTTTTACTCTTAGATTATAAAATAATAATAAGTATTATTAATAAAAACAATCTTTGTGTTATTAAAATTTTGCATTTGCACACATTTTATAGAAGACCGTCCTAGTAAATATCTATTTAAAAAAAAATGTTATTGTGATAAATTAATAACAAATAGTTTGTGTTAAACAAAAGATTACTTTCCATGTGAGTCGAAAATATTATTAATTATGTTTAACTAAGTAAGTAGGTAAGCTTATAAAAAATATCAACAAAATTTTAATCATCCATATTTTTACTTCTCAATGGGGCATAGAAAATAACCTATAATTTAAAGGTTGCTCAATAAAAAAATACTTGTTAACTTTGTAGGTTCCAACAAAAAGTTTTCCTCGAAACAAACCAAGTAACCGGCAACATAGAAAAAACTAAGATAAAGAAATAATAATTGCTTCTTGTTTTATTAAAAACTTTCTCAAAGAAACTTTTTGCTTTCGTAAAAGAAATGACCTCGCTATCTTTTCTTTAAAAGAAGGCATTGGAGCCAAGTTTGTGCCAAAGCTTGGAACTATGGTGCTAATGGAATTAATTAATACAATTATTCAACTTCGCAGACTCGCTATTTTGGGTTCTATGGGGCGAGGAATTAATACTTGATGGAAATAAATGGGTGAGGCGCACGGGTCGATCGCGAAGGTTAAGCTACGTTTGCTGGGGTTAGTCCGTAGATGGGTGACCATCTTTACATACCGAGACTCCTCCGTGCCTCGGAAAGCATGTTTTAAGCTGTTGGGCCCGGCTGTCATTCGTGGATCTTTGACGGTCGTTACGGGTCGTCAGAAGCCCGAATGTCTGACAACCAGTCTTACTAAGGAGTATCGTGTTACCCCGTAACTGAGTTGTGGAGGTCAGATAGGCAGTCGCTCCATGTAAAATACTGGTATTCAGCTGCATCCGGTTAGACTGGAAGCCGACCCTAACATAGTTGGGAAAAGGCAGGCAGATTGATTTATTGCATCGCTGAGGCGCTCGGGGCCGCAAAGTAACAGCCGCACGGGTCGATCGCGAAGGTTAAGCTACGCTTGCCGAGGCTGGTCGGTGGATGGGTGACCATCCATTACATATTGAGCGAGACCTCTCCGTGCCCCGGGATAGGAAGATTCGAAAATCAGATATCTGATGCTGGTTACACACGAGACACATTTATAAACTACGACTCTACAGAAGATTGACTTTTAAGGGATTGCACTAAGGTAGCTCGCGAAATTCCAATTTTCTTACGTTTTTTGCAATTTGCAAGTCAGTGTAGATACTGAAGCTGACCTGCAAATTGCAAAAAAACGTAAGAAAATCATAATCATATTTTAATTAAGATACAAACTGTTGTATCTTGATTAAAATATGATTCACGACCGCAACAAATACCTAAGACTTTACAGAATCAGAAATACAGCTCCTTATGTCCTGATTTCATGAATAATCATTCAATAGGATTATATTTTATTTTATTTATTATGGGACAATAAACAGCTACAATATAAAATGTTTACAAATAAAAATAATATAGGCTCATAAGGAGTATTAACAATATTGCAGCCCACTACATTATCCGCATGTTAACAATATTAAAATAAGGTAAAAAGTGCCACTAGATGAATTAACATTACTCAGAAATATAAAATAAAAAAATAAGTTAATTTATTGATACAATAGAATTAATTTAAATAATTATTAAAAAAAAAAAAAAAAAATTATATAAATATATGAACTTAAAGAGTTGCATTGATGACTCTTTTGATTATAATTCTTTATATAAATATTTGATACGGCCTATATTGGCGACTTATATAATATATTGACCTGCAAATTGACGTAAGAAAATTTGAATTTCGCGGGCTACCCTTCATCTTAATAGATTAATATTATCTGCCTCAAGAGCTAAAACATACGATATCTTCAATGGCACTAATGTTTATTTGTTTCCAATTGATGTTACTTCCACTTAAACAAACATCAACTTTATGCTGGTGTAAAATAAAGTTGATTTTAGACTGACTAGTACTGTTGAAAAAGCCATAAAAAAATATGTAAAAAGTTGTAGCGCAAACTGAACTTTATGTTTAGGCATTACAGTTGTTTTTCCTAAAACGCGCGTTTGTTTACTTGTTTGGCAAATAAATTGCGAACGCAGATTATGTCTGGACATAGGCTACAAACCGCGGAATAGTCCATTTATATGTCCACAAACTAACAGACAGATAGCCTATAGCCGTCCGTCCACCTACGATGCACCTATTTTGCATACATATCGGTAAATGTTGCATAGGTACATACGTATACATATACACATACACGGGTACAAAGTCTGTCGGTGACAAACGCGCGTGCGTGTCGCGGCGAACCGTTATTTGGATGAAACAGTCTTGATACTGGACATGAGTTTAATTTAAAATGTGAGATGATAATAATAATATCATTTATTTTCTAGATCTTTAAATTCTTATTTGTTAGTAATTACTAATTACATAAACAACTTAAACACTAGTGTTTAAATACATAATTACATTTGTCTATAATAATGATGGCAAAACCGTCAATCCTAACTAATATTATAAATGCGAAAGTGAGTTTGTTTGTTTGTTACGCTTTCACGATAAAATGGCTGAACATATTTGGATGAAATTTGGCACATGGGTGTACCATGACCTGGAGAACGACACAGGCTACTTTTTATCCTAGTCCGCAGCTAGAAATACAATAATCTAATACAGTACAACATCAATAATTAAACAATTATACAATAGATGCAATTAAAAACATTCTTTCGAGGTACGATTTGAAGGCAATACTTATGTCCTAGTCCAGTGCCAGAATATAGACCTTCTGCCCTATCGGCCAGAGTAACAGTGTGGAGTAAGGAAAGCTCGTGTCTTGAAAATATTGAGTAGTAGGTAGGTACAATGCAGTTTTGGAGTCGGTGAATCATACAGATTCATCGAGTCTAACCCTACACTGCACTGAAATTCTATTCTTTTGAGCTTTGAAGTATTACTACTGTTCAAACCGAGTCGATTTGTGAGTTGCCAAAATGATGCTGAAGTCTGTCATCGCCGCGAGTTTTTGCAAATCAATCTTTTGATACACTATCTACTATGTTGATTTGCAGATGAGATACAACTCAACCAGATCATTATGATTTCTCCGCTTTCGCAATAAATAGGTTTACGTGGCTGTTATAAATGCACTTGATATTAGTTTAATAAAGCTCTTGTTTCGTTTTCAACCTAAAAGTTTATATCACTGCCTAAGTTAACGCCCAAAATAATTTATTCAAAGTAGTCACATAACGTCTAGACATAGTTTTAATAATAATAAATAAGTTAAGTTTAAGTTCTCGAAAATGGAAATATTACATTGTACTGGGATCGATCCATCATCACTGACAGGACTATTGTTGCCAATAAGCCTGATATAGTGGTGGTGGATCGAAAAGAGCGGCGCGCAATGTTTGTGACATAACGGTCCCGCATGACGGGAACCTCGTGAAAGCCGAGAAAGATAAACAAATTAAGTATCTTGACTTGGCTCACGAGGTTGTCGACATGTGGGATGTGGACTCAGCGATCATTGTGCCGATAGTCGTATCAGCCAATGGCTTAGTTGCCAAGAGCCTCGACCAACACCTAAGGAGGCTCTCGTTGGGCAGCTGGATTAAGGGCTTGATTCAGAAAGTGGTACTCCTGGACATGGCTCGCATTGTTAGGAGGTTCCTCTCTCTGGAGCCCTGACCGCCGCTAGCTTGGACTCTGTTCCCAATACCGATGGGCTACTATTTTTTATATTTTTAAATGTTTTTATATACTAATATTTAAAAATGTAATTAATAACTTTTAAAATGAAATAAAGGAAATAATAATAATGTAAGTAGTTCAATTTGTTTGAAAGATAGATACTTTTTTAGTTCCTTATTTCAGTTACCTACTCCGGTTAGACTGGAAGCCGACCCCAACGTAGTTGGGAAAAGGCTAGGCAGATTGATTGATTGATTTCAGTGACCTACTCGTTTTTTTTCATTATCTTTGGTAAAACATGTAACAATAAAAAAACAAAAAGAAAATCTTAGCACCTTACTGTATACTGTATGGATATGTTTTTACAAATAAATTATCAATTTCAATATTCCAAAATTTTGACTTTACTGTACGCCGCTCAATAACATTTGACAGATGTACAATACGGATGATATAACTTGGCAGTTCTGAACATAGGCACTAAGAACTTTCGCACATGTTCTCTCACTCACACTCGCCTCATGTCACCATTTGGTTCCTAAAAAATGTTATTGCACAACTTTCTGCGCGAAGTTCGGAACCGCCAAGTTATATCGGCCGTATCGTTAGAATGTTTTATTTTTCCAAATTTTAATGTAAAAGCTATTTTGAGTTCAAAATTGCTTTAACATTGAAACTAAGTATTATAAATTAATTCGAGTGTATAAATAGAAAGAAAGAAAGAAAGAATAATATTTATTTGGACACAGTTCGTGAAACACATAATACAAAAATAAAAAGTAAAAATAATCATAAAGCGATAATAGTGTGTGCCTCACGGCTGCGCCAAAAAGGTTCATTTCAGCATTAATGCCCGACAAATGCTGTCTGACGCTGGTTTTCTAATGAACCCTTATGGACAAGTGACGGGGAGTACCAACAGTTTCAACATACCTAATACATAATTTTTATACCTCTAAATAAATAAATAAATAAACTACATAAGGTCTATTTAAATAATTGTAAATGGGTGATTCATCCAAGTATCAAGTTTGTTCGTACTACCGACTATCGTTGTGTCCGTCCCACTCCACGGCTGGACGGTCCAGTCCACATTACGTGTACCTATCTATATATAGGTACCTATTTATGTTATATACTTTGCAATTCATATAATCTGTGAAGCTTGCAGCTACACAATTCATGGAATGTCTGGAAAAAGCAGGCACAGCTGTGCAGCACCTAACTCTTAGAGGTCCCACAGACAGGGTTTTTTTAACACAGTTCAACAGTGCTAATGAAATTATTTACACAAAGTAAAGCGCCTGTCTGCAATGGGATCGAACCCACGACCCAAGTCATAAGTCGGGACCGTTACCACTGGCCCACCACTGCTCAAATAAATATCCATACTATTATTATGAATGCGAAAGCAGGCAACTCTGGCTGTCTGGCCACAACCACTGAACCGATCGTTATGAACGGCAGACAGATAGTCTCTGTCCAGGCTGTCTCGATATAGATAGCGATCGCTATACCACCGAATTCGGTCGCAAAGTTGTAATGGTGTCGCTAGACGCGCGAGATGTGCTTCACAAGCACGGTATTTTATCGTGCATGTCAAGTAATTTTGACCGTCTAGTGACGCCATTAAGACTGCGACCGAATTTGGTCGTATAGCGATCGCTATCTATGTCGAGACTGCCGCCCCTGGAGAAAGCCATCGGCTGCTTTTAATCCTGGATAATTGTGTAAAAAAAGATGAAATAGAAAATACACACGTATTTGTCTCTGTCTGTTTTGTCTTGCTTTTGCAAGTAAAATGTATCGTTATTTTAAAACACCGGCCAAGTGTGAGTCGGATTCGCACACGAAGGGTTCCGTACCACCGTACAACATTGAACACTACATTTTTTTAATAGTTTAGTTTTAAAAACACTTTTAACAGTTTTAAAAACAACGTTTCTTGTATAGGAAGTACCTTTAATTTTTTATTGATGTGTAACATCTTTCCTGTCGCTTTCCTGCAATCTGTGGGAGTGATTTCGTGAAAAGGGACGGAAGTGTGTAACACGAAGCCGGGGAAGCGCGCGCTATTTGATTTGACCAATGAGCGCGCGCGGTGCTAGAGTTGGTACGAGGCCACCTTTAATTGTTGCTTATTACCAAGGTGAAATGTCAGATTTTACACGTCACATGCAACTACTGTAAGGCTCACTCGTTTATTTTTACTTTTTTTATTTTTTATTTTTTGCGGCTATAGAAGTACATAATGTGTGATTTCAACTGTCTACCTATTACGGTTCGGCACGGACGGATCAGCGGAGGTTTAGTAAAAGGGTTTCGTTTGGCACCCTTTGGTTACGGAACCCTAACATTTAGAGTTAGCCCACGTTCGCACGGAAGTAAAAATATCGCGGCGGGATTTTATCGCGCACAGGATTTTAAACTCTCGGTGTTGAGCCAAGCGTTGAGAATCCAACTCGTTGGGACGCACTCTTGTCCCAGCGCGTTGTGAAAACATACTGTTGGATTTTCAATCTCGGCGCTAAGCAGAGCGTTGAAAATCCAGTGCACAAAAAATCGCCGCGATTTTATTACGTCCATACGAACGTGGGCTTATAGTCATACATAATGTTTGCAAAAAATTATAAAGGCTCTACATTAGAGAATAGCCTTCACGAGAGGGATACCTTCGTATTAGGTCTTTCGTACAATAACATTGAACACGTGAAATAATGTTTTTTTCCTTATTTTTCAAAACAATGTTGTTTAGGTATGTTAGGTACCTACCTACCTAATTAAAATATTATTTAATAATAATGAATGGCATTGTACTAGTTGTATCGTATATTATGGCAGGAAAGTCATTAATAATTATTATCTAATCTACAGTCAATGTTTTTTTTTGGTCATACGAGTAGATCTAAAGCTAAAGGAAAAACTAAATGATTGTATTTAGTTTAAGAGGGAACAGGGCCTGCGAGTCTCAATACAAATGTATTCCCGCTTTTTCTTCCTGAATAATGCCTCTAGAGCATTCATTACTTTCCTAAAATCAAGGTCTGCTGTAGACACGTCCCTGTTTTTTCCTTTTTTCAGCAACTTATTGGTGAAGAAAATATGACCTTCCAAAAATTACAAAAAATGCCCCATTTTTACCGCCGTGATTAGAGGACTACCAGACAAATTCGAAAAGTTTTTAACATAAAAGAAAATCATAGGAACCTAGACATACTCTTTCTTAATTTTTTTATGTGAAAAATAATTGTATTGGCTCTGTTTTCGAAGAGAAAAAGGGGAATACGAAACGTCGATCTCGTCAATTTTTTTTGTGATATAATCGGTCTGAGCTGCAGCTGTCCCTATCGCAATCTACGGAGGCAGACTTGAGGTAAGTCGACGGCAATAGTTTCTTCAAATACCTATTTTTCAAATTCCTCGCAGCCCCTGTTCCCTCTTAACCGTCGAAACTTGAGATTGGGTTTTTACCAACCTCTGTAATCCGACAGCAGGAAAAACACAAAATAAGGTTTCAAATAGTAGGGTCCAAGCCTTTTCTCTTTACACAGACACATAATATCTGGACATGAAAAGACAACGGACTTAAAAAAAAAGTCACTACGAAGTGAAAAATTACTTCGATTTCGTCAGCATTCGTCGCTTCAAGTTTTCCGTAACTTTACTCATCATCATCTGCAACCGCAGTCCCCTCAGTCTTACCGGATGCAGCTGAATACCAGTATTTTACATGGAGTGACTGCCTATCTGACCTCCACAACCTAGTGGATAGGTAACACGATACCCCTTGGTTAAGACTGGTTGGCAGACTTGGGCTTCTAACTACCCGTAACGACTGTCAAAGATCTACAAATGACAGCCGGGACCAACGGCTTAACGAGCTTTCCGAGGCACGGAGAGGTCTTGCTATGTAAAGATGGTCACCCATCCACGGACAAACCGCGGCAAGTGTAGCTTAACCTGATCGATCGACCCGTGCGGCGGTTATTACTTAGCTACTAACCGTAACCGTAACTTTACAAAACTGGGGTCGTATTATGACGTATTAATGCCACCATTATTCCAGTGTGAGTGAGAGACGGAGCTATACAAGGCCGCTGGCACCATCCTTTTTTCGTAGTGGAATAATGATGGCATTAATACTTCATAATAAGGCCCCTGTATACAAATTTTAACCAGACACTGGTAGGTTGTTCACCTTTAACTCGAAGCTAATCCATGTTCATTCTTCTATGAAATGCCATCCTACACCTACACCAGTTTGTCAGCACCCTATATTCCTTGACAGCATATGCAAATATCGTTACACTTTTACCTTAAAAGGTAAGCAGGGTCCAACCGGTCGTTTACTGGTGAACATTGAGTTACTGCTTGCCGCTCAGTCGTGTATGGTAAATAATGGTAATACAATATCGGGTTAAAATGGTGATCACGCATAAGTAGGGAGTGGTTACTGCTGGTTGGTTGTCATAGAGGAGAGAAGACATGGAGTGCGCGTGTGAAAGAACAGTTTTTTAAGAAAAAAGCAGTCTCTTTGTACTCAATACTTATATGTCGTATCTGTATCTATTTTACTGTGAATAGATACATAAATAATTAAACAAATAAATAAAATACATGTGATTTGATGAAAGTAAGAGTGGAAAAGAGTGTGGGGACGATTTGGTTCGAAAATTCGCACATCATTTAGTTACTTAATTAAGTTTTCAGTTTTAATTGGTTAAAATGCCTATAATTTAATTGCTAATCATTCTTCTTCATTTAGGTACCCATTACACCTAAGGAATTCACTTTTCGTAAGTACATTTAGTTTTAATATTTAAGTCACAAAATTCTACTAGCAATAGCGACATTTTATCCGATGGTAAGTGTCTGGAGCACTCTGGGCCAGCCCTGTTACTCATATTGCTGAATGGCTATTCTTTTTATCACAGCAAAGCCATCGGATGCCTTAAAGAGTGCAGAAAAGCTAAGGCTTCCGCCGTCACTTTAGCACTCCACTTGCTAAGTCCTCCGTGGCTACCCATCGCCTACAAAGCTGTCAGTCGTCTGTAACAAGTTGCCTCTTCCAAAATGATAAGTATATGCATACGTATGCTGATATAACGTGTTTCCATTGAATTCCCACATTAACTACTAAATTAATGGTGTTTTCTTTTAGATACTGTCAAAATACAAGCGGGCTGATGTTATTTTTAACCGACTTCCAAAAGGCGGAGGTCATCAATTCGGATGTTAATATTTTTTTTAATTTTTTTATGTATTTTCGGCCATAACTTCGTCATATATAGACGGATTTGCAAAATTATTATTTTGATTGAAAGAGTATATACTTTCGAGGCAGTTCCATTATCATCAGGTCAGGATCTGATGATGGGATCCTGGAGAAATCGAGAGAACTCTTCAAATATTATAGGCACGCCTATAGCGATTTGGATATTTTTTTATAGTAACGCGTGCAGTTGCGGAAAGCACCATCTGGTGAAGTGGAAGACCACAGATGGCCACCGGAACTACTCAACAATAAGTATTTCATAGATGGCGATTCGATTACTTTAATATGGTTGCCAAGCAATTTATGCTCATTACAATGCTCATGGAGAAGTGGAGCTGATGGTGAAGTACCAGGAGAACTCAACGATTAACGTCCCTGCATCGGGAAAAGCAATATTTTGTAAAAGTTAATGAGCAGGTGACATTAGGCTATTGTAACTTAGATACATGACATTACAAACTGACTCATTAAAAAGCGAGAAATAAAAACTTTTTGGAAGTCGGTTGTTTTTTTTTTGTTTGAATTTTTTTTTTATTTGTACCTAACAGATTAAAAGGCTTTTGCCTAGCGATCGGTTATAATAACGTCAGTTCTTAGTAAGTTTACGAAACGTAAAGGCTTGCGCGTGCTTACTGACGACACTGGCAAATAATTTGTTGTAATGTTTTGTGTTTCGTAATGTTATTACCTACTTTGTATTATCTAACTGTTTTATAATCTGAGATCTAAAGTAATATTATAAATAAAGAGAAAGATTTGTGTATGTTTATATGTTTCGCTTTCACTATAAAACGGCTGAACGGATTTGGATGAAATTTGGCACATGGATAGACCATAATCTGGGTTAGGACATAGGATACTTTTTATCCTGATATTCCCACGGGACCGAGACTTATGCGGGTGAAACCGCGGGGTGCAGCTAGTAT
This sequence comes from Xanthia icteritia, assembly GCA_949128155.2. Classification (NCBI taxonomy): domain Eukaryota; kingdom Metazoa; phylum Arthropoda; class Insecta; order Lepidoptera; family Noctuidae; genus Xanthia; species Xanthia icteritia. Next base: position 5,508,889 of record OX421953.2, read on the forward strand.
TGTATAGAATGCAGTTCTTCTAACTGAACAGATAGCTGTGCTGCTAGGGAGTTTGTTGCGCTACTTGTTCTTCCCGGCTACAGCATTATGAAGTGGTGAAGGGCGAGCGTTTTGCAAGGCTGTCTTATATTATTTTGGCGTCCAAAAAGTGCTGTTTCTCAGCCTAGTTTGATATTGCCTGTGAGCCTATCCTACCAAAAAGTATCTGCTAAGATCTGCAAAATCAATATTCTTAAAACATAGCTCTTTCCTAATACCAACTGGGTATATTGATTTCTAAAGGGTTAAAATAAAAAACCAGCTGTTCCCTACATTAACACTATGGACTTACGACTAACTTACGACGACTGCTACTAACACTATGGACTTACGTCTGAAATAAAGAATTTGAATTTGAATTAATGTTCGCATAGCTCGTCAAAATGAAGAGAACCGCAGATTAATTTTCGCGATTTCAGTCTAGTCCCATAGTGAAAGTTGTTCATAACGATGAGTACAATTAACCCTTAAGAGGATGCCCCATGAATCCAATTTCACCCTGCATATCACTAGAACTCTACAATACCTAGGCTTATTCTTGTCAATTGTTCAAGAATTGCAGCATATCTAACACAATTGTGTGCCGTAACATTCGATTACCTACATTACTACGATGGCTATGGTTTGTTATGTATGTCATAAGAGTTATAACATACCATAGCATTTTGCAACTGAACATGAGTGAGTTATTTGTTAGTCTATTTCTTGGTCTAAACATCGCCATGTATATGTTTCTGCCCTAAATACCTATTGTATTTTATGGCTACCCCATTGGTCTCGTGGTCGCAAGCGCGACTGTTCAGCGTGGGGTTCTGGGTTCGATTCCCGGGTTGGGAAAAGTGTTATTGGGTTTTTTTTTATGGGGTATTAGTTAGTAACAGCCCAGAGTTTCGAAGTTGGCGGTGTCATACTCCCGTGCTTCGGAAAGCACGTTAAGCCGTTGGTCCTGCGCCTGATCTCTCTTCAGTCGTGTCGGATTGCCGTCCCATTGGACTATGAGAGTGAGGGAAGAGAGAGTGCAACTGTGTCTGCGCACACACTTGTACATTATCGTATTGTTATATCAGAAAATCTCAAACCCAAAGACTTTTAAAGCAATGTAAGGAAAACTGTCAGTAAGGGACATATTTTTTTGGGAAACTGGTGTAAATAAAACTTACAGATAAAGCTCTTTTTTTTATGTGGTATTATCAAATAACTTCTTCCGCTCTGGGCGGAGCGGGAGGGCGTGTCATACTCTTACTGACTAAAACCCACCCGTGTTCTTTCAGTTGCCTGTACGTTGCCAGGGGCCACGGTATCCCTTTCGGACTATACCGCAACCCCGGCAGACTTTCCCGCAACCGCGGCAGAAATAAAGCTCTCCTTAACTACAAAAAACAAATGCACAACCCAGTCTTTTATCTACCATTTAACAAAACAAAACAATCGCTTCTCTAAAAACCTAATAGCTGAAGTATTTAAAGTAATTTTATAATTAAATATCTTCTGTAACAGCCCAATGTTTTGTAGGTGGATGTATAATTTGAGCGTTGTTATAGCCACTGATCCTAATTGTAGTGTCGTAGCTGGATGTCTGCCGGTCCCTATCGACTGGGGTTTGAGCCTGCGGGCGAGGTTTGACTGGGAGGCTCTATGTATTGTTGGTGGATTCGGTCCATAGAGATTGATTTGATTTAAAAGAGTGTCCGTGGAGTTTCTTGCCCGTTCTTCTCCATAGGTACCTCGCCCATTCCAAAGCGTAGTGCTTTGGAATGGGCGACTAGCTTCATATTACTGACTGACCGACTCCTTGACAATTTAAAAGTGCCTGTAATAGGTTTATTTGAAATGAATGCTTTGAGTTTGAGATTGAGTTTGAGAGATTTGAAAATTTTGTGATTGTTTAAACAGATTAAAAGTTTCACTGGTTTATAGATAAAATCAAGAAAAGGAGGCTTTGATTTACCTAATCAAAATTATTGAATAACTTTTAGGTTCTAATTCTAATTAAACATTTGTACAATCTTAGATTTAGTTTGATACTTAGTTCCTGATGTACCAATAGATGGCGTTGTACATGTAGCACTCTCCGCTGAATCGCGGTGTTAAGAGTCTCCGAAGAAACATGACCTATTTCGTTTTTAGTTAAATAAATTGTCTTCGTCATAAGACAAGTAACATTGGTTTTATTCAACATTAGTTAATGTTGAAAAAAAAATAAAAAAAAATAACGCAGTTATTTTTCTTTTTTACTGCCTCGTTGGTTTAGTGGTTCGCAAGCAATACTACTGAGCATGAGGTCCTGGGTTCGATTCCCAGGTCGAGCAAAATGTTATTGGGTTTTCCATCTGGAATTTCTCAGTGGCAGCCCGGAATCTGGATCTATGTCCGATTGATGGCAATAGCCTCGCCCTGTATTACATGGGAATTAAACAAAACACAATGTGTGCAATGTGGGTAACAATAGGCTCTGCCTAATCCTTCTAATACAAGCTTGATGTTATGTTATGTGTACATACAACTTATAACTTATTATAATAGTATTTGATTTAAAAAAAACAAGAAAACTACTGGCGTTTTGACTAGACTACTCTTTTAAAAGTAAATGGCTTTTACAATGGAGAGGACAGTGTAGGCCTATCAACAAGTACCAGGTACTTAGCAAGATAGCAAATGGTCGACAGATCTACAGTCTGTTAAGCCTACAACGTTCTCACATCCACAAAATCTAAATCACTACTCGTTTAGACGTGATCTTCAGTATAGGTACAATAAATTAAGCAATTAAAAGTCGGTTATCGTCGCCTTAAGAACTAGCTTCTTTCTACCTGCGACTTTTTTCGCGTAAAAGTCGTAAGACACCACAACACAATAAACTAAACAAGAGCCACATTTCTCGCCCACATTATTACTACGTTTTCATTTAACGTTCTTTTTGACTTTTTTTCTTTTTTCTCAGCACCTAAGAGTTGTAGCGCGATGTAAAATAGCATATAATTTTCCTCAAGAATTAGGATATCAAAGGCATAAAGATTTTTTCTAATCTGACAGGTAGTTATAGATATTAGCGCCTTCTAACAAACAAACTCTTCAGCTTTATAAGATTAATATTCACGCACATCAAAAGTGTCTAGGGATCAAGTACATTTTTAACTATAAAAAATGATTTAATTAATATTTACCAAATCTAGTCGTCCAGACTGGCATCTTACTTTAATTCATATGTTTAAGTTAACAACTTATCTATCTACTTATCTTATTGTAAAAATTAAGAAAAACTTTTTTTGATTCCAATCGATCCTGTATTTTATAAGGATTAAAAAACTATATTGGACCAACTGAGGTTTGAGTACTAGAAAAGTCAGAAATCGCAAATAACTTGTCCCATATATTTTGTAGGAAATGAGACTGCAACCTACTTTACACGATGGAAAGACTGGCCAAAAATAAACTAAAAAAACGTTCGTTGATCCTTATAAGAAATAGGATCGATTGGCATCAAAAAAGGTTTTTGTGGTAACAGCCCATTTTCTTACAGATTTTTTTCCAAAATCTCTGAATGCAGATCAAAATGTCTCAAAAAGTTAAGGACAGTCTCCTGAGACCGTTTTCCTTTAGCTACAACGTTAAGGTAGCTGCCCTTACTGCCCCATCTCAAAAATCCAACCTGTATACTAATGCAAAGTATTGCAAAGTACAATAAGTAATAAAATGACGTCCGTGAAGTCTAAGTTATGATTAAGTACGCTTTTAAGTTGCATAAGTTATGTACTTCATACTTCGGACGTAATGTCAGCACTATTTATATCTTAGGCTGCAAGGTTTCGTATTTTCCTGCACGCTCATTTGTTTTTCTATGAGCTAAGTGATAAATTAAGTTCTAATGTAAACTTTATAGGTAGTAGATAAACCTTGAGAGATTACTTGAGCTATTTATGTAGGTATTATGACGTAGGTAAATGAAAATTTTATTTCAAATGACCTAAGATTTGTGACAAGCAACAAAAACAAAAGTCGTATGAAAATTAGATATCTAGATTGTCTCTTTGAATCCTGAAAGGCCTTTTCAAATGGTGAAACTCTGATGAATAGCCTAAGTGCTCATACACATGAAAGTCAACGGCAGAAGCAACTGCAGCCGTTGACGCGTCGGCAGCTGCCGTCGACAACGTGCTGCTCCTGTATTTGAGCACCGCACTCAAATACACTAGCGGCTCGTTTGTCACAATATAAATAAGGACCGTATGGATATTAGCCCTATTTGTTGAAATAATTACCTACGCTCCATTTTTAAAAGATCGCGGCGACTACTCATCTTGACACGGCACCCGCAACTGACAGCACCGCGACAATCGCTTAGGGTCGCGTCTGTGAGTGAGTGTGCCATTTCGAACGCTTACATAGTTTTTGTACTGCCCATATGTATTCTGTGACGTTGTCGACGGCTGCAGTTGCCTCTGCCCTTGACGCATGCCACTCGTGTTATGAGCACTTACACTAAAAACTATTTTAATCAGATATGATATTGCGCATAAAATCGTGCAAACTACCTATTTGGCAGGAATAAGAGTTTGAGAACGATTTTGGCTTTAAAGATATCTTTCTAAAATAAATAAAGAAAAAAGAATAACATTTATTTGAACACAGTTCTATAACTAAACTACTTTATCTTTTTAAATACAAACCATTAATAAACGTACCTAATTTGGATTCTGTATCGAATACGTCCTCGTTAACCGCAAAACGATTTAGTTGGAACGCCGACGGATTAAAAACCTATTATAAAGTATTTTTTGTGAACAATTTCTGATCGATTGTAAATTCGAGCAAATTGCATAATTACAGGCTCGACATGACGAACGGCTCGGGGTTGCATAAAATAAAAATAACTTACAGTCGTTACGTGATAACGTTTTTTGCTCGAGATTTTGGTAACGTAGTTATCATGTTTTTATGTAGAGAAGAAAGGAATTTTTCTTCTCTCTTGTAAAAGTTCATTATTATTGAGTCTCGGAAGTAATTTCCTATGTTCAATCCTAGATTTTAGGATAGGACGAAGCGGAAAAAAGACTCTTCAGTCTGGTTACAACTAAAGTTTATGACCAGCTAATGCTCTGCGAAGAGCAGTGACCCAGTGGTATCGGCCCGACTTACGAGTTGTACTTCGTGAGTTCGAACCCCGGCAGGCACTTTGCTTTGTGTATTTAATTTCATCACCACTCTCATAACGGTGAAGGAAAACATCGTGAGGAAACCGGCATGTCCTAGAACCAAAAATTCGAAGAGATGTGACATCCAACCCGCACTGGGTGCGCGTGTTGGATTATAGATTAAGAGGTCTGTGTCCCAGAAGTTAGAACGTTATAGGCTGGTTATGCTGAATGCTCTGCATCATACAACCTACAAGCTGTAAGTACTCGTAGTAATATAATAAATGGCGACCACCAAACCAAGTGTGGTGATTATCGGCAACTTGCCATGATCGACCACCGCAACGATTAAAGCTTCGTGCAGACTAGCGCGACGCGACAGCGCGACGCGACACCGGTCATTGTTATACCGTGAAGTTTTCATAGAAATTGTATTGTTCGAGCCGCGTCGCGTCGTCGCGTCGCGCTGGTCTGTACGAGCCTTTATTGTTACAGTAGACAGAAGGCAACAATATTAACAAAACGCAATTTTATTTTGCACTGCGTAGTATGGACTTATGGAACTCACAACTAGAGTACTTTTACGTAGGTAGGGATAAACATAACATAACATCACGCCTTGTTTCCCCGGAGGGTTGGGCAGAGGTGTACCCCACAATTCGTCAGTTATGTTTAAGTCCCATGTAATAGGGGGCGAGCCTATTGCCATCAACCGGGTACGACTCCAGACTCCGGGTTGCTACCAAGAAATTCCATATAGAAAATCCCAATAACATCAAAATGGGAATCGAAAGCACCTCATGCTCAGAAGTAATGCTTGCAACCACTACGACGCAGTAAAATTCAAAAAAAAAAAAAAAAAAAAAATAATTCTTCATTGTTTTCCTTATCGGCTAGAGATTACTGCTATACCTACAGACTCGCGAACCTTTAGGGAATCAAATTTGATCTAGTAATAGAACCTAGAAACGAATGTTATGAACAAAATCAATCGGGCCTCGTTCCTCTCAATAGCTTTGGTCTTTTGGTGCGCAAAGTTGGTACACCCAATTGTGTTGTCATAGAAAATGTGCATCACATCTTTACGGAATTTAGTCGTATTGGAGTCAAAAGACGTCGATTTTGAAAATAAATTTAATGTCATCATCATTTCAACATAGGACATGGGCCTCCCCCAAGCACCGCCACTTCGACCGACTCTGTGCCTCCCGCATTCAGCAAACTTCTGCAGTCTTTACAAGGTCCATCTTGTGGGAGGCCTTCCAACGCTACGTCTTCCCGTACGCGGGTGTCACTCCAGAACCTTTCGGCTCCAAATTTAATGTAGGCTTCTATAATAGCGTTCTGGCCTCACCATTGTCAGATGAGGCCAGACCACTATGTAATATTATTATTATTATGGGTACAAGGTTGCGGATAGATTAATTTGTTATACTTATTGTACATATATATACTTAATAATCGGGGTAACATATGATATTCTTTATGGAAAAAACCCTTTTTTTTTTTAACTAGCGAGCCGTACTTTTGTCGCATATGTTCATGATGATCGCATGTAACATCTGACACCTAACCTTAGTAATAAGCAACATTTAAGGTGCGGGGCCACGTCGTAGTCGTTTCTGAGGGCCAACTCTATCACCGCGCGCGCTCATTATGAGTTATATTGCAATATGTGGTTAGCTAGCGACCTCGATTTTTTTTTATTTTACCTCGATGGTCCTAGTTTATCAATTATAACTTCTAGTTACAGCTATATGTAAGCGGGCAAGCCCTTTATGCCTGGAGGCTTTTATTTAGATATTGTTTTCGTTACTTTTATTTCTGCTTGAGTATAGTTCTCGATGTTTTTGGTTGGTATATTGGTGTGTGCTAGCTGTCATATGGCTATTAATTTTATAATTTAAATTATATTTTGTGTTGCGTAATGTAAATATCATTTTGCATACTATTATATAGAATCATTTTTTGCTAACTGAACAGACAGCTGTGCTGCTGGGGAGTTTGTTGCACCACTTCTTCTTCCCAGCTAAAGCACTAGGAAGTGGTGAAGGGTGGGCGTTTTGGGGGACGAAAAGTGATGATTCTCAGCCTAGTTTGAATAAATGAGTTTTGAATTTTGAATTGGTCAAATCAAATAGCGCGCGTTTTTCCGGCTCCCTGTGACACACTTCCGTCCCTTTTCACGAAATCACACATAAATTTAATTATTTCGATATTTTTTTAGATTTATATTTTGATTGCATGAAAACGAGAGGAAAGATGTTACACATCAAACAAAACAAAACTTGAAAACAAACAAACAAACTGATAAACTCAAACAAACAAACACACACACGCAGACACACTTCATTGTCAAACTTCTACTGCTTGGATACGAGGCTTTTGGCTACTTTGTATGTGTGTATTTTATGTCATTTTGTTGAATGTGCGTTTTGTTTGTGCAAAATAAACAATTTTTCTTTCTTTCTAAAAACAAAATCAAAGCTTTGCTAAGCCGTAGGTACTAACAATCTAAATCATACAACCACAGACATACAGGGATAATACATGACTGAATACCTACAGCACTATCCTAAAATGATTGCCACTAACTCTAACGAGGTACCTGTATTGAAATGAAACAGTCTCTATACAATTTGCGATCTACACCAGTGATGTTATACTGCCAGTTTAACCACTATTCAAAGAGTTTTCATTTCAACTGTGAATAGATGTTGATAAAACAGCATTGAGCTGGGTTCTGTCTACTTGTCACTCAATTGTTTGCTGAACTGTTATTTAAAGAAGCTTCGAGGCAGGACTACCCGTTCACCTCGACAGTTAGCTATATAACACAGATCAAAGTGAAACATTAATTTGCGAACTAAGTGTAGGTTTATACGGAGGCATTTATTTTGAAATAGCTGCGGACAAGTAGCTTTTAGAAGGCATGGCAATTTATAAAGGTTGAGTATAAATAAGTTTTACGTAAAATGTATACTGAAAACGCCAGTAGGTATGTTACTACCAATAAAGGCAATTCTACTGAAAACAATAAGTAGGTATGTAAAAAAACCCTGCCCGATCTGAAAGGGGCACATAGGTACTGCAATAACATTACCAAAAAGTTTATTTTATTATTATTGAAAATAAAAAAGTTATTACTAATTATTTAATATTCACGTTTTTAGTACCAAAATCACCCCTAATCCATTAAAAATTAGAAAATTTTCAACAGGGGTCATAAGTTATGACTTGTAGACACCCGCTAAACAACGGCCGCCCGCGCCCTGCAGACGGTAAAATTCCATATATTGAAAAAAATGTGGCGATTTTTTTTTCTTTTTCCTTTCAATTACCACATAAACAGTCTCAGTACGATAACAACACCCTCACAGGTCGGACAGGATTTTTTTTACATGTTGTATATTACATTTCAGTAGGTTGATACTTAGGTACCTGCTGAAATCGCCAGCCCGTCGACACGAAGTAGAAGTTCATCATTGTTTTCTGTTTTTTTAGTTTTAAAGTGTAATTTTCTGCTGTAATGCCAATAAACGATTTTTTCTTTCTTTCTTTAAGTTTTACTAGTAGGGCTGGGCTGCTCAGGATGCGCCAGACACAAAATTAAGTAAGCACCATAATTAATACCACATACGGGTGCGCAGGGTTTGGGTTAGCTCCAACAGCATCCTGAGGGCATTTGCTAATGGGCACGCCACAATTGCGGCGATTTGTCCCCTCTTTGAGCAGTGGCTAGAAAGGCACCACGGCGTCCTCACCTTCCGCCTGACGCAGGTCCTCACCGGACACGGTTGTTTCGGGAAGTTCCTGTTCCAGACAAGACGGGAGGAAACGCCCGGGTGTCATCATTGCGTGGATCGCCCGGTTGACACGGTGGAGCATACGGTGAAGGTCTGCCCGGCCTCGTGGAGGCGATCGGTGGCGGTGATCTCTCGCGTCCGGCCCTGGTCCAGGCCATGTTACGGAGCGAGAGGGCATGCCGTCACCTCCTTCTGCGAAGCAGTAATGCTCGCGAAGGAGGAGGCGGAACGCGTGAGGGAGAAGCAAGAGGTTCGATTGTCACCTGAACCATTGCTGTATGGTTCACGTACCGACACTCGAAGTTTGTTAATTATGTTTATGTGTATGTTTAATTTTTGTACTTACTATGAGCCCTTGCTGATCGAAATAAATGTTATTTGTTATTTTTACCGTCTACTACAGTCCGGCCGTCGAAAGAATTCGTTCCTAACACCTGTCATTTGGACAATTTCTAATATGGATGTCGACTACAATTTTTGTTTTGTTAGTTTATTAAAAAATATTGGACACGTATTTTTTATTTTTTTACGTAATTAAAACATTACGGCCATACATTGAGTAAGCAATACGTTAAAATGTGGCATGACGTCACTCCCCGGTAGATTTTATACTGACTTGTGACGTAGCGAGCCCCCACTCCCCAACTTTAATGCGTTTTATCTAAACCATTTTTTATTAATATGATAAAGCAAAAAATACGTGTCTAATAGTTTTTTTATTATCTGACTGACGGACTAAATAGTTTTTTTTTCCCAGTTAACATCCCTATTGTTTAAGGATCAACTTCGCAAAACACATATTCTTTAGTATGAAACTGACAGGTGTCAAGAACGCATTTCCAAAACCTCCTAATATTATATAATAATAAAATAATCATAAGTTTATTTCAATAATTATTTACACATACACATGTCTTATAGGCTATTTTCTCGTTAAAAATTAATTAGACATCTGTAGCCGAACTAGGCGAAAGCCTGTATTTCGGCTATCAGCGCCAAACCCCTTAAATAATATTAATATTGGAGATTACCTGTTCCTTACTAAATCACACACGAGATGCTGATAGCGTGTATTTTATCGATCTCTTTATGAATGAAATCTTTGTCCAATAGTGTTGATCCCCGATAGGATAAAGCGAATTGGTTTTATCGAAAGGGTCCGAGGTATAATGAACCATTTTCGCCAGCGTAGTATCCTGTATCGATAGACTACAAGACAGTTTAGCGATCTTTCGGGCTCATATCGAGACTATTTCTTTACCCTTCTACTTATGTACTTTGTTGTTTATATCAGCTTGTAAACGTCCCCTAGAGACTAGTTGTGGACGTTTACGAAATAATTTAGCATCACGCTTCCATTTTCCGAAGGGGTAGGCACATCGATAAGAACTATATGAGAAATAGCTCGTGCCTTCTTAGGTTGGCCAATCAGCAGCTTTAGTATTAGTGAATCCAGGGGGGGCTACGGGGCTCAAGCCCCTCCAAAAGCATCTGAGTTCTTCCGTGACATATCTTAAAGTGAACTCTTGATATTATTCTAATTAAACTTAGACTACCCTTTTTTTTTGGGTGGGAAATTATCAAATAATTTCTCCCGCTCTCGGCGGAGTGGGAGGGCGTGTCAGACTCTTACTGACTACAACCCACCCGTGTTCAGTTGCTGACATCTCTTTGAGGCGCGCGTGGAACACAATGCACCGTCGACCTGGGCCTACGGGTCTACTCCCTAAGCACTAAGTCCGTAGTTTCGACCTTAGTTACGGGGGGTAACTACTACCTAAAACTTACAGACATACGATTAGTTCGAAGCCCGAACTAATAATGAATGACGAGACGATTTGACAGTTCTCCCTCTGGTCCTTATCGGACGGCGAGCTACCCATTGCTCACCGTCCGCAAACCCGCGTCTGCGGTGGCCGGGAATCGGCTTTTGATTCCCGTCGCACGACGAACTTACACTACCTAAGGTTCAATTTTCGTTAATTATCCTTAACTTAATAAGTATTCTAAATATCTCTTATCTGCCAGGGCGTATTTTTAATCTTATATATTTTTTTTTACCTTGTTTTCACATGTGGAACCAACAAGAATAATGTACCCAGGACTTTGTAATACATTATTATATCTTGATTTAAAACTTGGAGTTTCTTGCCCGTTCTTTTCCCTAGAGATTTACGTTTTGAAATGGGTACTTCAATTTTCTGACTGACTAACCGAGTCTTTTACAATTCAAAAGTGGCTGGAAATGGTTTAAGAGCGTTTATTCTGAAAGCGGGCAACGTCGCAAATAGCTGTCAAATAATTATCTCCTCTAATATTAATTTCCTCTCCCAAACGACAATCCTGGATCCGCTGAGCAGCTTCACTGCACAAGGTTTACCGTACTTATTCGCCACTCATGGAGGCTATCCAATAGGTACACACGGCTACACATCAAACTATAAGTTTCTAGTTTATGCTGATCTCGCAGTGTATGGAAATCCTATACAATGCGAGATCAGCATAAACTGGAAATGTATAGCTTGATGTGTAGCCGTGTGTACTATCCATATTTCGATATACTTACGTAAATTATAAATGCAAAAGTAACTGTCTGTCTGTTACCTTTCGGACGGATAAACTGCCTGTGTGCAAAATTACATCGAAATACGTCATCGTCATGACCTAGGTTAGGACATAGGAGTACGTTCCCGTGTGATAGGACCCGACCTAAACGCAAAAGCTAGTTCGTAATAAGATCTAAAATATTATTAGACAGGCATAATTTATATATAAACAAGCTTTTGACCGAGGTTTCGCTCGCGTGGATGTCGCAAAATATCCCACGGGAACGTACTACCGGGATTACATACCTAATAGCCGAGGAAAAGGTCATTGACTCCTACCGCTGCACCCGCGTAGCCGTCAACCATAATTATTTTGTTACGCGTAATTTTGAATATGTGATATCTTTTCAACTTTTCTTTAAATGATAATATGATGTCAAGGCATATTTTAATCTAAAAAACTAAATGCCCAATTTAAATAACATATTTTATTGGATAAGGATTAATATAATACCGGCCAAAATAGCTTCGGAAATAACAATGAAATTTTTATCAAATTCTGATAAAAATTCTGATAATGGTTACTGTGGGTCATCCTTAGAAGCTAGACGTATACCATCGCGGACTTTTTTGTTGAACTTTTTAAGATGAACAATCCCGTAAGACTTAAATTTTATGTATCTTTTACGGTTTAAGCGGCGCACGCCAGTAAAGCTCCCAGTCGTCATGATTTTTTCCGACATCTTCAACAATAATCGTCATATTTCAGCTAATTTACACAAGACCTTAATGAATTATACACCAAAACCTTCCTCATGAATCACTCCGTCCATTGGTAAAAACCGTTTGAAAATCCGTTCGGTAGTTTTTGAGTTTATCGCGTTCAGACAGACACACAGACGGGGCGGGGGGGACTAGTTTTATAATACGTAACGATATGACGTAGGAATAAAAAGGAAATCCGACAAACTGTAGGTACCTAAAACGAATACGGAAACGGATACTTAAAATAAATGTGTTCAGAACTATCTGAAGGAAAATTCATAATCAATTATTACGTCTCTAGATGATTGTGTATCGACTATAAATAGGACATAGGAATAGGGACTTACCCGTCATATACCGCGGGATCTGAAGAGGAAAAGGAATTACTCTTAGTTACCTCTTTATCCTTAGTTACCTCTGGCTTTTATTTGTAGGGAAAAAACCGCAACTTGTTAAAGTTACCTTAAAATTCGGTCAGGGAAAACACCGAGTAAAACCCAGTGATACCTATCACCTGAAATCACCAATGAGCGACGAGTATTCTTTGAATGAGAACAGGGCTTTGTCCTGTAGTATCTTGTATATATATTCTGTAATAAGAGAAAAAACTAAGCTAAACTAAACGCAGCTGACGTTCTCATTCGAATAGACCAAATGAAGTGGAGATTGACCGGTCACATGATTCGAGACAAGCAAGGCAAATGGAGTACAACCGTCACAGACTGGTAACCCAGAGACGGTAAACGCAAAAGAGGGTGTCAACAACCTGAGGCTCATGGCTGGACACCACTGGAGAAGGGTAGCGAGGCAGAATTCAATGGAAAACGCTAGAGGAGGCTTATGCCAAGATTACGTGATATTAACCTCAATATTCAGAATAAAGGGCTCATTATTATTATTTTTTACGTGTTTGACATTTCTCGGGACCCTAAAGTCCCGGACCTTTGGAAGGCGTACGAGGGGCCGAAGCCAATTCGCTGAGGCCTGTTAGACGTGTTTAATGAAACGAGGCACCAACCGTCGATTATCCCTGTACGCACTATGCCAGTGCACCCAAGGACAACCCCCGGTTGGTGCTGGACTATTGCAAGATACGGAAACTGGTGGCTAAGTGAACTGGTTGTCTAGAACTATGGAAAGAATACGGCCGTTGCCTGACCAATATTTTATATAAAAAACACAGGTAAAATGGCAAGGGGGAACTTGCACACTCAATAATGGGGCCCGAAAACGGTTGCTAGCAAAAAGTGTCGTAGCGACAAGGGGGCAACATGTCCTGAGGTGCTTATGAGGAGTGGAGCGGTATTCTACGGCTATCAGGACAATCCCGGAAGTACGGTCAAGATCCCTAACAGGATCTTACTGGAATACAGGAAGTATTCCAGTAAGATCCTGGTCCTCCGAGCACGTTTGCTCTTGCGAATCTCCACTCAAGCCAGCCAATAAATTAAGGCAATAAAGAGGTGGCCGCTCTGTTCCTCGTCAATGTTCACTCCAGCTGGCCAATAAAGGCAAGCCAGAGGTGAGGAACAAGACTTCTCTAACGCCCTACCGCTCGCCACATGCTGCCCTGCGGGTTTCTGTGTCTCTCTTGGTCTGGTTCTTCATCCTAGACCTGTTCCGGCAAGGTAAGCTCTACCGGCACAGACCTACATTTCGGAGCGCGCAAGCCCCACCACAACGTCAACGTAGAGATACGGCGGTGGGGTTATTATTATTATTATTATCTTCTATATAGGCATATAGGTCGCTTTTCGTGTCGGTTTGTGTGACCGCGTTGTTCTTCTAAACTACACAACGGAATAAATAATGCGCTTTACACCATCATATTTAGAGAATTTACTCCAGAAGGTTTATGTATAATACTTACGTATACTAAAAATATGTTTTGTCGTAATAACCGTGCGAAGCAAGGGCAAGTAGGCAATAAGGAACATAGTCTACATATTTTGTAGGGCGTAATAGAGTATGAATGAATGAATGAATGAATGATTATTTATTTGTTAAACACAGTTACATACATTATTTTGGTCTTCAGTAAAAATTCAGTTGGCTCTCTATGTTTTGCCAGTGGCGTACAAATTTTATAGTTACAGTAGGTTCAGAATCATAATAAATTATTAAATTAAGTAATTTTTACAAATTCAAATTTTAGATTAATTATTATTAAATTTAATAAACAAATAACACAATATACAACAAAAACACACATTCATTACTTAGTCAAATTATAATAATATTTTTGGCATTAAAAAATTGTTCTACAGTGTAATAACATTTATGGATTAAAAACATTGATAATATCTACTTGAAGCTCGTAATCTTTAGTTGCTTCAAGGAGTCCGAAAAATTATTATATATTCTGGATGCTATTCTCATCAAGCTTTTGCGCATTAAAGCTGTCTTACATTTCTTGGCACATAAAATGTTTTGATATTGAGCACGTATAGGATCTCTCCGTATTTGAGACAATTTAGTCAATAGCATTTAATTTTTTTTTGACAATTTTTGCAACTTCTAGAATAGGTACCTACTAGGACACCTCGTTAAGTACTACAATTAGGCTAAATCTAATATATAGCCTCTGTAAATTCAATTATGTCGATCGATACTGCAACGGGCCGTGTTCGAACTTATGTCTTCTTTCTCGCCAGCCCGCGCATTGACCATTGGACCATAGCCGCTAAGGTTATCATCAACGTACGATCAATTATGTTTATTTTAAAAGCTTGGAATATAATTCCCATTTACTTATCATAGTTATCAACTTATCACATATGTTTAAAAGCTCCTAAATCACGCATCTAACGATTATTACAACTTTTTATTTTCGAGTTTCGTGCATCAAAGTTTTGACGAAATGAAGTGAAAGTGTCCCTTTGACCTGCCGCTTACCACATCCCCTTTACACTCCTCACAATCTAATAAAACCCCTATCTTCCTACAAATAAGGTCTTTCAAAACTGTATGTGTTATTTTGTATGGATGTGCACCAGTGCAGTATTGAGCGGAACTCACACGCACCTGCTTCCGGTCGCGCGACGCACTTCCTGTTCCAATAACAGCTGGCTGCTTATACTGCTTATGTTGTTAGGTAGCGAAATAGAATATAAAATATATTATTTCATATAGGTAGGTAAGTACTTACATAATGTTGAAATAATTCAATCGAGTTTCATCAACTAAAAGTTGTTATGCACTAAAAGCTCCTCTGAAGGTCTGGTAAATTAATGATAAGTCTTATCTCATTTTGTAATTCCAGTAGGTACCTAGCAAGATCTACCAACAGAAAAAAAACGAGCATAAGATGCTCTATTTTTAACTAAACATACCTCATTTTATTTGGTATTAAAAGAAAACATTCAACGTTGAGAGTTGCGAAACTTTTATGCGAGTAACAAACAACAAGAAAGTCAACAAAGAATAAAGTTTTTGCCGAGATATTAAGTGCTGCTAGTGCCATCTATTATCGAGTAGATGAAGTAACAATCGAGAACCGAAGACGCAACTGTTTCTGTAATTTTCATTAAAGCTTCAACTATTCCCCGGTAGATGGCGCTGTTGACCAATCTTTTAAACGCGGATTTAACTGCTGCTTTGAAAAGAAATTATAAATAGTTAATAGGAAGCTAGCGGCTGTCTGTGGTTCATTACATACTTCCTTTGCGGTTTGGCTTGATACCATCTGCACGGAAAATAATGAGATAAACAGCTAGGCTAGGTAGGAAGGTATAGGTAACACGGATCTGGAATGAGGCTCCTAACATTATTTTATTAAAATGTCTACTAGTGACTCGCCTCTGCTTTGCACGATTTTTCCGACAGGACAAAAGATCGAGATTTCTTTATTATTATGTGGGTTATACAAATATACCTTCCAAAATAAATTCTCTAAAGGATGGTCTTCCTCTTTTCGTGTGGTTAGTGACTAACCTGGTGTCTTAAAGAGGAGAGTTTTAAAGCCGCCCATGGGCCTCTGACTTGGCTTCACATGCCGTCGAGAAATATCTCTCAGGCATGCCGGTTTCCTCACAATGTTTTCCTTCACCGTTTTTGAAGCAAGTGATAATTTTACAATACTCACATGAATCCGAAATGGAGAAGGATGGTGAAAATCGCATCAAAATCCGTTGCGCAGGTTAGTAGAACAACGTAATCACGCAGACAGACTCGACAAGCGACTTTCATTTATAATAATATTATAAATCTAAGTCGCTAAATTGATTTATCTATATCGGGGTTGGGGGCCTATCATTCTACAGTAATTTCAGCTATATGGCAAATAGGCGAGGTGTTATGTTTTTACCCAAATGACCAATGTACTAGCGAAGAAGTTCATATGTATACACCGTAAGGACTATTTCTGCTTGCAGCGCTCGGCCGCTATAGAACCGAGGCAGAAACAGATGTGGTCATCGTGTTCACGGGATTTTGTTTTCAAACTATATGAACTTCTTCGATGGTACTTACTATGGCGGACACGCATATCTGAATACCGTAAGGACTATTCCTACTTGCAGTACTCAGCCGCTATAGTATCGGTTACCTAAAAAAAAAGGGGCGATAAACAGATGTGGTCATCGTGATGACAGGTCGGGATTAAGTTTTCAAAGTGGTTAGATATGCGTGATCGTACTGGTAATTCAAATTCAAAATTCAAATTCAAAAGTCATTTATTCAAACTAGGCTGAAAATCAGCACTTTTCGAACGTCAAAATTACATAAGACAGTCCCCCAAAAACGCCCACCCTTCACCTACGTCTTTACTGAAGATATCATGCTGTTCTTTCGTTTTATCATTACCACCACCACCACCATTCAACACCTCCGTGCTTATTGCCATGCTTGACAGATCTAGTCTTACCTAGGAACTTAGGCTACCTTCCAATGGATGAGTCACTCACTCCCTCACTCTCTTTAGTTCTCCTAATTTATTTGTGATTCTACTGTTAGCTAGTTTGACAAGTCAAACTTTACTATTGCATTGTAGGCCATTAAAAGGCAATATTGAAGTTCAAAATTCACAAGAAAATATAATTGATTCTAGTTACCCCTTCTAAAAGGTAGTTTCGTAAGGAGAAGAATGGTCAAGAAACTACATGGATACTCTTTTAAAATGTACCAATATGTATTTAGGGCAACATTCTTTGCAACCCTCGCCTCGTTTCGATCGCACTGCATGTCGAGATTGGTACTGATACTTACACAATTATTACTAATATGTATAAGGAATCAGTGGAATGGGTGTCCTTATTGAGTTCCTCAAAGAAAACAAACAATACCGTTCCATATATGAAGATATTATATTTCCAAAGAACATGTATTTTTTTTAATTTCAGCATAATTTCGGTCAATACAACTTGTGAAACAATACGACCCACTGTTATTTATATACCATTATATTAAGTAACAAGTAACTAATATCATTTACTTTAATACCGTAATAATTATTGTGACTTGATCATACAATTCAACTACACACTTGAGTCAATACAAAAGGTTAATTCGCGGGTAGATGCGGTACGTCGAACCAAGAGTAATGTTGGAAGGAATAGTCTCAAACGATACGCATCGACGGATTGTTTAAAACGAAATAAAATATCATCGAAGTAATATGACGTCGACGCACCGCATCTCCGCTATACATCCCGCCTACCGTACATATACATACTACATTCAGCGACCGTGTATAAAAGCCATAGAATTTGCCAACACTCTATAATTTGTGATTAAATAATATAACATTTTATATAAATTAGTGGGAGATAGAACAAGGAAGGATCTCAGCCTATACACTAAAGGACATTGGACATAACACAAGTACAAACTATTTTTAATAGGTCATTTGATGCACTTAACACTAAACAATTTCAAGTTTCAAAGTATAACAATCATTTCCAAAACCAAAACAGTCGACCAATGCCCCTTAAAGAGTTAAAGTTTAGTTAGTTATCGAGAAAAATATGTGTATTTTCGATGTTTCTCATTTAATTCTGGAGCGACAATCCAATTTATGAAAATGGGATTTTTATCATTAAAAAACAATTGCTTAAAACAGCAATAAGCTTAAATGGCTTAAATACTTAACTAGATGTACAAATTATTATTTTATATCTGTAATTATATATAGATAAGTAACAACATGTGGAATTTAAAAATATCTTTCACAAATTGGATTTCGTGTAGACACCGGTACTATTATTATCACAAATACAATACTGTTTCTTGTATAATGTTTTATTTATAAAAAGCTCAAAACACGTAAATATAAAATCACTCGTGAACGTGGGTAGTTCGATAGCTGCCATATAAAGGAAAATTGACGTCTTTTTTCCCACGGTTTCTCATTTCATCGCTATCAGTCGAAGAGAGCGGACGTCCCTGCTCTTTTCACTATGCAAACGAGGCTTTCGCTTAACAAAAAGTATTTAATATTTTTACTTAGAATGTAAGGCAGTGCTTTCCGACATTGTACAAGCTTCTTGGCTCACGAAAATATCTCGAACACCGATTTCCTAAGGGGTTTATGATTTATGAGTAAGAAGCTACATTTTAAATTGTAATGATATGCAGACTGTCAGCATTGAATGTAGTTTTTTATATAATTTGTGCATGATATGTCAAAATTTATTGAAAAGTCTGCTAGCAACTTGTTGCAAAACAATCACTAATTTTATATCAGTGTCTACTAATTTAAAGTAACATTCCACTAAACGAATCCCTAAGGCCGAAAGATTTGGGATGATAGAAAGTCCAAAATCCTTTTTTCAAGGTGAAAAATATTATAATAACTACAATTTTGTTTCTATACAACGTGTATGAAAAACTTTGATCTTCATAAGGTTATTATCTAAATCCTGACCTGCCTCTTTCTACATAACATATTCCTTCAATTTTATGAATAAGCCAAAATTTTATGGTACCTATTCGGTCTATCCAATCCCACCTGGCCTGACTTAGTATAGCTGATACACTTCACATCTCACTATAAATTTTTCTACACGTTGTTTAAAAACGAATATATAAGTATATTTTGTATGTTAAAGCATTAGAACATTGATAGATTTGACTAGTACCTATTAAAGTTAAAAATAGACATCGAGTGTTCAACTATAATATCGGTAATTATTGCTCTAATGTAGGTATACATCAACAAGTGCCGTATTATAGACGATAATATAAATCATTGGTTCCTTCAATCGTATGAGGTAAAAAAATAATCTCTTACTTTAGAGCACGAAAGGGTAATATACCGAGAGAGAGAAAAAAATAAAACAAAAAAAAGTAATAAATAATAAAAAACTTAATTTATTTACAGAAAAATTAACATCTTTGGTATAAAATTCGGTTTAAAGTCAGAAGTTGTTGCAAGCGGGCGATTTTTTTAAAGTTTTTATTTGGCAGAATGCTGGAGTGATAAGCGATGATGAGTTGGTAAGGTAGCAGTGATGGGTGACTAGTGCGTGATGATGGCTAAGGCCACAAACAGATTTACGTTTTGACTTAGCTGCGTTTGTCGTTAGAGCACTGTTGCTGGGATGTCCTCCTCCTGTAGTCATTAGTAAAATGTTAACTGGTGTTTCGTTTTTACAATCAGATACAGAAAACAGTTAATGTTATACAAATGAGAATGTCGTAACAGTCGGATGTTATTTACTCTCAGATATGAAATAAATCCTTTCGTTCAAATAATAATGAATACTATTTGATTCAAAACAACTTCCATTTGACCCCTGTTTTTTAAACAATTCGTCGCTATATCTTGGGTCATCGCCATAAGACAAAGGACTCATGGTTCCATGGTAGAGTTTTCAATGAACTATTACCAAATAGATGTGGACACGAAAAAGGAAGTATAGGCTGTCTTCTGATTTGCATTAACATTTTTTCTTTGTTTCTGTAACTTACTGTAAAAGCATTAATTCTCCAATCTTCTTAGACACCTTATAGTACATTATATGAGTATTCTTTTCTTATCTACATTGACGACATACTTACGATTAAAAATATTAGGCAAGTATAGCTGCTCTAAGTTTACCTACACCCCTTAAGGTTTTCATTCTATATAATAACCATAACATACTAGTAATTGCATATTTGTCTTGTCTAGTTCACTTACATCCTCCACTGGTCGTAATCTTAAACCTGTGCCAATTACCCCACCCAATCATTAGGGTTCCATCAATTTTGACTCTTTCCTTCTCACGCCGACATTAATTATTTAATCCATTAAGCACACACGCAAACACGCTTTCACATATTTAGTAAATTGAGCAAAATTTTATTTAATTAAAATTCTCAATTTTAAATTCCAATAGGTTGTTTAGTCAATTTGGCTCTGCGAAATTCGTCAATTCAATTAAGCATAAGATTTTTATAAAAATGATGAACAAAATGGCGATTGCTCGCCATTTGAGATGGTGGACGCATTTTTATATTAGTCTTTAAGTTCATTAAGCCTTTTGTCGATTACATCTATAAGTTTAATAGGAAGAGCTTTATGAGGAAAACCATGCAGAAATCGAAGCTTTTGTAAATTGTGATCTCAAAGTTTTCATAAAGTTATAAAATTATTGGAAGAATTATGTGTTTGATCCATTCTTTCAAGTAGGTCAATTTTGGAGACTATGATTGCTTTAAAACACCGTTCTTCTGTATTGAATCTCAAACAGACAAAATTATGTCCAGCATTGAAACTGAACAATTTAAATAGCGCAATAAGCCCCATGACAGGTTATGAATTAAAACTATTCTAGATAAACAATGTCATGTTGACTGACGATGTCGTTTTGTCAAATCACCAACCTGACAAAGTAGGATCAAGTTTTACCTTTTCGAGTACCGCTGACTCTCAAGCGAGCGACGAATGATAAATAATGCATAGTATAGTGTCCCATAGGATAAAATAGCATCATAGTCTACCAAAATTGCACCCAGGACAGACCATACTAACCAAATGACAGCTGTAACCAAAATACCGGCTTCACTCCATGCGTTATCACCATTCTCTATAGGTGTAGACTATACCCAAACAATTACATTGTCGTCGCAGACTTGTAGCAGTTCGTCAGTGAGCGTCAGGTTTACCGCGAGGGAACCTTCGGCCGCTGGCTGTGTCGGTTCGGTGTACTGCTCCAATTGTAGTATGCGCTCGTTCTAGAAAAAGATGGGGGCTTATGTGAATGTTTTTGATATTTGAAGTTTAAATTAAAGGTTTTGCTATGATTGAAGATGCTAGAATATTAAAAATAAGGCACTTGATAAATTCCGAAATAGAACACATTTTGTATGATCTTCAGAAATATTTTCTGCCGAATATTATTATGTTAACTGGAACTTATCCGGAGATAATGAAACAATCTATAAGAAAAGTATCAATTATGCATATAACAAATTAAATTTGAATGATGAAATAGACTGGAAATAACGAGAAATATTAAGATATGAGAATATTTTGTTGCCCCAAAATACTGTGATACTACTGTCTAGTAATGGTTAAGTTGAGAAGAATGACATCATCATCATAGAATATATTCTGAATTATTATATCTGAGTGTTTAGTATATTTACCTCTGTCTTAAGCCTTTTGAGCAGCCTGTCCCGCTCTGTCTTAAGCGTGTCGCATCGGTTGGTCTCGCTCTCGTCAAGCACACCCTTCACTTCGAGCTCGGCTATCTGAGAATCTTTCTCGCTGATTGCACCTTCTAGCACGTCTTGACTGAAAAAAGAACAAAATCGTTCAGTATGTTTAGTTGTGCTAGTTTTTCCGCCTATTTTTGTATTGGTATGTCGGTCATGTGCGCGAAGCTAGAAATAAATTAATGTTTTCTAGACAGATTGTTCTAAGCAATTTCTTTCATAGTATGTACGAGTATATGTTGCAGTATAATGATTATAGCCGTGATATATCCTTAGGGATATAGGTATATACCGTAATACAGTTATATGAAAGCGGTCTCGACGCGGTGGGATCTTACTAGGAATATAACTATGATACGAGCACGACCTAGTAATATAACTATTAGGGCACTCCGACTAAATAGCTTAGGTTGGAACTGTGATCAACTACGCGCGAGCCGAGCGGGCGAAGCGAACGGTGCCGCGACAACGGCCGGCGAGCGCTACGTTGAAATTGGTCACAGTAACAAAATTAGGGCACTCCGACAGTTATGAACCGCTTTCATATAACTAAATACGGTATATAGCTATATCCCTAGGAATATATCTATATCACGGCTTTAACCTTCTTACTGTGACATATATATAGTTTATGTTTTTTATTAACTTGTTTATTTAAACTAGCTATTGCCCGCGACTTCGTGCACTCGTATTTCGGGAATTATCTTACGAGAACGTACTACCGGGATAACAAGTATCCTATGTCCTAACCCAGGTCATGGTCTGCCATTAGGAGTTCAAGATCCATGCCATTGCACAGTGGGACAGATAAAATGAAAATGTTTTCTTTCAAGGTTATTTGAATACGTATTTTGATTTTGTAGGTACTGTATCCTTAAAATCAATAGTGAACTGGCCTCTTCTGGGAACGCTCGTACCATCGAAGACCTCATCTATCGCTTTTATTAGGCCAGAAGGGGGCCCAGAACGGGCCCATTTATTAAAAAGGATAATTGATTGGAACTAAAACATAATTAGCGTAATAAGGTTATGTTCTATAGATACACCTCTGCTTATCCAATCGGGGAAATAGGTACAGGCGTAATGTTATGTAAAAAAATTGGCACTTACACGAGGTGCGATAGTTGTCGCAATATGTGGTCCCTGTTGTTCTGACAGTGTCGCAGTGCATCTTCCAGCTGCTTCAAGCGCTTTAGCACTGAGGAGCAAGTCTCGCAGTTCATCGCTGACGCGTTCTGAAGCGAACGTATACGTTGTTCCATTTTGCCCATCTGAAATAATGTTTTGTGTGAGAATTAGAATATTATTATATATTACTCCGATAAATAAAAAAATAACACCTTGTATGAAATTTCATTCGGCTGTTGGTAAATATATCTAATTAATTAAGAAGTAAACGAGGGACTCATATTATAGAACAAAACTACAAGTCCAACCACAGTCCACTGCTGAACATAGGCCATTCCCAAGTTACACTACAACAATCAGTTCAGTTGTAATTAAGTAGAGTCTTACCTTGCGCAAGGTTTCAATTCTTCTCTGTTCTTCTTCATAGAATACTTTCTCTCTTTCTGCCGCTATCAAAAATGATTCCTTCAAAGCTTCCTCTAACTCCAATATTCTCTTATTTGCTTTCCCTTCATCTGGATTCATTACGCATTTCCTATTTACACTCTGCTCCAACTCATTGATTCTTTCATCTTTGCTTCTTACTACTGCCAGCAACTGTTCAAACTCAGCTATATTGTTATTCTCTCTTAATGCTTCTTCTAAAATTGATATACACCGTTGCTGTTCAATTAGTTTAGAGTTCTTGATCGCCATTTCCTTCGTCAAGTCAGATATCTTTCTCGTCAACTTACTTATGTTCGGCGGTTCTCTCTTCTTGTCTCTACAGTGCATCATGTCTAAGTCATTGTCACTTCTGCTCAATCTGCATTTGTCAAGCCTATCCACTACCTTACCACTCTTTTGCAACTCGAAAAAGCTCTTACTCCGTTTAATATTATTCATTTCTGGCCCATCTGGCATCTTTAGTACTTCTGATAATATAAGCGATGATTCGTTCAGCTCTATTTCTAAGTCTATTACTTTCATCTTGCTCTCTTCTAACTTTGCCTTGAGCACGTCTTTCTGTGAGAGAGTACTCTCGAGCTCTCTCATGGCCGCTAGTTCGCTTTGTCTCGCGCGCGTCAGATCCTACCGTGTGGGGTCGAAAGATGAAAATAAAAAACAAACAAAAGAAAAATCAATAAAAACGAATAAGTTTTACTTCAACAACAAAATTCTCATCAACAATATAAACTCAAAAATAACTCGAGAAAGGTCAACATAGATTTTGTTTTATTTATAGTTCACTGATAGTTCGCATAACAAGATTGAAAGCGGGGTAACATCGACTAGTGGACAACTTACTCGATCTATCTAGATACATGTTTACTTAACAGTTTTACAATATTGTATTTTTTATTACTTAAAAAATAATTCCCGCTGAACACCACGATTATTTATTTGTTTTTAAACATCACTTAAATTATCGCTAAACTAATAATTATCGTTATTGTGTGCAGTTACAATGTACGAGGGAGGAGACTCGTACGGTCCGGAGTTCAACAAGAGATCAATATTATTATCTGAACACTTTGTTATAAATATTCAATATAAATATCGATAACATTACTTAATACGAAATTGCGTTTTGTAAAGCTTACGTGTGATATTGTTATCGAAAGACGTGGAATGTGTGTCGCTGACGATGTTAGAACGACAGTCAAAGAAAAACGTTTAAATGAAAAGAGCAAATAAATGAACGACAGTCTTGGTGCGAAGGACTAACTTAGAAAAAGCTTTTGAGGAAGCCAGCGGGTCCGGCCTGCGTGGAACAAAAATGTTAGTTGGGTTAGTACATGCACATGTTAACATTAAAAATATTGTAGCATTTGAAGTTACAAATGAATTATGGAAGTTAGAATATCAGCATTTTCAATCAACGTCAGTCTTAAGAGCGTTCATCTAAAAAGATGGCAACGTCACAAATAGCTGTCAAATATTTACCGTTTTGATTAATTTTGCAATATTACTGCATGGAAATAAGTAATATGAGTAACTAGTGAACTAGAATATTAATAATGATTTGTAATTATAACACTAAATTTGATGTTGTCACCGTTATAGGTGTAAAAAAAAACATTTGAAAACTTTCCAAATATTTTTTTTACATCTAAAACTAAATATTCTGTGTTACGATATTAATTCTTGCATTTCATAATCAATATTTTAGTTCACTAGTTAGCCATATTTCTTATTTGCATACAGTATTACTGCCAAACTCATCAAAACAGCTAAATATTTGACAGCTATTTGCGAAGTTCAAAATATTGTTATTTGGTAGTTTCCATATTCCGTCAAAACATTAACTGCTACTTTTAATTCATTTTCTATATTAGATGGATGACAATTTATTAATTCTTCATTAGTTACTTTACATGCTGCATTAATTCAGACATATTAATTCCTCGTGGGTCAAAACAATAGCAACTTCTGCAGTTACGTTATCACCATTCAAAAATTCATCATCGATGCGATTTACTACCTAACTGTTTCTGATAGAATCAGCCCTAAATTAGCCTTAAGTTACGTTTTTTCTATTTTTCTCATGCATGTTACATATAATATAAATAAAAAAATATACCTCTTCTCTTTGTGCTTGTGCTTGCTGCTGACTTTTCAGTTTGGCTTGGAGATTTCTAATAGACCTGCAAACAATAAAATATAATTTTTGTTAAAGTATAATATAAATAAATAAATGAAAATAAAGCTATAGTAAGATATAATTAATTAGAAACTTAATTAAAACAAACTTGTAAATCACTGATTGATATTGTCATGCGAAGATATCGTAGGATTTCTTTGGTCTTGTTCAGGGGGCTTACTCACTAAGCGAAATACGTAGTTTCGGCCGAAGTTATGGACACTTAACGCTCTGTCTCATTTACGGACATACCGTAAGAGAAACGGACAACTGAACTTCCGTAACTACGGCCGAAACAACGGACGGTGCTTAGGTAGGAAACCCCCAGGAATAAAATACAAAACGATAGGATGGTATCCGTAATAAGTTGCGTAAAATTCAAGAGCAAAGAAATTCCATGAAAATTGCACCGTAATCTGTTAAACAAAATGCATTTAAGAAGATATTGTTATACACGACTTATTCCAGCCAAAACTAAATATAATTCAAAATTTTATAGGAATAGTCGCCACAAACGTTATTCTACTATGTAAATAAATACTGACTGTTGCAGGTCCATGATCTGCTTCTCCTTTTGCGCCTGTTCTTCCTGCGACATTTGCACCAGCTGCAGCAGTCGTTCAGTCTCGGCCGTCAGTCGCGCCGACTCCTCCTTAGTCTGCGTCAGTTGTTGCTTCAGTGTGTCCGCGTCCTTCTGCGAGTCTGAGAGCCTGCGGTTCAGGTCGGATACCGCTGCTGTGCTGCCACCAGCCTAGGTGAATAAAATGGTGGTTTGAAAGTGATTTGTATACCTGTATGTGTAATGAGTAGCTCTTGAACAACGAAAACCAGTCTTATTGCTATGAAATTAAGGTGCTTTACAAACTCAAACTGTCACTATGGATGTGCGGTTGACCGTACACAAATAAAATCAAACTAATTTGAGAGTGCCAAATTATTTTTTCATTATGAACTCTATGAATTGTGATCAACTATATCAATCGTATTTATTTTTGAAAAGCCTGAAAGCAAGTAGTTATAGCCGAATCATGATGAAAACTTAAGGATTTTATCTTAGATTTTTTTAAAGAAGGTATGAATCTGATTCTAAATTAATTTAGAACCTCGCTTAGAATGTTATTGTAAAATATCTGACAAAAGAAAGAAGATGCAAATTCAAGAAACCTAGCTGATACTCTGTCTTTGGTAGAAAATTGAATAGTTGAACTGTAATTACAATTTGTTCTTGTCTCACCTTCCTCAAAGAAGCTTCCATTTGGTCCATTTGCTCTTTCCTCTTCTTTAGCTGTCGATCCAACTCCGCCAGCGCCTTCTCCTTCTCCTCCACGTCTTTTCGCTTGTTCTCCACTGTTCTCCGTTGTTCTTCGAACTGTCTCCTCGCGTCGTCTAACTTTTTAAATTCCTCTTGCAGTTGCTTCTTAGCATGGGCTGTGTCTTCCCCAGCTTTGGCGTTTTGCGCGCCCGCAGCTTGTAGCTTCTTCGTCGCTTCTCGAAGATCGAGCTGTCCCCGGAAAATAATACCGTTAAGGTAAACAGTATTTTAGGTAGCAAAGGTAGCCTCGTACACTTTTACATAAAGCTTAAAAGCTAGATATGAATCGCAAAATCCAATCCAACAAGCGAAACTTTATTTTACAAGTAACTCTGCAAAATATATTTCAGTCGCAGCCAAATCATTTACGACAATCCCTCCCAAAATATATTTATTGAGATGAAAGAACAATGATAAAAAACTTTGCAAATATACACAGTACAGTTAGCGAACGGCTGAAAAAAGATAAAAATTAACAGTTTTTTTTTACAATGAAGCTTTTATTGCAATCTTCTTGCACCCAACATTTATTGCCATCGAACGGGTTGCATTCGGTGCGTTATGAAAAATGTATGGTGCAACAATTTGCTCATCAACACAAATACATTCCATGATGTTCTTCGAGTACACTGCGATGATGAAACTAATAAAATAAATACGAACAATGAGGGGTTGGAGGATGCCCAGCGGGCCGTGGGTGACATGCTACACTATACAACGACAAGATGGCGACCGGCGATGATCAAACAAAAATATGAACATCCAAATAAAACAATCTACTCGACACCGGTGCAATGATTGAAGCGGACAACGTACACTCGCTGCGGTTCAATCGAGTTTGTGTTGACGCGGCCAAAAAACATATCTTCGCCGTAGAATCTAATTTTCTCAACCAGTCTATTATAATTTTGAATTATATTAATCACCAAATGATTGAGTAAGTTTGGCCTCTCAACATTTTTAGCGTCCTGTCCTTACGCTAATTCAATTCTTTAAAAAATCGACGATAATGCTTTGAAGATACCTAGAAAGCGCTATTTAGGTGACTTTTCAGCTAGCCATTTGCAGCTTTCAACCAATTTGATGGCCTATATAATCTATCACTGGAACTTGTTGACAGGCCTACACTGTCCTCCCATACCTATAATACTGTAATTTTAAAACATTGTCAAGTCAATTATTTTTAACACAATAACCATGAAGTTTCTTGCCGGGTCCACTCCATAGAAAACGACCAATTGGGACCATGCACCTAGCTTCTGACGTTTCATGAGTGCCAATGTAGGTTTATGGGTAATAGAATACTTTGATTTTGATCAGTGGACGTCTTTCAGTTGAATAATGAAAAGATTACCCTAATTTTGTCTGAAGATATATTGTAATAGCTGGTTGGGATAACTGGAAACTTTAAAAACTGATTCTCATTGACAGAAGGAAGTCTGGTTATGAAAGCTAGAGAATCCTTTGAATATTGATTTTTATTGACAAAACGCAAGTAAAACTCGATTGAACCCGTTGCAGCGTGGGCTTGTCGCCGGGCGATCCTCCAACTGACCTGGCTCTTCTCCAATTCTTGGACGAGCATCTCGAGTTGCGCCTGGCATCTTTCCCGTTCCACTGCATGCGACCTGGCTTCAGCTTGCGCCGCAGCCAACGCCTCTGCACCACCCCTGGACCCTGCCTGCAGTTGCTGCTGGGCAGCTTGGAACTGCTTCTCCAAGTTCTGCATACGCTGCTGACATTCAGCCAACGCTCGCTCTGCTTGAATCGCCTTCGATTTCTCTTGTTCAACCGCAGCGCGCCATTTGTCGATCTCTCCAACTTTTTGCGCCTCTTTCTCGGCTTTCTCTGCCCTCTGTCTGATTGAATCCTTTTCTTTAGTGACGGATTGAACTTGCTGTTGTAGTTTTGCGATCTCGCGGTCACGGCTTTCGATGACATTCTTAGCGCCACCGGTATCCTGCGCCATTTTTCGTTGTTCTTCTTTAACTCGCCGCACTTCCTCGCGCTGCTTTTGTAATTCAGCTTCCGAAGCGTTTAGTTCTCGTTGGAAGTTCACGAGCATGTCTTGAGACTTTTCTAACTGTGCGACTAGTTGGTCGCGCTCGATTGTCAGCTGTTTCGTGTCGGCTTCTAACTTGACGATCTGCTTTTCTATAGCGTCGGCTTGTTTGTCTCTCTGTTCCAATATAGACGCCATCTTTTCTCTATCGCGGACCGACTGAGCAAGTTCTTGCTGCAGCTTCACTAAAGTCTCCTGCGTACGGTGGTCGATGTTCCTCTGTTGCTGATCCACGTTAAATCTCATGTTATGTATCTCTTGTAACAACGCATCTCTCTCCTGTTCAACATGTCTCATCTCAAGGATGGTTCGTTCAAGGCGCTCGTGCATTCGACCAAGTTCATTCGTCATCCTTTCGTATTCGACGCGCGTTGTCTCATTGGTCTCCTGGTATTTCGAGAGATGCATTTGTGACTTTTCTAGTTCCTTCGCTAAGCGGCCAGCCTCCATTTCCGTGGAATCTCTCGCTTGTATTGCTTTCTCGAGTTTATCTCGGAGTCGCTCTATCTCGAGCCTATCTTCGGTTCTAGCTTTGTCTCCGGCGACCGCTTGTAATTTCATCCTCTCAATCTGTTGCAGCTCTCCTTTAAGTCGCTCATTATCCTTATCCAGTTGTTCTGACCGCAGTTTCAGTTTCTCGCATCGGTCTCTGAATTTCTCGCACTCAATATGAGCGCGTTCTAGGTCTGTTCGTTGCTTTTCTAACGTGGCGCTGAGTTTGGTGGCTTCACTCTTGGATAGTTCCAGTTGTATGTTCATCTCGTGTAGTTTAGTCTCTGCCTGGTCCTTCTCGGCTTGTAAGCGTTGTATGTCGGCTTGTGCTGCCTCGTACCGTTCGTGCTGTTTGTCGAGTTCCGCTTGCACTCTGTTCAGTTCGTTAGTCCATTTGTCCTGTTCGAATTGGTATTTACCTCGGACTGCTTCGACGCGTTCAAGCTCCGAGCGCAGACGTGCCGCTTCTTCTTCTCCCTTGCGCGCTCGCTCCAGGTCTATTGTGGTCTTCTCTAACCGAGCGCGTAGTCGTTCCAGCTCCAACTTAGTCCTCTCATGTTCTTCCTTCGTGTCATGGTACTTCCCGTATCGTGCGGCGTATCGTTCAGCTTCCTCCCTTGCCCCGCTTGCGTCTTGCTTCACCTTATCCAGTTCAGCTTGTACTCTCCTCATTTCAGCCGCTACCTTGTCGTGCTTGTCATACATTTTCTCTAGTTCTACTTGCACTCTAGCCATTTCCTCTTGTGTTTTTTCGTTGGAAGCCTGCGCCTTAGCGCACTGCGTCATTGCCCTGTCATATTCGAACTGCAGACGCTCGTTATCTGCAACGAATTTCTCTTTTTCGGCCTGATACCTTCTGAGTTCGATTTGGCTCTTTTCGTAACGGTCTCGCACCATTTCGATGTCAACACTTAACCTATCCATGTCTTCTTTGGCTTTTTCTTCCTGTTCTTTAGTCCTGTTAAGTTGGAGAGATGCCCTATCGTACATTTCTTGTAATCTAGCGTATTCGTCTTGCAGTTTGCGTTGATCGTCTTTTGATTTTGTCGCTATGTGCGCATGCTTTTCGAATTCCATTTCAATGCGATCTTTATCTGCTTCTAGGATATCTATCTTGTTCTGAAGTCGGTAGATTTCATTTTGGGACCTGGAATGAAGAAAAACTTTACTCGTATAGGGTAATTTAATTTAATTTTGTATACCAGGACACTCATCAGCACCAACACAAGACAACATTTAAAACTAAATATACCTGTCATACTTTTCAAGCATTTTTTCGTATTCTTTGTGCGCAGTCTCCTTCTCTTCAATTGTTTTCTGTGTGGAATAGAGGGCTTTGTCTAGCTTTTCTTTTAATATTTCAAGCTCTGTTAGGGCATCGTCTCGTTCCATCTGAAAATAAAACAATTTCATTACAGTATAAACCACACAGACGAATTTAAGTATGTGTTGCAATGCTAATCATATATCTTTACTACCCATAAGCGTGGATTTGTAAAGTATGTAGATACAACCTGCTTGAAACATTTAGCATTTGGCGTTAAAATAAGCTCAATCTTTGTTTGAGGTCCGCTGATAGCACATTTTTCCGTAATTTATAATAGATTCACCATTCACATCTAACACGCCAATATAATTTAGATTTCAGTAAAATTAATACTAAGCCCTATAGCACAATCTTCAGTTATATTAAAGCTAGCTACTTCTTTGTTTTCAATAATATTCTAAAACATATTAGGGAACTCACTCAGAAATATTTTAAATCTAAATTGCATAAATGGCTCATAGGTAATACTTTTTATAGTGTAAAGATGTTTTTTTGATAATAAAGTAAGTGCTAAATACTGTCTCTGAATTACTGATATTAAATTAGACATTTAAGAGCTTAGATTTAAAACAAGAAATCTTGAAAATTTGATAAAGTCATAATATGTAGTAAAAATGCTGCAGTTACAATTTTACAATAGTGTTGTTAACATGTTGTAATTACTGTTTTTCTATGCAGTTATCATTGATTCTACATAGTTATAACTTGTTTTCTTTAAAATATTTGTAAGCCAGTCCACAATTATCATGTCTCATTCAAGAAACGTCAATTGTTGCTTTAATGCAAAGAAGTAAAAAAAATCCATGCTAATTTCGGCTACGCTGATTATTTCTGGTTTTGAAAGCTATGGGTTACCAGCAAGTGCTCTTATGTTGCTAACGTAACCTGTCTTAGCTGTGAAGGTGCGTTAGGATACCATGTTGGTTATGGTACTGTATGTTGGAGGGTGGCTTACTCCTACGCAAAAAATGTTCTATTCTATGTTCAAACCATCTCCCTCACCGTGAGTTTCTGGTGCTGTTGATGCGCCTTCTCCCATCGCTCTCTTAGCACGTCTAGCTCAGTAGTCGCACTGTCGCGGTCCCTTGCTGCTCTATTGGCTGCAGCAGCTGCCGCTTCGGCTCGTTCACGACAGCTGGCAGCCTCGGCGAGTGCTGCATCACGCTCTTTTTGGATTCGTGTTACTAGTGCCTGTGAAAAAAATATGTAGTTGAAGGTACCGTGTATTTTGGGTATGG
The DNA here is from genome assembly GCA_949128155.2 of Xanthia icteritia. Lineage (NCBI taxonomy): Eukaryota > Metazoa > Arthropoda > Insecta > Lepidoptera > Noctuidae > Xanthia > Xanthia icteritia. The sequence goes on from OX421953.2 coordinate 5,540,998, forward strand.
GATTACAGTCAAAGCAGAATGAACTGAATTTTGTTTAGCATCTAGTGTATGATTTAATTCGCCAGCCATGGACGATGTCTTAACTAACAGATAAACTAGTAGCTGTAAAGTTAAAAGTATGTTTCGGATGTTTTCATCATCATTGATTCATCATTTCAGCCGAAGGGCGTCCACTGCTGGACATAGGTCTCCTCCAAGCATCGCCACTTCGACCGGTTCTGTGCTTCTCACATCCAGTGGATTCCTGCCGCCTTCACCAGGTCATCGGTCCACTTGGTGGGGGCCCTTCCAACGCTACTTCTTTCGGTACGCGGTCGCCACTCTAGAACGTTTCAGCCCCATCGGCCATCTGTTCTGCAAGCAATGTGCCCTGCCCACTGCCACTTAAGTTTGGCAATTATTTGGGCTATGTCGGTATTCTTGGTTCTCCTACGGATCTCTTCATTTCTGTTTCGATTACGTAGGGAAACTCTAAGTACAGCCCTCTCCATTGCCTTTTGGGTGAATTGTAGCCTTCTAATGAGACTGATTGAGAGCGACCGGATGTTTTATCGGACGAAAATTTCCATTCTAATACACATATATATATAGGGGATTACATGGTATCCTATAGGGGATTGATAAAATCTAATTATTCGTAATGTTATCCGTAGATGATTAGTTAACGAGTACTTATTATAAATTACCCAATTAAGTGTAGTAATTAGTTGAAATCGAATTTCGCGAATCAAATCAATAATATACCGAATAATACCTTTGACATTCCAACACCAGTAATTATATTAATTGGATACGCTTCAGTGACACGACAACATACCGAACAACATTTCATAGTATAGTAAATGAAATGCCGATCGCTCACAGGAAGTATTGAGAACATAGTTCAAAGTTACCAAGTCACCCCACGTAGGCCTAAGAGTTCTTTGGCAGGATTCCACTAAAGTTACATGTCAAGACGGTATGAAGGAATAGTCGGCCAGCTTTACTACCGATAAACATGGCCCAACTTGCCAAATACTGAATAAAAAACCTTTGGTATTACTTGACGATTATTTATCGTTAACCAACTTGATACAATCACGACTGGTTTATTACGTCCGCAAGTACATTTATTTTATTTTTCTAAGCTGGTTTTAAGACGGTTCAGTTTTTAAATTGATAGTAAATTTTCGAGTTCGGTTGAAATGAATTTATGATCGTGCTAATAGATTTGTTAAATAAGAGCTGTCTTTCAAAATGGTGAACAAAAATGTTAATTGTTCGCTTCAGTTATTTTTCTATTATTATCTGAGTTGATAAATAGATTTAGTTAAGGTGTAAGCTTAAAGGCAGATAGAAAGAAGGAATGGTTGAGAAACTAGCCATCCGCCATTGGTTTTTATGAATTTTTCGACTTGACAAAACATCGAGATTCCTTTATTATAAATAAGTTTAAGGCGACGATAACCGACTTTTAATGATTTTGCACTGATGATCCCGTCTAAACGAGTAAGGTTAATGATTTGGAAAAATTATGTGTCAAATTAGAGCATTTTCTTAATAACTTAATCTGTGAATATTTTAGATAATGTTTATATTACATAGTGAAATTAATTTATAAAGTTATATCTAACGCGGATACAAAACTAAGAATCACGCAAAATCTATCAAGCGTATTTTTCTGAAACCTTCACCATTTTAAAGATAAATTAATTATTGATCTTTTAGTATACGTTTTTTGTTAAAATACCTTTTGTTTTTAGTATAATAAATTAATAATGCGTCTAATTTAGGACAGCGCTCCTTGATGGGCGAGTCCTATTACTGGCTGGACGTACGACGCGTTGCGTGAGCTCAGTACAGAACATGCAAGCTAACCACTCAAGGTCACTGGCATATATCTGCGTCTTAATATGAATGTATTATACACATAAAACTTCTAGAATAAATTCTCAAAATGATTATGAAAACTGAATCAAAATCCATTGAATAGTTTAGCAGAACAGAACGGTTACACAGACAAACACGAAAAGCCACTTTGTTTTATAATATGTATAGAAGTCAATGTTATGACATAATAGTTGAAAAATTAAAATGAACAGTGATAGCCTAGTGGTGTGACGTCGGACTGCAAAGTCTCGAGTTAAACCCAAGCCAGACACCTCTGACTTTTCGAATTAATGTTTGTATTCTATAAATTATCACTTGCTTCAATAATGGTGAAGGAAAACATCGTGATGAAACATGCTTGAGACATGTTTCTCGACGGAATGTGAAGCCAAGTCAGAGGCCCTTGGGCGGCTTTAAAACTCTGACACCAGGTTAGTCGCTAACGACACGAAAAAGAAACAGTTGAAAAATAAAAAAGTTATGATATAGTTTAGAATAAAAGCCTTTTTGAACATTGCCATGAACATTTCGCGATATCAGAAATCATTTCCAACTAAACGAGACGAGTTCAACGAACGAACAGTAAACAACACAAAACCTATCATGCTATCAGTCTGTCCGATCAAAATACAATAAAGCGACGAGGCAATTCTTTAAAACTGTTCAGAAAATGTACAGCGAGATCGATAGCACGCTGACGCTAAGTGGAAAGCTGATTCCAATCCAATTCGGGCGATAACCGATCGAATGCGACTGATACTACCGAACCGAACAGAATTTGGGTCAGTGATCTACTATTTTTGCCTTCACCGCTACATAAATATTTTATACTATTACAACAGTAACACAATAGCATTGTGTGAATAAGGTATTATTAGCGGACTAGCAAAGTTTCTAAAGCAAACTGAACATAGAATTTTCATATCCAAGTTTTTCCACTATCGATTTTAATTTGAGGTGAAGCTATGTTCGGATTTCGGAATGCTGCATGTTCGAATAACGGCTTTTGGAATGCCGTCGAGCGAATAAAAGCGTTGCCGTTTCTGCAAGTTATTTCATGTGACGTCACTAGAATTTCAGTGACGTAATTTTAAAATGTTGTAGCTCTTCCCCGAGCGTGGGATTATCATTTAAATGCAAGTTTATAAAGTATGTAAGCTCTCAGCTATTTTTGTCGTCTCTTTGGATATTATGTATTTATTCGTTCATACACGTTTATATTTCTGTTTTCCTGTACTGATGCTTGCGTAGTACGTAATTTATTATTAAATCCCGTCAGTCTATCTCGATGGACGTGACTGTCTCAAAATTGACGTACCTATCTACTATGCTACGTCTGTAGGCTTACGAAATATTTTCTAATTGTTTAGGTTTTTCAGGCCTTTTTGTAAATAACAGTCAGTATTATACTCTTTTATTTCATGATGATTGATATGACACATTGAAACCATATAATTAATCATATAATGAATTATAATACTAGCTTATTCATGCGGGTTCGCTCCCATGGTGATCGGAAACAGAATCTATAAAAACCTTCTCCATATAAGAAGACGCATACGCGTCAATCTCTTAAAGGTATACACATACATATACATTTTAAAAGAGTAACGGTAGAGTTTCTTGCCCATTCTTTTCCATACGAAAACTACCTTTTGGAAGGGGCGACTAGAATTATTTTTTTTGTAGATTTTGACGTTCAAAAGTGCCTTTTTTGTGCCTAATTGAAATAAATTATTTAACTTTACAGGATGGATTTTTGAGATGGGGCAGTAAGGACAGCTACCTTAACCGTTGTAGATACAGGAAAACGGTCTTAGGAGACCGTCCCTAACTTTTCGAGAAATTTTGATCTACATTCACAGATTTTGAAAAAAAAATACGGTCAGCAAGAAAATAGGCAAATTTACAAAAACATTTTTTGAGGCCAATCGATCCTGTTTTTTGTACTAGGTTTGAGTATTAGAAAAGTCAGAAATTGCAAAAAACATTTCGTGGAAAATGGGACTGCAACCTACTTTTCACGATGGGTAGACTGGCCGAAAATAAACAAAAAAAATGGTTTTAAATTTCGAATCAACACACGTTAAAAAAAAATAGATTTGAGAACACAATTTAGGTTGGCTTTTGATAAAACTTTTTCCATACAAAGATTTTTGCAATTTCTGACTTTTGCAGCTTAACGTTTCCCATACAAGTCAAAGTTCCAAATTATTTGAGGCAACTTTTTTCTCAGAACGTCGGAAATCACAAGCAACAAACTATCTTGTTCTCAAAAGAAATAAAATTATAACGCGTATTCGTTCGACGTGTAAATTTTTTGTTTATTTTCAGCTAGTCTGTCCATCACAAAAAAGTTTTTTCCCTACATTCAGTTCGGAAAAGCTTTTTCAAAAGTAACAAACTACCGAATTTTGTTCTCAAATCAAATTAAATATACTGCGTATTCGTTCGAAATTTGAAATTCTAGTTTTTTTGCTTATTTTCGGCCAGTCTATCCATCGTAAAGAGTAGGTTGGAGTCTCATTTCCCACGAAATGTATGGGAAAAGTTTTTTGCGATTACTGTCTTTTCTAGTACTCAAACCTCAGTTAGTCCCGTAGAGTTTTTTGATGCTTATAAGAAACAGGATCGATTGACATCAATATTTTGTGTTCCTGTTTTCTGGCTGACTAAATTTTTTTCAAAATCTATGAATGCGGATCAAAATTTCTCAAAAAGTTAAGGACAGTCTTCTAAGACCGTTTTCCTGTAGCTACAACGGTTAAGGTAGCTGTCCTTACTGCCCCATCTCAAAAATCCACCCCAAATACCTACCAAGATCCATTTTTATACAACGTGTTCTTTTTGATATCCCATAACTCTAGCACATAGCTCTTTTACTTTGAATTAATTCTTAATTCTTTTTACCTATTGTGGTATAATAATTTTATTCTAGGTGCAACGTCCTCACATATAATTATATAACTAATGTACTTATACAAAATATTGTAAAACATTTTAAAAGAGTAACGGTGGAGTTTCTTGCCCATTCTTCTCCATACGAAAACTACCTTTTGGAAGGGGCAACTAGAATCAATTAATTTTTTTTGTAAACTTTTGACGTTCAAAAGTGCCCTATTTGAAATAAATGATTTGACTTGACTTTGACTTTTTTATTTAATTAGACTATTTTGTCCATAAAAAAAAAATACAGCGTCGCATTTTCTTACTTAGCTTTAAATATGACTGATTCGTTTGAATGAAAATGATTTACTCGTAATTTCAATGAAACTAAGATACACACATCGAGAGTCTAGAGTTATGCTATCTTCGAAACTATACATTTTTGGAAAACTTGTTCTAGGACTTTTTGTATTATTTTTACTTATATATAGCATATAACCTTAGAGTTATCCGACATTAAAAGGAACACGTTGTATAACATACTTAGATCCTAATCATCATACCGGTAACGACTAAGTACTTCTGACCACGGTTCTCATCCAATAAAGAATCATTATATAAATGGCAACATTTCCTCTAACCAATTAGGAGATGTATATCATTAAGAAGATAGAATACTAACCAATCGTTTACGACCACCCAATGCAAGCAAGAGCTCGTAAAACCAGAAGATTATTCCATTTCAATCTCAGATCAATGTAGCCAGCACTAATAATACTGACATAATGTCGTAAGATGTTATATAAGGCAGAGTCTAGACGGACGGGCGCCATTCAAGTGGTGTTCTTTCGAGTCATGATTTATATTGGGACATTACTGTTCGTGGTGAGCGAGCGTAGAAAGATCGAAGCACTGTGAATAATTTGTTTCGGGATTTTCTGTTTTATCGTACTGTGTGAGGGTAAAATGCAGTGAGTTCGTCGGTCGCGTTTGTGTTTTTGTGACAAAGTTTTCTCTCTTTACTCTAGTAACTATACTGAGATGTCCGAGCGTGAAGCTCCAGTGAAACACTTGTGTCACATTTTAGAAAATACAATAGTCGTAGATATATTTAGTAAATTATTCCGCTTAACTATTCCTGAAGAGTCATAAAAAACCCTGTAAGAAATCAACACGTGTTTCACCTCTTAACGAGGCATCCTCAGGATGTCGATTGACTTGTAGGAAACCCAAACACGGCGTGTTGCCACACCGAGTGCCGGACGCAGAGATCTATTGTATTTTATAATGGATACAGACGTGACCTTGCGGAACAAGGTCACGTCTGAATCAATTAACTATGTCACATTTTAGGTTTCTACCTAAGTCTTTGACCAACTACCTTCGATCTATAATTTAAAGAACCATGCTAAAGTGTCGTAGGTATCATATTTGCTTTAATAATTATATCCTCTTCCCGATCACGAAAGTACGCAAAACAAGTACCTAAATTATAAACTATCAGCGAACCGCCCCCTGTTTTGCACAGTTATAAGGACTTGACAAAACATCGAGATTTGTTTATTTTACGTAAGTTTGATACACATAAATGTCCCAGAATTAATTCTCTAAATGATGGTGAAAACCGAATTAAAATCCGATGCGGAGTTTAGAAGAACAATGCGCTCACACAGACAGTTACGAAAAGCGACTTTAATTTTTAATATGTATCGAATATAGACAGGTATACATTATATTTGTACTTCTTCTCACACGGCACATTTTGGAGAAATATAAACGATCAATAGTTATCGCTCATAAAACTAATTGCCCAGTTAACAGCGCCGTAAAAGGCACAGATAAACCTGTCTCTTTGACCGTAGTACAAACGTTTCCGTCCAATTTGCATATCGTTTGTGTCAGCCGTGAAACTACAGCTCTATGGACTTCCATTCAGACTCAATGCCTGAAAACCTCGTTACAGCTGTACAGGGATCTTTTGGCGCGCGGCAAAAATCGGTACAAACACCGCCATCTTGTTTTTTTTTTGACATTGACAAATCCTAACTAATATTATAACTGCGAAAATGTGTTTGTTTGTTTGTTACGCTTTCACGCTAAAACGACTGAACGAATTTTGATGAAATTTGTCACATGGGTAGACCATGAGCTGAAGAAGGACATAAGCTACCTTTTATCCCGATATTCCCACGGGATCGAGACTTATACGGGTGAAACCGCGAAGCGCAGCTAGTAATTTTCATATTTTTTTACGAAAAATGCCCCACTGTCCATGTCATGCAAGCGCCAAATGATCCATAAAGCACTCTACTTTGCGTTGTAATAACTTTTCCCGTGACGCGATTGGTAGCACTGAATTTTGCCAATTAGTCTACCGTTTCAGATATTAAGTCGGCTTCTAAGGAAACTATTCATCAAACACATTCATCAAAAGCCAATGGAAATATTTGTATGGAGAAATTCTTTGCCAAACATTTCTGAGGAAAAGGATCAAATTCTATTGGTTATCTTTCGTAAATACGGCCTTGATTTTCGTAATAAGAATACTCGGATAGTAAATTATTATTTCGCCCACTCAGATTTTTTCACTCAGAATTCGATATTTCTATAATAGTAGGTAAGTACTGTCGACCGCACGTCGGCGTCGGTGGTAGTTGGACTTTGAGCTCGCAGAGTACAGAGTTTTAATACAACACGAGGCCAGTTTGTTCTGGTTTTGTTATCACTGACATGCAGCCTACTGTACCTACGAAGTTTTCTCCTTCAAGACGGATGAGAGGTTCTTGAATATTGCGTTTCGTATTTTATTATTCAGTAGAAATACAGAATAGTTGGAATCAGTGCATTGGATTCAATTTCAGAATACTGGCATTCACATTTTCGCAGAAAAATTGCTACAACCAAATTGCCAAGGAGAAATTCCTGGAATTCATTCCAACATTTTAATAGACTGTACAGCCCACGCCAGTGCGTCAAAACCAGTAAACACTGGCCTTTTATTATTACTGGGATCCTCAATCAATGAGTTGCCTAGAATATCATAGTTCAAAATTATTGAACAGTTTCCATATTTAGGTTCGTCGAATCTACTCAAAGTTGAATTTTATAATAGACGCCGAGTCTCGGTTACATTTAGCCTTTAAATTTTTAACTGGCTCCATTAAGTATTCAGGTGTTTCCGTTTACGTAGTCGTTTTCAGGTTCGACAGCCTCCAGGTAAGTAAGGACCGTTTCGCGATATTTTTAGGGTGAACTGTAAAAATGGTGTTTTGGATTTGTCGATTTTTTGTACGTGGATTTTACTGCAAATCGGCAAACGGTGGAACGGCAGCAGGCTGCGGAGCTGTGTCGTAAACTATGCTCCACCTTCTATCCTGCCTTCTGGACCCCAAAAAATGCAACCAAAGTGACCTCTGCGCTGCCACCGTCGACGCCGTGGAAGTGGCGAAGTTGTTGATCAAGAAAATTTTATATACTTACTACAAATAAGAAGACTACAAATATATTTTTGTTCCTACAGACATTTCTAGGTAAGTAGATACTATCGAAGAAATTCATATGTAAACAGTTTGAAAACAAAATCCCGTGAACACGATGACCACATCTGTTACCGCCCAGTCCCATAGCCGCCGAGCGCTGCAAGCAGAAATAGTCCTTACGATGTATAATATGAATTTCTTCGATTGTACCTACCTATAGTTTTATCAGAACATAGCTTGAAATAAGAAGTCACGGAGCCAAAGATGATGGTTTATTGAATAGTTTTAATTTTAGTTACGTGGTAGTTACCGCGGAGCTAATGCTATATGAACGTTGTGTGAATGTCCGTTATTCAAACTCAAACTCAAACTCAAAGCATTTATTTCAATTAAACCATTTACAGGCACTTTTGAATTGTCAAGAAGTCGGTCAGTCAGAAATATGAAGCTAGTTGCCCATTCCAAAGCGTAGTAGGTACCTATGGAGAAGAACAGGCAAGAAACTCCACGGACACTCTTTTAAACCAAAAAATTGTTACAAAATATTGGTTACATCATTAACGTTGAAATTATACATGTGAGAACAATGTAGAAAGACGTGCACGTTAAAAGCGTCCGTTATAAAAATATAAAAAACAAAGAACAATTCAAAAATTAAAATAAGCCATGGCAGCTAAGAGTCATGGCAGCTACATTTGTCTATGAATGCTGGTTATGTACTATTGAAGAACTTCATATCTAAGTAGTTTGTAAACAAAATCCCGTGAACACGATGACCACATCTGTTACTGTTCTTCGATGGTACGATACATGACCAGTACAATATTTTCTCTATAAAAATTTGATGCAACGTATGCATAATCAGCCTATAACGTTCCCACTGCTGGGACACAGACCTCCTCTCTGTGAAAGGAAGTGGGCCGTAATCCACCACGCGGGCCCAGTACGCGTTGGTAGATGTCGCATGTCTCTGAAGTTCTTGGTTCTCGGACATGCCGGTTTCCTCACGATGTTTTCGTTCACTGTTTTAAGAGCAGTAGTGATGAAATAATTTACACAAAGCAAAGCGCCTTTCGGGGTTCCAACCTACTGCCTACAACTCGTAAACCGCGGCCTTTACCACATGGCCACCACTACTGTAATGCAGTGTATAACGATTACATATTAAACCACTCTTGCCCCTGTGGCGGCATCTACATCGCCATACGCAAACCACGCATCAAAGACATGACGTCACACAAATCCTGCATCGCCCAATTAGAGTTTACCGAGCGATCGACATATATACAAGCTCCCGACTTCAACCATTGGGCAGTTGCCCGCCAGACACCCGTCTGGTCGCAGGATAATTATTTTTCTATGAAATAATGTCTCGCTGATGGTGGCGCGTGTGTTGGATCATTTAGCTCCCTTCAAAATGGTTGAGCTGAATGGTGCTAATCCAGGCGTCATGTTCGTGAACGGGCGCCGTCAGTAGGGACTGGTCATCTCTTAGCTGCCCATGGCTTATTTTAATTTTTGAATTGTTCTTTGTTTTTTATATTTTTATTACGGACGCTTTTAACGTGCACGTCTTTCTACATTGTTCTCACATGTATAATTTCAACATTAATGATGTAACCAATATTTTTGTAACAATTTTTTTATTTAAAAGAGTGTCCGTGGAGTTTCTTGCCCGTTCTTCTCCATAGGTACCTACTACACTTTGGAATGGGCAACTAGCTTCATATTTCTGACTGACCGACTTCTTGACGATTCAAAAGTGCCTGTAAATGGTTTAATTGAAATAAATGCTTTGAGTTTGAGTTTATGGTGGATGAGTGAACTTTACACCCTGTTCTTTATACCTCTAAAACCCTATTCCAGTTTTTCTTAAGGTCGGCGCACCATGTCGTCTTCCGTACTTCTCTATTAGTCGTCACCTCAGAAGCCTACCCCTTTCTAGCCATATCATCTTTTAACACTTTCTGAGTCAACACTTAAGTTAACCATTTGAATTCACGCCCTTCATGGAAAGAAACATTATATTTGTATCTTACCTGAGACTTCTCGTACTTGTCATGGAACCTATCAGCCTCCAGTTGAGCGGTGTCCCTCTCCTTCCCGAACCTGGCGGACATGCCCAGAGCTTTGTCGAGCTGTGACTGCAACGACTCGAAGTCATACGCTTGCTTCTCACGATCCACTTGACACTGGCAAAGGGAGAGGAAATTTTAGAGGCAGTTTTATAACGTCTGGGCCCTACAGTTCAGGCCAATCTCAACGGAGACTAGCCTTCGGCGCGGGAGATATTATAGAGCACTAGTGTGTGCGCAGACACAAATGCACTCCCTCTTCCCCTACTCTCATAGTCCGATGGGACGGCAATCCGACACGACCGGAGAGAGATCAGGCGCAGGACCAACGGCTTAATGCATGCGCACTGAAGCACAGGGGTATCACACCAAACTCCGGGCTGTTACTAAGAAATTCCTAATGGAAAAACACTTTGTTCGACCTGGGAATCGAATCCAGGATCCCACGATCAGTAGTCGCGCTTGCAACCACGAGACAGTTCCTCCATGGTGCCCTGCCATGGTAATTCATTATTAATATTCTAGTTTGCTAGTTAGCCACATTCATATTTCCATACAGTAATATTGCTAAATTAATCAAAACAGCGAAATATTTGACATATATTTGCGACGTTGCCCAGTTTCAGAATAAACGCTCTTAATACCTGTGATGTACGAAAACTACTTAAGTGCAGAGTTAGGCTGTTTAGGTTGACATCTTGGATACAAGTGTGTCCTAGTTTAGGTGTCAAGGGGTCTCAAGTTCTGTGCATATATTGGCCTGATTTAATATTGTTAGAATACTGTATGCCTGTTTCTGCCCCTCCTGTTTAGGTAATGACAATATTATTTATGTGTAGCAATATTTTCTGATTAAAAGCTCTGTCTGTTTCTGATTAAAATAATGGTCTGGCAATGTATAATTGTATTCTAAAAGAGATTCTCTTTCATAACAAGCAATCAGGAGCAGGATCAATCAAACACTTCAAGCATATATGTTCAACGCAACTTTTAGTCGATCTCGTATAGGAGCAGACTGCGATTTGCGTACTACCAGACAACATTATAATATCGTGTAGTTAGCAAGTTACCACACGCGTACGGTTTAATGTTCAACTAGACATTACGGGTGCTCTCAACACAATGTACTCCGAACATAATTTACGACTAACGTGGGGATTTACTACAGATAATTTCCTGCAAGGTTTACCGGTAAAATATGAGTTGCTTTGGGACCTACAGAAAGTTTGTTCTATATTTACAAGGTGTTCTTTTTGATATGCCATAACTCTAGGGTGTTAATACCTACCTAGGAATTATAATAATTAAATCACATAATAAATAAATGAAAGAATAATTAATAATTTAAAAGAAAATGGTTTCTTTTTTAGCAAAAGTTACTAAATACAAATACCTATATACTGGTTATTTGACTTCCTACAGTTCCTACCTATAATAACACCCAGCGTTCTTCCTCCTCTCTCCTACTTTTGATCTATGCTGTGCCCGACAGGGTCCATAATTGAGACTTATGTAACTGTTTCCCTACCAACTGTATACATTATGGTACGCAATAAAGAATTGAGAATTGAGAATTAATGAGACTATGTCAAACAACCAACTAGCATATGAAATTATATTTCAATTATTTATTTTTTCCCTTTTTTTTTGGTTTTATTTTCATTTTTCATACAAAATAATTCGACAAGGTCTTGATTATTTATGTAGAACACATTTTACGTAAAACATAAAAAAACTAACTATTTTTGTCAATAAAAAAAATATTACAACGTCGCATTTTCTTAGGTTTGGTTTGAATGAAAATGATTTACTCTTAGGTATCAATGAAACTTAAATACACACATTGAGAGTCCTAGTATTATGTTATCTTCGAAACTATGTATTTTTGGAACACTTGTTCTAGGACTTTATGTATTATTTTTAGTTATAGCATAAATAATTCAGTTAGAGTTATGGAACATCAAAAGGAACACGTTGTATAATTATATAAAAATCAATTGCCGTGCAAAAATCAATTGCCGTGCAAAATTCAATTGCCGTGCAAAAATCAATTGCCGTGCGTTAGTCTCGTAAAAACTAAAAAAAATGGCTCGACCGATTGTGATGAAATTTTGGTAAGTTGTTGTGTGCGCGCCAGAGAAGGTACTTAATTTTTTTTTATGAAAAAGGTATTGCAACGTATGCCTGGCATTAGCTAGTGTTGTATAAAACATGCAAAGTTTTAACTGCTGTTTGTTTCCGTTGAAAATTAACAAATTTTCATTTTATTACTTTTGGCAATACTTAAGGAAAACACATAGAAATTCGACAAGCTGATTTCTAATTTTGTACCAGAAAATTTTGCAGTTGCTAAAGGCGTAGAACTAAAGTTATTCGTTCCAAAGATAAAAAGCTTGCTGGACCAAGAACTACATACCTACTACTACTAATATTTTGATTTAAATAGTATCCCTGGAGTTTCTTGCTCGTTCTTCTGCATAATTTCCTACTACGCTTTGGAATGGGCAACTGGCTACATCTTTCTGACCAAAAGTGTCTGTAATTGGTTTAATTGAAATAAATGCTTTGACTTTGAACTGTCGAGAATGTTTTTTATTTACTCCACACTCAATGTATAAGTTATCAATTTATTACATATACGAACGTTAAGATAAACACAAATAGTATTTTATGACTAACTACGATTAAACCATCGTAAACGAACTTTTAATCGGTAATAAAACTGTAACTTAATATGCAGCACTTAACCCATTTCTGCTTCAGGATTTTATAGGGTCAAATTACAAATTCTTTAGTTGGAAATTGTTCCCATTTGAAATATTATGACTTAATCAGTTTTCAAAGGAAAAATGCTGTTTGAAAGTATGCAGGGGTAAAGAAAAAGTGCACTTTGGAATCCAGCGGCATAAAAAGAGTGTAGCCAGACCAGTGTAACTTAATAATTCTTATGAAAAGCTTGTGGTTTCATTCATTAAGTTCTTTTTTATATTGTTTCGAAACAAATTGAATGCTATTTCTTATTTAAGAGCGCACCGAGCTTTTAAGCGTGCGGGAACCGGGGAAGTGTGCGGCTCTCGCTAAGAATGGGCGGTTCGCGCACGAATTTAAGTATTTCCTTCGTATTATTAAAATAAATACACATTTAGAAAATGTAAAATATATACGTTATTTAAAATATGTAGTTTTATTATTATTCAAAACCTGATGACCTTCTGTGAAGTATTTACGTCGTACTAAGGATTTATTTTGATTTTTAGAGATTACTTTGGATTTTTTTTCCATCAAGGAAACAACAAGTAATCGTGTTTCTAAAGAGCATGATTTATAGAGTCAATCCTTAAATATCATACATAATAACATAACAAAGGTTACGTAATAATTATGCAGCGAGGAATCGAACGAACGCAATTATTTCGCAAGTAAGTATCGTTTTGTCGGTGCACCCATAGTGAATTAGTGGTACTTTTTTTTTTGACTAAATACTTTTTTCTGTTTTACTTGAAAGATTTATGTAAAGTTTATTATTAGACTACAAACTAGTCCCAGAAGTTAATCTGGTTGAACTATGTAGAAAGGTTATTTTTTCTTGACCTGTTTCTAGCATTTTAAAATCATTCTGTCGAAATTCTGATTCATGATCTCGAGATGCAGCTAAATACCAGTGTTCTCTCGATCTCGCTTGGTGTAAAGCAATGGATGAAATGTACGATGGGACGAGCAAGCCCAGAAGATGCCTGTTCACTCTTGCTTTTAAAGCTGACGGGTTATAAGTGGAAGGGAACCTAGACGCTGGTACAGAGATCCCCATTTTTCTTTTTGCATGGAGCTACTGCCTATCCCAGTAACTGCGAAACACTATACCACTGTCAACACAATATCATAATTCTCCTGCCATTATCGCAATTTATTTGGGGTCGGCGTAACACGACCCTTTCCTCCATACTTCTCTATTAGTCGTCATCTCGGTAGTGACTCCCTTTCTAGACATATCATCTTTCACACAGTCCATCCATCGTTTCTTTGCTCTTCCCCTACTCTTATAGCCATCGACATTCATACTCAAAACTTTCCTCACGACCTTTTCTTCATTCCTCCGCATCACACATCCTATCAAAATATTAGTTAAGTATCAAAATAACTCACCTTTCTCACTTCAACAGCAGCCTTATCCAATTTCTCTTGAAGCTTGTCGATCTCCGAATGAGCGGCGTCTAGCGATGCCTGTAGCTTGTCCTGCTGTAATTGTGCCTTGCCGAGCGTGGCCTGAGTTCTTTCTAGCTCTTCCCTGGCCTTGTCCAGTTCAGCCACAGCCTTGTCTCGTTCGGAGTGGAGACGACTTACTGATGCTTGCACCCTATTGGACGGAAATACCAGTAATCAGCCTATAATGTTCCCACAGGCCTCCTCTTTATAAGAGGCCCCTCCCTCTCATAAAGAGGAGGTCTGTAACGTGGGCCAAGTGGCCGGTTGGTAGATGTCACATGTCTTCGAATTATTGGTTCGGTTTCTCACGATGTTTTGCTTAACCGTTTTGAAAGTAATACAGTACACTAAATCGTGTTTAGAATAAACCAACTGAAATACGATAATATTATATGTATGAAGTTTGACGTAAGACACGATTTTGACAAGTGGCTAGATTTGCTGATCGAAAGCGTTCAGCACAAACTAAAGATGTAAAGTTCTTGCAGAGGTTGAAATATTTGCCAGTTCATAAGGCAAGGCTGACTGCCCAAGGTGTGCCGGACGTAAAAAGTATAGCCACGTTGATTGTATAATTTAAACAAAATGTAAAAAGAAATTGTAACATTTTTTTGATTTAAAGGTGTGTCCGTGGACTTTTTGCCCGTTCTTTTCCGTCAGTACAAGTCGTGTCATTAAAGTTGAGATTTGACCGCGCCTTCCACCTTTCTATCCGCCGCCGTGATACCCTGGCCCTGGGGACCTCATACAGCTAAATAGACCCATAAATCGTCTACTGCGCGAGTCAAGCCACATGGTGTGTTAAGTCTCAACTTCAATGGCACGACCTGTAATGTAATGTGTGCTTTGGAATAGGCAACTAACTTCATATTTCTGACAGACCGAGTTCTTGACAACTCAAAAGTGCAGTAATTGAAAAAAAAATCTTTGAGTTTGAGATTCAAAATATTCTCGAGTTTGCAAACTTTCAATTTATATCTTGACAAACACTTAAAATTTTGTTTATAAACTTTGATATTGAAAGAACGTAAATAAATAAAGTCGAGAAGTTATGTACTTGAAGTAGAACTTTGAAAAGTGAGGAAACCCATCACAAGCATTCTTGAACAAAAATTTTCCTTGTTAATACAATCATAATTTATTAAAGTTAATGTTACTATGGTACACTTACCGATCATATTCTTCCTTCAGGCTATCCTGTTCGGTTTGTGCATTTTCAAGCTTGGCCTTAAGACGATACACTTCGCCTTGGGACTTTTCTAGTTTGTCCTGCAACCCGCCAGCTTCCGACCTAGCTCTTTCAGCATCAGCCTGAGTCACTCTAAGCTCAGCGAGAGTTCGTCTCAACTCTGCAGCACTCTTATCGGCCTTTTCTTGCACTCTATCTAATTCCTGCGAAGTAGTTAACGTGCTTCTACCAAATGTTGTTTGTGACCGCTCTAGTTCGTGCTTGAGTCTTTCGTTTTCGAGTTCAAGTCTTGCCAAGCGTTGTTTTGCTGCCTCCCAATCAGCGCCAGACCTGCCAACCTCACTGGCTGCTTTGTCTAATTCTGCTTTAGACTTGCCCAGTTCAGACTGTGAGCTTTCCAACTTCGCTTCAAGTCGGTCTTTCTCGGCTTGAGCCCTTTCAAGCCTAGCACCAAGTTTTTCAACTTCACTTTCAAGTGCGTGCAGTTTCATTTTATATTCTGCTATTTCTCTTTCATGCAGCTCTCTTTCTTCGTTCTTTTCGTGTTCAGCTCGGTCTCTCTGTTCTCTTAGTTGTTGTATTTGTTTTTCTTTGTCTCCTATTACTTCTTCGAGCGATGAGAGTGCACCTTCGGAAGAGCAGTGGTGGGCTTGCATAGCATTCAGTCTAGCTCTGGCCATATCGACTTGGTTGTCTTTTTCTTTGAGTAGATCTTCCAGATTTTCAATCTGAAAACAGTTTGACGTGTAAACTACTACTCATAGTAGTATTAATTAGTAGCAATTAACTTTATCTATACCGATAGGTATATGAAATAAAAATAAAACAGTATAAACAAATAAGAAAAAAACATACCTTCAACATAAAAGACGAACAAACCACAAAAATACACTAGCAACATAATTTCCACAAATAAATAAAATAAATACGATAAAAGTAGCGTACTACGATATAAAACAGAAAAACAAAAGAAAAGCTTCGAAGTTCGAAAACAAAACACAATACAAATAATAAATAAGTAATCTACTAAGAAACTTGGTTGAAGCAGTGTTCAGAATTAGCAAGATTACCCAAAATACAGGTACTGCTTATAATACTAACAACTAAATGGGCCACGTATTTAAGAAGCAGTAATTAATTGGATTAAAGTCTGTATCGGCTGCCTGCGTGGGTATTCGTGTTGGCGATAATGAAATTAAATTTTGCTTACAAGAACTTTATTTAATAGCACATGTACATGGAATGGTAAGAAAACTAATCGAGACATGATATTCAAATAAAAACTATGTCATCGAGATAAGCAAACAGTTTAAAATATTCAAATCATTGGTAATACAAACTCGTTGATAAATATCATTAGGAAATGTTCCAATAAACTGTTCCAATATTCTCTGGGAATAGAAATTAAGGTAATTGTTACTATTGCTAGTTCCTAGTACATTAATAATTCAGTAGTGGACCCATTGGAACTATTGGAGAATCGAAATGGACACAAATCGGTTGAACTCAGAGCCGATTGCTATAATTTGTTCCCCTTTGATGTTAATGTTCTTATACCGTGTTGGGATCAGTGCAATCGACTGGACGATCAACGAATGCATATTTTGAAATCAGTTTACAATTTCATAGAATATTGTCTGTTTCGATGAAAACATTTTGCTGTAGGTTATTGAACACTTGGCTTTTATATCAATGCTCAGTGACATTGATAAATTCAGTGAACAGTGCTATATAGAAAATTAAAGGAAATGTAGAATATCACTTCTACATGACCTTATCCTAGACAGTAACAGAAAACATAAGGTTTTACATAAATAAATAGATGAAATAGATATACTTACACAAAACGTAACGTAAACAAAAATTGTTTCAGTCTTAAGGTGTATAAAATTCTAGCCAACTCAGTTTGTTTAATCTACAATATTTATAGCCTAGACTAGCTCTAGAAAAAGTATACATACAACTAAAAAAAATAGTTCACCACAGAATATTAACCGAGCAATTTGTAGTTAATTGACGGTTGTTAGAAAAAAGGATTCAATTGTATATACGCAATAGCTTCTACACGATACTATAAATAATGCAAATGTGATGTTGTTTTCTGCTGTGGAGTTCAAAATTCACATATTCTCAAAACAAAACACTGTCTTAAGTGAGTGTCTTAAGTCATCGTGACTTCTAACGTCTGTTATGTCTTTACTCCTAATTGGATCCTTTTTCAAATAAATACCTTTTATATCTTCTAAAATCAACTCCAACATTTCAAGGTCCTAATTACCTTCCTCTGCAGTACGTTGATCTTCCTGTCCTTGATCTCGGAGTGGTCTCTGAGCTCGGCCAGCTCGTGTGTTGCTGACAACGCTGCCGCAGTTTTCTTCTCCACCAGTCTACTCTTCTCATCCAGCCGGGCTTTCAGTTCTTCCACCTGTGCATGGTAGTAGTTCTTTGTCTATTTTGAAGTTAACAAAAAGTTATGAGTTAGGCAGGTCCTGTATTGTAATCGATGGTGCGTCACTACTTGTATATTCATTGTTTGTGCCACTCGATTTGTTTTGTGTGATTTTTTCTTTATCTTGAAAGATAATTTTGATATGTAGATGTACAGGATGTATAATTTGTGATGAAATGATTACTTACGTCGGTCTGCAGCATACTGTAATGTTCTTCTTTGGCGCACAGCGACTCCTTGAGCACGGCGATGTGGCGCTGGTAGTCCTGATGCTGCTCCTCCAACGCCTTCATCTTCGCCGCCATTGCCAGAATCTCTTGATCTCGCCTCTGGATCTCCAACCGGAACTCGTCCAGCTGCTCATCATTTCACCATCCATCCAAAAGTCGGTATAGAATTAGATAAATCCAAACATATCGTTAGTAGAACACAAGAAATGGAAGACTCCACAAATAGTAAAACCAAAGAAACTATCTACGGAGGCAATAGTGATGGCGGAAATGATACTGATGTTAAAAATTCCAATCTACTCAATAATACTGATCCAATGATCATTAATATACTGGTTACGTTAGTGACGTTAGTACCGAGGTTATGACAAGCGACGCAAGCTTTTTATGTCAATATTCGTTAGTTAATACGGCACGAAATGTTTCCAGCACTATAATATTGAACACGAGATAGGAGCAGTGCCATGGAAGACATTTCGATATTCTCACACGTTCAAATATTCGACATGCAATCATAAATCGTATTCATCGACATATAAATATTTAAAAATCGTACCGAATCATCAAATAGTAAATGGATATTTACATCTGGAAAACTTTCTATACTAAATACTAATAAATATGAAAGTCTGAAGCCTCGATGAGGGTTGGTAGAAAGTTTTCCAGTAATCCAATATCTAATTAATAGGTATAATTAATTATTAGTACCAAAAGTAGTTCGACAGTAAACATCGTTAGATGCACGGGCGCCTACGTTGTGATACATTTATCTACCGTGAGAAATCTGATGAAACATGACCACTACATGAAGAGGTCGGGTCGTGATGAGCTAGACTAGTTAATGTTGATGACGGGTGACGTGACGCGGGACAAGCTGGAGCTGGTACTGGACGATGACTTGCGATCAACACCGAAAGCACAACATGATCAAACCAGAAAACGATCAAGGAGGTTCACAGAAACCTTGCCATGACGGTAATATTATATCGTTCGATGCATTCGACCTCGACAGTCTTTATTTTCATAACAGTCTATCTCTAAATCGTCATTAATTTGGTGTCAACGTAATCAACCTCACATGTTTCATCTAACCATACAATTACATCTAAATTTATATATTCGCTTTGTCTAAGGCCCTATTTAACAAAAATATTTAAATCGACATCTTTCAAGAATATAATTCTTCTTATTTTAATAAAAATAGCTTTAACAACGAACAAGTTTACACAAAAATATTACGAGTCAACACAGTCGGCGACGATTTCGGCTAAGTTCGGACTTAAAGCGAGAAATTGACACGGTACTCGTCGGTCATCGGCGACGGAGTCACAGAGTGGTGGCACTATAGTAGGGCGAGGCGCGGGGGTGCGCGTAGCTCGAGCGCAGCGCGGGCCGGGGCGGGCGCGCAGGCGGCGGCGGCGCGCTCAGCCGCCCGTCCTTCATCACCCGCACGTCGTTCAGCAGAAAACTTACTTGTCTCTTGAAGGGAGGGTCGGCCTTATCGTAAAGCGAGGCGTGCGAGGGCGCGAGCGAGGGCGGCGGCGGCGACACCAGCGCGGCCAGCTCGCTCTCGAGCAAGGCGACCTGCCGCTCGAGCGTGGCGATGCGCGCTTCCTTGGTCTCGAGCACCGCCGTGAGCGTGGCGCCCGCGCTGCCGCCGGGCAGGCCGGCCGCGGCCAGCGCGCGCTCCAGCTGCACCTGCAGCGCCCGCAGCGTGTCCGCCGTCGCCTTGAGCTCCTGCCAGTCACGCGAGTCGGTCAGCCGCCGCCGCCGCCCGCCGCCGCCAGCACCGACGGCGGCTCCGCTCAATACAACCTACCTACGACCGGCGACGCGTCTCGTGCGCCTGCCCGGGGCTGCGCCGGTCGGACGCGACACGATACTGCTACTGCGAACTAGCCGCGACACGACAAACAATTCGCCATCGACGCGATGCAGCCCCAGGTGAAGGCGGTACAAATTAAATTTTTGCTTCTAAAAACAATGATTGCTCAAACTGAATGTCCAATAAAATTTATACGAGACGGTCTTCTCTAAGGTTCATGTGACGGGGACATAATGAGCTGCTAAACATGCAATGTCGTGATTAGTTTGTGTTCGTGTCGATATATTTTTATATTTTTTTCTTTGTGTTTGTAGGCCGAATTAGTTAATAGGTCGTCGTGGATGAAATTTAAAAAACTTGAAATTCATATTTGTTATGTATCGGCGACGTGTAGGTGGCGGGAAGAGGGAGTAAGAAAACGGTAAATTGGTGCTCAGGGTTCAAGCTTTGACAGTGTCACAGAAAGGTATTGAAAGACCGTGGGAGTGAGAAGCGAGATTTGAGAAAGATTTTTATGAAGCCAACGAGTGTGATTGATCAGTTAATACATAAAAAGGCGTCGCGACAGTCACATTCGGCTCAAGAGTCAAGAAATGAATGAAATGAAAACTATCAAGAGCAACACTAACAGAAACAGTGACGATGATAAAGGTATCACAAAATAAAACGCCCATGTGTTCACAACTCTAATACATAAATACATAAGAAAGCAGACTGACGTGCACAATACACAGCTACGCTACACAGTGCAGGAAAATAACTAAGAAGTAACAAAATTTCCAATAAATCGTATAAAACACTCGACTGCTCATTAGAAGTTTTGCTACCTGGACATGCTCACAAGACACACTAGATAATGTTGCGACAGTTACCTGCTTTTGGGCCATCGCTTGCATTTGTTGGAACATTTGACGTTCTTCCTCTTTACCTGAAAGTTATTCGGAGTTTTACTTCTGCTCAACCACAGCAGATGTTAACAACAAAATTATTCAGATTAACTTTGGATTACGTACCCATCCCCTTATTTTGGAGCATTTCGAGTAATTTTTTGATGCTCTCATCCCTGGCTTGGAGCGTTTGTTTCTGCGTTTCGATCCTCAATTCTAGTTCCTGTTTGAAAACGAAATTGGTTTGTTAAATTTTTAAAAGGATTGTTCGTAACATCACTGTCTTTCTCGGAGCTCTTGTTAGCTCAGAAACTCATGTAAACAGTTTATCTCGAACATGGATTTGGAAAACTTGTATTTCTAACAATTTGGAGTAAATGTGCAGTTTTATTAGTAGTCAATTTAGCACATCTCGAGAAATTCATTAGTAAGCCCGCGTACGCACGGGCGATTTTATAACGGGACTTTTTTTTATCGCGCATTTGATTTAAACACACTGATTAGCGTCGAGAGTTGTAAATCCAACAGTGTGCTTTTTTGACACGTTGTGATGTGTTCTATTGGATTCTCAATGCTCGGCTCTGTATCGAGGGTTGAAACTCCAGAGAGTGATAAAAAATTGACACGTTGAAAAATATCCCGACTAAGTTCTATGTTTTGTCTCTCTCACCTTTATAGTATCCCTCAATATAGCTATCTCACGTTGCAGGTGTTCGTTCTCGGAGAACAAGGCTTCCAGCTGTTGTTGTAATTCAGGAGCGGGCTGTCTCATGCGCAATCTTAGTTCCTCTTCTAGTTGTCTTACTAGCATCGCTTGTTTCTGTGGAAATATATTATCATCAATATTGGTTTTTTCTTTCACTTCTTTGATTTTTAGCTTTGGATTGGAAAAGGAAGGAGGTAAGTTATTCTTATTTTTGTCATGATCTTAAATAAGACTCTGTCTCTCTCTCTTTTTATCTATAAGAATTGATTACAGTATTCCTCCCTTAATTAGTTTATTTTTGAATGTTTAGTTTTACGGGATCGAGCGTAACTAGTTTAACTGTCGGCAATTCCCCTTTTGTTTAAAAAATAATTTCCCAAGATACAGGCTGAGCCTCGTTAGGGACCAACGCTATCTCTATATTGTAATTTGAATGTTGAAATAAACCATTTTTACTACTTTTACTCTTTTTTTTTTCATTGATATGGTCTGCCACAAGGTTAGACTTTGGTCCACTTAGTTCAAATGGCTTCAAATATATAAACTGCACTAGTTAACAGTAATACACTACACAGTAAGAGTGCAAAACTAATTTTGTTTTCGACAATATACGTTCCTAGTGTTCGAATGCAACACAAATATTTAAAACCAACACGTGATTTCTTTGTGTGGCTTCAAACGGTTCTAGGAAATCTCGTATGTTTCAGTTCTGCTTGCTACATAATATATTTATGTAACTAAGAACGGGCGTGTTTGTTTTAAAGAAAAGTATTTTCTAGGCTAGGGTAACAGGTGTATCTAGAATTCTAGAGCTCTAAGCAAATACCAGAATGTTTTATTATCTACTTTATTTTATGTTGTTTCACCTGCATTAGTCTCGATCCTGTGGGAATATCGGGATAAAAAGTATCTTATTTCCTAACCTAGTTCATGGTCTACCCATGTGTGAAATGTCATCCAAATCTGTTTAGCCGTTTTAGCGTGAAAGTGTAACAAACAAACTCACTTTCGCATTTACTATATAAATGCGAAAGTGAGCAATATATTATTATATAATATTAGTTAAGAAGTTAGGATTATGATTTCATTTTGAAATAAATATAATAAAGCAGACATTTTTATGTCCCAAAATAAAAACATTGCCATTATTAATCTCCACGAAAGTAAAAAGTTTGTAGATCAACTCAAAGCTAAAGAAACATCTAATGCCAAGAAACTTTCCTTCAATAGAAATGGCGGTTTAATATTAGTCGTTCGTTGCCGTGCTGTTATGTCGAGAAGTCGTTTACTTTACATTAGCAATACGCAAGTATATTGCCCAAACCACATGTACACGACCATATATCAAACTACACATTCCCAGTATAAATTGACCACATATTGTAGGTGACATTGTAGGCTTTCCGTACAATGAGAGGTCAGCCTATACTAGAAATATAAAGCTTAATATGTCGTCGTGCGTACCAAATACGTTAAGGAAATTAAAATTCTTTATGCTTCCAACTATTTTGTTTGATTTATTCGTCAAGTCACATAACTAAATATTTTTAGTACCTATAGAGCTATCGCACGCAATCGACTGAGTTTCATTTGGTTTTTGGTAAATTAAACTGTTTTGTTAAAGTCAAGTCAGAAGCTCGTGGCTAACAATAGCCGCACGGGTCGATCTATTAGGTTAAGCTACGCTTGTCGGTGTTGGTCCGTGGGTGGATGACCATTTTTACATACCGAGACTCCTCCGTTCCTTGGAAAGCACGTTAAGCCGTTGGTCCCGGCTGTCACAAGCCCGAAAGTCTGACAACCAGTCTTACCAAGGGGTATCGTATTACCCAGTTTCTGGGTTGTGGAGGTCAGATAGGCAGTCGCTCCATGTAAAGTACTGGTATTCAGCTGCATCCGGTTAGACTGGAAGCCGACCCCAACATAATTGGGAAAAGGCTAGGCAGGCAGTTAAAGTAAATTGTTATAGAATTCATGACCTAAAAATTACTTATTAATTTCGATAACACGTTTAAACCTTTCACAGAGCTAGCCTACAGCTTATTGTCTAACGGAATGTGTCTTCTTCTGCAAATCAGTTTACTTAATATCTCATAATTATAAATCCCTTTAAGCCTTTTCGTTCCTATTTTGGACTCTAACAAATGCAATATAACGTAAATTTACATAAGTAACATCTAACATATCATTGTTTCCGTCCCCCATTTCCCGAACATGTCTTTATTAACACGAAAAGACAGGCGTCGCATCAAGAACTTTCCTTTTAACAAAAAAATCGCAACTTCAAAGGCTGCTCGTTCCAATACAGTTGATTTAAGAGACATTAGTCCATAGTTTATTTAGGGAATAAACTTTTGTGTTTACGGTGTCTACGATTTTTTCCATTTTCATTTTGCATTCACAGCGCTATCGCTAAAAGTTTTACTACCGATTGTCTAGACTGATGCATTAAATTGATATTCAATATACTATCAGGATTTAGTCCTTTGCGATTTTTGACTTTATAATTTTCGTCTTTTTCTAATACTAACTCTGATACCTGTACAAATAGAACCTTCAGAATAAAAATATAATTTTAGATTAAGTCCACAACAACATGCGGATTCATTATTCGCTTAGAAAATAAGAGCGGTTGAGTTAATAATCTACATGGAAGATGCTGTTTTCCTATAAACAATTCAACAGATATTCAATCTATAAAGACCTGTTTGTACTTATTTAAGTCTTTTTCTAAAGGCATTTTTAACAGAAAATTATTCATGAAAGAAAATGTCAAAACTTTGATCGACCGCAATCGTTATCGTCTTTAAATCTGCATCCACCTATGCTACTCTAAGTCCGATATTTATGATAGCTGGAAATGGCTACCTACAAGTGGCATATTTCACGGAATATTGCACCTATAAATCTAGCATTTTAGAACTCCAGCTTTTATGTAACATCAAAAGCTATTCTCAAAATATCATTGCCAGTTCAAACGGAGATTTCAGACAATATTATTACAATGATAAATTCAAATTTTTTTTCAAGAAAACGATACTTGGTAAATGTTATATTCAAGTAGACGAATAACGACCATAATGTAGATCCAATTATAATAACGGCAGTTTTATTGTGAATCAGAAGTCTGCAGTTTGTCGTAATAATGTGATCTTTTGTGAAGAATTCAGTGCTCATTCTTGGTAATAGTGGACTCACTAATTTGAGGGCATCTAAATGAGCGCGTTTTTCTTTTACTTCTTCACTTATTTTTTTAATTAATTGACGTTAATAGTGGTTAACTGGAAAATGAAAGAGAAAAACACTGTACTGATCACAAGTTAGCTAGAATAAGGGCAGACAAAAGAAGAAGAAGTGGCTTAATAAGAATTTATGAGATCATTTTGATTATAGACGTTAAAAACTGGTTCAAATTGAGTTAGATAAGTAGCTGTTGTGATGGATTAACCTACAGTTAAACTGTCGGGAAAGCTGCAGAAACATTAATAGCTGAACGACCACAAAATCTATCAAAACATGATTTTACATTTACAACCCATAAACTTTTCTTCAAGAAACTGCACTGTCTAAAAGCCACCTTCTGCCGCAACCAAGTTACACCCATTTTAGAACCTAACATATCTTTCGACAGTCGTAAATGATATGAGCGTGGGAATTCGACCGGCTTCCCGCGTAACTTAGGACCATTTTGTATTCCGTTTACATGCTAACACTGGAGTTTTATTAGTTTGGTATCTGACTGCGCAATGTATGTAATATTTATCTTGCTATCCCGGATTTCGGATGCGTGGTGGTGTTACGGACGGATTTTTAAACCGCCAAACGTACGGGAGATGTATTTGAGTTTTTACGAGTTACGTATAGGATAAGCTTGTTGTATTTTAAATAAAGTGGGAATGTGTTATTGTGTTGTATCTTAAAAGTACTTAATGTCGAAATGTGTTTATAATTTTAAGGTAATCTCAGGTCTATACTTAATTCACTACACACACTTGCTTTCTCTGTCCTCTTTTTCTCCTTTATTATTGTGTACACGTGGGACTACTAGGACATTCGATCTGAAATGCGTTCAACCTTATTTGAAGCTAAAAGTTACAAGAATACTCACCTACTGTCGGGTACATTCTTAAAGAGTGTCCATGAAGTTTCCGGCCCGTTCTCCTCCATAGAAACGCTTTGGAAAGGGCAACTAGCTTCCTATTTCTGACCTACCGACTCCTTTATAATTCAAATGTGCCTTTTAATGGTTTCATTGAAATAATTGCTTTCAGTTCGATACAATATGTCAAATTTCTTGACAGTCGGTTCAATTGGCCTGAAAATCATCATACGTTTCCATTTTGACATATTGATCAATAGGTACCAATTCGTCAATATTTCAAAATGAAAACGTCGATAAAATAAGAAGCAGCCGAAGATTGACGCCAAACTTCACGAAGTCTAATCACACGTCAAACGAAAGTACTACCACCACGTAACAAGCATTCATGATTAAACAGTGAATTAGCTCTGAGTGGCCCTGACAGGTTGTTGCCCACCACCCACGCCTACACCCACGTAGTACCACAATCTGCATAATAAATTACACCTGCTTCTAGTAAGTTTCATATCAAATTATTGTTCGTGTGTTACTTTGTTATTTTATGTGACTTACGTTTAAAATAGATCAGGTTCTTCATTAATGATTTCAGGATTTAAATGAAAAGAATTGACTAGGTATAGTATCAACTGATCTTTGGTGCCGTTACTATATTGTTATTGAACTGAACGCGGTCAACACATCTAAACCGCGTACAAGAGCCTGCTGTCAGTGACAATATCCCACAATGCACCACAATAATGACACTGTCAACTTTTTAAGACGGTTTAGAAGTGTTTATCACGTTAAGTTTCTATAATGAAATTCGCCCTATGTCTGACTACCAATTTATGTGATTATACAGACCTAGAAACCCAAACATCAATGTGAGAAAAAAGATTCGATCGAAGAAAACATAGCAAGAAAGATTGTGTAAAGTCATAAAGATATAATAGAATTGCTATGTAAAATAAATGAATAAATAAATAAATTGCCTAGCAACAAATATCCAAGAGAGAGAGAGAGACACAAGAGACCCACAACTTAGGTACCCTAATAAAAACTCCCCACCTAATAGATTACTAGATTGCAAATATGAGTTTCTCTATCACTTCACAGCAGAGTATCAAGTAGATATTGATGATGAAAAAGGTCTGTCACAACCTGAAGCAGGCAAATGAAAAGCGTTATCGAGAGCATCAATAAATCCTATTAATAAGTCTTTAAGATCAGTAATAGATCTTCTAAGTACTTTTAAATAAATCTCCACTGATGAAGTTGGTGTAAACTTCTCACTCCAATGTTATTACAAGATCTATCGTAAGAAGCACCTTTGATAACAAAATATGATCATAAACAGCTAGCTAAGTTGTTGGAGAAACCTCATGTTATGATATGATTTCTAGGATTTGTGTAATAGACTGTGAGTAGGTTGATGTTATTGTTTAGGTGAAGGAAAATAACAATTATCGGGTAGAGAACCTTTGTTTAGGTGAACATGATAAATATTTGAATCTGTTTGTAGTAGGTACTTTCTTATTTCTAAAATAATTAGTTGAATTAGCTGTATTCAGATAGGTAGGTAATAAAGCTGTTCTAAAAAACATCGAGCTTAGTAGAGTAAAAGCTCAAAACATAAGACAGCATAATTCTGGCAGTCGAGAGACTTCATTAATTAGAAAATTAAAGCTACCATGAGACCATTGACTACTTAAATTTTATAGTAACTATGTTGTTGTGAGAGGCAAGGCCTTGTTTTCTATTACTTTACCACGCAATTGAAACAATATTAAGCCTATCATTTCTCAAATTATAATAGTCTTGAAGTATCTTCTGCACGCCTACATTCATTATTATATTACCCGAATGATGTCACATGAACTAATTCTGTGCGAAATTGAAGACGAGGAATCTTACATTGTGTATGATCATAATAAACTCATATTATGTTCAGAAGCTTTATCATAAAACTGACTCATTCTGTCCTTCAATGATTTCTTATTATTAAGGACAATGTGGCTTTCTTATTTGAAATCCTTGAAGTCATTCTGTTGGAAGTAATCGCATAAGGAAAATAATAGAAGCTAAATGGAAATTATGAATAGAGAAAAGCTGGAAACTTTTGAAGATGGAGCTGGAAATCTCAGAACCCATCATGTTCATATTCATATCAAAGAAATAGTAGGCAATGTTTATGTGAAGATGTTATAAAAGATACAGACTTGTTTCATAATGAAATTCAAACTTAACTACATAATTATATCAAAATAGTACATTACGCACCATGATAGGTACAAGAAACCTCAATCAAACGCTCAATAAGCCGGTACACAGACTTCCGTATTTAACCAACCAATATTCTTCTCGAAGTCCCAAACCAATAAAAGTCAAATAACATAAACATAAGTAGCAATATGTAAGTAGTTTGAACAGATCCCGGAACAAATCGTGGAGTACTAACGAAACGCTATTATTAAGCGTCAACGCTGAACGTTATAATAAATCAAAAACATGTGCGTAGTACGCCAGCAAAAATATTTGTGTGGGACAGAATCACAGGCGAACTAATAACAATGTATGAGAATGCGGAACATGAGTCGACAACACTTGGTTTAGGTAGCGATACTGTGGTAGCGGTCGCGATATTTGGAGCTAACAAGCTAGATTATGAAGCTAGCGATAAGGTTATTAAAGACCTCACGGGTGTTAGAAGTATTTGTAAATAGCTTGATAAGGCTGACAGCGCTACGAATAGCAAGCTGGACCATTAGTTACCGCTAAGTGCTTTCATGAGCCTTTCAAGACTGGGTTGAACGTGATTAGGTAGTTATTTTGTTCTTGGTCATTGTCGTCTGACGGAATGCTAATAATATTATAATGTGATACTTATTCTACATGTTCTTGAGTTTGTGAATTTAGATGTTTGTTAATCAATCACGCTTTTAACGGCTGAACGAGTTTGACACACGGACGGACCATGACTTGGATTAGGATATAGGATAATTTTTATCCCAATAGTTCGTTTCCGTATAAAGTGTTATTATTTAAAGTCTTCGGAAACTATTACCTTAGTTGTTGATAAAGTATAATAGTTAAGTCAGTTAATTTTTAATATTATTGTGTATTATTACCCTAGCGTAGCGTATTGTTCAAATGTTATGTGTATTTCTTTTTCTATATTGTATATTGTAGTTCCTTTTGAATAAAATAAAAACCACGTTTTTTCTTTTCTTGACCCAAATAATAAAACTCGCTCCGCTTCACGCTCTTCCTCGCACAGCAAGTCCACTACCTCTGCGACCCTTCCACGTGCCTTCGCCCCATTTGTTCCTTAATTTCAACCGAATCGATATTTTCAAGGCCCACAATCGTTTATTTGTATCAAACATTCATGCTTGACTCTCGATACTTAATTTGAACATTTTACGTTTTCAAATCAATGAAATATACTAATTTAGTTTCAGTGAATTAGGTTCTTACGTTATTTTTTGTGGTTCTACTGAAAAAATGTTGCTTTTTACGGTTATATGCCCTCTCAACGGACACATTTGGTCACATGGCCGAATGTCTTCGTTGGGAGGTTATTTATCAGGTTCACAAGTAAACCTATCTATCAAAGATCCCTATTTAATTGAAAGTTGAAAAAGGCTACAGTAAATCTAACGAGGCAAAGTGCGGGTGAATGTAACTTCCATGTTGTTTTTTTGCCGGGAAAATATATGTCATGACGTCGTTATATTTACATGGCGAAGCTTGCAGGGTAAAAATAAAACTGTTGATAAAATGGTGTTAGCCTAGTTATAAGGTAGTGTTTTAGTAACGTTTGATTTAATTAGAGGAAGAATAAGTCTCAAGCTAATTAAAATAGCTTTCAGCGATGAAAGCTGTTAAAGGTAATGACATCTTTCTGACTAATTATTGTAATTCGTCAATTCATTCATAAAGACCAACATCGTATATCACTCTGGCTCATTTTTCGTCGATTCATCCGTTTATAATTACGGAGTTTGAGACCTGTCAATTTTACGCACGTCTTAAAACTAAACGTGCGGAAAAATTGGCCTGATGCCCGATTTCTATAACAATTGTCCTATCAACCATCATTGGCTGAAGTGCTAAACGAACACTTTCGTTTAAACGTCTTTCTACGAAATATAAGTGCTAAACGAAAGTGTTCGTTTAGCACTTATATTTCGTAGCAAATATCATAGCTTGCAATGAAGAGGACTCAAGCAGTCTTTAGAAGCAAAATGTTTTCATTAATAGGACCACTATAGTAATTGCTGTCAAAGTTATGATTGGTAATAAAACGGTTCATTACTTAATATAGAAACAGGGTACCACTAAAATCGTTATTTTAAAAACAGTCCAACGATTTGAATAACTTTTTTTACCTGCTGCATGCAGCAGATCGTCAAGCACTCAGATTACGTAAAGTGACTGGTGATTATTCCTACACATGCCATGTCGAGGTGAGGGTTGACGCCCACTACAGGGGGTGGGGGGAGGCGGGTAGTTACTCCGGGTAGTTTTGTTAGTGTTGGCCCAACGTAGACCCGAGATTGCAGGGAATGGAGAGATCTGTGATGGAAATAGATTGGTAGGTAGGTACAGTTTGTTGAAGGATTTTCAAAACCGAGCTGCTATCAAATTATAATTAGTTTTTCTGCCATATATTTAGACTACGTTGAAGATACATAGGTATAAAGAAAACTGACGTGCTGCGTCAACCCTAAATACAATAGGATAACCTGGGCAAGACGAAGATGTGTTTTTTTTTCTCAGCAGATACCAAAATCATAACCAAAACTATTGTGATTTCTAAAAAAATAGATCGCAATGTTGCTCTATCAATATTATCGCTAACAGAAATACAAGAAACATTTAAACATTGTCCGAGAACAAATTCCTTGAAAAATCTTTTCTAGATCTCAATTCACCTCATTTCACATTGCGGGGAGACACGACCAAGAAACTATGTCAAACAGTGACGAAGGCTTCAATTACTGCTCAGATGACATCATACAGTGAAAATCTAAGCAAAGCCTCAATCTGGGCCAAGTCTGATGTCATGAATGAAAGAATTAGCTGACTAATGAGAACACAACTAGCATTTTCAAGTCTAGTAGGCAAAACAAATGAAAATCTCTCATTTCCAAGCAAAAAAAATGTAAGATTAAAGTGGTTAAAGTCACAAAACACATTTGCATTCTTAAGCAAACGGCTCAATCATAAGCATTTGCATTTGAAGGAACCCAAGATCCTTATCCACAACAAAATGGGTAACAAGTGAGATAAAATTTAAATTACGTAAAATGACAGCTGATTATTCCCAGCGCCCGAGGTGGAGGGGAGGTTGGTAGGATGAGGTGGGAGTGCAGCCTCCCACCCTCTCTCGTAAGTCCGTCTAGTAACTCCAGTGATCGTGGTATCGATTTTACGAGGTTCGTACTTGGCATGTATAACAATACGTAACAGATTGTATACGACGCTCCGTAAATGCATCTGTCGTGCATTGAGCTTTATAAGATGGGTGTATCGTTCAATCTGGTTTTAACAATGCATCTGATCTTTGAGGGAATATGTGATTGGGAAATCAAAGATGCAGAGAGATGGGTCTTTCGACATAGCTATCGTAAGTAATTCATCGTTTCCCCACTTGTATGTTCAACGAAAGACGTGGTAACACCGGAACGAAAATCGTCTTTACTGCTACGTCATAAAGGAAATGTCAATGTCAAAATGTTACTGTCAAATACAAACTAATTTATTGTTTGTCACGTATGGAAAGTTGGTTCTTATAATTATTTTATTACATATAGATTCGCTGTAACATACCTACCGATAAGATGTACAATTCTGTGAACATGCGGTTGACAGTATGTTTATAAGTAAATTAATACATTGATTATAAATGTTTGTAAACGCACCCACGATACAGGAGAAATTCCTAATGTGGGGCAAAGTTTAAAAAAAAAAAAAAAAAAAAATACATTACCTACAAATTCAAGCTATGAACCAGTTTAATTTCAAAGACCTAAATACCCTTAAACATGAAATTGAACCAAACATTTTCAAAAATAACGTTCTCATCTGTCACTTTAATAAAGACGCCATCTTTAAAAGCCGGCGCACGTGAACGGCCTCCTTCAGCCTCGTAGTACGAAATATGGCGGCATTACCGGAAATATTTTGCCAGCAGAACGTCGGTTTATTTCTTGAGTAGAACCAGCCTGACATCAACTGTTTAGCTGCTTTCTCATAAATCTTCAACGACTTGGTTTTACTTTCGTGAAACATTGTCATTTGATAAGTTTAGTTTAAGTACGAAATGTTTTGCAGAATATTTGAACGATTTATTGGATATCGATGGTTTTTGTTGAGAAAGAAACTGTTGTGAATATTCTGCGCTAGAAAATGCAGTTTATTTCAGCTGTTTTATTTTATCTGGTTTTAAAATTTCTGACAGAATTTTAAATTTATTATAACTAACAACGAATTTACAATTCGTGTGTAGATATTTGCTTTAAGTAGTTAGGCAAACAAGACTTTATAAATGTTTATGGTCAAATTCAAATGAATCCATAAAATTAATTAAAGTGTTTTCATTACACCTACGAGTATTTCAACAAAGCATTGAAAGTTTAATCCCGCAAAGTAATCTATAACATATTACTGAAGCAACTAACACGACACATGATACCCCGGAGAGTGGAGACATTGATTAATTCCTCGTACACATTTTTAGAATGTCTAGACTAGGTTACGAAGCAGAGGTCGTTGCCTACTACCCGCCACTAGATGGCGCTGGCGACGCCGTTTCATTGATCCGCCCGGTTTGGGCCACTGAAAATAGTATTTCGTTACGCAACGCGGCCATTCAACGCTTTCCACATTTTTTGTTTTCATTTTTATCTCGAAGGAAAATTATTCTTTTGTTATTACGTAGCATGAATGAGTAGCGACATAAATTATAGGTTGTAGTAATAATGTACGGGTTGTCGTACGTTTATGAGCTAACTGCGGTAAGATGGGCGTGCCCACTCATGGCGTAAACAGTTCTCAATAATAGACTCGCCTTAGTTCCAGGCTATCAAAGAATAAATGGGCGTAATCTGTCATATTATCGTCTGGCGTTCTTTCAAACATTATCTTCAAAGAAAATGACTGTGTATACAGAGTTTTTGCAAACTATTTTACCTATTTTTGTGAAAGATATTTTTAGCGGATAAAGTAGCAGGTATTTTCGGATTAGGTAGATAATAAAGCTGAAAAGCTGGCGTATCAAAAGTTAAATGGCTTGTCGATAAAACGGCGATAAAATCATATTACTAATAAAATTGTTGGCACAACATTGTGCTTACTATTTTGAAGAGTAAGCGGAGGCAGAGGATATTGTGAACAAAGGTGGCTAATAGAGACGGTTTCAGGTCTTTGAAATAAATAATAATAATAATGCCAGACTGTTCTCATACTTAGAGAAGGCACGAGCATTGATCACCACGCTTGCTCAAAACGGATTGGCGATTTCAGACTTATATTCATTAATAAGGCCAGGTTTCCTCATGATGTTTCCTTCACCGATTTCAGTGAAGTCTATGATAAACATAGAAACAACATATGAATTGAAAAGGTCACATTGGGTTTGAATCCACAACTTCGTGCAGAAGAGAACTAAACATAACATCAAGCCTTGTTTCCACGAAGGGTTGGGCAAAGATGTACCTATAGTACACCCACATTTCGCCAGTTATGTTTAAGTCCCATGTATGGGCGAGCCTATTGCCATCAACCGGGAAAAAATCCATATTCCAGGTTGCTACTGAGAAATTTAAGATAGAAAACTCAACAACACTTTGCTCGACCGAGGGATCGAACCTAGGACCTCATGCTCAGCACTAACGATGGCAACCACTAGACCAACGAGGCAGTCAGAAATCAGTCAGTCAAGAGAAATAAAGTGTGACCATAATACTTTTAAAGTGACATAAATCCCAAAACAGGACTAAGACTAACGGACACTTGGCTAGACATGGTGACGGCAACTGGAGTGAGTCCCTGAAGAAAAGTTAGCTAGCAAAGTCGACCTACTTTAGCATGTGGTGTGAAGAACTAGACCTGGACCAGATTGGCACACAAAGGAAAGAACGACACAAACGGGATAAGGGTTTGAGCCCAGCAGTGATGCAGAAAACAATCCCAAACTCACGAACAATTAATAAACAGTTTAACAGGAAAAGTAAAAACGATTTCAAATCAGATACAAGCAATCCTTGTTTGCTTAACGTATAAATAAATAAACGGTAAAATCAAAGCCGTGTGAATCGCACAATGCAGGCTGGAGTTAAGTGATGGAATGAATTAGTGCGGTCGTCGATGGACGGGCACCTGTTAATGGAGGTGCATTATCAACGGTCAGTGTTGTGGTAAGGGGGCTTAAGTGACGGTTTCAAAAGTGCGTTTGAACTGAAACATTGTATGTAGGTACTTGGGGTATTGTTTTGTGTATTTGGATGCTTGATACTTAGGCACGTCTTAATGGTGGAATTTTGGCAGAGAGATCTGGTAAATTGTGGATTTCTTAGGCGAGTGGGATTTAAGTGCTATAAAATATAAACTTAACCTATAAGGTTAATGGTCGGGAATTACTACAGAATCTTTCAGTACCTACATATTAAGGCATTTTCAAAAATGATTTTATGATAGATTTGTAGACTAGAAAAGTGACCCTGAACAGTAGGTTCTAATCTCGGTAGCTTCCAATCCCCGGTGCGTGGCAATGCTGTCTGCCGCTGGCCGCTGATTCCGAGCACCTGCCGTTCGTAGTGTCTCTCTGTTTTGTTGCCAATTTACTTGTCAACGTTCACGTGTTATCGCTGTGATGAACGCCGTACTAATGGTCTGACGTGGCGGCAGGGCGACACTGCCGCGCAGCAGTGCTGCCGCGACATTGCTGCCGTGCTCGGAATGTAATCTCATATAAACCTATAGAAAATGTATGGGGAGCAGAACTACTGCGGTAGCATTGCATACTTTAAAGTTCTCCTCAATCTGACCTATTATTATTTGAATAAATTGATATTATAATTTATATATAAACAAAAACATTTCTGGACACGGAAGAACCTGCTAAAAATAGCAGGCCATCGCTATTTCCGTTCTCCAGTGAATTCTAAAAAGTTTAAATAAAAACAAAGAATTTCTAACACAAACTCCACGGAATGTACAGCGGAAATATTAATATTATGTCGCGTATTTTCCACAGACGATTATTATTAGCCCATTGGGCGTAAACACAGAAATTTGTTGTATATTCAACCGCAGATCGGTGGTAACTAGGGTTGCCAACCCTTCTATACAATATAGTATTCTGCTATATTAGAGGCGTAAATAACATATTTCAAAAAAAAAATATAGAAGGCGTGTGGAAATAGATACAAAACGGCGAAAAATATAGTAGTTTCTATATATTTTTCGCCGTTTTGGATCTATTTCAATACAAAACGGCGAGAGGACCGCAATACAGCCAGTATTCACAGTGAATCATGCGCATATATGATGCACCAACAAGAAGTATGTATTTTTTTCCTATTTTTTGCTTTAGCATCAACTTCAATTTTAGTTAGGTACTTTTAATTGCAATCATTTTGATACGTCCAATTTATTCGGCATTTAGTTTTCATATTAATCGTATCTGAAAATATTTTTTTCAAGGCCCATCCAATATTCGCTCGCAACCCACCGATGAGTCGCGAGGTCGCGACCTATAGTTTGGGAATCACTGATCTAGAGAATTTATTCTTCCGAAATAAATTGGTTTATGTGTATAAACCAAACATAATAATTGAATAGTGTGCGTAGCCGGAGCGGGTCGCTAGTCAAGAATAATAAAATTACACCTAATATTTTCTGTGCAGTTTTAGCATCTTCTTGGTAATAACAACCTGCTTGTATTCCTCCAAGGATTAGGCAAAGGTGCACCTAAAAAACCCCACATTTCGCCAGTTACCTATGTTTAGGTACCTACCATTTAAATAGGTGGCGAGCCTTGCCAAAGCTAAACCAAGTGATAAAGTAATAGTAAACAAGGCTATGCGTATTAATACAAATGAGTTTAAATAAAATTAAATTGTCGATGGTCTAATGGCAGCTTTAATTTTCAAAATAATTGAATCGATAAAATGGCGGGCGAGCCTATTGTCATCAACCGGGCATAAATCTAGACTCCGGGCTTGGGAAAATCCAGTTGGAAAACCCATTAGCACTTTGCCCGACCCGGGAGTCGAACCTAGGACCTTATGCTTAGCAGTAGCGCTTGCGACCACTTGGCCAACGAGGCAGACTCGAGGTCGAGATGATAATAATATTTTCTTAATTACATCCAACGCGGTGTCGAATATCGCATCTTGATAGAAAGACTAATCTATCACTGTCCATCATTTTCAGGGTATCGTGACATTTATTTGTTATGAGGAGATCGATCATCTAGAAGTACATAAACAATTGGCTTGATTTCTAAAAATGCCTTATTTATGACGCAATAATTTTGTCTCTGATTTTATTTATTACATGAGCCCAAAAAAAAATATGCTTAGGCTTTTCAGGAATTATGTAAGTGTGTATTTTTTCCACCTTAACTTCTAAACGCATCTCGCTGGCGGGTGGTGGCGTGTGTGTTGTCGTTAAGTTCCCTTCAAAATGGTTGAGTTGAATGGTGCTGATCCATGCGTCATGTTCGTGAACGGGTGCCGTCAGTAGGGACTGGTCACCTCTTAGCTGCCACGGCTTATTTTAATTTTTGTTTTTATCTTTTTATTACGGACGCTTTTTACGTGCACGTCTTTCTACATTGTTCTCACATGTATAATTTCCACATGAATGATGTAACCAATTTTTTGTAACAATATTATGATTTAAAAGAGTGTCCGTGGAGTTTGAGTGTCTTGCCCGTTCTTCTCCATAGGAACCTACGCTTTGGAATGGGCAACTAGCTTCATATGTCTGACTGACTGACCCCTTGACAATTCAAAAGTGCCTATAAATGATTTTATTGAAATAAATGTTTTGAGTTTTGTGTTTTTTGACTTCTAGGTAGGTACAGTACGACAATTTTTTTAATGTCCCTCGGCAAACTTCGTGTTTCGTCAGTCGTCGGATTTCTATCAGTTCCCTTTGCACTTGGTGCACGAAGTTTGCCGAGGGATATTAAGAAAATAACTGTACGGTACTGTCTACTCTATCTGTATTTTTGGGAAATAAAGATATATTATATTATTATTATATTACTCCTTTTCTGAGATACAAGACGTGCACTCAAAGGGCCTTCCCATAGGCAAAAATGATGAACTTTCATCCCCTCTTTAAGCCATAGACGCCATGAATTTTCAAAAATCCTACCTTAGTGCTCACCTTCATTTTAAAAAGAACTCTTGTGCAAAATTTCATGAATAATGAAGAGAAACAAAAAAACAAAAGCACAAACCTAGCGGCTTAGGCTGTGCGTTGTCTGTCAGTGTATTTAAGATTTTTATTAAATAGAGGATCTAAAATTAAAGAGGTAAGTACCTAATTGATGCAGCTGTGTCTGTGACTTTGCCTATACTTCTTTTTCTTTTTTACTTTTATTAACTTTTTTTTTTTCTAAAATTGTTCAAATTGTGGGTAGATCGACAGGGTCCTTACTTAATTAATAAATAGGTAATATTAAAATATAACCTTATGGCCGTCCACTGTCTCTTAAGATACAGGTATACCCTAGTTTAAGAGACAGGGCAACATATTGTCAACAGATGTACCATATACCTACATCAACATGTTCTACCATAATAATGTACTATCATAACCTTGTAATCTTTCTTGTAACTAGTTAAGTTTTGTTTCTCATCATCATCTGTACCCTTTTGATCAATAAACAATTATTTATTTATTTATTTATTTACTTAATAGGCATTCTAAAGCCAACCTAGCCACAATAATCGTGTTTTACAATTTTCTATTAAAATATTTTCTTCTATAAATTAGAACGTAAGTCTTGAGAAACAGAACAATGGCCTAGAATAGGTTACGATCTATTAAATAATTAACAATATTAAGTATTCATTGTCGCGTGCGTAGCGCCCGTGACTGCACGCTTCAGTGAAAGGGCTCGGGTTACCAATAATAGGATATTACGTATCATTAGAATACAACATCTCTCCTTACACCATTGACTAAGGAATAGTGTTCCTTCGTGCGTCATACCAACGAAAGGGCAGGGCCTCATCTACATTTTAAGGAAGGTCCACACTATTCGGTCCAAAGTAATAAAATACCGTATTTATTTTTGGAGTTTACTCCTTAAGAATCGATTTTCATATAAGGTCCCGGTATGGACATTTTATGAGTGAAAATACAAGCGTTACGTTTTTTATTGTGTTTTATTCATAAATAAGACGGAATAAATTTTGGAAAAAACATTACTTATTTCACACTTCGATCTACGGTCCAACTTTTTTCTTAATGTCCCTCGGTAATCATCGCATTTCCGAGTACAAACGAATGCTAATTTCCATGTCCATCAATTATTAGATTTACCGTGTATAATAATTTGAATTCAGAACTAAGTATTTTATTGTTGTTTTGTTTTGATTTCCGTGTGAACTATATAGAGCTAAAGTACTTAGTTCTGAATTCAAATTATTATACACGTTAAATCTAATGCCATGGATATATTAGCATTCGTTTGTATTCGGAAATGCGATTATTCCCGAGGCACATTAAGAAAATAATTGTGCTGTAGATATTTCGGCCGTGCGATCCATGATTACTTGCACTTTCGCAAAGATAAGTCTTAATTTTGATCTAATTATTGTTACATTTGAGTTATATGAGGAGGGGAAAATAAAAAGTTATTGCTATTTAAAGATCACGTTTTTTGTACCAAAATTATCCCAATTCCATTAAAAATTAGTCATCACTTGTAGACACCCGCTAAACATGGTGCTGTCGAGCAGGCCGCGCACCATGTAATATTCCCGATTGAAAAAATGCGGTGTTTTTTTTTTAAACAAAACCTAGTCGCTGCGGAAAAACAACCATTAAAATTTCACGGTGTATATTTTTTGACAGATTGACATATTTTTTGACAGATTGTCAAAAAATGTTGCATAACCTTTCTTAAAAATACAGGAATTATCCCTCAAGAGGAAATGCGAAAATGCGGATGCCTGAGAGATATTTCTCGGCATGTGAAGCCAAGTCAGAAGCCGGGCGGCATAAAAACTCTGACACCAAGTTAGTCACTAACCAAACGCCAATAAAGAAGAAGACCTCTCAAGAGTTAACAGATTTTATTTTACAGGGCGAAGCCAGTCAACCCTTAGATTTTGATGTGAAATATTTATTTGCTCTTTTGATAAATAGATTTTTACTAATCAGTTGCTTTTGAATTTAAGAGACATTTATAAATAAGACTGCGAATGATGATCCCTGTTTTATATAAATGAGACCCTTAAAACTTTTTGGCCGTTCTCAAAGTTAGTCGCGGTAACTAAGCTAGCAGCCCGACCAAATGGGTTAGAACTTTGACCAACCACGCGCGAACCGAGATGGTCGCATTAACTAAGCTACCCCAACCAAGTGTGTTATGGGTTAGGTTAGAACTCAGACCAAAAGCTATATCCAAGTTAGTCCACTTAATGGGCTATTTTAGGACAACACAGTTGAAATTATTTGAGGCACACATAAAGAGGGACATAAATTATTATATTAGAGTGTACATTAACTTTTTAATACGTCAAAATGGGTATTATTAAGGGTACGATAAAATCGATACCGATATAATTATAACCTCTAGGCATATTTCATTAATATATGAAATAGTTAGAAAAGAATAAACTTTATTAACATAATAGATGGCTCTTTCAAGGTTCGATCGATAAAGTAAAGTATCTTCTAACATAATAGGGTCAAGAGGTGGGCAAATATATATGACCCAC
This sequence comes from Xanthia icteritia, assembly GCA_949128155.2. Taxonomy (NCBI): domain Eukaryota; kingdom Metazoa; phylum Arthropoda; class Insecta; order Lepidoptera; family Noctuidae; genus Xanthia; species Xanthia icteritia. Next base: position 5,580,850 of record OX421953.2, read on the forward strand.
TAAAGCTTTTATCCCTTCAAGAGAACCAGAGCCAAAGTAAACCTACTCTTGTTTATAGCAATATATTGAGTGATGGCGACGCACTGTTTGTAAAGTAATTGTTTAAGGGATTAAAGATACCACATTTTATCGTCCAATGTAATAAAGATAGTCCTCCAGACCGAATTTCGGCCATGACGACCAATCTCAGTGGAGACCAGCCTTCGGCGCGGGAGTTATTATAGTGCACAAGTGTGTGCGCAGACACAGGTGCACTCTCTCTTCCTCAACCCTCATAGTCCGATGGAATGGCAATCTGACATGACCGGAGAGAGATCAGTCGCAGGGACAACGGCATAACGTGCGTTCCGAGGCACGGGGGTATCACACCGCCAACTGCCAAACTCCGGGCCGTTACTAAGAAATTCCTAATGGAAAAACCCAATAACATTTTGCCCGACCCGGGAATCGAACCTAGGACCCCACGCTCAGCAGTCGCGCTTGCGACCATGAGACCATCGGAGGTGAACCTATTGCCATCATCAACCGGGCACAAATCTAGGCTCCGGGCTGCTACTGAGAAATTCCAAATGGAAAAATCGGTTAACTGGTTTCTATGGTGATAAGCCTTTCAGTAAAAGATAGAAGATTTTGATATATGGTGTTGGCGAAGAGAGTTCCGCATACCATGGACCGCCAGAGAACGAACAAATCAATTCTCGAAGAACTACGCATAAGAGATAGACTATCCACGATCTGTTACCAAAGATGGGAAAAGAACTTGCGGCGACCGGTCACCTTACCACTGGTCAGACCAAGCAACCGCCCTCACCGGACTCTCTGTTACGACCGCCCTGAGAGAAGCGGAGACCTGAACTAAGTGAGAACATCATACTTAAAACTGACAGGCTGACAGTTGACTGGTAGAATATGCCTATATATAAAACCACGAAGGCCTTTCAGGGATACGACCTTCGATAATGAAGTACGCGAGCCTTTCAGAAATCAGGTTTCAGGAGTCAGGGACATAATGTCAGACAGCTCTTGAGTTAAATACTGACACCTAATTCAAACTGGTATTAATTACAATGGAAGAAGACGACATGCTGTGCCCAGACGCCAAATAAATTAAGATAAGGGGAGGATGATAATAATGACGATTAATAATAGTTCTTTGTAAGAGAATCTACTAGCACCAAAATATTGAACAACAATTATAGCCTAAAACATAAGGTTGAACATAAAATAAAATATTCATATATGCATAAACGTGCTCTCCCTTCATATAGTAATAAAATCTCATATATTAAAAGCAGTATCCAAAACTGCCGTAATTCGGCGCGAAATGGATATAAAAGACAATCACTTATGAACTCAGGATTTATGATACGATAACCGTCATTCAAACGCTTAGGGTCAGCACATGTGGAATGCCTGGAGCAACAGTGAGTACAAGATGCAGCGATTAAGCGCTGAATCCCGCATTACCATGTTTTGTGCATTTAGTGCTGCAACGCTTAATTTGAAAAGTATCTCAATACGTGTGTCGTAGCCACATACAGCATAGCTGTTGACAACCATCTGCACCCTATTTGCATAACGCACGATCAATCATAATCTGAAGGCTATTGCTAATTCATTGCTTCATATGTTCGAAAAATTTGTCTGTTCAACAACGTAAATAACACAATGAATGTTGTCAAAATGAAACATATTGTGATTGATCGTGTGTTACGCAATTAGGGCGCTAATTGCTAATTGCCTAGTCCCCGACGGCAAATAGATGTCGGAATAAAAGCTTTCGTCTATTTGGTTTAAACTGTAAAAGCGTTTAGTACAGGACTCCTTCGATAACATTGATTGATCTTCGTTTCGGCAAAGAAGCGTATCAACAGCGAATGGTTGTGAATAGCTATCCTGGTGAGAATAGTTTTACTTCGGTAAAAACAGTTAGCACGTCTGGTTAATGGATTGCTGTTATGATCTGCTCACGATAATTATTTTGCCTAGTTGGAAATATTACCACCAGAAACTGCTGCAATTTTTTTACTATCGTAAACACATGAAAATTAAGTGGAATTGATGTAGTCGCAAAGACACGTGAAAAATTGCTTGATAACCAAAATTAAAAAACTGATTTCTATTAAACAATATTGGAAAGATTCGTAGACAAGATCCAATGCACCGCTCCAAGGAGACTCGCAAAAACGCAACACATTCGTAAAAACGCACGTCATCAATGATACTTTAAAAGTCTCCCATAAGCTCCAAGCCTACCAGATATTTAACCAGTATCGACTTTGCTAATAAAATAGAATCTACGTTTATATAGGCGAGCGTGGCCGGCCGTTGATATTTTGATAACCACTCTTACATACATTTCACACAAAACGTGGCACTGGTAATATCTCATTGTGTCAGACATTCCGCCCTGACGTTGCTATGACATGTAGTTTCATTATCTCCTGTCTAATGAGACGTATGTGGTACTCGCAAAGAATTGTTACACTAACAACTACGTGCGTAATTAATATGTTGTTATGTTATGGTTTGTTGTTTTTCATAATCATTGCTTCTTTGTTGTGTCAAAGTCAAAGTCAAAGTCAAATCATTTATTTCAAGTAGGCCCGTATAAGGCACTTTTGAACGTCAAAAATTTACAAAAAAAATTAATTGATTCTAGTTGCCCCTTCCAAAAGGTAGTTTTCGTATGGAGAAGAATGGGCAAGAAACTCCACCGTTACTCTTTTAAAATGTTTTACAATATTTTGTATAAGTACATTAGTTATATAATTATATGTGAGGACGATGCACCTAGAATAAAATTATTATACCACAATAGGTAAATAGAATTAAGAATTAAAAATGAAGCAACAACAGATAAACTAATTATGTGATAGATACATGGTGCTCACATATTTACAAACATTGTAAAAGTAGACGATCCTCCTAAGATTCCACAATTAATAAGTCAGTGTGCGAGGAATTGGTCATAGAAAGTAAAATCAATGTCATATAATAAAAAATAATAATGAAATATACACTTAAATTTGCAACCAGTTTGATTTTGTCTTGATTCTAAATTATCCTATGGAGCAGGATCAGCATGTTTCCAAGCATTCTTATCTTGGATATAATCCTCTAATTTGTAATATGCTTGTTTACAAAGTGTACTTTTAATATGAGCTTTAAATTTTCTTTCATTTAATTGCAAAATATCACAAGGTATTTTGTTGTAACATTTAACACAGTACCCCATAAAAGATGTATGTACTTTAGATAATCTGAAAAATGGTTGATCTATTTTATCTTTATTTCTAGTATTAAAATTATGTCTATCACTTATTTTATTAAAAAGATGTCGATTTTTTCTAACATACATAATATTTTCATAAATGAACTGGCAAGGTACCGTCATAATATTAATCCTTTTAAATAGTTCCCTGAGAGATTCGCGGTGACGTAGATTATAAATGGCTCTGACAGCTCTCTTTTGCAAAATAAAGATAGATTCAATGTCAGCAGCCCGACCCCACAGTAAAATGCCATACGACATAATACTGTGGAAGTAACTAAAATAGACCAATCGCGCGGTTTCTACGTCTGTTAACTGTCTTATCTTTCTAACAGCATAAGCGGCTGAGCTTAACCGCCCCGCAAGAGATGTTATGTGAGGTCCCCATTGTAATTTCTCGTCTAATGTGATTCCCAGGAAAACAGTTTGATTAATAAATTAATAAATTGTGATGATTTCTGCCAACATGTTATTTCTATCTGCTTGATTAAGTTTTCAAAAGGAATGATCTGGCTTTCTGCATAATTATTTCAGTTCAATACTCAATTCTTTATTGCATTCCACAATGTAGGCTTAGGTGGTAAATATTTGCCAAAAGAAACAATCATGGAACCTGTCGGGCACAGCAAAAGAGAGTTATGTGGAGAAGAGGACTTATCAATTACATAACTTATAATCTAATTTATTCTAACTTATTCTCAACACACTTTTACAAAATAATTAATTTTATAATAACAATAATTTCAAATTTAGCTTACGAGTATTATATACTGATGTGTTTTAAGGATTTATTATTTAAATATTCGTTGACACTATAATAACATTTGCTTATTAATAACTTTTTTAGTTTGTTCGTGAATAAATGTATTTTTTTTTTTCTCTTATAATATTCGGGTAACATATTGTAAATTTTGATTGACATAACTAGAGGGCTTGTTGAGTGTATTTTTAACCGGGATGTTGGTATGTTGAGTCGTGTTTTTCGTTAGTACCTTCAAAATGTGCTTCAGAATATTCAAATACCGTGCGTGCAATGGTCTAAACCCGCGTTCAAAGTGTTTTGTGTCCTTAGAGGTAATTCAATATGAATTACCTCTAAGGACACAAAACACTCAATATGAATTACCTCATGCACATTTGTACAGTCTAGACCTTGACTATAAGTTTAGAATGAAAGCCCTCCTTCATTCTGTACAACTTCTTTCTAAGTAATTTGTCTGCACAATGACTTACACGAACTTCAATAAGAAAGTCAAAAAATCTAATTAGACGCCTGGATATGCGATCGTATAAGCTCGACCAGTTTCGTTCATTCATCACTAATCTGACATTGGGGCTTTACAAATTCGCGATAATCGCCCCCGCAGAAATGTAAGCCAATCCTTATCAGTTTTGGTCCTTTAGTAGGTACTATCAGCACTCTGTTTAATGGCAGTATTGTTTGAACATCGAACTTTTCAGAATGAATTGGTAATATCGTTGTCCTTTTAGAGAGGGTCTTGTTTAAATTGGATGTCGAGTAAAAAAGCTTGCTTTGAAGGTTGGAGTTACCAAAAAAGGTAACTTTATAGTTACTAATGTTCTATACTAATAATACAGCTGAATAGTTTGTTTGTTTGTTTGTTTAAACGCGCTAATTTCTGCAACTACCAATCGGATTTGAAAAAATCTCTTTGCATTTAATAGCCCAATTTTTGAGGAAGGCTATTGAACTATGACTCTTAGGAAATAAGTCAAAAAGAATGCTAAACAAAAACGAAATAATAGCGCGGACGGCGATACGATGCGATGCGGTGAGTCGGGGAGCAAGAAATTTCACGCAGACGAAGTCACGGGCAGAAACAAATAAATTCCGTACTAACCAAAACTTCGATTAAGTAAGCAGTTACTATCTACCGTCAAAAGCCTACATAAAAATTAAACCTCTACAGATCTACGTAATAATTTGAAATTGTACCAGGGCACCAAGGCTCAAGTCAAGAAAATTATTAAAGGACTGGCAGAGGTTAGTAATGGATATATAAGAGTAGCGAAGATCAAACTCAATTGCATACAATAGGCATATATGTTGACAAAAAAATATTTTTTGTCCGTCAGGTAGATTATTAAAAAATATTGGACACGTATTTTTTCTTTTTTTATGTAATCAAAAGATTACGGCAATACATTGAGTTAAAATGTGGCATGACGTCACTGCGGTACATTTTATACTGACTTGTGACGTAGCGAGCCTCCACTTAATGCATTTTATCTAAACCATTTTTTATTAATATGATAAAGCAAAAAACACGTGTCTAATATTTTTTTATTATCTGATTGACGGGCTAGATAGTTTTTTTTTTCCCCAGTCAACCTCCCTATTGAAGAGGCATAAGTAAGTCCAAAAGTACCTATATAGTAGTGTGTGAAGTATTAAATACATAATTATAAACATTTAGGATTAAGGGCGTTTATTCTGAAAGTGGGCAACGTCGCAAATAAATGTCAAATATTTCGCTGTTTTGATTAATTTGGCAATATTACTGTATGGAAACAAGAAATGTGGCTAACTAGCGAACTAGAATATCGATTATGAATGCAATAATTAATATCGTAACAGCGAATATTTACTTATAGATGCAAAAAAAGTATTTGGAAACTTTCCAAATGCCTTTTTTATTTATTTTATTATTTATGTACACACAGAAAAATAGATACAGATAATACATAATCATAGTTATGAGTACAAAGGTACTGCTTATTTCTTAAGAAATTTCTTCCAGCAGACCTGCGATAGGATTTTACGCCTAAAACGGGTACAAGATCAAATTCAATGTTATAATTGCAAGTCATTAATAATGTTCTAGTTCGCTAATTAGCCATATATCTTATTTCCATACAGGAATAATGCCAAATTTATCAATAAAGGTAAATTCTTAACAGCTGTTTGGGACGTTGCCAACTTTTAGGATGAACGCTCTTAAGTATTGTATTAATTTTATTATTTATTTCTTATTTTGTTATTGTTATTAATTATTATGCTGCACCGGTTGATGTCATCACGTCAAGTTGCTCTGTCTTGTATAGTGACGCAGTATTATGCTGAGCGATTACCGTTTTGCGTGCATGTGACGCATATTTTCCCCCCACTTGATCAAGTGGGGCGAAAATTTTCGTGTACTTACCTAAGTGTTGTGTCGTGTACTGTCTTTGCGTCATATTTAACGCAACTAAGCGTATTTTCTTTCTATCTAAGTAAACTACTATAGGTTGAAGACGATGAAAGCTCCAAAGAGATACGTTTTCAATCATGATGACTAATCTACTCCACTACCATCGTCTTTTTAATTATATTGACTTTCCCGAAGATCAATTAGGGCGCCCAACGAACCATTCTAAGAGAATAATGCCATAAACGCCTAACTTGGACAGCAGCCATCGCTGGTCAATAACAGTAACAGTTGTTAACAGAATGAGCAGTCGTTCCACCACGATCTTCACGAAACTGTGACAATTGGTTGGCAGCCAAGTTTACACAGTAAGCGCCAGTCAAGGCCGGCTCACTAGGCGGCACGGCACTCACTAGACGGCACGGCACTCACTAGGTGGCACGGCACTCACTAGACGGCACGGCACTCACTAGACGGCACGGCACTCACTAGACAGCACGGCACTCACTAGACGGCACGGCACGGCATGGCATGGCAAAGAAGTTGCGTAAGCAGAAATGATTATGAATCTTATTTTCATACTCTTAGCATTCACATTTAGTTGATATCGTCATAAAGGAACTTGAACATACCGCGGGAAGCGCCATGCCGCGTTGTGCCGCCCAGTGAGCGCCAGCCTTTACGCTTCAGTATTATATTTTTTCAAGAGAATTTGTATTTTTTTCTACAATATTTCCAAGACCAATATGAAAGGAATAATATTTCATATCATTTGAAGAGAGTGCTCTTCGTAGGAAGTAAAATATTATTCCTTTGGTAATAGGAGCCTCAAAAGGAATTAATTAATAAGTTCTATTTTTAAAACAATTTCATTCGTTTATTTAATGAAGTAGTTTAGTTATAGTAGCATAAAGAATAAATAGATGGGAAAATTAAAAGGCAGGGTGTGTAATTGGGACCTAGTTATCCTAAATATAATATAATATATTTTTCCATACTAATATTATAAATTCGAAAGTCTCTCTGTCTGTCTGTATGTATGTTACCTTTTCACGGCTAAACCACTGAACGGATTTTAATAAAATTTGGTAAGGAGATAGATGGCATCCTGGAGGACAAAGGGTACTTTTTGTCTCAAAAATAATCCTTAAATGGGAAACCCACCATTTCTTAATTCAAATTTATAAATTTCAGCATTTTTGTAAAGTCATCCGTCACGCCAATAGCACACCTCCGCCGCGAAACAACAGTAGTTCAATTCAACTGGCTCGCGTTATGTTCCACTACTCGAGTTCCGCTACTCGAATTTCGAATAGCGCTGAATTTTGCCAATTAGTCTACCGTTTCAGATATTCAGTCGGCTTCTAAGGAAACTATTCTTAACGTTCTCCATAAAGTATCAAAAGCCAATGGAAATATTTGTATGGAGAAATTCTTGGGCATTTCTGAGGAAAAGGATCAAATTCTATTGGTTATCTTTCGTAATTATGCCTTTTATAATAGGTCTTGATTTTCGCAGTAAAAATACTCGGATAATAAATTATTATTTAGCTCACTCAGAGTAAGTACCTTTACTTTTCATCCTGGATCGTGGACGAAATTGCGGGCTAGTGTTGTATGAAATGAAATTGAAATGAAATGAATTTGTTTATTCTGTAAATAGGATATTGCAATCACTTTTACACGTTTGGCAGATGAGTTCTGCGAATTGCTAGATGAGTTCGGCGTTTCCTATCTGACTACTCTGAGAAGAAAAGCCGAAATAAACTCAGAGGTCGTAGTCTTTTTTAAAGTCCAGACATAATCTTGGTCAGGCCATATGAGAACCATGTAGATTAGTGTCTGAAATGGTATTTTGAGGAAAGAACCACACAGATTTGAGTGAACCTGTCCAGCTAGTGATAGTACATTTATCAGTAATCGTGAAGCTCAACTCAGAACTTAAGGAGCTCAACTCAACGAACAATAACAAAGAAAGGACATTTGGGTAGGCCGCATAAATGACTCAAACTGCCAGACCATCATTAAAACTTACTAAGAAAGAAAAAAATCATAAAAGAGAAAAAAAAACCACGTAGTCCTCACATTCATGTGAGGACTACCCTCACATTCACAATAATTAAAATAATATAATACTTTACAAAGTAATCATGTCATTTTGTATAAAGAGATAAGTAGTCTGTGAATTAGTATTTGAACAGAGACCCTAATTGCGTAAAACGCGATCAATCATAATTCGAATCATTTTAAAGGATTTTGCTAATCCATTGCTTCTTATGTTGGATTTTTTTCTGCTTATAAACCTAAATAACGCAATGAATGTTGTTGAAGTGTCAAAATTAAACATTGTGATTGATCGTGTGTTACGCAATAGAGATGATGCCTGGGTCAAAAAAAAAGAAATTCTATTTAGTCCGTCAATTAGATAAACAAAAAATATTAGACTCGTATTTTTGCTTTATCATATTAATAAAAAATTACTTAGATAAAACGCATTAAAGTTGGGGGGTACTCGTGACGTCATGGCATATTTTATCTCAATGTATCGCCGTAAACTTTTGATAACGTAACAAAAGAAAAAAATATGTGTACGATATTTTTTTATAATCTACATGACGGAAAAACAATTTAGTCATCGAAGTTCGGTCGAAATAGCGATGGTTGGGGGAGGTCTATGTCCAGCAGTGGACGTCTTTCGGCTGAAATTATGAAGTAGATATTTGAAGTGTATTTTGGAATAATGTTTCCAAATAAGTTTCCCGAATCTCCGATTACAATCCTCCTTATTAAAATATAAGAACTTTTGATGTTAGCCTACTAACATCAAACATTCTAGCAATTTCCATTTTCATCTATGAACACTAACCTATTCATTTTGTTTCCCAAAACAGATTAATTCAATAAAATTCTATTTTTTTTATACGTTGCTCCTGACTAGGATTTTCTCCTGTATTGTGGGTGCGTTTACAAACACTAACCCCGGTAGCATACCTCCACTGCGAAACCATAGCAGCAAAACCGCAGTAGTTAAATTCAATAGACTGAATTCAATAGATTGAATTGAACTACTGCGGTTTCGCTGCTATGGTTTCGCGGCGGAGGTATACTACCGGCGTTAAAATGCCATACACATACACAAAAATTGATAATTAAAATTAATTCCGTATTTCTTTAGATCCATTCAAGATCTTCTTTGATAAACTTGTAATAAAACTTCTTAAGCTAGCAAGCAAGCATTGATTTCCTTTTATGTTTTTCGAATTATCCGAACAAAGTGGCTAAGCTCGTGTGTTTTATAGATGAGAAAACTTCAATATTGAAGTTTGGGTGTGGCTTAGAAGTGGTTTTCGGAGATAAAACGGCTGTAATTCTAGTTTCAATAAAATAGGTAGGTAGGTACCTACTCTTTGTCTCAAACTGTCTGAGAAATGTGGAGTACCTACCTACCTATCTTTAGATTGACTGCCTTGTTGAATTGTTGGTCGTCATTCATTGTGTGCATTTCAATCAGTAATTACGCAATATTGTCTATGGTCCGTGGCCTTGACATTAACCACTGAACAACATTGTCAAACTTTTATTAGTTGAATACGGGGCTTTTGGCTATTTTTGTATGTGTGTATTTTATATCTTTTTTATTTCAAATGTGTGTTTTGTTTGTGCAGACTAAACAATTTTTCTTTCTTTTCTTTCTTTAAACCGAAGATTTTGAAGGAAATTCCTAATCCATTGCTTCATAGGTTTGAAAAATTCGTCTGACCAATAACGTAAATAACGCAATGAACGTGGCCGAACTGTCAAAATAAAAGGTATTGGCATTTTAAGTATGTTACGCAATTACTACGCTGCTGGTCTTTGTATGCACGACTACTGAACACGAGGTCCTGTTTTGATCCCCAGGTCGAAAATTAATTAAGAATTTTTAAGTAGCAACCCGAAGGATTGGACTGGATTTGTTTTTTTACGTAGGGCTTCAAAAAACAAAATCTCGTGAACATGATGACCACATCTGTTACCGCCCCGGTTCTATAGCGGCCGAGCGCTGCAAGCAGAAATAGTCCTTACGGTGTATAGATATGAACTTCGATGGTACATGTGCACCTCAACCTATCTCTTCGGCAAATACAGACGATGTTATGTTATAGCTTACGAATTTTATACGTATTTTTTAAAGCTTAAAAAAATAAATCTCCAAAATTAAAACAAAACAAAATGGCGACTTTAAGCCCACATTCACACGGACGTAATGGGCGGCGATTTTTTTCGTGCACTGAATTTTCAACACTCCGCTTAGCGCCGATAGTTGAAAACCAGCGCTGGGGCTCTGTCTCGCATAGGGTCGCAGCATTATGCTGAGCGATGGCCGTTTTGCGTGGATGTGACGCATATTTTCCCCCATTTTGTTATTCTCGTGTTTTTTTTCTTTGCGTCATATTTACCGCAAATAAACGATTTTCTTTCTTTATTTTCTTCTTTCTTTCTGAAAATCCAACAGTATGTTTTTTCAACGCGCTGGTACGAGAGTGCGTCCCAACGCTCAACACCGAGAGTTGAAAATCCAATACGCGATTAAATCCCGCCGCGTTATTTTTACGTACGTGCGAACGTGGGCTAAGCGCCAAAGACGTAACAAGGGTCGGTACAGCGTGCAAATACACGCCTTTTGCCCTTCCATTACTTTCCGGAAATATCTGCAACGTTTTTTATCATTTAATAAGATAAGTCGGTACAAATGTTACCATGAAATTATTACCAGTCTCTCATTTTATTTTACTGGTAACGAACCGTTTAAATTAGGAACGCCAGTATTTGGTTACGAAACTGCATGTTATCTTTTACTATAGAAACAGTATTAAACTTTAGCACTGATTGAGTCCACAGAATGTTACTTGAAAATGCTATTATTGAATAGATCCAGTTAAAGTAGAACTAGTTTAAATCAGTAATAGCAGCTAAGTTACCAGGAGGTCTACTCTCTCTAAGTCCGTCAACGAAGATACGGGCTCGTCCGAATGTAGTTGATCTGTCTAAACAAATTTCTAATTCAGTTTTTCGAACGGGCAAATACATATTATTGGGAGTAGGGACAGCTGTCAAATCGTGTTTTCATTCATTCTTAGATCGGGCCCCGAACTAATCTTACGTCCGTACGGGACACGGGGTCAGTGACGTCCGTAACTTCAGCCGTAACTACGCATTTCGTGTTTAGGGAGTAGACCCCCAGTAACGAGCGAGATGTTAAATGTTTGTACTTTAATCATTTTTATAATCTGTCTAGCCTTTTCCCAACTATGTCGGGCCAGCTTTCAGTCAAACTGGATGCTACTAAATATCAGTAGATATTTTACATAGAGCCATTGCCTATCTCACCTCCATAACCCAGTTAGAGTTACACTTTTAAACGAGATTGGCAAAAGCAATTTTCAATTAGTACGAATTGAAGTACTTACTTACTTAACTAGGTATTTATTTCAACTCAACCAGCAGTTTTTTCACCACGTAGTCAGATCGATCACACACCTAAATACTTAGTACCAATTGCCAAATTAACGACACCCAATAAAATATTAATAGGAAACGCCATAAAATTTATCGGTGTCTTAAAAAACAGCTGCTAGCTAAGCCTTTATTTGGCGGGCTTGTGGACGGTGAGCAATGGGTAGCTCGCCGTCCGATGAGGACCAGGCCCAGGTCAACGGCGCGTTGTGTTTCACGCGCGCCTCAAAGAGATGTCAGCAACTGAAGGGGTCTGATAGGACCGATGCCTGTCGGGATTGCGGGAAAGTCCGAAAGGGATACCGTGGCCCTGGCAACGTACAGGCAACTGAAGGAACACGGGTGAGTTTTAGTCAGTAAGAGTCTGACACGCCCTCCCGCTCCACCCAGAGCGGGAGAAGTTATTTGATAATTTCCCACCCAAAAAAAAATAATCCTTTATTAGGCCGTGTGCCGAAATGAGACAAAAAGTTCGAAGTCTGTAAAATTTTTTTTCTATCAAAATTGTCGAAATACTATGAAATATATTTAATAAGGGCTGATTTTCCAATAGTCAGATACATGTTATCTGAAAAATGAAAAACCACAACGAAGTTACAAAATGTCCGGTCATGACTTTGAGCAACGGATGGTAGGGCTGTGCTTTTGTTTGTTTGTTTTTGCTCGACTTGGTGCGGGCACTACCGTGCTCCCAGATATGGTACGGGGTTTGACAGCTTTTGAACAGAAAATTTGTCAAACTGTCATATTCACTCTTCAGTATTTATCTGGCTATAGAAAAAACAGCCCTAAGAAGATAATAAAAGTAACTTTAAATAAGTTACTTTTATTATCTTCTTAGGGCTGTTTTTTCTGTGTAGATAACGAATGCATCAAGACGTTGAGTTACAATTATACGAGTAGAACCTCAACGATTTCTTGTCCTCAAGGAAGTCTTTATACCTTGAGCAGTTAGCACTGCTAAGTACCTAACCTAGCTAAGGTATTGAACATTTTCAACACGATAGACAAAAGATCGATATTCCTTAAAATAAAACTGTTACCAAATATTGTTGTTTTAGCGTAGCAACAACCTCCATTTTGAATTTTACCAATTAATTTTATTCCACATACAATCTTTCGACCATTCCTCATCGATCAACACAGCGATCTCATTTAATAACCATTCTTGATTCTCATCAATAAAGTCTATATTTACATGAATTATAACTAGATTGCGAATGGAACGTTTCAATTAAGGTTTACGTTAAGTGGCGTTGTGTTCTATGGTTCGTTACTGCGTGTGGCTCAAATCGTAGGCGGACGGAATTTACTACCGAATTTTCAAATAAGGTTTCACGTTTATTTTGGTAGTCCAACATATTTTAGTGTCTCAAATGACCTTATGAGAACCTTTTGGTGTTACTTCCCAAGTTCCCACGAAATTCAGGAGAGGAAAATAGAGGATTATATTAGCTAGCTGAAGTGACTATGGGCCGGCCATAAGAGTAGTACAAGCTATGACAGTTGAGGTATAGTTCGATTCAAACTTAATGGCGGCTCTGAAGTTAGCTACTCGCTGCGCAGTACTCCACCCCTCACTCCCGCTGACCCATGAATTCGTTACTGCGCAGCGACTCGCCTCATGTTCTGAGCCGCCATTAAGTTTGACGTGCTCTTGAGTGGAGACCGCGAATCGGCAAACGTAGGGATGCCCTTAGGCTAGAAGGAGAGACGACCTTGACGGGACGGCTTAAATGAGCCGAGACTCGAGCTAAATGGCATACCTACTATGAGAAAGGCATGTGTCCATTAGAGAACTGCTGACGATGATAATGATGATGATGTTACCAGCCGGATAGTGTCTATATAGTAAAAAATATGTCATGATATCATCGCCTGCAAAGCACAGATTACGCATCATATAGAGACAATTTACGCTAGAGACTACATTGTACTCGTAGTGAGCGCTTTCGACAGCCCATTATTGTTTCATGAAAAATGTAGATAGAGCATTACAAAAGACCTTGGCACCTACTCTCTGCCGAGACGCCGAATAGTCTGGCGTATAAATAATTAATCTAGTAGCTCATAAAGTTTAGATGGGCGTAAAACAAATGAAGCTATATTTATCCGGATATCGATATCTAGCCTAGAAACATATTAAAAACAGGCAGTTGACTGTTGTGACTAGTATAGTACCTAGTGGTATTTTGTCAAGTTAATTCGCAACCTTATTAGGTATAGTGACCACAAACGATTGGTAAGAGAACTCACTTGTTTTTTTAACTGACTTAAAAATGGAGGTTATGCATTCGGCGAGTTTTAAAGAAAAAGATTGCGGATTCACACCGCGTTAAGGATGATTTCCACCAAACGGCTCGCATCGCATCGGATCGGAACGGATTTTACAAACTTTAAACGATATTAAATCGTGTAGATAGAATTTAAAGTCTATATTACCATGCTGCGCACAGCTGCTTGACCGCGGGCGTCTTCCGCGACACGCGATCGTAGCCGAAAGTATACTACGACGCGCGATCGGCTCGGTTCGCCTGTCGTCGTAGGAATGAAACTATTTGATTAGGCCCAGAAACGGATACGTTCGCCAGCAACGGTATAATGCTGATCGTAATGCGTCGACATCCTGCCGGACGCGATCGACTGTCGCCGCATCCGTTCGTATCCTTTGCGATCCGATGCGATGCGAGCCATTTGGTGGAAATCATCCTTTACCTACTGTACCAATTTTGAGGTGATGATTAGAGAATAACTATAAAGCATGATAAAGGTAGGCCAAAGATGTAAAATTCAGGTAAAATTATTACTTATCATCACGCCTTGTTTCCTCGAAGAGTTGAGCAGAGGTGCATCTATAGTACCTACACCCACATTTCGCCAGTTAAGTTTAAGTCTCATTTAGTTTGCCGGGTAGTTCGTTTTTCGGAGACTAAAAAAATTCTCGAAGCACAAAATCTAGTAACCCCTACAAAATTGAAGCAAAATTTTATCTTAACATGCGTTGCCTCATAATTCTGGTATTTAACTCATTAAATTCGTTAATTATAAAAGTTTTGCAGTCACCGGTGGGAGGAGCCGTACAACTTTCGGTCTGCTGTGTAAATGTTACAAAGTTTTCTATGTCAGCAAGTTCGCGTAGATTCCACATTAAGAGCGCTTTTCCTAAAAGTTGACAACGGCGCAGATAGCTGTCAAATATTTAATTTTATTCTAGGTGCATCGTCCTCACTTATAATTATATAAATAATGTACATGTACAAAATATTGTAAAACATTTTAAAAGAGTAACGGTGGAGTTTCTTGCCCATTCTTCTCCATGCGAAAACTACCTTTTGGAAGGGGCGACTAGAATCAATTCATTTTTTTTGTAAATTTTTACGTTCATAAGTGCCTTATTGAAATAAATTATTTGACTTTGACTTTGATTTACCTATTTTGAACTAGTGAACTAAAATATTGATTATCAAATGCAATAATTAGTATCGTAACACCGAATATTTAGTTTTAAATGTAATAAAAGTATTTTTGAAACTTTCCAAAATGCCTTTTTTACACCTAAAACGGTTACAACATCAAATTCAGTGTTATAATTGAAATTCATTATTAATATTCTAGTTCGCTAGTTAGCCACATTTCTTATTTCCATACAGTAATTTTGCCAAATTAATCAAAACAGCGAAATATTTGACATCTATTTGCGACGTTGCCAACTTTCAGAATTAACGCTTTACATGTTGTTGCTGTTCTGAACAAATACCTGTGTTTCCTTATCTACAGTTTGTTTGTTACTTATTCTTTCATTAAGGTAGGACGTATAGAAATATAAATTTTTCAGAAAAAACCGTACAACGACGGACCGAAAGCTTGTGCAAAAGTTCTTCCAGCTTTCTGCTTGCTATCAAATCCAGATTATTTCATTTATATGAATAAAAAAAACAAGATGATTAAAAATGTTTGATGTGTAACATCTTTCCTCTCGCTTTACTGCAATCTGTGGAAATGATTTCGTGAAAAGGGACGGAAGTTTGTAACAGGAAGCCGGGGAAGCGCGCGCTATTTGAATTGACCAATGAGCGCGCGCGGTGTTAGTGTTCGCCGTCAGATACGCCGTACTGTCAGCCAAGATGTTCAGATGTTACCATAATTATTGCGACTTCTGTAAAGGCTCGCTCGTTTTGTTTTTTTTAGAAAATCAAATTCAAAAATAAAAGTAGTAAATCAGCATTTGGACAGAAAGAGCCAAAATATTTTTATGGCAATTTTTTTGTGCGCGATTGTACCACATCCCTCGTTTGTGCTCGAATAAAAACGCTCCGCAGCGGTCAAGCATTGCTCAATTGCTCTTATCATCTCGAAACACTACACACGCTTTATGTAACCAACTTTTGCTAGCGTTTTAATTAATACCAATATGATTCTATAAGGCGCATCTGTATAGGTACAAGCGAAGGTTTTAATTGGCACTAGGCATCATCAATTTTGAATTTGAGGTAGCTGACAATTATGTTTGACCATTAATCCAGAACACTAAGATGAAGACGAAAATTTAAAATATTCAATAATGGTTCTATGGCATCCATATACAGAGTGTTTGGAAGCTAGGTGCAAAGCCTTAAGGGACACAATTTACAGCATTTCAAGCCATACATTTCTTAGGCGAAGTATGTTTTTTTGTTATTTTTATACTTACTGGTAATTGCCAACAGTGCCCCACAGTTAAAATTGAAAAAAATACTAGACACTTTTGAACTCGTACAAAAAACATATTTTTTTAAATATTGTAGTTTACGTCGTTTAAAAATTAAATAAAATAGTGTCAACCTCAATCGTTTAAACCTTTTGAAAAACATGCTCGAAATGCTCCAAAAGGTGTCAACTATCACCCCCTTAAGGCTTACAAAACCAAAAATCTAATGCTCAACAGTCGGTTTTGCAAAGACGAATTATAATAACTTGCCGGTCAAAATGAGTCTAAAATAATGTCTAAAGCAGACACCTAGCTAGATATCACTAAAAGCCAACATAGAAACCATATATAAGCTAAAGTTTAATAACCCATTGGCACGTTCTAGCAGGCATGCCCCACTCGTCTGCTAAAACACTTCATATGAGCCTCTTAGCCCATCAAGTGTTTATGACGGGAGAACGCGAAATTTTCTCTCAGGAATACATCTAATAAGTCGTTCCGACATTCTTTTCGCCGTTTTCAAGGATTCCTTCGTAGAAAGATATAGGAATTTTGTACCCTGAGCTACAGAATTTTAATAAGTAGGTAGGTAATATCACGCCTTGTTTCCCTGAACGGTTGGGCAGAAGTGTACATACTTTTTTTTTAATATCCCGTATGTATGGGTATGAATGAAACCATATCAAAGAATCAAATGGCATATTTATGTTTTAATTTTTTCCTTTTTCATTCAAAATAATTCGGCAGTCACAATTATTTATGTAAAAAACCCTTAGGTGAAATATAAAAAACACATTTAATTCAAACTATTTTTGTTCATAAAAATTAAATATGACAACGTCGCATTTTCTTAGCTTTAAATATGAATGAAAATGATTTACTCGTCTATTGGTAATTAGATTGTCTTAAAAAAATAGAAAAATAATTTATAAGCTAGTTGATTCTTTAACATGGTCTCATTAATAGCCTAGTTTTATGAGATATAAAAAAGCACCTTGTATAATACAACCACATTCCGCCAGTTATGTTTAAGTTACATGTGCCATTAACCGAGCACAAATCCAGACTCTGAGCTGCTACTGAGAAATTTCCGATAGAAAAACCCAACAACACTCTACCCGACTTGGGAATCGAACCCAAGACCTCATGCTCAGTAGTAACGCTTGCGACCACTAGACCAACGAGGCAGCTACGAGTAAGAAGGTAGGTTATACTGGTATTTTTTTTTTTTTTTTTTTTTGAAAAAAACGTTGCCCCTCACTAGGAATTTCTCCTGTGTGTTTCTATTCGCTAGAGGAAAAGCGTGGTAAGTACTGATAATTTTCCAGATAAAGTTGAAGGAGTTGAAAAGAAATAAGTTAGTAGGACGTTGCCAAGTTGTAAAGTGATAAAACTTTAATGTTTTAAACCAATATATCAGCGCTGAAAGTCGTTCCAGTGTGTGCCTAGTATCTGAAGTTGGGGTAGTGGATTTAAGTTGCATTTGTGTAATAAACCATAGGGAATAAAGTGCTAAACTCAATAGCGCGATTGAAATAGGTTGGTCTTATCAGGAAAAAGTTGCAGTTCTGTGGCGGCATCTACATCGCCACATGCGAACTACGCATCAAAGACCTGACGTCACACAAAATCCTGACGTCACACAAATCCTGCATCGCACAATAAGTGTTTACCGCGCGAACTACATATTATACAAGACTATCCGAGATCAACCGTTGGGCAGTTGCCCGCCAGACACGACACCCGTCTGGTCGAAGGATCCTCTCTTTTCTATGGTGGATAAGTGATCGTTACACCCTGCTCCTCTTGCCACTATTTTGGGTGTGGGTTTTAGTCAGTAAGAGTCTGACACGCCCTCTCGCTCCGCTTAGAGCGGGAGAAGTTATATGATAATTTCCCACACAAAAAAAGGACTATTTGGATATAAAAATATTTTATCTTCTTTCATTAATTTTGTCTTTCTCAATTAGTTTTAATGATGGTCTGGCAGTTTAAGTAGTTTATGCGGCCTACCCAAATGTCCTTTCTTTGGTATTGTTCGTCGAGTTGAGCTCCACGATTACTGATCAATGCTTGCATTGACTGGACGGGTCCACTCAAATCTATGTGGTTCTTTTCTCAAAAGGCCATTTCAAACACTAATCTACATGGTCCTCATATGGCCTGACCAAGATTATGTCAGGACTTTAAAAGAGACTGTGACCTCTGAGTTTGTTTCGTGTCTTTCTTCTCAGAGTGGCCAGATAGGAATGCCGAACTCAACTAGCATGTTTTTGATTCCAATATCCTATTTACAGAATAAACAATTTCATTTCAGCGAAGTGTGGATGAAAAAGACATGTTGCGCAGAAACCAAATAACTTGGGATAAAGGCAGGAGAACGATGAATGATTAATAAAAAGGTCAAGTTTGAAATAAAAGAGGTTTTGTTTCATCGAGCAACCTTGAACTTTAAAAGACGATGCACTGAAAACCTTCTTGGAAATGAAAACTGAGGGCTACGTTCCTTTTTTAAAGGCTAGTTTGTCATAGGTACATTTCATAACAGCAATTCCTATGCTGGTATACCTACCATCTGAAAAACTCTGATAACGATTGTTAATAATAAAAGGGTAAACATAGGGAATGCTAATGAATACTGTTTGATATTGGAGAAAAACATGATTAATAAGTCCTACCAAGCGGTAAGTTTTAGAAATCGGGCTACATAATATGCGACTATAATAATAAATAAAACTCATTAGTGATTCGTAAGTTAGCAAGAAAGTCAACAGGTGAGTACCTACAATCACTAGAACGTTTCTGGAACGGCACCTGTCAGGCTTGGACGCTGGCTTCGCGCCAAACTGACAGCCGCCTAGCCGTAATAGCGTCAAACTTTAAAGTGCCATAAAAGTGATTACCGACTTCCATTCTTGTTGCTTTAGTGGCAACGAGGACTTGGAAACGTTTCTATTTGGGCTTGACTATTTTATACAGCGTGTATAAGAAATGTGTGGTCATATTTCAAGGTGTGGTACATGCGACGGTAAAAAATTATCAACTGTCCCAAACATTTTGGTCGAGTAGGTAAGTATCGAAGTTTTGTATGGTAGGGACATATCTGATAATTTTTTCGTGATTACGATGTATGGAGAAAGTTGTTCAGTTCGATGGTCTGTACATACTTCTCCACACCCTTAAATATGACCAGATATGTCTGATACACGCAGTACTTAGTCTTGATATTTTTACCACGTTTCGATTTTCATTGAAAAAGGCTGCTGAATTTTCAACGCACTTCAAAATTGTACAATGTACATCGGGGTCTACGCTTTGGTTTTATTCTAGCTTAATTCAAACTACCCAAAAAACCCAAAGCTCGTACGAATCGCAACACAATTTTATATCAGCCGTCCATACAATTTGCAATTAGAGTTATTCAATTGCAGTATTGCACTACGGATTCAGAATAACAATAGCGTCGGCAATCAGACAATAGGTTAATCTGATCTGTTCTCCTGCATTGCAGGTAGACCGGCTGCCCAGTAATGACCTGTTTCCCGCCTTCACGCCTCCAACTCGTTCAATTAGTGCGGACGGCACACAGATTTTGCTACAGTTATCCTTTTAGAATCTGAGTTTAATTTCGAAAGTGGTGCAGAATTGATTGTTATAGGAGACTAAAAGTATTTAATTAATGGTGAAACTAAAGTTGGGATAAACGTTGCTGAGAATGAAGTAACGTATGCTGAGCTTCATTCTCAGCAACGTTAAACTCCATATTTAAAAGACATTGATGTCCAACCAAAAATTGCAAGTCAAGAAAAAGAAAAATCTGTGAAAGTAGGTAACAAATGTGTCAAAAATCCAACTAGTCAGAAGAAACTTGCAAAGCTAGTGTTTGGAAATATGTCGCTCAAGATTTAATGTTAATATAATAAGCTGTACCTATATAAGACGTAAAGGGATTTGGGCCAGGGACTTGGCAAGGGAATGGCCTAGATTCAAGAGGTCGATGCCATATTCCCATAAAATATAAGGACCCCTGCCAAACATGAAGTAGGACAGCAATAAATGATTATTTAGCAAGATTTAGGTCCTCATTCTGATACAGTGCCAACGGCTCGAATTTGGCACAAGACAGAAATTTCTGGAGTAGGCTGACATTAAGGATATCCAGGCAAGCCATCTGCGGTCAGAAGAAATTGAAGTGACAATTTTCATGGGGAGTTAGAGAGCTTGTAATTGCCTGATAAGCGAGAAAAATTGAATGGTGAATATGAACTATGATATCTTAGAGTACATAACGGTGATTCCGAATTGATGAAAAACCCTTGTAAAGAACATTATTTTCGGCGAAATCATATACTACAAAATGAGCAATATTTGTATACCAATACCTATACATATTTGTAATCACCGCGTTCTCGAAAACGGCTCTAACGATTTCGATTGAAGTTTACGGGGGGTTTACGGGAGCAAAAATCGATCTAAGTAGGTCTCATATCTGGGAAAATTCGTTTTCTCTATTTTCACGGACTCGGGAAGTGATAAAACGTTGTTATACCTGGATGATATGTTTATCTATTTTCACCCGAGCAGAGCTCGGTTGATCATGTACTTCATATAATACGAGACACACTGATAGACGAAAAGTATTATACTGCTACTAGTGTTGCTAAAGAAATAAGACAAAAACAAAATTATCATCAAAGACGAGTTCTAAAGTATTTTAGCATTCGTCTCTTTGATATCGTAGTAGTTTTTCTCTAGATATAAACATCCAAGATATGAAATTGAATAAATTCCGAATAAAAAAACTAATAAAAAATCTAGAAACATGTATATCAGAATTTTGAATAGCCTGGGACCTATTTTTTTAGGACGAAATGGTACATGGAGGTAAGCTTTTTTGGGAAAGCTTTCAGTTGTTGGTATATTATGTGTCAGTAGTTAAATTATATTCTTTTCTTGAGAAAGCATTTTTACATATAAATGTTTTTTATGTAAAAAATATTCCCGGCTGTAAAAAGAGGCTGCGAAGATTTCGAATAAATTAGACGTAGATACTAAAACAGAATTTTCGTTATCTCATATTTATGTTTAAGGCTTAATAAGTAAAGTCCTTAATTTATCGGCCGGAGTTTCGTGTTGCGGAAAAGTTATACTTTCAAGATAGAAAACTCTTACCAATATTAAATTAATGATTAGAATTTTGAAATCAGATCATAGGGTGAAATTGGGAAGAAACTTTAAGAACCTCTGTTTTCCGGATTGCTTGATTTTAATTTCAGTTAATTTACCATTTTTACGAGCAATATTTCCTACTTATTATCTATATCTAAACTTTGGTTTTTCTTTATCTACCTGATTCTAGACAATTTACGTCACAATAATAGGATTGTTGATTGGGGAAAAAAAAAACTTTTAACTCCGTCAGTCAAATAATAAAAAAATATTAGACACGTATTTTTTGCTTTATCATATTAATAAACGCATTAAAGTTGGGGAGTGGGGGCTCGCTACGTCACAAGTCAGTATAAAATCTACCGGGGAGTGACGTCATGCCACATTTTAACTCTAAGTATTGTCATATTGCCGTAATCTTTTGATTACGTAAAAAAAATAAAAAATACGTGTCCAATATTTTTTAATAATCGATGAAGTACAAAAAAATGTTTGTTATAATAATATAGCCCAATTATATCATTGTTTTTGTGTTAAATAATGACGTGTTTCGAATTTTGCGTACCACGTTGTGTCCTAATGAATTCCTTACACGGTCAAATACCTATCTATAAATCAGACGGAATTACAAAAAAAACATACAATGACAGTATTTTGGTAGTCTAAAAATCAAACTGAAATCCTTGTTCATTTCACATTTGCTTTGTAATGTCGCATACAAAATGTAACGGCGAAATATCGAAATTCAGATTTACCACTAGCGGTTCCATTAATTATCGACCGTTCTACAAAGACTCAACTAACTACTTCGGCCTATTTCAATCAGCAGTTTTACTCAGTTTGTGGATCCTAGATTAACTGGCACTGACAGACTTCTAAATAAGTTAAATGAAAATTAACTCTCTGGAAATAAATGGCGGTCTCGCGGCGCCATTGCAGCAAAGTTGCTTATAGTTCTACAAAGTGGTTTTATTTCAGAACTACTTGGCGATGTGGAAATCTTTATAAGATTTACTTGCTGCTTAACCTTACTAGGGAAGAGACTGGACCCCACGACACAGGGAATCCTAGTGTGGGGTCAAGGAAATTTGTAAAAATCTTACACCTAAGGCTCATTTATGTAATCTGTTACTCGTTTTTTTAATATTGTAGGTATCGTGTTTTTCTGAGCTTTTTTACTTCTTTTATTTCGTACTGTCATTCTTACTACCTATCCTACTAATATTATAACCGCGATAGTTTGTGAGGATGCATGTATGGTTTGTTACTCTTTCATGCCAAAATTTGGCACTCAGATAGTTTATATATAACCTGGATTAAGACATAGGATACTTTTTATTCCGATGTTCCCACGGGATCGAGACCTATGCGGGTGAAACCGCGGGGTGTCGCTAGTATCGTACTATGTCTACTGTGAGATGAGTAATATCTTTGTACTGATCATCATGATTCTTTTACCTTTATTCAAATATATTTGGGATCGGCGCAACACGTCATCTTCTTCCATAGTAATTACGAGTTTGAATACAGTGTGTGATTTAACTTAAGTGCTTTCTGACACGCAGAAAATCTGTCAGCCAATTACAGCCGTCATCTCAGTGATCAGTGTATGTCTTTGTACTGACATGAGAAGTACAAAATAGATCTACTATTCCACTTAGGCAGCTAATTATATCAGCTAGACTAAATAAAAGATAACGTTTTGCGTAGGTGGGCAAAACAGAATTAGATTGTTGATTTGAATTATTTTTTCTTTCGAGTTTCGACGACGTTGACGTTTTTTTTACAATCAAGGGATTATATTGGAGATGGTCATGTCTTCTTCGTCAGTCTAAAATGAAAAAACCAGAAGGTTCAATAAAATAAAAAGAACGATAATGTTAATATCATAATGGAAACAACGTAATAGTTTTGTGTTTCTTCAAGGCGTTTATTGGGTTTTTCCATCGAGATTACTCAGTTGCAGCCTAGAGTCTCGATTTGTTCCCGGTTGATGACAATAGGCTCGCCCCTATTACATGGGACTTAAACATAGGTAACTGGGTGAAATGTGGGTGTACTACAGGTACACCTCTGTCAAATCCTTCGGGCAAAATCAGGCGTGATGTTATGTTGTAATCAACATAACATCACGCCTGATTTTGTCTAATTCTAGCTAGGAGGATGTCATCTGCAAAAAACCATCTGCACGCCTCCTTTCTAGAGATCATAATCAGCCTATCTTTTATTCATATAGGTAGCACAGTCCCGTGACTGAGAGACAAGACCGTATAACGTAAACCTCTGAAGATAGAAAAATGCCAAGACGTTTTCCTTAGAGAGGAGTACAGGCAATACGAAAGGATTTTTCGAACCTCGACCCCGGCGCGAATCTAACGGGTGGAAAGGGGTTGAATTTGTATGCGAACGAGGTCGCGGGCAATAGCTACTGTGCTACTATTTTTAACCATCATCATCCACAGCTTCGTCCCCTTTTCCTGCACTCATAACCGTGAAATATCATTATAGAATTTAATCTTTTGGCAAGTCAGTAAATTTAATTTATCAAGATCAAAAAGTAGAACAGTGCATTACTAGAAGTAGTTGCTCTGAACTCTGACATCAATAAAAAGTAAGCATGCGTATGACGCAACGAAATAAAGATTTAGAAGAAGTATAGTCTTGGATGGTTCCAATATGAGTCATCACGTCTGTTTGTTGATTTTGTCTCAGATACTACGGCTAAGAAGCTCGGCTTTGGGAGAAATTCCGGCGTAAAGTGAGTCATTGTGTCGAAGTAGGTTCGAATTCAGTGTGATTTTTCGTTGAGAATTTGGCAGCTTAAAAGTAACTTACGCTGGCATTTGATTTTGATTGCTAGGTTCTCGGTGTAACCCTTCTTAATGCTTTTATAATGAGTGCCTATTACAAATCACCGCCGGATGTGACCTCCTTATACAATAAGGGTCCTTTTGTAACCCTAACCGCCACGCTGTGACAGAACAGCTTCCAACCCTTTTGGGGGATGTGACTCGCTGATTTAATGATGATGAGTTGGTATTTGCTGCTGTTATGGTAGATATGCTTATTGAGAGAGTAAGTAACTGCAATTTTGACAGTTATAGACAATTTTCCTGAAAACATCTTAGACCAATTTATAAATCTACAGATGTCTCTAGAGATAGACGCACATCGAACATTAGAGGAAAGCAAAAGATGATAAAGATATCTCCACGCTTCACGAATTGTGTGAGAGAGAGATAGCCTAGATTCACAGATCGACAAATACATAAGTAGGCATCTTAGCGAGGTCAGGATATAGAATCCAATTTCCTAAGGATATTGCAACAGAGAGGAAACATTGGAAACAGAGGCTACATGGTAAAAAGTACTGAACTAACCTGATTTTCTTGATTGAGCAGTTTCAGTTGGTCGTTTATAAGGCTGTACTTGGCGCTCTCCTCTTTCCTCAACGCCCGCTCCTTCTTCAGTTCAGGGCTCCAAAAGGTCTTTATGCTATGCATGCTGGAGCCGAGTTTCTGATTGGTCAATTCCAGTTCTTTCTTAAGGTTTCCCAGTTCCCTATGAAGATCGGAATTCTGAGATTGCAGCTCTCCAAGGAAGATACCCGGCGGTTGTTCGCGTCGGTAGTAGTCTTCTTCGGGGGGCGGTGGCGGTGCGTACGAGCGGTCATATTCGCGCTCGAGGGATTGGTAGCGGAGTGGACGAGGACGCGCGCGGTGGTGGGCGCCGGCCGAGGCCGAGCGGCCTCGCTCGTCGGGCGCCGGCGAGGGCTCGTCATCTCGATTCAGGTAGGGGCTTCGGCGGGACGGGCTGCGGTCCACCTGGGGAAGGCGGGTCCGCGCACCACCGCCGCCGGCCCAATCCTGGCCCCGGCGCCACTCCTCCCGGCACGGCGGCCGGTCGTCCTCCGCGGCGTACTCGCGGAGATACAGCTTGGCTCGTTTCCCGCGTCAGTGGGGACGCATTGTGCACTGGACTGCGCGACGGGTACGCGACCACTGAACGGAACGCCCGCCGCATCGATCGCTCTCCTCTTGCGCATGCGCGGTCCGTGCACAACTTAGCGGCTGGAGCGCTACCGATTGATTCCCGGTCGGTGTTTGTCGCGCGACGGGATCGAGTGCGGCCGCGAAACTCGCAACTAATTTAATTAACATCATATGATATTTTCGGATTCGATAAATCTTCAATCAGTTGTCGAGTCTTGATTGCGATTCTAACATAATCAATTACATTAAAATAGCCTTTGATGTATTGATCGTTGTAACATTCATGAACTGTAGATAGAAAGTCGAAAATGTAACGCCTTGAATTTATTATGGTGCCAAAAACTTTCATATCTTTATTTTAGTTTATCGTGAAAGATAACTAATTTACTTGGCAACTCACTGTGGATGTCAGTTATGAGAAATTAATTGAATTTCCAATTAAACTTAACCAATGTTTTACAAACTTTGGAAACATTACTTCCCATTTGATGTTAAAAATTAATTATTCGTAGTACTCACCAAGTACCCACGTACAGCTTTATTTAAATAATAAATAATTATTTATTCAATATTAAAGTTGGTAAAACTTTGTAAATTATGTCTAAGATCGTATGTTATTTCATACAATCTTAGACATAATTTACAAAGGTTAGATTCCTGTAGGTATTAGGATAATTAAACTTGTATCACAGGCGGCATGAGCTATAAAAGTTACTATAAGCCAAGATAAATAAGAAAAATTCTGTGTACTTTTAAATACAATTAGTTATAGTTTCGGTCCCTCAAAAAAGGCCAAGGTATCTATTTTTAGAACCTCTGTTTTCAACCACCCATTTCCCTGGTGTCGTGTTTTTCAGCGTTTCAGCGCTTAATAAAAGCGGTAGCATGGAGACGGCTCTCATCCCGTGACCCACTTACATTATTTTTCTCACTCGCGTACGTGCATTCGGTATATTCTTGTCTCTCTCTATAGTAAGGTCGACTTATGTCGGTCAGAGGCGCTGGTAGCAATCGGGAAGAGGCTAGTGATGGGAACAATGTCGATGGAACATGTTCCGAGGGCATTTCTAATTTGTTTTCTATCCCGTACGTGATCTTTTTATGAGAATTTCATTTTAACTTCAGTAGGTAACTAGAACGACAACGTTCTTGAAGTACTTAATCTAATAGAAGCGTACCTAGTCGCCGGCACAGCTTGTTGATTTCATAATGTAGGTAGTAATAAAGAGATACCTACCTACCTAAGTACCTAGGTACTGTATGTACCTAAGAGTTTAGGTTCATCGGACTTTAGTAGCTACCTACTTAATTACTATTAATTTTGAGTGATTAGATAGTTTATTAGTCTTCTAATTAATTGTATCGATATTCTAGCTTCCCGAAATAATTTAAAACTCTTACCGCGAAATCCCGAGAGTTTGTTCCAAATTGAAATTACCTAAACCCAAATAGGACACAATTATAATACTAGCTGCGCCCCGCGGTTTCATCCGCATAAGTGTCGTAAGAATATCGGGATAAGAAGTATCCTATGTCCTAACCTAAATCATCGTCTACTCATGTGCTAAATTTCATTCAAATCCGTTCAGCCGTATTTGCATGAAAGCGTTAGAAACAAACAAACTCACTTTGGCATTTATAATATTAGTTAGGATTAGGATTTCCAGTTCAATCCATAGACGATCGTCCTCCAAGTTTGGACAACACCGGTTGTGCACCTACTTGAAAAGAAACAAGTTTGCTTATTACTCGGCCGTTAATCAACATTTTCTGATGTAGCACTTTTCAGAGGTCATATCCAGTCGACAAAGCATCCAACACTACATCGAGCAGGATGAATGAAAAGCGGAGAATCGCTAACAGCGCGCGCCTCGTAAAAAATTACACCGTCGTCGTCGGTCCGTCGCGGTCGTTAGTGGCGCCACCGTCGCAATATCTGCTCCTCTATTGGTTTACTCAGCACTCTCTGCGTTTTATGAAGTCCTGGTACCCCGTTTGATTTTATAATATAAAGGCAAAAAATGTTTTGATGGTAATTTAGATAAAAGGACGATATTTAATGATATTTTATTAGTGTTTGGTCGTTGAAAATGAAAAACTAAAATGGTCGCCTTTTCCTTTTTAGTTTTCACGAAGTGTTAATAGGTAGGTACTTAGTTTTTGGGTGATCTACGTGATCTAATAAATTAAATACGCATGCACCTTAGCAGTTATGTGACTGATAATAATTACAATTATGAAGCCTAGAGGTAAATGGACAGCAGAATCCGAAAATGTACGAAGTGACCTTGTGTCATATAATTATACTTAACTGCTCTTTGGGTACCACTTCGTCTCAACTCAAACTCAAATAAATTGGTTGATAAAAGGACGAAAACAGAAACGACCAACCATCATTATTACGGCCACCCAAAAATTATGAAGTCAATAAAAAATATATTAAGTTAGTAGGTACCAACTTGATTAAGATATAATGTAAGAAATGTGTGAGAAGATTACGTTCGGTTTCCTTTAACAGTTGTTTTACCTGTCATTTTGCATCACAATTCAAAAACCATTTTTTATTTCTATAAAAAAGCAAATTAGTTTAATAACCAGGTAAGTAACAGTAGGTAAGGAGTATTAATCTTTATTCTAATTGCTATCAGGTTGCTGATGGGTTGCTGACAGAGGTATAATAACTAAAAGGACTGTTCAATAAACATAAATTAGGTACTTACAAAAACAACATGTTTTTGTCCGAAGGGGTAGAAAGAGGAGTAAGCCTATCTAAGTAGATCGGTACTTGAAGGCAGATTTGAGTTACTTTGTCTTTGAGTGGTCAGGAGTCTTGAAAATATTTAATACTGGGATTATCGAAGTAGTGTGTTCATTAATTCACGTTAATTTTCAACTTTACCGCCCGCCTTTCGGTAATAGGTGACATCATTATTTTCGTTTAGAAATGTAAAAAATGTTACTACATTATAAAAATCCATTTTTTATTTTATAAACAAATTAATAAATTATTTTCGTTTATTTAGCCTCAGTTATTTTTCTGATTATTTTGTACAATCAAAGTACAGAATAATGGAAATAAAGATAATACTTTAACGATTTGCAAGTTTTTTCTACCAAAAAAAAATTCTGAACGGACAACAAAACTTCGTCTGATCAATTGGCTGTTTGAGGTTAGTTCGTGTTATTGTGTTGAAGATATAAAATTACATAAACCTGAGAGATGTCGTTGCCTCCAGCGAGTGGTACCGGCAGATATTTCGCGAGAGCAGCCAAATCTATTCGTTTGATACGTCAGGGATGTACAAATAGACCATTCTTTCACATTTCTGTAACTCATGTAAGTGACCTTAAATTCTTGATTATTGACTACAAATCACTAAAATAATGTGTATATTGAGCTAATATTTACACGCTTAACTTCATCACTGTCTACAACACGTTATTTTAATAGGTATAATTTCTTTAATGTTACCTACTTTAGTACTTACTTTTTTTTTTGGTGTAGCGCAAGAGACTGAATAGTCAGCCAGTAATTGAACAGCTTGGTTCTTATGATCCCATGCCGAATACAAACAATGAGAAGCTAGTGGCCCTGAATTTAGAAAGAATAAAGTTTTGGCTAGGCAAGGGCGCTCATGTTACTGATCCTGTTGGTGAACTACTTGGTGAGTTCATGTTTCTTAATTCAGTTAAGTCTTACCTACCCAGACAAAAACCAGATAATTAGATGCCACCATAGCGAAATAGGATAAGCTGTGCTCCAGTTAACATGACTGGCAAACAAATTGGTGACCACAGCAGGCCAACTCCAGTACTCCAGATAATGCAGCACATCCTTGTGTGTGGCAGATTAATCCCTTTTCCTCTACAATGGAAAATACTTCTTTTTCATTTCAGCTTATTCCAGTCCACTGCTAGATATAATCAGCCCCGGATCTAGATTTATTTGAGGCAGAGCAAAAACTGCCGTCTGCCACCCCCTACTAACATGGGAGAATTTTGGTAGCAACATATTAATTTTATCAATTGATAATGTGCCAGTCCAACAGGGGCACCAAAACTGTTATAAAAAAGAAAAAAATAGAAAGATTAATGTGCTGCACGTCTCATTTATTGCAAAGTTGCGGTGTGCTAGGTGGTGCAATTTTCTACTACCTACGCTTGAATTTGACGCCCTCTGAAGAAGTAGTAGGCGCCCGGGGCACGGGCCCCTCCCCCCTATATCCGGGCCTGGATATAATACCCTACCTACTCCTTTTTGAACAAGAATTAAAATTGTATTTTCTCACAACCATATCTTTTACAGATTTTATGATCTTCAACAATACTTACTTAAATTAATTCCACCTTTTTCACAATCACAGGTTTATCCGGTTTCTTCCCCATCCACCCTCGGTCATATATGACAGCTTGGAGAAACAGAAGAACAGAGAGAGAGAACCTTGCCAAGTTGGAAGCTGAACAGGCCCAGGCTAAACAGACTGCCTCATAATAGTCCTTAGTGTTAATGTTCTAGTTTATGTGTAGATTATAGGAAAATAAATGTTATTGTAATAATTATGTTGTGACTTCTTTCATTTACAAATTATATAAGACTGGTTTTTGCCCGTGGCCTCGCAAATTAAATTACGGGAACTTACTACCGGGATAAAAAGTATCCTATGGTCTTAAGCCAGCCTGTGGTCATAGTCTACGCGAATACGCGATCGGACTCGCGTGCATTTATGTCACTGTTCGGAAAACCGGAAAGCGTCCTCTGACAGCGCAACCACGCGTTCAGATTCGCCGAACAAAAATGTTCGGTTGACGATAACTTAAATAGGACGCAGCGGGGTTTTGTAAGAGAGAACCCGAAGCGAATCCGGTTTTAACTTACTTGTTTATTAATATAGTAAAAATTCATTAAGCGCGCATGCGCACTGAGAGATAGATACATTAGTATGGAATCGCCATGGAGCACGCGCACCTGGCCTTTATATTTCAGTATGGATGACCATCTGATGATCCACCAGCAGCACCTTCCACTTGTCTATTGAAGGCCAGTTCCTTGCATTGACATGCCAAAAATGCTTATTGAAATCTGTGATGTTTCCAAGAAGTGGAAAAGTAGCACAGTGTTGACATCCCCAAAGAACCACAAAAAGTACCTACTTTTCAGTCCTTTGTTATTCGACCTCTGATTTTGGATCACTGTCAGAACTAAACTGATCTTTAATCTAATTGCAATACGGTTGCTACTAGAGTTGCTGTGAGAGGTACGTAACTGAAAGGACTGTATAAAATCAATTTTGAAACATGAAGTTAATGATCATGGATAGCAAAACATTTTACCTTTAGACCCATGAAAGTACCAAGCCAAATATAATTTCTTTACATCTTCGAAAAGCTGAATCCCAAACCCATTAGGATGCTCTCAATAAATTGAAGAGTAAAAAACAAACAATACAATGAATTCCTGTTTATTTACGTGAAAAATGACAAGTATAACAATTCCTTGAATGAATACAATAATGATGGCAGCCATACTTCAAAGGCACAACATGGATTTTTACATCTCAAGCATAAACAACAAACACTTAAAAACATGATTACACTATGAAAACTTTGGGGTTTCTTTTTCTGGTTCAACGCGCAGATAGCGACGTGTATAAGCTAGCTATTATATTCTTAAAATTGTACAAAAATACATCTAAATAATTATTTCATACTTGGTTTTGGAAGAGGTACCCACAGGTAATTTTTTTGATAATATGGCAACACAATTCTATATTTTGAAGCTGGCAACACTAACAACATATTCAACCCTAAAAAGACAAACTTAAACATGACAATTATTAACAATCCTTGAGCAAATCTAAACTGCAAAAATACAGAAAAAACATTACGAAATTCATTGTTCCACAAAAGAGATCTTAATATAGGGAAACTAAGAATGCTATGAGGGCTTTACTTATGCTTCTAAGGATTCGAATCCCTACAAGAACATACAAGCCAAGAAAATATAGATTCAACTAATAATTTTATTACTAGAAGTATAAAAATGTGTCACGATTATAAACTTAGCTAATAATACAAGGTCTTTACAAAATAACATTAAACCAACACGCCCTTTACCGGGTCAGTAGGAAATTTACATAATAGTCAAAATAAAGTCACAATAATTGTCTGCAAAGGCTAAAAAAGATTAGTGGCTAATTTTAAGGTCGTAATTGCCTCAGTGGCAAGAGAACTCGAATTTTGCAGTGTGATTATATAAGGTTAAAAATTGTACAACTCAACAACTCATTTCTAATCGACACCCAATTTGCTGAGACTCAAAAACACGTCAGCACATTTATTCCAATACCACAAATTGCATAGAATCACAAATTATTAATTGACATTCAAATGAACAGGGGAACCATCAATTAATTTCTCCGCCCTGGTGTAAAGTTTGAAACACTAGTGCTCTGTATTCAATATAAATAGTTTATTCATTCGGCCTGTGATTGTGCTGCAAAGCTCGTGAAAGAAGCGGGTGCAGAAATAAATTTGTACTTTCGCTCCTCACAAAATTTTATTTCAAAATAGGATTAGTTGCTCTTCCTAACGTCTGCTACCAAGCGGCTGGCTGTAAAATAAAAGAAAGACAATATTAAGAAAAATACACAATTAATATTGATATTTAGACCCTCTTGCACTACAAATCACTTGCACATAGCTAGCACAAAGCATAGTGGTTCACTCTGTCTCTGTCAACTTTAAACAATTTACCGAAATAGTACTATGTTTTAAATTCGTTTGGGGGACTGTCTTATGTAATTTTGACGTTCGAAAAGTGCTGATTCTCAGCCTAGTTTGAATAAATGACTTTTGAATTTTTGAATTCGTTTAGCGCTAAATGTATATTTAGTGATTTCTGGTACAAGTGGAACTTTATCTGTGCCGCAATATACAGGGTTATTGGTTATAAATTATGGAGATGTAGGAGAGGCTATTTACAACCAAATTACCCCATTTTGACTTCTGCAAATGTCATCAATTTTCGAGTCACTTGTCATTTAAAAATATATAAAATGTCAAATTACTCGAAAATGGTTGACATGTGTATAGGGGTTATGAGGGGTATTTATTTGGTTGCAAATGACCTCTCCTACATCCCCTTAACGGATTGCCGACATAATTATAACCAATAATCCGATATTCTCTATTTGGCATTAATTAACAAGATGCCTTTTAGTTAATCTTTTTTAATGACTATACATTTCTATACCGACTGTCCTAAGTACTCAAAAAAATAAAATCAACTTAATGCAGGTCACACACGTTACGATATACTTGCGCAAAATTGGACTTGCACAAGTATACATTAACGCGTGTGGGATGAATTAGCATAAGTATCCGAGCTATTCGGTGTCACGCAGACTTGTGCAAGTCTAGACTTGTGCAAGTCTAAACTTGCGCAAGTATATCGTCACTTGTATGGCTACCATGAGAGTACTGATAAGTCTGTAATAAAAATAATAGATGCATGTTAATCGGCACATTGGTTAATAAGTTGCAGGTAAAGGCGCATTTGCAGTGTTAGAGCGGTTTTAGAAGACTATCCCTAAGAGGAAATTAATTTAGTTACGACATCCAAACAGTCCGCGATTGTATCTGGCAAAAAATATACCTAGCCATGTCTCAAGTTATCCAAAAGCAAGTGCTTTTTTTTTGTGAAAAGTTGCGTTATATAGAACGTAGATTCACCATTCCAGTTCTTTGGACATCCACTGATAACAGACTCCCTGCGAGTAGGTACTATTAGTAATATCAAGCGATAAATATCCAATTGTTTTATAATTTGGACAAAAAACAAAACACATTACAAAAGAGGCTTAACATTTTCCAAGACTCAAAGGAAACCTTTCACCAGCAAAACCGAAAAAAAAATTGTTCCTAATTAAGATTTACCAAATTAAAGTGACGTCCACCGACCCGCACTGGGCCCGCATGGTGGATTACGACCCAGTCCCTCTTATGGAGAGGAGGCTTTTGTCCCAGCAGTGGGGACATTATATATTACGTCTGATTATGTTATGTAAATCAAATTGCCTATAAATAATTATCAATGACGTAAAAGCTGAACTAGAATATTTCCTGCCAGATATACATGAACTTACATGAAGCGGATTTTTTCACATTCACTTACCAAACTTGAATTTTGATTGCTATTTCAGCTCTATTCCTGTTTACCTATAAATGAGTGACTTTAGTTAGAGACAGGAGACAAGAAAACTAAAGTGGATACTATTTCTACATAGTGTTTCTGATGGTGTGTGCAAAATTGGTCATAATTTTCATTAGTAGTAAAGAATACTGTTCTTTGCACCCTTATTGAAATTAAATATGGGTAAGTTAATTGTCTGATGGGCACCAACTCAAAAAAAAAATATTGTTATCTCTTACTATTATGCAAAACGAGAAAGAGATGGAGAAATAACAGCATGCTAACTGACATTTTCTGAACCGTTTTAATAGTATAGACTTATTTTAGTAGTTCTAATTTGTACTTTTATTTTCTTGCATCTCTTTCTTATTTTACTAAGCAGTGAAAGATAGAAATGTTTTAGTTTTATTTATGCTTGTAATGCAGCTACAGGAGCCATCGTTATATTTAAAATAGGTACATATTGGGATGCTAAGTTCTTTAAGGATGGATGCCTTTCTTTGTAAGTGACGTGAGTTTCTGCATAACTCTATTCTAGCGCAAAAATAATAAAAAGCAACGAAAGTATACGATGAAATCCGAACTACGAGAAAAACATAAAATAATAAAGAATAAAACATACGACAAGCAGTATTTGTATCTTGGCGCATTCAACCTTCTTACGTGTTCGATCTTCGGATTGCATTATCTATCTTTTTACTTGCGCTCTGCGCCAGGTTTTGCACGTTGGCTGAGCAAAGACAAACTTAACTTTAAAGTCTATAAAAAAATGAATTGTATCTCTTACCTATGAAATTGCCTTACCTTGTAATTGGTATTAACTTTATTAATTAATGTACGGTCTACTATATGCTCTTGGTGTACTTGGCGTACCTATTTTAAAAGAAAATAAATTAAATTGCGCCGATTTAAGTACTTAGAAATGATCAAACACGTTAGAAGAAAAGTTAATATTATTGTTGATGCACTTTTGATAATTTTAACGGAAAGCGGCATTGATGCCTTTGTCACTGGCTGCGCTATCTCATAACCAAATATTAATTATTATTAAAACAAAATTGTTTGAAGTTTTCTATAGTTAGATTTTTTTATTGGCAATTTTATAGGTAAGCGGCGAATATTTATTCAGTTTTTTTGAAAATCTAAGTAGGTACAGACTTTTTGGAAAGATACGGGGCGAAAAGAGTCGTCGTTATTCGACCCGGTGCGGTGTACACACACGTTTTTTTGCGGCAAAAAACTACGGTTGATTCGCCGTGTGTAGGCAGGGTCGTCCGTGTTGTATGAACCACATCTATATTGGAAGTTTGTTAACAGACGGCGGCATTAGGGCACGGAATCGCCGTGTACGATACAACCGGTGGTTTGCCGTGTCACATACAAGCCCACACGAATATTCTGCGGTACGGCTAGTGCGCCGTACTGTAAAGAAACCGTGCCGTGTTAACGGGCCTTAAGGCTGCCTGTCCACTGGAACGGAGAAGATTCTATTGGTTAATTTTGGCACAGTTCCGCTGCTCTCCTCTCTTCTCCGCTCCAGTGGACAGGCAGCCTAAGGTGAGCATTCAGCAGTCGGTTAACGAACATTTTGACCAGTAGTGGATTGGACACTCCATTAAAGTCTATTCTGATGTACGAAGTCTTATAAAAAGTTATAAGTATTTTACCCGACTACAGCGAAGCCAGGAAGGACAGTTTTTTCATTCAGTACTAGTGTTACCGCAGCCATGTACCAGTACAATAGACAATGCAGTACCTACCATAGACTCCAAATAGTGTATTGAATGTCAACATCTAATACAAGACTAGTGTGTGAAGGACAATAGTATTTAGTGAAACCCTGTTCAAAATAAAACAAGCCCATATTACGTCACAAATGAGAAACATATATAGCATTTTTTATCACGTGTATACCCTACGCCATGCAAAGCTTGCTGAGCGAAAATGTACTTTATGTACCTGTATTAAAGCTCCTTCAATGCTTTGTTAAATGCCTTAACAGTTTTATCAAAATGTTTGTCGGCAGACTTCAGAATTTCCTTCAGACCTAAAATTAGGGAATTTTCAATTGAATTTTAAAAAAATATGGCTGAAGTTTTGCGAGGGTATCACTCAAAATTCCACTTAATAAGCATAGAGTCCACAGAGGAGTAAAATAGATCCGATTTAATAATGAATCAATTCTCAAACGCTACTAATTGGGCTGTGTCTACATAAACTTGAGTATCATATTAACATTTTCCTGGTCTATTATTATCAGTTATTGTACTATCTTATATTTCGTTTTACCGCATATAAACCCTTCGAAAAATACCATAACCTCACTTTATTTGCTAATTAAAGCATTCTAACTCGAGCCACTAAAGACGTTAATGACTAAATAGTTTTCCCAGTGAATTACTATAAATTAGAGCCAGTTCGAAATATTTCAGAGTAAAAACTCATGGCCTTTTAAGAATAAACGAACTATTATAGTACTTAATAGGAATTCCCATGTGGACTAAAACATTTAATGTTTTTACTACTTGAGTTTTTAATTAAGTACATACGTGAAATTTTTCAGAAATATTTGAAAGCTTACGCAAATACAGGTAATAAATCCACCGACAAACGAGGGCAGACTTGTCTCAGCCTATGTTGGATATATATAGGGCCATCCACGAAGACGCGCCCCGCTCCGCGATGACTGTACCATCGAATTAGCACAAAAAGAAAATTGTAAGAAATTCTGCATCTACGATACGCAGGTCTGGCAAAGCATTTCTAGTTTTCTTACCGACGAATCACGAAACGGTGACAAAGGGACATCATCATATTATGTCTAGTCTGTTACCGACCATGTTGGAGTCGGCTTCCAATCTAACCGACTGCCTATCTGACCTCCACAACCCGGTTATTTAGTAACACGATACCCCTTGGAAAGACTGTGTGAAAGGGACATCTTTATTTCCTTAGCCTGTTCC
Source organism: Xanthia icteritia (assembly GCA_949128155.2). NCBI lineage: Eukaryota > Metazoa > Arthropoda > Insecta > Lepidoptera > Noctuidae > Xanthia > Xanthia icteritia. The sequence continues at coordinate 5,617,771 of OX421953.2, forward strand.
TAACAATGTTTGGGTCAGTTTCTGATGCAGCTGAATACCGTTATTTTACTTGGACCGACTGCCTATCTGACAAGCACAACCAAGCTACTGGGTAACACGATACCCCGTGGTAATATGGTGTCGGGACATGCTCATCTTCCTAGCCTGTTCTCAACTATATTGGGGTGGCTATCTTATTCATCTGAATACCAGCATTGTAAATGGACCGACTGTCTATCTGACCTTCAGAACCCAGCAACGAGGTTACACGATACCCGTTGGGAAGACACTGTCAAAGAGACGTATCATTGTCTGCCTAGCCTGTTCCCAATCATGATGGGGTCGTTTTTCAATCTAACCAGATGCAGACGAGTACCGCCGTGGCCGGGTAACACGATACACTTAAGTAAGACGATGTGGAAGCGACATGACAGTACAACATAATTGGAGTACATACCAGAGTTAGCAATATCATCGATGCGGCCGTGGTGTTTCTGGTAGTAGGGGCGGATGATGCGGTTGTAGATGATCATCGAGCCGTTGTAGTCGGTCGGCATGTAGCACCATATAATGAAGATGCACTGTGGAATGAGAGGTTGAGTATTAGAAATAGATATTTCACATATTCTGTTTGGTATTTGTTTATTAGTAAGTAATTATTGATTTGTTTCGGTTTCAGAACTGAAACCATTACCAGGGCACCACACTTTTTTATGTGTAACATTTTCCTCTCGGTTTCCCGCAATCTGTGGAGTGTGAAATCTGTGGGAGTAATTTCGTAAAAAGGGACGGAATTGTGTTACAGGAAGTCGGAAAAGCGCGCGATATTAGATTTGACCAATGAGCGCGCGCGCGGCGCTAGAGTTGCCGTCCGAAACAACCTTGACGAGGCCCCGCCCCTTTAATTTTGCTTATTACCAAGGTAATATGTCAGATGTTACACATAAAAAAGTCCTACGCGACTACTGTAAGGCTCGCTCGTTTTTTTATCGGCTTAATATCTCTATGGACTCAAAATAAATCTGAAGGCCAATTCCCGAATTAAAAAAAAACAAAATGTAGTCGCAATGTCATCCCGGCGACGATCAATGTCAAGAACTTGTCAAAAATTTAGGTAAACTAGAGACAGATTCCGACTAAGATTAGAATGCGAATATTCTTTAAAAAAATTGGTTGCCTGTAAAGTCGGTATACGGGCGAAAGTTTTACGTGACAACGACTTTGCGAGCCTTTCACTTTTTATGTCTGTCTCTCTCGCTCTTAGGCGGGCTAACCATGCCCGAGTGGAAGGGACGCGTGCCTCTCACTCGCTCTCATTGTGAGCGCATAACGTGAGCGGAGCGTAACGCAGTTTCTTGAAGTGTCACCCGGCAAACCAATTTATAAGACGTTGTCACGTCAAAACGGGAATTGTCCCTCTGAATCATATTCGAAGAGCATTTACACTGATCAGCATGGCGTTCTAAAAACAACTAGCTTCTGCCCGTGTCTTTATCCGCTTGAAATTTCTTGACCCCTTGACCCACCCCGTCGCATCGCATCGCCTGCCCGGGCAATTACTTCGTTTTCGCTTAGCGTTCCTTCTGACATTTTCTTTCATTTTGCTCGGCGCCTAATGGTCCTAGCGAGATGTTAAATAGCCTATAACCTTTCTCAAGAATTGGGCTATCAAATACAAAAATAATTTTTCAAATCCGACTGGTAGTTCCAGAGATTAGCGCGTTCAAACACTCTTCAGCTTTATTATTAGTTTAGATAGAATTAAACCTGGTCACATGGAAATAAGTGAGCAGGTTTACTTCTATTGTTTGCGACACCACACTACTTGAAGCCAATGACACCACAAGGTCAAAACCATGTAGATTTGGTTCACTTGTCACCCTAATAGACAGGTGTTATTGCGAGACGCTGATAGCGATAATGCGTGACTAAGTACAGGTAAACCAGAATAAGTATGCGCTTCGGTAATCTTCGTGTTTCCGAATTAGAACGAACGGTGCGCCACACAGGCAATGCTTCTAGGATTTGTACTGCCGCGCTTTGTGGTAGGAACCAGGGATCTTGCGGACATTCGCATCCGTATCCGCAATTGCGGAGCTTCCGCGGTTATTTAGACCTCCGCATCACCATTAATCAATGCGGTGGAAAAGCGTGAATATAAGTAAAATCATAATCAACTAAATGGAAATTAGAACCATTTAAATCATCAATATATCTCTAAATCGTCACATTTTCAAGAAATACTTTTATATCCATCAAACACATAATATTTCGAGAGCTATACAGATTTTTGAATGATCATAATGTTTTAATTATTTTATTATAATTGCCGCAAAACAACAAAACAGCGCTGTAATTTTCAAAAAAAAAAACGTAAGAAATTTTGTATTGCGACCTTGACCCCTAAAAAAACTTGAGATCCGCGGATGTGAGCCACCAAAATGTTTAAAAAATCTTCATCCGCAACATCCCTGGTAGGAACCATTGCGCGTTTGTATAAAGTTATCTCTCTGTCGGGTTACCTACTCCGCTCGCAGATTGTCATTTGTACCGGATTTGCTTCACATGTCACCCTAATAGACAGGTGTTAATACGAGTACAAGACGATGATAGCGATAATGCGATACTAAAGTACATGCACTTTATGACCGTGAACTAAAATGACTGCGAACAATGAGTGGTCTGCGTACTCTTTGTTTTACGTTCTGTTAATTATAACGCTCTTGTTTATACACACGCAATGCAATGTGTGCTGAAATGTATGCTTTTGCCCTCGGTTTCGCCCGCGTGCAGGTCGGAAATGATCCCACGGGGACGTACTACCGGGATAGAAAGTATCCTAATCTAGGTTATAAACTATCTGATTGCATTTGTGTGAATTGCATTCGAACCCGTTCAACCGTTCTAGCGTGATTGAGTAACAAACATCCCAACTTTCACATAAAATTTTGTCTATAGAAAAAAAATCCAAAGTTACAGATTTTTATGGAACCGTATTTCGTCAAACATAGTACTTAACATTAAGCCTCAACTTGTAACATATGTTTTATAATTAATGCTGCAGTATTTTCGATATAACGGAGGATCTTGCAAAGCAATTTGAGGTAGTATAGCCCCTTAAACGTACAGGTATGAGCAGTTTTATGAATGTAGGTAGCACACCGCTTTATAAGAGTTATTTTTTAGTGTCGCAGCTCTTACTCTAGTTAACACTTCGATGCTTCCGACAACGGTCGTAAACACCAAAATAGCACTTTTGGTAATCAACGAAAAACAAAAAGTAATTTCGTTTTTGGCTTATATCTTTTTAACTTTAAAAGTTGTAAAATTGTGTTCTATACAAGAAATACGTAAAATACGATGGTGTTTCATAATATATTATTGCTATTTATGTCAAAGCCTTATTTTAAAAGTTAGCTTGGACATACACCCCAGAAAATTCAAGAAGTTGGTATTTACGACCACTAACAAATCAATGGAGAACGATTTGTCTAACGGAAGTTAGAAGTATGCACCAGTTTTTAAATACAATAGTTCTGGGTTTGGTTTTAAAAACCATATACGGAAATAAAAATGAGTGTAAACACCACGATCTGATGCGATGGTATGTAACAAACATGGAAATATCTGAAGCAAATCAATGAATTTAAGACTGTAAGTTGAGTTTTCATTACTTGTAATAAAAACAATAAAATAAAACACAAATTGACATAATTAAAAAAGGTTTTTTATTCATTGACCGTCATCGTTTAATCAAAATAATGGTTAAGCAAGGCACTAATACAAATTCAAAGTAAAAAAATGTCTAAACCAATCACTTAAATTTCCATTAGAGGATCTTGTACATCAATCATCATTCATCATCATTGTTTGTGTCGCGGCTCGAAATTTTTATACCTTTAGGACCTGGCAGGTCCTAAAGGTATAAAAATACACTTAAGTAAGTATATTATAGGCATCGTCCCGTATAATTTAATCAAGCGTTTGTTACAAGATGCCTATAGTGTTCTACCTCCAACGGCGTACCTAACCAGCCAGACATAATTCAAAATGTTAAGTAATCATTTTGTTTCATTGATTTCAAGAAGATTTTATAATCACGACATTTTTTTAAAACGTATTGATAATGAATTACAAAAAAATATAAGTAAACATTCTACCAAGCTTACTGCTCTAATAATTTTAATAAACAATGCCCATTTTCACCAACGCCCTTAAAAATTTAGGTAGTTCATCTTTCTAGATCTTGTTTGTTCGGAAAGCTTCTGTACTATGGTCTTTTTTTTTTTTTTTTTTTTTGGGTGGGAAATTATCAAATAACTTCTCCCGCTCTGGGTGGAGCGGGAGGGCGTGTCAGACTCTTACTGACTAAAACCCACCCGTGTTCCTTCCGTTGCCTTTACGTTGCCAGGGGCCACGGTATCCCTTTCGGACTTTCCCGCAACCCCGGCAGGCATCGGTCCTAACGGACCCCTTCCGTTGTGCTGACATCTCTTTGAGGCGCGCGTGGAACACAACGCGCCGTCGACCCGGGCCTGGTCCTTATCGGACGGCGAGCTACCCATTGCTCACCGTCCGCAAGCCCGCGCCTACGGTGGCCGGGAACCGGCTTGCGATTCCCGACGCCCAGGGCGTCTCCTGCGGCGGCTAGGGGCGTGAGGGCGCGAAATTTGCCTCTCCCTCACGCGTTCTGCCTCCTCCTTCGCGAGCATTACTGTTTCGCAGAAGGAGGTGACGGCCTCCCATGCCCTCTCGCTCCGTACCATGGCCTGGACTAGGGCCTTCTGTACTATGGTCTACCTAACTTTTAGTGTCGTTGGTGAAAATGGGAAAGTGTTATCGACAAGATAATAAAAACGTAGATGCAAAACATAATACGACGACGAGTTATAGAAAATCAGGTCTTCAAATTTCTGATTAATAATCATCTGTCATTGGATAGAAGATTATTAACCAGAAATTTGAAGACCTGATTTTCTGATAGAAGATAATTAATCAGAAATTTCATCTTCCTCGTCAGTCTCAGGAAGAGTATCAATGACATTATGAGACTGACAAGGAAGCTGTTTGTATTCGGCATGAAACCGTTTGTGTATTGTCCCCTGATCACACAATCGTTGCAGATCTTTGTATTTAGCTGCGGTAATTGGTAGTTTATCCGTATATAGCTGTTTTGGAGTCAACTGCTTTACTCGATTATATTGTAATTCTAACATTTCTTCTGTATTTTCTTTTGATTTATTCTTCCCTTTTCCCTTTCTTAAAATTAGGAGTACGACCTACATAATTCAATTTTCAAACCAATTCTCCAAGACCAAGTGACATTACGACAATTGTTTCTCAGCAGAGCTTACGTTTTAAAAATGATTGTGGGGTGTAATTACAATTAATTATGTATTCATGTTTTTACGACCGACAGCTGTTTGTACGTTGTATTATACGACCTGCACGGTTATTCGGTTCTAAGCAATATGAGTTATACATACCCTCTTTTCTAAAAAATCTTGATTATACTAGTAAAAATTTTGGGTGTAAAAGTATTTTTTTTAGGCGAATATTTTTTTCACATTTTTAGATCGACGCAGCGCCAAAAATTAAGTAGGGCTGCATTCTTAACTCATTTTCGCCAAAATGGCGTTTACGACATTTGTTGCCGGAAGCATCGACTTTGAGGTCAAATTTTGTGATTTTTGGCATGTAAATAATTCTTCTTCAGCAGTACTGAGTGATCAAGACAGGAACAGGACTACCTAGCCTAGATTCCTTGATTCTAGCTTCACTTATACAAGTGAGCAGATTCTTTAAGAATCGTATACAAAATGGCTCAAATGAAGTTCGTTTTGCATGATGGATTAGCAATGGTGACCCAGTGGCAACGGCTGCGATTTACGAGTTGTAGGTCGTAGGCTCGAACCCAGACAGGCGCTCTACTTTGTGTAAATTATTTCATCTCCACTGCTCTCAAAACGGTGAAGGAAAATATCGTGAGGAAACCGGCATGTCCTAGAACCAAAAATTCGAAGACATGTGATATCTACCACCCCGCATTTTTCGCGTATTGGATTTTCGATTATCTGCTTAGCGCCGAGAATTGAATATCCAACAGTGTTTTCTTGACGCACTGGATCCGCTCTGTTGGATTCTCAATGTTCGGCTCAATACCGAGAGTTGAAAATCCAGTGTACGAAAAAAAATCGCCGCGATAAAAACACGTCAGTGCGAAAATGGGCATATAGGCTGCTTAAGCTTATGAAGTTCATCTTCACAGCTACCTATCTGTTACATAGTCAAAATAATGGTAAAATGGTATAGATAGCTCCTCAATCAAGGACTTGCCTTTTGTGTCAAAATCAAACAGATTCTCAATTGCTATACATTTCTTTAAGTAGATTTTAGATTCAATAATATAAAATTTAAAAAAGGAGTAAGTATGTAAAGGATCGTAGCAGGTGACGTTCGGTAGTTTCTGCCTACCACTCATGCGAAGAGGCGTGAGTATATGTGTCTGTATATCAATATAAGAGTGTCAGCACTGAACTAGGGACGGGTAGCACACCCTTTAAAATGAGGATCGTGCGTGGAACTCTTTTTACAGTGTGCTAGCACACTGTGCTACCACGAATGGGGCGAGGCTGCGAAGGCTTGCGAGCACTAAGCACGAACGTGCTGTGTGTCAGTGAGTCGAGTTACTCACCGAGTCGCGAGTTCGGTGTGTAATGACGACAACGCGAAACAGTACACATTTCACATACCCCGTAGAGTAGGCACAGGCGGTGACTGATCGGTTAAGCGCGTCACACAGTTCGCACGAGGAAAAGAGAAATGAGAAAGTTTACGTGACGTCGTCAAACAAAAAGCAAAATATGGCAATTAAACTTAGACCTTAACTCCTTTGCTTAGAATCGTAAATAAACGTGCAAATGAGTGAGTGACTCATTTCGTTCAAAACTCCGTACAAATGTTCTGTGTAGCTAATCTGTGCCCTGTGGTATGTGGTAGCACATCAAAATAAAAAGAGTGAGTGACTCTTTTCATCCAAGTGAGTAGCTACAACTGTGCTAGCACATGTGCTGAGTTACTCAACACTACACTGAACCAATACAGATACAGAGCTATGTTTGTAAAGCATTGTTGTTCCAATAACTCTCATGCCTAAGTCACTATCGCAATATTTATAGCTACATGTAAAAAGTTCAATAGTCTTTGACAATGCCTATCTCATAATGACAATGGTTATCAGAAAATGATGTAATCAATTTCATGGTGTAAGTTTTATTATCAAATTAATTTTTATGTCCGCCATGTCGGGACATTTTCTTTATCTTTCATTATCATGATGTCAGACTTTAGATAAATTTACTTAAAAAGCCTAAATCATTATGAGATTGTTGCTATGCAAAATATTTCTTGTAACATTAGATATTTTAGGAATCATGCAATTATGCATGTGACTGAAATCATAGTAGGTATAAATATGACACATTGAACATGAGAAAAAACTAGTCACATAAATGTGAGTGACAGAGACAACACTACAGTGTTGTCAAAGCTAAACTTTTTCTAAAATATTATACCTAATAGTCTGCCTCAAAAAGATGTAGATGATAGTACTTACATCGACAACAATTCATTCATATGTTCACAACTTTTGTTCCTTAAGACCGTTTATTCTGAAAGTGGGCAACGTCGCAAATAGCTGTCAAATATTTACCTGTTTTGATTAATTTGGCAATATTACTGTATGGAAATATGAAATGTGCTTAACTAGCAAACTAGAATATTAATAATGAATTGCAATTATAACACTGAATTTGATGTTGAGGTGTAAAAAAGGCATTTGGAAAGTTTCCAAATACTTTTTTTTACATCTAAAACTCAATATTCGGTGTTACGGTATTAATTATTGCATTTCATAATCAATATTTTAGTTCACTAGTTAGCAACATTTCATATTTCCATACAGTATTATTGCCAAATTAATCAAAATAAATATTAGACAGCTATTTGCGACGTTGCCAACAGTTAGGATAAACCCTCTTAATACTGTAATTCCACAAAACATTACACATTGCGTAGTTAATTGTGGCTTTGATTTATGGTACACTAATTGTAGAAATCATTTTTTTGTTGATACCAATGAACCAGGATATTAATGGACCTACACCAATATGTTTGATACTAGGTTATGATAATAATAATTGAAACATTTATCCTTTTATTTCAAGGTCATCCCAAACAGATATACTTCATTTATTTCATTAAAGGAAAATAGAACTGGGCCAGATCTGTCGCATGTTGGAGCAGCAATACACAAAAATTCATCACTCATTGGATCCGAAATACCAGGAAACAACTACACAGCAGGCCCAGAAAGAGAGGGCAATCGCAGTACACTGAAAACTGGAAAGAGGGAACGGAGGTCTTTGCCCCGCAGTGAGACAACACAGGCCTATAATAATAAATAATAATTAAAGGAACATCCCTTGATAATAACTTGAAACTGTATTAATGCGGGCATACATACAGTCAGTTTCAATGTTCAAAACGAAGCAATATTGGGTTTTAAAGACAAATTACTGGTCTGGCATTTATATCATCCTATATTATTAAACAAGCAATATTCAAATATCTGGGATAATTCGTTTTCTCCGTATTTTCACCCGAGCAGAGCTGGCTCACCCAAAGTTTAGAACAAGATGGCTACCTACCTTAGAATAATGAGATGGTAGCATGGAATTAGTAAGTACCCTATCATGGCAGCATGGAATTAGTATGAAATATAATGAGCATTCTCTATTTTCACCCGAGCAGAGCTCGATCGACCAGGTACTATGAATATTAAACTGAAATAAACAAATACAATGCACATAAGTGAGTTATATAGGTACTAACTACATACACAAGGGAAATAATTATATAATGTATTGTATTATGTTTCTAGAACCTACTTGAGTTAAATAAGAATGGTCTATGTTATTAAAAAATACCTGCTACTTACAATTTTATAAAGTAGCAATTGCTAAAAATACATTAAACTTTGTACCATGGTCTGTGATTGATGATTCAGAAATTATCTACCTCATTGCAAGTTTTTACAAACATTGCACTATCATGCATAGTAAACATTAAAAGTATATAATGACAGCCCACATAAGTAGGTAATAATTTATCATTGTCTGTGCTATGCATTTGTTTGTTAATGAAATTCTTAAAATAGAATGTACTCTCTGTTGCTATTCTTTTGACTTATCTCGGGACCCTGGGGTCCCAGACCTTTGGAAAGCGAATGAGAGGCCGATGCCAACTCATAGAAGAAAGCCCCTAAGACAATTTTATTATTATCATTATAAGCCTTTGTTGTCCCACTGCAGCGCGAAGGCCTACTTTACATATTTCCACTATTCTCGGTCTACTGCGATTGCAGGCCAATCCTTTACTGAGTTTGGCTCATTCCACCATCTCTTTCTATTATTTCAAATCAAATCAAAATCATTATTTGTATAAAATATAGTACATAAGAACACATACATTTGAATGAAAATAAATTTTTTAAATGGCCATTTAGGTCATTTCAAAGACATTTATTGGTAGAACAAAAGTACACAGATAATTTTGCATGACTTGAGAATTTAGCTCCTATCAAGTCGATGGATGGATCACGGATTATGAAATCTAAAGAGGTGTGGTGCAACTTGGGAGGCCATTTTGAAACATGAATATTTCGAATGATAGATATAAATTGCAATTCCAAGAAGATTATTTTTGGAGGAAGTCTCACAAAGCACCATGATGGTTAGGATTTTAACTTTAGCCGAACAGCGGACATATTAAAATAATAGATTTTTGCTGGTAAAGTGACCCACTTGACATTCAATGTTAACGCAAGTATATTTCCACATGTTATCCTTTTAAACTAATTACTGGTCAAAAACTGGTTCAACATTCAACATAATTAAACCTAACAAGGTTCCATTATAACATAATGAGGCCAACCACTAATAATGTTACCTACTAATGATGGAGAAGATAACATTTTTTAATTTAAAAAAGCATTTTTAAAATTCGTTATAGACTGGTTTTGACTTTGAACTATAGAAACCTTATCTAAGACTATTATCTTATGATATATGATACCTACTTGCCGCTATCTTGTTAAGATAATAATGTCTGGTAATTAAAACAGATGCATTTTATAGTTTGTTGCTATGTTTCAAAGATATAAAATGTATATTTAACTCTCGAGAAGTGAAGATCACATTGTTTTCTTTTGTCCATGTTGAAAGTAATATTGAGTACTTACTTGTGAGGCATCACAAACTGATAAGAGTAAAAAGATAATTTATCTCAACTGGCTCGTTTTTGAGTCATGACTACACTAAATGTGAAAGGCACTTATTTTACCATATTGAAAGTAAGACACGTTTTTTTTGCAGTAAGTATCTACATAATTTCAGTGTGTTATTTTCGCTAATGGAATATTCATGACAATGAAAACAGTCAATTTCATGAATATTCCGTATTATACTTACGATTTCGTAACTACAGCACTCGTGGTAAAGCATGCTTCGTAACGTATGGGGGGTAACAACTAACCTTCATTAGCCAATACAGTGGGAACCAGCCGACGATGAAGTCCGAGAAGTACTCGACCACAGAGAAGCATGCGTACACCACCCAGTAAGTCAGCCATTTAGTATCGTCGTCCTTTGATGGCGATTCCAGTGCCTTCATAGACATATACGCCGGGTACACGAAACCAATCGAGTTGCAAATTAATTCAGCTCCAAATCCGAACACTAAATATAAACCAGTGAACGCGACCATACCTGCAGAACATAAAATAAAACGTCAAAACTACTGCTAAAGATATAAATAAACGTGAAATAAAAAACTTACGTACCAGCAAAGAGATAGACTCGGTTGACGCCGGTTTTTACCTCGACCTTGTCGAGGTATTTTGCCCATGGCTTGGTTTTGTCGTTTAGAGCGCGTTCCAAATGATCCTTATAATCTTGCAATTTGGCTGCCATTGTGCTTGTGGAACTTATATTTTACTGGAATTATAAATTGGCACTGTGGCAATGTACATCCACGGCTCGTTGACAAGAGAATGACAGATAAAATAATGGCGGCTCCTAATTTTTTAAATAGTGTTACCAGGTAAAAGTTTTATTTACCCTGATAGGCCCAATAAATTGTGTCCATTAATTTCTTTCGTTTTATAATCGATTGATTTAAATGTTATTTCAATTTAATGATTATCTCTTGAATTTAAATAAGTGCTAAATAAAACTTGATCATTGACTTATATTGCAGCATTTAAAAAATACTTCCACACGCTTGGTTACAGTTTTACCATTTCAAATATAAACATTGCTTAAACGTCATGTAGGCAAATATCTACTGCATAACGCAGAACAACGTATTGATTGAGCTACTTATCAGCCATGTTTTAACTACCCTTAATTATCTTATTACCCTTGAAAACGGGAATCAATTTCTCTTCAATACCGTGTTGTAGCCAGATTAAAATAATATTTGAAAATATTGCCACGATTTAATTAGCTTGTGCTACCAAGTAAAAAATAGAAAGATTTTGATTTAGGTCTGTTGATTTGAATGATATTTTAAATTTTACACACCAGCACAGCCCAAGGCCCGTCCGGGCCTTAGGCTGCGCGCTTTGGTAGGGTCCTCCACTAAACAGAGACAAGACGAGAACGACCAACAGAATTTCGTTATTCACATTATCTCGTATCCACTCAGCTTCAGTGAATACCGAAGCGGAGATGTGAGGTGTGCCTCGCAAGCTGACGACAGCGCGCAGCAGAGACGAGAAGAGTTGTGAGCGGCCATGCTCTGTGTGAGCGGCGTTCAATGAGCGGTCAACGTCCAACGTACCTACATCATACATCTTCGCTTCAGTCTAGCCGGTACGCATCTCCGCACAGCTTCGGTGGATACACCCTAGCTGAAAAACATCTCATATCTTTCGTTCGGAATTATATTCCGTATCGGAAATTTCCGCACATCTCCGCTTTGTTGGAGTCCGGGCCTATACCTAGATGTTTAATGAAAGTAAGCAACGAAATGAAAGTAACTTCCCCTAAGGAGGATGAAAGTTTGTATGTTTTTTTTAATATTAGAAATGTGATAATAATTTGGTATTTACGTTTCTTTTTATAAGTATTAGTTAGTTGTACACATTGTGGTAAGGTAAACCACAAAATGTTCCGTATAGGGATACTAATCCCTACACAGAATATTTTATTCCTTGCGAGAATCGAGCCCGCAATCAGCACCGAAACATAAATATCGCTTATCCGTACAGTCCACTACACAATAATTACTTATTATATTACCTATAGGAATGGAATTTAGGAAAATAAAAGGCGCAAAAAGTCTTCTCATAATTTTTTTAATTCTTTAAAATATGAAAGCGTTAACATCTTTGTGCTTCATAAAAATAATATTTATATTATTCGATACGTTGAAATGGACTGGAGGTAATAATTATTTTGATAAGTAAGTTTCAGCATAATTTTTATGACTTTTCTGTCATACAAATTAATATGATACAGGACTTGGCCAAGGACCAATGATAATTTTCCTTTTTAATTTTGTAGTAGGTATTTAATTAAGTATAGTATTTTGCTGTTCTGTATGAGTTAACTGTCACTAACGAGACACAATAGAATTTTTATTGTTATCGAATTCTAAAGGCAAATCGACAGTTGAGCGGAATAACCATGTGTGTGTCTTCGATAATCATTTTATTCTAAGCGATGAACGGTAGGTACAGTCCACAAAAGAGATAAGTATGCAGCCTTGTTTGCATATTGTGTTCGCCTTCATTTTTATGACAAACTAGTTGACCCGACAAACACGGTCCTATCCAAACAATAGTTCATACAAAATTACCATTGAATTGCACTTTCAGTTTTCCCGAATTTACCAATTTTCCCGGATTTTTTTTTCTTTTTCTTTCCGTAAGAACCTGATTCGGACTATTACGAACATTTTAAAACAAAAAAATTGCCAAATCAGTCCAGTCGTTCTGAAGTGATGCGCTTACCAACGAACAGCATTTATTATAATTATAGATAATTATTATAAATCGATTATATTGCCTGAATAGGTCAGAGATGTCTTTCCTTGCCTGCTTATTAAACTCTTGTTGACTGAACAAAACCGATAACAACGTTCATCTTCTAAAATTTAAGTTTCGGTAGCTTGGCCACCCCTTAAAGTAACTAGGAGAAACAAGCAACAACATAATATTTATTATTATATTCATAACAAGAATAATTATTGTTTATTATCACAAAATACACTGGTATACAAAATATATTTAGGTAAGTAATGAAATGTGCTAGGTGCATTGTACCTTAGAGATCTGTGCAGGCCGTGCATTACACTAGAAATTATAAAAAAAATCTTAACATCTATGTAAATCCTTTTACAAACGAGAATAGTAATAAAGACATTACAGTTGTAGCGCCACCTAGGCAGCTTCATTAGAACTACATAGATAGCCATCAGCTAGCGAACTGTAGGTTTTAGATGGAGCCAGTTTCGCTGATGACGTCACCGATTCCTACATCGCGCAAGCAACATTTCCTTGCGAAGTTGAATTTACGTTCGTCGGGCTGTATTGTTTTGAACTTATAAATAAAGATACTGTTATCTTTTTTAGCTTGCTTACTATCCTCATATAAAAAAGACAAATTCAGGAAGTCTTGAAAAAGCGAATGACTAGTATATAACAAAATAAATATTTCATAATTATAGTTGCCACAACCTAAGAAGCCCGATTTGACGTACTTTGTATGAACGTCTACATAAGAAATCTAAAAATCAAATTCATAAGCCTTATTAATTATTATGTTATCCATACACTATAACAATGGGTATCATTCGTTAGCACTAAGTTTCACTTTATATTGGAAGTATCTATTCAAAAACACGAATTAATCGTTGATTAATATTCCGACAGGACAAAATTATAATGTCATGTCTTTGGGTTCGTTACCGTAGTGCTGTGACCGTTTTAAGCCATTTTCTGACCGCGAATGAAATCGATGTTTTGAAAAATCGATACTTTTATAATTATTACATTTAGAACAGATAGAAACGTATAATTACGGTATTATTAAATGTTAAAACATAAAAAACAAAATCTGATCATATATAGTTTTAACTTTATTTTGATATTTAATAATAGCTTTCTACTCTGAAATGACGCGCCCCACTATCGCATTACCGTGTGCTTAAATGCGGTAGTGGGGCGTTGAGTTGCCGAGAATCGAGCTGAAAGGCGTGCAATTGGTAAGGCCCATGTCCAGCAGTGGATTGCTGCAGGCTGAGGATGATGACGTGTAATAAAACGATATGCCTCGAGAATCCGTTTCAAGCAATGTAAATAAATTGTCGATTACAAACTCTAAAGCAATTCAATTGCTATAATTAAGTATGATAAATCGATATGTCTCGACAATCGGATTTTAAAGCAACCGATTTTTTTTCCCGTCACTATACAAAGTATTTTGATAGGTGTCAAATCGGGCATCTTAGATTGTGACAACTTAAGCAGTTAGCATAAGTCCAAGTATTCAAATAACACGTCTGTACAGACGCCAGCACATCAACCTACTACAATCTGTCAAATGTCTTTTTCAATTTTATCATTAAAGCATAAGGTTCAAAGTTGATTGGGAAAATTTGACAGTTTCGGGTAGGTTGACCTGCTGTTGCCGTCTGTACATAGAGGAGTAATAACAAAATGTATGCAGATTAAAAATAATGTCATGGCTATCACGATTAAAACAGTTTGTAACTGCCAGCAGTTTTTATCTTAAAATTTTACGGGTACATTTTTAAAGAAATATTATTAATACGCTAACTGATTGGTAGCAATTTCATGCATTGAATTTCAAACAAACACCCGCGTAGGATTCGTTCGTACTCATACAACTGCTAAGGACGTGCGTATGGACGCGAGCAAATCCCGTGCGGCATTCGCCTCAGTGCTCAGAGTCCAGCTTTAGAGTTTAATAATTGGCCAATTCTCCCTCCAATTTTCAGCTCCATTATTTCGCACATTTAGTAGGTACATAATTTTACTCAAGTATTTGTAACAAAGGTTTTCTAAATAATCTTGGCAAGTTTTGAAAACGAACTAGGAGTGAAGACATCACAGATTTTTATTTGAAAGAGACATTTTTGTGCATGACATTGTGCGAAAATTTTGAGACAAAAGATTGTTAGTTGTAACATTGATTTTTTATTGTGTCACGGATTAAAATAGAAATTGAATATAGAAACAACAGTTATTAGTGATAATCTAACGGTTTCTCAAACGTCTCCAGTCTTCAGGATAGTACGTGTTCTATGGTCAGTAAAATTTAGTAATTCGAACCGTGTGAACACCTCGAAAGACATTACAGTCACTCGAGTCGAGTCACTTTGTTTTAACTACTAAAGGCTCGCACTTCTCTACTAAAGACTGGATTCGTTCGAACCGGGCTTAACACTAAACTAGATTTAGTTTATAAATTGGAATGAGAAACCAGCTAAAGAAAAGCTGAAATATAGATTTATTTTCGTATAGTTAAATAGGTACTCTATTAGAATAAAAGTACAAACATGATTTTCTATCTACCCTCTTCAAGTAATTAATGAGATTGGTCTCAGTCTTATGCTATAAATATATGGTCCGGCCGTCGAGATAATGCGTTCTTGATACCTGTGAGTTTCATACTAATGAATATGTGTTTTTCAAATTTGATCCTTATTACAACTAGAAAATGTCCTACTGACAGATGTCAGGAACGCATTCTCTCAACGGCCAGACTAACGGTATAGTGTAGAGGAATGAGCTATGATTTGATTCTTTTTTTTTTCGTAAATAGGTACTCATGTTTTAAAATATTAACATCAACACAACAATAACATTTCATACAAAAATGGCATTATTAAAAAATCCTATCTAAGTGTTATATTATAATCTATTGGATTTTTTAAATACAATTTGGGACTTAAATGCAACATCGAACGAGGAATTTGGAGCTTTGTTTTATTAAAAATTCTTAACTTTTTCCGATAACTCCAGTTATTTACACACATATTATCATTTCGCAAATTCTGTTATCATACCGTTAGCGAACCTGCTTTGCTTAATATTTATAGATTGCGTTAGCGTTATATATATTGGCAGTTTGTGAACAAACAACATTACTTAGTGCCACTGGTGTAGTTGGGCAAAAAAGAGTAGAAATGATTACTGGCGGCGCGCGATGTTACAATCGCTTCGATCGTGGTGCTACTACTTTTTACTTGACAGTTAAATTAGTGTTGCCAGGAAGAAAAAAAAATCTGTTTCTAGCTTTTTTGCCAAACTATATGCTACTCTTTGTCAAGTGGCGCGGTGTGCAGTTTATGATGCAAAAATTACCTTACTTTGCAATTTTTGTACACAACAAACATTTAAATAGAAATTCAACTAGCATGTTCTAGCTAGTAATAAGTAATATGGAAAACAATGGAAGAACTATTTACCTAAATCGATATTATTATTGCAGTACTCATTGTATAATGAATATTGCTCTCACAATATTTGGTGTCATAATTTTATTTCATAGAAAACAACAGTATTATTTGCCGTTAACAGATCTTTCAAAATCACAGAATTTTCCTAAAATAAGAACGTGTTTAGAGAATAAAGTAGTAATTACAAACTGGAGTAACAAAACCTAGGTATAAAAATAATAAGCCAAGCAGAAATAATAATAAGATTCGGCAAAGGCTAACTATTTATTTGGCAACACACATTTTTCAAAACAAATGTAGCTGTACAAGAGTTTTGCCAATTAATATAATGAAAAAATATACTTAGTTCCCTTTCTATAGTATAACTTCAACAACAATCAATAAAACCTTCTAAACATTTTCGATACCTCGACAATATCTCGAAAAGACGTATCATTGCTTGTCCTTAAAGAATAAGCGTTATGATACTTTTATTATACAAATAACTACGATATTTTTGTCTCTGTCTAATATAAAATTTCATGTACCTAAAAGGTGCTCTTATGACGTTTACTAAGCGGCTATACTTAATATGTTTCTCAATTTGTAACTTTAGGGCTATAAATGTTCATGATATTGTACTTAGGCACACCGTAGGTATTTGCAGTCGGGAGCAGCATCAATCAACGAGTATTCCAGCGCTTTGACGTATAAAATATTGTAGCCAGTTTATACGACCGTGTAATAAGAGCACCTTCGCCTTTCTTGCGAACCATAAATTCCGGACGCTTGATATTGTCACCTGCCAAGTTCGCGTCAATATCCTACATGTCCTTATTGCCGAGATTTCTTACGTAGTGTCGGACCCTTTTTCGGATCGCGATTGGAGAATGTTACGAAGGTTTGTGCTTCTTCCTCGGATCCCTTCGATGTTCATTCGGTGGGTGGGGCTTAAGTTCTCTGCAGTCCAGCTGGAAAATCAAATTTTATATTTAGAGAGTGGGAGTTTGTACAGGCAATTAAAAAAAAAAATGTACTTTTGTTTTCCGAGGATTGTTTTGAGCTTTTGAGGCAAATTAATGATGGATGATACACCGTAGGTTTTGGCCGTGGGCTGGTTCCAGATTAAAATAAAAGAAAATATTTGCATTCCTCACGAAAAGCCCTTTCATTTGATATGTCACACGGTACAAGATTGCATTCTTTTTTTAATTTTCCAGTTTGCCCCCGAAAAGTGACACCATATTCAAAATTCATTTATTGGGTCACAGAAATTCATATGTGTACCAAGTTTCAACTAAATGGGTCTAGAAGAATCGGAGCATATTGCCTGTGACAGACGGGCAGACAGACAGTCACAAGAGTGATCCTTTATGGGTTCAGTTTTTTCATTCGGACGTGGGGAACCTATAAAACTATTCCGTTTAGTAAATCTGCTATCTAATAACGCAACACATTTTCGTAAACGATTACGACAAATTTGTTTCATTTTGACAGTTCAACAACATTCATTGCGTTATTTACGTTGTTGAGCAGATTTTTTTTCGAACTTTTAAAGCAATGGATTAGCAATTTGGTTCAAAACAATTCAAATTCCGATTGATCGTGTATTACGTAATCAGATTTAATTTTCAGCTTAGCATGTTGTTAATTATTGTTAAAAGTTTCTACGAAGGCTACTTACCAAGGTTTCATCGTCTGGAACCCTCGATAATAAGTCTAGGACTTCATTATTAGGTATCGTGTGCGGCCGAAGAATCTTTCTAGTGAACTTATTTATACCTAGAACAAAAGAATTTGTTTAGAATATATAAAAAGAAAGAATAATATTTATTTAGACACAATACGTGAAACACATAATACCAAAATAAAAAGTGAAAATAACTATAAATCAATAATAGTTTTTTTTTTTTAATTCTTACGCAAACAGGCTCTTTTGCTAGCAAGCGTTCTATGAATTTTGCGCATAAATGCATTGATATAGGCAACGCTAGGGAACTCCCGTTATGTACAGTCAGCAATAAAAGTCGATTAATACTGTTATTTTTACATACTAAATTATCATCTAAAATGAATTATTCGATACATTGCTTTTCGGCATTTCATGTACAGACTTACCTAGTAAGAGTTTATACTCTTTAAAATTGTATACCTACGGACTTTACATTTTTATGAATATTTTTCTCAAAATTAAATTGTTGCTGACCGTACCTAGACCATGAGTGTAGATT
Source organism: Xanthia icteritia (assembly GCA_949128155.2). Classification (NCBI taxonomy): domain Eukaryota; kingdom Metazoa; phylum Arthropoda; class Insecta; order Lepidoptera; family Noctuidae; genus Xanthia; species Xanthia icteritia. The sequence goes on from OX421953.2 coordinate 5,636,508, forward strand.
CTTGTAGCTTCAAACCTAAACTGCGGAGTGTCCCATCTGTATTAATCTGTGACTCAGGGTCAAATTGAATAAACTAGCGAAACTCCAGAGACATGATGGATATCGATCGATATTTAAACTTTAAACATGATCAAACAAAAAAGAAAATGAAAACGAGTTTTTTTTTGGGGTCATGAACCGCAGGTAGTGTAGTCACTTGAAATATCAATTTCAAAAATCAGCTTTCTTTGTGTAATCTTCACAGACGTGCTGGGTAACGGTATCTAAACACGATAAACAAATAAACATATTTTCTCAACTCATACTTCAAGTAAAACATAGTAATATAATAAACATATAATATAGTACCTTAGCTAATTATTTTATATGGTAATCTGTGGATAACGTCGTGAGCAGTGTATTTGTTAACTCTATTAGTTTAGTACTCCAATCATGTGTAATATTTAATATACTGCTGTTTGTTGTCCCTAATAAATAAATAAATAAATAAATAAAACCACCAGCGGTCGTTGACTCCAAAAAATCATTTTTTTATTTCCTGTATTTAGATATCGATACCCATTACTTCTGCGGAGTTTCGCTAGCGAATTTATTATGAGCCTGTATAGGTACTATCGTCTACCAAAGTCAAAAGTTCTAGACTCTGCATTAAAGAAATTGTCGACGGTTAGCTAGGTAGGTTTTTTAACGAACCCACCGCGCTTTCTTGGGGCACTCCTACTGCATTCGTTTTAAAATTAGATTTATATTCTACTTTGTTTCCATCAATGACTTTTGATATTTGCACACATTGACGTCTATCACTTAAGTTAGATTTACGCCAGTCATTCGCTTTGCCCCTTATTCCATATTTATCCAATTTGCTTATGATCAACGAAGTCAAAGGCTTTACTCATATCTAGAAAAATAGCTACTACAGGCATGTTGTCATTCATTGCCTCAGTTATTATTTTTATTAAATTAAAACACGCTAAAGAGGTGGTGCTATTCGTCCTAAATCCAAATTGTTCCAACCATTAAGTAGGTAAGTAGTTCAAATTATATAGGTCAACTTACCCCACGCCATAAGCAGGTACCTCAAAGGTATGACGTATAACACCATCATGGCTCCAAATAACATCATAATAGCTAAATAACTTAGATATGGCACGGTGAAGTTCGTCAGGCTGAAAATAAACAAATAACTTATTAGTATAAAGGGACATCAGGACAGTCCACAATATCATCAGGAGCCATAGTCGATTTTACTAGGACGTGGGTGATCGGGCGAGGAGAATCAAACTATGTACTTCACACAAAATATAATCAGGATCTTATTACAAAATAATTGGCAACACTGAATCACTAGACACTTCACCAAAAACGTAGCGCGTGTTCGTGATGCGAACAGATTGCCTCCTCGATTCTAACGTCGTCTCGAATCGTCGCGCCGGTCCGTCGCCCCACACTACTAGCTCTTGGTGTTGCGTCAGAGTGAATGACAACCGATTTTCGATAGATGGCGTTTGGCATATCCGGTTGACATTCACTCTTAAATAATTTTCAAATAATCACATGCGCCGTCAAGTAAAATTGTTCAATAACACACATTGACTGCCTCGTTGGTCTAGTGGTCGCAAGCGCAACTGCTGAGCATGATGTCCTGGGTTCGATTCCCAGGTCGGGCAAAGTGTTATTGGGCTTTTCCATCTGGAATTTCTCAGTAACAGCCCGAAGTCTAGAATTTGCGTCCAATGATGGCAATAGGCTAGCCCCCTATTACATGGGACAAAAAATAATTGGCGAAATGTGGGTGTACTGTGGGTACACGTCTGCCTAACCCTTCGGGGAAACAAGGCGTGTTGTTATGTTATGTTAAATAACATATTTTTACTCAAGAAATGAATGCCTATATCGCTATTGGCGATCGATCTGCAAAATTCGTTCATAAGGTAAATTCACCACCGCAGGAGACGCCCTGGGCGTCGGGAATCGCAGGCCGATTCCCGGCCACCGTAGGCGCGGGCTTGCGGACGGTGAGCAATGGGTAGCTCGCCGTTCGATAAGGACCAGGCCCGGGTCGACGGCGCGTTGTGTTCCACGCGCGCCTCAAAGAGATGTCAGCAAGTGAAGGGGTCCGATAGGACCGATGCCTGCCGGGGTTGCGGGAAAGTCCGAAAGGGATACCGTGGCCCCTGGCAACGTACAGGCAACGGAAGGAACACGGGTGGGTTTTAGTCAGTAAGAGTCTGACACGCCCTCCCGCTCCACCCAGAGCGGGAGAAGTTATTTGATAATTTCCCACCCAAAAAAAAAAAAAAAGGTAAATTCACCACAACGAAGGATATAATAGGGAGGTACGCCCTACAGTCATAAAACGGATCGTATAACTTACCAATCGTAACTTTTGATGTGCCTTTTATTAGATTGAGGCAATTAGGTAGTGACCTTTATGTAGACCAGATAAAGCAAAATATTATCTACTACTAACTTCTGCCCAAGACTTCGCGTGAATTTTGTCTTTTTAACATAGAACATATCGCATGTCACTCAGGGAAAATGTAGCTTTTCATTAGTGAAAGAATTTTCTGAATCGGATCAGTAGTTCCAAAGTTTACACTCTACAGACAAACTCACAAAATTACCTCTTTAGAAAATATTATATTACTAGCTTCCGCCAGCGGTTTCGCCCGCGTATGTATGTATGTTACTCAGGTACAAGAACTACTACTACTGGTGCAAGAATTCCGCCGAAAGCCGTAGTTTTTGAGTTTATTAATTCGAACAAAAACACAAATCTTTTCTCTTTATAATATCAGCGTAGAAGAATTAGAAAACGGAGAAACGAAAGAAAACGAAAGACGAAGACGGCGACGTAGTAAAGAAAACTATTGGCGAAGATACGAGTATTATAGAAGCAGTACCTGAGCTACCGAGCTCTGCTCTGGTGAAAATAGATAATGCTCATTTAATAGTATAGGATAGTTCATACTAATTCCATGTAATAGTACATACTTATTCCATGCTGCCACGATAGTATGTACTTACTAATTCCATGCTGCCATGTCATTATTCTAAGGTAGCCATCTTGTTCTAAACGTTGGGTGAAAAATACGGAGAAAACGATTTTTCCCATATATGAGACCTAGCTCGATCAGTTTTTCGCCCCCGTAAATCCCTATATTGCAACTTTCATCGAAGTCGCCATTTTTCATACAAATATTGCTCATTTAATAGGATGGGATACCATAACAACGGTTGGTTACTGAGAAATTGCCCTGGGTATTTTGAATATTTTATGTTTATCCTTATGATAATAATTATGAATAACTTTACCCAAGGTTTAGCTTTCAGTGTCGATTTTCTGAAATTCAGCCAAAGACTGGTATTATGGTACTTACTTTTTAACCGACTCTCCTAAAGTGGCAACGTAACCGATCGCGTTCTGTACAGTTTGTGTAACTTCTTGTATCGCTTGCAACCTCTCCTTTAGAGATTTTTTCTCCTCCTGTAATAACGAAGATATTATCAGGAACAGTTCTAGATGTCACTATCAGCAAGCTTAACTACATTTGGTGCAGCTAAGCATCTGCCCGGTGGCTTTAATTGGACCTAACAAAATCACTATAAAAATTGACTATTGAAATGTAAGGTGCCAAACTTTCTGCCGGGGTTGCGGGAAAGTCCGAAAGGGATACCGTGGCCCCTGGTAACGTACAGACAACTGAAGGAACACGGGTGGGTTTTAGTCAGTAAGAGTCTGACACGCCCTCCGGAGAAGTTATTTGATAATTTCCCATACAAAACAAAAAAAAATAGGTGCCAAACATTCTTGATAAAAAAAAAGTTCCAAACTTTAAAAAAAACCGAACTTTTATAACATCAGTCATTTTCCGTCTGTCATAGCAGTTTTTTTCGAGATCTATGTAACGTGGGCACTTGAATTTTGGCATAATGTTTAGGTAGGTCAGGGTGTTATGATTAATGCAAGAGGTACAAGTGTCTACTAAAATAGAGCAGATGATCAATCAGGGTATGGATGCGTTTAAAAAAAAAACTTATCTATAAATTTCACATTGCCACAAAACTTAAACATTTCCTAGAACGTCATCTTTAATCGCCTCTTAATTTCTTTAGCAAGCAACTTTTAGTAGCTATTTAATTATGCTATTTAAAATGACATAATTACTAACATAATTATCTACCTTATCAGCTTCGTCTTCGTCATCTTCTTCAGCTAACAGATCTTCATCATCGACGGGTACTAATAGAGGATTTCCTCCTGTAATGAGAGTAATACCTTTTTTGTATTTTATGCCAGGGATGACCCTGGATTCTAGCTGTCTGTCTGATGACATATGAATGTCATCAGACAGACAGCTAGAAGCGACACATGGTTAGAATAAAAACGTTATTTGTGAGATACAAGCGGTAAGAAAGTCATGTGTGCAGGCAAACAGTCAGTCTCATCATTTGAATAGCCTTTGCCCAACTGTTTTGGGGTCTGTTTCCAGTTTAACCTGATGTAGCTGAATACCAGTATTTGACTTGGAGCGACTGCCTATCTGACCTCTACAACCCACTTACTGGGTAATACGATACCCCTTGGTAAGACTGGTTGTCAAACTTTTGGGTTTCTGACGACCCCGTACGACTGTCAAAGATCCAAGAATGACAGCCAGGACCAACGGCTTAACGTGCTTTTCGAGCCACGCAGGTCTCAGTATGTAAAGATGGCCACCTATCCACGGACCGACCGCGGCAAGCATAGCTTAACCTGATCGATCGACCCGCGAGCCTGTTATTACTTAGCCACGGGCCTCTCAGTAGCAGGTACCTATGCTTAATAAAGTTCTCTTCTTAGCTGTCTGCACGACGCACATGTACACTGTCTTGTCTGTTTTACTAACGCTAGACCAGCTCAAGATCAAAGTGTAGTAATACTTTGATCTTGAGCTGGTCTGGCGTAGTACGGAGTTTCTTTAGAATAAGAGGCCAGCTTATACTGGCTTTGTAACCCCTGACGTGTGGCCTACTGTACCTATTCGTGGTGCTACATTATTATGTTAGTATGTCAATGTTTGGTAATATAACTAAGGCTTACGATATTTCCGTATGGTATGATGTCATTTTAAAATCTACATTTATGGTCATACGACCATATTTAGAAATGAAATGAAATTTACAGCAGTATGAGTTTGTTAGTGTGCCTACTTCCCTACATGATGGTGTTGCCTATATTTAGGTAGCTATGCTATAATATATTAATTTTAATAACATGGTTAGTAACTGCGTGTTATTATATACAGTGGTTTACCACGTTTAATACATAAACACTAACACAGCTGAGGCCCTAGTGTGAGTTCCTTTTAACCATCTCGACTCTACGAATCGACCGCGTTCGGCGCTCCGATTGGCCCTTCACTGGTGAAGGCCGGCCGGCTGCCAATCGGAGCGCCGAACGCGGTCGATACGTAAAGTCGAGATGGTTAAAAGAAAGTTACACTAGGGCCTCTGAATTAACACTTTAACTTCTTACATAACTTCACATAAGACTTAACTTAACTCACATAGAATTTAACATAAGAATGTGAGGCATCTGAATGAACACTTTTACTTACATAACGTCTTTGATATGTATCTATTAACGTGGTTGAAGACATTTTAATGGTTAATGATGCGTCTAATGTCGAAGCCCCACATAAAATCACAACAAAAAATAAATACAACACTACTTTTAACGCATGCAATGACACAACATTCATAGACTTACTAAGAAATAAATATGAAAAATAAGCCTTCGGGTCGTTTCTGATAGATCTCACGAAAGTTTTGAACTTTACTAAAAATAAAATAAAAGAAAGGAAAAATGATAATAACTGAAAAACAATATTGAAGCAGAAAATCATTATAATAATATGACCTACGAAAATAACAGTCCAAGGAATCTGACAATGAGACACAGGCTTTGGGTCTAGAAGTGAATCTGAACCCAGCACTTGTTAACGACAACAGCTAACAAATGGCTGCTAGCCGTGGTGTTACTGTATATCATCATTATGCATTATCCTTCAACCATAGGGTAAAATGTGTGACAACGAATTCAAATAAAGGATGTGAACATACCCAAACCCAAAAACAATAAGTCACTTCGCAAAAATTTAATGAGGATGACTATTATAACTTCTAACGGTAACGATCAAAATGGTTTCAAGTTCGACATACCAGTAAGCCTATAAATAAGCCAGGCTCTACCGAAGAACATTAGAATAAGGAATGGCAGCATCCACATCTCGTAATAGTAGCAGAATGCGAGCCACACCAACAGGCCTAGGAATGAAAGTATCCTTGATTCCCATTCGAAACAGTCTCTGGAAAGAAAATTGTATGATGTTAAACAAAGATCATTGCTATAAGGTTACTAAGGATACAAGTAGTATTAATTGGTTAATATTATCACCTCTTTTTGTCGTGTGTTCCACACGAGTAGCAATTTTTATAAATTTTAATGTATTAGAAATATATTTCAATACTTTAGCTATAGTTTGACTGGGACCTCTGTTCCACACCAGGAATGCGCGATGAGGCGGGGGGGCAGCGTTGACGAATGAGCATTCTGCACTGCCCCCCGTCTCGCCGCGCACATACCTAAAGCGCGAAACAGCGGTCTCGGTCAAACTATAGCACTAGTGTAATGTAAGTATAATCAGATGCGACTTATTAAATCTTACAAAATATAGAATAGAGATGCCATGCTACGTGTGCTAGCAGATAAACTTACTGCAAAATCTTTCCTACTTCTATAAACCACATGATGATTGCCTTCAGCCTCATCACGTTTCGTATGAACAGCTGTCTCTTGAACTTGGCTTCTTGGTGCATGTACTTCGGTTCCCTCGGATTGACTGCTCTTATGGCTGCTTTTAGCTGTAAAAATATTCATTTATTAATTTTCAATACCTATGTAATAATTATTGTTTCTATTTTAGGGGGACTTAGCGAGCTTATGAGAAAAGTATGGGTATCGGACCATGAATGGGTAACCATATATTATCTCTTTGGTAATTAAGAAAGAAAAGAAATAAAGAAAGAAAAATATTTTATTTGGGACACGCACAGGAAATACAAAACAATAAAAAATCAAAAATAAAAAGGAGAATATAAAAAACTAATACTAATTACGGGATTAGATTCATATTCAGGTCCATTCCATCCATTTGTAACGTTTTTTTTTTTTTTTTTTTTTTTTTTTTTTTTTTTTTTTTTTTTTTTTTTGTATGATGGACCCAATAAGGTAACATCATAAATAACTACGATCTAGCTTGCTTACTAAAGCTAATGAGTAGTACAGTTCTAACTTAATTTACTAGGTAGAGTAAGCCTAAGAATGTGTCCATTAACACTTTTCTTATTGTCTCTATTAAGGGGAAGACACTTTGTTCTTGTGTTCTTTATGGGCAGCACTCACTTTACTACACTACACTGACACTTCACTAAATTAACTCAAAAGGTTTTGTCCTTTTTAGTCTTCTCACTATGTCCGTGTTGTCGAGGAGCTGGATAGCCTCGACGTTCACATGATGATGAAGCCTACGTTCGTGAGCTTCTGCATGTTTTTTAATAATGTTCATGACGAGGTCTACTTTCAGGTCCCGATGAAGGTCGTCATTTCGAATGTACCAGGGCGCATTGACGATTCCTCTGAGTACTTTGTTTTGAAAACGTTGTATGATTTTAATATTACTTTGTTTGGTACAGCCCCAAAGCTGGATACCATAAGTCCATACAGGCATGAGGACTTGTTTGTACAAAAGTATTTTGTTGTGTACTGACAGTGAAGAGTGTTTTCCTATTAGCCAGTACATCGTCTTGTAGCGAAGCTCTAGCTCGTCGCGTTTCTTTTTGACATGAGCTTTCCAGCGAAGCTTTGTGTCCAATGTCATGCCTAGGTATTTGGCTGTATTTTCGTACGGTATGACGTGGCCGTTTATGTGTACCGGATGATAATTTGGCTTTTTATTTGTGAAGTCTATGTGAACGGATTTCGTTTCATTGAGTTTCACACGCCATTTCTTTGTCCAGTCAAAGATGGTATTGACGGCTGTTTGAACTTTTTCCACTGCTTCTTCTTGAGTGACACCTGTGGCCATTATAGCTGTGTCATCCGCAAATGTCGCAATGGTGTTGTTTTCTAGCTCAGGAATATCGCAAGTGTACAATAAGTACAAAATGGGACCTAGGACACTTCCTTGCGGTACTCCAGCTTTTATCGGTTTGAGTTCTGAGTATGCATCATCTTGTCTTACTCTAAACATGCGCTGTGATAGGTAAGACTCTAAGATGTCAGCAAATTGTTTTGGGAGCATATTTCTCAGTTTGTTAATGAGCCCGTCATGCCACACCTTATCGAATGCTTGCGCTACGTCCAAGAAGATTGTTGTGCAAACTTTGTTTTCTTCTAATGCCTTTTCAATAACGTTGGTAATCCTGTGTACTTGGTCTATTGTCGAATGTTTTTCCCTAAATCCAAATTGGTAGTCAGGGATTAAATTTCTTTCTTCTATGATGGGTTTTAACCGTTTCAAGAGAAGCTTTTCAAATAATTTTGACATGATTGGCAGCAAAGAGATCGGCCTGTATGATGTTGTTTCGTGAGGTGGTTTACCAGGCTTTGGTATCATTATAACTTCGGCAATTTTCCACAGATCAGGTACATATGTAAGCCTAAACGTAGCATTGACCAGAGTGGTAAGTTTAACTATGGCTTTACGGGGGAGGTTTTTAAGAAGTTTTCCAGTAATGAGATCGTAGCCAGGTGATTTCTTTAGACTAAAACGCTTAATTTCGTTGAACACTTCTCTGGGTGTTACGAATTTTATTTTTAGTTCATCATTATTTGATGTTTCATCCGGCAAGGTACAGCCTTCATCATCTTCATTAGGCTTAAAAATTAGCTCCAGATGTTGTGCAAACCTAATAGCTTTTTGCTCGTTGCTTATTGCCCACCTCCCGTTTGTATCTTTGATAGGTGGGATATGCATAATAGGCTTTTTTAAATTTTTTGTCGATTTCCACAGGGAATAATCTGTCGTGCGGTCGCTAGTTAGTTGGCTTAGATAATTGTTCATTGCTTCGTCTTTGAACTTCTGAATTGCCCTTCTTAGTTGTTTTGTAAGGTTGTTCAGAATCCTTTTATCTTCTGGAAATCTTGTATGTTGCCATACTCGTCTCTTTTGCCTCTTTTCGGCTATGAGTTTTGTAATGTATGCTGGATAGTAGGTAACTCTGTTTTTTGTCTTGAATGTAGGCGTGTTTTTCCAAGCGCATTGTTGTATTTGTGTAATAAACTGACGAATATCCCGATCTAAGTCTTCCGGATTTTTTAGTGGGACTTTTAGGTCTATTACAGAGTCCAAGTCTAATTTAAAGCTCTCCCAATCAGTGTTCTTATTTACTAATGTGGGGTAGTTTTCTTTCGGTATTAAAGTTTCACTTAGAGTTAGTACTATAGGTGAGTGGTCTGAGCTCATATCATAACCTTCTTCAATGCGGAGAAGATTTGGTGATATATTTCTATATATAAAAAAGTCTATAAGATCTGGAATCTTGTTTTGATCAGTAGGCCAATAAGTGGGTTTACCTGTTGATAGAGTTTTGCACTGAGTTTCTCTAATTGCGCACAGTAGCTCTTTTCCTTTGGTTGTGGTCAGTCTGGATCCCCAATGCGTATTTTTTGCATTAAAATCGCCTCCCAGTATAAATCTATTTCCAAGACCTTTTAAAAAGGTCCTGTATTGATCTACTTTTAGCGAATACCTAGGTGGACAGTATATAGCTGATATGGTGACAGGACAATGTTTCGTTTTCACACAGACAGCTACTGCTTGTATTTCTTGTTCTTCAGATTTATGTTCTTCATAATGATAGATATTCTCCTTTATAATGACAGCACTACCACCTCTTGGTGTGTTGTCAGGATGCAATGCATGATATACTTTGTAACCGTTAATTTTTATGTGAGATTCTTTAGTGAAGTGTGACTCTGATATAAGACACACATCAATACTTTCCATGTTTAGAACTGCCGTAAGTTCATTCTGATGTTTCAGCAGTCCATTCGCATTCCATGCCATAATTTTTAATAAATTAGCCATTTAAATATTTTGTTTTAGTTTTGTAGCTGCTTTAGTGCTACTTTCAAGTTTTTTCAGCCTTTCGTCGAAAGTTGTTAAAAGATTAATAATTGTATTTATCTTTTCATCCATGTTAGGGCTCGTTGGTTTAACTTGTGACTGTGTCTGAGGTTGGGCTCCTTTTGTCATTTGTGCATAAGACACATTTTTACTAGCGTGTTTGTTGGCAATAGGTCTCTTTACTTTGTTTGCGCTTGGACCCTGAGAGTTTGGTACCGACACATTATTTCTGATGTTTTTGTCTTTAATATTCTGTAGCTCTTTAGCTACTATGCATCCTCTATAATTAGCCGGGTGGGGCTCACCACAGTGAACACATTTGGGCTTTGCTTCTGCTGGCTTATTGCAGTCTCTAGTTAGGTGCTTACCTGTACACTTCACACACCGGGGTTCTTTGGAACAGTATTTCTGTGTGTGGCCATATGCTTGACACCTTTTGCACTGAGGGATTAGTTTTGAAGTTCTTAGTGGTTGTATGTCTACTTTACAACCTAGTATGGATTTAATTCCGTATATCTTCTTAATGTCCTCATCTTTTTGGAATGACAGCATAAACATACTGAGAGGCTCTTTGCTCTTCCAGCTCAGTTTGTTAACCGCCTCCTCTATCTTATATCCTTTAGCAGTCAAGTCCTCAACTATTCTGTTTGGCAGGCAGGAAAAATGCAGGTTTTTTGCCATTACCCTGATTGGCCTGTCTTGTTTATTTTCATACGAGTACCAAAGGCAGTTATTTTGCAACAATAACTTGGTAATAGCTCTGTATGAATCATCGTTATAGGCGTTAATTTTTACTTTTTCTCCATTCATCATTTTCATTATAAACGTGTCTTTCGTGATATTAGTCGAAAGAAGATCGTAGAACTGTTGATAGTTCTTAATATTTTCCACTACTATAGGCGGCGGTGTAGGTTGTTTCTTAGGTTTTACATTCTGTTTAGGCCTTTCGCTGGATTCGGCTCCTTGTTGAGGTGGAGAGGACAGTGGTGATGAGTTCAATTTCCTTTTTTTTCTGCTTTTCTGTCGTACCCACTCCGTTTCCTTTGCTAGTTCCTCTTCGTCTGTCTCATACTCGATTGGCATTGGCTTCTCGGTAGTGACATTTTTATTTTCCAGATCAGCAGTTTTTTGCTCCTGGACTTTTTTCAGCTGGTGCTGAAGTTCTTCTAATTGACTTTTAAGGTCATTTACCAAACTTTGCAGTTTTTCTCTTTCTAATTTTTCTTCTGTATAATATTTATACAAAAGATGTTCCGATTCGGTTTTTATTTTGATTGACGATGAGCAAGCCATAATTATTATGAAAAAATTACAACTTCACCTTAACACTTTGTTTACACAAATAGTTGCGAAATACATTCGGTAACTGGGTCATCGCGGCGACCTCGCACGGCTAGAGGTAACGACCGGTATGCTGCTGCGTCAGCGCTATATTTGTAACGTGATGATATTTATCGTGGACGTCCACGGCCACATCCATACAATATATGGAAATACGTGCACGTTGTAACTTTATCGTGTACAGAAATTTAAAAGCCTCTTCATATGTTTCCATACATTTTACTTCCTGTGGTATCGTGGATAATGTATATCCACGACGATAATATCGTCACGTTAGCAATTATAAAAGCGCATATTAGTCATTTCAGGTTTGATTATTTCTAGCAGCTATTTAGTACCACTGAAATTTTTTTAGACAAACGTGACTTACCGGGTTCCATATGACCAGTATCTCCAAAAGTATTTGTGGGTAGTTTCCTTTTGCTCGTGCCCTCATCTTTTTGTCCTTGAGAGCGTACCATCGTTTCTCACTATTTCTAACACTTAACAGTGGTATAGCCAGTTTACCCAGGAACTCCACTTTATGGTCGTGATCTTCATCGTATACAGTTAGCTCTAGTATTGATGTGATATCCTTTACTGTGCTGAAAGATAAAAATATAAAGTAATTTAGAAATAGAGAATTATATTGTTCCTTATCGACTCTTCTTATTTTGAAATGCGTACATTCAAAGTCGTCTCAAACCTATAATACCATACAATAGAGGAATTTATCTTCGTATCTGTAGACCAGCGTCTCTAAATACATGAAGCTTAATTCCTCTACAAAACTTTATTAAGTTTTGTAGAGGAATTAAGCTTCATGTTCCATTGAAATGCACAACCCTCGCAATTTATCATTCAACAGAAGCTACAACCTCTAATGTAATCTGACTACAATACACTATGCAGTGCATTTCTCAAGCTCACAGTAACTTCTACAGAACTGTCTCAAGCATTAGTTGATAAACTTTCCACTGAAACACATTTAACCTCATTTGAAGCTTTACTTACAAAGTGAATATCTTCATCCAGTTCGGTGTTAACGTTTTGTATTCCGTATGTGTTTGAAGTCTTGCGTTTCCGAGTTCTAGGACGCAGAATGGGTCAGATTTGCCTCCCAAATCGGCTGCTGCGAGACCTTTAGCACCGTATACTTTGACACACACCCATCCGACTCCACTCGACTGTTCGTTCATGTTATACCAATTCTAAAAGAAAATATTATTATAATCTCTTTTATTATCATATACTGATGTATTGTCTTATCACATTCATTTATTATTTAATTTTAAACGCATGTTTGGTGAAAGTTGGTCATTAGAATTTTCAACTCATTTATTTCCTTCTCATTCTCTGCATTCACTACGTATTTTCAGTAGTTTCATTTCTTTTTAAACTATCTTAAGGTTCTATTTCGTCTAGAATTCAATTGAAAATCATAATACTTACATAACGCCTTTCAATAATCTCGCGGTCTCTAGGATTCTCCTTATAACTGCTGAGGTCCGTAATGGTTTCCGACTGAGTCGTCCCACTGATGGTTAGTAATAAAAATATCTGACCATTCCCATCTTCTAGATCCTTCCAAATATTATGTGTTTTTTCTCTTTCTAATCTTGATAAATCTATTGAACACCTGTAAAGTTGTATCGGTATCATCGTGGCGAAAATTACCATTACCGTTGTCATAAACGATAAAATGGCCATTGTCTATTATCAATACCCTAATTAGGACGAGACCCAAAGGACATTGACATATCCTATGAAAATTTGACCAATGTAAATAATTTGGTCGTAGAATAAATTAGTTGATGACAAAATACTATTTTCAACGTTTATTACTCTTCCCTCATTATCCTCATATGCATATTGTGGCTATTATTATCGTGGTGCTTGCAAAATAATAATAATAATACAGCATAATCAGCATATAATGTTCCCATTGCCGGGACACAGACCTCTTCACTTCGAGAGGGAGTGGGCTGTAATCTACCACGCGGGACCAGTGCGGGTTGGTAGATGTAAGATGTTTTCGAATTTTTGGTTGTAGGACATGCCAGTTTCCTCACGATGTTTTACTTCACCGTTTGGAGAGCAGTGGTGATGAAGTTATTTACACTAAGTAAAGCATCTGCCTGTGTTCGGACCCACGACCACCACTGGGCCACCACTGATCCTTTTTCACTATGTTTACCTATAACATGTTGGCTATTTCGAATAGTTCAGTCTAGATTTTCTCACGATGTTTTCCGTCACAAAAAGAACAATTAATACACAATTTATTTACATATTTCTTATTAATGTACACCCTAGAAGTATGTTGTTTCCTTCATAATACAGTATGCGGTTGTTATTATGGCCAAGGAGTTTAAGAAAACATTTGGATTTGCATGGTACCGTATCTGTCGCCCATATCTGTATGACAGTCTCCATTCAAATCTCGATGTGAAATTTAACACCCGACTATTGTTCTTGTTTAGTTTCTAATCGTCTACCAACATATTTAATACAGCCATGACATGCATATGCATAGCAGTGGTGGCCCAGTGGTAACGGCTGCGACATACGAGCTTGTAGGTCGTGGATTAGAACCTAAGCAGGCAATTTACTTTGTGTAAAATTATTCCATCGCTACTGCTCTCAAAACGGTGAAGGAAAACATTGTGAGGAAACTGGCATGTTCTAGAACCAAAAATTCAAGACATGGGACATCCACTAACCCGCACTGGGCCCGCGTGATGAATTACGGCCCACTTCCTCTCATAGATAGGAGGCGTGTGGCCAGCAATGGGAACATTAAAGGCTGATTATGCATGGAGTCATGTATAAGTCTTATATATTGTTTCACAAGACTGTCCTACTATTTTAGCACTATAAACATTTTACTGAATAGGGCGTTGCGCTTATCATGTTACGCCCATTAAGTTCCCTCCAGAGTGCCATAATGGTTATAGCCCTAATTACCAACCGTGATAAAATATTAAGTACCCCAATTTAGGTTACTGCTTTAGATACAGGTGGTGGAGGCTTGGTTGTTACACATACAGATTGAGGCCCTTCTGTGACCCAGAAAACTTGTCTAGGTCTGCGTTCCGGTTTTCAAGCAGAGTTTTTGAAGTATAACGGCAGTCGGTCATAAGCTAAAGTCTATCAATCAGTGGTATCACATCCTCTAAAGTCCCAGTCACGAGAAGGTATACATTTTGTAAACAAAGAACTTCTACTAAGTTACGTAGCTAAACAAATAATCCCAAATTCAATCACCTCAAAGTAAATGTATTTTTGTTGTACTGGAACTCAGACGCGTTCAGTACCATAAAACATTAGACGACAGCGCTTTCTATCGCTAAAATATAACCCAACCAAGTGAAATTGCTCGTTAGTTTCGTATTACACGTATGTTACTTTGAGTTGATTGAATTTGGGATTATTTGTTGTTGATTGAATTGTCGCTACGTAACTTAGTAGAAGTTCTTTATTTCAAAAATGTATAGCTTCTCATGACGGGGACTTTAGTATCTAGTATAGCTTGTCCCCTCTGATATGACGCGCCCCACTGTCGCAAATGTGGTAGTGGGGCGCATGATTTAGAGTGAAAAAGCTATAGTATCAAAGGAGAATGTTCAAAAATTATGTTTATATTGCACGATCTCTTTTCAAATTAAGCCACGTCTGGTTAGACTAAAGAAACAACACCCTTCTTCACCCACACGATTGACGTTAAATCGTTGATCATCCTGCGCTATTGGGACTGGGCTGGACTGGAACTGGGCGCAATCGAAGTTAATCATAGCAATATTGGACAGTATCAGTGTCAATATTACCCTAAAAACTTACCTAGATATTTTTGGCTAGGCTTTTATTTAGATATTTTTTACGATTAGTCTTTATTTTTTATTTTTGCCTCGATGTTTTTGGTTGGTATATTTGTGTAACATGCTAGCTGTCATATGGCTATTAATTTATAATTTAAATTATGTTTTGTGTTGCATAATGTAAATTATTTTGCATACTATTATATAGATTCCATTTTTTTACCGAACTGACAGCTGTGCTGCTGGGGAGTTTGTTGCGGCACTTCTTCTTCCCAGCTAAAGCACTAGGAAGTGGTGAAGGGTGGGCGTTTTGTCGGGGACTGTCTTATGTAATTTTGACGTTCGAAAAGTGCTGATTCTCAGCCTAGTTTGAATAAATGATTTTTTTAATTTTGGATAAAGCTTAGTGTTTATCTACAGTCTACACTATAATATTATAAAGAGAAAATATTTGGATTTTTGTTTGTAATGAATAAACTCAAAAACGACTACTGACTTAAAAAACAGGCACCATTTTAACGGTGCATCCACACAGCGGGGTGCACCGGCGGCCATTTTGCCGGCGAGGGAACAGTTATCGTCCATTTTTGTCTCTTATTAGGAAGTATTAATGCCATCATTATTCCACTGCGAAAAAAGGATGGTGCTAGCGGCCTTGTATAGCTCCGTCTCTCACTCACACTGGAATAATGGTGGCATTATATGTCATAATACGGCCCCAGTATCTGCGTACAACTCACTTCACCGAAAGTCATAAGAGAACTGAGAATATCGATTCACAGCCGCTCTTGTCTGCCGGCGGCTTTTTTGGCAGTTTTGCTTGTTTTCAAGCCACCGCGCCACCGGCAATGCCGCCGGGCTGTGTGGATCTACCATAAAGATACCACAGGGCGAAGCCGCTTGCGGAAGCTAATGAGGGATATTCACGTCATGTAACTCACCTTCCTATAAAGTCATCCTTGCTTTGTTTATCCTTGTCCCACACGGTGACTTCTAGTATTTGTTCCTGGTCGTCGTAGAGGTGCAAGTCAAACTGCTCCAGCCACGACGGATGTAAAGACTTCCATACTACCTTACTCTTAAATTTTTCGTTACCTAACCTGTAGTATAAAAATCACAAATTAATTTAGGTGAAAGACAGACTTTTTAACGCACGTGGGGCAAAAGTAATTTGGCTCCAATTTAGTGATTTCTTGTTCAATGTTAGCTTTCAAGACTTGCAAGGTTTGTGATTTGTGTTGGTAAACGTGAGATTTCGAAAAGCCTCAATGGAAGCAGTCTGGCGCCGTCTGATCTGGGGATCTGGTGTTTCAAAACCTACGTCATTTCCTGATCTGTGTGTATCGCTCCATTACATTGTCAACTAATTCTATATCTGTCTACAACATAAGTATCAAATCACAAAGATGATGAAGATCATGACGCCATTTGCAAAAATTATAGCATAATCACACTATGACATTACACTTATGTCCCCACTTTGTAAAACAATTAAACAAACGTGAATGTTTAAACGAACCTCTTGTATGTAGGTACAGTTATTAATAAACTTAGAAGGCGTAAGGATCTAGCTTGTTCATATGGATTAATGCCATAATCTTATTCACCACACTTGGGAAATGGGTTGTTAATCAGTGCTTTGATTAGCAGATATGAAGATGCTGCAGTCCAATCTCTTAACTTCCAATCCAAATGGAGATGAATAGATACGATATACTGGGTGACTTTGAAAACAATCGACAAAATTTAAGAGGGTGTTCTACCCATCAAATGTTAATAATTCTTATTATGAGACAAAAAAAAATCGCAAAAAAAAAACGATCTTCCCATAAAAAGGAACGGGTATGTAAAAAGGAACATACCCGATTGGACCGTTTTGTACAAGAAGGTCCCACAAAAAATGTCGTCAAATTAATTTATTTTTTGTTTTATCACGTTTAGATATCGATACCCATCACTAGTTGCCGAGAGTTTCGCTGACTAATTTTACTTGACCCTGTATTGCCGAGAGCTACACGATAAGTATTTGACACCATCTAATTTCGATCAAGATTAACAACAAAATTATAACGGCATAAAATACGAAACTAAGAATAAAATAATATTGCCGGCATAATTAAGGCACAATTCTGTAGACGACCACAGGCGGCAAATGCAGGCGACAAAGTGTCGCCGTGACAGTACTGGTTTCTTAGTGTTCTTATGTATTTCTATGAAGGCAACACGTGTCACTAGCTACGGAAGGTATTTCATAGAAATTCATAGAAACCAGTCGTGTCGCGGTCACACGTCGCCTGCAGTTGCTGCCTGCGGTCGGCTACGGAATTGTACCTTAAGCCGGTAATATTATTTGTTCTTAGTGCGGATTTCACCAATGAAATTAAACGCGTTCAGCACATCTAATCTAAACGCGTTCAAGAGCTGTCAGTGAACAATATTCCATAACAATTTTGACACTGACAGCTCTTGAACGCGTTTTAGAAAGGCTGATCGCGTTCAGTTTCATTGGTGAAATCAGCCCTTAGTGTCATATCTTATGTCGTTATATTTGTTGTTGGCTACGGAATGGTACCTTTAAAATAATATAGTAATACATGGTATATTATAATGCCTCAAAGTAATTTGGTAACATTAATTACCGCGAGAGTGAAATTTCAAATTCATGCTTACTGGAAATCAGTTCGGTGTCTGCGAAATTTCCAATTTGAACTCGCTACGAAAATAAACAGTGTGTATCCAATCCAAAGTTTCTTAGTAATAATTTTGTTACATTGAAATGAAGTACTTAGTTACTACGAATTAATTTCAGAAATAGCTGTTTTGTTAGAAATAATATTCTGCCTTACATCTGGAGGGGCACAAAAAAGAAAAGAAAACTAAAATATCCACTTTCCAGAAGGACCACGTCTTTAATTAACTATTTTTAAAAGGACCACTTTTTAACATTGGCAATGGAAGAGAAGTAGGACGAACTAAATATTTAATAAGAAATATATATCTGAAGTCTGATGCTGTCACAATCCCTGCTCAAAATAGATAAGAGTACAGACATATAATACATATTCAGAATAATTATAGATGCATTACTTTTCAGGGAGGAGAACTAAAAAATACATAGGTGCATAATAGCGATGTGTTTACATAAAGATGTAGAAGCCAACGACCCACAAAAATGAAGCAAAATTTATTCCTATTCAGGAGTAAAGATGTTGTCGTAGTCAAATTTAGTGCCTGGCAGCTCTCTCCTAAAAGGATTATAATTCAATCTGCGGTGCATCCTACAAACAAGCAGTCTCAACAAGGTGCCCTGCATGAACCTATATTTAATTCTACATCTAGGTATCATCAGGACAAAGACATAATTTTGAACCTGACTGCACCACAGCCACACAATTCTGTTTTCATCTTTAGTACTCACCTAAACTTACAATAAGGATCACTGGACCTGGTATCCAGGTCCATCGCAGGAAGATTCTTAGCCTCCACCAACACGATGGTGACGACTGAACTCCATATCTGTGCTTTCAAGCGTTTGTTGACGTCACTCAGCCTTGTGTTCTTCAGTAAATACTGTAAATAAAATGGGAATGTTAATAACTTTCTAAATGCTGTTGCTTTTTGCCTTAGAAGCTGAAGATAGACAACCGTTGACTTTTGCCACAGTTAAGAATTTTGGGAGGCTGATTTATTCAACCGTTATATAAGCCATAAGATAGTAAGACGCTGGTTCAAGCTGTAAGAAGACACGAACCTCTTCAGGAATTCTGTAGGTTTCTGACTTTAAGATGTAGAACTGTATCTGAACCAGTCTTTGTATTTTCCTAGTTTGGGGGGGGGGTCTTGGATCTAGATTTTTCAAAGTTCGATAGCGATTTATTTTCAGGTGCTATCGTAGTGAAACACTGCTAATTAATAAGTATTTTATTTAGTAGTTGCTGCATTGTAGCCTCTCCTACTTCCTTCTGCCTACCTCCTTTTAATTTCTTTTCAACACCTTGAATCATTGAACAAAGTACTAGAATAAGAGTAAGACAAAACACCCAAATTGCTTTTAGTAAACCACTTAACATTGTGTACTAATGTTTTGACTGAAAGACATGCTTACATCTCAGTTAGTGAAACATTTAGATTTAGACAAAATAGCAACATAAATACCATACACATTTATATCAATCAATGGTATTTACATTGGCACACATGAACTCAAACAACTCTTATATATGTTAGTATACACACATAGTATTTTAGGTACGAGGTTCTTTAACGCGACTTGCTTTAGGAGTGAACTGGCAGAATCGTCACGTTACGAAAAAGCGTTATGCCCTGATGATCCCTATTTGAAACTTGAGACCTTACTTAGATGGCTCTGTGTTTACGTAACATACAGCTAAAGGAACTTCATTCCAGTCGTGTGTTCCACGACACCTCCCGTTTGTATTTCTGAGCCAAGCCAAGCCCGTTGGGGGGCGAAAAGCCGAATGTGGCATATTCTTGCAGAAAAAACGCGTGTCTTTTGCCACGATCAGAGTTTCGTGCGCTAGTTCTCGCTCATAGGCCTTAGCTTTAGCCAGACCCAAATAAGTCGTATTAAGTGAAACTGGAGAAAAAAATGTTAGCAGTTTCCGTAATTTAGTTCGGGAGTCCTAAATTGCGTTCATTATTCTTATTAAGCTTCAGCAGAGAAGAATTAGGACACAAACGCAAATGGAATACAAATTGATATACCTACAATACAAAACAATGCAATCTGTTAGTTGAGTCGCTCAACTTTCTGCCACCGCACAAAGTTGTGAGACTAACCCACGGTTTCTGAACGCTGAAAGTGTAGGTACCTAAGTTGCATAGTTATACAGAATTGGACTGAGCGTTATCCTCAAAAAAGGGACCACTCTCTAGAAAGAGACAAAGCGACTGTGTGGTCAATGCCTATAGTACTACTAAAGAGACAACTACTGGCCGTGAATTCGCTTTGTCTCTCTCGTACTTTTAGGTCTGTATTCACTACACAACTGAATACGGAACGCTTAATCCATTCTAGTCTATGGTAAGTTGCCACAACTCGACTTGTCAAGTGATTGAATCAGCTGTTATTTTGTCGACGAATCATAATCACAAACGTAGGCAATGAAAAAAGATTAACGGTACTAATGAGCGATCCTAGCACGAACGTAACGTAAATTCTAACGATTTTTTTATCATCACCCATAGATATGAATAAAGTCTTAAAACTAAGTACCTAAGGCCCGGACTCCACCAAAGTGGAGATGTGCGGAGATGCGTACTGGCTTGACTGGAGCGGAGATGTTTGCTGGTTAGAGCGGAACTGAGCTGCGTGCGGCGAGCGTTGTTTGTTGAGATGAACGCACATAATTATCTTCTCGTCTCCGCTGCCCGCCGTCGTCGCCAGCTTGGTGAGGCACAGCTCACATCTCCGCTTCGATCGCGCCATACAAATATGATACAAATCCACTCAGTGGTATCCACTGAAGTTGAGTGGAGACGAGATGTGTGAATAACGAAATTCTAATTCTATTGGTTGTTCACGTTGAGCGCCAAGTCCAAAAACCGACTGCCGGGGTTGCGGGAAAGTCCGAAAGGGATACCGTGGCCCCTGGCAACGTACAGGCAACTGAAGGAACACGGGTGGGTTTTAGTCAATAAGAGTCTGACACGCCTTCGAGGCGAGAAGTTATTTGGTAATTTCCCACCGAAAAAAAAGGCCAAATACCGTGTTTTTAAATTTTGTACTTTGGATTTTCCGATTTTCCGACAGACTCACATTTACATAACTTTTGATTAAAAAAGTCGTAACAAAAAATCTTCACGACCGTGGAGGCCAGATGTATTCGAATTCATAGTAAAATGTGTTTCCTGGCGTACACACTGTTCTCCGAATAAAGAGCCGCGTGTTTACCAAAAGAAACACGCGGCCTCTGAAGGTGGTACTTTGCGATTCCGGAAAGATGCACATGGCGCTCAACGCATCACGCATCATGTAAAACACATCTCCTCTCCTCTCGTCTCGTCACCGCTTTAGTGGAGTCCGGGCCTAAATATTATGAGTAAAACGAGTATTTTCAATTTTAATATCATTCGAATTTACATAACGTTTACTCCGCTTGTTTGCGCTAGGTCCACAGAACACGAGTATTACAGCCTTCCAATTTTATAACAACAAACGCTCTTGTGTAATAATTAAATCCAAGTGAGTCAGTAACTACTACATTACTAACTATTGTTAAGATACGATCTTTTACAATACACAATATACCACAGTGGACATTATTGTCAACGGATGGCAGGGTGATTGATGAATGCAGTTGTGTTGATGCAGTTGGACTAAATTGTTCCGTGTATTGCTGGCATAGAATATACCACGCCCACGTATTCCATAGAATTGACATCAATGATCTTGGCTCTGCATCATATGCATCAATGATCGGATCGTCCGAAGTAACAGCATTTCGATGAGCAATGACCTGTTCTTCCACAGATGCGACGCACAGCTTAATTTTTCTTATTATTTGTTACAAAAGTAGTTAAATCTGCAATCGGCATTTTGTTTATGTTATGTTTTTGTTGTCATTTGCCAATGTCGCAACCACAGGAATAATTGTAATTTGGAATTAAAATTTTTAATGACAGTAATTCATATTTTTACTGACCAATTTAATAGGTACCTTTACCTATGAAATTGCCGTTTTGTATGAAAAAATTTAAACGAATTTTTTTTCATGTATTTTTTATTTGTATTAATCGAAGTAATCACCCATGCAATCAATGCATCTTTGCCAACGCAGTGGCAGTTTATTGATGCCCTTCTTAAAGAAATCAGCTGGACGGGAGGCAACAAATTCTTCAAAGGCATTTTGTACTGCCTCTCGGGTATTGAATTTTTTTTCCGCCAAGAAGTTATCCAAATTCTGGAAAAAGTAGTAGTCTGTAGGCGCAAGGTCTAGTAAGTAGGGTGGATGACGGAGAGCTTCCAACCCCAGTTCTTGCAACTTGGAGACCGTCTGCTGTGCAGTATGAGGTCGCGCGTTGTCGTGCAGGAGCAGCGGAGACGAGCGATTGACCAATGCTGGTTGGAGATGTGCCTGCTTCTCCATCATTGTGTTCAGTTCTTCACAGTACACATCTGCAGTAATGCTCACCCCGTTTGGTAAGAAGCTGTGATGAATCACACCGGCGCTAGACCACCAAACAGTGACCATCACTTTCCTAGGGGTAAGTTTTCGTTTAATGCATTGTTTAGGTGCTGAACCAGGATCCAACCAACTTGCTGAGCGCTTGCGGTTATCAAACAGAATCCATTTTTCATCGCAGGTAACAATGCGGTTCAAAATTCCTTCATTTGTGTGTCTGTTGAGCAGTGCAAGGCACGTCTCGACGCGTACTTCTCGCTGGCGATCATTGAGTTCGTGGGGCACCCATTTGTCAAGCTTTTTTACCTTGCCAATTTGACGCAAATGGACCAATATTGTTTTGACGCTATCGTCGAAAGCTGCTGCTAATTCAGTCGTAGATTGTGTATCATCAGCTTCCACAATCGCCTTTAAATCGTCATTGTCGACCAAAGTCTTCGGACGACCGCGAGGTTCATTTTTCAGGTCGAAGTTTCCAGAACGGAAGCGAGCAAACCAATAACAGGTGGTGCGTTGGTTTGTAGTGTTAGCTCCGTAAACGTCGTTGATGTTGCGTGCCGCTTGTGCCGCATTGCTGCCACGACGGTACTCATATTCCATAATTATTCGAATTTTTAACGTATCCATGATGACGAAAAACATTGAAATGCGATGAAAATGTAACACTAATCAATAAACAAATGACTACTTTTGGATAAAAAATTCCATGTTTTTAAAATAAAATTAATTTGAAATTAGAATTCTTAGCCAAACAAAAATTATTTTGATTTGAAATGGCCTGTACTACAGAACGGCAATTTCATAGGTAAAGACCTAATATTTAATGACTACTTTGACATTGAATTGTATCTAAAAAATATGCTTATTGAATAGTAATTATACCTAATCTTTAATGAATAATGAAGAAATGTAATTTTGATGAATATTATCACGGTTTATGCACCATCTCTTCCTACCAATTTGTACGCCACGATATGCGGCTGAACATGTTACAACTTTTCTGTTTCCCATTAATATCCTTCAAGCAACGTATCATGTACACCATGTTTAAACAAATAAAATTTACTTATTTACAGAGTACCTAATGTCGCAATATTGTCTTTGGTCCGGGGCTTCGACATCAACCAATGAACAACATTTTCAAACTTTTCTTTGTTGGTTGAATACGAGGCTTTTGGCTACTTTTGTATTTGTGTATTTTATGTGTTTTTTATTTTCTGTAAATGTGCGTTTTGTTTGTGCAGAATAAACAATTTTTCATTTCTTTCTTTCAAGGCTGTTTGATAAACATATTGGCAAAGTAACGAGCAAGGTCACAATTGAAAAATATTTAGCCCATAAGATTATAGATGAGCACCGTTGAAAAGGGCTGAAAATCCTGGAGATTTTGAACCGATTTCAAATTGATTTCACGACTTCAGAGTATTTTACCGTCGAACTTTAGTTAATGAAAAATACCTAGTTTATTTCTATACTATTACATAAAGCATTGAAATCTTTTCTGCATTATTTCCATAATCCAATTCTATACTTTGACACAATAACATCATTGCATCTTAACTTTAAAGCAATTGGACGTAAAACTTAAACGTAACTCATTTGGGTAAAAAAAAAACCTAATTGGTCTTTGACTGGTCAGGTCCACTCAAATCTGCGTGGTTCTTTCCTCAAAAGACCATAAATCAGATCCTAGTCTACTACATGGTCCTCAATCTAACAAAGTATATCTTTGAACTTTAAAATTGACTGTGATTTCTGAGTTTATTTCGGTGTTTCTGCTAGTCGGATAGAAAACTCCGACCGCATCTAGTTTCTAAAATATGATTGACAGTAAAAGAGTTTGTACCTACTGACGCTAGCACATCAACCTACTACAATCTGTCAAATTTGTGTAATAGATTTTCAACTTTATCACTAAAACTTAAGGTTCAAAGTTGATTGGGACAATTTGACAGTTTCGGGTAGGTTGACCTGCTGGAGTCTGCACAAGCCAACTTAAAGAAATAAAATTATTAATTATTTATAGTAACCCAATCGTTACATACTTATAACAAGCATCAATTACTTATAACTCTGAGAAATGAAATTACACTTAAACATCTTGTTTTCCTGCTTTGTAGGTAAATAAAAAACCAAAACCTACGGAAAACAAAATTAAATTCGTAATGATATTTTAAAATATCAAAAATATAATAATATAATATTTTAATATTTTCTGCCTGACCATACAAATCACCGTAATCAGGAGTGAAATATCTGGTAAGTATTATTATTCGGGTTGAGTTGACTCAGGCCGAGCTATCACTGACCCTCGGTTTCGTCTACTACAATTGACATTTATAAGATACGCATTTAAGTCCTTCGAAGTCAATACAAACACCCTAGTTTTTCCCAAATAGATCCATAATAACAAATTACTGCCCATCACCTAGGTCATCAATGTATTATCTATGCGGTTATTTATTGCCATCATAAATAGAATTATGGGCCATATTTTTGGTGACGTTATTACAAATCGATATGGCTAATGTCTGGCGAAGAAGAGTCATCAATTAAGCGTTGTGAAAGCTGTTAATGATTTTGAAAATAAAGCTATATTGATTATGTTAATTACTTTGTCAATATCCAAGCTAGCTATGTTCATTTTGATTGTGTATGAGCGTGCATTCTGAAAGTGGGCAACGTCGCAAATAGATGTCAAATATTTCGCTGTTTTGATTAATTTGGCAATATTACTGTATGGAAATATGAAATATGGCTAACTAGTGAACTAAATGATTGATTATGAAATGCAATAATTAATACGATACACCGAATATTTAGTTTTATATGTAAAAAAAGTATTTGTAAACTATCGATTGCTTTTTTACACCTAAAATGGTTACAACATCAAATACAGTGTTATAAATGCATTATTAATATTTTAGTTCACTAGTTAGCGATATTTCATATTTCTGTACAGTAATATTGCCACAAGACACAGCTCAATTATAGAAGAGTTCAATAAACTTTATTTGTAATTGATTCCCATACTTCAACATACTTCAACTGAATGAGACGAAATTCAAATCTTGTATAAAACGCACACTATGTAGGCAGGCATATTATAAGTTGGGGGATTACATAATTGATAAAAATGCTTGGCTCATTGCTGGTCCTGCTCCACAAGCATAAACTAATTAATTAGCATTTGAAAATACCGTTGGAGCTGCTGAAGATTTTAAAAACTCTTTGCATTGTATAAATTCAATGTCTTAGCATTGTATAATTGCATAGCACATGTGTGAGTACTATGTACTGACTATAAAGCTACCATTTAGGTACTGGGTATGTCTTTCATTGACTTGAATGTGCCCTGGCGGCTGAGATTATGTCATGCTCACTCTAATGTTTCGCTGGCGGTGGCGCGTGTGTTGGATCATTTAGCTCCCTTCAAAATGGTTGAGCTGAATGGTGCTAATCCATGCGTCATGTTCGTGAACGGGCGCCGTCAGTAGAGACTGGTCATCTCTTAGCTGCCATGGCTTATTTTAATATTTTAATTTTTGAATTGTTCTTTGTTTTTATATTTTTATTACGGATGCTTTTAACGTGCACGTCTTTCTACATTGTCCTCACATGTATAATTTCAACATTAATGATGTAACCAATATTTTGTAACAATTTTTTTATTTAAAAGAGTGTCCGTGGAGTTTCTTGCCCGTTCTTCTCCATAGGTACCTACTACGCTTTGGAATGGGCAACTAGCTTCATATTTCTGACTGACCGACTTCTTGACAATTCAAAAGTGCCTGTAAATGGTTTAATTGAAATAAATGCTTTGAGTTTGAGTTTGAGTTTGATTCATGCAGTGGTTTTTTCATGTTTTCATTTTCCAAAGGATATTTCGTAAATTTTTACGCGCTCGTTTTATTAAAATAGTTCGGAACGGTGTTTGTGTGCGAGCGAACTAGACTAGCATCTTACTGCACATCACTGATACTATCTCTGTCGGACATGATGCCAAGTAACACCGTGTGCTTTTTAGCTACGCCCACCAGTGAGTTCGCGATTAGTTCAATCTCAACTGAAGATGGCACTTGGACTAAATCAGTAGTTCCCAAACTACGGGTCGCGACCCACTAGCACGCGCGCATTAGCGAGCGAATGGCCGGGCCTTGAAAAAATGATTTTCAGCTATGATTATATTAAAACTAAATACCGAAATAAATTGGACGTATCAAACATGGCGATTAAAAGTAACTAAAATTGAAGTTGATGCTAAAGCTATTATGATAAAAAATAGGAACAAATACATCCTTCTTATTGAAATAGCACTCCTTGTATTTAATTATATGTAGGTAATAAAATTTTCGATTGTAACTGAATGTTTTTTTCTTATTTGAACAGTCCTTCATTCATATAGTTATGCCTCTTTTTTTCTCCATGACATCCAAGAGGTGAGTCCCGAATTTGGAAGTTTTTTAGGTGGGTCGTGGTCTAGTCAACTTTGGGAACCACTGGGCTAAATCGCAAAGTAAGTAGGTACCTACTACAGGTTACTGAAGATAGTATTAAAACGCGAGAGAAACCGTAGCTTCAAACTATGTAAGGACTTAAGAAGTTCCGGAAGATTAATTACAGTATTAGGCCGTACAACGCGTGTTTAAACTCGCTGCGACAAACAATGTTAGTAAAAGTTCTTGCTGTTGTTATTTTACTTTATTTATTTATAAAGGTTTACCAACAGCTTCTGTATACAATATATTCAAAGTATAGGTAACAATTAGCCTCAGACTTATACAGTAGTCAATTACAGGTTAACCAGCATTCTCAAACATAGTGTTAAGACGCAGATATATGTCAGTGACCTTGAGTGGTTAGCTTGCGTGTTCTGTACTGAGCTCACGCAACGCGTCGTACGTCCAGCCAGTAATAGGACTCGTCTACCAAGGAGAGCTGTCCCAATTAGGCGCATTATTAATTTATTTTTTCATAAAATAAAACGTATTTTAATAAAATACGTAGGTACACTAAAAGATCAATAATTAAATTATCTTTAAAATGGTGAAGGTTTCAGAAAAATACGCTTGATAGATTTTGCGTGATTCTCAGTTTTTTATCCGCATTCGACATAACTTTACAAATTAATTTCACTATAAACATAATCTAAAATATTCCTATATAAAATGATTACCAAAATGCTCTAATTTAACATGTGTTTTACAAATCATTAACACTACTCGTTTAGACGTAATCTTCAGTATAAAATCTTTAAAAGTCGGTCATCGTCGCCTTAACAAAGAAAAATAAACTTATACTTTATTTCCGAGAAAAAGTCAATGTTAACAATCTACTGCGTAAGACATCTCTAGTAAGAAGAAAATAAAAATTCAAATCGCAATTCCGTCGAATCGATTATTCGAATCGTGCAATGTGCATACAGTGAGTGAGGGTTGTCGGATACGTCCTTCAGTAGATTCCAATCTATGGAGTGACATTTTCATTTCAGTTCTTTGCTAGAAAATGTATTCCACTGTGGTCTTTGGGGAAAATGAAGCCGTGTTTGAAAGAGTGGTTTGAGCTGGTGATTATATCTAGTACCAACCATCTTTGGTTTCTAAAAGGTTTGATACCTTTATGCCTTTATGTTACTATCTAGCGAATGCGGGTTATTTATTGAGGTCATAATGATTGATGAAAGATGGAAAACAGACTTGCTATTCCCCAATTCATAAAGGCATATTAATTTAGATAATTTCCACTGCGCAATTAGCATTTTGTGTTGTTTTGTTAGTTTGTTGTAATTTTTCAGTATCGCAACACAGACTAATTAGGTACGCAATGTGTAGGTTATTGTCTCTGGTCTTGGCCTGACATCAAGAAATGGACAACTTTGACATACTTTCAACTTTTATGTTTTGATAGGCTAGGGTTTTGGCTAGGCGGCTGCTAATGTGTGTATTTTTTGTGTAATAATAAATTTTTCTTTATTTTATTTTTTTCTAATTTACTCTATAGTCAAATCGTAAGTCTTATCAGATTTATCTAATTGCCAGAATAGGGATGTTGAGTGGAAAAAAAAAACTATTTAGTCCGTCAGTCAGATAATAAAAAAATATTAGACACGTATTTTTTGCTTTATCATATTAATAAAAAATGGTTTTGATAAAACGCATTAAAGTCGAGGAGTGGGTGCTCGCTACGTCGCAAGTCAGTATAAAATCTACCGGGGAGTGACGTCATGCCACATTTTAACTCAATGTATTGCACATTTTAATCTTTTGATTACGTAAAAATACAATAAATACGTGTCCAACATTTATAATATTTATAATAGTCAACGTGACGGACAAAAAAAATTTTTTGTCAACATCCCTATTGACTTTATATTCACGTGACCAGAGGGCTGGCTCGTTCTTTGGCCAAAGAATTAGTATTGCCATTCAACGTGGCAATGCTGCCAGTCTTCTGGTGCACGTTTCCGAATGACAGCGTCGCGGACGAGTAATTAGACGCCTAAGTGTCCTTTTGTTTTTGTATATGTCGTGGCCAGATCTTAGCATTGACCATTTCATGAAATGGCTAGCTAGACCATATAGTTTAAACGTTAACGTTTAATGATAATGTAAAAATTGCCATCCTATGTCCTAACCCAGGTCATGGTCTACCCATGTGCCAAATTTCTTCTAAATCCGTTCAGCCGTTTTAGCGAGAAAGCGTAACAAACAAATATACAAACCCACGAACATACAAAAAATCTAATAATTTCTCTTTATAATTTTAAGTATAGACAGATGTCAATACATCTTTCTAATTCCCGTGATATTTACGTGAGAAAATATCACGGGTATATTCCAAAAGCATTGTCACTCACGAGAAATTATGATCGAGTTAAAATACGAGTGGTTGTTATGGGACTGTAAATTATACTACGATTATAACCAAGGGAATAATATTATTAACGAGTTGCTCGTTAATTTTGTTGTTTTTAAGTTAAAATATTAATTATTTGTGTTATCTTTTTTCCGTTTGATATGACGCGTTTTCCTTTATAATAAGTGCTAAAATGAGGCAGTTACGTCATAGGTTTTATATTTTACGCCAATACGCCCATGAAAGAAAGATTTGATGGAAATTCCTAATCCATTGCTTCATAATCATCGTTCTCCTGCTCTTATTCCAAGAAGAAGAAGAAGATCCTACTGCTTCATATTATGTTTGAAAGTCCGTCTGCTCGACAGCGTAAATATCGTTTGTCATTTGTCAGTCCCATTGTAAGTGAAGGTTTTCTGAAATGACGTTAACTAGGTGGCAGCACTGAGACGTCAGGTCTGGGCACATGTCAACAATGTCAGAAAGCGCTTAATTTTTTTTTTTTCTTGACTATTTCTTGAACGAATAGATGAAACGAATTATGAACGTCATCAAATTTTTTATAGGAAGTGTATTGAGTGCCGCCGCCAGCTTGCTGCATTATAGTGCCCCTATTTAGACTGCCGCAAAGAGTATGCACCTATGCACTGCAAAATAACGCGACCGTTTAGTGCCGTAAGCATTGCATTGCCACTTCTTATTATGGTTGAGTATCGAGGTTAGTTCGCTGCCTTTTGATTTATATTTGTTTTACTACTTATGTGATATATCAAAAGTCACTACAATGACTAAATTTACGTCATTAAAAGATTTAGTTTCATATAATAAAGAGTATGAAAAACAACATTTTGTGTATGTATGTACAAAAGGCAATGTTATTACTACTGTTACTAGGACAACTTAGGATGCAAGAGCGAGCGAAGCGAGCTCGGGGCTTCGGGCACCCCGACTCGGACAGGTTATGTCGAAGGGGCCGGCGGGGTCTAGATCCGAACAAAAAAATAAATGAAAAAGGCATTGCAACCCATTTCGGGCATTAACTAGTAGGAAAATATAATACATTTATATAATATAATACAATTATAATACATGTAATTAATGTATATGGGCATAACAGTGACGTTGTAATCATGAACAACTATTAAATGTTGCATTTAACAATTTAAAACAAACGTTAAATTAATCATAATTCGGTTTCAAATTTTAATGTAAATGTGACCACAACGGAAATTACTGTGACTAATTAAATAATCTTTGTACTAAAACATGTACGAATAACCTAATTATAGATTGGTGAATTAATATTTTCTGTATGACTTCGTAAAGTTTTTCGTAATGTTTCGATCACGTACACTATGTGGTTTTTAGGTATGTACAAGTACGCGGCGGGCCCGTCTTATCGGGCCAACTCAATGATCGTAACGTATTCAGAAGATATAAGAGTTACGCGATGGAAAGAGAGGCAACTTCTTGGTGAATATAACTGTAGGTAAATAGCGCTGTGAGACCTTAATTTCACTTTATTGTGTCGTAGCAAGAGTCGCTTTTTATTTAAATGATTTTGCGGAGGGTGAAATCTGCTTCAAAATCTATTGCGTTGTTTAGAAGAACAACGCGGTCACATAGACAGACACTACAATCGACTTTAATTTATATTTTGTCGAGATTAAACCTGCTGCATATTAATAATTTTATTTGGACTATCTTAATGACAGTTTCTGTCATCTATTTATCGGTTGGTACTATTTATTGCAACTTCGGGGTGATGAGGGTTTCACTCCACCAGTTGACGCCACTTTGACAAGAGGACTTCCATTTCAAAAATGGATATAAAATAGGCAATCAATAGAAAGCGGCACTATATCACTATCGGTTACTTATAGTGCTGTCATCTTGCGGCATACTAGTACATCATTTTAATAATAATATGCTGTACGCAGTATTATAGTACGATCGGCTGTAGTGCCGTCAGCTTGCGGCATACTAGTACATCATTTTAATATGCCGTACGCGGTATTATAGTACGATCGGCTATAGTGCCGTCAGCTTGCGGCATACTAGTACATCATTTTAATATGCCGTACGAGGTATTATAGTACGATCGGCTATAGTGCCGTCAGCTTGCGGCAAATTAGTACATCATTTTAAAAAGCCGCACGTGGTATTATAGTGCGATCGGTTATAGTGCCGTCAGCTTGCGGCATACTAGAACATCATTTTAAAAATTCGTACGTGGTTTTATACGGCGTAGTCCACGGAGCCCCGGTTGGCGGGACTCTTATTTTTGAATAGTTAAAAAAAATGCACGAATGGAATGGTGGGGTCTTTGTCGTGTTGGAACAACTTATCAAAGTGTCATTACAATCAGTCGAGCCATTTTCGAGTTTTTGCGAGATTAACGTACGGATTTTTTATTTATTTATGTATGTATATACGCACATCAAAAGTCTAAGCAACACGCATCATTTACAGAAACTGCATGTTTTATTAATTGATACTTTATTTGTTTCTTAACAAAGTAGATTGGTATACAATTTTTTTGTTCTCAGAAACATAATAACTGGTTGATTTTAAAAATAGAAAATTTTCGATTGCGTTTTGTTTTCATTAAAACAAAAGCTAATTATTTTTTCCCGATTTCATGTTTCCGTTGCTTGATAATTTGGTATTTAAATCTTACTTTTATAATTTTGAGATAAACAGTTTTTTTTAAATTAAGTTGTGAGTCATTGTTTATGTCATGGAGCGATGCCTTTTGACTGCTGATGAAATGCAGAGAGCTGTAGGAATGCTACAAGCGGAAAGAAATCAGTCCCAGATATCTCGGCATTTTGGTGTCAATAGGAGCGTGATTTGTCGTCTTTGGCAGCGTTACGTTAATACAGGGGATCCTGCTAAGCAGCACCCAGGATGTGGAAGGAGTACAACTGCTCGACAGGACCGATACATGATGTCAGCCGATGTTAACTGCCCGGGAGATAGGTTTAAAGCTACAATTCTCAAGCGGTGTTGTTGTTAGCCACCAAACCGTGAGAAATAGGCTGCATGAATACGGCCTACGAGCACGACGCCCAATTAGGTGCCCACCTGTACGCCATGGGAATCGCGCTCGTCGAAACTAATTGTGTAGGGAACACTTGACATGGACCCAGGAGCAATGGGATAAAATGTTATGGTGCGATGAGCGGTTTGGATTTAGGCCTGATACGAAAAGGGTAAGAGTGTATCGTCGTCCCGGAAATGCCGAACGGCTGAGATGCGTCCAGAAAGTGCACCCTTACAGTGGATCCACAGGATGGTATGGGCGGGTATTATGAAGAACAGACGAACTGACCTCGTTTTTGTAAATGGCAATATGAACGCTGAAAATTATGTTGAAGATTTCCTCTGGCCTTACGTTCACCCATTTGCACAAAGTCTTGGCTCGGATTTCATGCTGATGCATGACAATGCGCGTTCGCTCACAGTTCGGAGGACCTGAGAGTACTTGGCAATGGAAAACATCCGGGTATTGCCGTGGCCTGCACAATCGTCAGACCTCAATCCCATCGATCACGCATGGGACATGCTCCAGAGTGTTCTAGAGAACCTGGACGGAGTGTCGACAACCCAACAACTGAAAGACTTGTTAAAATTCCATTGGGAGCGATTGCCGCAGGATCAGATAAACAATCTTATAAATTCAATGAAAAATCGTTGCCGACAAGTTTTAAACAACAGAGGCGGTCACACTTTGTGTTGAATAACGAAATAATTAAAAAAAATGTTTTATATTTAATTTTGTAAAACATGAAAAGTTTGATTTCGTTTTAACTTTATTTTATACTACGTATGTTACGGTACACATATTGTTAATTATTGTGATTAAATGAACAATTGAATGAAGGATTTTGTTGCTTTTGAACAATGCTTAGTTATTAATAGTACGAGTAAAGTTAATATATTACGAGGCTTTTGGCTACTTTTGTATTTGTGTTTTTTCTTCAAATGTGCGTTTTGTTTGTGCAGAATAAACATACTTATTTCTTTCTTTCTTTTCTTTCTTTCTTATTATTTATAAAATAAATATAAATATATTATAATAGTAAAATTCAAAACTGTACATGTTGCTTAGACTTTTATGATGTGTGTAGATAGATTACTATGTTATTTACAGAACAATGGAGTTTAAAATGGAAACTCAAATACTTTTCAACATAACATAACATCACGCCTGTATTCCCCGAAGGGTTGGGCAGAGTTATGTTGCACACCCACATTTCGCCACTTATGTTTAAGTCCTTTGTAACAGGGACCATGTTTAGTTCATGTTCAGGGTGTAAGAGTAATCAAAGCGCATTTTAAAAGAGTAATCATACAATATGTAAAACAAACATGTCCGATCCGAAAGGTACTGTAATAAAGTCTTATTATTATTGAATATGAAAAGTTATTGCTATTTAAAATTTACATTTTTTTGTACCAAAATAACGCCAAATCCATAAAAAATGAGCAAATTTTTCAACAGGGGTCATAAGTTATGACCCGCTAAACGACGGCCGCCCGCGCCCCATGTAATAAACCCGGTAAAATATCCCATTGAAAAAAAATTAGGCGAATTTTGTTTTTCTTTTTTCCTGAAAATTACCACATAAATAGAATCTCAGTACCGTACCTAACAACACCTTCAGGGATCGGACAGGGATTTTTTTACTTGTTGTAGAGAAGAATAGGCAAGAAGCCCATTCTTCTCCATACGAAACTAACTTTCGCAAAGACTTTTGAATGTCAGAATTTACAAGAAAATCAACTCTATTATCTTTTAAATGTTGTCATTCAAAAGTGCCTTTAATCTGCTTAATTGAAATTAAATGATTTGACCTCGACTATGCGCAACATGAATTCAGTACATGATTCTAACCAAATAACGCTGGGGCGTTAAAATATGTTTTTTTTTTTTTGAAGTGAATACTTCTTTAGCGGCGTTGTGCACTTTTTTTGTGATGGGTAAAAAAAATTAAACTCGCGTCAGGACACGTGACCTGATCGAAAATTCGTAAGACGGAGGGAGAGTAGTACCAAAATATCAAAAATGCACAACGTTAATATTCAAGTTTTTACTTCTGCCGGCACTCCCGGAGTGCATACCGTTGTTTTTTTTTTTTGAATTTATGGAACAGCATGTTTGTTGCGTCTAACTGTTTGCGCGTCAACGTCCCTTACACCCTGTATAATATTGTTATCATCTTTAAACACCATGTTATCTCGACAAGTACTTAAGTACATACTGTTAACACCAATCACCTTATTAGTAAGTACATAATGACGTTAGCAAAGCAGTCCACATGCTGCCATGACGACACTTCCAAACATGACCTTATCCATCGAGTGCTTACTGCCGGACTCAGAGTCGTTACTTAAAAATAACAATCATTGACATAGAATTATAATGTCTCACGCCTTCTTCCCATGGGGGTACGCAGAAACTACAGTACGCCACCTGCTACGATCCTTTTTTTTTTGGTTGGGAAATTATCAAATAACTTCTCCCGCTCTGGGCGGAGCGGGAGGGCGTGTCAGACTCTTGCTGACTAAAACCCATCCATTCAGTTGCCTGTACGTTGCAAGGGCCACGGTATCCCTTTCCGACTTTCCCGCGACCCCGGCAGATACATCTGTACTCTAATTACGTAATATACGATCAATCGGAATTTGAATCATTTGAAACTAATTGCTAATCCATTGCTTCATGAGTTCGAAAAATAAATCTGCTCAACAACGTAAATACGCAATGAATGATGTTGAACTGTCAAAAGGAAACAGATTAGTCTTAATCATTTACGAAAATGTATTACGCAATTAGATAGCTGGTCTATGTTCAAATTCTCTTTAACTTCAACTGAACAAAAATCTATCATAATATTTTTGACAGACCAAGTTAAAAATACAAGGTTAAAATGTTCAAGGTGTAATATTGCAACTGCTGGGACACAGCCCTCTTCTTTGTGAGAGGGAGTGGCCGTATCCAATGCGGGTTGGTAGACGTCACATGTCTTCGAAGTTTTAGGTTCTCGGACATGGCGGTTTCCTCACGATGTTTTCCTTAACCGTTGTGAGAGCAGTGGTAAAGAAATAATTTACACAAAGTAAAGCGCCTGTCGGGGTCCGAAGCAACGCCCTATAACTCGTAAGTCACGGCCGTTACCACTGGGCCACCACTGGTCTCCAGCGCAGTTCTAAACTCTTTAACTATATTGCCAGCGGCCGTTGACCAGCTGCTGAGCTAAAATCATGAACTCAGTTTTTTTTTGTTTGAGTCATAAGATATCGTTACCCCGCACGTCTGTGAACCGCCAGTTAATTTATTGTGGCCTTATAATATGCTTGCACATTTAAGTCAATGACAGATTAGTTTCAAGTGACGTCTCTGAATGCGACAGTTAAACCAACAAACGAGTAATGAAAGCAAACAAAACACGCATGCTGTTAACACCATCGCTAAAATATTTGAATACCCTATGGATTCTATCGCCTTGGCTTCTGAGCTTCGGAAATCGATTGCTGAATTTCTCGATCAAATCCAAAGCCAGGAAAGGTGTAGGCTGGTCCAAGGCAGTTGTTCCAGGTGGAAGACTGCCAGCTCTTGGGCGAAGTTCTGAAGGTCTGTGGTCATAATTTAAAGGTATTTTTGAGCTGGTAGGAGATAAGTGTGTCAAGTTGAAGTTGATCCTGCTAGCACGGTTAGAAGAGGCTTTTAAATTAAAAATTCTGGATGGAAATTAACGAATAAAATTGGAAGTAAAAAGAAAGAATAATATTTATTTGGACACAGTCCGTGAAACACATAATAATAAAATAAAAAGTGAAAATAATCTTATAGCAAATAATGTGAGCCTCACGGCTGCACCAAAAAGGTTCATTTCAGCATGAATGCCAGACAAATGCTGTCTGACGCTGGTTTTTTAATGAACCCTTATGGACAAGTGACGGGGAGGACTAACAGTTTCAACATATATCTAATACATAATTTTGATACCTCTAAATAAATAAATAATCTAGAAATCAAATACGAATTACAAAAACAAAAGATAATACGAAAACAGGAACTGTCCAAGCAAAAACCTGTACTTAGCGATGAGCTAAATAGAAAAAAAGAAATTGTAATTTTAACAGAGCTATTTTCAAAGGACAAAGACTAATGGGAATCAAATAAAGCAGCGAAAAGGAAAATAGTCGTAAATTCTTCTTAAAAAAGTTAAAGTGAACCAAACAAGTTAAGGTCAACAAAACACAAAGTGAAGTACTTATAAAAGATGAAGTTTTGAAGGAGCAAAAACAAAAGTTCCGAAAAACGTTACCTTTCTCTTTCATCACTGGACGAAAGACACGAGAAGCAAGATTCACTGGAGCTATCATTATTCATATCGTCATCGTATGCGAGGTTGCACGCCGAGCGACTTTTATACAGCACAGTTCCTTGTTCAATACTAATGAAATGCTTGCAGATATCCTTAGGATCTTGGCTCTCAGACGGCTCATCAATAACAAATGATGGTATGCCCGAAATTTCTCCACCATCACTAGAGCTTTTATCAGCACTTTCGATAGAATTATCTTCTACAGAACTTCTCTTTTCTTCCGATAAGTGCGATATGAACTTGGATACCTTTGAATTTTCTATTTTGTTCTGCACTTGATCTTGAAACTCGTCCATGCGGTCTTGAAACTTTCCTTGTAAAGTTATAAACCGATTTTTCAACCGGTCCATTTTATTGTCCGTCATTTTTATTTAGATTTTTTTTCACTACAGTTCTATTAAAGTCATCACGTGTTTCCTGCTTCACAGTAACAAAATAACTGTTTATTATAATCGAAATTCTACTAAGCGAAGCTAAAACTATAGTTTTAATCAAAATGTTGTGTGAGTGTTAACATAATGTAAGTTCTTAGAAAGTAGTAAGTTTAATTTAAAGTTTTTGAGAACTGTTTTCATTCGCGCTACAGTTAAAGAAAATTCGAGACCAGAAACATCAAGTTTGTTTGAATTCCCGTGAAACACTGAAGGACTAACATTGTATAAGGCGGAAAACGATACACAACTTCAGAAGTATGTATTTTTGGATGTAAACAACAGATGTGGGCTCAAGCAATCGCTGTATGTTTCGAGAAACATTACTGGACTGGCGCCGAATAATAAAAATTCAGTTTTTGTTCGCATGATAAAAAAACATAATCGTGTAATGACAGACCAAAATCAATAATGAAAGGTCACGATAACAATGACAACGGATATATTTATGAATCTAAATTGTTTTATGTTAATACGAATATTCTTGGATGAGTATTTTATTTATGAAATCCACTGTTGTTGAGTAATGAATGGCAACATTTTATCGCTTGCTCTGTTTATGAACCTGATTATGGTCGGCCTTAATTGTTTTAGTGGCAACATTCTGCACTAATGTCTTTTGTCAATGTCAAATAACTCGTGTCAAACTCTCTCTGCTTTGCCGTGTAAAATATTGTCGTTATAATTTTTCACTCCGTTGTTTTGTTATATTATAAAAGTAATCACACGTAACCCATCATAAATCTTCAACTTGTTCTATTTATACTATTTTATTTAAATTGGCAACTCTGAGAATTCTTACTTTATTTATAACCCACGCTGGTAAAGATTATAAAACGGTTAAAAAACGAATCTATCAATGTAAAAACAAAACGAAATAGAAATAATCGAACACGCTTCGAATGAGACCCAAATAAAAACTGCAACACAAGTAAAGTTCTTAGTAAAACCGGTTCTGATATTTAAAAAATATACCTAACTGACGAACAACAAATGGTAGTAGGTAAAGAATTTACAATATTATTAGCCAACAATGTGCCTAAGGCAGGCGTTACAGCCGGTAAACAGCAACTATGACTCATAGCACTAATAGCCGCAAGATTGCCGGTCTTTCATTGTGTCATAGCGTAGAATGTATTACAGAAGCGAGACTCCCATATGAAGACGGATGAAGCGCAGGTCAGCCTACGAGGTTGTCGGCTGCTTAACCGGACTTTCTTGTGGGTGCCTCAGTAACTTACGACCTCCAGCCAGGGCATAAAACTTATAAACTAAGCGACTTCACGTTAAGGGCACTCCCTACGGGTACGGGCCACGGCTTAGGACGTCGCTGGGGGAGGGCAGCAAGGGACAGGCTGGATCGAATTAAGCACATGTGAATAAATAGTGATGGATGGAAAGAGCGAGCCGAACTTGTTAGTTGGAAAGGATAACAGGGACAAGACGAAGGCAAGAAGAAGTAGAAGAAACTTTACGCCTACACAGATCATCTACTTAATAAAAATCTTGAATTTACTGACAGACAACGCACAGCCTAAACCGACATGGTCTAGAAATATGAAATGTTGAACACGAGCTCCTTATTTAACAAAAGTAAGCAGTATAGAGAGATTTTAGAAAGTTTATTTCCTAAAATATAATATAATTTTGTAATTTATTATATATTTTGCTGATGGGGAATCCCATAGAGCTGGCACACAGCTTCTTGCATTGTCGAAAGAAAGAAACGTTCAACGTAGTCAAGGTTGTGCACTTGATCATTGTCAAAACCCTATTTAAATTTGAGCGAGAATGCGAAGTGACAGAGTGGAAAGAGTTACATGATTTTTTCGGCAGGATTGCTAACACGTAAATAAGATTCGCATCTATACGGATATTTTATTCTGTGGAAATTCATAAAGTAACTATCCTTGAAGAATGATATTGTGAGTTACTAGAGTATGTCGAACATGATATTGCAATACGCTCAGACAGATTGGCGCTTGATGACGATAAACTTTACACTTGTTGTCAATATTATAAAGTCTAGATCCATGATTTACGATTGTCATTTGTTTTTTAAGTAATATTTTCTGTAATTCGCTTTTTGATGTCCAGTTTATACCTGCTGTTTCTAGTTCTTGGTTTCTTTAGCCAACATTTTGCGGAATTAATTTGATCATTTATTTATTTAATACTTCAAGCACAGAAATTTACAGAGGCGGACTTAATGCCATAGGCATTTTCTACCAGTCAACCTTTGGGTGATGCAGAGACAAACAGTGGTAGGTGCAATTACGAGAAATTGAGGAATATTTTTAAAGTAACTCATATACTAAAGATACACATATACCTATTACAAACTATTAATATAATATATATATGCCTAATTATATATAAATATAAGCACAAATAAATATACATAAATACTCGAATATACTAGAACAAATAAGACAAACAATGGGAAAACATTAACGTTGTAATGACACTGCCAGCTTCTTACGAATGTGCTCGCGAACTTTAATTTTAAAGGATAACCGGTTGGTTGCCATCCTGATTTCCTGGGGGAGCGCATTCCATAGAGAGATAGACTGAACGAAGAAGGAAGAATGAATGAAGTCTGTGCGGTGAGTGGGACATTGAAGAACGCGATTATTTGATGACCGTAGATTTTTACTGTGGTTGTCACAAATGTACTGAAAGTGGGGGGCTAGATAACTAGGGGAAGTGGGTGAGTGAAGAAATGAAAAACAAGGTGGTTAGCGCCCTTTGCTCTCTGCGTTGGCGTATGGGAAACCACTTTAGAAGCGACCGATGCGCAGAAACATGATCATATTTACGCAGATTGAAAACGAATCGAATGCAGTTATTGAGAAGACGGTCAAGTTTGTCGAGGAGATCTGCATTCAGGTCATAGTAGCACACGTCACCATAATCGATTATAGGGAAAATTAAGGACTGCACAAGCATTGTCTTCGTACTTGTTGGTATTTCAGAATGATGACTAACATCTCTGACGATTTGATTAATTTTCATTGTCATGAAAATATAATTAGCACCATTCAAAGCTGATGGTTGCTTCTATCCATTGATTCAAGTTTTAATTCAACTTTTGATCTTCTTGCTTTAGAGTTTCTGCAATATTCACGATTCGGCTTCGTTTTCAATCTTAATTAAACTTTGTAATCGATTTTCATTTAGTTCCCACTTTAATTAAGTAAGTTTCGGTAACGTTAACGTTAAATAAAGTTTCCTTCGTTCAACATTAAACGTTTTTACCCTTTATTCTTTGGTAAAACTAAGATTTTAAAATTAAGAATAGAATATACTTTATTGTACACAAAAATAATAATTGTAATACATGGATGCTGCCGATACCAGTCTGTATATTGTTATAACAAAAAATATGTGTTGTATTCTATTGAAGTCTATTTCATCTCGTTCGCCCTTGATAGTAAGTGTTAGCTTACACTATCCATCTTGTGTAAGCAATAGAACTGTAACGAACTAGTGTGTAACAAAATATTTTATTAGAATAGTAGCAAATTCGTTTACTTGGAACATGTTTTATGTAAAGGAAATCTTCACGTATGTTGAGAATTCGAAAAATCTTTTATTTCGAATAAGCTGGTTTTATTTAAGGCAGGTTTATATGAGCCCAAATAATGTGAGTACTGTAAGTCAGTCCAGCGCTGACTTGCAACTGGGCTCGCGTAGACACTAGTTTTATCCCAGTCCACTGTTGACTTCGCGCGTCAGTCCAGTTGACTAACCTACCCGTCTATTTTAGGGCCAATAAGGTCTGCTGTCCACGACGCGCTACACAAAAGGAGTTACAAAC
Organism: Xanthia icteritia; assembly: GCA_949128155.2. Taxonomy (NCBI): domain Eukaryota; kingdom Metazoa; phylum Arthropoda; class Insecta; order Lepidoptera; family Noctuidae; genus Xanthia; species Xanthia icteritia. Next base: position 5,677,466 of record OX421953.2, read on the forward strand.
ACAAAAATCAGCAATGAGTAGCTAGAATATCACAGTAGGTATTTCAATGGTGGTCCCGACGACATGTTCATAATAATTTTAGGTCATTAGAAGTTCAGAACTCGAATAAATTAGCTACAAAATATTCCCGATCAGACCACAAATAGATAACATTTCATTCTGCCAATCAAAATACAGCCTCTAGAAAATTACGTCAATCCTATCAATAGTTGGAGAGCTTATATCAATAAAATCCGTATTGCCCATATAAACCAGCGTTTCCTCAAGGGAATAAGACCTAGTTGGGATTAATTGATTAAATCCATAGTAATTTACGACTACTATGTTCAGTCGTCCGTAGGGAGGGGCCTATGTGTCTGCAATTAAATGGAGTTAGTGAGCAAACGTCTGTGATAATCGCTTGTAAATTTTGATTTAGCTTTTGGTTAGACTGGCTTTCTCAATAGTTATGCGCAAAAGCAACGACCTTACAGAAAAGATTAGGGTGATGACTCTAAGTACTGAATGCTAAAGAGTATGCTGATTTGGCAGTGAGGTGCGTCGTTATATATGCACTTACATAACATTAATTATTTTGTACAGTTTTATTAATGTTGACATTGTACGGGGTTGCCCGACTAAGATTTAGCCGCTTGATCATTGACAAACACATGAATGATTCCAGTCACAAAATACCCGTGATATTTCGGTAAGAACGCGGTTAGCATTTTTTGTGGAACAATCGTAAGCAATCAAAATAAAATATAGATGTGTCTTGAAGAACGAAGATGTAATGAAGTAACGTTGCAATAAATGTGGCTTATATGGTTTGTTCTGAGGGCCCAATGACGCATTGTTTAGACTGACAGAGGCAGTGGCGGTAGAAAAAAAGAAAGAAAGAAAGAAAAAGTATTTATTGGGACAAGCACAGGAGATCTTAATTAAACTGAACACAAATAGAAAATACAAACAAAGTAAAAATTAAAATAAAGCTGAAAGTCCTGTGCGAGGCCAAAAGGCTCCTATCTCAGCATGATGCTGCGACATTTAATAAGGCTTAGGTTTAAGCAATCACCAGATATAATGAAATATAACGCCCAAAAAATCGTAAGTACTTACCAGAATTTAATACCCATTTTAATATGAAATTATCACCAACAAACGTAAAGTCTGCTAACCTAAAAAAGGCAAGTATCTTCAGAATAATCGCTGAGCTACCCAAAAAGGCCACGCATGCACCAAATATGTACTCGCATTTTATTTAAAAATTTCATCCAAATATGTTACACAATTTTATCCTAATAAAGTAAATTAATATACAAAAATCATTGTTTACCCAAAAAATATAAATGAAGTTCTAAAGGTTCACCGATACTACCGTAAAATGTTTACTAAAGGCTGAGCTTCTTAGAGCTTTCAATAAAATAAAGGCCACAAAAAAAAAAAACATTAGTTTATAAACAACATGTTTTATTTCTATATACAAATAAACTTAAAACTTAATAAGGCAGTCCTTAGTGTAATTTTAAAATTTTAATGAAGAGTGGATCTTCAAAAACCTTAATCTTAGTGATAAATGAGTCTTCAAACAACCAACATTAAAACACATACATTTTATGGCAAACGTAGTGATATATTTGGGTAGTAATGACACAAAACTTTGCTAGTAAAAATTTGATGCACGCGTGGCCAATTTGGGTTATGAAAAGTTTTAGTAGTGCAGGCATGACTTAAATAGCCCGAAAGATTTTGGTACAGGTTTCATTTATTTGTACATATTATTTTATTTTTTGGATGAGGCTGTTTAGGGTAACGATTGTTTTTTTGGTGGTCATTCAATTTCATCCCATTTAATAATAAATGACGCAGCGCTGGTATTATAGGGCCCGGTGATGTCACGTATAGAAAGATACATAAATAAAAAATAAATTAAATAGATGTATGAAATAGAAAAAAAAAAAAAAAATGAAGTCCGCGTGTCTGCACCCGACGTAACATAGCACATAGGTACATAACATAGTTACTTGTCTATGCCTTTAGTGTCTGTGGCATCGTTGTGACAAGTAGAGAGACATAGCTATACACAACGCATAAACAAAACATAACATCGCCCCTGTTCCTCCTAGAGTTGAGAAGAGATGAATCTAGAGTACACCCACATTTCGCCAGTTATGTTTAAGCCCAAAGTAATAGGGGCAAGCCTATTGCCATCAACCGGGCACAAATCCAGACTCCGAGCTGTTACTGAGAAATTCCCGACGGACAAACCCAATACCACTTTGCCCGACCTGATAATCGAACCCAGGTCGTCCTGCTCAGCAGTAGCTCTTGCTACTAGACCAACAGGGCAGTCAATGCATGTAGTGTCTTGTCATTTTGACCTAACCAATAGCAACCGTTATAACAACCAATAGTTGTGTGCGTGCATATTGTTCATTGTTTATCTAATCTGCGTTCGCAATTTATTTGCCAAACATGTAAACAAACACGAGTTTTAGGGAAAACAACTGTAATGCCTACACATAAGGTTCAGTTTGCGCTACAACTTCATATTTTTTGTGACTTTTTTAACAGTACTAGACTAAAATCAACTTTATTTATAGTTGATGTTTGCTTAAGTGGAAATAACATCAATTAGAAGCAAGGTTATAAATAGACCTTATATACTTAACAATTCCACCATGTTTACTCAGATGTTTGTTTAGTTACGAACTAGTACAGATAAACCGCTGTTAGCCGCTATTTGCTAATCTAGTCGGCCTTCAGGCTAATGCTATGTTACATCCATGAAGAGATATGGGACTGTTTTGTAGTCAGACACTCGAGTTTTGAGAGGCGATCCGACGCACATTGGACAGTACGCCCTGAACCTTATACGCATTGCTGACTGGCTAATTGGTATTTTGAACACGTCATGACTAGGCTTGCCAACCTTAATGCATGAATTTACCGGGACTGGTAATCAAAATGCGGGACAGGGTAAAAAAAAGCGGGACCTGCTGTCAAAGCTGCCCTATACCTAATAGGGAGGCGAAAAATACAATTACTTAGAAATAATTTTCAATGGTTCTATTGAATGTTTTACTTTGGTATACAAGTACAAGATTACTTATACTATGATTATAATTCTATAAATAAATATTTGCTATGGCTGCGAATCATATTTAGATCAACATAGGTACAACCTTATACTGACCTACAAATTGCAAAAAAACGTAAGAAAAATTGAATTTCGTGGGCTACACTGACGCTTTACTCCAACTTCTGCCCGAAGGTTTAGCCGTAGGTACGATAAAATGGGATAATTGGAGTCCCGCACACGTCTTTCGCGGGACGCATCCCCTAATCTAAAACTTGAGAAACGGGATGTCTCGACTCTCGCGGGACGGTTGGCAAGCCTAGTCATGACCCACCGATGTGTTCTGTAAAAATGTCACCGCGAAAACTTAGCTGAAGTGTAATTGAATTGAGCTGCCATTCCACCTGTTAGTGGATTGATGGAGTTTTCATGGTGAGAATTTTACAGAATGGATCGTGTGATATTAGTTTGTACTGAAGTATAAGATCAAGAATTGAGTATCATTTAAAGAGTGAGAGAGCACGACAGGGCTTTGTACTCTTTTTAGAAGTCAAAGTCAAACTCAAATCATTTATTTCAAATAGGCACTTTTGAACGTCAAACTTTACAAAAAAATTGAATTAATTCTAGTCGCCCCTTCCAAAAGGTAGTTTTCGCATGGAGAAGAATGGGCAAGAAACTCCACCGTTATTCTTTAAAATGTTTTACAATATTTTGTATCGGTACATTAGTTATATAATTATGTGAAGACTATGCACCTAGAATAAAATTACTATACCACAATAGGTAAAAATAATTAAAAATGAAGCAACAAAAGATAAATTAATTATGTGTATATACATATTTACAAACATTGTAAAAGTAGACGAAGAAGTGATTGGTGAGTAGCATAATATTATGCGAGTGAATTCCGTGCTTCTAACTCTTTGTAGCAGGAGAAACACCGTAACATTTTATTCAATAGGAGTCCGACATAAGCCTCGGATCTCGGATATGTCGAACTGTTTTAATGAGGATATCCCGAAAAAAAAAGGCAGATAAACCCCTTATTTTATAGAGGGACTTTAGTTTCAGTTTAATTTTATCCCTGCCGCGCAGATCTATTGATTCGCTCGCGGGGTCAGTTCGTGCACGGTTGACCGTTCTTTATAGTTACATTGGAATCCCTCTGGACCACGAGGGCATATTAACCCTGCAGTCTTGTTTGTTGTACTGCCTATGGTATCTGTTAATGGCCCAAATGCGTGATAAATGGCCTGAAAAGTCTGCAAGACGGTAAAAAAAGACTAAAATCATCAATGTTGAATTTGTGAAGATACAATATCGGTTCCACAGATAAAAGCTCATCCTCCCTCTGCCCTTATCCCAATTTCATCATCATCATCTGCCCAGCGTCTTCCCAACCGATATGATCTCCACAACTCAGTTACTGGGTAACACGATACACCTTCGTAAGACTGGTTGTCAGACTTACGGGCTTCTGACGACCCATAACAATTGTCAAAGATCTACAAATGATACCCTCCGTGCTTTCCGAGGCACGGAGTGGTCTTGGTATTAACATACCAAGATCTGTATGCTGATCCGTGAATGGTCACTCGAGTGGTCACTCGGGTCGATCGACCCGTGCGGCTAATATTACTTAGCCAAGTAGCCTTAGGCTAAGTAGCCCCTATCCCAATTTATACGAGTTTAAATAAAAGCTGTATTGCAGAAAGAGGAGGGAGCGATCTAAATCTAACATTTTATTGTAAGAACGAAACAGCACCTGTCAGTAGCGGCAGCGGAATCGCTGGGAAACAAGTTCTAGAAAGTAATTTTATTACAAAGTCGTAAACATAGCACGCGAAATTGAAATTTTCTAAAGTTTTTTGCAATTTGTAAGTCAGTGACAGATCGTATGTTGATCAAAATATGATTCACGACCGTAACAAATATGGCTTTACGGAATAATAAACATTAGGATCAGCAATACAACTCCTTAAGTTAGAATTGACCTCAAATGTCATTATATAATTTCACGAAATAGTTATTCAGTCCCATGAACTTATAGTTGTATTTATGATTTTTATGATTATAATTCTATAAATAAATCATTTGATACGGCCGCGAATCATATTTAGATCAACACACAGCCTGATACTGATCTGCAAATAGCAAAACACGTAAGAATAATTTAATTATGCGGGCCACCCTGACGCTTTCGGGTAAACTAGTGAACAATGGATCCATTCCATGGCCGTGTGAGATGCAAAATATTACGATGAAAATTGTTCTCAGTATTGCCAATGGTTTGCAATTATCACTTTGAAATTATTACCTTTAATTCCAGAACATTTCGAAAGAAAAGCTTTGGATAATTTAGAAATGTTGAATGTAAGACATTCATTAATAAAGGTGCGCCCCGCGGTTTCACCCGGATAAAACTTATATCCTAACCCAGGTTATGGTCTATCCATGTGCCAAATTTCATCCAAATCCGTTGAGCCGTTTGAGCGTGGAAGCGTAACAGACAAGCAAACATACAAAAAATCGAATCTTTTCTCTTTATATTATTAGCTTAGACATGGGTAGGTACATATTCACAACTTTTTCCCATGAGGATGAGCAGACTCTATAGAGCGCCCCGTGGTACTTTCCTTATCATCTTTATAGACTATTTTTGCCTTGTCCATTACGAGTACTACGGCCCTGATTTCAAAGGGTACCAATAAGGTATGCAGGTGTGGTGGTCCTTCTAACACTACCCATCTGATAGACTCCTAATAACGATAAATGATTGTGTCCTTTATTGACTAGAATGAAATCCTTCGAACCTTTTTAAAGATAGCTTTCTCTGTCGTTACTGTCTGGATTTGTGCCTGGTTTATGGCAACAGGGTCGGCTCTTATTACATCATCTGCCTAGCCTCTTTCTAACTAAGTTTGGGTCGACATCCAGTCTTACCGAATGCAGCAGAATACCAGTACTTTACTTGAAGCAACTGCCTATCTGACCTCCACAACAAAAAAAAATTCAAATTCAAAATTCAAAAGTCATTTATTCAAACTAGGCTGAGAATCAGCACTTTTTGAACGTCAAAATTACATAAGACAGTCCCCCAAAACGCCCACCCTTCACCACTTCCTAGTGCTTTAGCTGGGAAGAAGAAGTGGCGCAACAAACTCCCCAACAGAAACCCAGTTACTGGGTAACGCGATACCCTTGGTAAAACTGGTTGTCAGACTTTCAGACTTCTGGCTACCCGTAACGACTGTCAAAGAATTTCGAATTACAGCCGAGATCGTCGCCTGGGACTTAAAAGCACTGGCGATTGGTATAATGTGGGTTTTCTACCTACCTTTACACTTCTGTCAACCCCTTTTGGGAGAAGAGGCGTGATATTTTCAGACATACTGTGACCTTGATAGTCTTTTTTCAGCGTCTTTCAGAACTTGTAAAGCCTACGTAGCGCCACTTACGACCCTGTTTTGAGAGCTTTGTCAGCAAGTTTGGAGTGCCCATTTAGGATGAGGGTTTTGCACTAAAAGAACAGAGATATTCCACACTTTACTATCGATATTATTTTGACACGAGTATAGAATAGAAACGAACCTGTTTCGGTATTGGTTTGTATGTTTTTTGAGGCAAAATCACACTGATTTTGGCTGAACGGATTCAGATGTGGTGCACATTTGGCCTGAATAATTATTTCAAAGTTGAGAATGACCTACCTATTCTCCTATGTCAAAATAAAATCTTTATTTTTAGATAGTAATTTAAATAATTAATAGTAATTTAAATTTCTTAAGAAATAAGCAGTACCTTTGTACTCATAATTATGATTATGTCTTATCTGTATCTATTTTTCTGTGTGTACATAAATAATAAAATAAATAAATAAATAGTCTCGAGATTGACAATTCGCTGAACTGCTACGACTCTTGAACTTTAAAAAAAAAATATAACTACCTACTGAATTTTGTTTTCAACACACTATCTTACTAGCATATATCCAGAAGAATATCATATATTTTTCTGATTTTGTATACTGCAGTGGATCATATACCTTTTTTTTTTTTTTTGGGTGGGTATTTATCAATTAACTTCTCCCGCTCTGGGCGGAGCGGGAGGGCGTGTCAGACTCTTACTGACTAAAACCCACCCGTGTTCCTTCCGTTACCTGTACGTTGCCAGGGGCCACGGTATCCCTTTCGGACTTTCCCGGAACCCCGGCAGGCATCGGTCTTATCGGACCCCTTCACTTGCTGACATCTCTTTGAGGCGCGCGTGTAACACAACCCGCCGTCGACCCGGGGGTTGATCATATACCTCTAGGCATTATAAAACTTGCGTTTAAGCACGTTTAGTTCCTGTAGTCCCCTTAATTGCGTTGGTTTGCATGGTTTAATTGAAATAAATGCTTTGAGTTTGAGTTTGTTGTCAAATTCATTGCAAAGACTTTCCTGAACACACACTTTTTTAAACAGGTTGACCATGATTTCATGCTAAATGTACGGTCAGGGAAAATAATTGTTTATCAAATTGACACCCTACGTCAATTTGGCGTGTTATAGCTGTACAACTGTCAAAGAACGACATTGTGATTTGAATATTCGGACAATTTAATTTAATTTACTTCTCAATTAATTTTTGATTTAACATAATTATGAATGCAGAGGGTTAAATTCAAAGAAGTTTCAGCTACCCTATTATTTTGTGTACCTTGTGTTTTATGATCCATTTTGTTGTGGTGAATGAATTGACATTGTATCTGATTTCCAATATTAGCTTTTCCGATATTCAGTACTTAGCTATAATTACGAGTTAATAATAGGTCGTTGTCAATACGTCCTATAAATAACGTTACTTAAATATTTATAAGCTGTAAACACGACTCGCCTTTGTGGAACATTTTCAAAAGTAAGGTTTTCTCACTCCATTTAAGGCGACGATAACCGACTTTTAATGATTTTATACTGAAGATCACGTCTAAACGAGTAGTGTTAAAGATTAGGAAAATATTTATGTGAAATTAGAGCATGTTCTTTATAACTTAATATATGAATATTTTAGATTATGTTTAATATTACATAGTGAAATTAATTTGTAAAGTTATATCTAACGCGGATAAAAAACTGAGAATCACGCAAAATTATCATATCATATATCAAGCGTATTTTTCGGAAACCTTCACCATTTAAAAGATAATTTAGTTAATGATGTCTTAGTATACGTGTTTTATTAAAATACCTTTTGTTTTATGTATAATAAATTAATAATGCGTCTAATTTGGGACAGCGCTCCTTGATGGGCGAGTCCTATTACTGGCTGGATATACGACGCGTTGCATGAGCTCAGTACAGAAAACGCAAGCTAACCACTCAAGGTCACTGGCATGCGTCTTAAATCCATTGGGCAGTAGTTTGAGAAGCATATCAAGGGGTATCGTGTTACCTAGTAACTGGGTTGTGGAGTCCAGACAGGCAGTCGCTCCATGTAAAATACTGGTACCTATTCAGCTGCAACCGGTTAGACTAGAAGCCGACCCCAACATAGTTGGAGAAAAGCTAAGCAAATTGATAGAGTAGTTTGAGAAGCATTGTAGTCTCCGGTAAATAAATGCATTTTCTTTCTGTTTTTTTTTTTTTTTTTTTTTTTAACTGGTTTGTGTTATTGAACTTTTATTTAAAGCACAAACAACTCTCAACTCAGGTACTAAATAATACCGGTGAGCGTTCTATGATTAGACCAATAGGTAGTAATTTGTTCTAAACACAACGTGCAAATTTTATCAAAATGTGAGAATTTCGTTAGCATCCCGTTGAGGTAAAAAATACTGAAACAGTTTCCTGGTATGGTTATTTAAATAACTGCGCGTAGGAATTAAATAAAAATATGGAATTTCGTGCGGTAAAATAAGGATGTTCCGTGAGGAAATTAAATTTAATGAATACTTACCGATTTTTGTTTATCAGATTGGACATTTTATTCGACTCAATCACAACACATGGAAAGGGAGATTCCTTTTTCCAATTTTTTTGCCTTTGATTACTGACTTCTATCAGAAGTTTTACAGAATATCCGGAAGTAAGGCACTTGAAGTCCTTACTAATATTATAAATGCGAAAGTGACTTTGTTTGTTTGTTTGAACGGATTTGGATGAAATTTCGCACATGGGTAGACCATAACCTTGAGAAGGAAATTGGCTACCTTTCATCCTGGATCGCAGATGAACTCGCGGGCAACAGTTAGTATTCAATAAAAATAAAAATATTTAATTTCATCACGATCGTCATCCCTGAAGAGTTAGGAAGATGTGTACCTATAGTACACCCACATTATTTTAAACAGTTATGTTAAAGTGCCATTTGACACTAACCGGGCGCAAATCCAGACTCCGGGCTGCCACTGAAAAATTCCTGATGGAAAAACCCGATAACTCTCCGACCGACCAATCGAACCCATGCCTAGCAGGACCTCATGCTCAGTAGTTGCGCTTGCGATGACCAGTGCACACACATTTGATAGTTATGTTTAAGTCCTTTGTAATTCAGAATCGATTGCAATATTTTCCAAATGGTACTGAAGTTCCGTTCCTTTGAAGGATAAAATTATCCGGAAAAGAACCAGAGTTACCGACATAGCCTGCAGAGTAAGCAAACTGAAGTGGCAGTGGGCTGGCCATGTTTGTCTTAGGACCGATGGCCGGTGGAGTAAGCGAGTTCTGAAGTGGAGACCGCGTATTGGCAAGCGTAGTGTGCCCAGCTAGATGGACCACCTTAAGAAGGTGGCTGGGACAGACTGTATGCGGAAGGCGGAGGACAGAGTTATGTGGCGCAGCCTGGAAGAGGCCTATGTCCAGCAGTGGACTGCGATACGTTGAGTTGATAAAAAGAAAATGTGTATTTCAATAAATTGAATGATTGAATTGCTTGTGTTACTCTTAGACTTAGCAATACAGGTATTTTAAAAAATCCAAAAAATAAGCTGCGCATATTTGTGTGATGTGTGCGAGTATGGGTGAGTGTGCTAGTGTGAGGGTGTGTAGTGTGTATACTGTTGACATAATCTACTCATTACAATTTTTTTTTTTAATGAGTTGTATTGCAATATGTTAGCTAGCGACCTCGATAATTTTTTAATTTACCTCGATGGTCCTAGTTTATCAATTATAACTTCTAGTTACAGCTATTTGTAAGCGGGCACGCCCTTTATGCCTGGAGGCTTTTATTTAGATATTGTTTTCGTTAAGTTATTTTTATTTCTGCTTGAGTATAGTTCTCGATGTTTTTAGTTGGTATATTGGCGTGTGCTAGCTTTTTCATATGGCTATTAATTTTATAATTTAAATTATGTTTTGTGTTGTGTAATGTAAATATCATTTTGCATACTATTATATAGACTCATTTTTTTCTAACTGAACAGACAGCTGTGCTGCTGGGGAGTTTGTTGCGCCACTTCTTCTTCCCAGCTAAAGCACTAGGAAGTGGTGAAGGGTGGGCGTTTTGGGGGACTGTCTTATGTAATTTTGACGTTCAAAAAGTGCTGATTCTCAGCCTAGTTTGAATAAATGACTTTTGAATTTGAATTTGAACAACATGGAAATATTATATAAGTAAAAAATTGCATATTTCGTATCTACTATAGGGCATAAGTTTAGATGTAAGTAAGCCCTGCGACAGTGTCTTAAGATCGGAAGAATAATAAACATGCACACAGAAATCCGATTGTTGTTGAAGCGTTGATAGAATGCTGGAGCTGTATTTCTACATCTACCTACTGCACGTCTTATTAGAAGCATTTAAGACATCTTTAAAGACTTCATTATTTATTATGATATTGCAATATTTATTGTCGATCCACAATAGATGCTAATAATGATTGATGATAATGGATGTCACATACCTAATCTGCGTTCGCAATTTATTTGCCAAACTTGTAAACAAACACAAGTTTTAGGAAAAACAACGGTAATGCCTACATATAAGGTTCAGTTTGCGCTTACAACTTAATATTTTTTATGACTTTTTCAACAGTCAGTCTAAAATCAACTTTATTTATACTAATATAAAGTTGATGTTCGTTTGAGTGGAAATAACATCAACTGGAAACAAGGATTTGAATAGACCTTACCTATAACGTAGAGCATTATAGTCACGCCATATATGTCGCGCAAAATACATTGTGTGCAAATATTATATTGTGTTGCGAGCAGGATGAGCAGTGAAACGTTTGTTTTGGTTTATGTTAGTCTTTTGATATGTAACAAAGCTTACTCTATCTACGGGGTCAAATTAAATTATTGAGCAAAACTCCACAGACGTGATGGGTATCGATATCTAACTTGATAAAACTTTTAAAAAACCGGCCAAATGCGTGTTGGACCACGCACAATGAAGGGTTCCGTAGTTGGGATTAATTTATCCCAAGAACAAACTTAACTTAGTAGTTGAGAAACATGTTCTCCTATACATCGATATACGTCTCGGTCAATTCTCCAATTACAAATGTAAGTTTGTAAAAGCAAAAAAAAAATGTGATAAAACTACAAATTATCAATTTTCGGACTTTTCCTTTACTTGTGCCGTGAGACCTCGCTTCCTGCCAAATTTCATGATTCTATAGGTCAACGGGAAGTACCCTGTAGGTTTTGATTTATTTGCAAGTATCAAAATATGTCACTCAAACATAAATGGCCGTATTTTTTTATTGCGTTGACTTAGAAGCAAGATTCGCTTTAGAGCTCAAGGGAATATAGATTTACGAATTTGATATTCATTTAAACTTGATACCTCCACGCATTCCTGAGAAAATGGGTCTTGACAGACTGACGGACGGACAACGAAGTGATCCTATAAGGGTTCCGTTTTGTTCATTTGAGGTACGGAACCTTAAAATGGTTTAACATCTTCTATAGAATATTATATATGTTTTTTTTTCTCTTTAATTTCTTTTTCATTAAGTTAACGTTTGCTAACGCTTGTTTTAATATATAAAAAAAAAAATAAAAAAAAAAACTTTCTTTATTTGCTACAGTAAATCTAACAACCTAGCGCAATATTTTCTAAGACAGTTTTATCAATAAGCTAAGTCTAATTTAGTGTAGGTAACACAACGTATTAATTGGTTGTTAGTTTATACGGATTTGATTCGCTCTGTCCCCCGTACTAGTATAAACTGTATTACGGTGGAACAGTTTTCCTCAATCGCAGTATAGGCAACCATATAAATATTAGACTTGTGGCATAATTAAGTATTTGTATTAATTAACAAAGCAAAGAAAGTGAAATTTATAAGGTAGGAGTTACATTTTTAACATGTTCTATTTTTTTTTTTACTTTGTAGGTAGTTCTTAAAGTTTATATATATAATAGTAATCTGTGGAAAATGTTGTGGGTAGTATATTTTGTTAAGTGTAATTTTAAGTTTTTTCTGCTTATGTTTAATATACTACTGTTTGTTTTCCCTAATGTAATAAATAAATAAAAAAAAATGGTTTGATTATTTATTTTTATTTAGAGTCGACAACCGCTGGTAGTGTAGTTAATTTAAATATCAATTTAAACTCTACAGACGTTATTGGTATCGATATCTAAACACGATAAAACAAAACAAAACAGATTTTCTCAACTCATACTTCAAGTAACAACACTGCCAGCGGTCGTTGACCCCAAAAAGATACATCTTTTTTTATTTTACTATTATGCAGCGTTTCGCTTGCTAATTTAATTTGACCTTGTATAACATGTACTGAATGGCGAGTGATGGTGAACCCACTTATTTTGTCTGTGAAACTGGATCTTTGCTTGTCAATAGGGATGAAGACAATTTTTTTTGTCTGTCAGATAGATTATTAAAAAATATTGAAAACTTATTTTTTCTTTTTCAACGTAATCAAAAGAATACGGTATAATACATTGAGTTAAAATGTGGCATGACGTCACTGTTCGGTAGATTTTATACTGACTTGTGACGTAGCGAGCGACCCCAACTTTAATGCGTTTTATCTAAATCATTTTTTATTAATAATAATATGATAAAGCAAAAAAACCGTGTCTAATATTTTTTTATTATCTGACTTATGGACTAAATAGTTTCTTTTTTACCCGGGCAACTTTCCTATTCTTATGTATTTTTAGGTTTCGATGTGGAATTTTTCAGTAACAACCTGGATTTATACCCGGTTGGCGGTAAATATAACCGACAAACTGTGGGTGTAGTTACCTACTATAGGTACTATATAGGTACTACCTTGCCCAAGATGATGCATGGTGCCTAACCCTTCGAGAAATACAGGCGTGATGTTATTTTACTTTATTTTTGGACTCTCTTTGTATAGATAAGTTTACGCGCAAATATACAAAATTACAATCAGTACCCAATTACTACCAATATGCGCAGTGGCGGCCCAGTGGCAACGCCCACGACTTACGAGTTGGTTCGAACCCAGACAGGCGCTTTTCTTTGTGTAGATTATTTCATCACCACTGCTCTCAAAACGGTAAAGGAAATCATCGTGAGGAAACCGGCATGTCCTAGAACCAAAAATTCGAAGACATGACGTGACATCTACCAACCCGCACTGGGCCCGCGTGGTGGACTACGGCCTGTGTCAATTTTTTTCTAACTGAACAGACAGCTGTGCTGCTGGGGAGTTTGTTGCGCCACTTCTTCTTCCCAGCTAAAGCACTAGGAAGTGGTGAAGGGTGGGCGTTTTGGGGGACTGTCTTATGTAATTTTGACGTTCGAAAAGTGCTGATTCTCAGCCTAGTTTGAATAAATGACTTTTGAACTTTTGAACTTTATCCGAGCAGTGGAAACATTATAGCCTGATTATGGACCAATAGTTTTACGGTCGCAGCTGATTACTCGGTTTGATATTGATAACCTTGTGAGTTGACATTTGGGTATTGTAATAGTTAAGATAAACTAACAACGTACCTAAACATATCAAAATAATCGTTCCGAAGGAAGGTTTTTCCAACAATCTGGCAAGTCAACAAAAAAAGCAACGTTCTGTGGTTTTGCAAACTGACCGCAGGAAAATGCAACATGACCTAAATTTTACTGTCATAATGATTGAGAGAGGTTCGTAAGAGGTTCCTAATATAAAATTCTACTTAGATTACAAAGTATTTACTTATTATTTACTTAAGTAGTGCTAAGTAAGCTGGTGCTGGTGGTCCGTACCTCAAAAGAAATACAAAAAGTTTATTGCAGTAACATGTACAACTTTTACAGTAAATCTTACATAGGGACCTCCTTTTAAGTAAATATATACACCTGTGCTAGGAAGCCCCGCTCTTCAATGACATAATAAAATGGTAAAAGTGGTGTACCAAAACATAAAAGAATTTAAACATAAAGAAAATAAAAAAATTAAGAAAAAATAATAATAAACTAAAATAGCATGTGTGTGTGGGTGTAGGTAAGGGTGTATGTGTGGGTGTGTGAGGGTGTGTGTGTGTGTGTGAGTGAGGGTGCATGCGTGCGTGTATCTTTTCAACTCATATTGACGGTGCTTTAGCCATTGAACTATTGCATTTTTGCAGTCTTTAGTAGTCATGGGATAGATGTTGATTATTTTATTATATAGGGCAGCGGAATTTGTAATGAATTGTCTTTTAGCATATTTAGTTTTAACGAACTCTACTGGAGCAGCACGGTATTTTCGTCTTCTTTCCTGAGAGTGAGGGTCATAGGGCAGGACTTTGTGTAATTTTAAGACAGCATGGAGTATGTATAATTTTCTGACTGTGAGAATGCCGCTAAGAGAATATAACTCATTTCATAGAAACAAACGGAACCCTTATAAGATCACTTCGTTGTCCGTCTGTCTGTCTGTCAGTCTGTCAAGACCCTTTTTTTCAGGAACGCTTGGTGGTATCAAGTTGAAATTAATATCAAATACGTAGATCTATGGTCCCTTGGAGCTCTATTACAATAAAGCTTCTAAGTCAACGCAATAAAAAAATACGGCCATTTATGCAACATATTTTGATACTCGCAAATAAATCAAAACCTACAGGGTTCTTCCCGTTGACCTCGAATCATGAAATTTGGCATGAAGCAAGGTCCACAGCACATGTAAAGTAAAAAGTCCGAAAATCGTTAATTTGTAGTTTTATCAGACAAAAATGTTTTTTTTTGCGATTTCATACTTATATTTGCAGTTGTAGAATTGGCCGTGACGTATATCGATGTATGGGAGAACATATTTTTCAACTACAATGTTAAGTTTGTTTTTGGGATAAATCCATCCCAACGACGGAACCGTTCATTGTGCGTGATCCGACACGCACTTGGCTGGTTTTTGTTGTTGCAGTTATGCCTTTATCTAGCAATGTTCTGCGTCATGCTGAACTGGCATATTATTTATTGCCGAGTTACGACAAAATAAATAAAAATTAACCCGAACACCGAATAAATCCTTCGTGATCATTCGACAATCAAAATTTATTACTGACAGTGCAATATCGAGAAATTACAACATACACTTTCAGAGGAAAAATATACATCCTACAGAGCGAAAAATATCATTCATTGTCATGAAGGCAAATAGCCGTGAATTATGTCTTTGATACATAATAGACACTAGTGGAATTTCATTTTAGAGCACTTTATGCGAAGGTGGCTCTCTCACTCTTACAGAAGAGGCAAAAAATCAAAAGACGCCAATAATTGCCAGTGACCTTGAGTGGTTAGCTTGCGTGTGTTCTGTGCTGATCTCACGCAACGCTTCGTACATCCAGCCAGTAATAGGATTCGCCCGTCAAGAAGCACCATCCCAAATTAGACGCATTATTAATTTATTATACATAAAACAAAATGTATTTTAATAAAACTCGTATGCTAAAAGATAAATAATTAATTAATCTTTAAAATGGTGAAGTTTTCAGAAAAATACGGTAAATAGTTTTTGCGTGATTCTCAGTTTTTTATCCGCGTTAGACATAACTTTACACAAATCAATACCTCCTAAAATATTCACAGATTAATTATTAAGAATATGCTCTAACTTAACATATATTTTTTCCAAATCATTAACACTACTCGTTTAGACGTGATCTTCAGTATAAAATTAAAATCATTAAAATTCGGTTATCGTCGCCTTAAGTTATATTTAAACTAGGCTAAGAATTCGCACTTTTTGAACGTCATAATTACATAAGACAGTCCCCCAAAACGCCCGCCATTCATCATTTCCTAGTGCTTTAGCTGGGAAGAAGAACCGGCGCAAAATACTCCCCAGCAGACCTGTGGGCAGCGGCCCAGTAGTGGGAACGGTATAGGCTGATGATAACGTTATGCAAAGGTACATTGACATTTTCATACTAGCTGTCAGTAGCTGTGTCCATGGTGGACTGACGGCCGAACCCAATAACCTATCCATCACCAGTTTTATCATACTGGAGATAGAAAACCTATCTATAACACCCTCACACATTCACGCACTACACTACACACGCATTCCTACAATAAAATCACCTTACATTACACTTCACAAATAGAAAATAGAAAAATATTTATTGTCCAGGTAATACAGTAAGCAGATTCAACCACCTTTATATTTAGCTCTCTATCTAAACAGTTTGCTAATAGTGATATGTACCTATAAACTGAATAAATATGTCGTTAAATATGATAAATGTTTAAAGGGGTGTGAGCCTGGAGATCTGTCATACAGGTCCCGAACCTAGTTCAGACTCCAGCTCTCACAAAGGTTCCGGCATAAGGCAAAATTGAATATACACACTACTGTAACAATGTACCTTTATGAGAGAAATAAACTATAAACTTTAACTATAACTATATCTATCTATGGTTTTAACCTCCCAATAATCTGTCAGAGAATAAGGAATCTTACGGAATTGTGGGACGATATTCAATGACAGATTGAATTATATTGTCTACCAACAATAGCGATCTGTCTTTTACTGAAAATATGTTATTGGTTTCGGCCGTAAGATAATCTCCCAGAGAACATGATACCTAGAAATAATGAAGTAAGTCAATCTCATAAGTGGTTCTCGCGTTTTCAATGAAAACTTCATGGATATTGTTCAACCAGAATTGAGTCGCGTCTGTCTGCTGTCGGATAGACGGGTGATGCATTAGGTACTTAAAAATGATATCATTTCGCGATAAGTTACATTATACCTACTTTCTATTAATCGTCTCGACTATTTCATGACGGGTTTTTGCATAGCCATAAATATCCACTTTAATAACGGGGGTTTTACATGAATCATCATACTACTTAAATTTTTTACTTAATTTTTTTTTTTTAAGGTATAAATAGTTACTGCAGTTTGCAGTAAATAAAGAAGAAGTTAACTCCGTAACCCGTGTCCTTATATGAGCGATCATCGGATGAACACGCAATCGTTGCGACGGGGGCAAGTTCGGGAGTTCCGTACAAATGTCGTTGTTATTGCGTTGTTCACGTGGTCGAGCTTGTTTAAAAAAAAATCTGAATGTGAGTACCATAGAGAAAAAAAATCTGAATGTGAGTACCATGGAGCCTTTTACTATGTTATTATGTTGTATGTCGACTGCAAAGAGCATGGCAGTTGAGAGTATGCCATGCTCACTTAAATGTCTCGCTGATGGTGGCGAGTGTGTTGGATCATTCGGTTCCCTACAAAATGGTTGAGCTGGATGGTGATGATCCGCGCGTCGTGTTCGTGAATGGGCGCCGTTAGTTGAGACTGGCCATCTCTTATCTGCCAGGGCTTATTTTTAATCGTTTTTTTTTCGTTGTTCTCTCATATAGAAGCAGCAAGAATAATGTTCCCAGGATTTTGTAATTTCTATATTTAAAAGATTGTCCTTGGAGTCTTGCCCGTTCTTCTCCATAGAGATCTACGTTTTGGAATGGGCAACTAACTAGCTTCAACTTTCTGACTAACTGACCGACTCTTTGACAATTTAAAAGTGCCCCTGTAAATGGTTTAATTGAAATAAATGCTTTGAGTTTGAGCAGATTTGTTTTAGAATTTATGAAATAATGGATTAGCAATCTCTTTCAAAATTATTCAGATTGTGATTGATCGTGTATTACGCAGTTAGGGTATTGGTTCACCGAACAAAAAGTGACATAATTATGAGCGCAACGATCGCGATAGGACGCGGCCTGACAAATGATCGCAACGATTGCTTATTTAAGGACACAGAATAACTTGATTCTTAACAAGAATGCACCATCGTTCACCATGTAAGAAAAAAAACTTTTTCTTACTAAAAATAAACCAATAAGGGAGATTGCAGCAACGGTTAATGATTTATTACAGTGAGTACTCAATGCAACAAGTTCCAAAATCGACAACTCTCGGAAACCGGGCAATTATTGAATCAGACTTTTTCGAATCGAGCTGATTAAACTTAAAACGAGGTTGTAATTCGTTTTTGGAAGACACTTCTTCTTCAACACAGGACACGAGAAGAAATAGAAGACATTTATCCAGAAAAAATACTGCAATGATTTAAAAGTCGGTAGCAGCCTAAAGCTAATATAAATAATACAAAACAACAACAACATCTTCCTGTCCTCGTCCCTTGTAACGTGGGGGTGGCGCACCACATTTTCTTCTTCCATTCCCCCCTGTCAACCGCCACGCTATCATTCACTGCCTTTTCTTTCACATCACTCCTCGCACAACCCATACATCTTTTCGTTCTTTATAAAAACAATATGATGATATAAATAAACACAAGTAATTACACAATCATAATGTGTATGTTTTCTTATGAAATTAATGAGATAAAATATCAGCTGTGTTTCTCTGATAATTGTATGTTTATTTCAGTCAATATTTACTATGAAGAGCAGCGATAGGCCAGTGGTGTAATCGTTGGATTGCCAAGTCATAGGTCTCGAGTTCGAACCCAATGCACCTTTGACTTTCCGTATTCATGATGTGCGAATTGTATAATTATCACTTGCTTCAAAAACTGTGAAGAATGCCTGAGAGATATTTCTCGACGGAATGTGAGAAGTTATTTGATAATTTCCCACCCAAAAAAAAAAAAAAAAAAAAAGTCAGAGGCCCATGGGCGCCTTTAAAAGTCTGACACCAGGTTAGCCACTAATCACACGAAAAAAAGAAGACTATGAAATGCAATATATTAATAGTACATATTAGAGTATGTACATAGATATATTGATATACTGTATTATACAGTGAAAGGAACAACATTAGGAAGTAACAAACAAAAGACAGTAGTATCGGCGTTCTTAACTATGAAAGCAATTTCACCTAGAAAACTTATAAGATGGTAAGAACTAGGTATAAAGATACCCATATAAATGCAGATCCAATTTTTATGCAGGGTATGCAAGACTGGTTTGGTAAGCTACGTGAATGCCCTTGGAAAGTTGGAACCTCGTTTCGAACGCCGAAACTGACAGCCAATTTTTTTTTTTTTTATATTGTTCTTTGCAGATTGTTTTAGTTGTATTTAGCTTCATATTGGTGTACGTTTATATTTAATTTCATCGCTACTGTTATCGTATATGCTAAGGTCTTGTTTTATTTCAACATGTTTATAGTTATTATTGTTTATAATAAATTCTTCATTCCGTTCTTTATAGTCCGCAAAACATTTAAAACGTTAGTTTTAGCTTCATCATAGTTTACAACGTTTACAAACTTTGCTTGTACCATTAAATGTGTAATGAACAGCATAAAATTCATCAATTAAAACAATTCATAAGTGAAACTGTTTTAGATAGCGTCCCAAAATAGCAGCTAGACTATCGTTCACTCTCACGTGCACTAAACTAAATTTTTCAATTTATATATAGAGAACAGGATAACTGGCACTGAGAAAAACCACACCTTTAAGGAAAAAAGTAACACAACACTATATTTTTAAACTCCGAACGCGTTGAAAGCGAAAAATATCAAATTTACACTAGCAATGTTTATTTTGTTTACGCAATTCTGTTTACTAATACAATTTCGCACGCGCGCACGCTATGGCGTCGGACGGCAGACTAAAAAACGAGGTTAGCACATGTATTGGTACACCAGTTGGGGGTAATAGTAATTTATTTTATGTATCTTGATCGCTGGTGCCGACTCAAGGACGTGTGTCAATTGCTGCACAACAGAATGTGCATGCAGTGAGTTATACTTAGTCAACTGTTTTCCGTCAGAAATGTTCATAGCCATTAGAAAATGCTCCGTGAAAGCGGAAAATGATGTCAACTTTATGGTGTCGTTAATTTTAAGTAGGATTTTAATGGAGCGTCTCTTTAAGAGCATACTTTGTGGAATAGTTCCTTGAGATTGAAATTAGAGTTGTTAGTTTACTATGTCTAACAATTCTTAGTAAGGTCTGACTATATTGGTCTGTATTGTGCTCATGGCTTAAGTCCCATATTCGTTACTGAGGACAATGTCAAAGCTTGAAATAAGTTCCTTAAGATTGTTTACCATCATTTACTTCTACACATCATGTCTCTCCAAGTTTCAATGTGTGAAGGTCATCCACGACCTCATCAAAATGCCTTTTGTTACGAGCATGATGGATTATAATCCCACATATTATCTGCAGCCCTTACCAATTGATCAGCCCTTATACTTATACTCAATAACTTTGACGCTATACAAATTTCGTTAGTAGAATTTACATATTATACATTAAATTGCTTATATTCAATATATAAGATACCTAACTATTTACACTAGGTACTAAATTAAATGACTAACAAGTTAACAACTAACTAGAAACAACCTCACATGAACCTTCATCAATTAACGGTTATGTGGAATCATTGGTAAAGGTTCAAAGATGCCTGCCAGAATATCTGTAGTAGGTGATATATTCGTTTATCAAAATATGGTTGTGGCAACCTCACACTTGACCTTAGTTAAAACTAAGCTATTCCGTGCTTGAATGTTATTTTTTCCAACAAATCCGAGGCGCACAAGGGGCAACGAACTGTTACCATTTAATTGATCACTTTGCCTGAATCAATGTGCAATGTTATTCAAAGCAATTATGTGTGTATTTTCCTGTATACACTTCTCATCTATGACGTTAACTGGTTTGTTAGTATAATTATTGAAATTGTCGTAAGTAAACCACGGTTCAAAGAAAACAGTATGTCGTGACGGACGTAAAGGGTCGTCTTCAGTATCTATAATGTATGACATGTTCTGATTATCTATGTAATGACGTTCAATAGCCTTAATAGTGCAAGATAATGATTTGTATTTTTGTCTGTTTGCAAGTGACATGTTCACCATGATGTGTCATCATGACATGACATCATATTGTAATTCTGCTGAACTTGGGCCTCATAATGAATAGTTTCCATAATCCCGCGTGAAAGACATAACATATTGTGCTTGTACTGTATGAAGCTATTGTGTTTTAATTTGTATTTTTTTATATGTACGAGTAGATAGACCTACATAGATAAGAACCACCCTATCGGCTTGAGATATCCTGTAATTATAGTTTGTGTAATTACATATTTTTTTTGCACTTCGTTCATTTATTAGACAACCGGCATCAATTTTTTAGCTACTGAAAACAACTATTTACTACATAAATAAATAAATAATTAATTAATTATGTTACTTTTAGTATGTGTTGTATAAGTTAGTAGCAAACTGAAAAATTAAAACATCCCTTTTCTTCTTCAAAGAAGCATAAGCCAAGAATTGGAAAAACTGAGACAAATGGCATACCATCACTATAGGACAACTTCACTTAGTAGTTGGTTAAGATGAAGAAGAAAATTCAGACTGGTTTGATTCAGTATCAGTCAGTGGAGTCTGGATTTGTGCCTGATGGCAATAGGCTCGCCCCGTATCACATGGGACTTAAAAATAACTGGTGAAATGTGGGTTACTATAGGTACACCTCTGTGTAACCTTTTGAAGAAAACAGGCGTGATGTTATTTTATAAATGTGTGTGTTATAAAAGAAATTGAAATTAAATGCCTAGAATGATAGGCGAACGTTATTGTTGCCGTCGCGGCTCGGACTGGAATGAGACAACTGCAGAAGAATGGAAAGTGGTGGGTAGTGAAATACCGGCAGTGGTTCAAGTCGAGCTGTGGATGATGATAGTGGTGAGAAAATGTGACGATTTTGGCACTTGCCTTTGGCACTTGCGAACGACGTGGTTTACATTTATTTATTTATTTAGGTTAACCAACAATTGTTTACACAATACATTTAAAATCAATTCCTTAATAGTACGTTTATAAGTGCAACGATTACTTACAGGCTAACACAATGCACCAATTATTATGGTTTTACGTAGTATAAAAACCAAATGGGAAATTTAAAATTTAAGTGTTTCATTAATTTTTGGTAATTTATGTGAAGCGATAGTAATAACAAAACTTAACTAATTTAAAATAATAACTAATAAAAATAAAAATCTCACAATTCAATCTAAATACATCGTAGAAAGGATCATTTTCAGCCAGAGAGCACGGATCGCTGCTAGAGTCAGCAATATTACCAAAATTCGTGGCGCCGAAAGTGGGTTGAGCCACAACTTCTGTCACGGACCGCTTTCAAAGCCGTTAGCTTCTTTGCGTCATTTGAGTCATACTATGCGAGTTAACGGTGACACTCTTGGTTTGTATGGAAAGTGCCAACAATGCTGCCTCTAGCAGTTTAACCCCGCCAAAAGATGCGCTGATGAAGCAAAATATGGACATAAACTAACCTGGTGGTGACGTCGTGAAAAGATGGATAGGCCTCCATAGATACATATCACCCGTCTCTCCACTAGTCCACTGCCTACTCAAGGATACATACCGGTACGGCTTGCAAATCCTTCTATATCCTAAGGCCACGTCTTTCCTACCATTACCGCGCCCCCTGGTCTACTCCTTGATATGCAATGGTCTCTGTAACACCGTGAAACATGAGGCTCCAGGGGCTAGTTCATTTCTTTGGGTTCATTCGATTAATCGAGTCTGGTCAAACCACGCTGAGGTCAGTGCTTTTCATTCATTCATTCATGAGGAAAGACTTTATTGGTGTTTATTGTGTGCCTTAAACTGAATCAAATAAATTTATTTTCTTTCTTTCTTTGCAACATGTTTTCGTGTGCACTCCAATTAACTATGTACATAAAATGTAAGTTGTTGACTTAATTAATTATAGCAGATCCAGACTCTTCTACAGTACGCTATAATTAATCCAGCTGCGCAGATCATTAATCTGCTAATATAACCACAAATAAATTGCTAATTTCACCAAACTCTATTGTTTGGGATGTAATTTGACTCGTAATCGTTCAATTAGCGGAGTTCAATTTAATTAACTCGTGTTGTTAATTAATATGATTTCACGGTTTGGTACAAGCTTGTACTACTTTGAAGTGAAGTTTGAGGTACCGAAAAGCATGTTAGCTTAATTGGAAATTTAATTTGTAGTGATATTAGACAAAGGTCACCTCGTCCCTTTTAGATAATTATTCTCTAAGCCTTGGCGCCCCTTCTGTTTTACATAGTACGCTGTGACAAATAAGTTTTTGCGGCTCCATGGTTCAATTCGTGGAACCTTAACTTTGCCTTCCTTGATGGTCTAGTGGTCGCAAACGCTACTGCTGAGCATGAGGTCCTGGATTCGATTCCTAGGTCGGGCAAAGTGTTATTGGGTTTTCCCATCTGGAATTTCTTAGTAGCAACTCGGGAGTCTGGATTTGTGCCCTTAGATGGCAATAGGCTCGCCTCCTATTACATGGGACTTAAAGATAACTGGCGAAATGTGGGTGTACTGACTATGGGTACATCTCATGGTATGTTATATGTATATGTACGTTTGAGTATATACTCAAATTATTTATATTCGATAACAAACACTGATGACTCGAATGTCCCAGAAAATCAAGATTTATGACACACAGTCGTTACTGGAAACTTGTCAATAGATGTGAATTAAAGTAGCAGGGAATGCCGTCGATAAAACTCTGACTTTTTTATTTTGAAAGAAAGAAAAATAGGTTTATTTGGCACAGAGACACGTGCATACAAATAACAAAAATATAAACAACAGAAATATTCGGCAGCTGCACGTCATAGCTGTGACAAGAAGGCTTCCACTCAGCATAATTCTGTGCTATGAGGGACCCACAGCACAGCGCTGATTTTCAGTGGTCACCCGAAAAATACGTACCTACGGACATCAAGTCAGTAACAAAATATGAATGAAATAAGAAAAATTCCAGTGTGTAAATATTGATTCAATCAGTGTTCTATCTCGCTCCCACCCTCCCCTACCTACCCCATTTCGTATATGGAACTATTTTCATACGACGCAGACAACAACGACAGGAGGCCTGAGGCAGAACCTAGTTATTATGAGCACTATAATCAATTAGGTATGGAGTTATTTTCATACTGAGCAGAAAACTACGGAGGCCTGCAGCCCTGCGTAGTTATTACGAGTAATTTAATCAATTTCTAATTTTACTGAAAGGTTATTTATATTAAGCAAATAGAATTACTTTGTTTTATGAAATCAGCCTAATATGGTTAAGTAAACGAGAAATGAAGGGTAAATCATGTTGCGTGCTGGTTTAGTAGACCTTTAAACGATGGTTTAGTTAAGGTGAAATAAGACACATAGAAACCAACTAAAGCTTGCATGCACGTTAAAATCAAAAAGGCAAAATAGCAATCATGATATTTTCTCAAGTAAGAATAATTAACACTGTTTAAAACCCTACTTGTATCTACAAATATTATGGAGATCTATCCTTTTCGCTCATAATGGGCCTCAAGTCACCCAAAGGGCAATGGAGAGGGCTATGCTTGGAGTTTCCCTACGTGAAGACGTAGCATTGGAAGGCCTCCCACAAGGTGGACCAATGACCTGGTGAAGAAGATACGAGAACCACAGAACGATTTGAAGTGGCGGTGCTTGGGGGAGGCCTGTGTCCAGCAATGGACAATGGATCTTTCAGCTGAAATGATGATGATGGTCCTTTTGTGGATGCATGAGACACCTCCTAACCAATCAAGAAAAGCTGTTGTTGTACTAACCAGTGGACCAATGTTGTCAAATTAAATAAATATATAATAATAATAATAATTATGACTTAATAATCCGCTCATATCTCAGTAATCTCAGATACTATTAATAACTGAAAATATTTCATTCCTGGGTGCATCCCTGGAAGATAATAAATCTACTAACACGATTATGTCATAACCTGCTCTTGATACGAGATACGACAGATAGCCCATAGCGTGACGGCTCGGAGGCGGCGAAGCGCAACGCAATAGGAGCGGGCTGGGCGTGATGCCTTGTGGCACGCCACTCGACGCATCGACAGTGCAGGTATGTACAGGCAATAAAAGAGATATTTAACTGCAATCCTTTTAATAGTATGTTGTTTTGTCCGAATGTTAAAGTTAAATGCCATTCAATCTTTTTTCTAGCAATTTTTTTTTTCCAGAAAACAAAGTACACAACCATTTTCTTATTTACAGTACAAAAATACAAATACAATACAAAAAAGTTTATTTTCTCTCTCACATAGAAATATTCAAGGTATAATATACATAATTCAAAGAGTACATAAGCGAATTATAATCTATGTGGGAGACTGGTTTCTGTACTAGGAGACCTGTATGACAGATTACCAGCCTCTCCAGACTCCGGAAGTGGGTAACAGGTTCTAGGTGTACATCATTCCAGGTAAGTGATATTTAAATACGTAAAACTGGGTGAAGTTTGACTGTTGTGAGGATTAAGTAAATGAGGGTGTGAGAATCGGGTGTGTGAATGTGTATATGAGGGTGTGTGTGTTTTGTGGGTGTATATGTGTGTGTGTGGGGTGGGTATATGTGGGTGTATGTGTGGGTGTATGAGTGTGTGTGTGAGGTGGGTATATGTGGGTGTATGTGTGGGTGTGGGTGTATGTGTGGGTGTGGGTGTATGTGTGGGTGTGGGTGTATGAGTGTATGTGGATGTGAATGAGTGTGTGAGTGTTGTCAAGTCATACGTAGTAAGTCTAGGATGGGACTTTAAGCAAATTTTCTGTTTCATCGTAACTGAGGGACTTTAACCAAGTGGTTAAAGCCCTTTTACATTTGACTCGTGTAAGTGGGTAAATTGCAAGCTTCTTATTTATTTTATTGTAAAGATATCCACCTAAAAAGTGATTGCTCTAATCACATAGCGTCTTCAAGTATATTTCAGCCAATTCCAATAAACATTTTAGCCCTTTATGTCTGGAGGCTTTTATTTAGATATTGTTTTCGTTAAGTTATTTTTATTTCTGCTTGAGTATAGTTCTCGATGTTTTTGGTTGGTATATTGGCGTGTGCTAGCTGTCATATGGCTATTAATTTTATAATTTAAATTATGTTTTGTGTTGCGTAATGTAAATATCATTTTGCATACTATTATATAGAATCTTTTTTACTGAACAGACAGCTGTGCTGCTGGGGAGTTTGTTGCGCCACTTCTTCTTCCCAGCTAAAGCACTAGGAAGTGGTGAAGGGTGGGCGTTTTGGGGGACTGTCTTATGTAATTTTGACGTTCGAAAAGTGCTGATTCTCAGCCTAGTTTGAATAAATGACTTTTGAATTTTTGAATTTTGATTTTTCTTTCGATAAGTGTTTTCAGTATCTAAATCTGAATCGATCTGTAGTTACATCTCGTGAAAAGTTATTTTGGTAAGCGTATCATTTAAGAACGGCTGAACCGATTTGGCTACTTTTTGTTCTAAAATGTTCGGAATAGTCCAAACAAGGTTTCTATGGAAACTATTGGACAAATTTGAACGTCTGTCAGGTCAGCTAGTTTCCAAGAATAATATTTTTTTTCTATGGACCATAACTCTAGTATTGAGTGAATACAGGTTGAAGAAATGAAGTGAAAATGCAAAATAAATAATATGTTAATTTCTGAGCTGGTTCTTTCTTTTGTCGACTGTACCACCACTATTCGACTTAGGTGTATTGTGGATGTGGAGGTATGAAGGCATTATGGCATTGATTAAAGCTTAGGAGCTCCACACATTGGGCGTGGTGCAGTACAGCGCAGCAAGGTTAATGCGATTTTGTTTTGTTTTAAAAGAAAAAGCGGTAACACAATTTTGGGCTGCAAAAGTGACATAATTGCTATCTTTTAAACTGGTTCCAAAATAAAAGGGTCCTCTAAGCCCTTAGAGCATTAAACATGCTCTAAGTCTAAGCCCCACTGCTGGCTACAAAACTGCACCCTAATTGCAGTCATAATTCGAAATATTTTGCAGGAAATTGTTGATACTTTGCTTCATAATGATTGACTATGCGTCTGCACAACGACGTAATCAATGTTGTTGAACTGTCAAAATGAAAGTCATTGTCATTGCAAGCGTGTTATGCTGGTTTAGTTCAGCATCATAGTGTACTACACATTGCATAAAAAAGTCAAATAAGTTGCAGGTATGCGGTAGTTTTCGGGCGAATCTATTTTTCAGAGTCGTCCTTTCGATTGTAACTCCCACTCAGACCACAGCATTAAAACAAAACAAAAGAAGAACGACCGCGCTTCGCCAAGCCCGGTCTGCCTTTATGGTGTAGTTTGTGGATTTCAATAAATAAAATAGATAGATACTGCGCACTGTAATAAATAACGTGCTGTGTTGTGTTATTTATTTCTTCATTGTTTTTAAACGTGAATGTATTTCGGATGACGCCTTAACTTACTAAAAACCTTTTACGAAACGTATCAGTATCTATTTATTAAATCTTACTTATAGGTACTAGATAAAAGACTTTTCTATAGAAACACTCACATTTGTCAATGTTTTTATGTCAAGGTGGTACATAATGGAGAACTTTCCGAACCGTATTTTTATCTAGCTCAAACGGTTTGTTGGTACAATATGAAGTCAGATAACGACGCAATTTTTCACAGAGACTGCCAGGTACCGCCGTCTTAGTACCACATTTAAAGCTATCTATGGGTCAATATTTAGAGTCTTACAAAGATTTAGATTACGTAAGTCTTTTAGTGAAATCTTAAATTTTCCTGGTGATCCAAGGACAGAAACATCCCTTTTTAACCGACTTCTACACTTTGTGTTTAATTGTATAATAGTACACTTAATAACAAAAAAGACAAACATGTACACAGACTCTAAACATTATAGTTTAGAATATAATTGGGTATATTAACATTAAGTTTATTTTTATTGTGTTAGTAATGTAGTTAAGGCTAGCAAGAAATATAAGGCTTTTTATTTTAATTAGATTTATTATACAACCAATGAAGGCATAAGGCTTTGCAGCTTTGCAATTTTATATATTTATTTTATTTTATAATTTTATGTTAACTCAGGTAGTACAGTTTTGGGAAACTGATAATTTTGTTCATTTCGAAGTCAGATTTATCGTTCACATTCACAATTGGCGGACCATTAAACTTGTACAACTTCAATAGTTCAAACCCTCGATCTACTTCTAGGATTGTAATAAAATTTTATATTACAGAATGTTTCGATAAAACTTTATGGCTAGGACCGTACAAAGTGTTCCGGACAGTCAATTTTAGAAATTGTTTCATTTTAAAATAGGAAGGCTGCCTGTTTCATTTTGTAGCTGGCTGTTACAGACCGTTCACTATAACTTGTCTTTTGCCGTCATGTTGGCACCATTGCTTGTTTAGCTTAGTTTCAATACTAATAGAGTTCAAAAAGGCGACTGACAGAACAGTGCTACCAATCGCGTCACGGGTCAAGTTATAATGAACGCACTGAACATAATAATATTATGAATGTCATGTGGCCCTTAATAGCTACCTCATTAATCGTCAAAATATTCTCATAGTCATCACGTTTGACAATTTGATTGGAGGAAGATATTATTTGTTCAGTCCTTCTTCTGTTCGTTTTGACGGTAACTACAACTATGTTTATGTTGGTACCTGCATCAAATTGTTTTGAAGTAGGTACCATCATCATCAATTGAAGCTACAAGTACGCGGCGGGCTCGCCTTGTCAGCCCAATTCAGTGAGCGTAACGTAGTCAGAAGATAATAAGAGTTACGCGATAGAAAGAGAGGCAACTTCTAGGTGAATATAACTGAAGGTAATTAGCGCTGCGCGACCTGAATTGCACTTTATTGTGTCGTAGCAAGATTCGCTTTTTATTTAAATGATTTTGCGAAGTGAACCATGTATACTAATCTGTGGTCAAGGGTCAAGTTATAATGAAGGCACTGTAGTCACCACGTTCGACAATTTTATTGGTAGAAGATATTTGTTCAGAATATTTTCGATTTCCTTCTTCTGTTCGTTTCGACGGTCTATGGCCATAATGGTACATCAACCTACTACAATCTGTCAAATTTCTTTAATAGATTTTCAACTTTATCACTAAAGTATAAGGTTCAAAGTTGATTGGGAAAATTTGACAGTTTCGGGTAGGTTGACGTGCTGGCGTCTGTACATCGATTTCGATAAAACTTTATAACTGGGAACCATCCGGATAGTAAATTATAAAAATTTGTTTCATTTTCAAATAGGTTGTCTGCATATCTCGTTCGAAAAGTGGCTTTTTCTTTGTTATCAGTCCATGAATTTCATGTTCAACACCGCTAGTCAAAAGTTATGTGTAACAAACTCAAACCACCAAAGAGTAGCCAGAATGTCACAGCACTAAATTGAATATGTAACTAGTTACTTTTGAGTAACGTCTTGGACGACAGGCTTTACAGGGAGAATGGCAGGGACATCGACCTTGCTGACCATGAAATGAAATGAAATGAAATTGTTTATTCTGTAAATAGGATATTGGAATCACTTTTACAAGTCATCTTAAAAAAAATAATTAAAAATTAGCTAGATGAGTTCGGCGTTTCCTATCTGACTACTCTGAGAAGAAAGGCCGAAACAAACTCAGAGGTCACAGTCTCTTTTAAAGTCCAGACATAATCTTGGTCAGGCCATTTCAGACACTAATCTACATGGTCATCACCATGTAGATTAGTGTCTGAAATGGTCTTTTGAGAAAAGAACCACACAGATTTGAATGGACCTGTCTTGTCAGTGCAAGCATTTGTCAGTAATCGTGGAGCTCAACCCAGAACTTAAGGAGCTCAACTCGACGAACAATACCATGGTTTTTGTTATTGTTATTAGTCATTAAGTGTTTATTTATTTTTACTTCGATGATCCTAGTTTATCATTTGTGATTTCAGAGTTACAGCTTTAATAGCTATATGTAAACGGGCATGCCCTTTATGCCTGGAAGCTTTCATTTGGGTATTAAGTTCTTTTTACTTTTTTGTTGATATATTAGCGTGTGCTAGGTGACATATAGAAAATAATTAAATTTAATGTTTTGTGTTGCGTAATGTAAATTGTTTTGCATAAGTACAATTGTATAGAATCAAGTTCTAACTAAACAGACAAGTGTGCTGCTGGGGAGTTTGTTGCGCCACTTCTTCTTCCCAGCAAATCACTAGGAAGTTGTGAAGGGCAGGCGTTTTTGGGGGACTGTCTTATGTAATTTTGACGTTTGAAAAGCGCTGATTCTCAGCCTAGTTTGAATAAATGACTTTTGAATTTGAATTTGATGCGCAGCCTGTTACCATGGATTCAGTACATGATTCTGGACCCCTGCTTTGAAATTTTTCATCGGTTATAAAAAAATACTTTATAACCGATGAAATTTTGCTGTTTCATACAATTTGACCGCGTAGGTATTGCACTTTTGTAGGTAACAGCTTTTTTTTTTAAACAGAAAAAAAAATCCGCGCTGGTGCGTCCAGAATTATGCAATTGTAGTTAAGTAAGACATTTTGCTTATCAGTCAACTTTCAGTAAACATAAAAAGACAATTGAATTGTCTATTTCATCATGATATTAACCATGATGTTATTATTCCATAACATAATATTAATATTATTTTTGTTCTTGTTCGGTAATGTGATTGCAGAACAGAGGCAAGAACGAAAGAGATTCCAAGAAGACCTTAGTATTCCTCTGTGTTTATGATCTACTAGCTTCCGCCAGCGGTTTCGCCCACGTGATATCTTTATAAATTATAGCCTATGTTACTCAATGTTAATACAGCATTCTTCAGGTAAAAGATTTAAATCGGTCCAGTAGTTTTTGAGTTCTTCTTCTTTTCCTGTGGTTAGTGACTAACCTGGTGTCAGAGTTTTAAAGCCATGGGTCTCTAACTTGGCTTCACATACCGTTGAGAAATATCTCTCAGGCATTTTTCCATGTCATGTCATTATCATGTTTCCTCACGATGTTTTCCTTCACCGTTTTTGAAGCAAGTGATAATTATACAATATGCACATGAATCTAAAAAGTCAGAGGTGCGTGCCTTGGGTTCGAACTCGAGACCTATGACTTGGCAGTCCGACGGTCACACCAAAATATTAGTGTAGATTTAGCGCTAGTTCAGAGATGACGGGAACCGCGCGGGTTGAATACGCGCGGTTGAGCCGCACGGAGCTTATTACAATGACATCCTTGCTAGATGTTCATACTACACCGAGTGGACCATGTATACGTGCGGTAGTCGCCTCTCGACCGTTAGAAAATGAATACGCACGGACGCCACGCGGATCTATTTACTTGACGTGCCTAGAACGCGTTCAGTTGCGCCGTAGAATTCGCGCATATCGGACGTGTGACAATGGATCGCTTTGACACCGAGCTATTCATCCACGAAGTGGAAAAAAGTCCAGCTTTGTGGGACATCCAGTGTGCAGAGTATTCTAATAAAATTGCCAAAAACTGGGCTTGGCAGGAGCTGGTGGAGATTTTTGGAGATAACGAGGATTCTTTGGTATACAAGGCTGTTTTTGGTCAGTAAGTATTTTATTTTACATTTACTAGGGTAGTTTACATGTTTTATGATAAATATAGTCGGCGCCAAATAAGGAAACCCTGCGCAAATATGATTTTTAGGTGTGATTGGAGGTAGGTATGAGGTAAAATATCACGATACCATGTTAACGGAGTAGCGAGTGTTCCTGCATAGTGGTGTACTATGCACAACCGGCTTTAGTTATATTTTTGTGTCTTGCCATTCATACACGACCCGTATTTACAAAGTAATTAGCATATTTATCTCAAATTTTTAGAAATTAACATCCCCTATTCATATCACGAAACAGCAAAACATGCCTTTTTTTTTTTTTTTGGGTGGGAAATTATCAAATAACTTCTCCCGCTCTGGGTGGAGCGGGAGGGCGTGTCAGACTCTTACTGACTAAAACCCACCCGTGTTCCTTCCGTTGCCTGTACGTTGCCAGGGGCCACGGTATCCCTTTCGGACTTTCCCGCAACCTTCGGCAGGCATCGGTCCTAACGGACCCCTTCACAGCAAAACATGCCTAATGCAGCATTTTAGCAGAACCAACAATATTCAAATCTACACGGATATTTTACTGTATATTCTACAATCGTACCAGCAGAGTCTCCATCGCCTTCATCATGCATCAGCACTGATGACTTACATACAGTCTTTCATTGTACAAAATATATATTCTATTATTGTATAAAAATAAATATCTTACC
This sequence comes from Xanthia icteritia, assembly GCA_949128155.2. NCBI lineage: Eukaryota > Metazoa > Arthropoda > Insecta > Lepidoptera > Noctuidae > Xanthia > Xanthia icteritia. The sequence goes on from OX421953.2 coordinate 5,710,025, forward strand.
TTAAAGTAATCACGAGTTTTTCTTCTGGGGACTCGCTTGACCTCATATGGGTATCATAAGATGCAATTTATTCACTGATCATTCCATTCATCAAATTTATTTTTCGACATTCTCAAATATTTTAAGAATTTGGGCTCAAAACTCCTTAATTTTTGATATAAAGTCATAAACTTTACCATGGGTGAGCCGATCACGTAAAATTGGTTGCACCTAATACTGCCGTTTTTTTTTTGCTGAATAATTACACACGTATTGCTTCTTCGACTTCCAATGTTGGAATGAAGTGGCTGTCACCCTACCTCACTCCGTACACACATCGCGCTTGTCTGAACATTTTCAATCCTCGCAGATTGGAACCACGCGGTTTGAATACGCGCGGATTCCGCCATGTCTAAACTAGTCCTGAGAAGTTTTGTATTTGTTAAGGCTTAAAGTCTGGGCTTCTCGCAAAAGTCTCTTTTGATGAAATCTTTCGTCTGAAGTTGACCTAAATTCGTCGAAACTTAAAAGTTGTAATCGCAGTTTATGATGAGGAGTTAGGTATGTGTTGAAATGCTGACTAAAGCTGGTTAGAAGCGTCAAAATATATTTTTGGAGTTCGTAGTTCTTTACCAAGAAGTTTGAAAAAACCCTACCTTTTTATCTAAGTACAATAAAATTTTGCTGTATGGACTTATTCGTCGTCAGCTTGTTTAAAACTGCTTACCTTGTTCTGAACAAATAATTTTGGCAAGACCGTGGTACATTATATGCAACGCAAACGCATAAACAGAGTAGTAATGTTTGACTCAGAAAATCTCATTTTGCACAATTATAATGGCTTCAGTATGCATTTATTTCGATACATCAAATATGAAGAGTTGAGGCTTTGCAACTTGTCCCGTGACGCAATTGGTAGTACTGTTCTGTCAGTCGCCATTTTGAACTCTTTTAGTATTGAAACCAAGCTCGACAAACAATGGTGCCAACATGACGGCAAGGGACAAGTTATAGTGAACGATCTGTAAACAATCTTACCTGTTCTTTATCCTCTTGAGACTTTGGCCACAGCGTTACATTCAGCACGATCTCTCCCATGTCCTGGGTAGGCTTCCCAGGGTCTCGGAGACAGAGGACCAGGTCCTGGGTCCGACCGAGCTCTAATGCGGTCAGGTCCAGGTGGCAGGAGCCCATGAAGTCGTCTTGAAGACCCCAGTCGTAGTCGAAGACCTGCAAAGTTGACATGGCAGGTATAATGTAACTTCTAGATGGTTTTAGGAGGGATTTGGTTGAGTACATGACGTGTTGGACGGTTGCTTTGGTATTGAATAAACCAAAGCTCTAGTGGAAGATTTAGGGCTCGTGAAAACGGCACCGTAGCCGCGCCGACACCGCTTCGCATAACCATGTAGACTGAACGCTGATTTTGCCATTGCATCACACGTGTAGCATGATGAACATGCTCAGTTAGAAAAACAAGAAGTTTGTGCTTGCTTATTATATGTACAGAAAATGGTGAAATCAGAAGGTTTTGGCGTGGCGGCGGCGCGACAGCGGGCTGGCAACGTTGCACGGCTTAGTTAGAAGCGCGGCGGCTTCGCGATGGCGGCGCGACGGCTTCATCGCCCTGAGCACTTACAGTCTAAATTCAATCTTAAGAAGGATAGCTGAATAGTGAGTCATTAAACGGTCGCAGGAGAAGTTAAATTACCTAATTTCAAAAGGCTTTCGCAAGTGGTTAAATTTTTTTTATTAAGCGACATTTTTTATACGATTTCGAGTAATCATTTTTCATTGCTCGTTTCTCCCGAGTTTCGAAATTGGACTTCAAAAAATTGGTTTAAAATTTTATTATAACTTTCTTCTTTTACTTTTTTAGTAGCTGCGCAGCAATAAGCTGTTTATATACATATTTCTGAAATGTATTCTGAACTATCCCAAGCATATAAAATGCTCTTTTACGATAGTGTCTCATTCCTATCATTTTATATTAAGACCCAGACAGCTTGCTTGTATTAGCATATTATTGATATTACACAGACTGAAAACGAAAACAGATCTCATTTTATGCATAGAAACATTACTGTAGAGATGGTTTTCATGAAAATGTCCTGTTTTTTTCTAACTTACAGAAAATTCAATTCTTATTTTTTTCTCAATTTCTTTTTACACTGTTGTCGGTGTATACAAATTTTGTCTGGAGATTTTATTTTTATAAAATTACGAATTTTACTCCACTAATTATCGTATTCATGGTGTGCTAAAGTTGCGTTTAAAAACAATTTTTGTGTTGTACTAGACAGCAAAAAAAAATCATATTGAAATTGTATGAATTGCCAGCAATTTATGTCCCGCGAAAAAAACACAAAAACATGTTGATGACACAATGTAACATAACATCACGCCTTGTCTCCTCGAAGGGTTAAGCAGAGGTGTACCTATAGTATGTTCACCCACATTTCGCCAGTTATGTTTAAGTCCCATGTAATAGGGGGCGAGCTTATTGCCATCAACCGGGCACAAATCCAGACTAAGGGCTGTTACTGAGAAATTCGTGATAGAAAAACCCAATAACACTTGCTTTGCTCAAACCAGGAATCGAACCCAGGACAGCTCAGCAGTAGCGCTTGCAACCACTAGACCAACAAGGCGATGAAACAATGTTGTGTTTGTTTTTCATGAATACCGAGTTAGTAAATATAACTTCATGACGTCACACGGCTCTCTGAGCGATGATATTGTAACAATATTCCCTCCTTGGGACCGTTTAAGGGTTAATATTAATTTTTATTCACTGTAGGAAGTAAATTGTCTGTAATAAAGTATTCAAGCCGGTTTGAGTTGGCTTTTTTATACGTTTTTCATTGCCGATGAAAAATGATTGTGTTTTACTTATTTATAAGCAAAATCCGTTCTATAACTGTATTAGACTACAGTTATCTAAGGCCGATTCCTATAAATTACGGACCGTTATTGGTTATGAATAAGACTTGTATCTTTACCGATAATGAAGTAAAAGCCTCATAGTTTTTGCATAGTTGACCCTCCCATATGGTAGTAGCTATCACAGGTAGAACTAGCTTATGAATCTATTTATATGCCTAGTTTGTAAATAAAAAAGGTTACCGTTGGTAAGCCTTTTTCAATCGATTCGTTTCCCAATGAGGTCGTAATTAAACACCAACAGTTCTTTAAGTCTCATGTGATTGAGGGAAAGCCTATTTCCATTAACCAGCTACAAATACTGCATGCATACCATAGCTGACTTAGGATTCGAATCCAGGACGACATGCTTACCTGTCGTGCTTACGACCACTACACAAACGAGGTCGTCAAAAAGTACTATAATTAAAACAAACTCAAATAGTTCTCACCTTAATCTGCACAGGCTGAAAAGGATCTTCAATCGGCACGGTGAAGCACTCATCCCAAACTGGGTTAAGGTCTCGATACACGATCTTGGACTTGTGCAACAGTCTCCCCCCAGCCTTAAACTTGACGTAGGGGTCGCTCGTGCCTGATAACAAACCTGGTTTTGGACCCCACAAAACACTACAGTTAGAAGAGGAAAAAGCAAAATAAATTGAGAAAATCTAAGTAAGCTACGGGTAAATAACTACTTTATGATTACTAGGGAAAGGGTCGTGGGAAGAATTTCGAACAGTACTAAGTTTGGCTGAGAATTTATCAGGTCGTTGGCGAAGCTTTTCCGACGGCAAGAATATTACAAGCCGTCTGCGCTGAGCCTAATAATAATTGTAAATCAAATTAAGAATCTAATCCTTAAGGAAATAAGGAAGGACCCAATTTAATTCTAGAGATCGTTTTTCTCCGACTAGTTCCGAAGTGACGCGATCGTAGCATTGATTGTTTCATCACAAAGTTTGGGGTTGAAATTCGGATTGGATTAGTCAAACTTGTTAGCTGTGAGTTCGATTCAAAATTGTATTAACCAAGTTCGACATCTACGTTAAATTTGTTGACTGGAATAGATTCGGTAAGATTATCAATGTATACAGTATATGAATAGAGTAGTTCTTAATTTTCTTATAAATTAAAGTAGGGTACTAGAGGTGATCTATGGTACGAAAGCAAAAGCATTATCTGCATTAAAACAAAAAAAAACATGCAAAATAACAATAACAGAATAATGGTGGTGTAGTGTTGTGTGTGAAAAGTTAAAGTTGTGTAGCAAAATAATGTCAAATGTTCAGTATTGAACGTTAGACAAGTGACAATCAATTTGGAAGACAAATTGTATCGTAATAGTGGCAAGATCGGTGCATTTGTCTGAAATGACAACTTGATGCAGTAAATGGGCTATTGTAAACCATTAGTCGCCCAAGTGTCTTGGTTAATCTGCCGCCTTAGGCCCCTTCATGGCTTCGAGCGAACCGACTTGCGACGCGACTTGCGTCAAGCGAAACGCGCGCCCGTCACTTGTTTCGTGTACAACCTTCTGACCCTTCGCTCTGCAAGTCACGTCGCGGTGGCTCGTGGCATGCTCTAAACAACTTTTTTGACGCGTGAAGAAGACGCTTATCGCTTGAGCGTGTAGGTCATGGGTAATTAGAAAGTATCCCAAAAATAAAATAAAAGTGCCAATTAAGAGATTTATTTATAAACGTTGCTTAAGGGTACACTAGTCGACGGCTCGAACTCGTTGGTAGGCGTGACTAATATGCATGCTAATTGGTGTAATTATTTATTTATTTAATTTTATTTATTTATAAATTTATTAATTAATTTAGTGAAATAGACGATGATTTAAAACGAAAACGAGCACGTAAAATTTCATAAACAGACCTTTGGGCGTATACCTAGATATTATGAAAAAACCGTATTTACTCAAAATAAAACTATTTGAACTATTGAATAAATTATCTATCCCTGTACGGTTTTTATTTTGCCATTTTCTTACTAAATAAGTTATTTATTTACGCCCAAAGACGAGTTAAAATTTGTGTTGAAATATGCAAGTTTCGACGCTCATAACTTCCAAACCAATTTTTTTTCCAATTCTGCTTCCATACAGGGCTAGATAATGACAAGACAAATAATTTTAGTTTTGTACGTACACCACCGAACAGACGAGTAATCACCATACAACGTTTGTATGGAAGTATGACCGACTAGCGTACCGTTAAAGTTAAGTGATGATTAGCGACTGTTTAACCATTCTTTTTTGACGTTTGAACCTCACTTTACTTTCTTCTTTTCGTGTGGTTAGTGACTAACCTGGTGTCAGAGTTTTAAAGCCGCCCATGGGTCTCTGACTTGGCTTCACATGCTGTCGAGAAATATCTCTCAGGCTTGTATCTCTATCAGTGCTTTACTTTAAGCAACGTTTATAAATAAACCCCTGATTGTATAATTAATTCACGCTTGTGTTAATTTTGTAGATGATTCGATCAAGTATAGATTTTTGTCTCCCTACTTTTAATAGTGATTAATTAAGCTTATCATTCGCTGCTCTGCCAAGACTATTTTTAAGTTTGATTAGCAATCGATATTTGTGTAGGTATTATTATGCATTATCTGTGTATTATTAGGTATGCATTATTTGCTGTGCATCGTCTAGCAGTGATGTTCGTGTCGGTGACAGTGTTGCGGTGATCCAACATACCATTTTTGTCCATAGCTACTAAATTTTGTCCTCGTTTTAAATGTACCCTCAATTGGAAGAACGAGTATGTTCGAAGTTGCTGCTCTCTTAGCCTTTGGCCTTCGTCTGGCTCCTGTATAAGGAAAGACACTTTATAATAAATACATAACTATTGCACTATCTCTGATACTACGTTTAGGTTATAAAACCGCGCAGCGCTGTGATTTTATAGAAAGTAAATCTGCATGATTCGCCATTTTATCGATGTCGTCGCATAAACGCGGTCTTAAATACATGTCTTCGACGAGGTAATACACAACAACAATGCATACAATTTAGGAACCGAAAGCGGTTGTACTCGTCAAAGTAATCGTATGATAATGTAATATTATTACAGTAAGCGCCTGAATAAATTTTAAGAGCAAACAGACGCACATTCTTCTCTCGTTTGTATAAGGCGCTATGATAATTCTAACATCAAAGGATGCTATGCTAATCGAGATGAATATGGTTACATTGACGGCATTCAAAAGTCTCATTCAAAACAGTGGCATCGTTTAAAGTTTTTTAGAAGCCAAGAATAGTGTCTTCCGTTAATTTACGAGATTTTAATATTAAATGCATTAAGTATCCTCAAAAAATACGTTTTCATTCTAAAGCGCTGTTCAAAAGGAACCTAATTAATAGTCATTAAGCTAGTTTTTATGACCAAACTGGATTCATAATATTCGGCAGAAAACTATGCAAACAGAGCTATAATAGCTTCACAAACCGTTAGCTAACTGGTCTCACCCAATTTCTTTCTACACCAAAGAAAACCTCTTTTAAAATTTAAAGGAAAATTTGTGCAGAGATTATTATCTTGTTAGACCCCATATTCTTTGGTAAAATTGGCTTTCATTTATAGACAAAAATTATAATTAGATCTTGTTAGATTTCATAACTTTGGGAAAAACTTTTTCAGATAAGAAAGTGTTCAGTGGTAGTTCGAAAATAAATCCGAATTGTTATAATCAGTTGGCATTGTATTAAAGGGTCGGAGGTCCACAAGAAATAAAAGTAGCCAACTGTAACTGTAGATAACTGTAACTGTAGACAACTGTAACTGTAGCCAACTGTAACTGTAGCTAACTGTAACTGTAGCCAATTGTAACTGTAGCCAACTGTAACTATAGCCAACTGTAACTGTAGCCAACTGTCACTGTAGCCAACTGTCACTGTAGCCAACTGTCACTGTAGCCAACTGTCACTGTAGCCAACTGTCACTGTAGCCAACTGTAACTGTAGCCAACTGTCACTGTAGCCAACTGTCACTGTAGCCAACTGTCACTGTAGCCAACTGTCACTGTAGCCAACTGTCACTGTAGCCAACTGTCACTGTAGCCAACTGTCACTGTAGCCAACTGTAACTGTAGCCAACTGTCACTGTAGCCAACTGTCACTATAGCCAACTGTAACTGTAGCCAACTGTCACTGTAGCCAATTGTCACTATAGCCAACTGTAACTGTAGCCAACTGTAACTGTAGCCAACTGTCACTATAGCCAACTGTAACTGTAGCCAACTGTCACTATAGCCAACTGTAACTGTAGCCAACTGTCACTGTAGCCAATTGTCACTATAGCCAACTGTAACTGTAGCCAACTGTAACTGTAGCCAACTGTCACTATAGTCAACTGTAACTGTAGCCAACTGTCACTGTAGTCAACTGTCACTGTAGCCAACTGTCACTGTAGCCAACTGTCACTGTAGCCAACTGTCACTGTAGCCAACTGTCACTGTAGCCAACTGTCACTGTAGCCAACTGTCACTGTAGCCAACTGTAACTGTAGCCAACTGTCACTATAGCCAACTGTCACTATAGCCAACTGTAACTGTAGCCAACTGTCACTGTAGCCAACTGTCACTGTAGCCAACTGTCACTGTAGCCAACTGTCACTGTAGCCAACTGTCACTGTAGCCAACTGTCACTGTAGCCAACTGTAACTGTAGCCAACTGTCACTGTAGCCAACTGTCACTGTAGCCAACTGTCACTGTAGCCAACTGTCACTGTAGCCAACTGTCACTGTAGCCAACTGTCACTGTAGCCAACTGTCACTGTAGCCAACTGTCACTGTAGCCAACTGTCACTGTAGCCAACTGTCACTGTAGCCAACTGTCACTGTAGCCAACTGTCACTGTAGCCAACTGTCACTGTAGCCAACTGTCACTGTAGCCAACTGTCACTGTAGCCAACTGTCACTGTAGCCAACTGTCACTGTAGCCAACTGTCACTGTAGCCAACTGTCACTGTAGCCAACTGTCACTGTAGCCAACTGTCACTGTAGCCAACTGTCACTGTAGCCAACTGTCACTGTAGCCAACTGTAACTGTAGCCAACTGTCACTGTAGCCAACTATAACTGTAGTCAACTGTCACTGTAGCCAACTATAACTGTAGCCAACTATAACTGTAGCCAACTGTAACTGTAGCCAACTGTCACTGTAGCCAACTATAACTGTAGTCAACTGTCACTGTAGCCAACTATAACTGTAGTCAACTATAACTGTAGTCAACTGTAACTATAGCCAACCATCACTGTAGTCAACTGTAACTGTAGCCAACTGTAACTATAGCCAACTGTCTTGACGGCTTGCCTTTTATCTCTTACGCCTTGATCACACGTACCAAGTAGATGGGCGAGACAGCAAAATGATACTATGCTGAGAGAGTTGGGTGGATGAGTAAGTATTTACACGTATTTTTAACTTTGCGCCGAGTCAGTTAGTCGGTTCACAAAAATTACGGGAAACAGTAGCGTGCTACGAGCGACATGGGTGTGACGAGTGGCGAGTACGCACCGAGTACATATTTATACCTGCTGAGTTGCCCACTCAGCGAGTCAGTGCGGGGAAGCGCGGGGGTGGGCACTCGGTCTAGTAAATAGAATAGGGTCCGAGTGACTGTCTCGCCGTTTAACTCGGTCGAGCACTCGGTGATCAACTGATCATGTACCGAGCACTCGGCCGAGAGCACTGTCTCGCTCATCTACTCGGTACGTGTGATCAAGACATTAAGGGAGAGACAAGGTGGCTTGTCGATATCGGTACCGTAATTTATGATGATTGCATACATCATTCCTCAAAAATGTTATAAGACAGCGGACTACCTTCGACATCTCTTATTATGAAGATGTCTTCTACTTGACTATTGTGTAAGTATACTTTACCAATTGCAAGAGTTCAGCGGGCGGCGGGCGCGGATAATGCGCAGGAGTGCTTGAAGTGGACGGCGCGGGATCAGTCGACACCTGACGCGTCACAGATTCTGCAATCAAAGGAAATAATAAGTTCTTTAGTAAGTGAAGATTTATTTTACCTACCGGAAAAGTTATTTGTTCGTCGTATAGCTGAATTTACAAAATTGTTAGAATGGTCGGTACATTTACATACACGGGATTTTTTACCAATAAACAGAGGGGTAATTCTCGTATTTTTAAGAACGTTTACGATTATAATGCGCTTTAGTTTAACATCAGTCGAGTTTGGAGTCCACAGTTTTTTTACAGAAAGATCATATTATTAGAAGCCTCGACATAAAGTTTTAAATCGCGGAGATAAATGATTTACGAGAAAAAAAGGAATCACAATATATTCTATTCTATTTTTCTCTATGGCAATGGTGCCGATGTCGACAATTCTGTCAATGTCAGATGTGTTACGAGAAAAAGTGCAAAGGAGGGAAAGATACAAAAAAAAAATATTAAAAAAAGAACTAGTTGAATTTAATGTGAAACTTGTTGACGGGTATTAGTAGAACACAAACATATAAAAAAAAGGAATCACAATCGAAGAAATATTGCAATATTTAGTACCTTTTGTAATTTTGTCTCGCCATTAAACGTTTTGCTTTACGTAAGGTCAACGCACTAAAATGTTTTACTTTATATTAATGATGAAATAAATACGTATATTCAGTGATTTTTACGCATATTTTTAATTATAACCTATATTTCGCTGCATTAAATTAGTGCAATTAAATGAACACTTATAATAATTTACCGACTATTGCCGATATGTGTATATCTCAAAAAGGGGGGGTGCCGCAACTTTGAATTGCCGCAATATGATGTTTTAATATTCTAACCTAACTTTCGAATTTGGAACACCTCTGCTGATATTTTTCTACCTAGTTCCCGTATGATGAATGGATGATTTTATATTATGTCAACATCTACAAACTGCGACGTAGATAGAACTGGGGGCCTACCATCACCGCATTTAACAGTATAATTTTAATCTTACTTCAATGTGGGAAAGAGACGCAACTATACAGGAGGGATATCTCCATCTCTTTCCCACACTATAAAAGGCCCTCTGCATTCCGGTGAGAATACATTCGATATTATCAATACTTAAAAATATATTGGACCCTATCCTTTAACAGACTCACCATCTCTCTTTCGGAAGAGGCGCATTCTCCGCCACTTCCTCACAGCGGACTTAAGTTTCTTCATCAGCACACAGTTTAAAAATGCTTTGGCTATTCTTCTTCGCCATATTGTGCACATCTATCGACTATTGTCTGTGGTTCATTGGCCCCATCACTAGTTACATGGTTAAGTTTGTTAGATTGAGGTAAGAGCTACAGTGAAACTTCTAGGCTGCGATTCGATAATTGGACGAGAATTGAGTGAAATTTCAAGGACTATATAACTCTCTCTCTCTCTCTCTATCTCTCTCGCTGTCTATCACACTAAATCTCTCTTATTCTTTATTTTTAAGTAGTTTCACTTCTATCACGTGTACGCGCAATTTTTTAATATTTATTTATTTAACCACTTATGTACACACGACGAAAGTATAGCCTGAAAATATATAAAGAAAGAAGAAAGAAAGAAAATACGTTTATTTGCGGTAAACATGACGCAAAAACAGAACACAAAATAAAAAAATGGAAACAACTTTAGGGAAAATATGCGTCATATTCACGCAAAACGGCCATCGCTCAGTATGATGCTGCAACCCTATGCAAGACAGAGCCCCAGCGCTGGTTTTCAGCGTATATAGGCTTGATGGTCAGTTCTATAGTGGTGGCAAGCGCCACTGCTGAGCATGAGGTTCTGGGTTCGATTCTCGGGTTGGGCAATGTGTTATTACGCGTTTTCATCTGGAATTTGTCAGAAGCTGCCCGCAGTCTAGATTTGTGCCCGATGAGAGGGAGGGGCGAGCCTTTTGCCAAAAATCGAGCACAAAACCAGACTCCGGGCTGCTACTGAGAAGTCCCTGGCGAAAATCTTAATATCACTTTGTCCGACCCGGGAATCAACCCCGTCCTGGGTTGCTCATGCTCAGCAGTAGCGCTCGTAACCACTAGATCAACGAGGCAGTCAATTAATTCTAGAAAACTGAAAGAGAAGCTAAGCTAAATAGGTTGTAGGTACTTTCAACGAGACATTCTGGAAAGTTTAATTTTATTCCTTTGAGTATATTCTGACAAGTTTCAATTTAAAAGCGCAATTTTCTTCATAGGAAACTGTTTCAAATGCTGGTTGTTTCTGGCTGTTTCTTGTTGGTTTAGATGCTAGAATGGTACAAAATACGTTCTGATTAACTAATGAAAAAAAAAACTAGAAAACTTTTGATGTTTCTTCTATCACTCTCATTGGTTTTGCCAACAATGTAATTAGTCATAGTAATTTTTATTCATGAACAAGTAATTTGTATCTGAATTTGAACACAAAAATTACACAATTACAGTTGACACATCAAGATAAATTACATTTGTACTTCATAGTTTCAAACAAAAATTATAATAAATACACATTTTATCAATACCAATATGTCGACATTTAAATAAAACAAAACAATATGGCCAACAGCTTAACATTTAAAATATAATAAAATAATTAACAAAAGATAAATTTGATAGATTGATAGAATTCATTAAAAATAATAATATTAAATTTATAGATAAATCAATAAATTAGAATGAACCAAATCCAATAAAATTTAACATGGTTTTATCAACAAAAAATAAAAAATACGGTTCTGCTCTTGAGCTCTTTATTACAATTGATTAGAGTTTGTTGTTTGATGCAGAGGAGCTCGTGGCTAAGTAATAATTGCCGCACAGGTCGATCCGTCGGATTAAGCTACGCTTGCCGGGGTTGGTCTGTGGATGGGTGACCATCTTTACATACCGAGACTCCTCCGTGCTTCAGAAAGCACGTTAAGCCGTTAGTCCCGGCTGTCATTCTTTGACAGTGGTTGCGGGTCGTCAGAAGCCCGAAAGTTTAACAACCAGTCTTACCAAAACGTATCGTATTACCCAGTTACTGGGTTGTGGAGTCAGATAGGCAGTCGCTCCAAGTGAAACTGGTATTCAGCTGCATCCGGTTAGATTGGAAGCCGACCCCAATATAGTTGGGAAAAGGCTAGGCAGATTGATTGATGTCGTTTTGATACATCCTCTTTTATATGATTCGTTCTCTTTACAACACTGGTAGTCAATTCTATTTTTGTGACTAGAAACATCCCAGTATGTGACTGAAGGATTATACATTAGTCCTTTACTATTCAGGTTTAAAGATTAATAATAATATTAATCATTAATCTTAATCATCCTTCTCAATCATCATTCTCAAAAAAGACACAAAGTCACTTACATGAAAACAATGCTTAAAATAAATTATAATTAAAGTTCGTCACAGACGTCATGGTAGCAATTATGATAAATTAGATATTAGGTACACCCATCCAATGCGTTCAGATTTTAGGAAGGGTGTTATTTGTGATCAAATATTCAGCTAATAGAGTTTTGAATGCATTGAATGAGTGTACTTTTTTAATACATGAGGGTATTTTGTTGTACAATTGTGCTCCTTCAAATGTTAAATTATTTTTGCCAAACTTAGTTCTCATCTTCGGGAAAATCAGAAAACTAGTTCGGCTATTCCTTCCTATTAAGTATTCCATGTTTGTCTTGTTTGAGTAATGTGTGTTTATTTGTCTGACTTTGATGCCTCAATCGTCGCGTCTGACACACGTGTAAACTGTTAATATTTAGCTTTGCAAAACAAACCGCTGGTAAAATATCGTTTCTTGAAGATTACGTCGGTACCTTGTGAAAACTAGATGAAGACTATTCATTGCTACTTTTCAATACAGCTTAACAATAAATAAATTAGAAGGCTCTGCCTACCAAGAGACCTAAATCTTTAGACCAAATGTGGTTTATGTACCTAAATAGCTCCAATGATATAATGTTGGTAGATACCACTATTTATACAGCACAAACCACAGCGCTCTGACCATATCTCTGTGAGTTATCTGTATCCCGGATTTAGTAATTCTACTGACCAGTGTTGATAGTAGTGTAGACATGTTATCTGGTTTATTTTGGGTTGGTAACACGACAAAACCTGTATCAGAATCAGCATTAGAACTAAATCCTATTTAAAGCTTGTTGAAGTGGTTTACTGTATAAATGAATTTGATTTTTTGGAAAAGTTTCATAATTTTAGTTAGTTATGCGTTTTGATAATAAATATGAATTCATTGATTATATTTGATTATTTTTCAGTCAGGTACTGAAGTTACTCATTAATGATTTTATGTCCCATGCAAAACTTCAATACCTATTTGACCCAAATGCATGGGACGGCTGATTATCTTTTGTCGATTACCTTCGATGTTGGTCCCATGGAGAATGTTGTTCAGTTTTATGGGCTGAATCTACCATACCCTTAAATTTGACCACACCATTCGGATACACGCTGTATTAAATATTAAAATTATTAATATAAATGCGAAAGTAACACTATCTGTCTGTCTGTCTGTTACTTTTTCACTCCTTAATGGCTGAACAGGTTAAGATGAAATTTGGACCAAATATGCCATGGCAACTTCCCGTGGGATTATTTCCAACAACCACGCGAACGAAGCCGAGGGCTAAAACTATTTACTTACAGGGTTAAAAACAGGCAAAAAGTTGTAATTTTGAATATCAAACTACGTGGAATAGCAACGACTGCTCGCGGCTTCGTGCGCATGCACCCTAATTCTTTTCTAAAATAAAAGTAGTTACTCCTTACAACATCAGCTATCTGCCAGTAAAAGTCCCGTCAAAATCAGTCCAGCTGTTTCGGAGATTAGCCGGAACAAACAGACAGACAGATTGACAAAAAAAAAAATATAAGTACCGTAGAAAGAAAAGAAAATAAAGAAAGAAATATGTTTATTCTGCACAAACAACACAAAATACACAAATACTAAAGTAGCCAAAAGCCTCGTATTCAACCAGCAAATAAACGCTAACTTAATAAAATGTTGTTCATCGTTTGATATATACATGTCATATATACATGTTGTATATTATGTCGTAGGTATATAGTTTCATTTGCATTTAGTAAAAAGCTATTATTTTGACTTCAATTTTATTTATTTGTATAGATGTGTGAGTTATCACCATATGCGACTGAGCGTGTGCCAAATATGTCAAGGTTCGAAAGAGGAACTTTGTATGAGAGTTCCCGTTTGGTGGCAGTTGGTGTTCATTGCTTTACCGTGATTCAACTTGGGTAATTCAATCTACCTAGCTTTTAGCTTTTCCCAACTTTGTTGGTGACGGTCCCAGTCTAACCAGATGGTATTCAACTACCAGTATTTTACACGGGGCGACTGCCTATCTGACCTCCACAACACAGTTACTGAGTAATAGGATACCTCTTGGTAAGACTGGTTGTCAGACTTTCAGGCTTCTGACGACCCCTACCGACTGTCAAAGATCCATGAATGGAAACAGGGGGGACCAAAGGTTTAACGTACTTTCCGAGGCACGGAGGAGTTTCGGTATGTAAAGATGGTCACGCATCCACGCAACCCCGGCAAGCGTAGCTTAACCTGATGGATCGACCCGTGCGGCTGTTATTACTTAGCCACGAGCTCCTTTTCTTGTTTCTCTGTGTGACTAGGCAACGGATTTTGATGTGGTTTTCACCATCATATAGAAAATGTATTCCCTGACTTAAGGTTTATGTGTATACTACGTTACTATTATACTTACTTAAAATAAAGAAGTCTTGATGTTTCGTCAACTAGTAAAACAATGTGAAGCAGGGGTTAGTCGCTAATACTTAATAATTGACTCCAAATTATCTTTGATATGGATTATGTAGGTATATATAGTCATTGGTAAAAGAGGTCGAAAATTAATGAACATCATAATCGCGCTTTTAAAACCTCGTGCTGACTGGCGCGACGCGACAGCTCGACGCGACTCTAACAAAACAATTTCTAAGAAAACTTCATACCGGTGTCGCGTCGCGCCAGTCGTAACAATATAACGATGGAATTTATCGTTAGTACTTTAACAGCTGTTTACATATTGCATTTTGAAAATTTTGATTAATTTATTGTTCGTAGTTTTCACCTAAGAATTCAATAAAAAATTGATTGGTAAAAATAGTACCTAATACCATATAGAAATTCTTAAATCTATGAGTAATACAACCAAAACACTAGCAAAAGACAGAATTGTGTGTAAAAGAGAGAGGGAGAACCTTTGCCCTGCAGTGGGATAGTTCAGGCTTAGATTAGACTAGAACAAGATCCGTAGGAGGACCGAGGTAACCGGCATAGCCCGAAGAATTGCCAAACTTAAGTGGCAGTGGGCACATTGCTCGCAGAACAGATGGCCGATGGGGCCGAAATTTTTTGGACTGGCGACCGTGTACCGTAAGACGTAGCGTAGGAAGGCACAAGGCCCCCCACAAGGTGGATCGATGACCTGGTGAAGACTGCAGGAATTCGCTGGGTGCGAGAAGCTTAGAACCTGTCGAAGTGGCGGTGCATTTGTGGAGGCCTATGTCCAGCAGTGGACGTCTTTCGGCTGATTTGATGACGATGAGATTAAAACAATAGTAACAACTAACTTTAAAATGACATACATGAATGCAATGCTTTAGGATTAATAATAAAAACATCACGTTTCTGAGATTAAGTTGTCTAAGACAATTTCAAACTGTCTTACTTAATGTTACACTTAAAACTTCTTACAAACAGTTTATCGTGACGTAAAAACTTTGGCAATAACACAATTTTCCTAACTTATCTGTGACTGTTTGGCCCACAGTTTATGGACAACAGACATTACATTATATTGATCCACTATTTCGGGGCGGTTGGCCCAGTTCAAGGTCTGGTGGGACAAATAAAACTATGTGGGTCCCGCGCGATATGCTTATAGTCAGTTTTAACATAATATATATCTCACTAGCTTCTGTCCTTCGTTGGCGTGAAAATAGAAATAAAAACTAAATAAACAATATCCTATGATACTCAGTATATTGTATCTCTCTATTAGTGAAAGAATTTTCGGAATCAGATCAGTAGTTCCGAAGATTACATCTTAAATATGAACTCACAAATTTTACCTCTTTATAATATTATTATACTATGTATATAAGGGTAGAGAGAAAAGTCATCGGAAAGATGTCTTGTAGACTTCTTCAAGACATCAAAAATCAGATGAAAAAAAAAAACACCCCCAAATTTGTCGCCCCTAAAATGTTCAGCCTGAGGCTCAACTCTACACAGCCAGCTGGTAAATCCGCCACTGCTCTTTTCCTATGAGAAGGAACAAACAAAGACCTAAAGAATAATACCATATTGGTTGGCAAACAAGCTGACATTCCTTTTGATAGAAAGCCGCTTATAGACACAAAAGGAATTGCCAATCTTAGGGCTAAGGTTGAAAATCCTGAACGTTTCATTTGATAAATGATTGATAGGCGAATTCGTGAGGAAGGCACAGCATAGTAAGACCACATTCATGATAAATCCATGTCGCACAAATAATAATTAAGTTACTGCTGGACTGTCAAATGGCTTGGTAATTTATATATAAAACTAGCTTTACCCGGCCTGGCTTCACACGGGTAGAGATAAGTATTTCTTTTTTATTTTAGTAGATAAAAAAAGAAAATCTACCTACTCTACCTACCTACTGACCCTACCTACCTACCCTACCTACCTAGCTACATATCTACCTACTAAAATATACCTACTCTACCTACACCTACCTACCTATCTATGAAATAGGTACTATCGTGAATTCATGCAAGCCTAGTACTTTTTGTTAGGATTTATGGCCACGAACGACAGCCAGGAACAGTTTGTATGAAAAAATAAAATTGTTGTTTTTACTATTTTCCTCGCAGTTGTTCCATATTTTATCACCGTTTAAACCTACCCTGGACTTCCACAAATATTTCAAAACCAAAGTTAGCCAAATCGGTCCAGCCGTTCTCGAGTTTTAGCGAGACTAACGAACAGCAATTCATTTTTATTATATAAATAAAGAAAAAGATAAAGAAACTCTGTGTCCTTTACCGTGCAATGAAGCTAGTGTTATGTTTCTTAGGAATCGAGCAAAAAGAAAAAAAAAAGTAAAAATGAACTCTAAGCGAAAACGAAGAAATAGCGCGAGCAGGCGATGCGACGTGGTAGGTCGGGGGAACAAGAAATTTCCCGCGGACGACGCGGGGTAAGCTAGTTAATTTATATAGGCTATTGCCAACCTCATTATAACAAAGCGTTATAGGTATTTTAGAACCTATCCACTTTAAGTATAAGCCTGACACCTAAGAAAAATTGCCTTAATCACCCCACTTGCCTACGAAATCGCAATTTGGGAGTTTAACTTTTTTTTTTCAGATAATCCCTTATATTAGGTGTTTAAGATGTGGTGAGAGCCACCAATAATAACCACTGGTTTTTACTATTACGGCGTTTAATATCGCTTGTTTTACAATAAACTGGGCTAGCCGCGTGGCGCGGAGAGTAAAATGGCGTATGCGCGGTCCCGTGGCGGTGATGGCTCTGGCGGCGGGGCGCGCGGCGCGCGCGTCGGTCGGCTTCACCTCCCCCGCTCCCTTTTCATACCCCGCGCTCGCCCCTAGCGCGCGGGGTTCACATTGGCGTGAACATTAGGCTTTTGGTGGCTACTTAAGACTGTAAAATATACCTGTTCTGAGCTCAATAAATAAATAGGTACAAGAGAATCAGACTTGATGGAATTACGACGCTGGGACGAATTTCACCAATGAAACTGAACGCGATCAATAAATCTAAACTGCGTTCAATAGCTGCTGTCAGTGTCATTCTTATCGTCAAAATATTGACACTGACAGCTCTTGAACTTGGTTTAGATGTGCTAATCGCGTTCAGTTTCATTGTTTAAATTCGCCCTATGTTTAAAGAAATTTTAAATCTAGCACAGACGACAACTTGAATAAATTAGAAGCTATTATTAAGTTTAGGTATGCACACTACTGTGATTAAAACATTTATATTAAGTGTACTACACTTTATGTGTTGAGTAAACTTCTATAGTTTCATTAATTATCAGGCGTTAGACGTTTAACGTAAGTAAGTTTACTTTAAGAGTTCTCAACTTCCATAAATTGCGTATGAAGTAAAGGGTCCAATGAAACTGAACACGATCAGCACAACTAAAGTAAAAAAAAATGTATATATCTGTGTATCTATTCTAATATATTGTAAACTTATTTTTTGCACCAACGATAGCTCGATTTTTTGTCCAGGCAAATCACTTTCCTTTCGAAGGTTGCCTGGAAGAGATCGCGGAATGCGGTAGGGCCGCCCATTGTATAATTTGTAGTGTTTGTTTTTTTTTGTTTTGTATTTTTGTGGTGTACAATAAAGAATACATTAAAAAAAATACAAACGAATTGATAACCTCCTCCTTTTTGGGAAGTCGGTTACTAAATAAATAAACTTCGTTCACGAGCTGTCAGTGTCAATATTCCACAACAATGTTAATACTGACAGCTCTTAAACGCGGTTCAGATGTGTTAATCGCATTCAGTTTCTTTGGTGACATTCGC
Source organism: Xanthia icteritia (assembly GCA_949128155.2). Taxonomy (NCBI): domain Eukaryota; kingdom Metazoa; phylum Arthropoda; class Insecta; order Lepidoptera; family Noctuidae; genus Xanthia; species Xanthia icteritia. The sequence goes on from OX421953.2 coordinate 5,728,498, forward strand.
CTTAAGTTCCATGTTATAGGGAGTGAGAAAGTAGAGCAAATGAGAAACGGAATCTTGAAGATAATAATGACTAAAAAATATTCTGACAGCAGGAATATATGAACATAGAAAATATCTAAATTCTTTTGGAACTTACCCAATTGGATACATTTACCCTCTCATTTTACAAACAAGAAAGAAAAGCTACTAACCAACCGAAGATCTTTAAATATTTATAAAGTTGCGAAGATTTTGAGAACGAAGTCACAAATCTTTAATTTTCTTTCCTTATTACGAAGAACTATTTCTTCTTTTTTTTTCGTGTGGTTAGTAAATTTTTTATACCGCCCATTGGTGGGCCTTGGGTTCATATGCCGTTGAGAAATGTCTCTCAGGCATGGCGGTTTCCTCACGATGTTTTTCTTCACCGTTTTTGAAGCAAGTGATCATTATACAATATGCACATGAATCCGGAGGTGCTATTCTGTCAACAAAGCCCACAAAATTCGATGTCTATTTATCGTACAAAATAAAAGAAATATGATTTTTTGGGTTTCGTACCTCAAAAGGATAAAACGGAACCCCTAATAGGATCACTTCGTTGTCTGTCCATCTGTCTGTCTGTCAGTCTGTCAAGACCCTTTTTCTCAGGAACGCGTGCAGGTATCCAATTGAAATTAATATCAAATACGAAGGGTTACGGTCCCTTTAAGCGTAAAAAAAATCAAGCTTCTAAGTGAACACAATAAAAAAATACGGCCATTTATGCGACATATTTTGATACTCGCAAATAAATCAAAACATATAGGGTACTTCCAGTTGACCTAGAATCATGAAATTTGCAGAAAGCAAGGTTTCACAATAAAAGTAAAGGAAAAAGTCCGAAAATCGTTTGTTTATAGATTTATCCGATTTTTTTTTTGTGATTGCGAACTTACATTCGCAGTTGGAAAATTGACCGTGACGTATATCGATGTATGGAAGAACATGTTTTTCAATAACAATGTTAAGTTTGCTTTTGAGATAAATTCATCCCAACTACGGAAATCTTCATTGTGCGAGGTCCGACACGCACTTGGCCGGTTTTTATATTAAATCTGGTTGAGAAATTAATGTTTTGTGCCTAGAAACCAGTAAAGGCTATTTAGTTGGAAGCGACCCAACCATAGATATAAGAAAGAAGTACCTAACACAAGACAGCTTACGATTATCCAATGTATTTGACCTCATGGCTGCAGAAATCTTTGATACACAAAACACGTTCAGAAGAAATGAAAAGTTATACCTATTTAGGTATTATTGGCTGAAGAGATAAAATAAATCAGACTTAGTCCAAAATCGAAAATACCCGCCCCGATTTATTTACGCAGTGACAAATGTAAACATAAACTATGTTGCTATCTTTGAGAATATAATTCTATGATTGCCGATGCTAAACTACGCCCGGAACCGGAGTTACCGACATAGCTTGCAGACTAAGCAAACTGAAGTGTCAGTGGGCTGGCCATGTTTGTCGAAGGACCAATGGCCGGTGGAGTAGGCGAGTTCTGAAGTGGAGACCACGTATCGGCAAGCGTAGATGGACCGACGACCATAATAGTAGTTTATACAGCATAGCATAGTTATAATTATATAGTGCATAGTTTTGATAGCTGCGCGCACAGACTGCATCTGCGGCGCTTGAGTCGCCGACGGAACAAAATGTTACCATTTTAAATATTATATCATTTAGGAAGTAGGTATTGTATTTATTTTATTTTATTTTTATTTTTGATTTTGTTATTTCACTATATGCTGCACCGGTTGACGTCATCACGTCAACGCCGGCTGTCGCTGAAAACCAGCGCTGGGGCTCTGTCTCGCATAGGGTCACAGCATTATGCTGAGCGATGGCCGTTTTGCGTGGATGTGACGCATATTTTTCCCCAATTTGTTATTCTCGTGTTTTTTCTCATGTTTTTTTCTTTGCGTCATATTTACCGCAAATAAACGTATTTTCTTTCTTTCTTTTTCTTTTTCATAAAAAGGTAGCTGGGACAGACTGGATGTGGAAAGCTGAGGACAGGTTGCTGTAGCACAGCCTGGGAGAGGCCTATGTCCAGCAGTGGGCTGCGGTAGGCTGAGTTGATTGATTGAAACTATGCCCAGCGTAACCTGATCAGTCCAATACGCTACTAACTTTGCAGACTAGCTTATCTTTTCAACAAGGCATAAGCTGTTCACGCACAGTTCGTGCTGACGAGAGAAAACATCGCCATGCCTTTCAGTCTGTGAATCGAGCATGAAAGTGGTGGAAGAAAATTTAAGCTTTAAATTTTAACTCTTAACTTTTATGTTAGTTGATACCCTACAAAATCGAATAGCTTTTCTAATCTCCTAGTAGGTACGTGAGCCTTCTTTTCATGTAACATTCATTTGCATCCCCTAAACAGGCAAAATATATATTAGGTTGGTTTCACAGCTGTCCGGGAGCGTACGGGCCGTCCGTACACGGAGGACCCACCCGTATGGTCGCGGGAAAGTCCGAAAGGGATACCGTGGCCCCGGGAAACGTACAGGCAACTGAAGGAACACGGGTGGGTTTTAGTCAGTAAGAGTCTAAAACGCCCTCCGGAGAAGTTATATCCACGAAAAAAAAAAAAAAACCCCACCCTTATGGGTAGCGCCCGCAGTGCTCTGAAACGAGGAAATGAAATGAAATTGTTTATTCTGTAAATAGGATATTGGAAACACTTTCACACGACACCTTAAAAAAAAAAAATGCTAGATGAGTTCGGCGTTTCCTATCTGACTACTCTGAGAAGAAAGGCCGAAAGAAACTCAGAGGTCACAGTCTCTTTTAAAGTCCAGACATAATCTATCTATATGAGCGAGTAGTACGATACGTTGTACGGGAAGCGGGTCGCGTACGGACCAATCCGCGTCGCTGTGAAACAATGCTCTAGCGCCTCACGTGTCTCCGTTGACGTCACTGTGAAACCAGCCTAAACTTTTACAACTGGTAACACCTATATTTTCCGCAAATAAATTATTCTTATTCTTAGTCGTGTCATGGTTTTGTACAAAATTCCACGATTCGATTCTCGAAAGCAGAAGCCACTCGGATCTCTTCACTCACTAGGGACTTGATAAATCCGTTTGACGTGAAGAATTGTGTCCCAAAACAATTCTATTAGGCTGTATTACCCGCTTCTTGGCAAACCCTAATGTAAACGGATGTCTCAAATATATCAAACGTCACTATGAAATAAATAAAAGTCTACTATTGTAATTTCGGCAAAGAAAGTAAATGTAGTCGAATAACTATGTAATTCGGATGTGTAGAACTAACTAGCTTAGTTTAATATTATCGTAAAAGAATAATTAGGTATTAATTACTAACAAAAATAGCTATTTATCGGTACCAGCCCGATATCTGAATTTGTGGACGGTACAATGTACTTAATTACTAACAATTAAAGGAATTTAAATTATTCTGAAAATAAATGATTAGTAAAAATTTATGACGATACACTCGCATTACAAGGAACTTAAAAATTACTAGCCACATAGTACGCACAATATTCTGTAGGTACGTAAACCTATACCTCTGCCTAGGGCCTACCCCATCGGGAAATACAGGTGTGATGCTATGTCATGGAATAAATAAGAAGGATGCCCTTGTTACAACCATAAAACTACGTGAATAAATAACTGTGGGTAGCGGTTTTGGACATAACCACTTTCTGCCCTGCTATAGCGCTGTCTGATTCGATATTGATAAGCGTGGGAAGTGACCTAAAAAGCTTGGAAATCAGGTAAAACATGGGTAAAAACGAATCGGAAATGGCTTGTCAAGGTAATCATAACAGTAAGTGTACACGCTCGATAATATTAGACTTTCTTTCCCACTACTACTTTAAATAACTTTCGTAGCAACTTCGTAGCTTCGTAGCACTTTCGTAGCTTCGTAGCACTCTTAGCAACAATCAATCTTGCAATTACGGATTAAGTTTTCTTAGAACCGTGATGTCTTAATACAATGAAAAGTATAATTGTTAATTAAGTTTTTCTAACTTAAAATTCTTTTTAAGGAGCTTTCGCATCTAGTACTGCATGGCTGATGTTGAGTAGACGATACGCTAACGTCGCGTAAACGTGATTATCTCGAAATACTCTTCACGTTGACACTGCGTTAGCATCGCGTTTACGCAGCGTTTGTGTACCACGATGGACCATAAAGTAAAAGAAGTGGAGCATGGGTCTTTTATATCAATGTGTTATAATAACACCATTACGACTTACATGAGCGTTAACATTTTACAGATAAGATAAAATGAAATAATATGTAAAGTGGACAAGTACTCGAAAGTTATCAGTGACCCTTATTTTTATGAAGGACCTTGAATGTCTGTGGCTATTTAAACATTGAAAGTGAACTACCTGCAAAATATAGGTTGATTGAGACCGTAACGTTACTTTGAACTGTCACTGACTGCGTCGTGAATAAATATTACCGTAAGTATCTAAGACGCTTTTAGCAACTGAAGTGGGAATTTTACAAAGGGCGTTACATAGCCGTCCATATCTATGAAGGCATTACCTCATTTTGTAACGTTTAATAAAATTAGAAAATCAGTAAATGAAAGAAGTTTATCAGCAGATATAAGTCAATGTTCAATAGAAGCCCCAATTAATGATTGAGCAGGCAAAGTACTGACAACATTTTCTCCGATAAATAAAACAAGTAAGTACTTGCAATAAGACAGTTAATTGATTCAGGCGTGACTTTGCGGAAATCCATTATAAAATATTATAGACATAGCTATAATTAGTAACTTATACCGCTTAACTGTTCCTAAAAAGTCATAAAAAATCGAAACGTATGCCTCTCAACGAGGCATCCTCAGAATGACGATTGACTTGTCGCGAACCTGAACACGACGTGCTACCACGTCGAGCGCCGGACGCAGTGATTAATCGAATCGTTCGGGGTCGATTTCTTACAGGGTTTTTTTATGACTCTTTAGGAATAGTTAAGCGGAATAGGTTGGTAAATATATCTACGTCTATTTTATCTTACAATAAGACAGAAAAGAAAACATTTCAAATGACGGAAAGACTCGAGAGAAATGTCAGACATATCACATGCTATTCTCATTATATCCCGAGTAGTACACGAAGAAAAAAAGTCCCTACTCCGAGAAATTCTCTCTCATTGGTTGGCGGTACATTCTGTTCATAGCTCATATTGGCACGGTGCGGCGTGTCACGGCTTTCTTGGAAACACCCTTTTCTCTTGATTACACAACACCTGTGCAATTGTGAGGCAGAAGTCTTGTTCTGTGCAATTTGTCAAGCAGAATGAGCGTTCTAGTTTTGTCATTTGTACATCTTTCGCAGTCGTTACGGCTATTCAGAAGCTTGAAAGACTGACAACCAGTCTTGCCAAAGGGTATCGTGTTACCCAGTTACTAGGTTGTGGAGGTCAGATAGGCAGTCGCTCCATGTAAAATACTAGTATTCAGCTGCATCCGGTTAGACTGGAAGCCGACCCAACATAGTTGGGTAAAGGCTAGGCAGATGATGAATGAGCGTTCTGGTTTTGATAAATTGAGAGTGCTAGTATGGGTTTTTAACTACATGGTGTTTCTATTGCAGTGATTACAAAGGTTATTAAAATAAAAAAATAAATTACTTCTTTAAATAAGTCTAATCGTGATCAAATACAAAAATATAAATGTTTGGCTGTATAGATTACTCAAGTTACTAATTTCTCGAGCTTAGGTAGCATTTTGATTACATTTAAATTTCATTTGCATTTTGTTTGAACTAAAATTAGGTTAGGTTGTACAAAACACGAATAAAAAATAAAATAAATAATTTATTTTCTTATAATTTTATATTTCAAGCTGTTATTCTTTTCTAGTTTACCTGATTCTACTAATACTTAAGATTTAAGATAAGCGTAACACTTCCATGTATTCAATTGTTTGTACCTAAAGAAAGAAAGAAAGAAAGAATAATATTTATTAAATATGGACACAGTTCGTGAAACACATAATAACAAAATAAAAAGTGAAAATAATCATAAAGCAATAATTGTGTGTGCCTCACGGCTGCGCCAAAAAGGTTCACTTCAGCATTAATGCCCGACAATGCTGTCTGACGCTAGTTTTCTAATGAACCCTTATGGACAAGTGACGGGGAGTACCAACAGTTTCAACATACCTAATACATAATTTTTATACCTCTAAATAAATAAATAAACTACTTAAATAATTGTTTCCAATTGATGTTATTTCCACACACAAACATCAACTTTATGAAAGTGTAAATAAAATTGATTTTTGACTGACTAGTACTGATGAAAAAGTCCTACCTACTTCTATGTATATCTGTATCAATTTTATTATAAAATAAAGTCACTTTTTGTGTCTGTCTGTGTCACCGCATTATTTTTCTAAACTACGCAATTAATTATGATACTGTTTTACCATCGCTTCGATAAATGATCTCGGAATTCCCGGAAGGTTTTTGTGTCACGATAGTTTGCCGTGTCCAAATGGGCACGGTGGGAATTTAATACATTATGTCTATTTACAAATCATAAAAACCTCGATGTTTTGTCAAGTCATAAAACCGTGCGAAGTATATTTAATATGAATTCATTTAATTGATGTTGTTGTTGATCATTTTAATTTTAATTTTCTTTTTTATTATTAATTTACTAAATCGAAATTATCTAAATTAATGTTATTATCTTTTAAGCACTTTTGCACGGAACATCATTCCACCCTGCATCTGGAGAAGGGCGTTGTTAGCTGCGCTACAGTTTATACTTTTGCAGCTATCATCGTTTTATTTGTACTTAGTCCTGTATTATTGTTCCGAAATAAACTTTTTATTATTATTAAAAAAAAATATATTAAATTGATGCCCAGAAAGGCCGCACAATGTATTTATCATTAAAGTTCACGGAACTATATTCAAAGCTATTATTTTCTTTGTCTACTACCGTTAGCCTGCAGAGGGTAGTATAATGTGGAAATGGAAGCGCCGACCCGTCGCGAATGACATCCGCAGTACATATTATAATCACTTTGATATTATGACGTTTTGTCACCACAGACAGTGAAAATACATAGCGGGAAAGCCTACAGGCTGGTTGATTTCTAAAATACACAAGTGCTTTAAGCATTTTTTACTTCATTGTTTATAAACAAATAAATTATTTATTGACTGCCTCAATCTATATTTACACTAATATTATAAAGAGATTTGTGTTTCTGTTTTTTGTAATTAATAAACTCAAAAACTGCAGGACCAATTTTAAAAACTCTTTCACCAGTAGAATGCTATGTTATCCTTATCACAGAGTAACATAGGCTATAATTTATAAAGATATCACGCGGGCGAAGCCGCTAGCCGAAGCTAGTACTCAATATATAAATAGTCCTATACCAACATGACATGCGGTTGACTATTGTACGTTTTGTTTTTATAAGTTATTGGAATAGCGAATAAATGTGGTGTAAAGTTTTGCAAGTCATTAAGGTTAGTTATTTAGGTTGGCGCCATTTTGTCCAGGATGCGCAGGTCGTATTTTAGTATTCAAATTAATGAAATGAAATGGAATTGTTTATTCTGTTAATAGAGGATTGGAATCACTTTTACATGTGACCTTAAAAAAAAAAAAAATGCTAGATGAGTTCGGCGTTTCCTATCTGACTACTCTGAGAAGAAAGCCCGAAACAAACTCAGAGGTCACAGTCTCTTTTAGAGTCCAGACATAATCTTGGTCAGACCATAATTATGAGGACCATGTAGATTAGTGTCTGAAATGGTATTTTGAGGAAAGAACCACACAGATTTGAGTGGACAATCTGCCTAGCCTTTACCTAACTATGCTGGGATCGGCTTCCAGACTAATCGAGTGCAGCTGAATAACAGTATTTTATATGGAGCGACTGCCTGTCTGATCTCCATAACCCAGTTACTGGGTAACATGATACCCGTTGGTAAGACTGGTTGTCAGACTTTTGGGCTTCTGACTACCCGTAACGACTGTCAAAGATCTACTGTTTTTTTTAACGTGCTTGCTGAGGCACGGTCGTATTTTATAGTATTGTCACTCTTTAATAAAATTGATGAAGAGAACATTGGGGGCCCGGGGGCAAAACCTCCAAATCACGAGTATATATAGGTTGTGGGTTCGAACCTAGGTGGTTTGCTTGGTAAAATTTATTTCGACACTACTGCTCTAAAAACGACGAAGGAAAATATCGTGAGGAAAAAGACATGTCCCAGAACCAGAAATTCTAAGACATGTGACATCCACCAATCCGCACTGGACCTGAGAGGTGGATAACGGCCCACTTCCTCTCACCGAGAGGAGGCCTGTGGTCCCAGTAGTGGTAACACTATGGGCTGATTATGCTTGGGTATGTTTTATAGTAAAATAGACCACGCGGAAACAGTTGCGGGCTGAACCTAGTTTAAAAAAACAAAAAATTATAAAAATAAAAAATGTAACGAACGTAAAACTGCTATTATATCATACCACGCTTATGTAGAATCATTATTACGCTATGGACTTGTAATGTGGGGTAATAGTACCGATCTAAACAGAGCATTTGTCGCTCAAAAAAAGTGCATAAGAGCAATATGTGGCCTTCAACCTGATGACTCATGTCGACCAAAAAAAAAAAGGCTTGATTTGTTACCGTTGCCATCTCTATACATTTATGAAATATGTGTGTTCGTAGTTAAGAATAAAAAAATATTTAAGACAGCAAATGATGTAAATCCTCGGAATAGACGAGATCCACATAAATTAGTGCTGAATGATTTGTCTAGACTTGCCAAATACAACAAAAACTGCCTAGCAATGTGCGTGCGTGTTTATAACAAGATACCAAGTGAATTCAAAATATTAAATTCTAGATTGTTTAAAATAAAGTTGTACAAGTGGTTGAATGAGTGTAGCTTCTATTATTTAAAAGAATTTATGGATAAAAAATGTTGATGTAAGTACGTTGTAACATTTTCAAATTTTGCATGCTATGTTTTGTCTCAGCTAAACATGTTTGTGCCATTATAATTACATTTTAACACCATTTTATACAATGTTTTATGCAAATAAATGATTTAATTTAATTAAAAAAAAAATGGTTGCCAAGCACCGCATTTAGGCATCCTATAGTTAATCCCCATCAGACTGTTCAAGGTTCTGTGTGGGTGAGTTTTTTGTATATAAATGTAGATCATGTAGCTTTATCTTTGTATTTGTCCTCGCTACAAATTGTAACAATTGGTTTAATCGAGAGTGAAGCTTTTATCAGCATTATTGACGATCCATTGAGTTTATTTAGAGGGAATATTAGTGTTCATTTTCTTGTGGAGGTTGTTACAAGGAAAATTAGAATTGTAAGATTTTTTTTTCAAATTGAGTGAATACAGGGAAAGTTTATGGTGGGGTTAGCCATGGGTAGGCTAGTCCATAGTACTTTTAATAAATTACTTTTTCGTCAAATTGTAACTATGTGATTTCGTCATATGTTCGTGTCACTATGACCTGTAATTTCAATTTAATTAAATCTAGCACCAGTCACTCCTACGCGCTTTTAACAAATTAATTCATTACGAATTTTAATTAATACACAGTTAAAATATTAAATCATGAATCAGTTAGAAGTAACAGCCAGTTCCTCTGTGGTTGAGGATTCCAGGTGAAGCTCGCTTCCACCATCAGGTGAGATGAAGGCAAAGAGCTACCCCGTAAAAGTTAATAAACAATATTTTTTTGGTATCCTGTGGATTGAATAATTACGACTAGATCAAATAACCCATGCCGTAATAAAAAGAGTTACCAGTCAAAGGTTGGTAGCGGGGCTGACTAGACTAGCCAAAGTGCGGACAAAGGTTCAAATACACATGCATTTTTTTCTATATTGGGTGTCTTAAAAGAGCCTTCACGAGTGACCACATTTATATACCTCCGGTTTGCCATAAAGCCGTGTATGCTGCGCCATGTTTTTGTGTTTTACAAACACCTAACATTGTTAGCTAACCGATTTTGTGCTCTAATCTCTCTCTCTAAATCGATGTTTTTTTTTTAGTTTTAAGTGCAGGGTAGGTATCATAACAGCTCTTCAAAATTACTTTCTGAACATCGTTCTTAGGGTTTCGTAACTCAAAAGGAAAAAACGAAACCCTTATAGGATCACTTCGTTGTCCGTCCGTCAGTTTGTCAAGACACTTTTTCTCAGGAACGCGTGGATGTATCAAAAAAAAAACAAACTTCTAAGTCAACGCGTTAAAAAATCACGGCCATTTATGCGACATATTATTTTGATGCTCGCAAATAAATCAAAACCTACAGGGTACTTCCCGTTGACCTATAGAATCATGAAATTTGGCAGAAAGCAAGGTGTCAGAGCACATGTAAAGGAAAAAGCTCGAAAATCGTTAATTTGTAGCTTTATAACAATTTTTTTTTTTTGCATTTACAAACTTACATTTGGAGTTGGAGAATTGGCTGTGACGTATATCGATGTATGAGAGAATATGTTTTTCAACTACAATGTCAAGTTTGTTTTTGGGATAAATTCATTCCAACTACGGAACTCTTTATTGTGCGTGGTCCGACATGCACTTGGCCGGTTTTTTTTTGTACCAAGTTCATCATGTTTCAGTTCTTGATGTAATTAAATATTAAACAAACGTATTCCGACACGGAATCTATTTCAATTTCTTGTTTGTAGAACTAAATCTACTATTGCTAGAACAACAGACACTTCTTCCTCGTCGGAACTCAGTTTTGAAAAGAGATTGTCTAACAAAAACATTGTATACTCAAAGGACTGGCTGTTTAGCTAATATGGTTTTGCTAACGTGTTTTGTTACGAAAATTGGCGCTTGAGTGATCAACTCAGCATGCAAATTTCTTCATCACGACAAGAGAAAGTGTCTTAGCGTGTATTCATTATCCAGTTAGACTGGAAGCCGTCTCCAACACAGTAGAGGAAAGGGTCACACAACATAGGTACCATCGAAGAAGTTCATATCTTGACACCGTAAGGACTATTTCTGCTTGCAGCGCTCGGCCGCTATAGAACCGGGCGGTAACAGATGTGGTCATCGTGTTCACGGGATTTTGTTTTCAAACTGTTTATGAAGTTCTTCAATAGTACATAACATAATCAGTCTATAATGTCCCCACTGCTGGGACATCGGCCTCATCTCTGTGAGAGGGAGTGGGCCGTAATCCACCACGCGGACCCCGTGCGGGTTGGTAAATGTCACACGTCTTCGAGTTTTTGGTTCTAGGACATGCCCCGGTTTGCTCACGATGTTTTCCTTTTGATACCAGTGGTGATGATATCATTTACACAAAGTAAAGCGCCTGTCAGGGTTCGAACATACAATCAACAACTCGTAAGTCACGGCCGTTACCACTGGGCCACCACTGCTAAAGAGAGTCGGCAGATGGTAATGATGATGTTGAGCTAATGTCTTACAGCTCGTGCCGGCTAGAGAAGATTTATATTCGCTTGTAAAACTGTTAAATCTTCAATATTGAATACCTACTTTCTATAACATTATTTATCTCATTGTCAGTTTCAGAGACTGCCGTCTAGTGGTGGCAAGTGCTACTGCCGAGCATGAGGTCCTGGGTTTGATTCGCAGGTCGTCTAAAGTGTTATTGGGTTTCAATAATGACTCAGTAGCAGCCCGGAGTCTGAATTTGTGTCCACCAGTTGGCACCATGGCAATAGGCTCACCCCCCCGTATTACATGGGACTTAAACATATCTGGCGAATTTTGGGAGTACTAGGAACACCTCTACCTAACCCTCCAGGGATTACAGGCATGCCGTGATGTTATGTTATGTTGTGTTTGATAGTTTCTTGTTGTCGTGTTTCTCATAAAGAATCCTGTAAGAAATTGACACGTGTTTCACCTCTTAACGAGGCATCGTCAGGATGACGATTGTCCGAACCCGGATACGACGTGTTGCCACGCCAAGCGCCGAACGCAGTGACAATACGAGGCAGTTAAGACTGACCTTAATCCCTGTTGAAAATAGCACGCGCTGTCCATTCTGTTTATTTTACTGTTCCCTGCTCTGTAATTCATAAACTTACACTCTTTTATGTTGACACTGTAAAAATGCCTTTCCTCAAGGGTACTATTTTGTAACACGGTGTATTTTATGGACGTAGGTATGTTATGTATGTTAAAACTTATTTATTTAATAAACGTATTTTCATTCTTTTTTTCTTCTTTATTTAACTTGTTCACGATCTATGAAAACTTTGGCATTCTATATTTGAACTGTATTTATTTACACACGTACCTAAAGCGGGTACGCACGAACGAAAAAAAAACGATGAACACGAACATCGAACACTTTGTTCGCATGTGCGTACCGCTAACGAACATCAAACACTGTTTGTCAAAAACGATCATGGCGATCCAATTTCATTGTTCTGTGTGGATGGTGTTCGGAGAAATGGCTACTAAAGAGATCGGGGCGGTTTAGCATGAATACAAGTCGCAACTGAGTTCGTATTGTGTTCATGTTCGCTTTGCTGTGAAGTTAATGTTTTACATTGATTCCGATCCCAAGACTAGTCGCAGGGTTAGCTACATTATTATATAAAACCTAGATAATAATTAATCTCCACCTGTATGAAGTTTGGATTATGACCCTCACCCCCCCACACTTACTCTCACCCACTACTCACTCTCATACACATACTACATACACATTCACCTCCACACCATCTCCTACACACAGAACAGCGCGTTATTTGTCTTTGTTTTATTTGTCTTTTACTCATATAACAATACTGTGTAAGTACCCATTTTGTTCCTGCATTTTTAATTGTATAAGTTCATTTAATATTATGATCAGGTTTAATAACTTAAATACAATTACATAACCCGGGGAAGGGCGGAGTATCCTAAAACAAGCATACTATTTGCTTAAATGGATTCTCCACATTGTAACTAGAATAAGGTATTTAAGTTGAAGCAATAAACTATTTTTATTTTTTATTATTATTTATTTGCTAATTTACGTCCGCACGTACGAACCAAATTTTCCGTGTTCGATGTTCGTGTTCACCATGTTTTGTTCGTTCGTGCGTACACGCCTTACAACACGTTGAGACAAATTGGCCTAGATTCATGTTACAGATATGATCTGAGTCAAATAAATTTATTTTCTTTCTTTCTTTCTTTCTTTCTTTAGATATTTACATTCTACCCATTACGCACAGAACCTATACGTTCAACCTTACCTATTTTGTATTTCACAAAATGTTTAATTTTATTATTTAAGTCGGTCCCAATGTAGCCCATAAACAAAACATAAAAATAAGAGCTAAAATAAGCTGCTAAAATATAGTTTCAAACTACTGGCCGTTTTTAAACCTGATAAAGTTAAATTCTTGAAAATTATACAGAGCTCGATGTCCACCCACGTGGTAAGTTCTCAGATTTCCTCTATGAAAACTATTCTACAATGTTAATTTAGGATTCATTTCATTTTAGCTTCAAGTTTTATTTGAAATAATACGTACTGCTTATTTACTGGCAAACTTTTGTTGTACTATAGTATATAATATCACGCCTATAATACACCCACATTACACAGAATTTTACGGGCTACCTTAGCGCATCCCCTTTAATCAATACTTTACATTGAAATACTGTTATAAATAATCGAAATATCGGGTAAATGAATACCTATTCTAATTAGGACAGTTGGTAACTTTCCTGAATATTTTTGCTACTTACGAAAAATGTAATGAAATCTTTAATTGTCCAACACGCGTTCTTTTATTTACTTTTTTCAAGATAATATTTACATAATTAAAAACTTGCAGACTCAAAATGATAATAATCCTTCAGTAAATACACACATAGATAACATGATAAACATACAATACTATAAATAATACACACTCACATTACATACAAAACCAAGATTTTTACACGTCAACAACAACTAACTAAAATGCTATATGTTGCAAGGGAGTTTCTCGAAGTGCAGGTAAATCATGGCTATCCCATCCACTAACTGGCCTTAGTAAGCGTAGCTTCACCTCACAGACCTATAAATCCACGCGGTTATTATTTAACCAACCCCAATTATGTTGGGGTCGGCTTCCAGTCTAACAGCATGCAGCTGAATACCACAATTATTTTTAATTACCCAAATTGTGGCTTCCCTGGTACCTGATTAACGGCAAATTATGTAAGAATCTATTAACTGCTCCCAAATTACCATGTATACATTTTTTTTTTTACATTCTTCTTGACATAATCACCCTATTATTTGACATTATATACCTAAAATTTTATTTCAACTCTTTATTAGTGGCTTTTGTGGACATGATAATTATTGAGATTTGATACAGCCGTAATAGCAATCACGTCATTTCGTTTAAAATACGTTTTTATTTTTATTAATTTATTTATCTTTATATAGATTCTTCTCAATTTTGTGAATGTGAGAACGCTGTAGGCCTAGTGGACTGTAGATTTGTTCACCATCATTATTCTGTTAAGTACCTGGTACTTGTTGAAAGACCTACACTGTCCTCCCATACCTAATAACACTGTTATTTGTAAATATTGTAAAAGCCCATTATTTTTAAAAGAGTAACCGTGGAGTTTCTTGCCGGCTCTTCTCCATAGGAAACAACCAATTGGAACCGTGCACCTAGCTTCTGACGTTTCATAAGTGCCCATGTAGGTTTATATGAAATAAAAATATTTTGAATTTTGAATTTTACATGAAGCGACCGCCTATCTGACTTCTACAACGCAGGTACTGGGTAACACGATACCCCTTGGTAAGACTGGTTGTCAGACTTTTAGGCTTCTGACTATTGACTACCCGTAACGACTTTCAAAGATCTACGAATGACAGACGGGACCAACGGTTTTTCCTGCTTTCCGAGGCACGGAAGGGTCTCGTTATGTAAAGGATGGTCACCCATCCACGAAATGACCGCGGTAACCACAGCTGAACCTTCGATCGACCAGTGCAACTGTTATTTAGCCACGAGCCCCTTTCAATTGGTGCTGTAACTATACACGACTAGTAAACGCTAATGTCAGATTAACTGTGGCTACTAAAGTGAGACACATTGTCATTTATCGACAAATAGCAAAGTAACGAAATCGCAGCTGTAGACTGAACTACCAGCATATAACGAGAATCCAGTTTCCTAACGTTTCAGCATTCCACGTGTCGTGTTTAAACCCGGTTTGAATACGAAACACGAAGTTTCAGCCGGGAATAGTAATAGATTTTGAACTGAAGTTGACTTTAATCGGGTGATTCAAATCAACCTGCAAAGGTATCTTTGGGTTCGATACCTGGCTAAATCAGCATAGCTATTCAAAATCATTCGACGGGCTGCCGTGTCGAAAATGACACATTTTTGGTCAGCTGATATGGCTTGCCCCTGAAAGCAAACAGTTTTCGAAAAGCCACCACCCTTGGTTGACTGGTAGATAATGCTTAAGGCATTAAGTCTGCCTTTGTACCTTTTCTAGTGATGTCAGTTAAATTTAAATAAATAAGTAAAGAATAGCGGTCGTCTACTTGATTTAAAAGATCAAAATTTTCTAGTTTAGAATGTGTAAACAGCCTTAAGAGGGCTCCTTTGATAACATTGATTGTTGTTCGATTCGGTACGAAGCGTATCGAATGGTTGAGAAGTTAAGCTGGTGCTTTAAAAATAATTATTGTTTACGAGAAAACATTTTTCACATAGAAGTTATACCTCAAAAACTTCCTCTATTTGGACATTTGAACGTTATGAATCGGTTCTTAATTCATTTATTTTAATTGATTTTACGACATCTCCGCTAGTTCATAAATTGTTGAATAATTGATGAAAGTAACGAGAGTTTTGGTTTGTATTTAATACGATGAGACAAAGGCTTAATAATTTCTAGAATTCAAAGGAATATAATAAGGTTGGAACTAGGCGTTAAAGACTACAGATAAACTAAGGCTACAGATAACGTAATAATATACAAGTTTTTTATACGCAGTTTTATAACCATTAATATCGCACATCGAGTTTGGAAAAGTTCGAACTGTCTGTTTCTAAACGTGTCATAATTATTAAACCCCGAATACTGTAGGTATATATTTTGAAATAAGTCCTTATTTGTTCACCATGTTCACTGTGCACTTTCCTTTACTCACAATTTTAACCCTACTAAATAAAGATGGCGTCGCCGTCGCCGTGTTAACTTTTTGTCGACAACCAATAAAAAGTCACGTTTCACTCAGGAAAAAAAAGAAAAAAAAAGAATGCTTATTGCAATTTTAAATACTACGAAAAACACACATGAATTGGAGAAAAACTTTTAAGCACCTCTTAACACTGTTTACACTTCTTAGGAATATGATGGAACAGTCACTGTGCCGACAATACCTAACGAATTTCGAACGCAATGAGGAAGTGAAAAATTACTCGAAAATATTAAGAATGGCAATGCCAGGAAATGTAATAAAATCATGCTGACTCGTCGGTCTTGTGGCCGCAAGGGCTACATGGCTGCTGAGCATGACGTCCTGGCTTAGATTTCCAGGTGGGGCAGTCCTATCAGGTTTTTCTATCAGGAATTTCTCAGTAGCAGCTCGGATTTTTGTGCCCGTTTCATAGCATAGGCTCGTCCCCTATTACATTGGACTTAAACATAACATGGCCAAATGTGGGTGTATATACTACAGGTTAACTCTGCATAACCCTTCGGGAATTACACGCGTGATGTCATTTATGTACCTAAATTCTTCACAAATGTTTACTTTTACACTCTGCACTTTCCTTTACTCGTGTAATTTTTACCCTACTAAATAAAGATCAGGTGTCCCTGTGTTAACTTTTCGTCGCCGACTCATAAAAAGTCGCTATCCTCTTAGGAATATGAAGGAACGGTCACTTTTGTGCCGCCAATAATGAATTCTGTGCGCGTGGAGGAAGCGAAAATGTCATGAAAGTATTAAGGTTGGCAATACGAGGAAATGTAATAAAAAAATGTAAATTAAACCGTAAGAGTTACGAGACTGAGATGAGATTGCCTTGTGGAATGGCAATTAGTCCTGTGTAAAAGTGGGTTAACTTTTTCTTGACGGAGAAGATAGAAGAGAGCAGCCTAGGTCTTTATGTGGATTGATTAACTTGCCCATAAAAATACTTTGTACCAACTAATTACATACTAGCTTTTGCCCGCGGTTTCGCAAGCGTCGTAAATTATCCCACGGGAAATTAAATACCTAACGGGAATAAAAAAACACTAACCCACGGACACGGGTTAGCACTAGTCCTAACCCTTTTTTTTTTTTGGTGGGAAATTATCGAATAACTTCTCCCGCTCTGGGTGGAGCGGAAGGGCGTGTCAGACTTTTACTGACTAAAACCCACCCGTGTTCCTTCCATTGCCTGTACGTTACCAGGGGCCACGGTATCCCTTTCGGAATTTCCCGCAACCCCGGCAGGCATCGGTCCTAACGGACCCCTTCACTTCTGCTGACATCTCTTTGAGGAGCGCGTGGAACACAACGCGCCGTCGACCCGGGCCTGGTCCTTATCGGACGGCGAGCTACCCATTGCTCACCGTCCGCAAGCCCGCACCTTCGGTGGCCGGGAATCGGCCTGTGATTCCCGACGCCCAGGGCGTCTCCTGCGGCGGCTAGGGGCGTGAGGGCGCGAAATTTGCCTCTCCATCACGCGTTCTGCCTCCTCCTTCGCGACCATTACAGTTTCGCAGAAGGAGGTGACGCCCTCCTATGCCCTCTCGCTCCATACAGGGCCGAACGCGAGAGATCCCCGCCACCGATCGCCTCCACGAGGACACGGCGATGCTCTGCCCAAGCCGGGCAAACCTCCACACTAGTCCTAACCCATGTCTATTCGTGTGCTGAATTATATTCAAACTCGTTCAGCCATTAAGGCGTGAAAAGGGAACATACAGACATACAGAGTAGAATAGAAAATATAGAAAATGTTTTATTGACATGAAAAAAGGTGTGTGGCATTTTAATTTGAAGCCCTGACTCCTGAGCTAGGTGGTGCCTGTGTTACAGGAGTCAGTGTCTTCACCCGTTATTTGAACATAAACCTTATGCAATAAAATTAAAATATTGTAAAATGAAGGTAATTTAGTGCATGCATGCTCTTGAGTGATTTGTATGTGTATGATTGTTTGTTGTGTTTTTTGGTGTATGTGTGAGTATGTTGTATTTTGTGTGTTAGTGCGTGTTTGAGTGATTGTGCTTGGTGACATACAGAGTAACTTTCGCACTTGTAATATTAAGGATGTATCGTTCCTTTACCTAAAGGTAAGCAATGATATTTATAAACCCCACTGAAGACCTACTTTGACAAGTTTAAACTGTGCATTACAAAAGTATGCTTTGTAATATTTACATACTAAAAGAAAAGTTTCACTACAAAGATGTAACAACAGAACTCTACATATTTTGTAATTCAGTAGGTATATTTTCCCCGAAAAAAAACCGTTCTTTTCTCTCTTATATATTCTGTCAGTCTCCCTTGAAATGACCGAGCTGTGGTACATACCTACATACATAAATATATTACGTTTCGGTCCCAAATACATAACAGGATACGCCAGCTAAGCCTCAAACATTTGCATGTTATTAGCGACTCGTGACGAAAATAGTGACCTTCTTCCTTTCTTTTAGTGTGTTTAGTGACTAACAGAGACCTTGTGAAGCTTTTTGTGTATTTAATCAAAACAAGAAATAAATATTTTATTATTAAAATGTAGATGGAAATGGAGGACACTTTTGTGTATTTTTGCAAGCTGTCGTTTCTATGTAACACAATAGCATAACCAAAATAGCCTATAATGTTCCCACCGCTATGGGACACAAGCCTCTCTCTCTTTTCGCGAGGGAGTGGACTATAATCTACCACGCGGGCCCAGTGCGGGTTGGATGTCACATGTCTTCTAATTTTTGGTTCTAAGACATGTTCTAGGTTGTTCTAACGCAATAGTCAAAATCAAATCATTTATTTCAAGTAGGCCGTTAAAAGCAATTTTGAACTGAATTGCTTTTTATCCTGTTACTTGCCTACTTTATGCGACCATCCCAAATGTATTTTTTTTGGTATTGTTCGTCGAATCGTTGAGCTCTTTAAGTTCTCTTTAAGCTGGGGTGAGCTGCTCGATTACTGACAAACTGTGATCGTTGCTTTACTATCATGCTCATGTTCAATATTCATTCGTATGTATATGTCGTGGCCAGATCTTAGAATTGACCATTTCATGAAATGGCCAGCTAACATTGGCCATATCGTTTAAACGTCAACGTTTAATGATATGTCAGTCAACGTTTGGCCATATCATTAATTTAGGGTATCCATGGTGTAAGGTGAAGTAAAAATAGTCAAGTAACTGCGACCAACTTGGAAGTAGCGCTCGCCGGCCATTGTTGCTCGTTGGTCATTGTTCTAACCTAACCTAACCCATTTGGTCGGGGTGCCACATAGCTGCTTAAATTTTTAATTTTTATAAACTAATTTTAAGTACTATGTTGCATGTAACGCCGCGGCAGCGTCCGGCGAGCGCTACTTCCAAGTTGATCGCTTTCCATTTGGAAACCCAATAAAAGTCCATCGCCTTTTTTTTCGTAGTCACCCTACTTTGTTTGATTTGTTGTATGCCGCCGCCATGATGCACAACAAAAACACAGCGACATCAACGCCTCTACCGGTGGATAATCTAACTATTTTACGATATGATCACTAATGTTTGGCCACATCATGAAGTAGTCGTGCGTTTAACTGTTCATATCATTAAACGTTGAGTATTCAATGATCTGACCAGTGGATGATGTTCATTTCATGAAAGGATCAATTTTAAGATCTGGCCACGACATAATATACACAAACATGCGGTCCGACACCCGCCGGTACGAGTCCGGCGCCGCCGGTGCGGCTCCGGCGTCATGTACAGGAAGCCTTAAGCTACCCCAGACTCTGAAGCAATCTCTTACAACTGAGTTCAAAAGTCCGATATCTCTAAAGACACGTGCCTGTGAAAAACTTTATCTAAGCACTGAAAAGCAGAACATGAGTTTTAGAAAAAGAAAAGTATTATTAGAGCTTCTTTTCCCTCACTCATACCTGTGTGTGTGATTGTGTGACTGTCTCTTTCTAAGCCTCGAAGGGTCATTCAAAGCCCGTTGAACATAACTGGCGAAATGTGGGTGTACTATAGGGACATCTCTGCACAACTCATCAGAAAAACAAGGCGTGATATTATGTTATGTTAGTACGTGACGTGGTATAGATGGGGAGCCTAACGATTGCAATACAGAGTTTTATTTTATTTTCCGTACAACGTGCTGTGTATGTACAATGATGGATATCTTATTTTCCATTCAAGCATTTCTACAGAGACTACACAATTTGGGATAGTAACAAACGAAGTTACAGCTGTAGTGGCAATCATGTCATTTGGTTTAAATTGGTTTTTATTTTTATTATTTTATTTTTCTTTTATATATTCTTTTCTTTTAGATTTTCGAATGGGAAAACGTTGTAGGCTTAACAGACTGTAGATCTGTCGACCATTTTCTATCTTGCTAAGTACCTGGTACTTGTTGATATGCCTACACTGTCCTCTCATACCTATTAACACTGTAATTTGAAACCATTGTAAATACCATTTACTTTTAAAAGAGTAACCGTGGAGTTTCTTGCCGGCTCTTCTCCATAGGAAACGACCAATTGAAACCGTGCTAACCTAGCTTCTGTCGTTTCATAAGTGCCCTTGTAGGTTTATGTGAAATAAAATATTTTGAATTTGAATACGAATGGCACGGCTTTGAATGACGTTATTTGGACCGTGACAAATAATTTAGCTCATTCTGAAGCGATGAAAATTAGCGCTTGGTGTGGCATGCCTCAGGTTTAGTCCGCCTGAGTAACCTCAGATTGAGGCGCCTCGTCTTTTCAGCCAAGGAGACAACGACTAAGTATATTTTACAACGAGCGACTTATCATCTGCCTCGCCTTTTCCCAAGGCATCGGCGAATACCGACAATTAAGCGACTTGACAGTCGCTTAATTGTCGGAAATTGAATGTATTCTCAATTGCATCAATAAGTGTGATAAACACCGGTTCTAAAGTTAGACCAGCCGGTTGTAAAAATCTGTGAAAACGTAGGTGAAGTGAGGTGCCTGTCCACCTGATGCTCGGGATTGAAATAATTGACAGCTCACTTCAAGCTCAGTTCGCCGAAGTTCAGACTTCCAATAAGGAAGAGGTTCTATGTTCGTAGCTTATGTTTTTTTTTTGTCTCCACTGATTTCTCAGTCAATTGTGAATTTTTTTTGAAAATAAAGACTCTAGAGGACTCAAAAACCATCCAAGCAATTTTTATGGGACCCCCATAATTTTTTTATTAACTTTGCTTGTATAGTTTTTGATTTAGCTTCAATAATTAGTTACGTATTTTTCCCACTTAGTCCATATGGATGATAATTTGTCACTATTATTTACATAGCAGGTAGTGTTATTCGAATATGTGTGTACGAGTATGTGAAAAAAAAACCATTTAACAAACAAAAAAAAACAATCTAATTCCAAAAAAAAAACGGAATTCGGTGGCGAAACACTAAAATTGTAAACCAAAGACACCGGCTTCCAAAATTAAAGTTATTTTTCACTTTGTAGTGTTTATTTTGAAATTCAGTTTTCTTTTTCTTTTAAGTTTTTATTTTAATTTTTTTTTTATTGCGGTACCTACTCCACACAAATTCGAATATAAATACCTGCTATTTAAATAACATTAACTTATTATAACATCATCGATATTATAGGCTAAGTGGGAAAAATACGTATTATTGAAGCTAACAAAAACAAAGTTAATACAATTTATATGGGACCACCGCGCAAGCTTTTTCTACCAAATGAAAAAAATACTTTCAAAATCGGTCCACAACTAAAGAAAATATTGAGGGGCATACATATAAAAAAACTTACATAGGACCTCCTAAAATCGATAAATACGTTTATTCTGCACATTTAAATAAAATACACAAATACAAAAGTAGCCAAAATCCTCGTATTTAGCCAACAAATAAACGCCATTGCCGTTTTTTTTTCTGTAATTCTGACTACCCGTAATTATTGGCGTAGAAATTCGTTATTTGCGAATCAGACAAAGGTACTTTAGGGTCTTTTAAATGTAAATAATGTTCACCCATTTGAATTGACCGTGAAAAGGATTGAGTACGTTTTAATTTTGGGATCACTCTACTGGAAAAGCCTTATACTACCTCCAATTTGAATTCTTTAGCAAACCGATCCCTCGATACGCAGTAAATCGTGGTTAGGAGGTCGAACCTATGAAATAAAGATTCTATCTGTAGGATCGACTGTATTATACATAATACAGTCGTTCCTTGTATGTTTAAGCGAGTCTTTCACGGTCTTAAGGTATGAGTAATTTACTATGTAATGATGTTTACGATGTTCCGACTCGTTTCGAAGGATTTCTTCATTTACATATTGACAATGGCCTACCATACGTCCGCCTCTTTTTTGTTTTTTGTTTGCATGGTTTTTTTCAATTTTGTTTATTTAAATAATATTTCGTAATTTAATTTGAATTGCATGTTTCTTAATAATAATAATAATCTGTATCATCGTCATATTGTAATATTTGTGTATGTTTCATGTTGAATTATTTCGAACGCGATGTAAATTGTTACTGAATAAATTGAATTGAAAAATTGAATTGTCTCATTTATTTATTTGTTTTTTTGTGTTGTTTCGTAATTAATTTCAGTATGCAAACACACGTTGCAGTATAAAACTGATTTATATCCGTTACCTTGCAATGCAGGGGCCTTATTATGAAGTATTAATGCCATCATTATTCCACTGCGAAAAAAGGATGGTGCTAGCGACCTTGTATAGCTCCGTCTCTCACTCACACTGGAATAATGGTGGCATTAATACGTCATAATACGGCCCCTGGTCCAGTTAAAAACCAGCGTCAGGCATGTACAGTTGTCTGGCATTTTTGCTGAACTGAGTCTTTTAGGCGCAGCTGTGACGCACACTTATCTGCTAATTTCGTACATCGCACTTTACACTTTTTTTATCTTCTGTATAATACGTATATTCTTTATTTTCGTGTGGTTAGCGACTAACCTGGTGTCAGAGTTTTTTAAAGCCGCCTATGGGCTTCTGACTTGGCTTCACATGCCGTCGAGAAATATCTCTCAGGTATGGTTTCCTTCATTGTTTTTGAAGCAAGTAATAATTATACATACAATACGCACATGAATCCGAAAAGTCAGAGCTGCGTGCCTTGGGTTTGAACTCGAGACCTATGACTTGGCAGTCCGACGGTTACACAACTAGGCTATCACTGCTATCACTGCTATCACTTATATTTTGTGCCTTTTAGTCTGTTGTAAATTAGTGTATTTTCTTTATTTCTTTCTTCTATGTTGTCATAATTTAATGGAGTAGAAGAAAGTGCGTAGTACTCGCAACCGGCGTGCGTGTATGACCAGCTATCTAATTACGCAACACATTACGACAAATTTGTTTCATTTTGGCAGTTAAACAACAGTCATTGCGTTATTTACGTTGTTGAGCAGATTTTTTTTCTAACTTATGAAGCAATGGATTGGCAATTTGTTTCAAAACGAATCAAATTCCGATTGATTGTGTATTACGTAATTAGGGTACAGATGTATGAACGTAAAAGAAGCAAATGGAGTATGTAAGGATCGTAGCTGGTGACGTTCTGTAGTTTCTGCCTATCCTCAAGGGATTAAGGTAGGGTTGCCAACTTTTTTTAAATCAAATATAGTATTATCGAAGCCATTGTCTGTAAAAATATTAGTAGAAGGCAAAAAAAAACATGCGGTATGTTTCAAAAACATTTTATTCTTGAAATGTTTTATTCTTATTTTTTGCTACTATGAACCTAACTAACATTAACATAAACAGGTTTTTTTTAAATGTCTCATCTTTTTTTAATCTCTGATTAAGCTTACAAAACACCATTAATGTAGTTTTCATGAGATTAATACTGACTGGCCCAATTGCGATCATCTCGCCATTACCCGACTATGGCGAAGCAAAAAGGAGGGTTATGATTTTGACCGGTATGTACTCGTATGTTGTATGTTCATCTGTTACCTCATAACTTCTAAACTCCCGATCATAATTTGACCACTGAGGGATCGTTGGAATCGTCCGCTGGCTATGTGACGTCACATTAAATTCAATATGGCGCCCTCTAGAGGACATAAAATCATGAAAGAAAGAAGACTCTCTCCTTTAATCGTTCTCAAACTACATTGTACATCTCTGCGTTCAATATAAAACTTTACAAAGACTCGTCGACATTTTTAACACACCCATCCCTTTGTGCACACGATATGAAATACCGTCAGTAAACCGAGTAGACAACGACTGTAATAAACCTCAATTCTTTTACGTTAACTACTAGTTTTAGTCGGCCATTATTACTAGTATCCGGGGTGTTATTATGTGCCAGTTTCCTTATTGTTCTTTTTTTAAACAAACTGTCCTATTTTGCTAATGGTCCGTTAAAATAGTGATGATAAAATGTACTAAATGGAAGTTTAATGTCTTTTTTTGCCCGATTGGTTGAATTTTTATGGAAATTTCTATTCGTTCCTGAAACTCTCAAGTTATTGTAGTACAAGGAGCATCTTTACTATGTGTTTATAAGTAATGCGACTGCATCGTTGGTTTAGTGCTCGCATGAGCTCGAATCGAACCCAGGCTGGGTTCGATTCCCGGGTCGGGCAAATTCTTATTGGGTTATTTCTCATTAGCAGCCCGTAGTCTGGATTTGTTGATGGTAATAGGCTCGACCCCTATTACATGGGACATAACAGGCGAAATGTAGGTATCCCAAAACAGTTTTATTTATTTCCTAGTTTCAAACATGTTCATTTTACGATGTTTACTGAATTGTGGTTTCAATGCCCCGCCAGTGCGCCCAAAATCGAAACTAACGCCGCCATCTTGTTTTGTCAATACAATTTCTGGGACAATTTCACAAATGTTTACCAACAACGGCCGCCTGTCAATGTCATTCAGGCGCCAAAATATTTTAGGACTATAATTAACTTGAGAAAGTAGCTAATCATGTTTGGTGTCAAAACAACATTCTGCTATTTCTGCAACTAGCTGGCTTTAATGATTTTTCACAACAATTGCGAACTAACATTTGAAACATTCAAGACCAAACAATTTGGTTTGGGTCTTACCCTCGGGATTTGAATTTATTTCAAGGAACGACCATGTCTCTAACTTTGGGGCTTGAGGAAAAAACACAGTCCCAACAAAAGAAATTGCACATTTATTTTTCAGCGGCAACACTATCTTTAATTAAAATGCGTTTGAAATATTCATTTGGCAACATTAGATCACTTACATAGATTGCTAAAATGAAAAATTATAAATGCTACTTACGATTATTACGGAAGTTCTAAAAGTACAGTTTAAATATATATTTTTCCTACTTTTATTGTTTTTATGTTGGCCATCTCTTTAAGTAACTACGAAATAGGTATAGGTTCAAATGTACCAAAAATGGGCCTTCCAATATACTTTACAATAAATATTATCAAAAGATTAATTATAATAATTGCTATATGGGATTAATTTTTGTCTCTAGCCACACTAGCCATTTGTCTTTATTAGCAGACAAGAAGACGATACTGCGCAATTACACATCCCCATAACAAAGAGTTCTACAAGGGTCTTTTGGCGCCTGAATGACATTAACAGGGATGACATTATCCATCCCCTTCAACCAACTACGCAGGTGGCTACAGGAGTTCACCCACACACAAGCGGAGGACTGGTGGACCACGACACCGGGCTGCAAGCAATCCTGGGAGGTTATGTCATCCTTGGAAAACAGGCTGACCAGGCGCTTATTAAGACCGGACAGGAACGGCCTGCGCCTGGTGACGGGGACCATCACGGGACACTGCTCGCTAAACAAGCACTTCCACACAATAGGCATAACGGACATCCTCTGTGCAGGGCGTGCATGGCGGCTGAGGAAACCGTCGCGCACGTGCTCTTTGAATGCACAGGCGTCACCCAGAATAGAACAGAAACCCTCGGGTCACCCAGATCTTTCACAGACGTTCTGAACAGGCCAGGAGATTTAATTACCTAACTTCTGGAGGGATGTGGGCTGGCCACCTACGGCTTCCATGGCCCACGCACAATGGTCCATTTGAAGGAATAAGTGCGGAAACCAAACCCAATAATATAGACATTAACAGGGGGCCGTTGTTGGTAAACATTTGTACAATTGACATAGAAATTTGAAATTGTATTAATAATACCAACCGGGGGTTGTTCATGGGTGCACTTGCATAGAGCGAATAGGGATAATCGTCTCTTATCGTCTCTCTGCGAGTTGGCTTTGGCTCCTCGTACGCCTTCCAAAGACAAAAAAATACTTTAAAAAAAGAGGAAAATATCGTAAGAATCAAAAATAAATTAAATTTGGTTATAAGTTACATACTCGTACAACATATTTTTAAACAAGAAAGTGTCATCTTTAAAAACCCTTTTTACGATTTGTTTACCTTTATTTATCTACCTAAACCAATAGAGTATAGTAGTGTAATTTCTTAGTGAACTTTTACGACATCAAATGAGGAGGGAGAGTGTATCAACTGAAAAGGAGGTCACGATAAACCCATAACTAACTGTAAATGATGATTTCAAGTACCATTAATTTGGTAGCTTTCTGCTTTCGACCACCTAGCCGTCTTTAGTTAATTTATGTGTAACTTCCGGAAAATTTTAATACCCGATTAGCACGTAGGATCAGTTGGGCTCGTGGAATCAAAAGTTTCATGTTCCTGGCATGGGTGTAAGAATTTAAAGCTAGAGCATATTACAAAACTTTAGTGCCCGCGGTTCCTATAAACAAAAACGAATAGTTTTGCTTAACAACGGTAAAAAAAATATTCTCAAATTTAGGCATATATGCAGGGGTCTACTAGGTATGCAAAGCTGTGAGGTGTTGGGTTGCGAGCATTATGGTGAGCGATGGCCGTTTTGCGTGGATGTGACGCATATTTTCCTCCAATTTGTCATTCTCGTGTTGTTTTTTCTTTGCGTCATATTTACCGCAAATAAACGTATTTTCTTTCTTTCTTTCTTTGCTTCATTATTGGTAAAGATACAAGAGTCTTAATATTTACCAATAACGGTCCGTAAATAATTATAGTTAAATTATCTGCTATAGGTAATGTTTCGAACACGACCCTTTAATTTACCACCAAGTATCGCTGCTCTTTGGCAGATCTTGATACTTTCGATCGTTTGGACTTCTGAAAGCGAGTCAATAACCATGTAGTTTAAGACGGGTAAAATACACAACGTATATGAGCTTCCGTCTTAGTCGCATAAGCAGCTCACCCCTGAAATAGCTACTTCGTGAACCAGTAGCTCTTCCAGACGTTTCATCAAAGTTGTACAAACTCTTTCAGAAAAATAACGAGATGCTTAGACACAAGAATTAAAACAATAAAAAATACCTTTGTCATAAATTATTACCAAGTAAGTAAGCCCTTAGAGCAAGGTTGAACAAGAATAACAAGAAAAGTTTTACCGCCTACTTAATTTAGACTTCGGTCACGTTCTTTTTGTAAAGAAATGTAAATAAAATAAGAAGTTCTTGATTTTCGCTTCATTTCCATAGTAAAGAAGTTATCCAAAGTTATCCTAATTTTTGATAAAAAAGGTCTCTCATACTGCGGTGTAAAAGGAGTTTTAGAGAAAATTTACACTTTCTTTCTCCTTTACTACGTGGATAAATGTTAAAGGTTCATTCACGTCAACGTAAAGTCGTCGTCGTCAATCAGTCACGTCAAAAAATATAGTTACGTAGAAGTTGTAGAACGTTGGCTACACACATCAGTCACGTCACTACCGGCGCATCTCAGTCGACATCGCGTCACCGGCAACTCAAAACTTGTATTGCTACGAACGAAACATGGATAAATTGACGTGACTGATCGGTGACTTGACGTTGATGTGACTGACGTATGTGCCTAAACCTTAAATGATAGATTTTATTTTTGAGTAGGTTTGTACAAACACTTTTACACGTTAATCATATATTTTTTCAGATAAGGTCGGAGTTTCCTTTTGACTACTCTGAGAAGAAAGGCCGAAACAACTCAGACGGTCAACTCAGAGGTCACAGTCTCTTTTAAAGTCCAGACATTATGTTGGACATATCATGTCAATACCATTGAAAAATATTGTCATGAGCCGTAGTCATTGACAATATTTTCGGTTTCACTTTGCCAAAGAAATTGAAATAAGGTTATAGCAAAACTTTTTTTTTTGGTTGGGAAGTTATCAAATAACTTCTCCCGCTCTGGGCGGAGCGGGAGGGCCGTTTGTCAAACTCTTACTGACTAAAACCCAACCGTGTTCCTTCAGTTGCCTGTACGTTGCCCAGGGGCCACGGTATCCCTTTCGGATTTTCCCGCAACCCCGGCAGGGTCGCACACCTTAGACTCAAATAGTTGCAATGAAAGAACTTCCACGAAAGACAGTAGAGCGCTTCAATGTTCTTTTGGCGCGTGGCCAAAATAGGAACTAACGGCGCCATCTTGTTTATTCAATACAAATATATGTGACAATTTCACAAATGTTTACGAGTGATGTGTCAATGTCATTTAGGCGCCAACATATCCTTGTAGCAATAAAGTAACACCCGTTACACCGGACTGTCAGTTTTATTAGTTACGTACTAGTGATTTGCTTCCAAATCTTCCCCAAGACATACCCTATTCTTGAATTGGTAGGTATAGCTCGTTGTGCCAACACGAGCAGCAATAGTTCACAGGAAGACGCTTTTTCCTATTATCTCGCTCACACAGATATTTGTTACAATTCGTTCTGCATACTATAATTGCACCCCACAAATTCAGGAAACAAAATGAAAGCGCTGTCTGAAATATATAGTTTGAATAGGGTTTGCGGCGGGCGGGGTGGTAACAAACATTTTAGAGGATTTGTAGGTCAAACTGATCGGCTAGACGTCTCAATATAACTTTAACGTTTCAGGCTATATTTAGATTATTACATCTATTAGTCAAATCGTTTCAAGTTGTGTTATGTAGACTTGTTTTTATGAGAAAAGGCATTACGAAGCTTAGGCACGCGGATTACAACTTACAAATAGTAAAATATAAAACAATAAAATAAAAATGTTATCAAAAAGAAGTGGATGATCATAATGATAACGTTTTGGTAACGAATCTCAACGTGTGTGCGAGGTAAATGTTAGGACGATAGCAGTAGCCTTTAAAGTGCTCCTTAATGCTGATATGATCCTGGCTGCTGCATTTTATTTGACTACTAACTGCGCCCCACGGTTTCACCCGCATAAGTCTCGATCCCGTGGGAATATTGGGATAAAAAGTATCTTATGTTCTAACCCAGGTCATGGTCTACCCACGTGCCACGTGTGGATAAAATTACACGTGTCTACCACGTGTAATTTTATCCAAATCCGTTCAGGAATTTTAGCGTGAAAGCGTAACAAACAAACTCGTTTGGAATATTAATTAGGATGGCAAATTACGGAGCGAGAGGGCATGGGAGGCCGTCACCTCCTTCTGCGAAGCAGTAATGCTCGCGAAGGAAGAGGCAGAACGCGTGAGGGAGAGGCAAACTTCGCGCCCTCACGCCCCTAGCCGCCGCAGGAGACGCCCTGGGCGTCGGGAATCACAGGCCGATTCCCGACCACCGTAGGCGCGGGCTTGCGGACGGTGAGCAATGGGTAGCTCGCCGTCCGATAAGGACCAGGCCCGGGTCGACGGCGCGTTGTGTTCCACGCGCGCCTCAAAGAGATGTCAGCACAACGGAAGGGGTCCGATAGGACCGATGCCTGCCGGGGTTGCGGGAAAGTCCGAAAGGGATACCGTGGCCCCTGGCAACGTAAAGGCAACGGAAGGAACACGGGTGGGTTTTAGTCAGTAAGAGTCTGACACGCCCTCCCGCTCCACCCAGAGCGGGAGAAGTAATTTGATAATTTCCCACCCAAAAAAAAAAAAAAGGATGGCAAATTAAAAGTTTTGTCTTCAAAGCAATACAGAAGAAGCCAAGAGGAAGTTGTCCCAAACTCGCTTGTAAGAATCCATCAACACAGTAACACGTGAAACTAAATTAAAGCTGAAATGTTCAGGGTTCGCGCTCGCACTGAATAAAAATATACCGACTTTTATATACCTACTCTCTCGAAATTGGATTTCTCAAATGTTTAATTACAAAGAGACTTATCACAGACAGGGAGTCATTCATATCGATTTCATCTGTTCGAGCTTGATACCGTGACAGAGGTATATTCGGTTCGGTCGGTTATTCGTTGAGCTGGTAAATTAACAAATTCTCGCAGGATCAATTATTTAAAATAAGTTATTAAAGATAGGTAAATTTCTTCTTCACCACTATTTTCAAATCTTTACAAAGTTGACTGGGACAGACTGGATGCAGAAGGCAGAGGCAGCATACGGCAATCTACTTGGCGGTAGAAATCGGTATGCACCACCATACCTATTTCTACCGTCAGGCAGCATTGCCTGCATTGCCCATCATTGCAGTAGGTACTTAAGATATAGTTAAAATAAACAACATAACAACGAATGGAACAAATTCATATTATTTCCACTACCCACACGCGAATTCAAATTGATTTGCGATTCCCGGTAAAAAGCAGTCAGTGGACTGCATTGAGCAAATTGTCAGACGTTTAACCCACACACGGCCTGGGGGTCGCTAATGATGCGAATGTACGAATTACTGGAGCGCTTTAAAGCGCTGGAATTGTGGGTTACGATTAATTTCGAGAGCTGCAATATAAACTATTGTATAGAATCAAGGTTTTCTAACTATTCAGACAGCTGTGCTGCTGGGGAGTTTGTTGCGCTACTTCTTCTTCCCAGCTAAAGCACTAGGAAGTGGTGAAGGGCGGGCGTTTTTGGGGGACTGTTTTATGTAATTTTGAGGTTTGAAAAGTGCTAATTCTCAGTCTAGTTTGAATAAATGACTTTTGAATTTGAATTTTGAAGCGAATTGCTAAAGGTGCGTCTAAACTGAATGCTCGCTTCTAGTCCCACTCGGTCACTTTCGCTTGGTGTAAATAAATGTATAACATTTGTTCGTCGTTCTATCATTGTTCGCGCAGATTCTTCGGAATGTTCTTAGGAGCGAAATATTTTAGTGATTTATTTTCATAGTTTTCTACGATTTCTACATGATTTGACGCATTTCAAGAAGATCGTGATTCTTCGTTCCTCCTCTTGACATAGCTGTAATATTCATCGCGGTAGACCAAGATGAAGTTGGAGGTACGAACTTGACTCCTAAGGAAGGGACTGGCCCGTAAAAGCAGAATACAGATGTGTGTGGTAAAGCGAAAGGAAGGCCTTTCCCATCAGTGGAGTATTACAGGCTAAGTAATTTTAGCAGCATTTTAGATGTAGCAAACTCATTGTAGTTAAATGATGTTTGTTTTATAGCAAGACTACCTTTGAGATTCAAGAAAGTAGGAATCAAATAAGTATATTAAGTACTAACTTCTGACCGCAATTTCATCCGCGCGAAGTAATAAGTAATATAGTATAGAACTTCTAAGAGTAAACATCGTTCCATATTTTTACACTCGGCAGGCTAACGCAATAAAGAATTAGGTGACCCTCGTTTTCATTAATGTCTAAAAGTCAATAATGGCAAAAAACATGAAAAAAAACATTTTGAATATTTTCCCATCTAGGAAAAAACCGCAGTGTAACAACATAATAATGTAAGAAATTGATTAGCAATGCTCATGTCTCCCTTCGAATGAAAGACAAAATTATATTATCAAGAATAGTGAACAAAACTCCAAAATAAAATACAAAAGCACGGATGGAGGCAATTAGATTCGCTTCAGTTAACTCTGGTACCCAGAACTACCGCTCGAGTTACGTACAGTCAACTAAATAGATAACTATGTAGGCACCCAACTACAACTACTGCTTAACCCATGTTGTTGATATCATAAAGGTAAAAAAGAATTGCCCATTCCATAGCAGTCCACTGTTGGAAAAAGATCTAGCTCCTAATTTGCGAACACCCAATTCTCCGCATACTGCATGCAGTCTTTTTCCGGCCACCTTCGATTTATCTAAATCTGTAGGGAATGTCCCACACTGCGCTTACCGATTTGCGATCTCTACTCAAGGACTCTCTTGAACTTGTCATCGTCGCCGCAAATTACCATTGCAACAACAGAGCACTTACAGACCTTTCACAATTATTTTACTTCTAATCTTGCATCACTGTCAAAATCACAAAGATCATTCTTATTACTGTTGGATTGCTGATGTCAGCCAGAGGTAAAATAACTCTGAAAAGACTGTATGCAGGTATATTTCTTGTGATGTGCAGTATGTTTTTACTTGCCTGCACACCAAACTCTTTTGTCGACTGTACCTACAGCTAGAAAATTTTATTACCACACTGCAAACCAGCACACTTGCAACCAATCCCCTGCGTCGGATCGTAACGACATGTGACTGCATTTAGATATAGCAACCTCATTGTTTTATAGCAAGACTACCTTTGAGATTCAAGAAAGTAGGAATCAAATATGTAAGTATATTAAGTACTAACTTCTGACCGCAATTACGTTCGAATGAAATTTCGGCCCCCGACTCACCGCGTCGAATCCCATCGCCCGTTCGTTAAGCGAAAACGAAGTAAGTTCTTTCTGACTTTTTTTTGCTCGGCTCCTAAGGGTCGTAGCGTTAATGTTACATAGCTTTTAACCTTTTTCAAGAATTGGGCTATCCGATGCAAATTTTTCAAATCCGACTGTTAGTTCCAGAGATTACCACACACAAACAAACAAATTTTTCCTATATAAAATATTAAAAGATATATAAATATAGATATAGATTTGCCACCTATTCTCTTATATTATATATTACTTATAAGCAACGTTAAACTGTCCGTACCTTTTAACCCCCTTTTTATTTCAATTTTTTTGTGTGGGAAATTATCAAATAACTTCTCTTGCTCTGGGCGGAGCAGGAGGGCGTGTCAGACTCTACTGACTAAAACCCACCAGTATTCCTTCAGTTGCCTGCACGCTGCCTGGAGCCACCCTTTTGGACTTTTCCGCGACCCCGGCAGGCATCGGTCCTAGCAGACCGCGTCAGTTGTGCTGACATCTCTTTGAGGCGCGCGTTGACCCCAACGCGTTGTCGACCCGGGCACCTTTTAACCCCTCATACTAAGCTAAAATGTTAAGAGGTGAGGATGTTTAAAGGACTTATGAGTTTACCAAGGAGTTTCGCTCGAGTCGAGCAAGACGAACTTCTCACCCTTGTAGTCAATGTCACTTTAACTTACGATAAGATGTTAGAGCACTATAACAAGATGTTAAAGCATTATTTATGTCGAAAAGGTGACACTGTTCTGGTACCTACGGAAAGTATACCTGAGAACAGTTCATATAATAATAATACCAGACTATTATCGTCCCACATGGCAAGGGCCTCTTCTCATATAGAGAAGGCACGAATACGGGTTGGCGATTACAGACTTAAAGGTCCTAGTTTCCTCACAACGTTTTACCTTCACGGATGTCATGATGGTATAGCACAGTGGTCGGCAAACCGCGACTCACGAGCCGCATGCGGCTCTTTGGCCTATAGAATGCGGCTCTATACAAATGTCGATGAGTGCGAGCGTACATACGCGCGGGGGTCGGGTTTATTTCCGCCAAAGTAGGTCTATTCACCAAAAATTAACAAGACATTATTTACTGTAGGTACCTTTCAAAATTTTCCAATGTTAATAAGTAAGATACCTTCATCATATTATTGTCAGTCGCTATGATGATGATGAAGAAGGCGTCCTACTTCTTAGCAAATTGGAGTGAAAAGGGATGTGAGTTTTAATGATTAAGAAAACTGTATTGAGACAGTTTGGACACACAGAAAGGATTGGCTCTCGCAAGAAATTTTAGTCGTTATAGTATTGATATTTGGCTCTATTGACTAATGAGTTTGCCGACCACTGGTAGCACATACCATCATCTGCCCAGCTTTTTCTCAACATTTTTGGGGTCGGCTTCTAGTCTAAACAGATGCAGCTAAATACCAATATTTACATGAACCCATTTACTGGGTAATACGATTTTTTTTATGAGTTGTATTGCAATATGTGATTAGCTAGCGACCTCGACAATTTATCATATTATTTTTTGCCTGAGCAACCGGCAGCAAGTTCATCATGCTCGCTTAGATGTAACTGCTTGCGGTAGCGTCGGGGGTCGGGTTGCCTCCTTCCCTCAAATATGGCAAGGGTAATGGCTGATCTTTGCGTTATGCTCGTGAACGGATGCTGCTTGTGGTGACTGGTCGTCTTGCTGATCATGGATTTGTTATTATTAATTAACTGTTTAAATTATATTAAATTTATTTTACCTCGATGGATTTTGCATACTATTAAATAGAATATTTTTGTTCTAACTGAACAGACAGCTGTGCTGCAAGGGAGTTTGTTGCGCCACTTCTTCTTCCCAGCTAAAGCACTAGGAAGTGGTGAAGGATGGGCGTTTTGGGGGACTGTCTTATGTAATTTTGACGTTCGAAAAGTGCTGATTCTCAGCCTAGTTTGAATAAATGACTTTTGAATTTTGACCCCTTCGTAAGATTGATTGCCAGACTTTCGGACTTCTGACGACCCGTGACGACTGTCAAAGATCCACGACTGGCAGGTGGGACCAAAGCTCGTTAGCTTTCCGAGGCATGGAGGGGTCATGGTATGTAAAGATGGTCACCCATCCACGGACCAACCGTGCGGCTGTTATTACTTAGCCACAAGCCCCTGGTATACGTGGTGACCATATTAGCCAGTCAGCGTGGTAGTAGTCGGCTGGCTGCTTGGGTTGCGCAGGACGTACATACATATAATATACAGAATTTTAACCCTAGAATACAAAGTTCGCGTCTTTACCGCATCCCCCGCTTCACTGTAACTTAATTAGTTGCTTCAGTGTGTCACGCGCTGTCATTGTGGTCGGGTGTCATCTGTGTCTTGAGCAAGATATGCACCTTGTGCTTGTCAAGAAAAACTACAACAAATTTTTGCAATAAATGCAAAAGACCCATAATTTAGGGCACACAACATGAATGTGTTCGTGTTCTGTGTGATTTATACTCTACGCGGTCGTAACACAGATTACGCAATGTAAATTGACATCAAGTCATACATGAAAAAAACTTCTACTGCTTGAATACGAGGCTTTTGACTACTTTGTATGTGTATTTTATGTCATTTTGTTGAATGCGTTTTGTTTTTGCAGAATAAAGAATTTTTCTTTCTTTCTTTCTTTCTTTAACTGTGTAGAGTAAACATTTATACTATTTTCATTAGATGTAATCTCGTAAACCCTAACTGTAACTTCTAAAATAATTACAGTTTATGATTCTTCAATTTATTGGAGGAGCTCGTGGCTAAGTTATAACTGCCGCACGGGTCAATCCATCAGGTTAAGCTAAGCTAAATTGACAGATAAACAATCACAATCTGTCATTTTGTCTGTTCTTCCATCGACAAAACCCGTAGAAAACCGGTTTCTATGCTTGTCATGCTACACGTGTTATAGAATAGCTTAGTAATCTAGGGTTAATGCACTCAAGATGACGATGTAAGAAGAGCACAATAGGACGACCTCGCTGAAAATAATGTCAAATTCACACTAGTTCGAGTTTTATATGCCACACGAGTATACTTGAGAATATATTTGATTTATTTTACTACAATTTTCTCGTTGCTCTCGACTACGTAGTTTCGAATCTATCAAGAGGTATTTACTGAGTGAAATATAAGGGTGGTTTGGTGTGATGTATCCGTTTGCATGAACGTCATACATTTTGCGATATCTAGAGAGAACCAGCGTTATGTTTCACAGAGTAAACTCGACTTTGTGGCAGTGGTATAACGACTATTCTGCAGTATTCGTTGGATTTGACTTTTCTTGTAGAATAGTTAAGTTTTACTTGACTTAAGGGGGACCTTAAAACGATCAATTGCCATCAATTTGTATTGTAGTAATATTGTCACATCGTTTCTATTGCATGTGGTGGACGATCAATTTGCGCATCAATCGCGCGCGCGTATACATTGACAATTGCATTGCAATTTCACGGGCAACAGCGAAACCTATCTGATTTATAAAAGCCA
Source organism: Xanthia icteritia (assembly GCA_949128155.2). NCBI lineage: Eukaryota > Metazoa > Arthropoda > Insecta > Lepidoptera > Noctuidae > Xanthia > Xanthia icteritia. The sequence goes on from OX421953.2 coordinate 5,764,810, forward strand.
GCAAGCAGCATATATGTGGCGTTTTATAGAACTGCGTAAATCTACAAGAATCTTCGTGAAAACTCGGAGCTTCACGGATTCGTGACCTAACGAAATAATTCTAATAAATACGCGAAAGCCGAGTATCGTGTTTTCACGAAAGGACCAGAATAGTTTTGTTAGTAAATCTCTTCTTTTTCCTTACTTGTTTTCTGTGCTTTACACATTTACAACATACACGACAATCCTTAGCCCGCATTATCTATAATCTATATATATATACATAAATCAATTGCCTTGCGTTAGTCTCGCAAAAACTCGAAAATGTCTCGATCGATTTAAATATATTTTATTTGTTTTGTTCGCCTCAATCCGGGGTGGTTTAGGGAAAAAAAAAAATGGAAAACCTAAAACACAACCAAACGATCTAAAAAATCTAAATGTGATACGAGATATTTGAAACGTCATCTAGTATATACAAATTACGTGTCACTATGTTCGTACACGCTAATCTCTAAAACCACCCAACCGATTTTGATGAAATTTTGTGAATGATAGGATAGTTTTGGACCCGATAAGTGGCGCTCCGTGCGAAGCAGGGCCGGGTCGCTAGTAGTTATATGAAAATAGTAAGCCCCATTTGAGCTCATAGGTACGTGTGAAAATTACAAAAAAAAACGCAAATAAACGTTTTTTCCTTCTTTCTTTCAAATTCGTTTTTTTTATTCTTAGCAAAAATTTAAGAGACGGAAGCACTTGTAAAGACGTAGTAATTATGTTAAAGTTGAGTTGACTTTGTCAAATTATAAAGATTTATTTTCTAACTAGCTGCGCCCCGCGGTTTCACGGGCATAAGTCTCGATCCCGTGGGAATATCGGGATTAAAAGTATCCTATATCCATGTGCCAAATTTCATATAAATCTGTTCAGCCATTTTAGTGTGAAACGTAGATAACAATCAAATAAACTCACTTTCACATTTATAATATTAGTTAGCATGACTATTAATGAAGATTATTTCGGTATACGTGAGAAGCGTTTAGGTTTGTTTTTCAAGAAAATATTTCATTTAGTGGACAGTAATCTTTCGGCCAATCTCTTTGTATCCTCGCTAGAAGGCTCTTACAGAATACAGACAATATTCTATTGAATGTTTTTAATTAAACTCAGGAAGGGCACCATTGACTGGCCAATAGAATAGAGCCACAACAAAGGGATACCCAGTACCCGGACTTAAATAGGGCACACCGCGTTTTAGAAAATAAAAACCGATTAAATGTGTGTCACCACGCACAATGAAGGGTTCCGTAGTAAATTAATATTTTCACAATACTGGTTTTCTCGACCGAAAAAGAAATATATTTAGAAAAAAATATGAAAAACCAAGTTATTATGGCGGTTGTAAAAGAAAAACATCCCATAATAACTTAAAAATTTGTGACAGAAATAAAAAAAAATCACTTAGAAACATCGTAATAGTTTTAATTATGGAATCCAACACACCCTATGTCCATTTAATAATTTTTTTATCTTCGGTTATATGCATGTGGCGTACCCCATTTTTTTTTTCTTTATTGCCCAACTCCTTTGTTTAGCGGTGCATAGAATGCATCTTCTTTGTAATTTTCATCGATATAGTTCAAATAGTCTCCTCTAGTTTCGGGTGACCACTGAAAATCAGCGCTGTGCTGTGGGTCCCTCATAGCACAGAATTATGCTGAGTGGAAGCCTTCTTGTCACAGTCATGACGTGCAGCTGCCGAATATTTTTGTTGTTTATATTTTTGTTATTTGTATGCACGTGTCTCTGTGACAAATAAACCTATTTTTCTTTCTTTCTCTTTCTTTCTTTTCTCCGAGTAAAATGGCTGTGTGACATCCGGACGACGGACTTGACGAATTTATAAGTGTTCCGTGGTTGTTTTTTTTTAACCAAAACGGTGAAGCTCTTGGCCTTCATCTCACCTGATGGTAAGTGATGATCAGACCTAGGGTGGAAGCGAATTTCACCCGGAATCCTAAACCACAGAGGAACTGGCTGTCTTACCTCTAACTGCCGAAACACAACAATGCTTTTACCATTGTTGTTATGGCGACAGACTTAGATAAGATGGTGGTAGCTAGCTAGGCGGACTTAGGACACGCTCTACCACCAACCTAACCGAGCAGACAATTTTGCCCCCGCTGGAAATTGAATCCGGGACCTCTGGGTCTGAGACAAGTGGCCTTATCACTACACCACAGAGGCGGTTAAAGGACAGTGACCAAATCACTATGGGAAGTGGTGCATTTGGTTTTACACCACGGCCAGCATTGAAACCTTAGTCGGTATTGGAAAAACCTACCACGAAAATGAATTGATAAACGATTTTTCTTCAAATGCAGTCCGAGATGATATATTTGAACTTGAATTTTTATGTAACTGTTCTATTGGTCTCGGTTCAGACTGATATTAGGTTATCTTACCGCATATTAACTTTTGTTCGTCATATTATGCAGAATGCATCTAAATAATAAAGATTGATTGCCGCAAAAAAAAAATGCACCATTTTTGGTCATTGACTTTTGGCTACGGAACCCTAAAAACTGGCTTTGTAGAGTGCCTTCTCTGTCACACCTTTGTGGCTGTCTCTTTCTTAAGTTCGATGTGTAATACATATGTATTAACACCCGGGTATTCACTTACAGTACTTATGTACGTGATTGAATATAAATAGAGTGTGAATACATTGAAATGCACATGGTCAAGGGTGTGTCGGTAATTGAATTATTTTATTTAATATAGCCGTCAATAGTACAGTACTTCCTATCTTATTACTGTTAAGTATAATAAACACGTTACATCGGGTATGATTGTGAGCAATTGGTTTTACAACACTGCCAACATTCTTAAAAACCACCAACCAACAGTTTCACAAAAGTTGCTTTATTTACTTAGGAGCAAAGATTTAAATCGTAGATTGGCCCTGCCCCGTTAAAAGATGGTAGCATTTCTGTTTCGTTTTGACACCTCTGACACATATAGAGGCCGCGCCATCACTGAAGTCCGGCAGAAAATTATGGAACTACATTTTTTTTAAATACAATTGGATGCAATACCATAGACACTAGCGCTACGTTTATCGGACTTGAGTGGTGGCACAAACTCTAAACGTCGCAGAGACTTGACTTGCTTGTCATGGAAACGCCATTAATATTGAGCGAGCTACTCACCAGAATGGACACTTTTTCGCGCGACTTAGTACGATGAGGGCAAATCTATCGATTTAAATCTTTGTTAAGGAGTATTTAAGGATCGTAACAGGTGGCGTTCTGTTGTATCTGCTTTACCTAAGTAGGTACTTAGGTAAATTAAAGCAATATCCTCTACATTTCGCCTTTTCTACATAATCTCATACTTTGCAGGTTTAAAGAGTATCTAAGCATTTTTAAAACGGAGTTGTTCACATAATAAGCGAGTAAAACCGCTGAAACAGCTAAGTAGTATTTCAAAGTAACGACATTTTTGTTTTTGATTTTGTATGTAAAAACTATATAAACCATTGAATCAAAATACGTTTTTGATCTGTAACATCTTTCCTCTCGCTTTCCTGCAATCTGTGGGAGTGATTTTGTGAAAAGGGACGGAAGTTTGTAACAGGAAGCCGGGGAAGCGCGCGCTTTTTGATTTGACCAATGAGCGCGCGCGGTGCTAGAGTTGGCTGTCAAATGGTACCAACCCATTTTCCGAGAGGTTGGTACTGTCAGCCGAGATGGCAGATGTTACACCTTATATGCGCCTTCTGTAAGGCGCGCTCTTTTCTTATCTCCACAAGATTTAAACAAAAATATTCAACCGTGTTTAGCATACAAATACCTCCATAAGACCTAAATTATCTTTGGCTGCCATCTCATTAATAAAAATTAAAAACAAAACCATTCACTGTCAGACAACGCAAAGCCTAAACCGCTGGGTTTAGAAACATGACATTTTGTACAAGAGTTCCATAAGTAGCGAAAGTGAGCACTAAGGAAGGGTTTGTGAAAATCCATCACCTAAAGGAGTTAAATAAGGTGATGAAAGTTTGTATGGCATTTCGTCAGTTTTGCCGATGAGAAATCTTAAACTCAATTATTTACTAACAGACTAACCACAGCCTAAATCGCTGGGTCTAGAAGTATGAAGTTTTGCACACGCGTTCCTTTTATAATGAAGATGAGCACTAAGGAAGGGTTTTTGAAAATTCATTACCCAATGGGGTTAAATAGGGGATGAAAGTTTCTCAGAAATTTCATAATTTTTGCCCATTCGATGCTGGTAACAGCTTTCTCGTCTTTCAAAACAACGACCAAATGGATTTTAATTTTGAAAATAGAGTATATTAAATGTTTTAATCATAATAAATTTTTATCTTGCGCTGTTAAGAAAATGTAAACAAAAAGATTCAAGCGTGTGTGGCATACCAATACCTCATTAGGTCCTAAATAATCTCAGTCTGCCATCAGCTCATAAAAATGAACACTTGTTTATAATTTCGCCTTAAATAAGTAGCACTCAATATTATGATCACGTTTAGGTTATAAAATAATAAACTTTTGATAGTAGGTATTTCAGATATACATTTAAGCCAAAGTATATAAGGTGTACAAACATACGAGTTGTAAGTCGTAGGTTCGAGTTTTGACAGGCGCTTTACTTTATGTAAATTATTTTCATCTCCACTGCTATCAAAACGGTGAAAGAAAACATCGTGAGAAAACGGGCATGTCATAGAACCAAAAATTCGAAGGCATGTGACATCTACCAACCCGCACTGGGCCCGCGTGGTGGATTGCGGCCCATACTCACAGAGAGAAGGCTTGTGTGCCGGCAGTGGTAACATTATGTGCTGATTATGTATATAAGGTGTAACATAAATGGTGTTAGATCTGAACAGGGGTCATTATCACCCATCATCATGAGCAGATTTTAGTATGGAACCATACCTGAAATCACGAAAAAAAATTAGTTGTTCCATACATTTATGTTCACATAACTCGACTGAGGCCCTAGTGTGAGTTTCTACCGCGTTCGGCGCTCTGATTGGCAGCCGGGCGGCGTTCACCAGTGAAGGGCCAATCAGAGCGCCGAACGCAGTCGATGCGTAAAGTCGAGTCCGAGAGGCCCCTATTCAGTTAGGTAGGTCTAAATTCGAGAAAGAAGTCAATCGTCAAATCTGACTTGGCTGGGCAGCGTTCGAGAAGCTACGCAATATCTTCTCGTGCCACGAACCGCAGAGTCTCAAGACGATAGTCTTTGACCAGTGCGACTGGCATTGATAACTTCTGGCACTGAAGCGTGGTCGCTCACAATGGGCCTTATTAGAAGGCTCAATGTTACCCAAAGGGCAATGGAGAGGGCTCTGCGTGGAGCTTCCCTACGGGATCGAATCAGAAATGGAGAGTTCCGCAGGGGGCCAGTAACCGACATAGCCCGAAGAATTGCCAAACTAAAGTGGCAATGGGCAGGGTACATTGCTAGCAGAACAGATGACCGATGGGGTGCGAAGGTTCTGAAGCGGTGACCGCGTACCGAAAGACGTAGCGTTGGAAGGCCTTCCACAAGGTGGACCGTTGATCTTGTGAAGGCCGCAGGAATCCGCTGGATGCGGGAAGCACAGAACCGGTCGAAGTGGCGGTACTTGGGGGAGGCTTACGTCCAGCAGTGGACCTCTTTTGGCTGAAGTGATGATGATGATGACGAACTCGACAAAATGTACGAAACAGCTGATTTTTTTTCGACCCTTTTTAGATCCTATGCTATTTAAATAACACCTCTTACCTACCCGCCCAGCCGATAATTTGTGGATGAGAAAAACAAAGATTGTCCTATCTGGCGCAGATTTTATTGTAAGCTACGAGGTCCCAACTAAGCCAGGATAATTTGATAAGCAAAATATATAACAATAATGCGACCGTATTTTTACGCAGAAAGAATATTTTGCACAAAGGTTTTGGCGCCAGAATAAATTATAATACCTTTCTTTTGGTTAAGGTAAACCGAAAATAGAAAGAAATAGGTTACTTCTTCATACTATAAAAGACTACCCTACTGTACAATATACAGTTTGGTATCGAATTTTCATATCTTTGGGTATCTAGATACTATGAAGAGTTGCAAGATTCAAAGAACAAATAAATAAGAGACAGCACTCGTCGTTACTTCTTTGTTTGAACGCGCTAATCACTGGAAATACCAGTTGAATTTAAAAAAATCCTTTTGCATGTGATAGTCCAATTCTCGAGGAAGGTTATATATATATTTAACACCACTCTACGTCCCTTAGGAGTCGAGCAAGGCGGGTGAAACCCCGGGGCACAGCTAGTCATAGATATAACGATGGAAATCAAAGTTAACACATTTCATTAAAAAATCACCTTGTTATTTTCAAACCAGAGTATTTTCATTCACTTTTATTACTCGAGATAAGATTGCTGTTTTATTATTCAAAAGGCTATTGTTATCTCTTAGTAGTTTAGAAAACTATACGAGTTATAAAACTAGAATGATAGTCACTGTTATCATTATAATGTACCATAACTTCAGCAGTGATAACCTAGTGATGTGACCGTTGAACTGCCATGTCAAAGGTCTCGAGTTCGAACCCAAGGCAGGCCTCTGACTTTTCGGATTCATTCATTCATGCTTCAAAAACGGTGAAGGAAAACATCGTGAGGAAACCGGCATGCCTGAGATATATTTCTCGACGGCATGTGAAGCCAAGTCAGAGGCCCATGGGCGGCATAAAAACTCTGACACCAGGATAGTCACTAACCACACGAAAGAGAAAGAAATATGACCATAACATCACACCCTGTATTCCCTAAAGGTTGAAACTGTAGTTTAAAATATAGAGCACCCACATTATGTCAAGCAGTCATGTTTACTGATGTCTCATGTAATAATCGATAATAACGCCATGGAATAAGGGGCCTGTGGGCTAAGGAAAAAAAGCCATACTTTCAATTGAACAGGTTACCCTACACTTGCCGCGGTTAGTCCGTGGATGGGTGACCATCTTTACATACCAAGACCCCTTCGTACCACCTAAAGCCGTTGGTCCCGGCTGTCATTTGTAGATCTCTGACAGTTGTTACGGGTCGTCTGAAACCCGAAACTCTGACAACCAGTCTTTCGAAGGGGTATCGTGTTACCCAGTAACTGGGTTGTGGAGGTCAGATAGGCAGTCGCTCCATTTAAAATACTGGTATTCAGCTGCATCCGGTTAGACTGGAAGCCGACGTTAGGCAGGTGATGAATGCCATGAAACGGGCCCAAATCAAGGACGATGATGTTACTGAGAAACAAATGGAAAAACCTAATTTCTTAGCTCGACGTGTTGATCGAATCTAAGACCAAATTCAGAAGCTCGCGACCTCTACACCAACGAGAGGTCCTAACTTATATTATTAAACTAAATATATAATATTATAAATTCAAAAGTAAGTTTGTTTGTTTGTTACGCTTTCACGCTAAAACGGCTGAACAGATTTGGATAAAATTTGGCACACGGGTCAACCATGCCCTGGAATAGGACATAGGACGTAGTACGTTCCCGTGGGATAATTTCTGACATGAACGCGGGCGACGCGGCTAGCAAAAGCTAGCATAATAATATTTTGAGAGAATAAATACTTATGTGGAGGCTATTTCAGTGCTTTTCACCGGGCAACGTATCTAGATAAATGTTAAATTATTTCAACTCGTTTGTGAAATATGAGGTGTTTAAGTATCTCAACTGAGATTTCTAAAATAATATCATTTTGTAACTCCCTCATTACATGACAAATCTTCTTGGAGGATCACTGACACTTCTCATGTTCTATTTTTATTATTCGCTCCGAGTTCTTTTACTTCTTACTTTCTCTCACCTGTCTACTGTCTCTTGTTCTATGCTAATTTTGTCAGTGACAACTTGTAATTGGCCTTCTTTCACTATTGTACACATATGCATAACCTAGCTGTAAGTTTTCTTAAGATAATAAAATAAAATAAAGCTGACGGAACGGGCACTGATCACAAATCTCCACGCTTGTTCAATACGTACCTTTTGATAATTTAAATACGACTTTCATATTTAAAAAGTATTATCATCACCGTTATTATTTCAGCCATCTGTATCTACAGCAACCCATCATCTGCCTAGCCTTTTCGCAACTATCTTGGGGTCGCCTTGCAGTCTTACCGGACGCAGCTGAATACCAGTATCTTACATGGAGCGACTACCTATCTGACCTCCACAACCCAGTTACTAGGTAATACGATACCCTTTGGTAAGACTGGTTGTCAGACTTTCGGGCTTCTGATATTGCAAATAACATTGCATGTAAACTACATGCAGCAGAGTGTAGCATAAGTTTATCAAACTGACGATTATTACCATTAAAAACCACGCTTGGCTTACATGCAATGGCAGAGATTAATAAGACACTATTTAGTGGCAAGCTGACAGTTCAAAGCACTTATTTAATTGTCTTTATTATCCCCTATGACATTGGCGAAAAGTGGTTGCACGATACACCTCTAGCTAACCTTTCGGGTAATGTAGACGTTGTGTTATGTTTAATGTAACATGAAGAGATTCTTAAATAAGCATCATAACAAGTATTATGTCACTCTGGCCTTCTAATTGACCCTAACAATGAACGTCCAACGAGCATGACAAAAATGCAATAAGGCATTTATTAGAGACTTCGCAAGTCATCATTGTTTAAGTAATCATTGTCATGATTTCAGCCAATAGATATTCACTGCTGGACATAAGCCTCCTCCAATCGAGAGAGATATCATTATATTCTTACAAAAACAAGGCGATGCTGTTGCCTATTTACATCTTCATTAGTTACCCACAGGATTACAAGGCATTGTTCAATGCTTATAATTTTCTCGGGACCACACCGAGTAAGAAACGCAAGGATGAATGCAAATTAAAATGTATCGAGCTTATTTACCTATGTTTCAGTCCTACGCTTTCGGATTTTTAAAAGTATTTTGGAAATCCTGAAATCGACTTCAAGCAGCAAGTGTAAATAAAAGAGTAGAATAAGATTAACGTTGTCATCTGTCAGATAATCTTTGCAGCTCTACCTCAAAACAACAAACCGTATTCGCTGTTCAGTATCACATAGAATACACGTTACACTATAAAACCACTGAAATCTCAATTACACAATCTCATCCTGTTATGAATGCCCATTGATAAGCCACGGATCCATTCATAAAGTTACGTTCCACTTTTCACACAAAAATAACTTTTCAAACACATTTTCATCAATACCAATTCAAAACTTCACAATAATTCAAATAAAGAACACTAAAAATGGCGACAAAATGCGAAATAAAAAAAAAGCGCGGTAAAAAATCGGCGGGAAAATTCGATTCGTAAATGGAAGCAACGCGTCTGCCTCGCTCAGGGGGCGGGCGTAAACTGGCAATGTTGCCTGATGTCAGAGGGTGCTACTACAATGTATGGTGTTATTGAATCCCTGAATTAATTAAAACTTGGAAAAGAGTACTAAAAAGCATAGTAGTCTTCATTCATTGCTATAACTACGGGGTGAGTATGAACTCTGCGCGTTATTTTAAAGACGTGATTCCTTTCCTTGTTTTTGTACAAGCATTATACTTAGCCGGGTTGTACTCTACAACCCAAATGAACAAAAATACTGTGATATTAGCAAATGCGTACAAATTATCATCTTTGAACTTATGACTTAGTGGCTGACATAATTAAATAAGGTTGTGATATTCTTTAACTAGCCCAACATATCATTATTATTAATGTTAAGTTTTCCCGCTTTGCTTGCTGAAATACCTTGTGGTGTGTGGGGGCCTTGTGGCTAAGTAATAACAGCCGCACAGGTCGGTCGATCAGGTTAAGCTACGCTTGCCGCGGTTGGTGCGTGGATGGGTGACCATATTTACATTCCAAGACCCCTCCGTGCCTCAGAAAGCACGTTAAGCCGTTTGTCCCGGCTGTCATTCCTGGATCAGTCGTTACAGGTCGTCAGAAGCTCGAAAGTCTGACAACCAGTCTTACCAAGAGGTATCGTATTACCCAATATCTGGGTTATGGAGGTCAGATAGGCAGTCGCTCCATGTAAAATACTATTATCCAGCTGCATCCTGTTAGACTGGAAGCCGACCCCAACATAGTTGAGAAAAGGCTAGGTCGATTGATTGCTTGCTGAAATACCTAATAATAATATTTACAAAAGGTTACCAAAATCAATAAAAATCAATCGTTTCAATAAAGAAACGGTTACAGTCAGTTATTTTGTTTTTTTGACCTTCACTCGATATCAATTGCGTTGATCGGACCTATTTTTCTTTCGATAACAACATTTAGCTAAAAAGCAGTTTCAAATCAGAGGGGATTTGATTTGTCGGTCATATTACTGGTAGTCGAAAAAAAGTTATCCATAATATTACAAATTGAAGTTGCTTTTCATGTTTGTCTGTGTGCTCGCGTTATTCTTCTAAACTACGCAATCAATTTTGATCTGGTTTACAACATCATTTAATTTTAGAGAATTTATACCGGATGTTATATGTGTATTTTTTTCTAATATTAAACTTTTAGTCAAGTCGAAAAATCGTGCGAAGCTGGGGCGGGTCGTTAGTTAAATAATAATTACAAGGTACCATAAGAAGACATGGTTTTGTTTGTTAATAACATAGAATAGATCTTGTCCTTATTATTCGGGGTCGGTGCAACATGCCTTTTTCTTCTCCACTTCTCTATCAGTCGTCATCTCGGTAGTCACCCCCTTTCTAGCCATATCATCTTTCACACAGTCCATCCATGGTTTCTATGGTCTTCGCCTACTCTTATAGCCACCCACATTTATACTCAAAACTTTCCTCACGATATTTTCCTCATTCCTCTGCATCACAAGCCCATACAATGACAATGGATTTCAGGATTTCAGTCACCAGTACCAATTTCAAATACGATATATGTACATCGTCGTATCTTCACCATAATAGAAACAGTCTTCATATGATTGAGATGTTCATTTAAGACCTGCATAAAATTGATCCGCTTTTATTCTTTGTTACATTTTTCAGCGAAACTGCAGAGTTTTTTCAAAAACACGTTTGCTACCTCGTAATGGTTGTACTCATTCGTTGAAAAACACACGTACTAAGAGTAGTTTGTTGTGATTGTTAGCTTGTTTACTCTCCCGCACAAAGGATAACTTAGTTAAGAGGGAACAGAGCCTGCGCGGAATTTGAAAAATAGATATTTGAAGAAACTATTGCCGTCGTCTTACCTCAAGTCTGCACCTGCTACAGCTCAGACCAATTATATCACAAAAAAAAATTGACGAGATCGACGTTTCGTATTCCCATTTGTTCTTCTCGAAAACTGAACCGATTCAATTATTTTTTACATTAAAATTTTAAGAAAGAGTATGTCTAGGTTCCTATCATTTTTTTTTATGATAAAAACTTTTTGAATTTGTCTGGTGCGGTAAAAATGGGGCATTTTTGTAATTTTTGGAGGGTCATATTTTCTTTACCGAAAAGTTGCTGAAAATAAAGCAAATAACAGGGACGTGACTATAGCAGACCTTGATTTTATGAAAAAAAAAAATGATTGCTCTAGAGGCATTTTTCAGGAAAAGAAAGGGGAATACATTTGTATGGAGAATCGCAGGCCCTATTCCCTCTTAATACCTACTACAAGCATTTGAATACTTTTCCAAAGACTTGGCTTTCCTCTGAATGTTAGCTGGAGTAAATTATACTAGAATACCTTGGTGAAAACTTTATAGCTGGTAAGTTTTGTAACGGTTGTAACTACCGGCGGATATTATGGAGTCCTTTTTGCACCTTGAAAATGAACTTGAAGAAAGAGGTTTATGAACGTAAACGAAGCAGAAGGAGTATATAAGGATCGTAGAAGGTGGCGTTCTGTAGTTTCTGCCCCCAAGGGAAGAAGGTATGTGTTTATTACGCATGAGTAAGAAAAAGGAACATGATTCAAGAACAATTTTCATAATTAATGGAGAATAAACGCAGCATTAAGTAATATTTGCAATACCAACTTGTATTTTATCACATGTGATAAAAGCAACATCCACAAGCTAACATGGAAGTTAACACATGATTGACAGTTAATTATGGTATGGGAAGTTTATTATGGAATTGTTAAAAAATTTACATAAAAAATTGTCGGTAAAAGTGCGGTTTTTGCAATAACCATGACAAAAAAATCTGTCACTTTTGTTTATTAGAGTATAAGTAATATTTATTTTGGGTGTTATGCCCATAAATAAAATGTAAATTTTTGTATGCCGCTTTTAGCGGCGGATATGTCCTGACTACCTACCAACTAACTCTGTACCAAATACATCTATTCATAGGAATTGTGGTAATAATTCCAATGAATAAATGTTCCAACCAGCGCTGGGGCTCTGTCTCGCATAGGGTCGCAGCATTATGCTGAGCGATGGCCGTTTTGAGTAGATTTGACGAATATTTTCCCTAAACTTGTTTCTTTTTTAACCGACTTCCCAAAAAGGAGCAGGTTATCATTTATTTTGTGTTCCTTTTTTGCGTCATGTTTATCGCAAATAAACGTATTTTCTTTCTTTCTTTCTAAGTCTTTGTCTTTGAGAGAGACCCATAATAGTGATATTTAGAAAAAATAAATAAGATCAAGGAAAAAAGTTCTATGACTAAAACACATAACATAACATGATGTGGTACACCCAAGCCAAGCCTATATCCCACATGTGAACTACGCATTAAAGACCTGACGTCACACAAATTCTGACGTCACACGAATCCTGAATCGCGCAGTTACAGTTTACCGCGCGAACGACATATAAATGACAATCCGACATCAATCGTTGGGCAGTTACCCGCCATACACGACACCCGTCTGGTCGGAGGATCCTCCCTTTTCTATAGAGGATGAGTAAATTTTACACCCTGAAGGCCTAGTGTGAGTTTCTTTTAACCATCTCGACTTTACGCATCGACCGCGTTCGACGCTCCGATTGGCCCTTCACTGGTGAAGGCCGGCCGGCAACCAATCAGAGCGCCAAACGCGGTCGATGCATAAAGTCGAGATGGTTAAAAGAAACTTACACTAAGGCCTCTGTCCCTCATACGCCTGTATTTCCCATAGGGTTAGGCAGACCAAATTTCGCCAGATATGTATATGTCCCATGTAATTAGGGGACGAGCCTGTTGCCATCAACAGGGCACAAGTCTTGACTCCGGGCTGCTATTAAGAAATTCCAGATGGAAAAATCCCAATAACACTGCCCGACTCGGAAATTGAATCCAGGACATGATTCTCAGCAGTAGCGCTTGCGACCACTAGATTAATAAAGCTGTATAATAACAAAGACACGAATTATGGCCCCCGCAAACAGACGCGACGCGACTCTACTAGAACAATTTCATGGAGTGTTCTACCAGAATCGCGTCGCACTGTCTCGTCGCGCCTGTCCGCGGGAGCCATAAACCCATGGAAAACTATAACTACCTACCATTAAATGAGATAACTTTAATATTATCTTAACGTTAATATTTCAAAACCTAACATCATAAATCTCTCAAGATAAAAATGTTTGTTGATATTTTTATTAAGGTTGCATGATCTATGCGAAATAGGTTTCGTAATATTTCTCGTCTGCTAACGCTAGGAGGAATTCTAGCGCATCTATAATGAAAATTCCATCCAGTTTCTATTATATACATCACAGGTCGCGTTATCTTTCTTACCTAAACCCAAATTCGCACGGACGTAAAAATATCGCGGCGGGATTTTTTCGCACATTGGATTTTCATTCAACGCTCTGGGGCCTTATTATGAAGTATTAATGCCATCATTATTCCACTGCGAAAAAAGGATGGTGCTAGCGGCCTTGTATAGCTCCGTCTCTCACTCACACTGGAATAATGGTGGCATTAATACGTCATAATACTGCTTAGCGCCGAGAGTTGAAAATGAAACAGTGTTTTTTTGACGCGCTGGTATGCACTCTGCTGGATTCTCAACGCTCGGCTAACTTCTCAACACCGAAAGTTGAAAATATAGTGCGCGATAAAATCCCGCCGCGATATTTTTACGTCCGTGCGAGTGCGAACGTGGGCTAAAAGTTATTTTTAGCACGTTTGTCATTTGGCTTTTTGACTTATCTAATACTACATAAATAATAAGTATAATACAGCTGCAGAGTTTGTTTGAACGCCTTATCTCTGGAACTACCAGTAGGATCTGTTTTTTTTTAAATCATATCTATAATTTTTAATATCACGCTACGTCCCTTAGGAGCCGAGCAAAAATAATAAAAGTGAGAAAGAACGCAAGGCGAAAATGAAGTGAAGTGGGGGCGGGCGATGCGATGCGACGCGGTGGGTCACGCGAACGAAGTCACGGGCAGAAACTAGTGATATAGATTCTTAAAGAAATACTTTGTAAATTCAAGATGGTAAACATTTATTTATTTATTTATTTATTTATTTATTTATTTATTTATTTAATATGGAAGACTTACAGCTAAAACAAATCAGTGTAAAAGCAACATATTACTGAACAATTTCGACTCCACCCATTTTTCATAGAGCTCATACGCCATGCCGCCATACATATTGGAAGTGAATCCTTCGGGATTACGTTTGCGCTAAAGTTAACCATCGCAGGCGGTCAACGGCATTAGGTTTGAAACCGTGTTATAAAACATTGTAAAACGAAGTAATATTGTGTTTTCAGGGGTCTTGTCGCTATACGTAGTATCTCTGGGGGTATTTTCATGTACTAGTAGTGGGGGCCGTGAAATGATAAAAAATATAAAAATTAAGAAATATATACTTTTCTTAATTTTTATATTTTTTATCATTCATTTCACTCATTCACTCACTCTGATCCGGTGGCAGGGGTGTCCAACTTTTTATTTTCTTTGTAAATATTTGTCACCGGGAAAATAGTTTTTCACACTTGAAATACTGGCCTGCTGACACAATTTTTTTTTTAAATAATTATTGTTGTGCTTGTATTTTAAAACCGACGCATCTACTAATAAATATTGTTAAAATGTACAACAGATTTTATTTTCACAGTTTATAATGTCTGTATTGTGTCGCTAAGAAAAACCTACATTTAAAATGAACCTTCCGCGAGGGCTCCTGGCATCCCCTATGAGATTTTTATTTTTATTTTTTTTATTTTTTTTATTTTTTTATGTTGGTTTTACATTCTGTGATTACTCGAACTCGCACACTGAGTTATATTACTTGTAAAAATGCTAGGAATATCGTATAATTTTACAATGTTTGTAAATATGTGAGCACCATGCATCTATCACATGATTAATTTATCTGTCATTCCTTAATTTTTCATTATTTTTACCTAACGTGGTATAGTAATCTTATTCTAGGTGCATCGTCTTCACATATAATGATATAATTGATGTATACAAGATATTGTGAAAACATTTTAAAAGAGTAACGGTGGAGTTTCTTGCCCATTCTTCTCCATACGAAAACTACCTTTTGGAAGGGGCAACTAGAATCAATTATTATTTAAATGTTGACGTTCAAAAGTGCCTTTTTGTGCCTAATTGAAATAAATTATTTGACTTTGACTTTGACTTTGGAGACTAGAGTGAGCTCTCCGAGGGCACCCGGCACTGAACGTGTGCTAGGCTTGGGTATACCTATACTACATTGGTTTAGGTACCTAATTAAATAAAGGTAAGTAAACAAATCATAAAGAGGGTTTTTATATATGACACTTTCTTGCTTAAAAATATGTAATATAATAATATAAACTTTATTTTCAGACTTCAAAGACCCATAGCGTGTTAGTATTACAAATGACTTAAAATCTATGTTAGTATAACAATTAGTCACACACTCAATCATGTGGGTCTCCTACTATCTCACGTATCTGAATCGGTCTGTGTGCCGCCATCCAGTGACATACTAGGAGACCATCCACCCTGCCGGCTACAGTAGCCACGAGGCTGTTGGGGCTGTCGCGCACCCGACGTGTCAGTGATGCGATTCGCAGACGCAGCAGCGAGCCGAGATCCGGAACACGTGCGTCCGCGAACATCCCCGACGCGCTACAGAAGCGCGGCAACCCCATCATTACCCGGAACGCGTTATTATATTGGACTCGTGGAGCATTGTACGAACCCTGTATATAACTGACCCACAGGGCGCACGTGTACAGAACACGTGAATATAACCAAATAAAATGTATTTTCGATTTTTTTTGGTAGATGAAAATATCAAGAGAGAAGATAAAATTGAATAAGCCTTCTGATACCGAGGGTTAATACATCTAAAGTCTGACACACTACGCCATTTTGCCGTGTTATAGCTATTTCATAGAACTGTCAAAGAAAGCCAATTTCTTCAGCTTTAAGTTACAACTACATTACATTATCTGTAACACCCCGGAAGAAGTAAGAACTTAGAGACAAATAATTGAGTCTGTTCCACGTGATAAAGTTGCAATGTACCAAGTTGTTTCGCCATTCCTCCGAGAGTAGCGCTAACTTTAGCTATTACAATATAAGTTAGCACCTCTCACGCTTCGCTCTCTTTTAGGGTGAGAAGAACATAATGTTTCAAGAAGTTTGTGTGGTTATTTATAGTGACATTTTAATTAAGTGTTGACACCATTTTTAGGGTTCCGTACTTCAAAAGGATAAAGCGGAACTCTTATAGGATCACTTCGTTGTCCGTCTGTCTGTCTGGACTGTCTGTTTGTCTGTCAGTCAAGACACTTTTTCTCAGGAATGCATGGAGGTATCAAGTTGAAACAAAAAAAAGCTCAAGCTTCTAAGCCAACGCAATAAAATAATACGGCCATTTCTGTGACATATTTTGCTAATCGCAAATTAATCAACACTACTTCCCGTTGACCTAAAATCATGATTGGCATGAGGCAAGGTCTCACATCACAAGAAAAAGTCCCAAACCCGTTAATTTGTAGTTTTATCACATAAAAAAATACAAACACGATTACAAACTTACATATTATTATGCAGTTGAAAAATTGATAGTGACGGATATCGATTTATGGGAGAAAATGTCTTTCAAATACAATGTTATGTTTGTTTTTGGGATAAATTCATCCTAACTACGGAACCCTTCGTTGTGCATGGTCCGACACGCACTTGGTCGGTTTTTTTTTATTGCTATCTGCTTTTCAAGTTGCCTTAGAAGATCCAGGTTGCGGCCAAATAAACACAATTTTATCAAATAAACTAATATGATATAATACTTATATCTACAATGAATACGTTTCATTAGTTTTCGTTTCTCAATATAATAAAACAAAATTACAATAAATAAAATTAAAGTACTATATATTCCGCGTCAATTCAGCAAATACACGAAAAGAATGTGTAGCTCCAACTTACAAGAAATAGAATGGCACTATCGTTATTCATAATCAAATAATTAAAATATCTTACTGCTGCTGAAAATTACAGCGTCAAAAATCATAAATTTGCGTAAAAAATTTAGGTAATAGGACTCTTAAGTGGATATTGAGTTATTGACATATTGACCCATAAATATTGCTAGTAAGGCATTTGTTGTGTGATGAGATGGCATGACAAAATTGTTACCGCGGATCAAACCAGGAATACACGATCAATCAGAATCTGCATCGTTTTGAAACAGATTGCTAATCCATTGCTTCATAAGTACAAAAAAATCGGCTCAACAACGTAAATAACGCAATGAATGTTGTTGAACTGCCAAAATGAATCAAATTTGTCGTAATCGTTTACGAAAATGTGTTGCGTAATTAGATAGCTGGTTTGTGATGCCACAGGACTACACCAAAAGACCCTATTTTTCTTCAATTATTGTCTTGAACTACTACTTCTGATAATTGAATCCAGAACTACAATTTGCCAATACCAAAACCATACTGTCAGTTTTATCAACTCGACTGCAATAAAGGTAGGTAGGTACTTACACGCTGTAAACTTGGTTTCACAATTTAAAAGTAAAATTTTAAATAGGTGTACATCCAGAAACATCTCTAAAATAAAACAGATCTATATAAGCCATAATTCCGGCTACATTTAGGTCTACTGTGACAATAACGAACAGCCGAGTGCCTTCATTACTCGCTGACAGGGGACCGTTATAAAGTTTATTATAGAAACAGACGCTCTGCGCTCCCAGCTCATAAAGAAAGGTCGAAGTTGTACAAGAAATACCTACCGTTAGGTACCTATACGTTTGTATTATCTCATTATTTTTCTGCACTTCAGTTAGTGTAAGTATTTCTACCCATCTACCATTTCTTATCGTGAAAACTATGTCCGTGTTCATTCAATAGCCTGTGGCTCCGAAAAATAAAGAAGTTTTTGCCTCTGGAGATCAAGGCACTGGATAATTATGAATTTTCGCAAATTCGTAATACATGACGGTGTTATTTATAACAGCGCCATCTGTCGTTGACTAGTTGCATTATTCTGTAAACTAAGTTGGCACTAGATGGCGTTGTTACCAATATTTACAAAGTTACACTACCAGAATGTATATTAATCAAAATAATCTATTGCGATTATCATAAAATGTTTATAAAAACCTACTCGCTAATAACACATTCAGATAAAATTCGTGTTACGCCATAGATGAGTATGCTTACGAGAGTCTTCGTTTCGGATAAAAATAACTATCATTGAACCCTTTTCAATCTGATCCGAGGGTTAAGGCCACAAAAGGACAAAGGTTTAAATTTCGGGGACATGAATTCAAAATAAAAATACAAAAAGATTCTCTCCGGCGGGGAATCGAACCCCGGTCTCCCGCGTGACAGGCGGGGATACTTACCACTATACTACCGAAGACTTACATTGCAATGTTGAAATTGTAAATACCTTTATCTAGCAGATATTGGCATTGACTGACGTCACAAGAAAGATTCGGTATATTTTATTAAAATAAAAATAGAACACAAGACAGTGACTCATGTTACCACATAATTATTATTATTCGGTGGAAGCAAGTCTTACGAAAATTATATTATGTTACCTAGAAACTTAAGTATCTTGAGAGTCAAATCTAAGTATGGTACGAGCCCAAGCAAGCATATTATTATTCAGCGCAAACACTTGATTTAAACTCAGTAGGAGGGGCGTGATGAGAGAACGCCAAATATATACCTATTTGAAAAGGTTGAGAGCCCTGCGGGTAGGGACTCACTTTCAGATTTCAGTACGTTTATTGTTAAATTACAAAAATTTTGGTACCGCGGAGTTGTACGTAAACCTTCGGAAAAATTACTTTAGCAAAAGCATAATCAGCTCATAATGTTGCCACTGCTGGGACACCAGGCTTCCTCGACTTTTTTCTCAAATAAATTGCTCAACAAAAGCGCCGAAAACTTAAGTCCAAATCGAAACGCTTTCAGCGAAGTAGGTAAGACCTGTGCAAACACAACGTGTGCACTTCTGGCACAGAGGGATTTTCAATGAGAATGCTAACATCTTTTTATTTCGTTTGAGTTTATTGTGCACTGGAAAATACTTCCTTATTTATTAAAAAACTCAAAACATTGAAAACATCGTGAGGAAACCGCCTGAGAGATTATTTCTCAACGGAATATGAAGCCAAGTCAGAGGCCCATGGGCGGCATAAAAACTCTTTCACCAGGTTAGTCACAAACCACACGAAAAAGAAAGAAGAAACAATTTTATCTAAATATCTTTAGGTATTTAACAAAATATACATATATAATTAATAAATCGTCTGACAATAGAACACGACCAGTTAGAAGGAAGTATACAAACATGCTACGTGTTAGTGGTCATAACACTGCATTAATAAGGAAAAGTTTTATAAGTACGAGTATGTGCCCGGTTATCTTAAACAAAATACCCGATGAAATAAAAAACGAGTCCATTCCTCTGTTTAAAAAGAAATTCTTATTAATTGATAAATGTTATTACTCCATTTGTGAATTTCTAAATGATAAAACTTTATAGTTACCTATTAATCCTGACATCTTTAAATATTTAATTCTATATTTTATTTTATTGACCATATTATAGCATTTTCATATTGACAGTATTTTTAGACTATTAAGCACTTGTACTAAATGTTTGCATGCCTAATTAAGGTAGAATGTATAAGGATATCTAATTGTAAAACATCTGCATTTTTTTTTGTACCTACTTTCTATGCAAATAAATAATTATTCTATTCTATTTTATAAGGTCCCGTAAAAATAGATGAACAAATTTTAACACAGCGTTCGGTACGCGTAACCAAAGATATCCAAGCAAAAAAAACGGATTAAAGTGATTTTATTTTGACCTAAAATAATAAATGGCATCAGGTAACCAACATCTTTAGTGTATTTTCGTTAGCTGATTTATTTTTCTTGTAAGTATCTAATGCGCTTTTCTTTTTTTTTACCATTGTCCTTATTTTGGTGGTCTGAATGATTTCTAAAAGGTTGTCATCTATTTTAATGGGACCTTGTATATCTTTAACACAATCAGACGCATATCAACCCTTTTCAATTGCCTTCATGCTTTATATCATCCGTCTACGTAGCCTATTCCCAACTATGTTGTTGTTGGGGTCGACTTCCAATCTAACCGAATGCCGCTGAATACCGGTAGTTTACATGGAGCGACTGCCTATCTGACCTCCACAACTCAGCTACTGGCAGTCAATTCCTGTATTTGTCAACATAATCGGTAGGTATTTAACCCTTAGCCACCTGACGTGTTTTTCAGTTACACTACCACCTGACGTCGGTCCTGGATACCGCTTGCGTATTTTCCATATTTAATAACCATAATTTAAAATATTACAATATATAAAAGTCACATCTGTATTTTAGTTATATTTTTATTCATCATAAGTTTTTAAATTGTGTAAAAGTATGAATTTACATATAAAAAATCAACACTACAAAAATATATAAATTTTAGCAAAAACTCTAGGATCTTCGAAAATCTGAGATATTAGTAGGAAATTACACTGTAACTCAATAGTTTTTACAAATATAATTACGTACTTATCTATAATGTTTAAATGCGCGCGCATATGGAGCTGCCGAGGTGCATGTCGCGTACTGGTGGAAGCGAGGTAAAAGTACATGGACACATAGGTGCGTCGAATGCATAGTAATGGAATAATTTGAAAAAGAAAATCGCCGGAGTCTCTCAGACCGACGTCAGGTCGTTGTCGACGTCAGGTGGTGGTCGTTAAGGGCTAATTAACAATAACAGTGCTGCTGATAGGAGGCCCTTGTAGCTAAGTAATAACAGCCGCATGGGTTGATCCATCAGGTTAAGCTACGCTTGCCGGGGTTGGTCTGTGGATGGGTGACCATATTTACATACTGAGACTCCTCCGTGCCTCGGAAAGCACGTTAAACCGTTGGTCCCGGCTGTCATTCGTGGATCTTTGACAGACGTTACGGGTCGTCAGAAGCTCGAAAGTCTGACAACCAGACTTACCAAGGGGTATCGTATCTTCCAGTTACTGGGTTGTGGAGGTCAGATAGGCAGTCGCTTCATGTAAAATACTGGTATTCAGCTACATCCGGTTAGACTGGAAGCCGACCCCAACATAGTTGGGAAAAAGCTAGGTAGATTTGATTGCAGTGCTGCTGATAAGTCATTAACCCCAATTTTACTGGGGCTTACAATCCCGTAAAGGATTATGTAGGTAGGTTCATATTTAACTAACTGAATTTATTCGATCCCTTTAAAGTAAGAACGTAAATCTGAATAAATTATCCGTTGTAGCACAGATTAGTTGTACAGATGGGTCACTCCACAAAATCATTTAACTAAAGCGACTCTTGCTACGACACAATAAAGTGTAATTCAGGTCGCACAGTTAATTACTGGAATCCCTCTCTTGGCATACAATTTTAAGGCATTATTTTGTTTGGCATAACGTTTTCGCATAACTTTTATAAGCATAATAATACTTTGGCATTATGCAAAGACTAGAATAACTGTCATTTGGTCTAATTTATTTTGACATAATTTGGAGTTGCATACATTTTTAAGGCATAATATTTATTCGTTTTTTAATCATGATCCGTAAATATAAACATTATTTATTATATTTTGAGAATTACTGTATTTGATTAGATTAAGGTGCGGCGGGGTGGCTCTTGAGCCACTCCTGAGTCGCGAACATGTTCGTTTTTATATGAGGTATATTAGGTTTTATTATTTTTATTCCAAAGAACATTATGTGTAAATGATAATTATGCGTTTATAACATTATGCTTTATAAAATTATGCTCCATTATTATTATGCCAACAGTATTTATGGTAAAAAACATTATGGCAAAGCATTTATCCCTAATAATATTATGCGTAATGATAATTATTCTGAATTTCGTTGGCAATGTAAATTATGACAATACTTATACTTTATACCTACTTATCATTAGTAAACCGCTAACTACATAAAGTTATATTCACCTAAAAGTTGCCTCTCTTTCTATAGCGTAACTCTTATATCTTCTGACTACGTTACGCCCACGGCATTCGACAATTCGAGCCCGCCGCGTACCTACTTATAGCTTCATACCAAAAATGCGGAGTGACCCATATGTATTCATCTGTGGTTTCAGTCTAGTTCACTTTAAAATACTGTCAGATTTTTAGATAGGTACCGAGGTACGTATTAAATGGGTTTCCTCTATCTGGCAGAATCTTGATGCTCCCAAATTTATTTGGCATAACACACTAAGCATAATCTTCTTTAAACGAATATTTTAAAGGCATAACAATGATTTAATATAATTATTGTTTGGCCGAATGTTTCTGTGTCCGAATTTACAATGGCAGAATTTTATTTGGAATAATTTTATTCGGCATTTTGCCATTTCTATAAAATAGCATTTTTAATCTTAAATTAAATTAAAATATTGTCTTAAGAAGTCAATATGTTGTGCTACAAAAGTTAGTGACAGAAACGAATCGCTGCAAAACCGACTCCACGTAGTCTTCTCTGTCCTACCCCTAGAGTGTAATTTAAGCCCGCGTAGGTGCGGAGTGGCGAGGCGGCCCGCGAGCTGACGAGCAGGTGGGTTCAGCTTCGGTTTGCTGGCCGGCGTAACGCCGGCCAGCATCAGATATTGATACCCGGAGGAAATTAATTACCTATGAAAAGGCTCTAAAAATATTATAAAGCTCCAGTTTGTAGGGAAATGAGTATGAAGCCTTTATGAAGACTTGAGCCAACAGCACATAAGCACGAAAGACATCAATCATAGCAGATGTGTGATTGATCGGAAGGAAATTGTAGCTGATATAAAATGTGTACACGGTTTAAGAGTCTAAAAGACAATTTCTTAAACATTTTGGAGTAGGTATACGTATTGCTGAAGAAGCGTGAAATACCTAAGTACCTATTTATTTATTTATAACTTTATGCACAAATAAAAAAATACTGTACAAAGGCGGACTTAATGCGTGAGGCATTTTCTACCAGTCAACCTTAGGGTGGAGCAGAGACAAAACATGGCGAGTGCAACATAAGTGATATACCTTGAAAATGAATACCTACTAATACATAGAAACATATATACATATAAACCGAATAAACTTTGTCAAGAGAAATAACGAGAGGTATAGGAGAAAACAAATCCAGCAAATCAGCGCTGCAAAGAGAAAGAGAAGAGAAGAGTAAGAGAGAAGGGGAGTATCATAATTTTGGGCACTGGACTGGTACTAGAATTTTCTTGATAAATGCAAACTGGTTCTTTGAAAAAACATCACATCCTTAGAAGCGCTGACGTTTCAGTAACCGAAGGTGATCGAAATCATATTTATTTATTTTATTATACAGGAGGGGCAAACGTAATCACCCGATGTTGTTTTGATGTAATGTTTTTACGAATGTAAGCGTTTGGTTCTACTTGTGGATTACATTTATTTAATGAATTAGAATTTTTCCCATTAAGTCGAGAATATGATATCGGTCAAGTGGTCGCCGCCGTCAGAATTGATGACCGTACGGACTCGTTTTGGCATTTTCCATCACTTGTGACAGAACTTCCAGCGATAAGTTCCTGTCGGATATTCTCTTTAAGGGCTTCAAGAGTCTGAAGCTTGTTTACTTAAACCGCCGGCACTTCAGGTAACCCCATAAAAAATGTCTGAAGCGGTCAAATCGGGTGATCTGGCCGGTCAGTGCAAATCGCCAAAGCGAGAGATTAGACGACGCGGAAATGCTTCCTGAAACAATTGTTCCGCGTTCTTGAGGAGTATAGCGTTCCATGGCATATTTTACATTTCCCTTTTTTTGAGTACAATAACTATTAAACTTGGCTCTTATTATATTGGCTCTTTTATAGGCATATGGATTGAACCATAATAACCGCATCTTCAACTTGTTTTAAAGCTGTAAAGTTCTACCTAGAAGACGAAATAGTTTCGTAACATCTCCATTAACTACCAAACACTTTAATGCATGTAGGTTAACTTCGAAGTGACTAGGGCCCTAACGATTATCTCCATTATTGTCAAGACTCGAATATCCAAAAATATTATAATCAGCCCTGGGACCATCTCTCGCGTCCAAAAATAGACTCGCAAAGTAGTTGATTTGCATTCTGTAGCCGAAAAATTCACACCAAGTTATGAAGTAAGAAATTCCGGCTAAACTCGGGGGACGGAAATTTGCATACTTTTAGTTTCAAAGCGTTCCATCGCGCACTCGCTAAACTTTTTAAGGATGAAGCGTCAAGAGCGTGTGCACATTTATGAGAGTAAAGAAGTCTACGTAGGCGAAAGAGTATGGCAAAGGTATTTTTATATAAGTCTGTCAAGTTGGTATAGCATCTTAACTGTACCAACTGAACAGACTTTATTAACACGTTCAGAGTCGGGAGCCCTCTTGGAGGATTTACCTAGTCGCATATGAGATACCGGGATCCCTCGCGGAGGGCTCATTTTAAATGTAGGTTTTTCTTAGCGAATACAGCATTATAAAACGTGAAAATAAAATCTGATATATATTTTAAAAAGATTTATATATAAGTAGGTAGTATATGCGTTGGTTTTAAAATCCAAGTTTTTTTTTTCACGGTTACAAATATTCACAAAAAAACTGTACCCGCGTGGTGAATTAAGTACGGCCCACTACTTCTCATAGAGAGGAAACGAGGCCACGCATTATACGCTGATATGATGACGATGATGAAATGCTCCTGGTAAGTATTACACTACTATAATTATATACTTTTCCGATGTAAACGTACCCAAAAGCAAAGGCACTCATTCCTATACGATTGTTTGTCAGTTTTACGTTCGGCTTCCGTGAACTAAGTGGTACGTTCGTTCAAGAACATTATCCGACGTACATTTTAGAATAACTGACTGTTCTGTTAGTCTGTTTTTTGTTAATCAACTACCTATTCATATAAAAAACTTGGAATTTTCAGTATTTATTCCCAACTAGCGAATAATTGATAACCTTTTACATTTTGCAAAGTAAAGAAAATCAATGGCTCAGTATCAGCTCATTTATTAAGATTTGCACCAAAGTGGGTGTACCTATATCCCAAAGAAAGATCATCTTCTACCTAAGCCTAGCCTTTTCCTATCTATGTTGGGGTTGGCTTCCTGTCTAACCAGAAGCAGCTACCACAAATACCAGTATTTTAGGCAGTCGCTCTGACCCACCTTGGTAAGGCTGGTTGTCAGACTGTCGGGACCAACGGCTTAACGTACTTTCAGAGGCAAGGAGGGGTCTGGGCATAATGGCTCCACGGACCGACGTCAAGAAGCATTTGAAGGTTGATCTGTGCGGCAATCCCAAAGCAAGATGGATAGGTTCATCATCATCATCATTTCAGCCGAAAGACGTCCACTGCTGGACACAGCACTCTCCTAAGCACACGCATTCAGCGGATGCCTGCGGCTTTCACCAGGTCATCGGTCCACCTTGTGGGAGGCCTTCAGACGCTACGTCTTCCGGAACGCGGTCGCCACTCCAGATACTTTCGGCATTTGACTTGCGAGCAATGTGCCCTGCCCACTGCCACTTAAGTTTAGAAATTCTTCGGGCTATGTCGGTTACTTTGGTTCTCCTGCGGATCTCTTCACTTCTGATTCGTCCACGATGGATAGGTTAATTCAACAAAACTGTCAGTCTCAAATAAATCAGTGTGGCTGAGCTAAGAGTTACAAAACAGATTAACAAATCTTTCCTATTCCGTAAAGCAAGCCACGGATTGGAAGTAAAGTAGGCCATAATCTAATTTAGTATTCCTGTCTATTCAAGCGTCAGTTTACTGCCTCGATAAGTGTCACTGTTTCGAGGTAACTCAATTTAAACATTAAATTACTAAGCTTTGAGTTTTAACATTAAGGTTATGTTACACGGTTCAACTAAATTGATTCACTTTGATTAAAAGATGCAGATTGATAGAAGGAATGGCAAACATAACATCACGCGTGTAATCCCCGAAGGGATATGCAGAGGTGTACTTATAGTACATCCACATTTCGCCAGTTATGTTGTAACATGGGACGAGTTTATTGCCATTAACCGGGCACAAATCTCGACTTCGGGCATGGTGTCGTTAAATAATTCACTAGCTATACACTAACTCCTAGTTTCTGTAACGGAAATTATCGCCGCGTCAAAATTAAACTCAGCACTAGACAGTGTTGCGTTTGGCTGTTGTTCAGCAATCGTTCAACCAATCACAGCAGTTTACGTGCGCTTCACAAGTTGTTAGCAAATTTTTATGTTTTTTTCTATCCAAAAACCGGTCTTTACGGCGAATCTCCTATAAACGTTGTCGGCCTTAAACAAGATATTGCCCTACGTCACGTCAAGATGGGATGGGATGGGATACTAAGGGTCCCATCACGTACCACAACCACACCACAACGAAAACACGTGAACGGGCGCTAATTTGTATGAAAATAAATAGTCTATTCACAGGGACCACATTTGGCCGTCAAATCCAACCGTGTGAGCGATACCGAACACATAAAGGCCACGTCGAAGCCACAACGCAACCACTAGCGAGAACGTGCACTAGCGGCCGGCCAAATAGCAAAAGCAACTATCTATCTGTCTGCAAACACTAGCCACAACGTAACCACATTGCAACTACTAGCGCCAACGCAATCACAGCGAAATTTTGTAGTTACCACAACGCAACTGCAATAAGCTGCAACGATACTATTCACACGTAACCACTGCTTGCGCACGTTTTGTCGCTGCGATGTGGTGTACTTGTGGTACGTGTGATCGCGCCCTAACACCGCTAACAATTGGTCGCTTCATTCAAATTGAAAGGATTAAGTGAACCGTCTAATGTTGCCTTTATAAGCCGAATAGGATACTGTAGCACACACGGCTACACATCACACTATAAATTTCCAGTTTATGCTGATCTCGCATTGTATAGGATTTTCGTACAATAGGAGGTGAGCTTATACTGGAAATGTATAGCTTGATGTGTAGCCGTGTGTACAAATGATAAAATTTGATCACAAACTTTTGGATTCGGATTTCGGAACTAATTTAACAATCCTTTCAGTTCGAAAATCCGTGAAAACATTTCAGTATTGTATAATATTGTTATCCAATTCATACTTTGTGTTTTGGTACCTAACAAAATTGTATACATAATTTGATATGTATGTATTGGAATGCACAAATTATATTCATTTGACAAGCGTTTTCATGAACGTATTGGTCAACTTTCACCTTATGTGACATCTACCGCACTGGGCCCGCGTGGTGGATTACGGCCCACTCCCTCTCACAAAGATGAAGCCTATGTCCCAGCAATGGGAACATTATAGACTGGTTATCCAACTTATCAGTCCATTAAGAACTTTTTGATCAACATCAAAGTCATTCATTTGCAGTAAATGCGGTACAACAGATGGTAGGTACATAAATAAGACACAAGAAATTGGCCAGCAAATATTAAAGTAACAAGATGCTAGTTTCAATAAGCACATCTTTACACAAATGAACACAATATTATTTAAAGTGAATTCATGAACTCAAACTCTTCATGAACTCAACAAAGATAACGATCTGAATCGATTTCAAATTATTGACCGTGATTACCTTCGCCGCACGCCGCGTGCATTTCGGCCGAAAAGTCTGGAATTTTTAGATAGGTAGTGGAGTAGCTAAAGTTTTCATAATACTTTCGTTTTCAGACTTCTTATTGGAACTCATAAATCTTAGAATCCATGTTTATTTACCTGTGATCTCGTCCACTGCGTTCAACAACTTCATCATTGTCACTTCTCAAAAAAAATCTTTTAACAAATCACAAAAAAATCACTGTCTACGTCTATTTCAAATTGATATCACTGCTTACTCGTGATACCAATTAGGTAGGCTAAGACGCCGATCACATCAATTATTGTTATTCTGTATATTATATACAGAGAAACACTGAACTAAATATAGACGTGTGACATCGCGGCAAACTTTGACTGGATTTAATTGAAGCTGTGTTGTTCGCCCACATGTATTCTAATCTCTACCGGCAAATGTAGATTGTGTGATTCTACTTTTATTCGCTATTATTACATGCAGTGGATTGTGACATTTAGGTACCCAACCCATTTTTCTTATAACTGGCTTCATTATTAAAGAATAAGATCGTTTTACTTGATAATGGAATTATTTTCGATGACCGTATTAACTGTGATTAAAGTAAGCAATTTTATTTACTTACAGAATTGTATATTATGTTACAAACATTTGATCAGTTTTATCGCCTAGGTATGCTGTAATAAAAAATATAATAACAATAACTAGCGGCTGCCCGCGGGTTCACCCGCGTGGACCCTAATTCTTTTTCTAAAAAAAAAGTAGCCTGAGTTACTGAGAAAATCCCGTAAAAATCGGTAAACTCGGTAAAATTAGTTTGTTTGTATGTCGGGGGGTAATCTCCGGAACTACCAGTCGGATTTGAAAAAATCTTTTTGCATTGGATTGTCTAATTCTTGAGAAAGGCTATGTAACATCACGCTGCGACCCTTAGGAGCCGAGCAAAAAGAATAAAAGTCAGAAAGATTATATACCTATAGTATGTATGTTTATATATTTATTTATTTATTTAAATAAATAAATATTTAAGCTCTATGTATTTATTTAAGTATATGTTAATTTATTACTTTATACGTGTAGGTTTATTTCAATATTTTAGTGTAAAACTTCGCATATTTATATTTTTCTCTTCTTGTTCTCACATACTTTTGTCTACATTTCTTTCTCATTTCTCCTATCGCAGGTTTGCTGGAAGAAATTTCTTAAGAATTAAGCAGTACCTTTGTACTCATAATTATGATTATGTCTTATCTGTATCTATTTTTCTGTGTGTACATAAATAATAAAATAAATAAATAAAGAACGTTAAGCGTAACGAAGTAATAGCGCGGGCGCAGGATGGGATGAAGTCGCGGGCAGAAGCTAGTTTTGTTATGCATTTTTAGTAAAAAGCTGATAATTTGACATTACAAACAGACACTTCAATTTTGTTTATTTGTGTAGTTCATAGATGTATAGCTGAACAGATAGTTGAAGCTTCGTCAATTTTAATAATAATCAAGCTAAAGTAGGTTGTCTAGAGGTTAAAAGAGAAACCTGTTTTGTGGCGTATTTAGAGATATTTGCAACTATGAGTATTACCTATTGTTCAAGGTTAAGTGGACGTAAAACAGGATCCACCGCTGTGTTAATCCTTGGAGAAGGACTATGTGTAACCAGTACTAGACAATTTTCAACAGAAAATTTAGAGCTCCATTAACCACAAAGTTGCATGCTAGTCAGTCTAAAATCAATTGATGTTTGTTTAAGTGGAAATAACATCAATTGGAAACAATTAATTAAATAGACCCTAAGTGGTTTATTTATTTATGTATTAGGTATGTTGAAACTGTTGGTACTCCCCGTCACTTGTCCATAAGGGTTCATGAGAAAACCAGCGTCAGACAGCATTTGTCGGGCATTAATGCTGAAATGAACCTTTTTGGCGCAGCCGTGAGGCACACACTATTATTGCTTTATGATTATTTTCACTTTTTATTTTGTAATTATGTGTTTCACGAACTGTTTCCAAATAAATATTATTCTTTCATTCATTCTTTCTTAACATAAAACATAACATAACATAATATCACGCCTGCATTCCCCAAAGGGTTAGGCAGAAGTATACCTATAGTACACCCACATTTCGCCAGTTATGTTTAAGTCCCATGTAATAGGGGGCGAGCCTATTGCCAACAACCGGGCACAAATCCAGACTCCAGGCTGCTACTGAGAAATTACAGATGGAAAAACCCAATAACACTTTGACCAACCCTGGAATCGAATCCAGGACCTCATGATCAGCAGTAGCGCTTTCGACCACTAGGCCAAGGAGGCAGTCAAAATTATTGCATACAAATCGATTGACTACCAATAGTCCACTGGATTTAGAAGGTATCTACCTATCGTCCATAAAGACCCCTGCGAAGGCTACGGCGCAGCGCAACGCGACTCTAATAGAACAATTTCTATGAAAACTTCACGAAAATTGTTCTACCAGAATCGCGTCGCATCGTCGCGTCGCGCCTGTCTGTGGGAGCCTTAAGTAAGAGTTAATTAGATAATCGGTAACTAGGTTGTGGAGGTCAAATAGGCAGTTGCTCCATGTAAAATACCTACTGGTACACAGCTGCATCCGGTTAGACTGGAAGCTGTCATAACAAGTAGCCAAAGTCAAGTTCAAAACCCACATCAAACTTATAAAGAAAGCATAGTATAAAATTAAAGACTACGTTGAAGACACGGAAATTTGGCAATAATTTCTTCTGCGCATGTGGCTTCTCTGGTATCTCATTAACGGCAAATTATGTAAGAGTCTATTAACATACATACATAAACTCACGCCTTCTTACCATGGGGGTAGGCAGAAAGTACACAACGCCACCTGCTACGATCCTTACATACTCCTTTTGCCTCGTTTACGTTCATACATCTGGTCTTACACGCACGCCGGTTGCGAATACTACGCACCTGTCCTTTTTGAAGAACATCACATAATCTCAACTCTTTATTAGTGGCTTTTGTGAACATGATAATTATTCAGATTTGTTACAGTTTTAATAGCAATCATGTCATTTCGTTAGGTTTTTATTTTTATTAATTAATTTATCTTTTAAATAGATTATTTTCTATTTTGTGAATGTGAGAACGCTGTAGGCTTAGTGGACTGTAGATTTGCTGACTATTTTCTATTTTGTTAAGTACCTAGTACTTGTTGAAAGACCCACACTGTCCTCCCATATCTAATAACACTGTTATTTTATTGTAACATCCAATTATTTTTAAAAGATTAACCGTGGAGTTTCTTGCCGGCTCTTCTCCATAGGAAACGACCAATTGGAACCGTGCACCTAGCTTCTGACGTTTCATAAGTGCCCTTGTAGATTCTTGTGAAATAAAATATTTTGTATTTTTAACCGACTTCAAAAAAAGGAGGAGGTTATATGTTCGACTGTATGTATTTTTTTTTTTTTTTTTATGTATGTTCACCGATTTCTCCGCCAATTGTCAACGGATTTTGAAAATTCTTTTTTTATTCGTAAGGGTATACTCCTGAGGTGGTCCCATATTAATTTTGTGAAGATTTGATGTATACTTTGGGAGATAAACGAAGGAACTCCTCAAAAACAAACAGTACACGTAATGTGATTTGGATATTGTACTAAAGATCAAAAATAATTGCTGGTTCTATCTATCCATCCGTGGTGAACTAATTATAGTCTTCGAAGATACCGCATGGAACTCCTCATCGGTGAACAGTACATATAGGAACTTACAGTGAAAGGTTAGAAGGTTAGGGGATAATTCTTTGAATATTATAGGCACGTTTAGACCGTTACTTGTATTCTTATATTCCGTTGAGCTGATGATGGAAGGTACAACTCCTTATCGATCAGGAGTTAGAAGATATCTTGTCCTAGATAGACATACTCGTTGACATCGAGAATTGATTCCTCAGCAGACACTAGAGTGGGCTCTTACCCACTCTACTGTCTGCTTAATAAAAAAAAAGCAGCCTTAATCATTTTGGCCTGTCCAATTATTATATTTTTATACAAATTTACAATTGCCTTAATCGTTGCATTTCACGCAATGCTCTTTCGTCATGCGGTTTCTTGAGCAATTTGTTTGGCTCTAAGTCGCAAAGAGCAATACCATCCAGAGTCTTTACACGACTTAGCGCAACATAAACTTGGCCTTTAGCAAAATTTTTCTTGCCTAAGTTAATCACGGCTTTGTTTAGGGTGGTGCCCTGAAGTTTATGCACCGTTACCGCCCAACTAAGGATCAGCGGCAGCATCCTCCGTTCAACATCCCCATAACCTTTTGTTGCCTGATATGTTGTTGAAACAGGCGCTATGGCAACTAACCCCTCAGTGTCTTTCACTTTTGTGCCAATAGTGTCATCATCAAATTTTATAAAAACTGAATCGGGTAACTCGCCTGTTTATATTTTATCGCGACGAAAGGCAGGCCATTTAAACTTAGAGACAATCCCCATTGCCCCGTTAACCAGGCCCTCAGTAACAGAAATGTTACGTCTCAACATAACTCTAGAGCCTATGCCAAGTTGCACCCGATGGGGCAAAGTGGAATGATTCGTTAATTTTTGAAAAATCTTTTGTTATGTTTCCACTATTCGACTGGTATACGAATTTGTGCGGGGTAGGTATAAACACAACTAAAAAGTGAAAAATAAAAACTTTTTTACAAAAAAAACAACCGACTTCCAAAAAAAACACTAAAATAACTTTTTTACAAAACAAAAGTACACTTAAAAGAGAAAAATAACTTGAATTTCGGAAGTCGGTGGCAAAAACGAAAATACAGATCCATATAAGTTATATTTTAAAATGGTTCGCAGTTCGCATAGTTGAAGCCGTGATATAGTTAAATCCCTAGGGAAATAGTTTTGAATTGCTTTCATATATATTACCTACGGTACGTATATTTTACTATATACGTATCTAATAAAATACTATTGTTTTTGCCACCGACTTCCGAAATTCAAGTTATTTTTCTCTTTTAAGTGTACTTTTGTTTTGTAAAAAAGTTATTTTAGTGTTTTTTTTGGAAGTCGGTTGTTTTTTTTGTAAAAAAGTTTTTTCAATTTCAATTTGCTGAACCTAACATAGTTGGGAAAAGGCTAGACAGTAAGGGTAAGAAAAATAAGTAGGAAAAAACAGAACAGTTTACTTGTGATATCATCGCCATAAAGACGGTAACTTCACCGTTATGATTCCGGGCGGAGGAGGCAATTGGATAAATTAGCGCTCAGTAAGTGTGCCAAGGTCTTCTTAGTGATTTTGACAGTAAGTAATGTGTAGTTCTTTACTTACATCTTCTTAAATTGGTTGGCCTTAAAGCGTGCTTTTTAGGGTTCCGTAGTAAACAAAGAAACCCTTTTAGTTTCACCATGTCCG
This sequence comes from Xanthia icteritia, assembly GCA_949128155.2. Taxonomy (NCBI): domain Eukaryota; kingdom Metazoa; phylum Arthropoda; class Insecta; order Lepidoptera; family Noctuidae; genus Xanthia; species Xanthia icteritia. The sequence goes on from OX421953.2 coordinate 5,798,286, forward strand.
TCTGTCTGTTTGTCTGTCCGCGGCTTAGCTCAAAGATTCTTTGTACTAGAAAACTGTAATTTGGCATGGGTATACATATTAATCACGCCAACAAAGAAGTAAATTAAAATCATGAAAAAAGTATTTGTTTAATGGTCATTCAAAGGTGTTGTGAATTTGTGAAAACCATTTTTGAATTCAGGGATCCTTTTGCGATATTTTTTTTTTATTAAAACGTTGCCCCACACTAGGAATTTCTCCTGTATCGTGGGTGCGTTTACAAACATTTATACTCACATATACAAACAGCCGGACCCGGAAAAACTACTTGCAGGTCATACAAATTTTTGTTCCGTGCGGGAATCGAACCCGCGAAACGCAGTGCAGCAGGCAATCGCTTAACCGCTGCGCCAACCGTGCCGTTAAAATGGTAATTTTTGTTAAAGTCAAGTGTGTCCCCCTGCCAGCTAAATAGTTGGTTTTGGATATGTGAAAAAATTCACGGCAGTAGTATATATAACAATATTAAAAGGAAAACTATCACAGCTAAGTAGGCTTAACAAGTTAACGAGTAATAATTGACCAACTTACATTTGTGGTTGCAAAAACATGTTCTCCCATACATTCCGTATGGGAGAACATGTTTTTGAACTATAAAGTTAAGTATGTTCTTGCGATAAATTCATCCCAAATACGGAACCCTTCATTGTGCGTGGTCCGACACGCACTTGACGATTTTGATCATTAATTTGTTTCTTGTCGTATTTAGGTCCTCAGACAAACATACAATAACATAAATTCCACGGTACAATAACATTTACATTACATAACACAACATTACGCCTGTATTCTCAGAAGGGACAAGCAGAGGTGAATTGTAACAACAGTACACTCACATTTCGCCACTTATGTTTGAGCAGGGACCGAAAACCTTTATAAATTACGGTACAGCCGATCTATTCTGTAAAAATCTCACCATGAAAACTTAGGTGAAGTGAGCTGTCATTCCAGTGATGCTAGGGATGAACACTATTGACAGCTCACTTCACCTAAGTTTTCACCGTGAGATTTTTACAGAATAGCACTGCAGGTATTGAAGCATTTTGGTTACTTCTACGACTAAGGTTACCGCTATCTGGGTAACCAAGAAGAATAAACATGTAACCTCATTTGGTTTACCGTTTTAATACCGGTTACACACACAAGCGATGCGCGTCTTTTGTCATACTGACGGCACGTATAAAATAAAGCTAATTTTTATTTTGGTAACTGGTATTTATGCTGGTTGTATAAATTTTAGGTAACCTTTAAAAATACCTGTAAAACTATAAGTGTTGGTATCATATCGGTTTCGGTCACTGTGTTTACAATAAGCCCCATGTAATAGGGGGCGAGCCTATTGCCATCAACCGGGCACTAATCCAGACTCCGGGCTGCTATTAAGATATTCCAGATAGGAAAACCCAATAATATTTTGCCCGACCCGGGAATCAAACTCAAGACCATCCTGCTAAGCAGTAGTTGCGACCACTAGAGCAAAGAGGCTTTCAGGTACATTAACATTTCAGATAATTAAGTTTTATTACTACCTTCTATTGAGGCTATTCTTTGCCTGTACAGTATTTCAAAAATGTTTTTGATGATCAGGGTTATGTGCAGTGATCGGAGTAGGTAGATTGAATTGGGGTCATTGATCCGAAACGTATATATTAATATGGACATTCCTCCGGAATTGGTTGATTATTTTAAAAAAACCGGAACTTAGGTAGGAATTGTATTAAAATGAGCAATATGTAACACAGCCGGCACACAGTCACGATTTGACACCACCCAACGACCAATCAGAACAAAGGATCATGGGTGGTGCACTAACCGGTTATCAAAACAATGCGTACGCCCGCCGACGAAATGCCAGATAGCTCACTCGTTTACTTCGGTTCGTAGAGTGCGCTTCTTTGTTTGTTACTGTGTTGTGAAAATAATATCACTACCAACATTCACAATATTTAATTGAATCCGGAAATACCGGAATTGCTTTCCGGAAAAAATGGCTTATCCATGTTATTCTTTCTGTGTGCATTTATGATACAAGTACCAAAAATCAATCTACCTACTCCGATCATTGGTTATGTGTGTGTTTGTATATAATGTGTTACAAAAACCCTGACCGATCTCAAAAAGGGCATAGGTATAAGGTACTGCAATAACATTACCAAAAAGTAATAAAAAACATATTAATATTTAAAATAAAGTAGTTATTGCTATTTAAAATTCACGTTCTTAGTACCATAATTATCCCGATTCCATAAAAAGTTGGAAAATTTTCAACAGGTGCCATAAGTTTTGACTTGTAGACACCCGCTAAACGACATCGAAGCGCCCCATGTAATAACTCGATAAAATTCCCCATTGAAAATAAAATGCGATGAGTTTTATTTTTCTTTTTTCCTGAAAATTACCACATAAACAGACTCTCAGTACGATACCTAAAAACACTTTCACGGATCGGACAGGATTTTTGTTGAAGTTGAAGAATTGTAAAAGTTCAGATAGCCACCAGCTATCTAGGATGAAGATCATCAGGTTCAAGAGTCATCTTATTATCTGGAACGTTGGGTTGATGCTGTAGATACTTCAAAAGTACCTTGTAGACTTTACGAGCTGTTAAAAAACTAATCAGTTGGACTAAAAGAGATTTTCTTTATTATTTCATCAGCTTTGAAGCAGTAAAACGTACAAGCAGCAAAAACTCTGGTTTATAGTTTGTGGTTTTTATTCTCAAACAATAAAATCTTTTCAGAAACTTATTTAATAAACACAAAGCTAACAAAACTGGACCAATCACCAGGAAGTTAGTATTTTTTATTGTAACAGACTTCACAAAGAAGGTCAAAGTCGTAGCCTACTTGGTCCCAGCCACCAGCTTGTAGCTGCGCCTGTTACAGTTATACCAAAACCTCGAAAAAGAGGTCAAATTAAATTAACTGGCTAAACTCGACTAACCAAATGGGTATCGATATCCATACAAATAAGAAAAAAAAACCTGATCTTACCAGTAGGTAAGGTACAGCTACATACACAGACAAAGTAGAGAAGTACCTGGTACTTGTTGATAGGCCTACACTGTCCACTCATACCTATTAACACTGTAATTTGAAAACATTGTAAATACCATTTACTTTTAAAAGAGTAACCGTGGAGTTTCTTGCCGGCTCTTCTCCATAGGAAACGACCAATTGGAACCGTGCACCTAGCTTCTGACGTTTCATAAGTGCCCATGTAGGTTTATGTGTAATAAAATATTTTGAATTTGAATTTGATGTTATTGATAGATAGATAGATAGATAGATAAATCGTTTATTTAGTGCACACAAAAAAACAGCACAACATACAAAAACACGATCAAATAATTACTAATTAGCTATTAGGAAATAGCTGCAAGGTGCCAATATAAAAAACAAATAAAAAAGGAAGAAAACATTGGATTTCTTCAAACCAGAATATGATGACGTTCTGCTTGGTATCAGAATAAACCTTCACAAAATAAAGAATATTCTAGATACAATGTAATCGTTTTAGAAAGCCGAATTGGAAATTTAAATAGGCCATGATCGATCAGATGATAGCAATCTGAGCCAAGGCCGCTTCGTGTATTTAAATGCAAAACCCATGTCGTTACATTTCGCGCCGTGCTGGGCACACGTCAGTGGGGCTGATCGATCTATTTTTAACCGACTTCAAAAAGGAGGAGGTTCTCAATTCGACTGTATGTTTTTTTTATGTTTGTTACGCGGTTCTCCGCCAATTATGAATTGATTTTCATATATTTTAAAGGTTTTCATATACTTTCTATGGAACCCCAGTTTATATAACGGCATCCAAGTATGGCATGCATATCACATAAGTCTAAATGCAATAGCTCCCATAGAAGCATACGAATAGTATAATTCTTGCAATAGTCTCAGTCAAGTCAGTGTCCAAATATATTTTTTTTTATTTTTTATTTTATTTATATTAAAAACTCGATTAAAACCAACATAACATATGACAGAAAACTTATCTTTGCATTCATAATGATTCACATACCTAAACCGCAACATTCGTATGACTCATTCCTGATTGCTCTTGTCCGATACGTAAATTAAATTAAATATTTTTTTAAAGGAATATTTTCAGATTGTGCTCAGATTCGCAAAGTAAATGTTTTTGATTACAATTTTAAACCCATATTGGTAGTCTGTGATTTAAAGCATAAATTAATGCGCTTACCAGATAAAATCAAGACTATTAGAGCACGTTTCAATGTTTTTACAGATACCAAGTAGAACTAGAAGTCTTGAAATTTGTGCCCAAATCGGGACTTGTTAGACACTACAAAACCATTACGAGACTCATTTACCAATATAATATAATACAATATCTCTTGACAAAAGCGCACTGGTGACTTTTATAAGACTTTTTGCTACTTGAATATCCCCAGATCGGTGTTATTGGGCTTTTATATTAAGATTCAGTAGCAGCCCGGAGACTGCTCCATAGGACAATTTAGAATCTAGACAAATGTAAACTGGTTGCTAATTTAATTGTATAATATAATTTTTTATAACATTGATTTTACATTCTGTGTTTACTTGAACTCACACACTGACTTATTAGTATTACTTGTTAAAATGTTAGGAATATCGTATAATTTTAAAATGTTTGTAAATATGTGAGCACCATGCATCTATCACATAATTAATTTATCTGTCATTCCTTCATTTTTCATTCTTTTTACCTATTGTGTTATAGTAATCTTATTCTAGGTGCATCGTCTTCACATATAATTAATGTATACAAGATATTATGAAAACATTTTAAAAGAGTAACGGTGGAGTTTCTTGCCCATTCTTCTCCATACGAAAACTACCTTTTGGAAGGGGCAACTAGAATTTTTAATTTTTTTTTGTATATTTTATAAATTCTTTGACTTTGACTGGAATTTTGTTTGTCTCGTTGATGGTAATACGGCAAAACAACTGGCGAAATCTAGGTGTACTCTGCCTTTATCGGGTCCACCGGGTTGCTTATCTTTACCAATCCTAGTTACTCCCTTTCTTAAATTATTTATGTAGATAACGTTAAAGCTCGCGCAACGAGGCGCGACGCAACACCGGTAGAAAAATAATCGTCAAGTTTTCAAAGAAATTGTTCCACTAGAATCGCATCACGCCTGTCTGCGGGAGCATTTACGATTTGCATTGTAAAATATCTACACAAAAATCACAGCTAGTGCTGAATTTATACACTGCCGAGCTGTTATTTCAGTCAGACTGAAAAGGTCAATTGGTACGTCTCGCCTGGGCATGAAATGATGTAATAGTACTGAATCTTATTGGTAGCACACTGGGAGGTAATTAATTTTGAGACAATAATATGTGGGTAGACAGACTGGAATAATTAAATACTAATTGCCATAACAGGCCAAAAAAATTGACCACCATAACATAATACGTGGGATCCAGGACAGCTACTAATTGATTACCATAATCAGCCCGTAATGTTTCCACTGCTGGGACCTCCTCTGTTCGAGAGGGAGTGGACGGACCCAGTGTGGGTTGGTACATGTCACATGTCTTCGAATTTTAGGTTCTAGGACATACCGGTTTTGTCACGATGTTTTCCTTCACCGTTTTGAGAGCAGTGGTGATGAAAATATTTACACAAATTAAAGCGCCTGCCTGGGTCCGAACTCACGATCTGTCAAATCGTACATCGGGGCCGGTACCATGGGTTACCACTGGGCCACCACTGCTCTCAATTAATCAACTGGTTGATTTGAAAGTATAATTGACAAGGAAGGGCAGCATTTTTTTTTTCCTCGCGCACATCTGGGAGTGGCGCGAGGAGTCGAAACGCCGGGGCGTAACTCCGTTTCCGCGAGAAATCGCGGCACAGCGGACAGAGCTCCGGCGGGATCTCATGGCGTCATGGAGAGTGCGATTGTCGCAACCCAGTGCTGGGCACGCCACTATTGCGGCGATAAGTCCCCTCTTTGAGGAGTGGCTAGAGAGGCGCCATAGCGTCCTCACCTTCCGCCTGACGCAGGTCCTCACCGGACATGGTTGTTTCGGGAGGTTCCTATTTAGTATCAGGCGGGAGGAAACGCCCGGGTTTCATCACTGCGTGGATCGCCCGGAGGACACGGTTGAGCATACGGTGGAGGTCTGTCCGGCTTGGGCAGAGCATCGCCGTGTCCTCGTGGAGGCGATCGGCGGCGGGGATCTCTCGCGTCCGGCCCTAGTCCAGGCCATGGTACGGAGCGAGAGGGCATGGGAGGCCGTCACCTCCTTCTGCGAAGCAGTAATGCTCGCGAAGGAGGAGGCAGAACGCGTGAGGGAGAGGCAAATTTCGCGCCCTCACGCCTCTAGCCGCCGCAGGAGACGCCCTGGGCGCCGGGAATCGCAAGCCGATTCCCGGCCACCGTAGGCGCGGGCTTGCGGACGGTGAGCAATGGGTAGCTCGCCGTCCGATAAGGACCAGGCCCGGGTCGACGGCGCGTTGTGTTCCACGCGCGCCTCAAAGAGATGTCGGCAAGTGAAGGGGTCCGATAGGACCAATGCCTGCCGGGGTTGCGGGAAAGTCCGAAAGGGATACCGTGGCCCCTGGCTACGTACAGGCAACGGAAGGAACACGGGTGGGTTTTAGTCAGTAAGAGTCTGACACGCCCTCCTGCTCCGCCCAGAGCGGGAGAAGTTATTTGATAATTTCACACCCAAAAAAAAAAAGACGAGTTTGAACCCAAGACACGCACACACCTCTGACTTTTCGGATTCATGTGCGTATTGTGTAATTATCATTTGCTTCAAAAATGATCAAAGAAAACATCGTGAGGAAACATGCCTGAGAGATATTTGTCGACGGCATGTACAGCCAAGTCAGAGGCCCATGGGTGGCTTTAAAACTCTGACACTAGTACCCTAATTGCGTAATACACGATCGATCGGAATCTGAATCGTTTTAAAACAAATTGCTAATCCATTGCTTCATAAGTTCAAAAAGAAAATCTGCTCGACAACGTAAATAACGCAATGAATGTTGTTGAACTGTCAAAATGAAACTTTGTCGTAATCGTTTACGAAAATGTGTTGCGTAATTAGATAGCTGGTTAAAAACACTAACCACACGAAAAGAAGAAGCGATGAGGACAACGTTAGTTGTAGCAGTTATTTTGAAGTCCATGGTCAGGGGTGGTGATAATCCTCGAAACACAAAATATAAGCAAACAAAAAAACTCGCCGAATGCAGAATGAATCTTCTCCTTTTATTGAAGTCGAAAGAATTTTCGGCGGGGTAATTGCGTAACACACTAACAGTAGCAATGGCTTCCATTTTGACAGTTCAATAACATTCATTGTGTTGTACGTTGTTGAGCAGGCAAATTTTTCGAACATTTGAAGCAATGGACTAGCAATATCCTTCATAATTATTCAGATTGTGATTTAAAGTGTGCTTACTTGTTAAATTGCAAGCTTATAGGTATTCTATTTTTATAAAACTCACACTACAGTCCGACCGCCGAAAGAATGCATTCCTGAAACCTGTCAGTTGGACAATTTCTAATAACTATAGGGACTAAATTCGCATAACACATATTTGTTAGTATGAATCTGACAGGTGTCAAGAAGGCATTCTGTCGACAGCCGAACTCTAACATATTTCCATTAAAAAAGCCAAAATATTTGAATAGCAACACAATGACGTCAAAGTTTCTTTAATAAGCGTCTTAATGATGATCGTGAACGCCACAAACACAAGTTTATGACACCAATAAAGAAACTCAATAAGGCCCAACAGTTAACTGAGTTACATAAACGGTTCAAACACAGGATTCTGTTTGAATGGGTAGGTAAAGTAATTTAACTATAATTATGTGAGGATCCCGCATCTAATTTAAATACGAGTAGGCATATAAGTTCACTAGACACTTGTATTTCAAGCTTTATGGGGTATATCCATTTTATCCATTGATGTACCCGACACTATTTGTACTGGGTATGGTAAGGTACAACGCGTTAAAGGTGCGACGGGGCTTTGCACTCGCAGCGTATGTAGTGAAGCTACTGCGTGGCGCGGCGCATAACCCGGGAGTGCTGCGGCACCTGGAACTTTGCGTGCCTGACCGGCACGTGTGGAGGCGGCGACACCCGCCCCTGCTTGCTGTGCCTGCAGCCAGAACAAACCTACTGGCGAGGACTCCTCTCACTAGAGCCATGCGTGTGGTGAACGAGGTTCACGAGAGGGTTGATGTATTGTGGTGCAACTTGAGTGAATTCGCAAAAGCTGCATTATATATAATATGTTATTTAGATGTAGGTTAAGATTTAGGATATATTATGTAATTTTATAGGATGTAGTTTAAGTATTTAGCATGTATAAGGCCACTCTATCGCATTGGATCGCAGATCTGTAATTGTAGTTGTAGGTAAGATTTGCGTAAATAAATAAATAAATATATACGTAATAGGAATGTCAATGTAATGTAAGGCCAAGTTTGTCAAACTTAACTATCCTACCTAACCCAAGGGCTGGCCGTTACCTTAGCCAGAGGTTAAGCAAATCCATACACTGTGGCATTGCCGCCAGTCTCTTGGGTACATTACCAGTTGACAGCGATGCGGAGGAATTTTTCGACGCCATATTTTAGTTTGCTAATAGTTTTAGTTACGCTAAAGTTATTATCTTTTAATTTTATTAGTTTGTTAGTTAATTATAATAATAAGTTTATTCAATATATAATTTTTTATTCCTAATCGTATTGAGACACATTCTGTTTGTTCGCCTGCTTTGTACACTCATTCATTAACCGTAATATAGTAAGTACATCATTACGCTTATTCGCATTTTATTATAACTCATCTGCGCTCCGATTAGTACCTACATACCTGCCTACCTACATGCTAGTGCTCGCGCGGTAAGTGTATAGCGTTAATCCATCGCTCACGCATTCCCACTTCAATCTTTAATAAACTGTCAATTCCTACCTAGAGTCCGCGCCACAACTGAAGTCTTTTGACGCTGTGCTAGTGTCTACGTCATTCATTGCCTCTAATTGCAATAAAAAAAGGAAGTGTATAGAGTACCGCTAGCGGCAGTCTATCCCTATCAGATAAAGTGCCGCTATTTGCGGAATAATAGCGGCGCTGCCTTGGCCCGGCTAAAGTGCCGTAAGCATTGCATTGTCATTGTCACTGAGTCATTGTCACTTGTTATTATGTTTGATTATGGAGGTTATTTCGCTGCCCTTTGTATAGATTGATCGTAGTTGTTTTAGATAATTATAGGTATCAAAAGTCACTACAATGACTGAATTTACGAAAAATTTAGAAGCAAATGAAAATGGCTGAAAGGTAGGTTAGGTTAAGTTAGAACTGTGACCACAAAACGTGGCCAGGGTCCGTTTAGGCACAAAAGAATGTAATGTTTTGGGAATGTGGTGTTTTACAGCCAACTAACCTCAACAATCAAACAAAATAACAAGTGACAGTGACAATGACAATGCAATGCCACTATGATGCCGCTAGCGGCACACTATACATTACCAAAAAAAAAAAACACAATTTTCCGCCGGACTTCAGTGGTAGCATGGACTCTAACTAATATTTCTATTTGACTGTAAAGTTGATTAAAAGTCATGGAGTTGGATACTTTCATCCTTGAGCTAGTTTATCATTTGTTACAGCTTTAATTGCTATATGTAAACGGGCACGCCCTTTATGCCTGAAGGCTTTCATTCGGGTATTAAGTTCTTTTTACTTTTTTTTAGTTGGTATATTGGCGTGTGCTAGGTGACATATAGAAAATAATTTAATTTAATGTTTTGTGTTGCGTAAAGTAAATTATTTTGCATAAGTACTATTGTATAGAATCATGTTTTTCTAACTATTCAGACAGCTGTGCTGCTGGGGAGTTTGTTGCGCCACTTCTTCTTCCCAGCTAAAGCACTAGGAAGTGGTGAAGGGCGGGCGTTTTTGGGGGACTGTCTTATGTAATTTTGACGTTCCATTTGAAAGTGCTGATTTCAGCCTAGTTTGAATAAATGACTTTTGAATTTGAATTTGAACTTGCACCTAAGTCTTCGATCGATTCTCATCTGCCCATCTACTATCTACAAACTAACAGCTGGTAACTCTCGATCGTAACTCTAACAACTAGTAATTTATTAACTAAAAAAAAACTTGGGTAAGTATTAAAAATCCTTAACTTCCAAGTTTTTAAATTATACGGTGTTATTTCGCAATGTCAGCTACTGGGTAGCTTAGATGCAATAGTTTTCACCAGAAAACCTTGCAAAAATTATTTTTTATACAAAAATATATTTGATATAATTTCCAAACATAATTATCCTCGGTTTAGCACATAGAGAGCCAACTAGGGGTGAGTTGGGGAAAATTGTAGCCGCCTCTTCCTCAATCTCAATGCATAGTCCCGATAGCAATGACTAGATGGCGCTGCTTATGATGAAAGCGTTTGTCTCGTTGTTTCCTGATATTGAAAACAGATGGAGCTGTACGTACACTATTTTCGGAAAATAAAAGTAAGGTTGCGTCTAAGCATTATAACATTACAAAATAATACCAAATAATATTACATTACAATATAATACAAAACAATATTACATTACAAAATAATACAAAACAATATTACATTACAAAATATTACTACCTAAGCAATGTTATCTACATTATTCGCGAATATGCAATAAGTAGGTAGCGATATTTTTTTGTGGCGTTTATGTAGTCTTTGCCCGGGCTAACCTGACCAACCACGGTTTCACTGTTAATAAAAAAATAGTTATGTTTTTAAATAAATGTATACTGATCATAGGGATACCTATGTTATTACCTAAACACTAATTGATTGAATTGTCTCGGTAGTAGAAATCATAGTAGGAACACAATTAATGTAATTCGTTGGGTCTGAGTTTCTTGGAACAAATAACAAATTAAATGTATTCTAAGTATTACGGCTTTCCGTGGTAGTTAAATTTACAGAAAATTATAGGTAGATTTTGTATTCCAAACATTATTACTAAATCATAACGTGGGTTCCAATTAATGATGCTACTTTGGAGAATCGAATGGGCTATTCTGGGTAACGAAGTTATAGCCCACAATGTTTTTAATAAGCACTAAGGATTCGACTTAATGGGAACTATCAAGCGGCGTTTGTTTTTTTTTTTAATCTTTATTTATTTGAGGGATTTTTGTAACATACGATGTTGATGTCAATCCCATCGTCACATCGTGCTTTTACAAATAATGACTAACTCCTCTACGAAATTAACGAATCAAGACCCCGTCATCCCCTTCGTACCTAACCTGTCCGAGTCGGGTTGCACCAAGTCTCAACACATCTCGACTTAGTAAAAAGGCAATAAAAACTTAGGATGCAAGAGCGAGCGAAGCGAGCTCGGGACTTGGACACGGCACCCTGACTCAGACTGGTTAGGTTCAAATGGGATGACGTGTCTTTGCTCGCTCGCTTATCTAATTAATCTTAATCTAATTTCTTATCTAAAAAAGTATATAATATGTTTGCTGCTTCAGACGTAGGCTTAGCTAAAATACCATGGAACATTTTAACATCCATTACCGATTATTTCATCAAGTTGAGAAGTGCGTTTCTTTTGATTGTACACATTCCACCAACCAATGCTGTGCATCATCTGTTTTACCATACACCTCAAATTATTAGTTAGGTTTGTACTGAAACATAGCATCACGCAAGTGACAAGGCCGCCCATTGTATGTATTGTAGTATTAAATTTATTTTTTGCTATATATTTTGGTGTACAATAAAGTATATATAAATAAATAAAGAAAGAAAGAAAGAAAAATATTTTATTCGGGACACGCACAGGAAATACAAGCAGTAATAATAATTAAAAGAAAGAAAAAAAATACGCCTGTAATCCTAGTAGTTTTCTCTAGCTCTATAAAATACTGAATATCTGTATCCATTAGTCTTGAAAATGGTAGCTAAGATTTATGAAACGTTAGATCAAGTTAATAAGATCTAAACTTTTGTTACGGAAATCAGGGTAAGCCGGTAGAGATGATTTTAGGTTAGGTTTAAAGATATTTATACCAAAAAAGACACAAAGTCACTTACATGAGAACAATGGTTAAAGTAAATTATAAATATAAAGTTCGCCACAGATGTCACAATTTTAGTATTCACTATAACCCGCCGTCTGTCGCACGGTATTTTTTGCAACTTGACGAGAAATCGAGATTTTTTTATTATGGTTAAATTATAAATAAATCAATCTGCCTAGCCTTTTTCCAACTATATTGGGGTCGGCTTCCAGTCTATCTATCTGACCTCCACAACCCAGTAACTGGGTAATACGATACCCCTTGGTAAAACTGGTTGTCAGACTTTGGGCTTCTGACGACCCGTAACGACTGTCAAAGATGACAGACGGGACCAACGGCTTAACGTGCTTTCTGAGGCACGTCGTTAAATAATAAGATACACATAAACCTTCCAGAATAAATTATCTAAATGATGGTGAAATCCGCAACAAAATTCGTTGCGTAGTTTAAAAGAACAACGCACTCAAGGCTCAGAGAGACCTACACGAAAAGCGACTTTAGTTTATAATTATATTTAAATAAGGTTTATTTTGTAAGTATGTGAACAAAAACATAGAAAGAAGAAAGAATGAAAATACGTTTATTTGCGGTAAATATGACGCAAAGAAAAAAAAAACACGAGAATAACAAATTGGGGGAAAACATGCGTCACATCCACGCAAAACGGCCATCGCTCAGCATAATGCTGCGACCCTATGCGAGACAGAGCCCCAGCGCTGGTTACTTATGAAACATAGGTACTTTATGAAACTATATAGAGAGTTAATTTTGTATGCGTAGTTGGTTCTGGGAAACGCGAAAACATAGAACACCGCAATGTCTTATTATTCAGTTTCCGTTCTAAGCCCAAAACCAGTGGACTGTACTGCTTCACATGAATATGAATTAGCTAGTACAAATGTAAGCATAATTAGTTGAAGAGAATTCATGAGAAATCGACTGTAAATACTTGGTTAGTCACCAATATCTCGGAAACGATTTATAGCATACTACTCAAAGTATCTTTAATCGATATACCAATATGCCGTGATAAAGGGTTTTGAATATTTAAATTGCTGGAAACGTACCAACGTTTTTCATTCAAAATAGTTTTGGTTCCCTGAAAGTGGTGAATGGACACAATAACAGCCGGTCTATTCTGTAATAATCTTACGGTGAAAACTTAGGTGAAATGAGCTTGAAATGAGCTGTCATTCAACCTGCTGCTAGGGACTGACAATTCACTCCGAGCAAACTTCACCTAAGTTTTCACGGTGAGATGGTTAAAGAATAGCACTGCAGATGTGATGTATCGTGTGAGTAATAACTGATGAAATACCTGTTACGCTAGCTTATGGGATACTCAGAAGTTTATATAATAATTTACTTTACATCCTTCTATTATAGCTTTCTGAAAATAATATATCTTAGTCTAATTAAACAAGAACCGCGTCTTTGACGGCGTTTTTTCCCTTAAATTATTTATTTATTTTTATTTTTATTATTTGTTCTTATAGCGGCAATAGAAATACACAATCTGTGGACATTTCAACTGTCTACTTATTACAGTTCATGAGATAGAGCCCGCTGACAGACAGGCGGACAGGGGAGGCTTAGGAATAGGGTTCCGTTTCGGGTGCCAAACGGTTCGGGTACGGAACCCTAAAAAAATGGACCGAAAATTTTCGAAAGGTTGTGACTAAGTAAGGTAGCCTATATCCTACAGCAGTCTGTACGCAAAGTTTGCGCTTGGACATGGAATTGCAAACACCAGCCCGTTACTTTCAATACAACAATTTAAATTATGTTTTGTGTTGCGTAATGTAAATCATTTTGCATACTATTATATAGAATCCATTTTTTTTCTAACTGAACAGACAGCTGTGCTGCTGGGGAGTTTGTTGCGCCACTTCTTCTTCTCAGCTAAAGCACTAGGAACTGGTGAAGGGTGGGTGGTTTGGGGGACTGTCTTATGTAACTTTGACGTTCGAAAAGTGCTGATTCTCAGCCTAGTTTGAATAAATGACTTTTGAATTTTGAACACAATACGATCCTATCGCATTGAATTGCTAAGGCTGAAGATGAAGATGTATTCATAGCCTCTATCCACTCAGCCTATCGCAGTCTACTGTTGGACATGGGCCTCTCCCAGGCTGCACCACAACACCCTGTCCTCCACCTTCCGCATCCAGTCTATCCTTACCACTTTTTTAAGGTCGTCGGTCCATCTAGCTGGGGGGCGTCCCTCGAAAAGCATGGCCAGCCCACTGCCACTTCAGTTTGCTTACTCAGCAAGCTATGTCAGTAACTCCGGTTCTTTTCCGTATAATTTCATTCCTGATTTTATCCTTCAAAGAGACTCCGAGCTTAGCACGCTCCGTAGCACGCAGAGCGAACTTGAATTTGTGGACAAGCCCGCCTATCAGTATCTACGTTTCGGCACCGTATATCATAACGGGCAGGACGTATAAGTAGTAGCCTCTATAAGAGTGTGAATATGGTGTTGTCCCACTAACAATGGGGCACTTAAAGTCATGTCCAGCGTGGCCTATTGCCTGCATGATGCAGCAGCTGATAGACGCTACTGAAGGTGCCAAACTCATAGCCAAAGTCTGGGCTGACTTTATATAAATTGCCATAGACACGCTAAGAAGAAGTAGCCTCTAAACATGTGCGTGTAATAAATGTCTATCGGTATAAATATACCTTTAAAAACAATCCCTCAAAAGAATTGATTTGAAAAAGCAAAACACGTCATAAGTATTTTCGTTCTATCGGATAGCTGAAAGTGGTTAAATACAATTTGTTGATCACAAGGACGGGCTCATACATTATTAATGAACTACTGATACGCGCTTATTAATAAACCAAACATCGGTCCCATTTACCTACCAAATGGGGGAATATAAAATCACTTTATTCATGTTACATAATTGACAAGTTCATTGAAATAGTATTAAGCCGTCTTCAAAGGAATACATTGTGAATTTTGATATGATGATAAGATAGATCAAGTGGCTCGTGTTTATATAGGACCTTCTTTCTTATATCTATGTATAGGACACAGTTATGATATGGATTGTTTATTTATTTATCATAAGCAACAACACAGTTACTTACAATTCAAATTAAATAACATCTAACATTTCAGTAACCATGCAAATGACAGGTATGCACGAAATTGACATATGAAAATTAGAGTCAAAGGAGAACAGTATAAAGTGTGTCTAGTAGACATAAATCTATAACACCACAAAAACAATTTGAGCTAGATAGACGGGCACTCATCACACTGTTTAAATAGGGAGCGTCTGCATGAAGCGAAAGTCATGGAGAAAATATCAATAGAGTAATCCGTCAAGTTTACCTTTGAGTACCTTCATTACTCAGTTATCATGGGTACCTCAGAGTATCTTCTTGCAAATTGAGACAGATTTTGAGCGATATATTTCAGCGCATCTACAGTGTAGAGGTCTAGTAAGGGTCTTTAACCGCCTCTGTGGTCTAGTGGTAACACCCAGAGGTTCGATTCCCAGTGGGAGCAAAATTTTCTGCTCGGTTTGGTTGGTGGTAGGGCTTGTTCTAAGCCTGCCTGGCTAGCTACCACCATCTTATCTAAGTCTGTCGCCATAACAACAATGTTAGGAGCCGGTCTATTCTGTAATAATCTCACGGTGTAAACTTAGGTGAAGTGAACGTGAAGTGAGCTGTCATTCCACCAGCTGCTAGGGACTGACAGCTCACTCCGAGCTCACTTCACCTAAGTTCTTATGGTGAGATGGTTACAGAATCGCACTGCAGCTCCGTTGTGTTTCGGCAGTTGAAGGTTAGATAGCCAGTTCCTATTTTGTTGAGGATTCCGGGTGTAGCTCGCTTCCACCTTGGGCCTGATCATCACTTACCGTCAGGTGAGGTGAAGGCCAAGAACCAGGCCCGGGTCGACGGCGCGTTGTGTTCCACGCGTGCCTCAAAGAGATGTCAGCAGAAGTGAAGGGGTCCGTTAGGACCGATGCCTGCCGGGGTTGCGGGAAAGTCCGAAAGGGGTACCGTGGCCCCTGGCAACGTACAGGCAACGGAAGGAACACGGGTGGGTTTTAGTCAGTAAGAGTCTGACACGCCCTTCCGCTCCACCCAGAGCGGGAGAAGTTATTTGATAATTTCCCACCCAAAAAAAAAAAAGGTGAAGGCCAAGAAAAACATCTGCAGCGCTTTAACAGCTTTCTCTTATTGGATGACATAGTTACAGCTTCAAGTTTGGTTACAAACGTCAATAAAGTATGGTTGAGCAGACGTTAATATTACTTAACTTTAAGCATCGTTTATAAATAAAGTGGCCTGTGTTTATATAGACTTTATAAAATGGATGTGATTTACGGCAAAAACCTTTTATGGTTTATCTTTAGTCCCAATCAAAACGTTAAAATATACCGTACCTATCGACTTTAGGCAAGTACACCCTTGTATTCTGTAACAATAAATCGTCGTGTTCATTTTAGCATGAGCACCTCGAAGGCGTTATAAATGGAAATTGAACAGATAAGCCAGAAATATAAATTAACACGTTGTGGAGTCACGACATTGTTGGTTGAATGAACTCTCGATCCTTCAATTGTTCTATTTCTAATAAGGTGAATTGGTATTAGATTTGTTGTGCTTCGTATAAAATTAGCTAATAAATAGTTTTTTCGTATATCTGGTTATTGAAATGTGTATAAAAGTGAAACTGAACTCATAAACAAACTGTGAAAGTGTTATTCAGGTTTTTTGTTGACTAATTATTTTAACAAAATTACCGGTGATCTAAAAACTTTTTAACAGTGACTTGATTCGCGTAATTAAGAAAAATAAGTGAACTTTGATATGTTATTATCATTTATAAACTATAAATAAACATTGTCACCCATAAAACATTTTAAAATACAGTGAAAGTGCAAAAATTCAAGAAAAATCATTAACGATTTCCGTTTTTTATTCAAAATATCCTATTATATTGGTAAAAGCACCATCTAGTATCGAGTAGCAGAATTAAAAACAAAAGTGTTACAAGACTCATCATAGTGTTGCAAGAAATCAATATTATATTTTAAGGATAAATGTTACGGACAGTGACATCTGTTATCCGATAATAACAACTTCAACAGTCTTATTGTGATACCAGACTCAATTTAATGTTGATAGTTTAAAAAATAGAAAAATATTGGTAGCTTTTTATTTTATTTTGAAGAAATAAAATAAATACTTTTATTAACATTATTTTGAAGGATTATCGGCCAATATGAGTTTTTTCGATAATATAACATTCCGTCGCAACCGCAGCAGAAGATCGGAGTCAAACCATGATGACAGCAATAACTCAACCTTGAATTGCACTACGACTAGTGTGCCAGAAATATCGGAAGATGAAGAGATCAACCAAATAAAAAGATTGCAGGAAAAGATTGATGAGCTAACGTCTCAACTAAACAGCGCGCATAATGAAATTGAGATATTATCTTTGGAAAATAGCAGTTTGAAACAAAGCAATGAAAATTTATCCAAGAAAAATAATTTATATAAACAAATTGCTAGCTCTCCAGTGAAACACAAGTTAACAACACCCAAGAAAACTCAGTCAAGACAAGATAAACAAACACAAACAGATATAAAAATTGGGAATACTTCTTTAAATCAAGATGACAAAACCGAAACCAAAGATGTCACTCGTGCTTCTTCTCGTATTAATATAATTTCGAGCAATGTTATCAAACCTCATCGAAAACAGTCACCTATAAAGCATAAAATATGCATCCTTAGTAGTGAAAATAGCAGTAGAATATGTAAAATAGTGGGTAGCACTAACTTACCAAATAATCATGAAATTTATCACTATCGTAAGCCAAATTGTAATTTAGAACTAATACTAGACAATATAGAGGGTAAAGTTCAGAACTTTACTAAATTAGATTTCTGTATTATCTATATAGGTGAAGAAGATTTTAAAAGAACGCAAAATTACATAGAACTTGTTGCACTTATTCGTAAAAAAATATCACCTCTTAATCACACTAATTTTATAATATGCTTACCAACTTATAAATATATGAGTAATGTAAATTTTATATTCAACAGCAGAGTTGAGACCTTTAATAAGCTACTCTATAGGGATGCACAAACAAATAATTATGCATTTATTTTAGACTCTAACCTTAATTTACCATACACTTATAATTCATACAGCCCACATTACGGGACACTTAATAAAAGAGGTTTACTAATTATTATTTTAGATTTAATAGACTTGATATCATACTGTGTCACTACGGTAACGTCTACTATTAGCTCCGAAGTTGATTGTTCCCAAAAAACACAAAAAGACTTAGCATGTGCAGACTACCAAAATAATTCGCAGTTTTTTCTATAAGTATGTAAATATTCTTCATCAGAACATAGCGGGACTGATGAACAAATCAGATACCTTGACAGTTAAGATAGACGAGCTTCACAATGCAGGAACTAACATTGATGTGATTTGTATCACGGAACATTTTATCGAGGCAGGTTATGAAGATTTGTTGCATTTACCTAACTTTTTGCAAGCAGCTTTCTTTTCTAGAAAGGCTAAGCGCGGGGGTACGTGTATTCTCGTTAGAGCCGGACTTCAATTTAGAGAAATATCTGACGTAGCAAAACAGTCAGTGTCAGGTGTCTTTGAATCATGTGCCGTAGAACTAACACATCATAACATTATTATAATTTGTATATATCGAATACCAAAACATAATTACAATATATTTTATGAAAAATTAGAGGATATATTAAGAAACTACTGTTCACTCACTAATAAAAAAGTAATTCTAGCAGGCGACTTCAACATTGACATCTTAAAAAGAAATAAAATTACTACCTATGGAATTTGAAAATTTTCTTGCCCAATTTAATCTTTACTTAGCCTTTCATAAACCTACTAGACTAAGCAGTAACTCCTGTATAGATAACTTTGCACACACCTATAGAAAAGACTGTAAAACACAAATAATAGACCTAATTCTATCAGATCATACATCGCAAATACTAAGTGTACCTATTAATAAATCATGTAAACTTAAATATTGGAAAACTCTGAAGCAGGATATATGCCCAGAAAATTTAACGAAGTTTAAAAATTATTTGAGCAATTTATCTTTCACACGAGTTTATAGTTCTGATGATGTAAATAATTCATATGACTGCTTTGCAGATGATTTTCTGATGTTGTATAAACTATGTTTTCCAAAAAAATATGTAACGATAAAAACAAACACCAAATCTAAATGGATTTCCCGTGGAATAAAAATCTGTAGTCAAAAACAAAGAAAATTACTTTGGTCGTATCGATTACAACCTAACCATAAAAATAAACAAGATTTTAAAAATTATACTAAGATTTACAAAAAGATTATACGACTAACACAGACAACTCAAAATAACCATCTCATAAACACTTCTCAAAATAAGTCAAAAGCTGCATGGCAAGTAATTAACAAATCCAAATTTCACCTACCACAACATCTAATACCATCTATATCGAAGGGCGATTCCCTTATCACACATCCCACGGATATCGCAAATGAATTCAATAACTTTTTGTAGATGTTATTGAAAAAAATATAAATAGTAACGTTACTTTGAATAGTAACAATACTTTTAACAATTTAACTACACAATCATTATATATGCAACCAATCTTGCCTGTTGATTTAATAAAAATTATTAATAACCTTAAAAATACAAATACTGTTGGCTATGATGGAGTAAATACTAAAGTTGTGAAATGTGTCAAAGAAGTTATAGCACCACCACTAGCGCACATTATTAATTTATGTATAGCAAATGGTGTTTTCCCCAATAGTCTAAAAAAAGTAATTATTAAGCCCTTATTCAAAAGAGATGATAAATCAGATGTAAAAAATTATAGGCCCATTGCTAAAATTCCAATTTTTTCAAAAATAATCGAGAAAGTAATTTATAATTCAATATACAGTTATTTTGAAAAGAATAAGTTATTTTGTAACGAACAAAAAGGATTTCGAAAAAACACTAATATAAATATGGCATTGTTCGACCTCCTTTCTTATATTATGACGTCTGTCGATGAAAGATCTCCGGTATGTGCTTTATATACGGATATGACAAAAGCATTTGACTATGTAAATCATAAGATTTTGCTAAAAAAACTATATGGATATGGAATTCGAGGAAATATTCTAAAACTCTTGGAGTCAGATCTTGATAACAGATCACAGTGCACTGAAATCTCACAATTATGCCAAAAAAGTAAATTAGTAACAATTCATAAATCTCAGCAAAGAACTATAAAATACGGGGTACCACAAGGTAGCGTGCTAGGGCCGCTACTTTTCTTAATTTATATAAACGATCTCCCAATACTCATAACTCAAAATATGGTTCTCTTTGCTGATGACAGTACAGCCATTGTAAAATGTAATAATCCTGACTATTACGAGAATGATATAAATGATTGCCTCAATAAAATAATTAAGTGGCTTTTTAGCAATAACCTAGTAATTAATTTAAATAAAACAAGAGTAATGCACTTTCGTCAAAGATGTGAAAAACCTCCAGTTCATGTCATATATGACGAGTGTCCAATAGAAGATACGGACAAGGCAAAATTTCTAGGTATAATGATTGATAGTAAGCTAACATGGAAACACCATATTGAAGAGATTTGTCTAAAACTAAATAAATCTGCATATGCCCTGTTCCAGCTATCGAAAAAAGTTAATACACAAACACTTTTATTAGCGTATCACGGATTGGTTGCGTCTGTTCTGAGGTTTGGAATAATTTTTTGGGGGCAATCTTCTGAAAGAGAGTCGGTTTTTAAAGCACAAAAACGATGTATTCGATCCATGTGTGGCTTAAAAACTACCGAAACTTGTGAACCTCACTTTAAATCACTAAAATTACTAACATTTCCAGCTATGTACATTTATGAAACTGCTTTGTTTGTTAAAATCAATTTAAATCTATTTCAAAAACTCACTGATGTTAAAAAAACTCCAATGCGTTCTCAATATGCAAACAAACTGTGCGACAAAAAATGCAAAACAGCTTTAATGAAAAAGAGTTTTTTTGGTATGGCTCCGAAAATTTATAATAAAATACCCGATATAATTAAAAATTTGCCCTTAGTTAAATTTAAGAAGCTTGTCTACTCATTATTAATAGAAAAATGTTATTATACTGTAGAAGACTTTATGAATGATAATAATTTTTAATATTTCTTAAGCGATAAACACTTATACACATGCTACACACTGTATACAATGTAATTTTAAAGACTGCTTTGAGATTTTTAAGATATTTTTTTATATTAAGTTCATTTTAATTATAATTTTTATTAAGTTATTTTAAAATAGTTCCTTTTCGCATGTTAGAGTTTATTTTTGTTTTCTTTTTATGTTAGTAGTATTATTATTTTATGATTTTTTGTTTTACTTCAATATTTGTACGCCTTCACGGCAAAACATAGCGCACATGTAATAATCTAAGATCTTTATGTAAATACCTATGTTTCACAAATAAACACTCTGATTCTGATTATTAGGTGTCGATTTTAATAGACGTATTCGAGTATTTCATTTTATTAAGTTGAAAAGTGTTCACATTTATCTTTTAGACATAATACTAATCAGTAGGAACTCGTGGCTAAGTAATAACTGCCGCACGGGTCGATCTATCAGGTTAAATAAATTATGCTTGCATGGGTTAGTCTGTGGATGGGTAACCATCTTTACATACCGAGACTCCTCCGTGCCTTAGAAAGCACGATTACACGAAGAAACATGATTAGTATTCTGCCAATCTGCCTACCCTTTTCCCAACTATATTGAGGTCGGCTTCCAGTCATACCGGATGCAGCTTTTACGTGGAGCGACTGCCTATCTGAGCTCTACAACCCAATAACTGGGTAAAATGATACCCCTTGGTAAGACTGGTTAGTGGTCATTAGTAACTGTCAAAGATCTAAGAATGACAGCTGGGACTAACGGCTTAAAGTGATTTCCAAGGCACGGAGGAATCTCGATATGTAATGGAGGGTCACCCATCCACGGACCGACTTCAGCAAGCGTTGCTTAACCTTGAAGATCGACCCTTGCGGCTGTTATTATTTAGCCACGATGCATGCAATCTACAACCACCATCTACCATTTTCTTCGGTTGAATCGGTGATCCGGTTTGTGATTTAAATCACAAGTGGTTTTCAAGGACCCTCTGGCTGTCTTTGAAATATTGAAATTGAGGGTGGTTGGATGATAGCGATTTTCGACGATCTTTCTCTACCTATCAAATGCACGAAAAGCTAATCTATTAGCTGTTACGTTTTGCCGCATGATCTCCGCAGTGAGGCGACCTTAATGATCACTCAATTACCTTATTCCCAGAGATCATGAATTCTGCTTACTTCACCCGATGTTTAAGCATTATTTATTATATATATTAGCGGTTATATATTTAGCGGTTCGATTCCCGCACGGAACTAATATTTGTATGACCTACAAGTAGTTGTCCCGGGTCTCGCTGTTTGTGTGAGTTTAAATGTGTGATGGCAACGTTTTAAAAAAAAAAAAAAAAACAGCGTGCAAAAAAGAAACGCAGGGACTTTTATTCGAGCTTTCCATTAGAAACAAAAAACCTGGTACATACAATATTTGATTAACAATTATTAACGTGAATTCGTTATTTCGGCATGGATATAAATTTAATCTTACTGACTATTCACTATATCCAGTGCCATTATCGACAACAAAAGCTGCAAAATGTGCCCACTGCTGGCCCACAGGCCTCCTCTTTCTGTGAGAGGGAGAGGGCCGATGCCCATAATCCACCAAGCGGGCCCAATGCGGGTTGGTAGATGTCTTAGAATTTTTGTTTCTGGGACATGCGGTGTCCTCACGATGTCATTCGGTAATTATAAAAAATTTGGTGTCAATTTTGAACCTCAATTCTGACAAAACTCATCATGAACTAGTTATCGTACTAAGTGCCTCAGTAAATAAGTTATTTGGAGTAGATCAATATTGGGATACCTTCTTTTCGCATAATGTTCTTTGCCCTAATATACTTCGGCATAACGATTTTGGCACAATTTGTTTTGGCATAATAATACTTCGGCATAATTTTTTTAGGCATACATTTTATGTTGGCATAATCATCTTAAAGACTAATTTGTTTTGACATAAATTTGATTCGCATAACGTTAGTAGGCCTAAGAACCGAATTGCTGCAAAACCGACTCCACGTAGTCTTGTTTGTCCTACCCCTAGAGTGTAATTTAAAATCGCGTAGGCGCGTAGGGGCGAGGCGACCCGCGGGCTGAGGAGCAGGCTGCTGCGAGCGAGCCGCCGCGGCTGAGGCTGGCCGGCGAAGCCGGCCAACAAGCCGAAGCTGCGGTGGTGAGCGAAAGCCGTCTGCGACGATTAGCACGCGTGGGGCCGCCGGAGGCCCGCAGCGCCGGAGCCGTGACAGAAACCCTGCCTGCTGCATGTTGCATGCTCGCTTGAATGCTGCATGCTGCATGCTTGCTTGCATGCTGCATGCTTGCTTGCATGCTTTAACTTTATGCTTAATAAATTTATGCTTTAACTTTATGCTTAATAAATTTATGCTTTAACTTTATGCTTAAGAAATATATGCTTTAGAATATTATGCTTAATCATTATTATGGTTAGAGAAATTATGCTTCAAAAAATTATGCGTAAGCTGTTATGCGTAATTATATTATGCGAAAATATAATTATGCCAAACAACATTATGCTAAGTTATATTAGGTCTTAAAATTTTATGCAAATGGATAGGGAACCATCAATATTGTCTTGTAAAACATTTGACCAACTGCCTAGAGAATTAGGACTTTTAAAGAACAGATAAATCTGATAAGCGAAGTCTTGGCAGGTTTCCAGAACTTAACTTAAGCTCAAACAAATTCTTGGGACTCCAATAACGCTGACGTAACAGGAGTAGATCCAGACATTGTTAGAAGCCTGGATAAGACAAGTGAAAACTTTTTTTTTATTAGCCTATATTATGTCCCATTGCTGGGAAAAGTCTTCCCCTAGTTCCTTTCGAATCTCTCTGTTTTGTGTAGATGTTTATATTTAAATTAAAAAAAAATGTATAATGTTCGTTGTTATAAAAATATTACAACTAATTGGCGAAATAGGACCACTTCTGCCTTACCCTTCAGGTCCGATGGCGTGATGGCGTGGCGTGATGTTATGTTATGTAAAAATATTATGTGGTATGTGGATTGTAATGTAATGTCATAAGTAGTGGTTGGTCAAGGATCACGGATAAGCTCTGCATGCAAATTAATCTAATAAAGTATGATACACTTTTCGTCAGAAAGAACACTCACTGTTGACTATATTTAGTCAACAGTGAGTCAGCAATAACACAGAAAAGGACATTTTACACCGACCACTATCCTAAATTTATATTATATCCTAACTAAAATTATAAATGCGAAAGTGTGTTTGTTTGTTTGTTATGCTATCACGCTAAAACGGCTGAACGGATTTGGATGAAATTTGGCACATGAATAGACCATGACCTGGACAAGGACATAGGTTATCTTTTATCCCGATATCCTCACGGGATCGAGACTTATACGGGTGAAACCGCAGGGTGCAGCTAGTTAAAGATAAATGATACTAAATTCTCTTTTATAACCTCAAGAAAAAAACTTCACAAAGAACTTCTTGATCATCTGCGTAGCTTTTTCCCAAATGCGTTGGGGTCGGCTTCCGATCTAAGTGGATGCAGCTGAATATCAATATTTTACATGGAGCGACCGCCTATCTGACCTGAAATGGGTAATGCGATGCCCCTTGTTAAGACTGGTTGTCAGACTTTCGGGCGTCCGACTACCCGTACCTAACTACTATCAAAGATGACAGCCGGGACCAACAGCTTAACGTGCTTTCCGACGCACGGAGGGGTCTCGGTATGTAATGGATAGTCACCCATCTGACCCCGACCTCGGAAAGCATTGCTTAACTTCACAAAGAACTTAACGCTTACAAAATCTCTTCAATCACTTCAAACATTCTATAAAGCCATGCAAATGTAAAATAAATTCAATTCACTTAATTCTCTTTCCGTTAATTGAAAAACCGGTTCTATAAACAATAAGAATTGGTTTTCCAATTACACCGCCTTTTGCTCTCTTTCCTGTAACAGTTTGAATGGAAAACAACACAGTGTTTTATTGTGTCCCTGTGTTTTTAAATTAAAATGGGTTCCCGTGTTCGTCAACAATTCCACTTAAGCAATTTAACTATGTTGACCAACATGATTGACTTGGTTTGAATTGTTTTTTTTTTTGTACAGTCAGCGATCACAGTGGAGTAACTTTTAACTGTTTAATTGCCCGTTAAAAAAAAACAAAATATTTTAGTCGTATACTAGGCTTTTGGGTACTTCTTATACGTGTGTGTATTTTATTAGCGTTTTATTTGTTCAGAATAACCATCTTATATTTTGTTCTTTTTTTCTGATAACACTTTAGTTTTTTAAATATCTTAGTAAAATTATTATACTACGTAGTTAAATAAAATTCGTGAAGAAGTAAAATTAATAAAATATATTATGAAATGCTGAAATACAATGTATTGAATAATTTCGTGTCAATTTTGATGATGTATATAAATAGCAGTGTTAATCGACTTTTGTCGCTTTTCTCTTTGTTGGTAGTCAAGATGACAGCTTTTCCAATTAAAATATTACTTTTTAGATCCGTCATCTAAACAGACTTGTCAAATAAGGTAAGCTTATTTGATGCAGCAAAATGGGGATTTAAATTTTCTTTTACAATAGCTTCCTCTCTCGTGTTCGCACGAGTTATGAGGTGATAACTCATGTCACGGTGAAAGATGACTAGACCGCATGGATGATAGCGGGGTCCTACAATACTGGGCCAAGGGAGTTTTATAAAATAAAATGGCTGTTATTTTAGTATATATATTGGCACCGATTCTCTTGTACACCGAACTAAACTATCACTAAAATTCCTTACTTTTGGCTATGAGAATCTTATAGCTATTCTGCAAAAAAATTCTCTAAATTTAAAAATAATTTTGACACAACTAAAATCGAATTAGACAATCGTGACTCCACGTGGTGATTGTTTGCCTTACCCCGTGAATTTTTTTTAGAGCCGGAGGCGCGCAGGGGGTCTCCCTCGACGTGATTTATATGGAATTTTTCACTTTTTGTATGGAAATTTTGAAAAATTATTATTTACATGTTGAGTTTTGAGGGGTTTATGGATTTTATAACGGGGGTCGAAATTTTCATTATTTTTGCGATAAGACACACCCTTTTCGAGATATAAGTAAAAGAAAAGAAAAAAAAGATACAGTGCTGTTTTTGCACCTGAAGTGTTGTTGGTGTAAATTTTAGTTCATGACAACTAATTTTATCCCGCACCTTTTTAATCGTTATTAAAAATAGTCAGGTTTGGTTATTCAAATTCAGAATAGCAAGATTCCCATATTCACTAAATTATAACTCAGTGCCATCTTAGTGCTGTCAAACTAAAATATACTTAAGTTAAGACTAAACTTTAGTCCATTTCAGAATGGAAAATCGTCGTGTGACAGGAATAAACTAAATTTTAGTCTAGTTTAGAAGCATTTGTGACAAGAGAATCGGCACCATTGTGTATCTTACGACTTCCACGCGAAAGAAGTCACGAGCTAGTTCATTATAAACCGATAAGGAACTAATTTCAGTTCTTTTGCTTAAATATTTTAGAATTAAACTGCGTAGATAGTTGATAAGAAATTGTTTTTAAATATCATATTATTACAAGAATGTATGTAACATAAAGAAAAACAACTAGTAATACCTACTTGTATTTTCTGCAAATAAATTATTCTTAATTAGGATCGATGACTGAAATCGGTTTGAAAATAAATTAAATTTGGTTTTAGATCTCTGGAGTCGAGAATATAATATTTAATTTAATTGGCCTGCATCCAAACCAACTTGTTAAAGACTAAATTTATTAACGCCAGCATAAATACTAACCACAAATGAATTAGTTTTCAACTAAATTTTATATCTTCGCTTTAATTTTATCAATTTCCTAAATTTTAACCTATCTCCCTAATTTTTCCAGTCTCATTATTTCATTCCGGAGTTTATCAAAGTCAAAAGCGTATCTGTACTGATGACTGAGTTAACAAAACTCTTAACTTAATTTACGCAATGGCGGCATCTAATCTAAAACTTAATTAGACCGTCACTCGCCCGTCTTGTTAAGGTACAAAGTGGTTAACGTTTAGATAACGGTAACGTCTGTTTACCGAGTTATCAAGACGGCTGAGGTCGGACGAAACTAACTTTGTAAAAAGTTTGATTGACACGCGCTTTTGAATCCGATTCATATTTCATTTTCAAGAATAATGTTTATTTTGTTGACTTAATCAAAAAACAATGTTCATTCTCCTAACATCCTTGGACTAGAAAACTATTATAAAATGTAATAGTCCTCCAGACCGAAGTCCGGCCATGGAGCCCAATCAAACTCAAACTCAAAGCATTTAATTCAAATAATGGAGTTTCTTGCCCGTTCTTCTCCATTGGTACCTACTGCGCTTTGGAATGGGCAACTAGCTTCATATTTCTGACTGACCGACTCCTTAACAATTGAAAAGTGCCTGTAAATGGTTTTATTGAAATAAATGCTTTGAGTTTGAGTTTGGAGTCCGTGGAACCCAACTCTCGGATTCCATACACCTTAGATCCCTCTCCTCAACCGAAACCTACAAGTATATAGGTATATCGGAAGCATTAGGCATCAATGTTGCCGACATGAAACAATCGTTGAGGGAGCGCTTCTTTGGCCGACTGAATAAAGTGTTAAATAGTCCTTTATCAGGCGGAAACAAGGTGCACCTTCAACAGTTGGGTCATGGCGGTTTTGATGTATTCTTTCGGTATACTCAAATGGACTCAGACGGAACTTGACGCTCTGGATAGGAAGGTCCGTACATTGCTGATGGCAAATCGTATTCATCACCCACGGTCATCAGTGATGAGACTGTACATCCCGCGGAAGTGTGGGTGTCAAGGTTTCTTAAATGCTAAAACCCTCCACAACCGCGAGATCTGTAGTCTCAGGAATATTTCCTTCAAACTGACGTGGGGATGCACCGAGATGTGGTCGCATTGGCAAGGGCCTCACCACGCTCTCCTTGGCGAAAGAAAACTGGCGCAAACCTGCAGTACTTGATACTAACGATCGTAAGGAAGTATGGCAAGGCTTCATGGACGCTTTTTCCGGACCCTCCATGGACCTGATGTTGACTTTTTAGTATCCTGGCTGCGTTTCGGCGACCTATTTGGGGAAACCGAACATTTTGTCTGTGCGATTATGGATGAAGTTATCGTGACGAATAATTATTAGAAATACATTGTCGTGGTGTTGATATCGTTGTCTCTCATGACGAGAATCTCGTGAAAGCTGAGAAAGATAAAAAAGTTAAGTATCTTGACTTAACACACGAGGTTGTTGACATATGGGACGTGGACTCTGCAATCATTGTACCAATAATCGTTTCGGTTAATCGCCTAATAGCGGAGAGCCTCGATCAACACCTCAGGACGCTCTCATTGCGCGGCTGGGTCAAGAGCTTGATTCAGAAAGCAGTACTTCTGGACATGGCACGCGTAGTGAGGAGGTTTCTCTCTCTAGAGCCCTGACCACCGGCAGCTTGGACCCTGTTCCTGATGCCGATGGGCCATTTTTTAAAATATTTTTAAATGTTTTTTATAAAAAATATTTAAAAATGTAAATAATAAGTATTCAAAACGAAATAAAAAGAAATAATAATGATAATTATTCTATAAATAAATATTTCATATGGCATAAGACAATTTTAACTTCGTGGGCTACCCTGACGTTTTTGCCTTAAAAGAAATTGTCCGGAGCGAGTTACGAACAATCATGAAGAATTTTCAAAAGATGTCTTTGTAGTACACTCGCCTTTTTTAATAAACTTTTTACGACTTACCCCTAAAGACACTTTCAGAGTGTTATGATTGCGATTGTAAGAAAAACGAGCAATCATTGTGGAGGAATAACTTGCTATGCCAAGAGAACACCAGTTTTTTTCTTTACAAGTTAACCGGTTAGACGTTGTCTTGTTCTTTTAATATTTTTTACAGAAATCTATGAAAGAAGCATTTTCCAATTTGACGGGTTATCTTTTAAATTTTTATGTCTCTTAAAATTTTATTTGGAATATTACAAAACATTAAAAAAAAAAAACGATCCAGCCGTTTTCAAGTAAGACGCTTATCAGTGAACAGTATTTCATTATTATGTAAGTAGGTGTACACATAGATTAAAATACAAAACATAATTTATAATTTAAATTATGTTTTGTATTGCGTAATTACAGCTATATGTAAGCGGGCACGCCCTTTATGCTGGAGACTTTTATTTAGATATTGTTTACGTTTAGTTAGTTTTATTTCTGCCTGAGTATAGTTTTCGATGTTATTGGTTGGTATATTGGTGTGTGCTAGCTGTCATATGACTATTAATTTATAATTTAAATTTTGTTTTGTGTTGCGTAATGTAAATTATTTTGCATACTATTATATAGAATCAATTTTTATTCTAATTGAACAGACAGCTGGGCTGCTGGGGTGTTTGTTGCGCCACTTCTTCTTCCCAGCTAAAGCACTAGTGTCTTATGTAATTTTGACGTTCGAAAAGTGCTGATTCTCAGCCTAGTTTGAATAAATGACATTTGAATTTGAATTTTAGATTGTTATCTAATATTCTAAACCAAATTAAATAAAGCAAAACAATGTCATTAAAGACTTCTAGAAAATTGACGTAACCTGACCTTTCATTATATTTTCAGCCGAGTAACCTTAGACTCAACCCTCGGGCATTTTTAATCCCCAACGATGTCAATTTAATAGAAATATTTATATTAAGACGAGTGGTAAAAGAAGCTTTTCATTTTGCGTGGCATTAAAATACTTTCTCTCTTTATTTTTCTTTAATTCCCTTGAAACTTGGGCTCTTAAACTATGTATATTATCCTTTATCCTTTATTCTTTTGTAATTTTTTTGAATACCTTTTATTGTATGTGGTATGAAAAAAAATCTTAGTTTATAGATTAAAGTGAGCGTACAAAAGGACAAAAATATTCAAAAAAAATCTGAGTGCAGATATCTGAAACTTTATTCGTCCAATCCAGATAGTTGCCAGTATCTACTTAATCGAATCGAATCAGATTCAATTCAAACTCGAAATATCCGAAGCTTCCGCCAAAACCATGTCCGATACAAACGGGCTTTAGTGCAGACAAGGATTAAACTGATACAAATACAATCAATATCTCTTCAATAAACCTCAGGACCTGGAGTATATGTATTCAATTAAATAATTAAGGGAGTTATAAGAAAAAAGCTTAAAAGACTGTTGAAAATTAGGTGAAATCCGCGCGGGATCCAGGACAAAATTCGCTCACGCCGTTAGTACCTATCATCTTACTTGTATGGAGTCGCGTGCCTTCGTAATTATTCAAATAAATGTCGATCTACCGTGTGACGTGATACGCTCAAGAATCATAACTATTCGAGGAATCTCAAAAAAATCGAATGCTCGAGTGATGTGGCGACATCTACAACGCCACATGCGAACTACGCATCACATTGACATCACGCAAAATCCTGCATCGCGCAAGCAGAGTTCGACGCGTGACTAGCATTTTATAAACAACATCCCGACATCAATCATTGGAAAGTAGCCCATCCGACACATCAGCCGTCTGGCCGGAGAATCTTCTCTTTTCTTGCCGTGATCTATGACAATAATAACTGGACTCACCCCTTTTAATTCTATGTCGAGGCGAGTTGGCAGGAGTACTATGTTCCGAGCTCTGGTCTCCAGCGTACTCTGTGCCACTGCTGTCCGGTCCCGGCGCTAGCGTGAAGATGGTGCCCGCAGGACATCGCTCTCGACTGCGACTACGTTGCCAACGACTCTGGAAAAGGAAAGTTATTGAGGTTAGTTCTGCTGTTGAATCATAATGTCTGGTTGCAAGCACAGCAGCTGCCGAACTACCTATGGTTGAGTGAAGACTCTTGAAGATATTTCTCAATCAATTCGAAAGAATTATATACTTTTGTAAATTTTGACGTTTTAAAATGCCTTATAAATGTGCCTATTTGAAATACTCAAACTCAAAGCATTTATTTTAATTAAACGATTTACAGGCACTTTTGAATTGTAAAGGACTTGGTCAGTCAGAAATGTGAAGATAGTTGCCAATTCTGAAGCGTAGTAGGTACCTATGGAGAACAACGGGCAAGAAACTCCACAGACACTCTTTTAAATCAAAAATCTGTTACAAAATATTGGTTACATCATTCATGTTGCACAATGTAGAAAATGACGAATGACGATGAGCATTCATGGTCATTCGTTATTTTCTACATTGTTCTGCTGTTTGTGTATGTGAGTTTAAATGTTTTTAAACGCACCCACAATACAGGAGAAATTCCTAGTGTGGGGCAACGTTTTTTTTTTAAGAAAAGAAAGAAACACGTGCACCTTAAAAGCGTTCTAAAAAGACAAAAAGATAAACACAAAGAAAATAAATAATAAATTATTTGACTTTGACTTTTAAGCTTCTTCCGCACTATGCAAAAAGTTGTACAAGTTACTGAACCATTTTAGTCGCATTCATTATCGACAATTTGATCCTACTTTCTTATATTATAACGATTGGTCGAGCTTTCAGCTAGTTACGGAACCGTTTCAGTATACATTGCCACTTGTATCAACACTAAACAATTCATCGGCTCTATTCGGTCGGGGTATTTGTAGCAATAGTGTATAATGTATGATGTGGTTTCAGATTGAGCTATAATGAAGAAAGAAAGAAAAATAGGTTTGTTGTCACAAAAACATGTGCATACAAAAATACAACCAGAAAACAACAAAATAAAGTACATATTATGAAATCACGAGCATAAAACAGAACTGTCGCAGCTGCAAGTCATGACTGTGACAAAAAGACTTCCACTCAGCATGATGCTGTGCTATCAGCGGTCACCCGAAAATGGACTCCCTTTATAACCTACGAGAATGTTTCTGATATTTTTTGAGTTTTTATTGTTCATGGTTATATCAATGATAAAGTTAGGATCGTTGACCGCAGCATAAAAATAGGCAGAGACCATAGAACTCCACGTTGTTTGATCCTAAACGTAGCCGACCGCAGATGGCAGCATCAGGCGATGTGTCGCCGCAACACGACTGATTTCTATGTATTTCTATGAAACCAACGTGTCGCTAGCTACGGAAGGTATTTCAAAGAACTTCATAGAAACCAGTCGTGTCGCGGGTACAGGCCGCCTGCTACTGCCGCCTGCCGTCAGCTGTGGAACATACCTACTCCTTACTTTCCACTTATGCCGTTCATAAATCTGGTCATACATGTGTCTCAATTGCGGGTACTACTCACTTAACCTTTTTGAAGGTCATACCTATCACTATTAAAGCCCATCTCACAAATTGACTTCAAGTTTAATATCAAACAGTTGGCGAAACTATTAATCAAAGTCTATTGGCCATAATAAAGCGATGACAACGGAGGCCCGGAGGCTTCATCAATTGATTCGCGCCAATCGTTGATTGGTCGCGCGTGCTGGCGGGCGCAATCAGCTGTGAAATGTGACGTAGTCGGTCGAAAATCGACCGGACGTGGATCGGACGGGACAATGTCTTGTATTGTGTTCGAAAAACAAAACATTAAACATTATTTAAACTTCCAACTAAAAAGACAGGTGATATTTCGACAATCAGGGAGTGTAAAAAATTAACTGTGCCTTTGGCATATAATATCCAGATCTGGTGTTCGATGCTTGAAATGGATGAGTTCACAAGCAACTTAAAGTTTTAGTATTTATTTGTTTAGAGAGAATTGGTATTACGATACAATACAACAATTTAGAATTTCTAAATTGTTTAACCACCGGATCATCATCATCACCAGCCTACAGCAGTCCACTGCTGGACATAGAACTCTTATATTGATCGCCATTCAACTAGATTTTCGACACCTCTCATCTAGCTGCCAGTCACCCTGCGAGGACCGTCGCCCGCCTAGCAGGAATAGCGAGTGGCCGGGAACTGGGGGCTGTGGTTGATTCAGGCTTGCCATTCTGAGGGTTTGCCCATAATCAGTCAATCCACTGAATGCATAATCAGCCTATAAACTTCCCACTGCTGGGCCACAGGCCTCCTCTTTCTGTAACAGAGAGTTTGACGAAGCCCATAATCTACCACGAGGGCCCAGTACGGGTTGGTAGATGTCACATGTCTTCGAATTTTTGGTTCTAGGACATGCCGGTTTCATCACGATTTTTTTCTTCACCGTTTTGAGAGCACTGCTCTCTGATGAAATTATTTACACAAAGTAAAGCGCCTGCCTGGGGTCGAACCTACGACCTCCTACAACTTTAAGTCGGGAGGCCCTTACCACTGGGCTACCACTGTTGAATTAGAGTATTCGGTACAGCATAGGGCTGTACCGAATACTCTAATTCAATTCAACCACTACCACAATCTGTGTGGGTAGTTCTCTCAAATTGTGGTGAAAATTATGAACTCTAATTGGCAAGTTTGTAGTGTTCAAATCCTACTTCCTAAGTTAATATTATTAATGCGAAAATGAGTTAGTTTGTTTATTTGTTTGTGACACTTTCACGCTAAAACGGCTGAACGGATTTGGATGAAATTTGGCACATGGGTAGACCATGACCTGGAAAAGGATAAAGGATACGTTTTATCTCCATATTCTTACGGGATCGAGACTTATGCGGGTGAAACCGCGGGGTGCAGCTAGTATATTTATATGTGAAAATGTGTTTGTTGGTTTCTTGTTTTATCCTCTGGAACTGTACCCCTGAACCTTAGTGCTTAGCGTAATTTATTGTAATATCCTGAACAATTCCGTTTTTTGTTACCCATGATTAAGTTATGAACTGTTTCCGATGTAGATGTTGGTAAAGTTGATCTTGAATCTATTTCCGGAATCATTGGTTGCTTTCTCAGTGACACTTTCGAGAAACTTATCTAAACACACAAACAGCACTAGCTGAACTATGCAGCTAGCATGTAATCTAATGCGGTTATCGGGTCATCGGGCATCGGGTCGTTTAGAACCGAAAAAACGCACTAGACGTAAAAAAAAATTACTTCAGTCGGCATCGGGTCGTAAGAACCCGATGTGATTTTTTTGATACTATCTATATAACGAGGCAATTCCAAATCACTAACCGTCTCTTTCATATTCATATGGAGACCAAATATCTGTCCCACACTGGTTGGCACAGTATATTTAACTCCGCACTGGAGGAAAGATGAGCATCGGATACAATCAACCTGATACCGCACCGAACGTGTTAAGGTACCATCCCGTAGGCGACCGCAGGTAGCAACTGCAGGTGACGTGTCGCCGTGACACGACTGGCTTCTATGTATCGCTAGCTACGGAAGATATCTCATAGAAATTCATAGAAACCATTCGTACTTTGCTATGGAATGGTACCTTAATATTATAAATACGAAATTGTGTTTGTTTGTTACGCTTTCACGTTAAAACGGCTGAACGTATTTAGATGACTGCCTCTGTGGTCCAGTGGTTAGACCACCTGTCTCACGTTAAGAGGTCCCAGGTTTGATTCCCAGGGGCGGAAAAAAATTTGCTCGGTTTGATTATTGGTAGAGCTTGTTTCAAGTCCACCTGGCTAGCTACCACCATCTTATCTAAGTCTGTCGCAATAACAACAATGTTAACCAGCATTGTTGTGTTTCGGTAGTAAGATAACCAGTTCCTCTATGGTTGAGGCCGATTCCGGGCGAAGCTCGCTTCCACCTTCAGCCTGATCATCACTTACCATCAGGTGAGATGCAGGCCAAGAGCTTCCCCGATGTGGTTGGAAAAACTGTTACATGGGTAAACCATGACCTGGGCTGGGTTTTTATCCTGGTAGGACGTTTCCGTGGGATAATTTCTCACCTCCACGTGGCCGATGTCATGAACAAAAGCTAGTATGAAAATATTTACAAAACTTGAACACGTTTCCGTCCCTGCTGATTACAGTTACAGTTGAAATATTTTACACATGTTTTGTACAAATAAAAACCTTTAATCACGACCCTCGTGGCTTTATTCGTCTCTCGAATTATTTCAAAAACGCTTGCTCACTCCGATCGATCGCTCACAGAGGCTCCGAAAGTTACCAAAGAAACGTGCACGTCATGACGCTAAGTTGGGCATCAGAAATTATGATAGAGGACCATTATTTATGAATTTATGAATTGTGAGGATTCTCTTGAGAATTGTGTGGATTCAGGCTGCTTTTCTGCCATTTTTCGGAGAGGTTTAAAAAAATAAAATTGTTCTTTATTATTCCCACACCGCTCCGGCGGTCAGCCCCCATCGTATTCTGGGGGGGGCATCAAACTGCCTAATAGAGAGATTGTTGCCGCGCTTCTTAGCGCGGCCGGCTGCTGACTTAGCGCCCACTACACAGGCTGCGTTAAACGCGCCCATACACCCAACCTCGGCTGCGACCAACGCGCCAATACCCATGACACGGGTTGTGCCTCCCACGAGCCTCTGGCAACAGAGCACCGTGCGGAACAGCAAAACAAACCCGGACAAAGACCCAGACCAACACAGACAAACAGAGACGGGGGAAGATGATGGATCTGGCAACCCCAACACTCTTCCGGCTGCCTGTGGTGAAGTACGCCTGCTGACTAAGCGCGAAAAAATCCAGGCCCGGAAGAAGAGAATCGGCGAACGAAAGCGCAAAATCCGCGAAGGCATTAGCCAGCGCGAAGCGCAATCGGACGTCGAAGGGGAGGTGCGCGTCCGGCCCCAAGTCCGCGAAGGGGAAACCCAGCGCGAAAAGGGGCCGGATGCACGCGACCAGCCGCGAGAGCGCGAAGGGGAAACTCAGCGCGCAAAGCGGCCGGACGCGGAACCACGCCTGCAGGGGCGTGCTTGCGAAGGGGCAACCCAGCGCGAAAAGCCTCTGCAGGCGACCGAGTCCGCCGGGACCGACAGCCGACCCCAAGACAAAGACGGATCCCACGACCGACCTCGACCAAAACACAACAGGGGCAAGCGGGGTGGTGCCTCACACCAGACGTCGCCGGCAAAAAATAACCAGCCTGGCACCTCTAAGCCGCGACCTGGACCGAGCGGTACAGGACCGGCGAAGAGGGGACGCCCTGATGACACGGCCTCACCGAGCGCGATCCAGGGGGACGCCAAACGGGTGAGAATCCACTCCGCTCAAAGGGAGCAGAGGACCTACGCGCGAGCCACGAAGGACATCCCTGCGCGGCTGGCCGTAGCAATCTGCCTTCCACCCCCCTCCAGAGACCTGACAAAGGACGAGGCTGAACTCATCAAGACTGGACTGGAAAACCTGGTCATGGACACGGACCCGACGGCGCCACTCCCTGCTTTCCGCGGATACCCAAGGGTAGCGGAAGGTACCGTGCAGATGTGGTGCGAGGATGACTGTGCCCTGACCTGGTTGACCCAGAACGTGCCCAAAATACGACTCCCAGATACAGACCTGACACTCACGGTACTGAGACAGACTGACGTGCCCACCCGTGTCCGAGTCTCGCTATTTGTCCCTCGCTACAGAGGTGACGTAGCCAGACTCCAAGGTATTCTGATCCGTCAGAATACCTGGTACGACATCGCCAGGTGGTCACTGTACAGGGCGACTACCGTCGGTGGCGACAACTACGGGACTTATTTGACCCTGGGTGTGCCACCGGAGGAAGCCGTAAAGGTCCGGGCCAGGGAGCGACGTATATCATACCTGCTCGGGTCGATATACGTACGCTTCTGGCCCACGGCCGAACCCTCTGACGTCCAGACCGACAGCGACCTTAAGACCGCACAACCGACACTGACACAGACGGACGACCCAGAGATCGACCAGCTGGAGGAGGTCATGGCCCGAGCGGTCATGGCCGATGACGCCGACACCAATCCGCCCGAATCACCTGGCTGGAGCGAGCGTCTACTCGCCTCGTCGCCGGGGGTTGAGCTCGATAAATACAGAGAGGAGGTAGGGGAGAGGCTGTCCGATGGATCCACCTCCGACTACCTCCTCTCCATCGCCGTCAACACCCATCAACATCATCCAGACCAACCTCCAGCACAGCCAGACTGCCACGGCTAACCTACGCAGGGCACTGGAGGTCAAGCCCCGAACCATCGCACTGATCCAAGAGCCGTGGATCAGGAACAATAGAATATGTGGCCTCGGTAACATCGGAGGTAAGCTAATTCTCAACACACACAGCTCAGATAAGCCAAGAACCTGCATCTACATACCCAAAGACATTCCTATCGCACCACTCACCCAATTCTGTTCCAGAGATCTGACAGCTGTCAGGCTCCAGACCGAAGGTAGCGTTCCAGATGTTGTACTGACCTCGGTATACATGCCAGGCGAGGACTTAGACTGCCCGCCTAAAGAGATGGCCGACCTAGTGCAACACTGTGAACGCGCCGAACTAGACCTGATCATCGGCACCGACTCGAACGCCCACCACCCACTCTGGGGCAGCGACGCACCGAACTCCAGAGGAGAGGTACTATCCACCTATTTATTCTCTACTAACCTTAATATTATAAACCGCGGCTCAGAACCCACTTGGGTCACAGTCCGTGGACAAACAATTATAGACCTAACACTTGCTACGGAAAACGCGACAAACCTTATTACAAACTGGCACGTATCGGACGAACCTTCCTGTTCTGATCACAGAAGGATCCGCTTCTCACTAAATACCAACACTAGAAAACCCGATCCGAGGCGAAACCCAAGGCGCACCAATGTTCCCGGGTACAAACGCCTCCTGGCCTCCCTATTGGCTAAACACCTAGCGCAATTTACCATAAGAGACCGAACACAATTAGAATACATCGTAACAAAACTATCTGAATATATAACCGAAGCATACCACGCATGCTGTAAACTAAGAGCGCCACAGACCAAGAAGGAGAGAAACCCCTGGTGGAACGCTGAACTTAGTAAACTCAGAGATGCGCTACGTAAGCAATTTAACAGAGCCAAAAATACTAGACTCCCGGACGACTGGGAGTTATACAAAGAAACCCAATATATATACAAAAAGCAGATTAGAACCGCCAGAAGGACAGCATGGCGTAAGTTCTGCGAATCCATCGAGACAAACAATGAAGCCGCAAGGGTAAGGAAGATCCTGTCAACCGATCAGGACCGAACCCTCGGCGCGCTTAAAAAACCCGACAACTCTTACACACTGACTGACCGTGAAACCAGTAAGGTCCTTCTCGAAACCCACTTCCCAGACTGTGCAGTCCTGGAGGACAGGACGTGGGAGGCTGAGCCAGAATGGACCCCAACGGATCAAGACTGGTCACGAGCCCGCAACATGATAACAGATGACCGAGTAAAGTGGGCTATTAACACCTTTCAGCCATACAAGTCGGCAGGGCTGGATGGCATCTTCCCAGCCCTGTTGCAGTGGGGGGTGGACTATCTCACACCATTTCTAGTGGAGATATTTCGAGCCTGCATAGCACTCAGGCTCGTACCTGTCGCATGGCGCGAGGTGAAGGTCATTTTTATACCCAAACCTGGCAAAACCGACTACACGCAACCCAAGGCTTATAGGCCCATAAGCCTCACATCCTTCCTACTGAAAACCCTTGAGAGACTCTGTGACAGGCACATCCGAGACGGACCTCTCCGGGTAAAACCACTACACAAACAACAGCATGCGTACTCCACAGGCAAATCAACGGAATCAGCGCTCCACAGCGTGGTTTTCAAAATTGAATGTGCAGTGGATCACAAGTGCTCGGCACTGGCTGCCTTCATTGACATCGAGGGCGCCTTTGACAAAACCACGTTCAACAGCATAAACACGGCCCTCGACAGACACAGCATAGACTCGACACTGAGTGGCTGGATCACCAACATGCTCAAACTAAGGGCTGTACAAGTCACAGTAAATGACACTACGAGAGCCATCGTTGCGAAGGGATGCCCGCAAGGGGGAGTCCTCTCGCCTCTCCTATGGAACCTGGTAGTAGACAGCCTCATCAAAACACTCAACGACAAAGGTTATTTCACCGTAGGCTACGCTGACGACATAACCATAATAATTAACGGCACCCACGAAAACACTCTATGCAACCTCATGCGTCATGCCCTGAAAATAGTAGAGGAATGGTGCAACAAACACCAACTCTCAGTAAACCCTACAAAAACCGAACTGGTTCTCTTTACGAAGAAGAGGAAACTGACAACACTACAACTGCCACGATTCTTCGGAACAACCCTAAGCCTCTCAACAGAAACCAAATACCTGGGCATCTATCTGGACAAACAACTGAACTGGGCAAAACACACGAACTATATCACCACAAAAGCCAGCATATCTCTGTGGCAGTGCAAACGACTGCTTGGCCGGAATTGGGGAATCAGCCCCAAGGTCACCCACTGGCTATACACCACAGTTATCCGACCGATTATCACATACGGCTCACTGGTCTGGTGGCCCAGGACAGACCGGTGCACAGCCCAAAAAGATCTCGAAAAACTACAGCGGTTTGCTTGCGTCGCAATCACTGGTAGTATGAGAACTGCACCCACCGCCGCTCTACAGGCAATGCTGGGACTGCCACCTCTGCACCTCATCGTGCGGGAGGAGGCGGCCCTGGCCACCTTTAGGCTCCATTTAACAGGAACCCTATGCAACGACTCCAGAGTTAAGCACATACGCATTAAGGAGGATGCGATCAAACGTGAGCCAATGATGGCATCACCCTGCGACAAAGCCCCGAAAACACACCACTTTCAAAGACACTACAATATAACACTTACAGAAGAACAGTGTGACTACTCAGGCCCAAAAGAGATGAGAGTTTACACCGACGGATCAAAGACCGACTCAGGTACCGGAGTCGGAGTTTTCTCACATGACCTCAACATAAATATATCCAGACCGCTGGGAATGTTCAACACCGTCTATCAGGCGGAGTGTGTGAAGAAATATACTACCTCGAAGCTAACACTAGAATGTCACGATGCACTAGAACAAATAACGGTATCTAGCCGCAACACGGTGACACTGCAATGGATAAAAGGACACAGCGGATCGCTAGGTAACGACGCGGCTGACGAACTTGCTAGACGTGGATCCAGCACGGCAGTCTGCGGACCCGAGCCTATCGTACCCATACCCTTCAACCAAATACGCAGGTGGCTGCAGAAGTTTACCCACACACAAGCGGAACGTTGGTGGACCTCGACACCAGGTTGCAGGCAGTCAAAGGAGGCTATGCCATCTTTGGACAGCAGGCTGACCAGGCGTTTGCTACGCCTGGACAGGAACGGCCTGCGCCTGATGACGGGGACCATCACGGGACACTGTTCGCTAAACAAGCACTTCCACACAATAGGCATAACGGACAGTCCTCTGTGCAGGGCGTGCATGGAGGCTGAGGAGACCGTTGCGCACGTGCTCTTCGAATGTACGGGCGTCACCCAGATTAGAACAGAAACCCTCGGGTCACCCAGATCATACACAGACGTTCTAAACAGACCAGGAGACCTAATCAGCTTCTGGAGGGAGGTGGGCTGGTTGGAATAACCACCAAACGGCCGCTATGGCCCACGCACAATGGTCCACCTGACGGACTAAGTGCGGAAACCAAACCCCCTAACATAGAACATAGATATTATGAACCAGTACCCTAATTACACACGATTGCTTTATTGATCGGAGTAATCATTAATTATACACGATCAATCGGAATTTGAATCGTTTTGAAACAAATTGCTTATCCATTGCTTCAAAAGAAAAAAAAAAAAAGTCGTAATCGTTTACTTAAATCTCAGAGATCTCCAATTAGTTTCATTGGAAGTCTGTTTTCAATAATAATATGACTGTCACGATCCGTTTGGATTAAGATTACTAGCAACCAAGATTAAAAATACCAATTATGAAATAAAACGAAAAGAAAGATGAATAATATATATTTATTTATTTTTAAACTTTACCCCTCGCCAGGAATTTCTCCTGTATCGTGGGTGCGTTTACAAATATTGAAACTCACAAACACAAACAGCCAGACCTGGAACAACTAGTTGTAGGTTAAACAAATATTTGTAATAAACAAATTAACGAAAAAAAAGGAAAGTAATTCATATTAATGTGAAAAGTGTATTTCAAGTATCTATCTCTTGTCTGGAGTAAAGTTGTCGTGTCGACGGCAGAAGAGACAAAGCGCGGGCTAAATGAAATTACAAAAAAAAAAAGATTTTAATATTTTTAAATTAGCTTGTGTTTTCTGAAGGTTCACACAAAATAGGTCGGTGGCCCGCGGTCCCCCATTTGGTCTCTCAAGACTAATAAATAATTTAAATGTAACTTAAATTTTTACATGATAAAGAAAGAATAATATTTATTTGGACACAGTTCGTGAAAAACATAATCACAAAATAAAAAGTGAAAATAAACATTATTTTCACTTTAGCACTATAGCAATAACTATTATTGTTTGGCTCACGGCTGCGCCAAAAAGGTTCATTTCAGCATTAATGCCAGACAAATGCTGTCTATATTGTATATTTATTTTTAAACTTAGAATAGTTCTGTTGTACTTTACACAAGTCCGTTCCAGTTTCTTAGAGTCCGATATTAATACAATCTTAGGGATCTTATCTTTCACAGTCTAATCTTTTACATGATAATCATTAGTGTACAAACAAAATGATAGCAATAGGCTCGCCTCCTTTTACATGGAACTTAAACATAACTAGCAAAATGTGGGTGTCTATAGCTCTGCCTACCCTATCCGGAATACAGGTGTGGTGTTATGATGTTTTAAGTAATTTCAATATCAAATAATTACCATTAAGCTTCTTCATAAACACCGAATTGTAAACTGTTTGACCAACGATACTTGTAATTAATTTCAACCACAAAGTTCTCGTTTCTCACAAATTGTGGCACAGTATAAATAAGTAACAGTATTCTGTCTCGGCAATGACCTTGAAATAATTACCAATGGCCGCTCGGTAGATAAACCTTCCGCGTCCGTGCATAACTGCCGCATACTCGATACTGTTGCGTACATTGAGATTTCGAAGCGGGTCCTTTCGGCCGTTTTCTACGAAGATATAATACTGTTACTTATTTAT
This sequence comes from Xanthia icteritia, assembly GCA_949128155.2. Classification (NCBI taxonomy): domain Eukaryota; kingdom Metazoa; phylum Arthropoda; class Insecta; order Lepidoptera; family Noctuidae; genus Xanthia; species Xanthia icteritia. The sequence goes on from OX421953.2 coordinate 5,840,700, forward strand.
ACTGTGATTGTGGTGAGTTAACGAACTCTAATTGGCTAGTTTGCACTAAGTAGGTATTAAATACAACATTCAATGTTTTATGAAACCACCAGCCACAATGCTGAAATCTCGATAGTTTAAGTAGTAATCTCGATAGTTAAGTAAATAGCACTAACAGGTACTATTACTGCGTTCTAAAAGCAAACTGCGTTCAATAACATTATTTTATGAAAATCCCTAAGGTAGATCAGCATAAGTAGCCCGCGATTCAAATTTTCTTATGATTTTTGCAATTTGCATCTTGATCAAAATATGATTCGACCATAACAAATACGTATCGCGGGAAAGTCCGAAAGGGATATGGAAGCCCCTGGCAACGTACAGGCAACTGAAGGAACACGGGTGGGTTTTAGTCAGTAAGAGTCTGACGCGCCCTCCCACACCACCCAGAGCGGGAGAAGTTATTTGATAATTTACCAACCAAAAAAATATAAAAAAATTGCGTATTTTTGCAATTATACTCATTCATCAATTAATTTTAAATTTTTTATCTGCTGGGTTCGTGAAGCACAGAATCGGTGAAAGTGGCGGTGCTTGGGGGAGGCCTATGTCCAGTGGACGTCTTTGCAGCTGAGAGTCATTAATACATCTCCCTAATTGAGATTTGGTCTATTGAACAACTTTTTCATGAAATGAAAGAAATGTAATAATGAATCTAATTTTAATGATTATAATTTTATAAATACATATTTGTTATAGTCGCGAATCATATTTTGATCAAGATATAACCTGACATTGACCTAGAAAAGAATTTCGCGGTCTACCTTTGCGCACCTACCTTAACAAATACGCCCCGTTTAACGCCAAACCACAGTCAAACCGTTGACGACCCGTCTTAAAAAGCTTTGCTGGGAATCCCAGCGTTATTTAAGTAAAGAGGAAAATATATTGCCTTTTTAACTGACTTTAAAAATGGAGAAGGTTACGCAATGACCAGATTTTTTATGCATGTTTCTCCGTGATTTCAGAGCTGATTAACATGATCATTATACTGGCGGCTTGCAAGCGTGTTTTCAGTGAGGCAATTGCTTAAAACGCGCTCGCTGCGTGAGCCTAGCGAGCACGCCACGTGTGCGCAACGAGTTCGCCGCGATTTCGCAACGAGAGCGATTGACGTGAGTGTACAAACGAGTGTGTATAATTATGAAAACACGGAGAATACGTCGCGTAGTCGCGGCTACTTCGCTTCGCACCCGCGGAGAGCACGTTCACAAATCGCTTCGTTGGAATCACGCTGGAAAATCGTCAGTGTGATAACGCTTTGAGAGTATGGGAAGACCAAAGAAACTATGGATGGACTGTTTGAAAGATGATTATGTCTATAGAGAAATATGGAAAAAGACAAGTTGCGCTGACCCCCAATAAATTGGGATATGAGCAGAGAGAGAGAGAGAGAATGATTATTTATTTAAAAAATAGATTAGCACGTGTTGGCAAAAAACCTTTCTTGTAAATTCAGTATCAAAAAAAATATTCATGTTCTTATACCATTAAAACCAAATTACATTTATTTCTATTGAAAGTGAACAATGATGAAATTCGGAAAACACCTTTTGTATCAAATGAAAAATGAGTTCGTTTACACCAAAACCTTATTCCAACCAAGGATTACTGTGGCGAATCAGAGCCGAAATAGGATCGTAAATTATAAACTTTATAACGGCACACGGTACCGAGTTTCGTGCGTAAGGCACCTGTCCCACCGCCAAGCGAGTAGAGCTAAACGATTTAGCGCGCAACGAGCAGCAAGTGAAGGAGTAAAGGAGTTTTTAGATGAAAAATCTATTGCAAAATAAAATTATTCTCTCAGTTAAACACCCAAACTTTATGAAATATTTATATATAATATAATATGGAATATAGAAAATCAAATATAAACATGAAAACATAATTTAATAATAATGAAAATATTTCTAAGAATTTCATAATATTAATTACCTACATTATTCTTATGCAATACATAAAATATAAATAACTAATATACTATACACAAACCTAATAATATATTTATATATATGTATATATATAATTATACACCCAATTAAACACATCTAATCATTTATAATAATATTGAATTGCTTCAGTTGCAACTTAGCCCTCTTCCTCTCTTCTAATTTTGCTGTGCCCGACAGGGTCCATATTGATATTTTACTTTGTTATACATCTATGTAATACATATGGAATTCAATAAAGAATTGAGTATTGAGTACGCCACGACGACAAGCGACTCGTTGGTATGCGTATGTAACAAGTGTGAGTCTCTTAGCTTGTGTTCTGCCCGTCAAGCGAGCGTCGCTGAACGAATACTCTTTGATAGCTCTTGTCGTTACGACAAACGAGTACTCTCCGGCGGTGTAAACAGTCAGCGATCAACTATTAATATATGTATCTTTTTTACTTACAATCTTTTGTACGTTTACACGGGACCTACAATCTTTTGTACGTGTCTTGAGCGGGAAAATCATTGATAGGTAGTCGCTTCTTCATCGGCGAGGCGGTGGGACAGGTGCCTAAAGGTGGCCATTCACGGGCACTTAACCCATAACAATCTACGACAACACTCCATCAACCTTCCGAAATCTCACGTGGATTGGGTGGAGTGGTAAAAAATATTGAATGAAAACGCGGGGAGTGATGGAAATGGAGAGCCCGTGAATGGCCACCTTAATACTTTGCTTCTCGGATTCAGTGGGCCTAGCTCGAACGCGCAAAGTAAATAAACGTAACGTGAACGATTTCGAAATTGAAAATTCGTTTCGCACATAATGTTTACTTAGTTTGAAGACTAATTTCTTTTTGGATGATACTAATCGTATTTGTCGCAAAAATAAAAATGCTAGAGGATATTTAGTTTTTTAGTATTTTGTATTTTCGACTCAAAAATCGGTTGAATTTACGTTACGTTACGTCGCGCGTTCGTGCTAGAGCCGAATCCCGCGTCCTATTTAAAAGCGATCGTCGCGCAAATACACGATCGTTAGAACATTTTGTTCGGTGAACCTGAACGCGTGGTCGCGCCGACAGAGGGCGCTTTCCGGTTATTCGAACGTTGCGGTCTTACTTTCAAACCTCTTGAAAAAGTTTAGAGATTTATGGCTTAGGGTAAGACAACATGAACGACGACTAGATCTAGTTTAGATTTATTTTATATTTTGTTTCAACTGAGAATATAAATCCAACAAGAAACTTCGTAAGATTTAATGTATTAAAAATTAATTACTTTTCTTTTACTTCAAGATCCTAACTCTACGGTAAGATTTCTCTTGTAGAAACTTTCTATTTCAGTGTTACAAAATACCAGATTTACTCGCAGCTTCCCCCGTGAGATGGTAGGAAATTATCTCACGGAATTGTACTACCGGGATAAAAAGTACCCGTGTACCAAATATTATCTAAATCCGTTCTACTGAAAAGTTAACAGGCAGGCAGTTACTTTCACGTTTAAAATAGTAAGTATGCCCGATGGGATTTTAAAGATATGAGTGTAAAGTTCACTCATCCTCTATTGAAAAGGGAGGATCCTCCGACCAGACGGGTGTCGTGTCTAGCGGGCAACTGCCCAACGGTTGAAGTCGGGATCTTGTATATATGTCGATCGCACAGTAAACTCTAATTGCGCGATGCAGGATTTTATGTGACGTCAGGTCTCTTATGCGTAGTTCGGATGTGGCGATGTAGATGCTGCCATAGGATTCTCATTAGCAAAAATGACGAACTTCCAAAACAAGTTTCATCCCCTACGTACGTAGTCCGCTCAGTGAACAATTAATGATTAAACGAACTTACCTGTGAGTGATGTTCTATCATAATTATGTGAGGTGTTTCTTTCGAAGAAAAATATATCGGATATCAATTTTCATCGTCTCGAAAAAAATTGGGAAAGAATAGAAGCCTACGGTATAGTTTTTTTTTTTTCTGTAACCTAGAACGGAATTGATCTATCGATAAATATCATTAAATGATAAATTAAATTAAATGTCATTTGAAGACTCTTTTTCTTTAATATATAGACATTTAAAAAATAAAAATAAAATAGAATTTCGATAATATTGCTTTTTTTAAATTTCTGTTTTATTGTGCTAGTATGAAAAGTTTACTTCAAATGTATATTTATCGATAGATCTAAAAAAACTATCCCATAGGCTTCTACTCTGTTCACCTATTATACCCAATTTTTTTCGAGACGTTAAAAATTTACACATACAATGACACCACTAAAGCACTTAGGTCAAAGAGAAAAAAAAAATGGTGTGGGTACACTAACACTTCTCATTTATTTACTGTGTTCAACTTACCCCATTTAGTTCAGAGATAAGATATTCATTTCACAATTTAGGGGGTTAAAAATAGGGAGGGCGGGGTACTAATCTCTTCGAACGAAACAACTCACATAATTATGATAGAACTTCACTTACAGGTAAGTTCGTTTAATCATTAATTATGCTTCTGTGTTTCGCTCTCGAGATTAGATATAATTATACTTGTAGCTATTGAGAGTTCTTTGTGAAATGTAAGTGTTAGGTAAAATATTGTAAGAACCAAAAGAAATCATTGACAATAAAAAACAATTTTAATAACAGCTGATTACACAGGAAAATAGGAATAAATACATTTATCACAATCTTAGTAATTTTATCTAGGATAGGTTACAAACAATCATGTTAGTGATTTATGAATTATTATCAATCAAAATACTCCTAACAAATAGGTTTCTAGAATCAGTTGATATTGCCCTGTCATAAAACTTGTAACTTGTGGATGTGCCAGACCATCCAGCAGTTTTCCTTATTATATCTAAATTTACACCCACTTTATGAGTCAAAAAAGTACTGGCATGTCAAGTACTGTGAACAGAAAATTCTGTAACATCGATTCCACTGACCTCTAAGGTACTCTTTATCCACCTACTATGTAGCTTTTTGGTACTTATAAAAAGAAAGGTGTGATTATTACGCAAGCGCAACGATTCGGTTTCTCGTAAGTAAATGATAAATAATTTAGCAAAAATTAAATAATTATAAATATATTTCGTTTATTAATAATTATTAATAATTTTAAATATATTTCGGGTCTTTCCCGAAAGTATGGTAATATAACACTGGCTGTTTTTATTTAATCAGGGATCTTAACGGATATTTTACTAAGTAATGTACTATATTCTAGAATTTAATTTTTGATAGGGTTTGAACCCTGTGAGCTTTAACAAGTGCAAGTAAAGTTAACAATTTCCTTGTCATTTTATCTAACGGTTAATTATCTTTAGGTATTCAGGTAGACAGAGTTTCTATAACTAATGAAGTATCCCACGCTGAATCGTATTTGGGCAAGGGTGGGCGAAGTCTAAATAATCCTTTAAGTAATTTTTTTACCCGATCATCTTTACCGATTTGATGACCTAAAATGAAAGACAGTGCCGACCTGCATCTGTTCAGCGTACCAAATTGCGCACCTGGTTCAAATAATTCAGTAAAAAAAAAAACTTTGGTATGGAGACATTATAAATATTAACGCAGTTTTTCTTACAAAAAAGATACCATTTCTTCAAACAAGTACCATATTGTTTGATGGAATTTCCGAGAAGGAAGCCCACATGATGCCTTAAAGAGATGTCAGCAAGTGAAGGGGTCCGATAGGACCGATGCCTGCCGGGGTTGCGGGAAAGTCCGAAAGGGATACCGTGGTCCCTGGCAACAACGTACAGGCAACGGAAGGAACACGGGTGGGTTTTAGTCAGTAAGAGTCTGACACGCCCTCCCGCTCCACCCAGAGCGGGAGAAGTTATTTGATAATTTCCCAAAAAAAAAAAAAAGCCCACATGATGTGAATTTATGCAGGAGGAATACTTCATCTAAGTAGAGATTCCTGCACAATACTCCGGCAACCAGGGTAATCCGCTTGTATATTTGACGGTTGCTTGAATGAGAAATTATTAATTTCTGAGAAGAATTAAATATCAAAGATTTACTTTGCAAAAATTTATTAAACAGAGGATACCACGGCAGTGACAGTCATGCCAGGACGACTAGTATTCCTCTAGCACTATCACTAATAATCTTTCTTAATATTTTGAGAATAATTGCGAATGGAGGAAAACCGTAAAAATACCATTCGGACCAACATAATATTGAAAAATCGTTAATTTTATAAGCGTCAGGATCTTTGTGCCATGACATGTATTTAGCGCATTTTTTGTTTATACGCCTAACAAAAAACATATCAATATCAGGCTGTCCGAAATATTTAATAATTTTTTTAAAGGCAAAGTCTGATTTTTCCCTTTCAATGTCGGGGTGAACTCGTCTCGATTCAGTATCGGCGATACTATTCTCGATTGATGGGATATATAAAGCAGAAACGAAAAGGTTGCGAGCCTCACACCATTGCCATAAGTATATCTCTGGAAAAATTAAAATGAAAAAGCGTTTATTTGTTGGGAAATACAAATTTTTCCATAGTTTTTACTTCTGCGAAACTGTAAATCAGTTTGTTGGCAGATGTAGCTCCCGTATACAGTCTTATACTCGTATAATACTTTTTTATCACTTACAAAAATAAAAATACATTTACCGATAAATATTACCTATAGCTAACTAAACACACATATTTTACAGCAGCACAAAGGCTGACTATTACGTAATGCTAATAACATTATAAACTGCGTAATAGCATTCCAAATCACATCGGCAGACATAAGTATGGTATGACATAAAGTTTGGTTAAATGGGGAAACTACACACCTCCGATTTATGTAAGAAATCGCTGTCGTATTGTCAATTCGTAAAATAGCTTGACAGCCAGATAACTTTTTGCAGAACATTTTAAGACCAATGAAGCCAGCCATTAATTCTGAATAATTAATATGCTGTGTTCTTTCCTCTTGACTCCAACAACCGCTTGCCCTTTTTCCCGCACAAGCTACACCCCATCCTGTAGTTGAGGCGTCAGACTGAATTTCCAAATTGTATTTATCAAATTTAATTTTGCAAATAGATTTATTGATGGAGTTTATCCACCAATCAAAATCTGAACCTAAAGTAGAAGGAATGGTGATAAACTTTTCATAATTATCATCGCCTCTTAAATTTAAGAATTTACACCTTTACTACTATTACATTTATTTAGATATTGTTTACGTTTGGTCTTTATTTTTTTATTTCTGCCTTAGTACAGTTCTCGATATTTTTAGTTGGTATATTGGCGTGTGCTAGCTGGCATATGGCTTTTAATTTATAATTTAAATTATGTTTTGTGTTGCGTAATGTAAATTATTTTGCATACTATTAGAATCAATTTTGAACAGACAGCTGTGCTGCTGGGGAGTTTGTTGCGCCACTTCTTCTTCCCAGCTAAAGCACTAGAAAGTGGTGAAGGGTGGGCGTTTTGGGGGACTGTCTTATGTAACTTTGACGTTCGAAAAGTGCTGATTCTCAGCCTAGTTTGAATAAATGACTTTTGATGTTTGAATTTGACATCTCTCAAACTCTTTAGTATACATCCAGCCATAGTCAATATCAGGGCAAGCAGATGTTAAAAGTCCTACTAAGCGAACAAAATCCCTAATTTTACATCTATTGAGATTTTTTAATTTTAACAATTCCCTCTATCTTCTCACGTTTTTCAGCAGGCAAGCTAATTTCCATTGTTTTTGAATCAATGATAAATCCTAAATATTTACATGCATTGCTAGGAATCAGACAACGTTTAGATTCATTTATAACGAAGCCCAATAAACTAAGAAATTTCTTTGTAATTTCAACATTATCAACACAATCGCTGTAGCAATGTGATACAAGACATAAATCATCAAGATATATTATTGACACATTACCAATACATCTTAATAATTTGACAACAGGTTTCATGATTTTGGTAAAAACGTAGGACGCGGTATTGAGACCAAACGGCAGAACATTAAATTCAAATAAAAGTAATTTTTCCATTTAAGTCTTAAGTACTTTTTAGGATTATCGTGAATTTTTATAAAAGAATATGCATCTTTACGATCGATTGTCGACGTAAAACAATATTTTGAATAAGCTTAATTATTGTTCGAAGGTCTTCTAATTTAAAATGCTTTGTATTTATAAAGGCATTAAAATTTTTTGAATTTAGAATTTGACAAGTTTTCCGTTTGGTTTCGGTACCAGGAATATAAATTAAATATGAATAGACCGTCCGTCGCAAGGTTCATCACATTTTGAAACAGCACATAGTCAATAAATTATCTATAGCCTGGTCAAAATCACATTCTTCGATACGAAAATATTTTTAGACGGTGGCATATTAATCTGAAATGGAGTTTGTGCAAAAGAAATGTCATAACCATCCATGACAGTACAGTTTGGTCCGAAGTTATATGCGACCATTGATCGTAAAATGACATAACCTGCCGGCAAGAGTTACCGTAGTGTCTATTGGCGGTTGCGGCTGTTGCTCGGACGTGAGCCTCTGATTGACTGCACGGGCTGTTGCCTCGTCGAGAGTGCAGACTCCTTCGTTCCCCGAGGCCCCATCGGTCTGCAGTACGGAGCTGGAGCCTTCCAGTTTAAATTCCTGTTGGATGGTTGAGGCCTTGGCTTGGTGGGTGGAGGAACAGACTTCAGTTCAGCTCCTGACTTATTTATAGCCTTAGCCGTTCTCAACGTGTCAGCGAGCTCTTGACTAAAGAGTAAGCTATCTATTTTGGTCAGCTGCATCTGATCTTTCAAATCTTTTTTCAGCAGAGCAAGGATAAAATTACGCCTGGTGACAGAATCATTATGTTGACAGTCGCACAAGATGCGCCCTGTGTCCACAAGTAATTTCAATATTTCTGGATCTTTTGTTTCTTTGGACAAAATAATAGTAATAGCTTCACTTAGACATGCGATAGCACTGCCTATCTGCTTCTGTTTCGCCTGTATAGCTTTATCTCGCTTCACTATGGCGTCAGTGACAGCCGCCTTAATCTCTGGATTAAGGAATGGTGCGTTTATCAGCTTGCAGTTAGCTGGAGGCAAATGAGATTCTAAGAGCTCCTTGCGGAGTTCTTTTGTCAAACCAGAAGTGGCTATGAACTCATAACGTTTGGCTAAGTCGTTCTGAATATCTTTACCAAAAAATGTCGTGATTAATGGATCAGTCCCCAATATTTCTAACACGGTTTCGTCTAAATCGTCACGCTGATCCTCCTTTTCAGCAGCGGTAGCCTCTTCAGCCGTTGCCTGGGGAGGAGTCTCTTGTGTCGCTTCAGGTACATTTGACACCTGCAGTGACTCCAAGCAAGATGCGCTAGTCGATGGTACCGGCTCGTCAAGGTCCACCGGTAGGTCTTCATTATTTTCCGATTCCATAATTGCGTTATCTGCAATCGGAAATAATAAATTGCTATACCATTCCCGTGTGCAATACAATACACTAACAAGTAACAAAAGTTATCTGTTCATAATATAATTTACTTTTAAATATGTAAATCGATGCATAGGTACGCACGACTATAGGTAAGTACCTTAACACGTAATAACGGATTACATTCATATGCCTTACTTTTATTAAACAAGCACAGCAGGTAAGATGAACTAAACCCGAGCTTAGTAAATGCATAAATTGCTACGTGGTTTAATTTAAGTACATAATATTCACACAAAAACAAAAATACAAAAAAAATAAAAATAACTTAAAATAGTATTGTGTGCTTTACGCCAAATAGACCCAGTTTAGTATAAATGCCAGGCAACTAAAGTCTGACGCTGGTTTTCAACTGGACCTTATGTTACGAGGACGTCTTACGGATGTACTTCAGTAATAAAAATAGATAGATATGTGTACCAAATAATATTAAACTCGATTAAATTTAGGTACCTAAACAAGTAACGTAGTAGGTAATATTTATACGTACTGGTAACCACACGTACAGATACAGCGGGTAAGGTGAACAAAACTAGAACTAAGGTGAACTCAAGACGTTCCAACTCGTACGTTGTAACGTTAATCCACAAGACAATAAAAAAGAATCCGTAAAAAAACGTAAACATTAGGTACCTTGAGGTTTTGATAACATCCGCTCAGAATTCGAGAATGATGAAGATCTACGGCGTCCTTTTAATAGTTTTATTTCCAGCTTCTTAATTTTCTTCTTAATATAACTCAATGAATCCTTGTCATCACGTTTCCTTTTCGGCATTTTTCGGTAATAAACACAAAAAACACTAAACTGTCGAAAAAATACTATAACGCAATATTAGGAATACAAAGTGGCGGAGAACTGAAATGTGAATGAGGTATTGAACGCAGTAAATCTATGAGAAGCTTCAGACCCACATACATATTTTTTTTCTCTTTGAACTCTTGGAACTTAGTGGCGACATTGTATGTATGTCTACAAGTGTATATATATATTTAATCTCAAGAACGAAACACAGAAGCATAATAGAACTTTAATAAGTAGGTAGATGTGGTATTTTAAATTTTTGTTTGAAGAAAAAATAAAGTTCTTTTACTACATATTAGAATTCTTATATATAGTCGGCTAAAATCTGACTTGACCTCAACTATCTAGGTCATATAAATATCTGTAATCTGCAGGGATCGAAACCCTAGCTTGGGTCAAGCTGCATTTGACGTAGGTAAATTGAATGACGGGTCTTCCAATTGCTGATATATATTTAATATATGTGTCGTAATGGGAGATGGGTTGAGCGATTTTCTATGAGTTTACATTGTCAGGGATCAGGTTGTCAGGGTAAACACTTGTTCGGACGGTGAGCAATGGGTAGCTCGCCATCCGATAAGGACCAGGCCCGGGTCGACGGCGCGTTGTGTTCCACGCGCGCCTCAAAGAGATGTCAACAACTGAAAGGGTCTGATAGGACCGATGCCTGCCGGGGTTGCGGGAAAGTCCGAAAGGGATACCGTGGCCCCTGGCAACGTACAGGCAACTGAAGGAATACGGGTGGGTTTTAGTCAGTAAGAGTCTGACACGCCTTCCCGCTCCGCCCAGAGCGGGAGAAGTTATTTGATAATTTCCCATCCAAAATGGGTAAACACTTGTGTTGGCGAAAGTAACGCGCACCAGTAACATGGAAAATTGTAATTTACAGTCGTAAAGTCTGACATGAATTAACACAGTTTTAATTCCGTCAATGTGAGATGAGGTCAAAGGTCGTTCACGAGTTCACGGGGCTCGGACAATCACACCCGTGTCAGCTAATCGTTCGCAGCAAATCTCACGACCGTATGGTTCACGGACCAAAAATAGAATGTCTTACGACTGCATCGTTCGCTTCCCAAAAATAGAATGTCCAAATTCGAAACCCTTCGCCTTTGAGCTCTATGCCATCCGCCCTGCCCCGTGACGCACGATCGGCAGCAAAAATTGCACGCCCGCCTCTTGCCTAAGTATTTCTAAAATCTAATGTTTACAAAAACAACATGATAGGTAATAAAGATGTTAGATTTATGGCTATGGAGTGCTGTGGGAAAAAAAGAAAAAGAAAGAAAATTGACAAAACTTAACCAAGATAACATTATGAGATTTATTATGACAGAGGAAGACCTGTAACTAGATGGGTGGACGACATCACCTGAGTCGCAGGCAAAAACTGACTGACAGAAGCCAAAACACTACTTGAGGGGTTCATTCATGCTATTTTTATTTTGAATTAATAATTCAACAATTTTATAAATACTAAAAATACTCTAATTAAATTTATACATAATTCAACTATTATTGTAAATATTATCAATTTATAGCTACAACTATTATTATTATATTTAAATTTTGATTACATAAAATATAAATAAATTATTATAAAATTATAACAATGAAATAACTACTGTAAAAATTCTTTTTAAAACACTATATTGTATTAACATACTGTAACTGTAATGACATGTAAAAATGTTATTTTCTTTCACAAAATTATTTCATATATGAAATAATAGGATTTTTTTTTTTTTTTTTATGATTCTGTCATCATAAAAAGCCTTACTCCAAATCTATGGTGAGTTTTAAAAAGTAGATAGCATGTGACTAATCACGCTTACAAAATGTACTAGAGGCGTTAATTAGGCGTCGGTGGTTTGTGCCCTGGCCTGGCGCCGACATATCCTCGTACATTCTTAGATTCTAGCTTATCTTCGAGTCATGGTGAAGGATAACATCGTGAGAAAACTTATATTGTTCTGATTACTGTGATGACCGCCACAACGAATTTTTGGTTCTAGGACGTCTTTTTCATGTAATCATGACATTTGAGAACAAATCTGACTTAGAGAGATGTATTCATGATTCGAATGATTATATTTCTGTAAATAAAAATATTTGTTATGCTCGCGAATCATATTTTAATCAAGATACAACCTGACACTGACCTGCAAACTGCAAAAAAAACGTAAGAAAATTTAAATTTCGCGGGCTACCTTTGCGGATTACTGCTTCAAGTTACTGCCCAGTCAGTCATTTGACTGCTTAATTATTTATTTAATTACCCATTTAAATATTTGTTTGACTCATTTTCATTTATTGTTTACTGCCGAACATGCATTTAGTAATTTTTATTCTACCAAAACTACAATAAACAACTGCCGCTTTAACTCGATTCCATTCTTTTTTTCGAAACCTCTTTGTTCCACACTTATACTTACTGTACCTTACAAAGCAGAAAAATATCTTTATTTAACTTAATCATGTTCACCCCGGTAGCACACCTCCGCTGCGAAACCATAGCAGCGAAACCGCAGTAGTTAAATTCAATAGACTCGAGTTCTGCTACTCAAATTTCGAATAGCGGAAAATGACGCGACCCAGTTGAATTGAACTACTGCTATGATTTCGCGGTGGAGATGTGCTACCGGCGTCAAGCTCTCTAACCCCGGTAGCACACCTCCGCTGCGAAACCATAACATAGAAGACCGAAATGAGAAATGTGCCTACGATGCTAAAACGAATGCTTCTAATTCTTCCACTAACTTAAACTGCTTACCTTTAAATTAGTAAAGAAATGCTGCGTCCTATGTACTACGGAGAGCGGTGTGTGGTGATGAGCGGAGCGGGCGCGGGGCGGGGAGGCAGCTGCGGTGGGCGCGCATGATAGCTCTGATGCTGACTTCGACAGCCGCCCGCTTAGAGCCTCCGAACGTTCTGGAAATAATTGCATATTTTTAGAAGAGAATAGTCTAAGGAGATATTGTAGTACCTACAGAAGACATAGAATCACTCTTTGATAAATATCACTTTCTTCTTTTATTTTCTGAGACAGTCTGGTGAGAAAAAAAAAAAACAAAAAAAAAAGTCCAGTCCAGCTATGAAAATTCAAAGATAATTCAGAAGGCCTTCTGAGGTTGAACTTCGGCAAAATCTTAGGCCATACCCAAATCCAAAGACACTATTTACCCAATTGTTACCCAAGTGGGCAAAGACAGAGTTATGATTTAAGCGCTTTTCGATTAGCAACCCGATTAGTTGGAATAAATATTTACGCATAATATTTAATTTTATTGCCCGCAAAAATGAGCATGAAGGTCCTGGGTTCGATTTTTGGGTCGAGCAGTGTTATTGTGCTTTCCGTCAGAAATTTCTCAGTAGCAGTCCGGAGTCTGGATTAGTGTCCGGTTGATGGCAATAGGCTCGCCCCCATAACATGGGACTTAAACATAACTGCCGAAATGTAGTTGTACTATAGGTGCATCTCTGCCTAACCCTTTACATAGTTAAGTGCGAATAGTAAAATAGTGTGAACAATTTCATTGTCAAACCGGAGCCTGTACACCGTCTGAAGCTTACATTTAAAATCGTGCATCAGAATGACTGTCATCGAGTATTATTTTGCAAACAAAACGTTTATTATTTTTCCGGAGCTAGAAAGTTAAAAGCAAAAAAGAAGTATCGTATTGCTGGAAAATAAGGAGAATTTATAAACACAGTCGTGCAAAGTATCACGACGTAATTACCACACTTAAAATATAGCTTTGGCCACACTGACTGAGGCGAGAGCGATTCTGTGCCACAGAAATCACGTTAAGCTGTAGGTCCTGGCTAGCATTCGTAGATCTTTGACAATCGTTACGAGTAGTGAGAAGCCCGAAAGTCTGACAACTAATCTTGCCAAGGGTTATCGTGTTACCCAGTTACTGGGTAGAGAATACCAGATAAACAGTCGCTCCATGTAAAATACTGGTATTCAGAAGTCTCGGCTGCCTGACACTGACGGAGACAAATCACGGACGGGCTGAAACACGCGACTGCGCGCTTCGATTGTTTAATTGATTAAAAAGTCACACGACTATTCCCGCCAGTTTAAACACCTCAGTGCAAGTAAGCTGACACATCATCATCATCAGCCACCACGCTGGACATAGGCTTCTCCAATAGCACGCCATTCAGCTCGATTCTCAGCAACCCTCATACAGCTGCTACCAGCCAACCTGCGGAGATCGTCGCTCCACCTAGCCTGAGGGCGTCCTTACGTTTGCCGATTCGCGGTCTCCACTCAAGAAAACGTCTACCCCAATGGTCATCGGTACTACGGCTTATATTGCCGGCCCATTGCAACTTCAGCTTGTTTATTAATAATATAATAATAATTCTCTCATAATCAGAAACACAGTACAAAGTCAAGGTAACGCTTAATAGAGACTGGTGTCTGTTGTAGGTAAAACCTGTATTGCAGATCACCAGGCTTACCTTCCATCGGACAACTCACTTATGGCCTATGACTTTATTAAATTAACATACAGGTTGTACATAGTAAAATACTATTACAAATTAATAATAACAAAAGTGAAACAAAAATGGAAAATTAAAAACTAAAGTAAAACAATTCTGGTGGCAAAAGTAGTGTGTCTGTGTCGGTGAGGGTGAGTATGAGTGAGTGTGTGTCGGTGAGGGTGGGTATGTCTGGGTGTATGTATTCTGTGAGCAATGTCGACAACTCACCTAGCGGGATTTACTTTAGTCTGGTAAGTGCCTAACATTATTTTATTTCTAAAAGACTCTTCTTACTTTCCGCCTCATAAATAATTTAAACAGAATAAACTCGCCGTTTTGAATATAATTTCTCGTCAAAACGCTAACAATTATGCTGAGACCGCTATTTTCCGCTCGACCGCTTGGCTTCTCGGTGTAGAGATTATTTCGCAAGTCAATATTAAGCTATTGCAACCCGATTTGCTTATAGACTGGTGTCGTAAATTAAATTAGCTATCCATACAATTAATATAAATTCAAAATTAACTCTGTTTGACCGTTATCTTTTCACGCCTATACCACTGATCATCGAAGATATTGTTCGCCCTTTTTTATCGACGAGTCGGGAGTATTTTATAGCAATAAAACTACACCACATACTCAGAACGGAGACATTTATTTTGGTATTTTCGAGGTCTCATAGACCTTGCGTGGTAACGAAACCATAGCGCGAATTTAAACCGGCCAACGCCATCTATCGAGACATGAGGTACTATTTATACAAAATTGGTTTAGGTTTAGTCTATTTTAATATTATGACGTGAACATTCCGCCCACCAAGGACCTAGTCCTTTCAAGCCGCCCACCATGACATAATCGAGACTAAATAAATGGACAACTTCTGCGTTGTACTAAAATCCTTGGTATTCGGATGCTACAATAAACATAAATACCGTACACAAATAGTTCAGGTTTTCAACAGTATAACATAATTATATGTGCTTACTTTTACATTTCTAAATTTAGTATCTGAGTGGACTGTATATAACATAACAAAATAAACATTAAAAAAAACAAACAATAAAATTAACCGTTTATTATTCATCGTTGACAGGCAAAATACATAGCTTAGAAGTTGGGCGTTTGACTCGGGAGTCCTTACACTGAAGGGTAACTACGCGCACTAAATTGTCCTTGCCAGGGTGTAATTCGACTACCTTCCCGTATAACCACTTAGCAGGTGGTAAATTGTCTTCCTTTATGAGGACAACATCACCAACCTTCGGATCGCGCGTACGTTTAGCCCACTTGTGTCGTTGGAAAAACATAGTTAAATACTCCTGAGACCAACGTTTCCAGAAAGATTGAGTCATTCTTTGTGTCAATTGCCAACGTCTCAAGCTACTGACTGTCGCGTGCTCATAATCATAATCTGGTGCTGTTACCAGTGGCTGACCGACCAAGAAATGTCCTGGCGTCAATGGGTTTGGATCTGACGAATTTGCACTAGACTGTGATATAGGTCTGGAATTCAGACACGCCTCGATTTGGGATAAAACGGTACTCAGCTCCTCAAAAGTCAGTGTCGATTCGCCAATTACCCGTTTTAGGTGATGCTTGGTGCTTTTGATCCCAGCCTCCCATAGACCTCCAAAGTTAGGAGAATGAGGCGGGATGAAATGCCATTCGGTTCCATTATTTGCCAAAATAGGCGCAATTTCTCGGGGAAGAGATGCGCATTCATCGCGAAACATTGCTTTAAGCTCTTTTGAAGCCCCTACAAAATTGGTGCCATTGTCACTGTAAAGGTGACTACAATGACCCCGTCGAGCTACAAAACGTTTAAATGTAGCAAGAAAGCCTTGAGAGGTCAGATCAGAGACCGCATCTATATGTACAGCGCGGGTTGCCATGCATACGAACAGACATATGTAGCCCTTGTAGGACTTATGTCCACGACCCTTTGCTGTTCTTATTTGAATTGGTCCCGCATAGTCGACACCTGAATGGAGAAAAGGCTTACTTGGAGTCACTCTGCATGGTGGTAACTGACCCATCAATTGGGTTCTTGTGACGGCTGCATGACGAATACACGGTACGCATTGGCGGATGTGAGCCTTGATCAAATTCTTTCCACGAATAACCCAATATTTAGACCGAAGAAAATTAAGTGTTAATTGGGATCCGCCATGCAGTACACTCTCATGAGCGTCTGATATGAGTAATCTTGTCAAATGGGATTGATGAGGAACTATGATGGGATGCTTCATATCATCACTTAGTTGCGAATTTTGGATCCTACCTCCTACTCTCATCAAGTCCTTATCATCCAAGTAAGGATTCAAAGAAGTCAAACCGCTGCTTTTGCTGACGTCTCTTCCGGCTTGTATTTCCTTTATTTCTGTCTCAAACCAAACGTTTTGACTTTGCTTCAGACAGCAATGCATGGTGTCCGCAATCTCAGAAGCTGCAAGGTAAGGTGGCAACTTTGTCCGTGAGTCTCTGGTAGTCTTTATTTTCAGGAATCGTCTACAATAGGTGAGAGTCCTGATCAACCTACGGAACGATGAAAATCTGGACCATATCAGTTCAATCGGGTGATCCTCTATCTGTGCTGCATGAACCTTGACCGATTTTAGTTCCAGTTTAGTCATTATAGCCTTTGGTCTGCAGTATTCTATGGTATCCGCAAGTAACCACGACGGTCCATGTTTCCAAAGCGAGTCGTCTAACAAAGATGTGGATGTTGTACCCCTCGAAGCAATGTCAGCTGGATTGTTTTTCGTATCGACATAATGACATTGAGTAGAATCAAGGGCATTAAGGATTTCAGACGTCCGGTTTGCGACGAAGGTTTTCCATCTACTCGGGTGATCGCTCAACCAAGCCAGCACGACCGTTGAATCTGTCCAAGCATGTAAGTTGGATTTTTGGACATTCAAGACACAAGCCACTTCTAAAAGCAATTTGGTAACTAAAACTGCGCCACATAGTTCCAATCGTGGTATGGAAATTTGTTTAATTGGAGCCACCTTCGTTTTTGCAGTTACCAGATTACAGTGGACTCGACCTACAGCCTCGATGACTCTGATGTAAACAACTGCGGCGTATGCTACGCTTGACGCATCAGAAAAACCATGCAGTTCAACCGTTTGATCATCGCTTTTTCTTTTCAGCCACCTAGGAATTCTAAAGTTGTTGAGTGTGTGCAACCCACTACGATAAGACTGCCACTCTGTTAAAAGATCCTCAGGCAGTTTCTCATCCCAGTCCAAACCAGCGATCCATAGTTTTTGGATGAAGATTTTAGCGGTAATTATACATGGTGCAATCCAACCCAGCGGATCATACAAACGCGATATCTCTGATATAACTGTTCTTTTAGTTTCAGATGCAGACGGTGGCAACGGCGACGGTGTTGAAAAGGGTAAGTTTACAGTATAATGGAATTCATCGGAATTGCGATTCCAGGTAAGTCCTAGAATTTTAGTAGTTTCATCTTCCTTTATTTCCAGATCTCTTCCAGTATCCAGCCTTATCTGTTTTAGCAACTCTTCTCGGTTACTTGACCATTTTTGCAAAGTGAAACCTGTCTTATTCAATAGTTCATTAAATTCATGATAGATTTTTACAGCTTCTTCATCAGTCTGGCAACCTGTCATTAAGTCATCCATGTAGAAATCTGTCCTAACCCTACTAGCAGCGCATGGATACGATTGACCTTCATCGCTAGCGGTTTGCTGCAATGCCTTGACTGCCAGGTAAGGTGCACTAGATGTTCCAAATGTAACTCTCAAAAGCCTGTATTCCTTTATATCAGACTGAACGTCATCTCGCCATAAAATCCTTTGAAAGTTCACGTGATCATCAGCTATTTTAACTTGGCGATACATTTTTATGATATCAGCTACCAAGCATACTGGATATTGACGCCACCGCATAACTGTATGACGTAAATCAGCCTGTAAGAGTGGTCCTACCATTAAAGTGTCATTCAAGGAAACACCATCGGAACCCTTTGATGACGCATCAAATACCACTCTTAATTTTGTGGTCGACTTATCTTCACGGATTACAGCATGATGCGGTAAGTAAACAGCGCCAACTTTATTCTTGTCTTTTTCATTAGAAATCTCTTCCATATGACCTAGTGATAAATATTCGTTTATTACAGATGTATATTGTCCTTTAAGCTCGCTATTTTTTGCTAGCTTCCGTTCAAGACTGTATAATCTTTTTAACGCAATTTCCCTTGTGTTGCAGGGCGTTTTACTGGATCGAAAAGGCAGTTTTACAATGTAGCGACCATCTGCATCCCTACATGTGGTAGCAGCAAAGTAATCTTCACAAGCTTGCTCTTCAGGGCTAAGAATTGACTTTTCAGAGCATGTTGGCTCTGCCTCAAGTTCCCAAAACTTTTTTAGGATTTCATTTTCTTCGACCTTAGCGTGCATGCTTAGAATTACATTGTGACAAGACATCACTCCATCTTCATCGCTGACTTCTCCCGATATGATCCAACCAAGGTAAGTATCTTGAGCCATTGTTTTACCCTTAGGGTCCTTGATTAAGCCTTCTTTTAAGACTTTAGTATAGACTCCCGATCCTAACAAAATGTCAATTTTGTTAGGCTTATTGAAATTTGGATCAGCCAAATGATTAATACTATTAAGCTCTGGCCAATCCACCAACGTAAATTTCCTTTCAGGTAAAATCGAAGTTACCTTACTCAGCACATAAGCTTTTATTTGAAGGGTGAAGTCAGGATCCCGTAATGACTGAATGTTAACTCTAACCATAAATTTGGACGTTAGATCGCTCTGACCTCCCCCTACACCTGAGATAGACGTTTTAACTGCTATCTTTTTTAACTTCAATAACTGAACAGCAGATTCCGTAATAAAGGAAGCTTGTGAACCCTGGTCTAACAGGGCTCTCAAAACTTGTGGATACCCATTTTTCGATCTAGCCTTAATAACGGCTGTAGCCAGAATGACCTGACTATGAATACTTTTTGCAAAATGGGTTGAAATATGAGGTTCAGCCGTGGTCTCGTTCTGTGGCGTTTCCTTTTGCAGTGGAGACACATAACCGCTTGCCTGTGCTTCTGAATCAGTTTTTAGATGCAAGAGAGTATGATGCTTTCTGTTGCACATTTTACATTTGGTATTGACTCGACAATTAATATTAAGATGACTTGAGCGAAGGCAATTAAAACACAAACCATGAGATTTAACTATTTGACGACGCTGATCGACGGTCTCCTGAGCAAACTTTTTACAATAACACAAGAGATGCTCCTCGGAACAATGTGGACAGGATATTTTTGAAACTACGTGAAATACGTTAGTACTACCTTTAGACTTGCTACTTTGAGGTTCTACAAATTCAAAAGCCCGAAAACGTTTATCCAAAAAATCCCGAAAATCCTTGAAGTTAGGAAGTTCCTCGCAAGATTGACTTACTTGCAATTCCCACTGCTTCCGAGTCTCAACGTCCAACTTGGAGCTAATCAAATAAATAATAATAATATCCCAAGCGTCTACTTGCACCCCTAGATTTGACAATTCATGTAAGCAATCGGTTGTGGTATCTAAAATCTCCTTGAGAGCAATAGATGACTCAGCCGTCATTTGTTTTTGGTTTAGTAAGCGCTTGAGAATACAATTGGCTAAAAATCTCTTATTATTGTAACGACTGTTTAACAGAGTCCAACATTTCTTATAATTTGCATGCGTGATCGGTATGTGCCTTATGAGTTGTGATGCTTCACCTGACAACTGAGATCTTAAATAGTGTAAACGTTGTACATCATCAAGCGATTCATTACTATCAATTAATGACAAAAACAAATCTCTAAACGTTGACCATTCCTGATATTTACCACTAAAAACAGGAATTGTTATTTTGGGCAATCTAGCAATTGATCTCATTTTTGGTTGGCTATAGTCTGGTGAGACATCACTCATTTCAGAATACTGAGATTTCGGTAAAGCATTTTTTAATTCTACTTTATAAGTAATAAAAGTGTCTGTAACCGCTTCAAACTCATCATTTTTGATGTAACTGGTTGCACTCAATTCACTTGCTGTGTAGTTGACCAAAAGCTCTTCATGTTTTCTTGTGAAATCTTCAAACTGTTTATCTAATATTTCCAAACGTGAGTCCACATATGCCTGGCTTATTCTCTCTTTTGGAGATTTTTTGAAGTTAATAAGCCCTTTCTGAATGCGACCTTTAATATCTTCCAACAGCCTTAACTTAGCCTCCATGATTCCAAATACGGATAACTTCGGTATAAGCGAATAATTCGAAGTGTCAGTTTGAAATTTCACCAAGTGTTCGTAATTTTTCTAAGTGTTTGAACTGTACTTTAATTTTAGGTGAAATCGGGCATAGATTCGGGGTCTCTTCACTTTTTGACGAATTATTCTAAGTCCCAAGTTTCTTCAAAATATATTTTCTAAGTCCATGCAATAACTTTAAATTTTTACAAGTCTCTGACACTTGGAACTGTTAAACAAACAAATAAATGTACTCACTGTTTTTAAGTTGCACTTTGATCACTTTAAATCACTTTCCTTTAACGCTCCACTTCGCTCCGCTCAGCTCAGCTCCGTTGACCACGCTCCGCTCAGCTTTGTAGACCTCGCTCGCTTACCAAGGTCAGCTCCAAACTTGCACTAATTTGACCAACTAGCTGCTTCTTAACTCTCAACTCCGACACCAGAGGGCGCTTTTAGCTTTTCTCAAAAACCGTTCCGGATCGTAGGACCTATGATCATCGAAGATATTGTTCGCCCTTTTTTATCGACGAGTCGGGAGTATTTTATAGCAATAAAACTACACCACATACTCAGAACGGAGACATTTATTTTGGTATTTTCGAGGTCTCATAGACCTTGCGTGGTAACGAAACCATAGCGCGAATTTAAACCGGCCAACGCCATCTATCGAGACATGAGGTACTATTTATACAAAATTGGTTTAGGTTTAGTCTATTTTAATATTATGACGTGAACAACCACTGAACAGATTTAGATATAATTTGACAAGGAGATAGTCTCAAAAATAGTGCTAACGGAGTGATATAGGAGATGAAAGTGTGTATGGGAAACTTAGCATCTCTTAAGTTAGGGATATGAAAATAAAAGGATGCTTTTGGTAAGAAATAAAAAATATCATTTTTCTGCGATTTTGTGAAAATCATCCCCCGGGGGAAAAATAGAGGATAATTAAAAAATTCACATTATTATTGAAATGTTTGTTTACCACTTTTCAAGGGATTTAAGACGCAGATATATGCCAGTGACCTTGAGTGGTTAGCTTGTGTGCTCTGTACTGAGCTGACGCAACGCGTCGCACGTCCAGCCAGTAAAAGGACTCGTCCATCAAGTAGCGCTGACCCAAACTAAACGCATTAATTTACTAAACATAAACAAAAGGTATTTTACTAAAACACGTATACTGAAAGAACAATAATTAAATTATCTTTAAAATGGTGAAGGTTTCAGAAAAGTACGCTTGATAAATTTTGCGTGATTCTCAGTTTTTTTTCCGCGTTAGACATAACTTTACAAATTAATTTCACTATGTAATATAAACATAATTTAAAATATTCATATAGTAAGTTATTAAGAAAATGCTCTAACTTAACATTTAAATTTTCCAAATCACTACTCGTTTAGACGTGATATTTAGTATAAAATCATTAAAAGTCGGTTATCGTCGCCTTAAGGGATATTTCCGAATTCCACGCAAGCGAAGCCGTGAGCAGAACTTGTAAAGGATATTTTAATGTTACTGGAGTGAGTGGTAAAACGATTGGAGTGTTTTCTAATCTTTGGAGTTGCATTTTATCTCTCCATGTGTCGATAATATTAATCCAATGATACTTCATAATAATTTCATCAGGAAGATGTAGTCATGTGCTCGGGCACAAAGTAAGCTAAATCAGGCATCGAGCTTTAAAACACAGTGCTTCGTTTATATGCAGAATATGTATCTGTATTCACCCCGGCGATCTTTAACACAGGACGTTAATAGGTATGCCGTTCCTGTACAAAAGATCACCTGGTGAATGCTGATTCACCTTTAACAGTATGACTGTGCGTGTGCATAAGCATTAAATTCCCTTCAAAATGGTTGAGCTGAACGGTGCTGATCCATGCGTCATGTTCGTGAACGGGCGCCGTCAGTAGGGACTGGTCAACTCTTATCTGCCACGGCTTATTTTAATTTTTGAATTGTTTTTATCTTTTTATTACGGACGCTTTTTACGTGCACGTCTTCCTACATTGTTCTCATTTATAATTTCAACATGAATGATGTAACCAATATTTTGTAATAATATTATGATTTAAAAGAGTGTCCGTGGAGTTTCTTGCCCGTTCTTCTCTATAGGAACCTACGCTTTGGAATGGCCAACTAGCTTCATATTTCTGATTGACTGACCCCTTGACAATTCAAAAGTGCCTGTAAATGGTTTAATTGAAATAAATGCATTGAGTTTCGAGTTTGAATTCAAACTTATTTTTACATGCATTTTTTTAAATATTAATATATTCCTTCTAGTAAATAAACAATTATTATTTTACACATGACAATTTTGTTATGTAATGTGTCAGCAATACTCTTAAAGAGGTGGGTTTTAGAAATATTCATACGGATATAAAAGCATTCCCATCAGTGAACCCTCCATATATTTGCCAACCTATCACATTACGAATAACATAAAGAAAAACATTACACAGTAACCAAACCCGAAAACAAATGCCATCTAAAAATAGGATTCACATTAGACATCATACGCTTCAACAATATTTGTTTTTCCCAAATGTATTTACCAAAGAAGCCTAAACTTTGTAATAAATTTATTTCACCAAAATACCGCCAAACTGGAAAATTCACGAAATTTCCTTTGTATATTATGCCGTGAGATGGAGATTGGATTCTTTTGATAGCAAAGCTCAGCCCTGAAGCAGCTTAGTCAATTTCTTAGTGGGCTTCACGTAATATCATTTTAGGTTTGTGTAATTTATAAGGGTAAGGCGCATTTATTTAGTGTTTAAATTACAGCGGTTTTAAATTAATTTTGCTTGAGTGGAACGAAAATTGTATTATAATGATTTCGTCCATCCATAGATAAATATCACACGTCTTTTTTTTTTTTTTTTTGGGTGGGAAATTATCAAATAACTTCTCCCGCTCTGGGTGGAGCGGGAGGGCGTGTCAGACTCTTACTGACTAAAACCCACCCGTGTTCCTTCCGTTGCCTTTACGTTGCCAGGGGCCACGGTATCCCTTTCGGACTTTCCCGCAACCCCGGCAGGCATCGGTCCTAACGGACCCCTTCCGTTGTGCTGACATCTCTTTGAGGCGCGCGTGGAACACAACGCGCCGTCGACCCGGGCCTGGTCCTTATCGGACGGCGAGCTACCCATTGCTCACCGTCCGCAAGCCCGCGCCTACGGTGGCCGGGAATCGGCCTGCGATTCCCGACGCCCAGGGCGTCTCCTGCGGCGGCTAGGGGCGTGAGGGCGCGAAATTTGCCTCTCCCTCACGCGTTCTGCCTCCTCCTTCGCGAGCATTACTGCTTCGCAGAAGGAGGTGACGGCCTCCCATGCCCTCTCGCTCCGTACCATGGCCTGGACTAGGGCCGGACGCGAGAGATCCCCGACGCCGATCGCCTCCACGAGGACACGGCGATGCTCTGCCCAAGCCGGACAGACCTCCACCGTATGCTCAACCGTGTCCTCCGGGCGATCCACGCAGTGATGACACCCGGGCGTTTCCTCCCGCCTGATACGGAACAGGAACCTCCCGAAACAACCGTGTCCGGTGAGGACCTGCGTCAGGCGGAAGGTGAGGACGCCGTGGCGCCTCTCTAGCCACTCCTCAAAGAGGGGACTTATCGCCGCAATAGTGGCGTGCCCAGCACTGGGTTGCGACAATCGCACTCTCCATGACGCCATGAGATCCCGCCGGAGCTCTGTCCGCTGTGCCGCGATTTCTCGCGGAAACGGAGTTACGCCCCGGCGTTTCGACTCCTCGCGCCACTCCCAGATATGCGCGAGGACTTTTGCCTCCAGATCCCATGGCGGTAATCCGGCAAGGAGGCTCGCCGCCTCACCGGAGACCGTGCGGTATCCCCGGACCAGCCGGGTGGCCATGACCCTCTGGGACGCGTTCAACCGGCGGGCTGGCCGCCGCCTCAATGAACGCGCCCAAACCGGTGCCCCGTAAAGGGCCATGGACCGCACGACCCCCGCGTATAGCCTCCGGCAGGAGGCGTTTGGACCCCCTAGATTGGGCAGGAGCCGCTTCAAAGCAGCCCCGGCCCGCTCCAGTCTGGGAGCCAAACGTCGGAAGTGCTCCACGAAGTTCCACCGGCTGTCGAGGACGAGTCCAAGGTACTTCATCGTCGACTCCATGCCGATGTGAACTCCTCCTACCGTTATTTGGGACCCCAACGGTGGCGCGTTCCGAGGACCATGAAAACACATGGCCTCGGACTTGTGCAGGGCCACCTCGAGTCCCAATTGCCGGATTCTGTCCACGATTGTCGCAACCCCGTGTGTCGCTAGTTCGGCCGCCGCCTGGTGCGACCTCCCCTGCGCCAGGACCAACGTGTCGTCAGCGTAACAAACGACGCTGACGCCGCTGGGGAGGTCGGCGCGCAGCACCCAGTCGTATCCGATGTCCCACAGATGCGGCCCCAGGACCGATCCCTGTGGGACACCGCACGACATCTCTTGCCGGTTCCAGTCTCCCTGGTGACCGGGGTAGATGACGGCCCTGTCCGTCAAATAGGCCTCGACCACACGACAGAGGTAGGTCGGCATCCGGTGATACCGGAGTGCCTCCCTGATGCAACTCCAGGGCAGGGTATTGAAGGCATTGGCGATGTCTAGAGACACCGCCAAGACGACCCCACCCCGGGCCACAGCGTCCCCCGTCGTGAGGGCTCGCACGCGCATGATGGCGTCCACTGTAGAGCGCCCCCTGCGGAAACTAAACTGGCTCTCCGCCAAATCCGGCCCCACCCGCACCAGCCGCCCGACGAGGCGGTCTGCAATGACTCTTTCAAAGAGCTTGCCCACCTCATCGAGCAGCACGATGGGCCGGTAAGCGGACGGAGAGTCCGCAGGGCGCCCCGGCTTCTTAATGAGGACCAGTTTCCCCGTCTTCCAGCGAAGTGGGAACTGGCCCCTCTCCAAGCATGCGCTTAGGAGCCCCCTTAGTCGAGGCCCGAGAGCCTCCAAGGCCAGGACCCAGGCTTTCCCAGGTAAGCCGTCGGGTCCTGGGGCGGTATTTTTGGCATTCAGCCTACGTACCGCCACTCTCATCTCTACCTCGGTCACCTCCGGAGCATCGTCGTCGTCGTCGTCGGCGGTGTGATCCGCATCGGGCACCGCAGTAGGCGGAGCCATGGGCGGGGAGGCATGTTCCCCTCTCGAAGGGAACAGAGCGGTCACCACGTCCCCCACAAGCTGCGGCCGGAGACTCTGCGTCAGCGGGGGAGCCCATGGGCGGAGTTTCTCCCGCACCATCTTGTATGGGCGTCCCCACGGGTCCCTGTTCAGAGTCACACGATATCACACGTCTCACTATTCCATTGCCTAGTCAAGGATGCATATCCGGTACGGCTTGCAAATCCTTCTATTTCCTAAGGGCACGTCTTTCCTACCATTACCCCGCCCCCCGGTCTACTCCTTGATATGCAATGGCCTATGTAGTCCCATGAAGCATGAGGCTCCAGGGATTAGTGTAAATCTTGAGGTTCATTCGATTTATCGAGTCTGATTAAACCACGCTGAGGTCGGTGAATTTCATTCATGAATTCATTCAGTGAACTGAAAATTATATTATAATGATTTCGTGGTTTTAATAAAAAACCACAAAGAAAACCAATCTAGTCTAGAACAGTTTTTGTAAAACCAATTTAGTCTAATATCGTTTTTGTAAAATGTCTTCGTCAGAAAGCCATTTTTTTATGAAATCTAAATTATCTTGAAGAAACGTGTGCTGCTTTTGATCATACCTATATAATATAACGACAAAAACAGCTAAACTAGAGGCCTTTTTGAAGACATGCAAGGAGTGTTTTTACGTGTGTGTGTGTGTGTGTTTTGTGGACACAGATGTGGTTCTTTGGTTTAGTGGTAAGATCATCTGTCTCAGACCCAGAAGGTTCGATTCACAGTGGGGACAAAATTTTTTTTGCTCGGTTTAGTTAGTGGGCTTGTTCTAAGTCCACCTGGCTAGCTACCACCATCTTATCTAAGTCGAGCGCCATAACAACAATGTTAACAGCATTGTTGTGTTTCGGCAGAGGTAAGATAGCCAGTTCCTCTTTGGTTGAGGATTCCGGGTAAAGCTCGCTTCTACCTTCAGCCTGGTCATCACTTACCATCAGGTGAGATGCAGGGTAAGAAATCCCCCGTTCCGGATAAAATTTAAATAAAACTGGCCAAGTGTGAGTCGAACTCGCACGGGAAGGGTTCCGTACCACCGTACAATATTTAGCAAAAAACGCCAAAAAAACATGTTTCTTGTATGAAGACCCCCCTTTAATTTGTTATTTTATTTTATTTTGTAAAGCCTAAAAATATGTAGTGTTAAATATTATACGGTGGTACGGAGCCCTTCGTGTGCGAGTCCGAGTCTACCTATTGTCTACCTATTACCGTTCATGAGATACAGTCTGCTGACAGACAGACGGATGGACGGACAGCGGAGGCATATTAATACGGTTCCGTTCAGCACGCTTCGGGTACGAACCCCTAAAAAGTATTAAAGTGAATACAGTTATACAAGGATAAGGAAATAATGAAAAAGTATTTATTGAGACTCGCACAGGAAATCACAAATTAAACTAAACACCCACTAAACATAAATCAAAAAATAAAAAAAACAATAAAAATTAAAATAAAAACAAGAAGTCCTGTACGAGGCCAAAAGGCTCCTATCTCAGCACGATGCTGCGACATTTAAAAATATATATCGCAGCGCTGTAAATAGTTTATGGTCGATCTTAAAACAGTTTAACTCACTTAATAATAATAATTACTTTCGTAAGAAACATGACACAAGGATACGTTCCTACTCCTTTGAGCAACTATCATCATCTGCCTAGCAAACCATGTGGGGTCGGCTTCCAGTCTAACCGACTGGCTATCTGACCTCTATTACCCAGTTACTGTGCAGTTTATATGGTTGATCTTATGAGTAATTATAATCTTCTTCTTTCATTTTCGTGTGGTTAGTGACTAACCAGTGACCAGTGAGTCTGGTCACTGGTTAGGGTTAATGGGTGGTACCCATTGAGCTTCTGATTTGTTGAGAAATATATCTCAGGCATGCATGTCTCCTCTCGATGTTTTCCTTCGCCGTTTTTTAAACAAGTGATAATTATACAATACGACATGGATCAGAAAATTCAGAGGTGCATGTCTTGGGTTGAAACTCGAGACCTATGACTTGGCAGTCCGACGGTCACACCACTGTAATCAGTAATTATAATCAAACCAATCAAACAATAGTTCTTTGAGAAATCATCCTTCCAATATTAAATCCATAAATGTCAAAATAAACCTTCCTCAAAAGGCTACTAAAGCAACGGTCAACCAAAGCCTGTTAAGTAAAAAAATAAAAAAATAAACGATAAAAATATAAGAACGCGTAAATCAAACGAAGCATTTGATTGATAACTCATTGATGCGCGCATTCCGAGGGTACCCGCATCAGGCCTTTATCAAATATTTTGACATGCTCAATGGGTTTTACCTAATCTATTTGAATTTTATTTTTGGTTTATGATTTTTATATTGACGTAGTGTTTTTATGGACGTAGAATTGTGGTTGGTTTTATACTATAATTTGTGCGGTAAGGTGACAAAGGACACCAAGTTTTGTGCGCCAAGCATCAACGCGTAGACTAAACGTAAACACAAACGATTTTAAAATTGAATATACTTACACATAATGTTTACTTAGTTTTACAAATAAATAAAATTGATGTGTCCGTTTGTAATGTCAAAATAACAGCTTTTTACTAAATGCATATGAAAGTATATACGGTACTTATGACAAAAAATATTATTTTAAAGTTTGTCTGTCTGTTTGTCCCGGCTAATCTCCGAAACGGCTGGACAGATTTTGACGAATTCTAACTTAAAGCATTTATTTCAATTAAACTATTTACAGGCACTTTTGAATTGTCAAGGGGTCAGTCAGTCAGAAATATGAAGCTAGTTGCTCATTCCAAAGCGTAGGTTCCTATGGAGAAGAACGGGCAAGAAACTCTACGGACACTCTTTTAAATCATAACATTGTTACAAAATATTGACTACATCATTAATGTTGAAATTATACATGTGAGAACAATGTAGAAAGACGTGCACGTAAAAAGCATCCGTAATAAAAAGATAAAAACAATTCAAAAATTAAAATAAGCCTTGGCAGATAAGAGATGACCAGTCCCTACTGACGGCGCCCGTTCACGAACATGACGCATGGATTAGCACCGTTTAGCTCAACCATTTTGAAGGGAACTTAACGATCCAACACACACGCCACCACCAGCGAGACATTTGAGTGAGCATGACTTACTCTCAGCCGCCAGGGCACATTCAAGTCAATGAAAGACGTACCCAGTAAGTGGTAGCTTTATAGAAGGTACATGGTCACAGTGCTCACACATGTGCTATGCAATTATAAATATAAAGAGATTGAATTTATACAACGAAGAGAGTTTGACTGGCAGATAGCTTATAAAAATAAACTCTACTCTTTATTCCTTACTCTTATCCTTTACTCCTTATGTTATAAGGAGTAGCTTAGGCTACTTATATTTTAGAAAAAGGATTGGGTTCCGCGCGCAAGAAGCCGCGAGCAGCAGCTAGTCTATATTATAATTGTGGTTATTGCAAACATTGGCAGCCGGGCGGCGTTCACCAGTGAAGGGCCAATCAGAGCGCCGAACGCGGTCGATGCGTAAAGTCGAGTTGGTTAAAAGAAACTCACCCTAGGGCCTGCCGTGCTACGTCGTAGCTGTGAGCTACGGCGTAGCACTGAGCTACGGTAGCTTGTTATCTTATCTCCACTTAAAGCTTCTGAAAACTTATTATTAAATATTTATTAATGATAAATTCAAGCTCATTAATTATGCACTATTCAAATCCAATGACTAAAGTTCCCCTATACCTGTTATTCTAGCCTATTTTATTCTCCGGCGGAAGATTAATTTAATTCATTAAGCGGGAACAGAGCCTGCAAGGAAATTGAAAAATAGGTATTTGAAGAAACTATTGCCACCGTCTTACCTCAATCCGCGTCCGTAGAGTGCGATAGGGACAGCTGCAGCTCATACCGATTATATCACAAAACAAAATTACGAGATCGACGTTTCGTATTCCCCTTTTTTCTCCTCGAAAACTGAGCCGATTCAATTATATTTTACATAAAAATTTTAAGAAAGAGTACGTCTAGGTTCCTATCATTTTCTTTAAAATTTTTCGAATTTGTGTGGTAGTCCTTTAATCACGGCGGTAAAAAAGGGGCAAATTTGGAATTTTTGGAGGATTTTTTTTTTACCAATAAGTTTCTGAAAAAAAGGAAATAACAGGGACGTGTCTACAGCAGACCTTGATTTTATGAGAAAAAAAAAATATTGCTCTAGAAGCATTATTCAGGATGAAAAAAGGGGAATACATTTGTATGGAAAATGGCAAGCTCTGTTCCCTCTTAAGTTAAAATATATGTCATTTAAAGACATGCGGTGTCTTTGCACAGACAATAAAGTGAATACACACGAAAGCGTGAAACTAGTCCATTCTTTCAGTTTAGCCTTCATAAAGTAGGACCGTGCAAAAAGGAGTGCGGAGTGGTAACCTTTTGAGTGAAAACAAGTGGTTTTTTTGCCGTAACCTCGGAGAAAAACAAGCAGCTGCAGTGTCTGAGTTACGTCACAGTGTATTTATAAACAGTAATGTGAGTGCTTTTTTTCTTTGACTTAAATTACTACTATGGAGATTAATGTCCAACTTTCGTTTCGGCATACAATGAATTATATGAGATAGTTACATAGGACGGCAAAGTTCGAAGGTCCGAAGCAGGACTGACCTACAAAAAAATCCGTTATCTTTAAGATTTATATCAAGAAAATATTTATTTATTAATTTAGTATACGGAAATCTTAACACACTTAAAAAATCTGTAAAAAAAATATGCGGGGCAGTCTTTGAGGACTGCCGATAGAAGTGAAAACAAAGCGTGCGGTGACGATGACGCGAGTTTCACTCTTTTGGTCTCCCAAAAAGTACAAATATATACACCGTATACATATAGCTCATGGAAAGCGTTCGGTGATGATGACGCGAGTTCCATGATTTTTGTTCACTCAAAATGTGCTCAACGCGCCTAAAGAAGTTTTCTCTTCAAAAATGATAGCGTTTTCAACGTTTAAATATTAAAAAAACAACTTCCTTCTCTAGTTATCGCTCCATAAACCAGTAGAGTATTGCCTAGGTCCCAACACCATACACCAAATGTTCTGTTTAAATACGTACTTACACCGAATGAGGTATATGTCCGCAGTTCCCTCACTGTTCTATATATATACTGTGACAACCTTTAAACACCGCAATGGGTAAAGTCTCTTAACAGTCCGAAGTGGCTGCATATGTGAGACTTTTGCTCCGCAGTTTGTGCTTAATTCTTGCTATTTTATTTTTACTTGGGACTAAATGAGAGGAAATTAAATTCATACTTTGTTACTTGGGTGTAATGTTTTTAACAAGTAAAACGCAGTTAATTTTTTCTTTTTATTGTGCCTTTTCTTTGGGCAATATTTGAAACAATTTTTACTAAGTTAAATATAAGATTTTGTACAATAAAATGTACGTTCTGTATTCGTACGTATAATGTGTGTTCTGTCTAATAAACAATACAGAAGGCTAAGGCATTAAGTCCGTCTTTACACATTTTTTGTTGCCAACAGTTTAATTAAATAAGTCAACACAGCGTTTCATTTAAGTTGTATAATTTCTGATTAGGTGTATTACCGTTTGCCACCAAATCTTTAGAATGATGTTTGATGTAAATACTTTTATACTTATCGGAAACGCATTATCGATTCTCAGATACGTTCAAATAATAAACCGATTACGTAAATAGTGAATAAATATCGAATCGAAAGATGTCGGTGAAAATAACCGAAGCTCTAAGGTAATATTAAAAATACAAATGGAAGAGAATTTTCTCTCTCCGGAATAACATTGAGTACAGAGAACAACAGTATTGAGAGTGGTCTCGATTCTGTATTTTAAGGTACTATTCCGTACCCGACCGCAAGCAGCAACTGCATGCGACGTGTCGCGGCGTCATGTCGCGGCAGTCATGATTCCGAACCCGACCACAGGCGGTAGCAGCCCGTACTTCAGTCTGTAGATAGAAGATAGAAAAACGTGTTATCGCTCGAGCGTAGGCGACACTACTGGTCTGCGGTTGGGCTGCACGTTTCGCCTGTCACTTGCCCGCAGCTACCAACGACGTGTCTCTAGCTACGGAAAGTATTTTATAGAAACTAGTCTTGTCGCGGCAACACGTCGCCTGCAGTTGCCTGTTGCGGTCGAGTACGGAATGCTACCTTTATCCATAAGGGCTTAAACCAAAGAGCACGAAACACCTCGTCGGCCGCTGCTAGAGGCGGCATTGTCAAGACTTTCCGTACAAACCTAGTTTGTTTACAGTATTTACAGTGCGATCCTTATAACTTGACTCGTGACGCGATTAGTAGCACTGAAATTTGAAGTCTAAGTTTCAATACTAACAAAGTTCAAAATGGCGACTGACAGAGCAGTACTACCAATCACATGACTGCAAAATTCAGTGCTACCAATCGCGTCAGGGGTCAAATTATAATGACCACACTGTACTTGCACTACGACATAAAGTACTTTCAGCAGCACGAATTTTGTTAATACTTTTGTCTCGAGACCGTTCCGGCATTATAGCGATTCGGTACGGCTTAAACCAAAGCCTCTTACTCAAGTGGCTCTCAAGGTAAGAAGTCGTGTTTGCCTCTTGATACAAAAGCCTTGATAGTAGTCGTTTAAAGAAAATAATTTTGTAGTGTGCTCAATAAATAAACCTATTTTATAAAAATCTTCAAAAGTCAAATCATTTATTCAATTAGTCACCTAAAAGGCATTTTTGAACGTCAAAATTGACAAAAAATAAAATTGATTCTAATTAGAGTCCGCGCCCCCACTGAAGCCCGGCGGAAAATTGTTGAACTACATTTTTAGAATGCAATTTGATGCAATAACATAGACACTAGAGCCGCGTCGTACTCGAGCAGTGGCGCCGACTCTAGTAGTAAATTAATTCATTCACGTATTGAAATTCAAACCGCTGGGTCTAAATTAAATTTTACACAAGAGTTCCTTTTGTCAGGTGTGTAGTACTCGCAACCGGCGTGCGTGTATGACCAGATGTATGACATAGACGAAGCAATCAAAGGAGTATGTAACAATCTTAGCAGGTGGCATTCTGTAGTTTCTATCTACCCCCAAGGGAAATGGCGTGAGTTTATGTTCATTATGTATGTAGTAGGTACCTTTTGTAACTAAGGTAAGCACTTAGGAATATTTGTTTAAATTCAACCCTTAAAACGGTTAAATAGAAGATGAAAGTTTTTATGAAAGTCTATTAATTTTGCCGACGAGAAACCCCATCGGGGACACGGCTTGTGTCAAAAAACTTTATTGGGTACGTGAAAAAATACGGATGTCGTCTTGCATAATTAAACAGCGTTAAAGGTCAGCAAAACCTGAATAAAATTTGTTTATTTTATTATTTACTTGCCCGCGGGTTCGCTCGCGTGGATGTTGGAAAATATCCCACGGGAACGTATTATCGGGTCTACTGGGATTTTCATATAACTCGGCAGTCGGCATCATTTTTTTCGATATCTTCAACAATTATCGTCATATTACAGCCAATTTACACAAAACCGTAATGAATTGTAACCTAAACTTTTCTTATGAATCACTCCGTCCATCGGTTAAAACCGTATCAAAATCCGTTAGAGTATATCCCGTTCAGACAGACAGACAGACGTGTGGGGGAACTTTGTTTTATAATATATAGTGTTAGGAACCAAGGAATAACCATTTTTAAGAGTCTATAAAAGCGGCGTTCGCGCCGCTATCAGGCTCATTTTGTCGGGTGTCGTCGATGCGGTAACATCGCTCAAGGATCGTGAGACCTATATTTTCCTATTATTGTGTACCTATTTTCTATTGCATTGATTATTTATGTGCTAATTTCATGTATTGTGTTACATACGGCTATTTTAGTTCATTGTTGATATTTTGTTCCTAATTAAAATTAAATAAAAACTCAGAATACTTTTGTTGTGTGTCACGTTGTTTTTTTTTAAGCATCCAAACTTCTGATTCCTAAAATCAGAAGTGGGATAAAGAAAGCCTCAATTGCCCACTAAACTAAGAATAAAACATTCAAGGAACAAAATATCAAATATTTTTCTACCCACATTCTTTTTTTTTTTTTATTTATTTTCGTTTTAATTTTTGCTTATCGGTTGTTATTTTACGTGTTGTCGTTTTAATATCGAACTATTGTGTTAAACATGCCCAAAAGTCATAAACGTCACCGTTCACGAAGTCGTTCTCAACGTGTTTCGCGAGACGAGACCACTAGCAGTGAAACCGAGTGTAGGTCGCGTCATAGATCGCGCCGGAACCGTCGTCGGGAACGTAGTAACCCTAAGGATAGTTCGTACCATCGTCGTCGTGACACTCAGGACCGTCGTCGTTCTAGATCTCGATCTGAACATGCACCTCTGCATGCAAGGTACCCACCGGTCACGCCACCTCCTAACAACTCGTTACGAGACACCCTCAGTAGTATTATGACTAGGCTTGATGCTATCGATCATAACGGTGTAAATACGGCATTCACTCCTAATAATTTACCAAATTCGCACACCGAAGAAAATTGCCAGCATTCGGTTCGTGAAGCCGCTCCGCGATTCCGTAGTCCCATCGACTTGAGCGATGTTCCACGTCAAGTTCGCACTAGCAACTCCAAGGGTTTTTCAACGACCATTCATATGGACGATCCAGTCGCTCGCGAATCCGAAGCTGTGTCCACTGTAACCATGCTCGCGGAAGCTCTAAGATCTTTGCAGCCTGTTAGGTCGCACAGCTATTACGTATCTAATTTCGATCCAAACATACATGATATTGACGCATGGTGCGATGAAGTGGACCGTGCGGTAGTCGCGAACGGTTGGAGCGACCATGAATGTTTGTCGCGTGTAGCTTCTTGTCTTAAAGGCGACGCCAAGGTTTGGCTAAGTGAATGGGTCACCAATGATCGAACTTGGTCAAACTTTAAGCTTGAATTTAAACCCCTTTGCCCACGGAAGCTTGACTATGCGAATATTTTATTTGAAACAATGAACACGACATCCGACAAATTCACGACGTATGCCGAATACGCTCGTCGCACCTTGCTTCGTTTAAGAGTTGTCAAAGGCCTTAGCGACGAGTTACGAACTCTAATAGTTATACGCGGTATCGATAATCCACAAATTAGGGCAGCCGCGGCAAACGCGAACTTAGCTACCGAAGACATAGTTTCGTTCCTTTCGATTTACGTAAAACCGAATCGCAATAAACCCGATTCTCGCGGTATCGTTACAAATAAACATGCATCTTCGAACTCATCCTCTGACCGCGGAGCACCTAAGTGCTACGTATGCAATCAGCGCGGACATTTAGGTCGAAATTGCACTAAAAAGCCTCGTAGGGAACCGCAGTCTACCGCGAAATCCGGGACACAAGGTTCTGTCAACAATACCAACACTGCTAACAAGTCCGAACTGCAGTGCTCTTTTTGTAAGAAAAAGGGACACGCAGAGGAAACTTGCTTTGCCAAGAACCGGTCAGAACCCAGGAATCAGCGAAACGTTAACCTATGCGCGAGTCACGCAAATAACAAAACAGACATCGTAACGGCTGTCGTTCAGGGCATTCCTATGGATGCACTTATAGATAGTGGAGCCCAAAATGTGTCGCTGATTTCTTCTAATGTTTTGAAGCACCTTTCTTGTCAAATCAAACCAACACATTGCATTCTCAAGGGAATTAGTGAGCGGAAAATCGTAGCCTCGTCGTTCATAACGGCAACCATCGAACTTAGTGACATTTCTTTAGAAGCGGACTTGGTTGTAGTGCCAGAGGCATGCATGAACACATCCATTATTATTGGAACGGACGTCCTCAACCGCGAAGGCGTCACGTATGTACGCACTAAAGACAAACAGTACGTCACTCGAACCAGCAGCTTCCCAGCTCGCATTAACGAAGTTCAACGTCTTGACCAAGAGTTAGTTAGTACCCCGTTAGAAGGCACCCAGCGTGATTCTTTGATGACTGTTATTAATAAATTTTCTAAGTTTCTTATATCTGGTACTGCGACAAGTACCGTTACAACTGGTTATATGGAGATCAGGCTAAACAGCACAACTCCTGTCGTATACCGACCGTACAAACTTTCCTTTAACGAAAAACTTATAGTGCGCGAAATAATTAAAGATTTACTGGATAAAGGCATCATCAGAGAATCACGATCGGAGTATGCCAGCCCCATAATACTGGTGAAGAAAAAAGACGGAACCGACCGAATGTGCGTCGACTACAGGGCGCTGAACCGCATCACTGAAAGGGAAAGATATCCTCTTCCCCTGATAGACGATCACATTGATCGGTTGGGCCGCTACACCTTCTTTAGCAGCCTAGACATGGCTACTGGTTTTCACCAGATACGAATCAAAGAGAGCTCCGTTCACGTGACGGGATTCGTCACACCAGAAGGCCACTACGAGTACCTGAAAATGCCATACGGTTTGACGAACTCCCCGATCGTGTACCAACGGATCATCAACCAAACCCTTCGCGAATTTATTGATGCCGGAAATGTGCTAGTATACATTGATGACGTTCTGTTGTTAAGTAACACCATAGAGGACGGCATTGTTTTGCTCGAAAAAGTCCTGCAGACGCTTACCGAATCAGGCTTTTCGATAAATTTAAAGAAATGCTCTTTTTTGACAACCGAAGTCGAATACTTGGGTAGGTTGATAAGTTTTGGTCAGGTACGACCGAGCTCTCGTAAGATTGTGGCATTAAAAAACTCCCCAGTTCCTAAAAATGTCAGACAGGTTCGACAATTATTGGGACTGGCGGGATACTTCCGCAAATACATTAAAAACTATGCGACTAAGACCGCGTGCATCGCTCATTTAACTCGAAAGGGGGTAGAGTTTCGCTGGGGGCAGGAACAGGAACAAGTTCGTCAAGACTTAATACATTGCCTGACTAGTGAGCCCGTTCTCACCATTTTCAACCCTAAACTTAACACCGAGGTTCACACGGACGCGAGCTCCGCCGGTTACGGGGCGGTACTTTTACAAACTGACACTGACGGTGGGAGACATGTAGTGGCATACTTCAGTAAAGTTACGCAGGGAGCGGAGAGCAAATATCATAGCTACGAATTGGAGACGTTAGCGGTCGTAAAGGCCTTACAGCATTTTCGCCATTATTTAGTGGGTTTGCAATTCAAGGTCGTTACAGACTGCAACGCCCTTAAGTCTACGGAACGCAAAAAAGATCTGCTTCCTCGCGTCGCTCGATGGTGGATTTATCTCCAGGATTTCCACTTCACTCTCGAGTACAGAAAAGGAGTAATGCTCCCGCATGCCGACTATCTCAGTCGAAATCCAGTTGCCTCCATAAATCAAATAACCAGACCTCGTAACTGGGCACAAATAGCGCAAAACGCGGACCATGAAACGACCGACCTTATACAAAAACTCTCAGAGGGTCAACTCGATTCCAATCGCTATGTTCTGAAGAACGACCTGTTGTATTACAAATACACGCCAATTGGTGAAGAAGCGCGCCTTCTTTGTTTTATTCCCAAGGGCCACCGACTAAGTCTCTTAAGAATTTTCCACGATGAGCACGAGCACAT
Source organism: Xanthia icteritia (assembly GCA_949128155.2). Taxonomy (NCBI): domain Eukaryota; kingdom Metazoa; phylum Arthropoda; class Insecta; order Lepidoptera; family Noctuidae; genus Xanthia; species Xanthia icteritia. Next base: position 5,878,474 of record OX421953.2, read on the forward strand.
CGGTGCCGATAAAACTCTGCACCTTATTCTAAAACATTTTTGGTTTCCCGGGCTCCGCCAGTTCGTATCTAAATACGTCTCGCACTGTTTAGTATGTATTTCTAAAAAGCGAGTGCCCCGGGCACCGCTGCAGAACATTTCATCCTGGCCAAAACCCGACACTCCTTTTGACACTGTTCACGTCGATGCACTGGGACCGTTACCCGAGTCAGAAGGTTATAAGTTTATTTTAATACTAGTTGACGCTTTTACGAAGTTCTGCATTTTGTATCCTATTTACCGTCAAGACACTAGCGAGTTAAAACGTGTAATGTCTCAGGCCGTTTCACTATTTGGAGTTCCCAGACTGTTAGTTACTGACAGGGGTAGGATGTTTGAATCTGCAGACTTTGTTCAGTGGATATCCGAACTTGGCTCTGTCCTGCATTACATAACCCCTGAAATGCACGGCTCGAATGGTCAAGTAGAACGCTATATAAGAACTGTGCTTAACATGCTTCGTATCGAAGTAGGACACAAGAACGCTTCCTGGTCAAACACACTTTGGAAGTTACAACTGGTATTGAATATCAGTAAACAAAAAACCACTCAAGCCTCACCCATAAACTTATTGATCGGCACTGATGCCTCTACCCCGGCTATACGATCGTTAATACGCGACCTAGCTACAGACACTCCAGATAGCAACAGAGAAACTCTGCGGGAGATCCGTCGAAGTCGCGCTAGCGAACTGCTGAAGAAAAACCAAGGTCAGCAAGACGCTGCAGTCAACCAGTCTAGACGGCCACCACGTGAATACAAGGTGGATGACCTTGCTTTCGTAATTAAGTACTCGCAATCAACGGGCAAATTAGACCCTGGGATGCGAGGACCATATAGAGTGACCAAAGTTTTACCCAACGGTCGCTATGAACTTAAATTACTCAGTGGAAGCTGCGGGAAAACCACCCAAGCGGCTTCCCAATATATGGTGCCATGGAGAGGAGAATGGTGTCCGGAAAGTTGTGCTAATTTCTTCGAAAGTGAGTACAATTCACTAATTCTATTTTTGATTTCAGAAATAGACAGGGTGTGCCCCCAAAGGTGGTAGTAGCCCAATAATGGGATGTGTTCTCCACCTATGGCGTTAGTCGCCTAACATATGGGTTAGTCCCAATGGCGTTAGTCGCCCAACAATGGGATGTGTTCCCCATCTATGGCGTTAGTCGCCCAACATATGGGTTAGTCCCAATGGCGTTAGTCGCCCAACAATGGGATGTGTTCCCCACCTATGGCGTTAGTCGCCCAACATATGGGTTAGTCCCAATGGCGTTAGTCGCCCAACAATGGGATGTGTTCCCCATCTATGGCGTTAGTCGCCCAACATATGGGTTAGTCCCAATGGCGTTAGTCGCCCAACAATGGGATGTGTTGCCCATCTATGGCGTTAGTCGCCCAACATATGGGTTAGTCCCAATGGCGTTAGTCGCCCAACAATGGGATGTGTTCCCCATCTATGGCGTTAGTCGCCCAACATATGGGTTAGTCCCAATGGCGTTAGTCGCCCAACAATGGGATGTGTTGCCCATCTATGGCGTTAGTCGCCCAACATATGGGTTAGTCCCAATGGCGTTAGTCGCCCAACAATGGGATGTGTTCCCCATCTATGGCGTTAGTCGCCCAACATATGGGTTAGTCCCAATGGCGTTAGTCGCCCAACAATGGGATGTGTTCCCCACCTACGGCGTTGGTCGCCCAACGTGTGATTGCGCTCTCTCAAGGCGTGTGTCGCCTAATTATGGGATGCGCTTCACTGCAAAGGCGTGTGTCGCCCAACGTCGGTGTTTGTCACCCATATAGCGTTAGTCGCTATGGTAAAGTATAAGGCAATGATGTAGGATGGTTGGGACGCTAACCACCTTATATTATTGGTCATTTTAGTACTTTTGCATTTTTTTAAGAGATGATGATTCTTGTGTAGCCCATGTGAATAACCATCGCAAACTTTTTCAGGTGATGAAACTGATGAGCTTGAGAGTGACCCAGGTCTTTGCGAAGGTGAGGAGCCTACTTCTGCGCCGTCGGGACTATCCATGCCCAGCTTGGATGCGGAAATAGGAGCAGTACAGGCGGGCCAGCATCAACATACTGCAGGCGCATCTCAAGATGTTCAAGCCGAGGACGACTTGGCGTCAGGAGAAGCCGTGTTAGGAACCAAGGAATAACCATTTTTAAGAGTCTATAAAAGCGGCGTTCGCGCCGCTATCAGGCTCATTTTGTCGGGTGTCGTCGATGCGGTAACATCGCTCAAGGATCGTGAGACCTATATTTTCCTATTATTGTGTACCTATTTTCTATTGCATTGATTATTTATGTGCTAATTTCATGTATTGTGTTACATACGGCTATTTTAGTTCATTGTTGATATTTTGTTCCTAATTAAAATTAAATAAAAACTCAGAATACTTTTGTTGTGTGTCACGTTGTTTTTTTTTAAGCATCCAAACTTCTGATTCCTAAAAATAGTGATAATGATGTAGACACAGTAAAATATATAGAGATATATAACATTTGAGTACAAAGGTACCGCTTATTTACCAGTACCTTTGAACCTTTGTTTCTGCTAACTTCCAGCAGACCTGCGAAGGGAGAAATGAAAAAGAAATGTAGAAGTAATATAACAAGAAGAGAAAAATATGGATGTCATAAACTAAAATATGAAAAATACCTACACATACTATAATGAAAAAAATTAACACACACTATATAAATAATAAATGAAATGTTAAACATATTTAATACTGAATATACTGATGTAGATGTAATTCTTTTTCTAGATTTGTTGTTATAAATAAAAATGAAGGAATATAAAAGAGCTTTTCCGCAACTATGTTCAAATCTTCCCACTTAACATACCGCTTCACATTTAAACTAAGTAGTGACACAAAGAGTGTCCATGGAGATCCTTGCCCGTTCTTCTCCATAGGAACCTATTTCGCTTTGGAATGGGCAACTAGGTTCATATTTCTGACTGACCGACTCCTTAACGATTCAAAAGTGCCTGTAATTGGTTTAATTGAAATAAATGATGAGTTCTTTTTAAAAGACTGTCCATGTAATTTCTTGTCCGTTCTTCTCCATAGAAACCTACTACGCTTTGCAATGGGTAACTAGCTTCATCTTTCTGACCGACCGACTCCTTGACAATTAAAAAAGGCTTGTAATTGGTTTAATTGAGATAAATGCTTTAAGATAAGATAAAATAGATCTTTATTTGCCTTAAACATGGTATAAAGTTGTTACAGTCCGGTTTTGATACAATGTCCACATATTTAGCTATCCAGAATATTGAGTCAATTGCATGCAAAATAATTAATAACGAGTTAAAGGTAAACTATAGAATATCACAGATTAATTGGTATTACAATACTAGTCATTTAGATTATACATCACAAACGTTTTCATTAATACCTTTACATACACATTTTTTTTAAGTTAAAGAAATCATTAATTTCATAAAAAATTATATCCATTCAGCCATTTATATAGTTTGTTTTTAAATGAGTTAATGATTATTTAATCATTTTAGTTCTTTGGTATTTTATTTTATATACGTACACACATCACAAGGCGGCTTTTAGCATACTTGGCTGACTTAAGATGATCCTTTAATACAAGTCTGTGTGGATCCCTTGTTATTCGAGAGATGAATTCATACGCTTTTTTGAACGATCCCTTATTACTATACACAAATTTACAGATTTCAAATATGTAAAGTGAGGGAAGTGGTAATAAACCTATATAGCTTTTTAAAAAACGTTGAGTTTTTGTTTGAGAACCATTATTTACATTTTACAGAGAGGCAACATTATTCTTGAAAAATAAAATAAACAATTCATCACGGATATATAAAAAATTCAAACACAGCCAGAATCGTGGAAACATAATAAATGTATGTAGGTAGCCTTACCGTATTAGGGCTTTAAACATGCGATCAAATACAAAATGTTAAAGCATTGTAGTTTAGGCAAATGGCGTCGCGAATATAAAATGTGGAGCGTCGTTAAAATACACGAGAGCTATAATGTAACGCCTGTAACTTTTTAGAGCATTTATTTTAATAATAGCCTTAAATTATAAACAACTGTTATACTCGTAAGTTAACATAAATTGCACGTTGCGGTTTCGGGTAGAATATTAGTGCATATTTGCTAAACTGCCTCGTTGGTCTATTGGTCATAAGCGCTACTGCTGAGTATGACGTCCTGGGTTCGATTGCTGGGCCGTGCAAAGTGTTATGGGGTTTATTCATCTGGTATTTCTCTGTAGCAGACCGGAGTCTGGATATAGTGCCCGGTTGATGGGAATAGGCTTGCCCCCTATTACATGGTGAGATGTGGGAGGCAGATGCTCCACGTAAAATACTGGTATTCAGTTGCACCCGGTTAGACTGGAAGCCGACCCCAATATAGATGGGAAAAGGTTAAGCAGATAATGATCAATATTAAATCTTATCTCCCCTATTAAATAGGACTTAATCATTACTAGCGAAATGTGTGTGTACTATGGGTCTACCCTTTATAGCAGAACTTTTTATGTCATAATATTATTTTGCATAACAGCGTATAGCATAAACTTCATTTCGCAGAAAATCGTTAGGCATACACTCATTTATAATACATTAAAAACGCATAATTTTGTAAGTCAGAATCATCTTTAGGCATAAATTTCATATCCATAATAATTAAAAAGTAGAACCATCATATTGCAGAAAGTTCACTGTCAGAATCGTCTTTTGGCATACATACATTTCATATCGATAATCATTAAAAGGTAGAACTATCATATCTCAGAAAGTTTACAGTTAGAATCATCTTTTGGCATACTTTTCATATCCATAATAATTGAAAGACTCATCTATCACATTACGGAAAATTCATGCAGCATGCAAGCAAACATGCAGCATGCAAGCAAGCATGCAGCATGCAAGCGAGCATGCAACATGCAGCAGGCATGGTTTCTGTCGCGCAAGCGCAAGCTTCTCGTCGCAGATGGTTGTAACGCCCACCACAGCAGCTTCGGCTTGCTGGCCGGCATAGCCGGCAAGCCTCAGCCGCGGCGGCGAGCGTTAAAACCACCTGCTCCTCAGCTCGCGGGCCGCCTCGCCCCTCCGCGCCTACGCGGGCTTAAATTACACTCTAGGGGTAGGGCAGACAAGACTACGTGCAGTCGGTTTTGCAGCGATTCGGTTCTGTCACTTCACTAACTTTTGTAGTACAACATATTGACTTTTTAAGACAATATTTTAATTTTAATTTAAGGTTAAGAATATGATTACATTTTATAGAAATGACAATAATATTATGCCTAATAAAATTATTCCAAATAAAATTCTGCCATCTTAAAAGTATGCCTTTGTAAATTCGGACATATAAACATTCGGCCAAACAATAATTATATTAAATGATTTTTATGCCATATATATATTCGTTTAAAGAAGATTATGCCAAATAAATTTCGGAGCATCAAAATTCTGCCAGATAGAGGGAACCCGTGTACTATAGGCACAACTCTTATCTTCTCTTTGAACCGCCTCTTTGGTTTAGTGGTAAGATCACCTGTCTCAGATCCAGAGATTTCGGGTTCGATTCCCAGCGGGAGCAAAAAATTCTGCTCGGTTTGGTTCGTGGTAGGGCTAGTTCTAAGTCCACCTGGCTAGCTACCACCATCTTATCTAAGCCTGTCGCCATAACAACAATGTTAAGAGCATTGTTATGTTTCGGCAGTTAGAGGTAAGATAGCCAGTTCCTCTGTGGTTGAGGATTCCGAGTGAAGCTCGCTTCCACCTTCGGCGTGATAGTGACTTACCATCAGGTCAAATGAAGGCCACGAGCTTCCCTGCTGTGGTTGAAAAAATCCTCTGCTTAAATCTTTGAGGAAACAGGTGTGATGTTATGTTTTATCCCAACGATGATGATATCTTTGATTTTATACAGAGTTATTTTCAACAGACATCTAACTCCAAACTCAAGACTATAAAAAATTACAAATCACCATACATTCAAAGGTAATTGAAGTGTCTTGTATAATAATAATTGAAGTTTTACGAAGGCTTTTAAAGCGACATTGAGCCGCCATCTTTAAGCTCTCACATTGTAAGAAGAACACGTACTGAATAAAGTAGGCATTTACTTTTTCTTATCTCCGGTACGTTTAGTCGGCCGGGAATAGGGACTTCCTAAAGGTGAGGCCTTGTTAGTGGTTTTACTATTGTTTATTTTTTCAACAACTCTTCATTTGTTTAAATAAAAAAACACCACCTTTCTTTCTAACCCTTTTAGCTACTTTTTCTATTGGCGAGTTAACAACATGATATCCATGATAAAAATACAGGCCTTATATAGATATAAGGCCTGTATTTTTTTTTTCATATTAATAAAAAGTATTTAATTCGGTTAGAAAACTATAAAATATTATAGTTACATAGATAGGTGATTTTCATCAAACATATTCATAAACCGATCCCAACATATTCCGGAAGAAGCATATAGGCAGATGAGGAGGCTTTCGCCACTCAGAATAGAAAATACGTGAGACCCTTTCAAAGCACACTTGCTTAAATACCTACCAAAAGAACACAAGACGCAAATAGAAAGGGTCAAATATTGATTCTGTATCGGACAAATAATGGACTAATAAGTGGTCAAATTAAGAACGTAGGTAGACGTTGGATTCGGAGAAAGAAACCTATATATAAAACACATATATATGTAAATATCTACGTGTATGTAACTAACGGTAAACATTTTCCATCAAACGGACACTTGGACAGTCGACCTATTTGCCAATTTATACATAAAACAATAACTGTTTATGCACACTATTTACACTAACAGTTGCCCAAGATTTGTCCACAAATAGACTTAGTCCACGTTAGACCCGCTATTTATAACCGATTTTTTCAAAAAAAGAAGGAATTTCTCAGTTCGTCGGAATCTTTTTTTTTTATGTTCCCCGATTACTTGAAGACAGCTGGACCATATTTGTTTTTTTTATTTTTTTTTATTATTTACTTTCTAGGTAATTCCCATACAAAAAATATTAGCTTTGCTTGGGTAGTTTTTGAGTTAGTTTCAATAATACATATTTTTCCCACTTAGTGGATGATATATATTATAATAACTTCCTGTCACTGTAATTTACATAGCAGGTAGTGGTATTTGAATTTGTGTAGGGTAAGTACCGCAACTCAATCAATCTGCCTAGCCTTTTCCCAATTATGTTGGGGTCGGCTTCCAGTCTAACCGGATTCAGCTGAATACCAGTATTTTAACGGCTTAACGTGCTTTCCAAGGCATGGAGGAGTCTCGGAATGTAAAGATACAACTGAAAAGTGAAAATAAAAAAAATCTACAAAAAAAACAACCGACTTCTTTAGTATCGGAAATCGGTGGCAAAAATATAAAATACAAAACCAAAGACATCGACTTTCGAAATTAAAGAAGTCGGTTGTTTTTTTGTATTTCTTTTTTATGAAGTATCTTTTATTAGTGCACTTCTAAATCCTACATGCGCTGATTGTCTGTGCATGAACACACCGCTCCATAGCAGCCTACGGCTAAGCTTGTACCTTCACACTATATGAAAATTTAGGCGGAATCGGCACTGTGACCCACGGCCACAGTACGCACAGATGCGTAGCTGGCAAACAAATGAACTGTGCCTTCAATTCATTCACTGAAAGACAACACATAGACTAAACCACTCAGTCTAGAAAGTTGAAATTTTTCACAAGAGTATCTTATATACCGAAAGTGAGCACACCCCCCCCCCCTTTACACGGCGGCACGGTTTCTTTACGGTACGGCGTATAAATCGCGCCGTAGAAAAAACGTGTCTGTCAACAAGCTTCCATAGTGATCCATACAACACATGGTGACAACACACAACGACACGGCGTGTGTGTACAAAGGGCCTAAGGAAGGATTTTTGAAAATTCATCCCCTACTGTGCCTACTGTGGTTAAATAGGGGATAAAAGTATGCATGGAAGCTCGTTATTTTTACCGATGGATAGGTACATACATAGATATTTATTATTTTTGTAAAAACTCTGACAACAACCACGATAACAACTCTGATGCATGAATGCAAAAGACCAGTTGTGCGTCCGACCCGACCTCGACGCGACAACCAAACAAGAGAGTTTTCAAATGCGGTCGCCCGCCATTGCCTTTTTCTGACAGCTTTACCAAAAGAGTTTCAATGTTGCTAGCACAATTAGTCAATTACAAATACCTAATCGGAAACAAAAATAAATTTAAAACTAGATTACAATAAATTTAGTCAAACAGACCAAATAACATAACAAAACCTGACGTATGTGTCAACATACATGCAGAATTTAAGGTCTAAATATAGTGACAATATATGATAACAAGCGGGTATCGCTAACTAGCAGTTAGCACCGTGATTTCACTCGCTGTGAATATTTTATAAAGGGATCGTAGCTCGGGGAGGCTCAGGATTTATGACCAGCTCATCTGTATTTACCTTAATGCTAGGATGAGGATAATAATACTTATTTTCACTTCATGTCTAGATGAGAGATTAATTGTGTTTGACACAAAATCGAGTCATTCGAGTGCTAAGATTGAGTACCAAGATTTGAGTTAAAGACTCGAATCTGATTGCGTTTGAGTCGCTATTCGAGTGACTGAGTAGATTTGGTCAAAAGACAATAATAAAAATAAGTCAATAGGTACTTACATATTTAAACACGAAAATAATTTAGAGAATCTCTTGGAAATGGTTCAATTTACCTCGAGTCTCACTCGACTAGCAAAGAAAACTGAATCAAGATACTTGAGTGGCAACATCTGGCATCACTACCTAAGCCAGCTTTGTATGCATGCATTCAAAGAGCATTCAGAAGTGATGATACTTAAGTACGTCCGGCCCACCCTGTGCAGTCAGACTCGCTGCCAATGTGATCGTAACTGACTTTTTTATTTAGCAGCTGGAACAGTTGGAAGATGAGAAAATTATTGGAGATTTTTCAACAGAAATCGTGATAATTAAATACGAATCTTATTACAGTTTTTGTACAGTTATCAGAGGGTTTGATTACGGGTTCAGGGACTACTTGCATAGTTCGAGAAAAAATGAGAAGTGGACTAAGTTGGCCACCCTGGCCCTGTACGCCGTGCTACGGCGTAGCACGCCCTGCGCTACGGCGTAGCACACCATACGCTACGATCTTGTCGTAGAGATTCTCAGTTGCAATTGCAACTCAAAGATTTTCCTTCGAACAGGTTTTAGTGCAGTACCCGGGAGTAATTATGGTACGTTGAGCCAAACAGACGTGAGTCCGAAACGAAGCATTACAAAGTCAACATTTATCTAAATATAAAAAATGTGTCATATTCACGGTCATAGTCCACTTCTGCGGAGTCGAGGGCACAACACAACCACTGTAAACATAATAAAGTCAGGTAGAGTAACAGACTCAATTATCAGCACTTTAAGAAGTCCTCATACAATATATTATTCCCTGAATTTATGTATCCATAAAACTTCTTGTTTAATGGTGTTTAATATTTAAAATACAATCTGAATGAAATTTCATCGGATTTTGCAGCTAATGAAATTTCATAGAAACTATAATTGAAAAATGAACCTACCTCCATTTGCTGGCACAATTATTGCCAGTTATTAGCACCAAATTATCCAATTAATAGCACTTAGACTTAGGGCAATTAAATACATTTTAAAATTGTGAATAAAATGCTTTTTATTGCTATTAATATTAAGAAATTTCTTAGAAAAATACTTAACAACTTACAATAGTTGTCGACACTCAACAAACAGTAAAATTAGATATTGAAATGAGATAAATCCAATTATCGGAATAAACGTTAACCAATTATCAGCACTTTGCGGATAAATGGTAAAACGTAGTTTCAGCATGGTACCAACATTTGGAATATGATGTCACATTATATTTAATTACAGAAAAAGTCTAAAATATAATAAAAAAATCTGTAATTTAGTCTACACTTAAGTAACAAAATTTTTAGCATGGATGCTGATAAATTGGATTTCTGTTTAAAAATATACCCAGATGTTGGCAGCCCATATTTAGAAATAATCTAACGGAAAACTTTAAAATCCTATTGAAAAAACGAACTATAAATACCTCATAAAGCGTATAGAAACTAAGATTTCATTACAATTCTCATAAATCATTAGAAACGGAAAAATAAATTGACAGTCAAACTTACCTCCAATGAGTAAAAATGGCCGAAAAACACCAACAACAGCAGACCGACTTTTTGAATTACGACCCTGCCGCCATTTTTTATGTTTACGTATTGAAAATGTTACCACTATATAGAGTAGAATTTCCCTATTATATTTTTTTACTTTTCAATACAACAACCAAAAAGAGAAACCGATATTTTTAACTTATTCGCCGAGGTGCTGATAATTGGTGGAGTGCTAAGCAATTGGGTAATTCACCCTATTGGTTTTGAGAATTATACACAAAGGATGAATTATACAAAAATGTTTATCAATATTATTGTTATAATTTACAATCAATGAGTCACTACTGTTTCAAATAGGGTGATTCAAACTCTCCGTGTATGCAAACTATTTCCGTAGTGGCACCGGTAAGGTAACCCAGGTAAACTAAGTAAGTAGGTAGGTGTATGTTCGAGCTTAGTTAATGGCTGGCAGTTAGGTAGTACGTACCATTAGAATAATCTTAGAACTTGCCAGGAATAATGTTAAGCACAGTTATGAGCGGCAATTTAAATGTTATGTTAGTTCGGTTACAATTTGTACGTGAATTAAATGCAATTTTACTACGATTGGAATAGGGATGATGACTAATAATAATTTCTTTGCTGTTGTCAGGTTGATTATTAAAAAAACCTTTGACAAGTATTTTTGCTTTTTTTACGTTATCAAAAGATAACGGCAATACACTGAGTTAAAATATGCCATGATGTCACGAGTATGTAGATTTTATACTTACTTGTGACGTAACGACCCCCACTACCGAAGTTTAATGCGTTTTATCTAAGTATTTCTGTATTTATATGATAAAGCAAAAATACAAGTCTAATATTTTTTCTATTATCTTACTGACAGACTAAATAGAACAGAAAGAGTGCACAGTTAACAAAAGAGATAAGTAAGTGGAGAATTTCAATTCTTTGTTAATTCATGTTATGTGTGCGCACAGTAGCAAAAGCTTTCATATCGCCAGAATGATTATGATTTCAATTTAAAAAGCTAATTCGTTCACGTTACTCCCAATGAATGTTATGCCTATGTCACTTACATAACAAATTCTTCTTCTATCAAATATAAGTATAAGTAGTGTGCTAGTTTCTAGTGTGCTTTAGCTCGCGTCAATTATGTCAACTAACTTGTATTGAGGTCTTCAAACCGGCGTGATTAGTCGCGTCACTTCGCTTTCGCGTCTTGCATCCCGCATGGGATTCGCCTCAGTGTGGCTAGAGTTTTACATTGCATCCGAACTAAATGCAAACTAGTCAGATGGTAGAAAAACAAATCACTAGACGTTTCAGAAGGTATGTGCCTGAGCACGGAGGTATGTTTATTACTCCAGTGACTCCGTATTTTTAAGGCTTACAGAAAAAACAAATACATGGATGGAACTTTTACGAGTGAGAGCAGAATATACGCGTTAAAGTGAAAAATCCTCGTCCAAAGAGATATTTCACGTATTTCAATGGAAAAGCCTATATTACTTTTGCACATATTGTGGCTATAACTCATTCAGATTCTTGCTTTACTATCGAGCTTCAAATAGAAAAGAAACCGAGCCAGTTTTTTACGAGCATGTCCAAATAGAAAGCATTGCGTTGTCTACCTTTTGGGGTTCCGCAAAAAAACTTATCACTAAAGAAGTCTGGGTATGTTGATACTACTTGTGTTGATATACTGTCAAAGATCAACAGTCATTACGGGTCATCAGAAGCCCGAAAGTCTGACAGCCAGTCTTGTCAACGAGTATTATGTTATCCAGTTACTGGATGGTGGAGGTCAGATAGGCAGTAGCTCTATGACAAATACTTGTACTCAGCTGTATCCGGTTAGCCGGGAAGCCGACCCCAACATAGGGGGTTAGTGATAGCTCGGCCCGAGTCATCTCAACCCAAATAGGAACTACGTCGTCAAAACGCCTAAAAAGTGGTGTGTACAGTCGGCAGGAAAACTACCGACCTCTTAAAATATTGAAGATTTTTCAAATTTATTGATACAATTTATATGTTTATTTTGCTATGAACTTGTTCTGCAATAAAGACTTTTTTTATTTATTTAAATACTTATTCATATAACCAGAAATCAGAATCGCAGAAATCGCCTTCTTGCCTTTTATGTTCTAGACTATTGTAAATTTGAGGTGCAAGAGTGAGATCGAAAAGTTTTTTATTTTCATCAGATCCGATGTGTCATTTTCTTAGCAAAGGAGCGCTTGTCTTTTTTAATCCAGACAATTAAAAAAAGCTACTTTTACAGGTATCATAATTGAAACAAAATTAAATTCGTAATGATTTATTTTAAAATATCGATTTTCTGTCTGAAAGTACAAATCACCGTCATCGGGAGTGAAATATCTGGTATTATTATTCGGGTTGAGTTGACTCGGGCCCAACTGTCACTGACCTAACATAGGTGGAAAAAGGCTGGGCAGATGATGGTTTTTTTTCTCTTTTTTACTTTGTATCCCAGCACCGAACGCAACGTAGAAATTGGGGATGTGGAGGTTGAGTATGTCCATGAGTATATTTACCTCGGCCAAATAGTATTCTTCCAGACGAGACAGGACAAAGAAGTCGCTCGACGCACAAGAAACGCCTGGAAGAACGACGAAACATCTCATGAAAGGACCACTCCCGCTTTCACTAAAACGAAAGCTCATGGACATGTGCATTCTTCCCACCGACACCTACGGAGCGCAAAGATGTTCTCTTACAAAGCGTCAAAAGTCCGCACTTGGAGTCTGCCAACGGGCTATGGATCGAAGCATACTAGTGTCAAACTGACAGACCGCATTAGGATCTCTATACTTCGTTCCAAAACACAAATCGCGGACGCTGGCCGTACAGTTGCTGGACTAAAGTGGAACTGGGCTGGCCACATCTGTCGCATGTCGGAGCACTAATATGTAAAAATCACCACTCAGTGGATCCCAAATAGCGGGAAACGACTACGTGGCAGGCCCAGAAAGCGATGGCGAGATGAGCTGGACGCCTTCTTGGCCTGCAATCGCAGTAGACCGGGAAAAAAGAAGAAAGATGGAAGGCAGGCCTTTGCCCTGCAGTGGGACAACACAGGGTTATAAAATAATATAATATCCCAGCAAGATAAACATAGGGGCTGTAGGTACTTGAGAGTGTAAAAGAGTGTCCACAAAACTTTCTACTCATCTCTGACTGGCAACCTGGCAACTGACAACCATCGACTGTCAAATTGTAGATTGGCGAATCATTTAAATCAATGTATGAGTTATAATCGTACATATACTGGATACGAATAACAGTACAGCCACACGAACTAAGTTTCTAAAAAAATGATAATGAGTGAGAATTAAAGACATACCTGCCCTTTGTACCTACGGAACCTCACGTATGTGCCACGCACTTTATCCATTTCACAGGCCAACCGAAACTAGAAAGCTGTAAGTTACGTCGTTTTTCACTCGACGTGTCTTGTATCACGTAGATACGGTATTAGGCACGTCTTGTTCCACATTACCGGGTGTAACAAGAAGTTTTATTTGGAGAATTTATGAGCTGGATATAACTACCATGGTCTTTATGAAGTAGGTTTACGTTTTTCATGTTTGATGCTGATTGAGGGGCTTGTGGCTAAATAATAATAAATAAATAATATTTTTATATATTTAAGCTCTTTATATTTATGTATGTAAGTATATGTTAATTTATTACGTTATACGTGTAGGTTTATTTCAATATTTTAGTTTAAGACTTCGCATATTTTTCTCTTCTTGTTCTCACACACTATTGTCTACATTTCTTTCTCATTTCTCCTATCGCAGGTCTGCTGGAAGAAATTTCTTAAGAAATAAGCAGTACCTTTGTACTCATAATTATGTCTATGTTTTATCTGTATCTATTTTTCTGTATGTATGTACATAAAATATAAAATAAATAAATAAAATAAATTTATTTACTTTCAGCTAAATAACACCCATTACCAAACATAAATTAATAGAAATTTTACAGATAATCTGTAATAACAGCCGCACGGGTCGATCGATAAGGTTAAGCTACGCTTGCCGCGGTTGGTCTTTCGATGACCATCTTTACAACATCATACCCGTCCGTCCGTGCCTCGGCAAGCATTTTAAGCCGTTGGTCCCAGCTGTCGTTGGTGGATCTTTGACAGTAGTTACGGGTCGTCAAAAGCCTGAAAGTCTGACAACCAGTCTTACCAAGGGGGAGCGGGGAGGCGTATTACCCGGTAAGACTGGAAGCTGACCCCAACATATATGGGAAAAAGGCTAGGTAGATGATGATGCTGATTGGTCAGGTATTCAGGTACAGACGCAAGCACGTCAACCTACTAAAATCTGTCAAATTTATTTAATAGATTGTCAACTTTATCACTGAAGTATAAGGTTCAAAGTTGATTGGCAAAATTTGATAGTTTCGGGAAGGTTGATGCGCTGGCGTCTGTACTTCCCTACTTTCATATTGCGCTTAACATTATAGTGAATAAACTGCCTTAACGAGTCACGGTACTTTCGATGCACTGTTAAATGAACAACAAAGTCCAGATAATGTTATTTTAGACCAAATCTGTCGCGTTTTTGCAGCGCTGCCTCGCTCGGTTGCACCGTAGATTTGTAACAATAGTTTAGTTATTTCTATTGCAAGAAATGAAATGTAAAGTTCCATGCTACCTAGTTTACTATTGTATAGTAAGAGTTATACCCAACTAGCACTCTGCCAAAAGCCTTGTAAAATGAGCCTTAAAAACAGGGTTCCTAGCTGCAATCAAATGCGCGGAGTAAATGTTACATAAAATCAACCGACTTCAAAAAAAGGAGATTCTCAGTTCGTCCGATTTTTTTTTAGGGTTTCGTACCCGAAGGGTGCCAAACGGAACCCTATTACTAAGCCTCCGCTGTCCGTCTGTCTGTCTGTCTGCGAGCTGTATCTCATGTACCGTAAAAAAAATAAAAAAATATGCAAGTATAAAGTAAAATTATGATTTAGATTAATTACAATCGAGCAATATTTAATTCTAAATGTAATTAAGACCTGCCTGTTTGTGAAAACCTGTGTTTCTGGCCATCAATTTACATCAAACATTTAAAAAGAAGACAACAGTAAGTTTTTTAGAAGCTAAATTAAAAAGAAGATATAATATTTTACTATTTGGGTATATTATTTTAAAACTAGATTATGTAAGATATATTATATTTAAATAAATTAACGAATTATATTAAAATATGTAAAGTGGACTATATTATTAATTATATTAGAGTAGGTAGATAGTAAATTTTATTTTAAAATTTCTAGTATTTTTTCCGTGTCTGCATAATTGAGTTTTGCTAAATATTCCTGTACTAGTAGGTTACACCTATTATAACTTAAACTATAAATCTTTAGCACTCTGTTAAACTTAATAGCACTCGGTTATACAAGTAGGGCCCTAAAAATAAATAAAATCGATTAGCAAAAGCATGTTTAGTCTGAGAGTTAGCGCAAACCAAATCTTTTCTTCTCCTATCTGAAGGCACTGGGTGAAAATAAAGTTCAGTGTGTTGGAATAAAACTACATTCAAAACAAATAATTGACGTACTATTAGCACCTTACATGACATATAAAGCTGATGTGTAGGAAATCTAAATGGACGAAAAGTAGCAACCTTTAAAACTGCTCTTTGGGCGCGTTCTAGGTGTAGTGAAATAGATTTAGCGGCAACACCCCAGGACGTTATGCAGTAGGTTACGTAATAGGTAGACAGTTGAAAATTTCCCAAATTATGCATTTCTATTGCCACTATAACAACAAATAATAAAAATTTAAAAAAAAAATAAAGGGGTAATAAAGGGGCTCCATACAATAAAAGATTGATTTCAAAAAAACATCTAACCCTGGCATATGGGGTGTCATTGTCTAGAACTCATCGAGTAGGAGTAGAGAACAAATGTATTTTTTTTTTTTATCTTCATAAATATTGAAATAGGCTACCGTAAGAGTTGTAAGTTTTAGACCATTTTTGTACGAGCTCTATTTCAAAAACTAATCAAGTTAGGAATTTAAAACTTCTGTATATCAAATTCAAATTCAAATTCATTTATTTTGTGTACATAGGTTAGAAGATGTTAAAATATAGATATTACAGAGTCCGTCTATGTCCCGCCGATAGGCATACAAAAATTCACAATTTTCAAATAAAATTAAATCATGTCATTTATGTATTCACAATTAATTAGGTCTACAATTTATAATAATAACATGTCAATTTTCAAATCAAAATCATACAGCAAATTCACAATTAATTAGATAAGTATACAATTTCTAATGATAACATGCCAAATTTCCAAATTAAATTAAATCCAACACTAATAAATTACATTACATTCATACTGCATTCACATTAATTAAATTCTTTTTCAGACAGAAAGTCACTTATGGAGTAGTACGCTTTGCTCACTAAAAAATTGCGAAGCCTTTTTTTGAATAACAATACCGGCAATTCCCTCCAAGATTTGGGTATTTTATTATAAATGACCGGAGCCATACAGTAAACACTTTTGCGCATTAGAGTTGTCTTACAAGAGTGAAGACATAGCAAACTATTATCGCGTCTATTACGTGGAATTACATCATTTAATCGTTTAAACCGATTCGGATTCGACCTCACAAACACAGCTACTTCCCATATGTACAAACAGGGCAGTGTCAGTAGTTTATGTTTCTTGAAATATGGTATGCAACTATCCGTACTTTGGAGCTTGAGCATCGCTCGTAAGCATCTTTTCTGTGCTTTGAATACAGTATCTTTTTCAGTTGAATTACCCCAAAATATTATTCCATAACGTAAGTTGGATTCTACGATACCATAATAAGCTGTAAGAAGTGCATTAACATAGATTATTGAGGATAATGTATGCAGAGCGTATGCCGATGAACTAATTTTTTTGCATAAACTATTAATATGTGCCTTCCAATTAAGTTTTTTATCTATTATAAGACCCAGAAACTTGGTGTGTTCAACTTCTTCCACCACATCATTGTTATAGTGTACGTGAAGGTTCATGCTAGGCATTCGTTGACTAAAATGTACAAGTTTTGTTTTTTTCAAGTTTATTTTTAAATTGTTTGTTTCTAACCAATGCACAATTAATGTTAGAGTATTATTTATATCCTTTTCATAAGTTTCTGCACTTTCACAAGATATTGTCACTGTACTATCGTCCGCATACATTGTTAACGGATGTTCAACGCATCTTGGTAGATCATTGATATATAATATAAATATAAAGGGGCCGATTATGCTCCCCTGCGGTACTCCATACAATACCTCCCGCTCGGATGATCTAAATATCTCTTCACGCTTACTTACTCTATTTATTTGATGAATTTCCGTAATTTGTGTTCGGTTTTTTAAATAAGACTCAATTAGACGAAGAACATTACCTCTAATACCGTAAGCCTCGAGTTTGTTTAAAAGTGTTGCAAAATGTACGTGGTCAAAAGCCTGGGTCATGTCACAAAATAAACTACATACAGGTGTTCGGTTATCGACATTCTTAATAATATTATAGACAAAGTCATATACAGCCATACTGATAGTTCTATTTAGTCGAAATCCCTTTTGTTCGTCACATAGAATATTACTTTTCTCAATAAATTTATATAATTCCTTATAAATGTATTTCTCGAATATTTTGGAAATTACAGGTATAAGTGCAATTGGACGATAACTTTCCATATGTTCTCTACTCTCCTTTTTAAATAATGGCTTTATGGTTGATTTTTTTAGGGCATCCGGATAAATACCGGCACTGATACTTAGGTTAATTATATGGGATAGATGACCGCATATTTGCAAAGATACATGTTTGAGGACTTTCGTAGAAATATCGTCATATCCCACGCTACTTGTATTGTTCAACGACATTATTATTCTATGTATATTTAGGGGTACACTAGGGGCCATAAACATTGATTTATCGTTCGAGATTATTTTACAGTTTTTAGTTTTAGTGGTGACATCAAGTTTGGGCTGAATTTTATCTATGAAGTAATTATTGAACGCTTCAGCAATGTTATTAGGATTTAATAAAGTACGGTTTTTTTCTTTAATTACATTAATATTATGTTTAGGCATGTTGCTTCTTGCGCTGTTGATAATTTGCCACGTAGTTTTAGACTTATTTTTAGATGATTTTATTTTGTGGTTATTCTGAGCCTTTTGTGTCAACAGTATATTTTTTTTGTGTAGCCGGGAATAGTTAGTAAAACTAGTTTTATTACTATTGCTAGGGTTTAATCTCATCTGCCATAGAAGTTTTCTCTTCTTTCGACTACATAATTTAATTCCTTTAGATAGCCATTTAGGTTTGTTGATAGTATTAATTTTAATAAGTTTAATTGGAAAACATAATTCGTATATTAACTTGAATAGATCGAGAAATGAATTGTAAGCTACATTCGGGTCATTGGTGTTATATATTTCAGAAAAAGTTAGATTTTTTAAATAATTTTTAAATTATTTTTAAACTTCCGTAAGTTTTCCATACTGTAATCCCTTTTAGTCGCATACCAACAGTTTCAATATAATCATGTACCATAATTATACTATATACGAGTATAACCAACAAATACTAAAAACGCCGATTCATTCAAGTTATTTATTTAAATATAGGTGATATTATGCAATTGCAAAAATAATTGTAATTCATAGTATCATTATGAAATACAAATTTTTCTTTGCGATTTTCATTAAGATAAATAATATTATTCTTCGTTTAGTATTTTCATTTTTTTTGCTAATTAATGTACGGTGATACGGAACCCTTCGTGTGAGAGTCCAACTCGCACTTGGCCGGTTTTATTTAATGTTTGTTCCTCGATTACTCGAAGACTGGTGAATCGATTAGAAAAAATCTTTTTTTTTATTTATTAGAAGAAACTTGCGCCATGTTTCCATATAAATTTGATTAACTTTGCTTGGGTAATTTTTGAGTTAACTTCAATAATAAGTATATTTCCCACTTAGTCTTTGTGGATAATGTTATAATAACTGTCACTGTTATTTACATATCAGGTAGTGGTATCCGAATTTGTGTGGGGTAGGCACCACAACCAAAAAGTGAAAAATAAAAACTTTTCGGAAATCGGTCACAAAATAACGAAAATAAGAAACCAAAGACCGACTTGCGAAAACAAAAGTAATTTTTCAATTCGTACAATTTCTTTTGGAAGTCGGTTGTTATTTTTTGGGTAAAATTTAAAAGACTCATTTCGCACATAATATTAACTTAGTTTTAAGATTTTAATTCAATCTGGTGATAGTAATTGTGCTTGCCACATATTACAACTAAAACGTTAGAGGATAGTTTTTTTTTTCTTTTCAAAACTCGTTAGAATTTACTCTTGTTTCTGGCTACTCGATCCACTCTAACATAGATGTTATTAGCGACCAAAGAGGTCATTCAAGTGGATGAGCTGAAGCACCTTATGTGAAAGCTAACGTGCCTATATCTTACTAACGTTCTATCTAAACACTAACCCTCGTATTCATAAATGTTGCTTAAAGTTAAGTGATGTTTAAACGTCAAAAATGTATGGTTAAACAGGCGCTAATCATTACTTAACTTTAAGCAGCGCTTATGAATAAGGGGGGCTAAAGTCTATATCTATATATAAATAGGAATATTAGATAGATAGATAAATCGTTTATTTAGTGCACACAAAAAACAGCACAACATACAAAAGCATGATTAAATAATGATTAATTAGCTATTAGGAAATAGCTGCAAGGTGCCAATATACAAACAAACAAAAAATAAAAAAGGAAGAAAACAAGACATTGTGATGACGCTATTGGCTATGACACACTTTAAAATAATGGATCAACGAACATAAAAAAGTGCGGTGTGCGTCTCAAGGTTGCACCAAATGGGAGTCCAGCTCAGCATGCAATAGCAGCATATTTAACAGTTTTAGTTAAGTTACTATATAATTTTGCTATTTTTATTAATTAATTAGTTATAAGTTGTTATGTGCTCACTTTTAAAATATTATAGATATAAAAGTATAGACTTGTACTTATTAATAATAAAGTTGAAGATTTTATTTTTTTGTTGATGATCATGACGTCACACTTCGTTAATGTTCATACAGCTCGGGGTCACCAATTCAGAAGCATAAGGAACAGGGTGTAAAGTTCACTCATCCTCTACAGAAAAGGGAGGATCCTCCGACCAGATGGGTGTCGTGTCTGGTGGGCAACTGCCCGACGATTGATGGTGGATAGTCTTGCGCGATACAGGATTTGTGGGATGCGTATTTCGTATGTAGCGATGTTGATGCCGCCATAGTTTGATCGCGCTAATCTCGGGAATTACCAGTTGGATTTGAAAAATTCTTTTTGCATTTTATAGCCTAATTCTTGAAGAAGCTTATAGACTATTTAACATTACCCTACGACCTATAGGAGCCGAGCAAAATGTCAGAAAGAACGCTAAGCGAAAAAGAAGTAATAGAGCGACCGGGCGATGCGATGCGAGACGGGGTGAAACGGGGGAACAAGAAATTTCACATGGTTCATCCATGTGAAATTTCTTGTTCCTCCGTTTCGTCGCAAACAGAAGCTAGTTATATTTTAAAGAGGTCAAATTGATTATTTGTAAGAGATAATCTCTGTAAGTACTGATCCGATTTCGAAAAATCTTTTACTGATAGAAAGCTTATACATTGTTGTCGAGTTCTACAGGATATGTTTTATGGTATAAGTTGACTTCCACGCGGACAGAAGTCGCGGCAAAAAACTAGTATCTTATAGAGACGACAATTATACATTAGTTACAATTATCTTAAGGTACCATTCCGTAGCCGATCTTTTCTTTTTTTGGGTGTGAAATTATCAAATAACTTCTCCCGCTCTGGACGGAGCGGGAGGGCGTGTCAGACTCTTACTGATTAAAACCCACCCGTGTTCCTTCAGTTGCCTCTACGTTGCCAGGGGTCACGGTATCCCTTTCGGACTTTCCCGCAACCCCGGCAGGCTGATTGTTTAACTTGATATTTCAACTACGTGTTTTTTTCGGGGTCATCAACCAGTGTGATTGAACGACTCAACAAAAAAACGACAAATTATTTTTATTGTGTGCTTTATCATGTTTAGATCACGTCTGCGGAATTTTTCTAGCTAATTTATTTTGATCCTGTATAAGCATTCAACTGATCAACACACTACAAAAATCCATTGCTATAAATTAATGCAACTATTAGAACACGACTTTTGGACTTCCAGATAATTAATTATTTAAAACTAGATTTAATATCTTAAATTGTACAACTTCTTTATGCATACGGAGTTTTTGTGTTTTGTAAGTGATTGTTGCACTGTTGCACTTACATTTTTGTATGTTACTCTTAGCATACAACCTGTGTAAACAATCGTTGGTGAACCAATTACGTTCGGCTGCAATCGGGGATGCAAAGGAAACCGAGATATAATTTACATTACAATTAAATCGGTAAAACTAAGGTGCGCGACAATTGTCCGATGTCAGAAACAAGAGTGATTCACCAATACACGAAATCAATATTCACTACTATAGCACTAACTTCGATCCCACGCCTTCGGATTGCTGAGAAGGCGATTCTCACGGTACGAGAGCAGGGTGGTCTTAGTCATTGTCTTAGGAATTTAGGGTTCCACAAGTAGCGACATAACAAACCAATAAATAAATAAATTAACTGTTGGTTATCGTATATATAACGTGTTAATGATCAGTTGATTGTTTTCAACCAATGAGTACTGTAAACAATTTAATCTTAATATCCATGGGTTTTTCATTTTAAAATAGACTTTATGTATTCATCACGCGACATTACGTGCGCTAGTTACAGACACGACACTGAATTACAGAGTGCGTTTACCTTTACATGACTGGTAATAAGGGTTTTGTTTTGTAATTTAATTTGTTTCTCCAAAATAAACAACAAAAATGTAACGAGACATATTACGGGTTCGAGATATAATGGTTCCATAACACAATTTTGACGACCACAAGATTGGTTGAATATTCTGTTTTTAAGTAGACTATACATGCTTTTATTTGATTTTGTTTTAATTTTGTTAGGTCTTTCAAACTTTTGTTATACCATTAATATCTTGACTCTACTGTTTTCTAAATTTACATGTCCTATGTAAGAGAGCTGGGTGATTGTTAACTCAGGACCCTCCTACCTCAGACACCTTTCTCTGTTTAAGATTGTGCTTCTTATCAACCAGTGCCTGTAATATGATGTTGAGATAAATACAGATTTATGAGATTTATTTTTGAGATAACAGAGACTGCGGGTGTCGTAGTAAGCTCACTTTCGCACGGACGTAATAAAATCGCGGCGACTTTTTTTCGTGCACTGGGTTTTCAACGCTCTGCTTAGCGCCGAGAGTTGAAATTCCAACAGTGTGTTTTTTCAACGCGCTGGGACGAGAGTAAATCCCAACGCGTTGGATTCTCAACGCTCGGCTCAACACCGAGGGTTAAAAATCCAATGCGTGATAAAATCCCGCCGCGATATTTTTACGTCTGTGCGAACGTGGGCTAAGCCGGTTTTGTTGCTTGATTATGATTATTATACAAATAAACATCAAATTCTGTGACTATATTGTGCATTTATATTGACATAGATTTTTTATGATTTATTAACCGACTTCTAAAAAAGGAGGAGGTTACCAATTTGGATGTTTAAAAAAAAATGTATGTTCGGGCATAACTCCGTCATATACAGGGTGTCTCAAACGAAGTGGTCCAAAGGCAAATGGGATAAAGTGAAAGAGGCCTCACCTGGACCTATTATATAAAATCAATCAAAATTTTAAAAGTTGGGATATTCTGAACAGTTCAGAAAATTTCGCTAATTCTATTATTTTCAAGAATTTTAACACTTTCGCTTTGACGTTTGAAGCTTTGAACAAAATATTCGACGTAGCGAGTTTAATTCTGGCTGGAAGTTGCCTTGATAGTGTAGGTACAAGATTATGTTCCTATTTACGTTCAATGTGGATCTGAAAGTTACTTGATTTTAGTAAAACCAGCACTAAGGCCGTTTGTCCACCAGGACCGTCACCAGAACGTCAACGAGAATGATATGACGGTGCCGAAGTAGCGATACATTAATTTACTATGGCCATGTGTCTACAGAACACGGAGTTTCGGGTGAGAAACGGGTTTTGTCGACGGAAGAATAGACAAAATGACAGATTCCAATTGCTTATCTGTCATTTTGTCTATAATTCTATCGACAAAATCCGTTTCTATTGTGGCCATGCTAAGCGTGCTAGTGAAGCATTACCTAATCTTGGGACAGTTTATCATATAAGTGTCACAAAGCTGTATGACAACATACACAACACCAACTAACTCACCGGTTTATCCGTGTTTGCAATGCCGACGCCTACCGGATTACACGGCAAAACTAGCCGGATAGCGGCCGGACGGTGACCGGATGCGCCGGTGACTAGATTGAGATAACAGAGACTGCCCGTGTCATAGTAAGCCAACATTCGCATGGACGTAATAAAACCGCGGCGATTTTTTTTCGTGCACTGGATTTTCAACGCTCTGCTTAGCGCCGAGAGTTTAAATTCCAACAGTGTGTTTTTTCAACGCACTGCCCTGGGACGAAAGCGCGTCCCAACGCGTTGGATTCTCAACGCTCGGCTCAACACCGAGAGTTAAAAATCCAATGCACGATTAAATCCCGCCGCCATATTTTTACTTCTGTGCGAACGTGGGCTAAGCCGGTTTTGTTGCTTGACTTATGTTGTAAAAGTGATAGCCGTTTGTGTTTGTTTGTATTGTTTTGACTGAAAAGTACCATTTCAATACAAATCCTTCTCAGTCCTCATAATCCAGCCTCGTTGGTCTAGTGGTCGCAAACGCCAGTAGCGTTTGGTCCGAGCATGAGGTCCTGGGTTTGATTCCTAGGCCGGGCAAAAAAAAATTAAAAAATAAAGTGATATTGGGTTCTTCTAGAAATTTCTCAGTCAGCCTGTAGTAATTTGTGCCCGGTTGATGACAATAGGCTCGCCCCCATTATATTGGACTTAAACATAATTGTTGAAATATGAGTGTACTACTATGGGTACACCTCTGCCTAGCCTTTCAGGAAAACAAGGCGTGATGTTATGTTAAATATAAATTGCAGTGTATTATGCCTCGAATTTCTTTAAAATCCTTCTACCTTCTTATCGGGTGTAAAAATACCCTTAACGAAGCCGAGAGTCACTTGTTCTTCCCATCATTGCGATCACTTTCTTGTACTAGACCATATCTGAGAGCCTTCTGGTTATAAAGATATTGAAATTCAAAGTTGCAAGTTTTTCTGTTTTTTGAAGTGAAAACTTCTTTAGGCGCGTTGAGCACTTTTTGGGTGAACAAAAAGCGTGAAACTCGCGTCATCGTCACCGCACGCTGTTTTCACTTCTATCGGCAGTCCCCAAAGACTGCCACGCATGTTTTTTTTTTACGAAAAGAAGTTTTAATAGTCATAAATAACTTAATTTTAATACCTCCACGACCCTGTACCATTGCATGCACTCATCGGGACAAGTTTTTGCGTGAGTTACATTACCCGCTGTCGTAAACAGCTAAACACACCAAAAATAAACGTCGTTTCCCAGCAATTACTTTTGCGAAAAGTTACTTAGTCGACGAAGTTCATATCTATACAACGTAAGGACTATTTCTGCTTGCAGCGCTCGGCCGCTATAGAGCCAGGGCGGTAACAGATGTGGTCATCGTGTATTCGTGTTCACGGGATTATTTTTACAAACTACTTAGATATTAAGTTCTTCAATAGTACAGAATACGTATTTATAGTTGATGGCTTCTTGAAGGGTATTTTTACACGCTGTATAGATCTGAAGCATCTTGGATAATCACCAACTCACACTCAACCCGCATGGTGGATTACGGCCCCCTCACAGAGAGAATCACTCTCGCAGAGAGGAGGCCTGTCGTGAGACATTCTCGACGCCTCGATGACTGCAGTAACCTCTGCGTGACGCTCGTATGCATGAACACTAAGGTGAAGAACGTAAGTCTGTCTACTAGACTGACTTTAGTATTGCCTAGAAATTGGGCTACAAACATCAAATGGTATTCATTTCATGTAAAATACGAATACTTATCTGACAACTTTCTCAAGCTTTTAGATAGGCGTTGAGTCTGATAGGGTATCCAAACACCCATTACATTATGGATCCCATTGAAGTGTAACATACACGACCTATATTAAGTTGTGGTTCTATAAATAAACCCCTTTCCCGTGTTCGTGCAATCATGAATAAAACATGAAAGGTTTACATGAGTTGACACCGTGGCGATATAACAGAAGTATTTATTGAAGGTATTAAATTCTGTAGGAATTATATTTTGTACTAGAAAGTTAGTTAGTTCGGTTAATTCTAGTGGTGTCAAGACAAACCCAATGATAAGCACCTCTTTTTCAGGGTTCTGTACCAAAAGAGTGCCAGCCAAACGGAACCCTATTATTAAGCCTCCGCTGTCTGTCCGTCTGTTTGTCAGTGGCCTGTATGTCATGTAGTATAATAGGTAGACAGTTGACGCTAATCAGATAGGAACTTGTCGGCGCTCATCGGCGGCGGTTCGTGCTGAATTGGCAAAAAATATGAAATCTGCCTGCCAGCGTTGACAACTAGCAACTGGCATATCGGCATCGATTACCAGCGTTCAACATGAATGCTCCCTTATAAATTAATCTCCTTTAATAATAACAGCTATAAGTCTACTTAAGCTCAAATAACTTAGCACTTGTAAGTTAAACGTTTTAAGCTTCACTCGGAGAAGTTTGTTGCTCACATTAACGAAGTTTTGAGGTTACTTATATTGATTTTTCTTTGAAATTGAAGTCATTTTAAAATATTAATGCTGAGTTATTTATTTATTTACCACATCACATGTTTCCTTTGCCATTATAGATAATAAATCTAATGCGACAAAGTAACTTATAATATACTTAACTATACCTTACTTGCTACATAGTACGTGGCCCTTGTGAATTCACCCATTGTACAGGTGAATAGATCTATGGCATCCGCCACCCCGTGTTGAAAGTGCGCAGTGCACGAGTTAGCGGTTAGGCATAAAGTCTGATTGATAAGTTAAATAACAAAATAAAGACTATTTTATTCTTTCTAATACATAACAGCAAAACCCGAAACCTGAATATTTTTGAGGGTTCTATTATCCCAGTGCATGCAGTATGAAACTCAAAGGTATCAGTCGTATCAGCTTAAAAACATCGATTAGCCTATTTTAAAAATGGCATGTATGTAGGTAAATACTGTAACATGTAATTATGGCATACTTACTTTGTGTACTGCTATATGCTCATAATTTGCCACGGACAAAATTGAAAATTCAAAAGTCATTTATTCTAACTAGGCTGAAAATCAGCACTTTTCGAACGTCAAAATTACATAAGACAGTCCCCCAAAACGCCCACCCTTCACCACTTCCTAGTGCTTTAGCTGGGAAGAAGAAGTGGCGCAACAAACTCCCCAGCAGCACAGCTGTCTGTTCAGTTAGAAAAAAATGATTCTATATAATAGTATGCAAAAAAAATACATTGCGCAACACAAACCATAATTTAAATTATAAATTATTTGCCATATATGTCAGCTAGCACACGCCAAAATACCAACCAAAAACATCGAGAACTATACTCAGGCACAGACACTACTTATAAGATTCTTCAGGTGATAACAGTTGACTTTTAACCACGATTGCTAAAGGCATGTAATATAAGCTCTAAAATAAAAGTCCATTTTGCTGGCTTCGCTCGCTCGGCTCGCGCGCGATTTGTCACAATTCTAACCTAACCCATTTGGTTGGGGTGCCTGCAACCAACTGTGAGAGAAGGTAAGGAAGTAAAACAAAACCAGCCAAGAGCATGTCGGACCACGCACAATGAAGGGTTCCATAGTTGGGATGGACAAACTTAACATTGTAATTGAAAAACATGTTCTCCCATACATTCCAACTGCAAATGTAAGTTTGTACGCACAATATTGGGAGATTTATCATGTTATTTTAAAATCATAGACTTATTATAGGTTTTCCTATAACCTATAACTATAGAACTATAATCTGTATTTTTTTTCAAAATTTCAGTAGTTTCGGAGGTAAAGGCCAATTTTCATCTATTTTCTTAAATATCTTTATTTTTTTTTTAAATTAGATCTTCACAACAAGCCCTTTCAGTACAGTTTACAATTAAATTTTTTATTTTTCTATTTGCCCCCGAATTCAAAATTCATTTATTTTCGTTACACCGTCCGTGTTTGGATCACAGAAATTGATATGTGTACCAACCAAATTTCAACTAAATTGGACCAGTAGATTCGGAGCAAATCGGCTGTGACAGATGGACAGACAGACACACGAGTGATCCTATAAGAGTTCCGTTTTTTTCCCTTTTGAGGTACGGAACCCTAATAAGGCTCAATTATTTAAAAAAAACTTACTGTTTTTAAAACGAAAAATATTGAATTGATCCTCAAATCAATTCAATATTTTTCGTTGCCAAATAATGCCCAATTTCTTGCCTGACCACAGTCAACTAATAAAACCAGCCGATAATTTTACTCATCTTCCATAAACTTTTAATTGAACTTCTGTCTCACTCTTTCATCATCACCCATCTCATTTCGCCCTAGTCTTGCCTCACGCCCTTATTATACGGAATGAAAAGATTTTCGCAAGCAAGCGTAAGTATCGACACATGTGCTCAGCGTCAACAAAGCTCAAACCCCCTTGAAAGGCTCCCGTTGATTTTGCAATGAACGCTTTGAAATAAGACGTGGGGTGTAGGCGATTTTCGACTCTGTGACGTTCTTTGATTTAATAATGTTAGATTTTATGTTAAGCGTGTGTTTATAATGCTGAGGTGCTTATTATTCGCTTATTTAATATTCCGTAAAAACGTTTACGTTTTTAAAGATATTTTAACTTTTGTTTGAATAATGGATTAGGTGAGGAATTTAATATATATTTAATTATAATTCCGAGAGCGTAGGTATCCGCCTTTTACAAATTTTAGAACAAATTATCAAACATTAACAGACTTAGACGAACATGAGATAGCTATTTTTCATAGCGTTAAATAAATAGCTTAACATATTATTAGAAAGAAATTAAATGAAGTCACTATTATTTTACAAACGAATGGAGACAGGAACAGCTGGATAATGGCGCAACATACAAGGCAATGTCTTTCTTTTTACAATTCAACAACATTCATTGCACCATTTACGCTGTCGAGCAGTTGCAATTTTTCAAACGTATATAAGGTCCCATTAAAACAGATGGACAGACTATAAGAAATCATTCAGACCACCAAAATAAGGACAATGGTAAGAAATTATAAGAAAAACGCATTAGATACTTACAAGAAAAATAAATCAGCTAACGAAAATACACTAAAAATGTTGGTTACCTGATGCCATTTATTATTTTAGGTCAAAATAAAATCACTGTAATCAGTGTTTTTTTTTGCTTGGATATCTTTGGTTAGACGTACTGAACGCTGTGTTAAATTTTGTCCATCTCTATTTTAATGGGACCTTATACAAAGCAATGAGTTAGCAATTTTCTTCAAAATTCATCGGATTGTGATTGAAAATGTGATAAGCAATTTAGATGCAAAACTATGTACTAGTTATAAAATCAATCTGCCTATCCTTTTCCATTTATTTGCCTATCCTTTTCCAGTTACTAAGTAAGATTGGTTGTCAGACTTTCGGGCTACTGACGACCCGTAACGACTGTCAAAGATCCACGAATGACACCTGGGACCAACGGCGTAACGTGCTTTCACTTAAATGTCTCGCTGATGGTGGCGAGTGTGTTGGATCATTCGGTTCCCTACAAAATGGTTGAGCTGGATGGTGCTGATCCACGCGTCATGTTCGTGAACGGGCGCCGTCGGTTGAGACTGGTCATCTCTTATCTGCCATTGCTTATTTTTAATCGTTTTTGATTATTATTTTATTTTACATTGTTCTCACATATAGAAGCAACAAAAGTATTGTACCCAGGATTTTGTAATTTCTATATTTAAAAGAGTGTCCTTGGAGTTTCTTGCCCGTTCTTCTCCATAGAGATCTACGTTTTGGAATGCGCAACTAGCTTCAACTTTCTGACTAACTGACCGACTCTTTGACAATTCAAAAGTGCCTGTAAATGGTTTAATTGAAATAAATGCTTTGAGTTTGAGTTTGAGTTTTTCCGAGGCACGGAAGAGTCTCGGTATGTTAAGATGGTCACCCATCCACAGACCAACCCCGGCAAAGCTACACTAGCTTTAACCTGATGGATCGAACTGTGCGGCTGTTAGCGCGAGCTCCTCTATGAAGTAGATATAAAATAACTACTCCTAATTAACGAAATACCTCATTACACGCGTGTCTGTTTAATTAGGCAAAATATTCGTTGAACTCGTTGACCCCGCGGAGGTTACACATAAAACATTCCCTAATTAGTTTCCTGCTCCGGAAGTTACAAAGGTTTAAATCCGGTCAACACTTCCGAGGTGCGGCCTGCTAATAATAGTTTGTGTGCTGTAAACTATTAAAATTGTTGAAATATTGCTGTGGTTTTACACTAATTAATTATTTTTTTTACTTAGGAAATTACAGAGTTGGGTATATAGAATAGGTACTAGCTTTTTACCGCGGCTTTCCCGCATTTTGGTCGAAACTATTCTCATGACATCGTACCTGTTGACAGTTTTAGAGATATATAATAGATAAATGGTATTAATAATGATTTTATAACATTGTATAAAGTACTAATTGTAATTTATGACATTTTATAAAGTATTAATTGTAATTAATGACATTGTATAAGGTATTAATTGGAAGTTATGAAATTGTATAAGGTATTAATTGGAATTTATGACATGGTTTAATTTGAATGATAATTTTGCATGCCTGAATTGGTGCAACACAATGGACTGCGCATTCACTTGACATCTACAAATGTATGATTATGTACTGTGTTGAGCAATAAATATTTTAATTTGAACCTAATACCGGGATAAAAAGTACCCTATGTCCTAACCAATTCATGGTTTACCTGTGTGCCATTTCATTTCATCAATTTCAATTTCATCGAAATCCGTTCAGCCGTTTAAGGCGTGAAAAAATCGTAAGGTCTTGGCGCCCCTAGCCGCTGCAGGAGACGCCCTGGGCGTCGGGAATCAAGAGCCGATTCCCGGCCACCGTAGGCGCGGGCTTGCGGACGGTGAGCAATGGGTAGCTCGCTGTCCTATAAGGACCAAGCCCGGATCGACGGTGCGTTGTGTTCCACGTGCGCCTCAAAGAGATGTCAGCAACTGAAGGGGTCTGATAGGACCGATGTCTGCCGG
This sequence comes from Xanthia icteritia, assembly GCA_949128155.2. Classification (NCBI taxonomy): domain Eukaryota; kingdom Metazoa; phylum Arthropoda; class Insecta; order Lepidoptera; family Noctuidae; genus Xanthia; species Xanthia icteritia. The sequence continues at coordinate 5,909,166 of OX421953.2, forward strand.
GGTTGCAGGAAAGTCCGAAAGGGATACCGTGGCCCCTGGCAACGTACAGGCAACTGAAGGAACACGTGTGGGTTTTAGTGGGTAAGAGTCTGACACGCCCTCCCGCTCCGCCCAGAGCGGGAGAAGTTATTTGATAATTTCCCGACTAAAAAAAAAAAAAAAAAGGCGTGAGTTATGTTTCGGCGATCGGGAATTTAGTTAAAAAAAACTTTATTTATTATAATTATTTTAATTACAGAAAAACAGTGTATTAAGCTGAAGGCTGATCTAAAAACTAACTTCACAAACAATGATATGGAATAACATGTAATTGATCTTATTGCTAGGTTGCACTTTATTACGTAGGTTGTCAGCTGCGTACTCAGCGTAAACGGTTGTTACGATGAGTTAACTCCTCCCTCCATAAGATAGAAACAACTCTTGCTTCTGGCAGCGTCCACGCTGCCTTTGGTTGCCTCGCTGTCCTTGATGTCCTCTGATATCTTAGAGATCTTCCATTGGTACAACTTCCAGGATGCTGCTGCTATTAATATGATGTAGAGAAGTACCGTAGTCCAACTTGGTGTGGCCATCATCATTGGCCAATTGTTGTCATCTGGTAAGGATAGGTCGCTTGCTTTGTTGATAAGTTCATGGATGCTGTCTAGTGAGATGTCTTCTAGTTGTAATTCATATTGAACAGTTTCATCTAATACTTGATGTTGCTCTGGTAAAGGTATGACCTCATTGATGACGATTGTGTCTGTATGTGCTCGTAGTGTTCTGTTCATGACGTTAATTTGACAATCTTCTGTTAGTGTGACGAGATAAATCCCGCTTAACTTCTTGTAGTCTGTCTGAGTTTTGCACTGTGTTTTGACAATTTCATCTTCGTTCAGGACAAGTAGCCAATTGTTATCTCCAATCTTTTGAATTTTTCCTCTTCTTAGGCTCATTTTAGCATGTGTACAGTTTGCTTGACGATGCTGAATGAGGGATGGGATGCAGTCTTCGGTGTCTTCCATTCTTCTGGTATCCAGGGTCTTGCAAAGCTGGATGTCATCGGTCAGGGGTTGACAGTCTTCTTCTAGGTAGGCGTACTCATCGTTCCCAAGTGCAAGGTATTTGGATTTAGGAATAATAGTAAGGTTATTTTTGTTGGGAATGGAGTAGAGATGAATTAGGTCATAGGTTTGTGGGGCTACTGATGGGATTTCTAGGATAAAGTTTATTGAGTGTACTGTACTATAGGCCTTAACTCTAATTGACTTTTCAATCCTATGAATATTACTAAGATTAATAATAGCTACTGGTCTAAACGAATAGGTGTTACCTAAGTTGATTAATTGCTCTATTAAGTTTTGAGGACTAATAATACTAGGATGCATGGTGCCCAGTTGCGCGAACGTCATAGCATCTTCTAACAACATTAACTTATCTAAGATAATCTGTAAACTAAAATCTATCTGTACGTATATATCTAGGAAATGTATATGATTAGTGACGTCGTTACTGTTACTTGTTATGTTTTTTAATAAGCTAGCCAAATTTTTCTGATTACTATTCAATTTACTTAATTGATTGCCAAACTCATTAATTGTATTTTGTGCTAGAACTAAGGACTTTCTTTGCATATTCTGAACATTATTAATTCTATTCCTCATGTTTAATATTTCTTCTTCGAATTTTGCTGCATCATCATGATCGAGATTTCCAGTTATGGATTTAACGACAGTACCTAACCCATTAATCAAACCGCGTCTTTTTCTAACTTGCGGGCTTAAAAACTTTAACTTTTTACCTATTTGATCTAAGCTATACTCTATTTGATTTATATAAGTTTTATGTAACTCTCCTGACATTACACTCTCCGCTGCTTTAGTGCTTGCATATAATGACATAAGTTGAATGGACGTAAAATGAAGGTTTGTTATATTGTACACGCAAGCGAGACTAAAGTAATTATCCTGTTTAAGGAGCTGTCCCTGTTTTAGGAGAAGGATGCCATTTTCATTATTAACGGGGTCAATAGTTACGGTTCCTGTTGCGTAGAGCACGATGGCTCCTGAGATGAGGGTCCTGCAACAAGATGAGGCCTCCGTAGTAGTTTAAAGTGTACTCTAATAGACTTAGAATTTGGGTGGTTACCTATAATTTCAGCCACGTTATTTGGATGAAGGTGGATGATCTTGTAGGGTCCTTTGAACACAGGCTTGGTTTTATCACTGCGTGCTGACTTTGCTACCTGTTTATAAACGGTCTCACCTACCTTGAACTTGATTTCTTCTGCTTCTTGATTTCGTTTAGAAATCACCTGCTCCTTATTCTTAGACATAAGTGCTGCGATACATTCTTGAACTGCCTCAGCGTTAGCACGGTGCTTAATAACGTAATCCTGATAGAATTCCTTTGGATAATATAGTTCTAGCGGATTCCTAGATGCTGTGTGTCCGAATAATAACTCATGAGGTGTATAATCGGTTGCCGAATGAATAGAATTATTATATGCAATAATAGAATACTTGTCTTCATAATAAGCTGCATGGGATCGTCTTTATTGGTCATTCGCTGTATTCTAATTATTTCAGCTAATGTAGAATGTAAACGTTCAATAGGTGAATTAGAGTTAGGGTTATATGGTGTCGTGAAATGTATATGAATATTATGTAGGGCACAGATATCTTTTATGACGTCATTATCAAACTTTGTATCTGAGTCCGTGGTTATTTTATTTGGTAAACCTAACACCGAGAAGACGTCTAGCAATGCTTCCGCTACATGCACACTACTACATGCGTTTAAAGGAACTGCCTGAGCGTATTTAGAGAAATTATCAATGATTGTGAGGAATGTTACTCCGCCTGTTGAATAAAGGTCCATAAATATGTGTTCCATTGGCTTGCGCGGTGTATTAGTAATAGCTAGAGGTGGTCTTAGAGGATTGCGCTCATATTTGGACTGCAAACAAATCTCGCACTGATTAACAAATCTCTGAATGGTAAGTAACATGTTAGGCCAGTGATAATTTCTATGCAACTGTTTATATGTCTCTTGAATACCACGATGTACTGTCTTTCCTTCGTGATATTTCTTAATTAACTCTTGTTGTTCCGTTTTGTTTTCTACTAGGGTCACACGTGAAGTGCATTTAAGTAACTTTGGGCCACGCTCATTAAATATAGTAGTATAGACTCTGGAGAAGGCATGATACAGTTCTTTATTATGAAAATAACAATGAAACACTCGGTCGGCAATTGTGTGTTCCTTTAAAAATCTAACTATCTCTGATCCTGTATTATTAATTGGAATAAAAACATCTTTAATGACAACTTTTGAGTTAGTGGATCTGTTATCTACTCTATACGTTGAGCCGGGTGTTGATCTAATATGAAATTGTTTCAGCTGCCTATCTATAGCATCTGATATTATAGGTATGCCCTTATTTTCATTGTCTGGTTGTGTATGCCGTGTAGAGACTAATTCAGGCTCGGCTGACACTATGCTCATACTATCTGATTCTGTTCCTATATGAGATTGGGGAACGCTAGGGTTTAGTGATTGAATATTGTCATTATCTTGGGGCACAGCTGTCTCCGTTTCATTTTCAGCTACTCTACGTGCGTTCTCAAAAATTCTGTTAATTATTTCATCATCCTCATTATCATCTAAATTTACTGCTAATGAATCCATACTACCGTGAAATATTTTAACACGAGATAAGGCATCTGCATTAGTATTCTGACGACCCTTTTTGTAAACAACTTTATAGTCGTATTCTGCAAGCTTTAAACGCCATCTAGTTAATTTAGAGTTAGGATCTTTCAGTGACATTAGCCAAGTAAGGGGCCTATGGTCGGTGTAAATAACGAACTTTCTACCATAAAGATAAGGACGAAAATACTTGATTGCCCATACTATTGCTAGTAACTCTTTTTCTATTGTAGAATACCGAGATTCGGTGTCTGATAGTGTGCGGGATGCGTAAGCTATCGGTTTATCGGAACCTACTATACCTTGTGACAATACCGCACCTAATGCTACATCTGATGCATCGGTGGTGAGCACGAAAGGTTCATCAAAATTAGGATATTGTAGTATTGGGGCATTTGTTATAATTTGCTTGCACTTATTAAAAGCTTCTAAAAAGTCTGGGGAATGGACAACTTTACTATTTTTCTTTAGACATAAGGTCATTGGTTTTGTTAACTTTGCGAAGTCTTTAATAAATTTCCTGTAGTACCCTACTAGGCCTAGGAAAGCCTTTATGTCTTTCTGAGTCTTAGGCAAAGGGAAATTTAGTATGGCCTTAATTTTGTCCTTATTAGGTTTCAAACCCTCGTTTGTAAGTTCGTGTCCTAAGAAATTAACCTGTTTCTGTAAGAACTCCGATTTATCTAATTGGATTTTCAAATTGTGAGTTTTAAACCGATCAAATACTTGCTTTAATTTTTCCATGTGTTGTTGTAAAGATGTTGATATAATGATTACGTCATCTAAATACGTATAAACGTTATCTATTCCTCTTAAAATGTGATCCATTAAACGTTGAAATGTACTTGGCGCATTTTTTAGGCCAAAGGGCATTCTTAAGAACTCGTCATGCCCTCGTTCGGTTGTAAACGCTGTTTTTTCAATATCGTTGGGATGCATCTCTACTTGGTGGTAACCGCTGGCGAGATCCAGGGTCGTAAAATACTGAGCACGCCCCAATCTATCTAGGATGTCATGAATGTTGGGTAGAGGATACTTGTCTTCGATTATACGATCATTCAATCGTCTATAGTCGATTACAAGTCTCCATTTAACTTGTCCTGATGCATCAGGTTTTTTAGGGACAATATGCACGGGACATGACCAAGGGGATATACTCTCTCTAACGATGCCCTGCTGTAAAAGTTTATCTACTTGCTTACGAATCTCATCGCGTTGTTGGGGAGCTTGTCTGTAGCTACGTACAAAAACCGGTGTATCATTGCTTATTCTAAGTTCGTGTTTGACTGCGTGTGTAAAGGTCAGTGGAATATCTTCTGAATAGAATAGGTCCCTATACTGATAACATAGCCTAGTGACTTCACGCTTTTCTTCCTCATTCATATGCCCTGTACGAATTTTCTTCAAGTTTTCATTTAATATGCGATCGATATCTGATTGCACTTGTACAGTATTTATGTTATAACTGTGAATGTTATTATCCTCATTATACAATTCTAATTCCATTGAACTCTTATCCGGAATATATTTCTTATCATCACTAAAATTAATAACTGAAGTTTTAAAACAACCATTAGTAACGTTAATTATTGCTGCCGGTGATTTCAAGTTATCTGACCAATAAAAATCATCGTGTAAGTACTGTCCATCCACGTAGTTAGTTTTAACAGTAACTATCTTTTCACACTTAGGATCGATTTTTATCTTTTGGGGTGGAGAGCTAAAGTGAATAGGTATTTGTGCTGTTGATGTTCGTAACACGTTATTGTTCAAATCAATATTGCTTTTCAGTTTCTTTAAAAGATCGAATCCTATTAGACCCTTGTACTTCGTATCGAAATCGAATATTAAAAATTTATGGTTTATATCGCTATTGAACGCAGGGGGCAAGGGCAGGTATACTACTTTATCGTGAACTGATGAACTATGTGCTGTAACTATTTGATATGGCTCTGTTTCTACACAGTATTCAAATATAGTACCAAAAATTTCATCTGATGCAATAACAGAATGACTGGCTCCTGTATCTATTAAAAACTTACCGTTGAATTCTGGCAACTCAATATATGGTAAAAATTGTTTAGTTTGTAGGTTAATGGATACTATGTCCGGTTGTCTTGATCGGGGTTTAATATAAAATCCTGTTCTTGGCTTACCTCTTGTTCGTCTATACCAACGTTAGGCTCGGAAGCGTCGTCTATGAATTGGCTGAAATACTCACTATCAATGGGTATTGGTTGCATCTGACCTTCCATCTGGCTCGGGATATAGAATAACTGCCCCGATGCGAACTGTGGTTTTTCTGGCTTACCTGCCGTACGCATAGTGACGTCCGATGATAACTCAGGAGGATTAATCTGCTGTTTTGGAACGTTAGGTTGGTTCTTAAAGTTTCCACTTCTAAAATTACCTGAGCCACCTGGTCTGAAGTTACCTGATGCTGGTCGGTTTTTCCAGGGTAACATAGACTGTATCCATTGTTGACGCTGTTCTGGGTTCATGTTATTCTGTTGGGGCTTATATGGCGACATTGTTGGATTTACTGGGTTAAAATGAAAAGGACTATTGTTAGGCTGCCTAGGCAATTCCTTTGGTTTCGCTTGGGATGTTGATGGGCTATTAAAATTATTAGACCTATTATATGCAAGCCTAGCCTCTTCTTGCCTAGCAGCAATAATAGCTTCTTCAAATGTTTCTGGTTTCGCAATTCTAACACCTAATGACACATGAAAATCTAACTGGTTCACGTACTGTTCAATGACCATCTTTTCATAATAAGATTTGCTACCATGTTCCCCTACAGAGTATAATGTATCTAATAATTCACGGAACCGTTTGCCAAAGGTTTCCGCATCCTCGTTCTTTGACTTACGTACCCGTGTGAGCTCCTGCATAACTCTCATTGCGTGGTTCTCCAATACGCCTAATCAAAGCTCTTTTAACTGACTCCCAGGAACTGAGATATTCTTCGTATGCTATGGCATCGATAGCTGGACCACTTAGCCTACTCTTAATCAAGCAGATAAATGCCGGATGCGAACGATCTGCTTCACTAGTTAAAGTTAATAAACTTTCTACCTCTCTAATATAATATCTAAGCAATTTAGGATTGCCATCATATCTTGGCATCAAATCTGCAATAAGTTTGTACGGTTTATAGTTAGCATCATAATCTCTGAGCGACATTGTTTTACTGTAAGTTACCTGTCTAGTGGCACACAAACAGAACAATAGCGGTGTAGTATTTCACGTGGAATTTCACGGAATATCTTAACGCTATAATAAGTGGGTGCCTAACGCGATTTTAGCTAATAGACAGACACACATAAACTTGAAATAAAATACAAAAATTATAGTAAGGCAGGAAATAGAGCAAGGACACTTGGTTATACGAGAGCACTTACCAAAGCAGCCACTGCATCTCCTGTCGAGTCTTGTCTCTGCCAACAGCTTCCTCCAATTCTCCGGAGAAACACCTTTCTGCTTCAATACAGGTGCCCGACCGCAAGTAAGGTTCTTTGCGGATCGCGAAGGAACGATTTGAGAACCGTCACTCTTATGCCGAAGAGTTTTATTCGAACTTAGAGCGTCGCGATCCTACCGACTGCGCCAGTTATGTTTCGGCGATCGGGAATTTAGTTAAAAAAAACTTTATTTATTATAATTATTTTAATTACAGAAAAACAGTGTATTAAGCTGAAGGCTGATCTAAAAACTAACTTCACAAACAATGATATGGAATAACATGTAATTGATCTTATTGCTAGGTTGCACTTTATTACGTAGGTTGTCAGCTGCGTACTCAGCGTAAACGGTTGTTACGATGAGTTAACTCGTGAAAAAATTATATTCAGTTATAAAATTAGTATGGATGTAGTCGAAACACAGTTGTATTTTCTTTCATTATAAAATTTCCGATAGAAATCAAACCACAAACTTTTACAGCCTAAGTAATAAAATTGTTACTACGATATCCGTTATCGTTTTTAGTGCAGGTACGATCAGGAAAATGAATTGCTTATACCTTTGAAAAACTACGTCAACTATTTCATACAACTGTTTAAGAATAACAGCTGTGATTTGTATATAGGGAAATTGAAGTTGGTAGTCAATTGTTTTCCCTGAATTTACCGTATGTTATGTGGTAGCCAGTAAAATATAGGCAATATCTGTTCCTGAAGGGTCGTTATAGGTCTTCCTTTGTTCTAATTGCCAGCACAATCACGAATTCTAACGTCATTAAAGGCTTAATTCCGCAATGCAGTGATACTGGTTGTTTTTTTGTTCTCTTGTCCTTAAATAGGACTTTGATTTCGGTTTTCGTAAAAAAAGTAGGCCCTATAATAATATAGGCTACGATGAAAGCTAAAAGAAACACCAAAGAATGCTTGCTCTTATTTTTCCTAAAAGTAAACTCAAGCATGAAAAGAATGAGCGTTCCGTAAACCCCTTTTCCTTTTTACCCCGGAATTACCCATAAAAACTTTGATACTTAACATTCCGCTCAAAATTAATGTTACAATTATATCTGTTGGCGAACTCATTCCTAACACAAATACATTTAGCTTAGTGAGAATTTCAATTAGTTCCCGCTGTAATTCCTATGTTAATCTTGCATGCGTAGCATGACAACCGACAAAATGAAGAATAGACAAAATGACAGATTGTGATTGTTTATCTGTTTTTTTGTCTATTCTTCCGTAGACTAAACCCGTTTCTATTGTGGTAATGCTAAGCGTGCTGGGAGAAAAACATACGGAAATAATTGCAATTTCAAGCGAATTTTGCATTGTCTAAATTAGTTTTAAAGTAAAGTTCATGTCTGTCTTTTTGATGAGCTTCGGAGTAATTGCGCACACTGAAATACGGTTTTTAGTTTTTTTATACCATTCAATAGCTATAACAATTTCGCATCTAAAGGTACAAGCCAAATAGCGCTATCTAACTTAAAACATAAAAAAACACTCGGAAGTTTTTTTTTATCCTTATGTTTTCTTAAATTACAATTTACAAAAAGTCAATCTTCTCAAAATTGAAATAGTGCCTTTAGAATAGTAATTTTGACAGTTTAACTAAATTCATTGCGGTATTTACGTTGTTAAACAGACGAATTTTTCAAACAAAATTTTATATGAAGCGGGATCAGCAATTTCCTATTTTTTTTTCTAATGTACGCAATTAGGATTCTGAGCACGTGCCAGTTTAGCGATTTTCATGGATTACTTTTTGCTTTTTGTCTGTTGCACGAGGGGCTCATGGCTAAGTATCAACAGCCGAACGGATCGATCCATCAGATTAAGCTACGCTTGCCGGGGTTCGTCTGTGCATGGGTGATCTTTACATACCGAGACTCCTCCGTGCCTCGGAAAGCACGTTATGCCGTTGGTCCTGGCTGTCATTCGTGGATCTTTGACAGTCGTTACGGGTCGTCAGAAGCCCGAAAGTCTGACAACCAGTCTTACCAAGGGGTATCGTATTACCCAGTTAGTGAGTTGTGGAGGTCAGATAGGCAGTCGTTCAATGTAAAATACTGGTATTCAGCTGCATACGGTTCGACTGGAAGCCGACCCCAATATAGTTGAGAAAAGGCTAGGCAGATGGACTTTTTGCTGTCCAATATTTGGGTTCTTAAAGATGTGCTAATTTTAATCCTAAAACTAGTTTTGTACGATAAGTATTAAGTAGAACCATTCACTCTATTTAGTAACAAAAAGGCTAAGGTTGTTCTGGTCAGGAGTACATATACAGGAGGCTATAAGAATAGGATTAATCAATAAATTAAGGCTATTTTGGCCTTGACCTTCCCAGCTGGGACTTTTCCAACTTCAAAGTCCTGTCCAGAACAGATTTGCTGTTTTAAGTAATCCTTTGGGAAGCATTTAAAAAGACTGTAATGCCTGTTTCCATCGACAACTAAGTGACATTTAAATGAATCCCTAAATAAAAGTGAACTGTTGGATTAATTTAACCGTTGGGAAACGGGCATAAGAGTCAGTCCGGAACTGGACGATTAGTATCACTAACATTATTTCACTAACTGGATTTTTACCAAGGTTTGAATAAAATACTCCATTACTTGCATAAGGTTTTGCAAGTAACATAACATGACATCACGCCCGTATTCCACGAAGGGTTAAGCAGAGGTATACCTATAGTACACCCACATTTCGCCAGTTATGTTTAAGGTAAGTAGCTCACAAATCCAGGCTCTGGCCTGCTACTGAGAAATTCGTAATGGAAAAACCCAATGACACTTTGCCCGACCTGGGAATCGAACCCAAGACTCCGGGGTCAGCAGTAGCACTTGCGACCACTACACCAATGAGACAGTTTTCTCATTTCCGAGTGGATAGACGATCTAAGATTGAGTCATCTTCATCATCATTTCCCCTTGTGAAGGCTGCAGGGATCCGCTGGATGCGGGAGGCACAGAATCGGTCGAAGTGGCGGTGCTTGGGGGAGGCCTATGTCCAGCAGTGGACGTCTTTTGGCTAAAGATTGATAATCGGAACAAATAAAAGCGTCATAGAAATTATGTAGTGGTAATAAATAAATAAAATAATAAATATATATCTATCTATATATAAAAATCTATTACCGTGCATTAGTCTCGCACAAACTAGAAAATGGATTGACAGATATGAATATATTTTTTGTTTTGTTCTCCTCGTTACTGGGTTGATTTAGAAAAAAAGAAAATTCGGATAACCCAAAGAAACACCTGAAAAATCGAGATTGAAATTAATTAACAGGACAGGTCAGCTAGTCATCAATAAATAATTATCATCGTACTTCATAGTGACCCAATTTCTCAGCCATAACCCTATCTATGATAAATGGTATGAGTTTGTGTCCACAGTAAAGACTTCATAGGCGCCACAAGTATTTCCTATAAACAAACTTATCTATGCCAGGATCCTATCTTCCGCACCATTTCATATCACTGACCTAGCTCCGAAGCGGATACTACAAACTAACTCTTTAACAGCTTAGCTTAGCTGCGTTCCGTTCTGTACCAAGAATACTTCACTTAGGCTTTGTAGGCAAACGATCAAAGAGATCAATGTGCGCTGTAGCGTCTCTCGAAGATGAACTCAATGAAAAGGGTTGAGGGAAAAGAATCAATGGATTGGAGGATTTTAATTGGTTATTTAACATAACATAACATCACGCCTTATTTACCCGAAGGGTCAGTCAGAGGTGTACCCACATTTCGCCAGTTACCTATGCTTTTGTCCCATGAAATAGGGGGCGAGCCTATTGCCACCATTGCGCTCAAATTCCAGACTCCGGGCTGCTACTGAGAAATTCTAGATAGAAAAGCCCAATAACATTTTGCCCGAACTAGGAATCCCAGGACCTCATGTCTAGCAGTAGTGCTTGCGACCACTAGCCCAACGAGGCAGTTCTTTGTTTATATTTATATTCCTTACAGGGGTAAGTTTTAACTTATTCGTCCTTTAACCTTTATGTTTTTGTTGTCATTTGCCAATGTCGCAACCACAGAGTACGTAATGTCGCAACAGTTTTTACGCAATATTGTCTTTGGTCCGGGGCCTCGACATCAACCGATGAACATTTTGAAGCGTTTATTTGTTGGTTGAATACGAGGCTTTTGGCTACTTTTGTATTTGTGTATTTTGTGTTTTTTCTTTAAATGTGCGTTTTGTTTGTGCAGAATAAACATATTTCTTTCTTTAACATAAACTCATGCCTTCCCATAGGGGTAGGCAGAAATTACAGAACGCCACCTGCTACGATCCTTACAAACTCCTTTTGCTTCCTCCTTCTTAAGACAAAAATGATCTTTATCTATTTATCTTTCTTCCATTCTTGCCTTCCTTTCCTTAAAAAAACATGTAATGGATAAACACTAGTGCTACGTGTAATAAATACATTTCAACTCAAGTGTTATGTGGATCCAGTTCAATTCAACTTAACCCTCAAGAGAAGCATTGCATTTGGGTTCAAAATTGTCGGACATAACCAAAATCGCAGCAGTGGTGGCCCAGTGATAATGGCCACCACTTACGAGTTGTATGTAGGTCGTGGGTTTGGACCCAGACAGGCGCTTTAATTTGTGTAAATAATTTCATTACCACTGCTTTCAAAACGGTGAAGGAAAACATCGTGAGGAAACCGGCATGTCCTAGAACCAAAAATTCGAAGAGATGTGACTTCTACCAACCCGCACTGGGCCCGCGTGGTGGATAACAGCCCACTCCTTCTCGAAGAGAGGAGGCCTGTGTCCCAGTAGTGGGAACATTATAGGCTGATTATACTAACCGAAATCGCTATGCTCGAACTTCATATCTAAGCAGTTTGAAAACAAAATCCCGTGAACACGATGACCACATCTGTTACCGCCCCGGTTCTATAGCCACCGAGCGCTGCAAGCAGAAATAGTCCTTACAGTGTATAGATATGAACTTCTTCGATGGGGCGATGATGATATGAGAGTCGAACTCGCACACGCAGTGTTGTGCATCGTATTAAAATTGAGCAAAAAACGCCGAATCATGTTTCTTGTATTAAAGACCCGCCCCTTTATTTATTTACTTTATTAAATACTTATTATATTTTGTTGTAGCAGCAATAGAAATACACAATCTGTGAAAATTTCAATTATATACCTATTATGGTTCATGAGAACCCGCTGAAAGACAGATGGATGGACAGCAGAACCTCTGCTGTGCATCTCTCAAAGTTATCATAATTCAATCAGACTTCATGACTAACTCAGCATTAATATTCTAAAATTACTTCAACTTCATAGAAGAATCAATAACCTTAAGACTTTGTTAATGTGAGCAACTTCTCTGAGTAAAGTTTAAAACGTTTAACTTACAAGTGATAAGTTATTTGAGGTTATGAAGACTTAAAGCTGTTATTATTATATTTGAGGAGATTAATTATTTATTTATAAGGGTGTGTTCATGTTGTATGCTGGTAGCCGACGCCGATATGCCAGCGCTACTCGGCGTTGACAAGTGAAAGCTGGTCGGCGTAGGCAGGTTTCACACACCATAAGATGACCCATCCGTAAATCCAGTAAGATTAACTCATTTGCGCTTATTTTTGGTAGAACGCGTCCAAAATGGCGACAAAATTCTTGCCTTTCAGGCTCGCATACATTCTCGTGCGAAAATGTTTGCGTGTAAGGGGTGCTAAACACATGATTGGGTCGGCACATACGATTCAGCAGTATTTTGTTGAACAATAAAGTCGACCCGAAGCAATTACCACACATATTTGGCTTTCATTCGGCTCTTGCCGATCGGCAAACCCTGTTCGGCATCTACACTCGCTGAATTATGTTCGGCTGGGCTAAGCCGAGCGGCTTTTCCTGAACATATCTCTAAATACTAGTACATTCGATTTTGCCGCCCTGCTATGCCGAATCATGTCGAGCTGAAAAATTGTGTGAATACAGATGGGACACTCCGCAGTTTAGTTATGCTGGGCCAATTCAGTGAGTGTAACGTAGTCGGAAGACCTAAGAGTTACGCGATAAAATTGTGAATATAACTGTAGGTAATTAGCACTGTGCAACCTGAATTGCACTTTATTGTGTCGAAGCAAGATTCGCTTTTAATTTAAATGATTTTGCGGAGTGTCCCATCTTTATTAATCTGTGGTAGAACCTCTAAATAATACAGCTTTAAGAGACATTTTATGTATGACTTAAAATAATTTTTTGTACGTGATATCATTGGAGGCAAAACGTGACACGTAGATCACTACTAGGACACATTTTTGCGCATACGCGTTATGTATCATAACGTCATGATTGTTTTCCCTGAAAGGATAGGCAGAGGTCAAAAGTTACATGTAATAGGGAACATGCATGCAATTTTATTTTCATTATATCAATAAAATACAGTAATGTAAACCTAAGAAAAGTATTAAAAGTTAAATTCAAATACTGCTTGTTGCTGAAAAAAAATATGAAACTCCAACGATTTTCTACTACTTCTATTGCGGTCAGGGTGTAACGTCATTTGGCACGTTGCTACTTTATTTACATCTATTTCTTAAGGTATTTTTGCCCCGGCCAGTTTCGACTAATGCAGGACAATGCACGTCCACACACGGCTAGAGTAGAGTGCATTGTCGTGCGTGTTAGGACACGCACTCTTGCCGATGCTCGCATCAACATTCTGCCGTGGCCTGCTCAATCGCCAGCTCAACCCAATTGAGCAGACATGGGATATACTCCAAAGAAGAGCTCTGCCGAGTATGGGTGAAAGTTTTTGTTGGGTATACAACAACTTTTTGACTTGTTAGAAAGAACATGGGCGGCCATTCCTCAAAGTAATTTTGATTAACTGATTTTAAGCATGCCAAACCGCTGTGATTGTTTTATTCGTGTCAATGGTGGAAACACAGATTATTATTTTTTATCTTCACAATAAAAAATAAAAAAATCCTCGTTATTGCCTTTTTTGCCATTTAATTGATAACATTAACTTAGATTAATTTCCCACAATTTGAAAAAATTTAAATTTTTCTTAATTTTTATAAAATATAGGGATAATTTGTTAACGGTACTTGTTTATAGGCCTACAATGTCCTCTCATACCTATTAACACTGTAATTTGAAATCATTGTAAATACCATTTACTTTTAAAAGAGTAACCGTGGAGTTTCTTGCCGGCTCTTCTCCATAGGAAACGACCAATTGGAACCGTGCACCTAGCTTCTGACGTTTCATAAGTGCCCTTGTATATAAATAAATAAAATATTTTGAATTTGAAATTTGAATTTGAACTTAAACATAGAAATTAAAGTAAAAAGCCAGTCTGGAAGACTAGATTTGGTAAATGTTAATTGGATATTTTTTTATAGTTAAAAATGTACTTGATCCCTAGACACTTTTGATGTGTGTAATATTGGTCTAAAGTCTAAACCAACCTTTAGGGATTCCCCGCCCACATCACACAAACTAATAGTAATTACTTATGGTGACATGTTTAGTGCACAAACGATTAAGTGGCACGGCACATAGCGTGTCCCTCTTGTAGTGACCACAAAACATCTGCAATAGAATTTTTCGCACGTAGGCCCCTTAAACCCCCTCGAGCGACGCGACTTGCGTCAAGCAAAACGCGCGCTGTTTCCGTCCGTCGCTCCACAAGTCGCGTCGCGTTGTCCTGTGGCATGTTCTAAACAACTTTTTCCATTTGTTTTCTCCGCAGCGCTATCGCAAGACGCGTGTCGCTTGAGCGTTTAGCTCGTGAGCTTACTATTAGGACTTCCCGCCCACCTCACACAAACAACTACCCAACCACTTTTTTCTGTTCCTAAAGTGGTAATAATAAAATAAATAATAATAAATAAAAAATTATTCAAGTATAAAGTAAAATTATGATTTAGATTAATTACATTCGAATAATATTTAATTCTAACTGTAATTAAGACCTGATATAGGTTTGTGAAAACCTGTGTTTCAGGCCATCAATTTACATCAAACATTTAAAAAGAAGACAACAATAAGTTTATTAGAAGCTAAATTAAGAAGAAGATATAATATGTCCAATGACTTATAGAGTAACTATTTGGGTATATTATTTTAAAACTAGATTATGTAAGATATATTATATTTCAATAAATTAACGAATAATATTAAAGTATATAAAGTGGACACTATTATTAATTATATTAGAGTAGCTAGATAGAAAATTTTATTTTAAAATTTCTGCTAAATATTCCTGTACTAGTAGGTTACACCTATTATAACTTAAACTATACATCTTTAGCACTCTGTTGAACTGGTTATACAAGTAAACATCAAACAAACATGGTACATCTAAGCAAAGCCTTACCTATAGTGACATGTATACTGCTGAAACTGCTAAGTGCCACGGCACATAGCGTGCTTCTGCTAATTAAGTTAACCGTGCATTCACGCGGGTTATGCGGAAGGCACTAGTGAATAGCATAATGTGTGCCAGGATATGAAAGGTCGAGGATATTTCATGGCAGTTGAACCAACGTAAGTGGCGCTTATAGAGGTAAATCGACAATGTGTCAATATAACAATTCTATTACTTCGGTATTAGGCGAACGTGGACGAAGTCAAAGTCAGTGATGACAAATAGCCGTTTTATGATTAAGTGTTTTATAATAGGTATGTATATTGATTTTTAGAAGAAAGAAAGAAAATACGTTTATTTGCAGTAAACAAGACGCAAAAAAAAGAACACAAAATAAAAAAATTAACAAGTTTAGGGAAAATATGCGTCACATCCACGCAAAACGTTTCGTTAATTTTTTCATGTCTGTCTGTCTGAACGCGATGAACTCAAAAACTACCGAACGGATTTTCATACGATTTTCACCAATGGACGAAGTGATTCATGAGGAAGGTTTAAGTGTATAACTAATGAGGGTTATGTGTAAATTAACTGCAATATGACGAGGATTGTCGAAGATGTCGGAAAAAATCAAGCCGACTGGAAGCTTTACTGGTGTGCGCGTTACGGTAGTAGATCATTTCCGAATTCCACGCGGGCCAAGCCGCGGGAAAAAACGAATAAATAAATAAATAATGATCAAAAACTCTAAGCTAAGACACACCTACAGATAGTATCAGATAACCCTGTCTTTGGCGTCGCGCAGTCGGGGTAAAAAGAAGGACTTGGAACCATGTAGAGGCGGCTCTAGCCCATGTAGCGCCCGCGTGCAATCAATACCCTGGCGCGCTCTAATCAGTGACGGATTAAGCCTGTCGGGGGCCCGAGCGCAAATTTTAGCACCCCACCCCGGATAGGTAAAGTTTTTTTTTGACTATTAATACATAAATAGCAGTTACTTTGTCGACTTACGCAGAGAATACTTAAAGTTATATTTTCACCAGTGTACGGAAATTCGGGTGCAAAGAAGATGTTTCATTTTCGGCCATAAAGTGTACGGTAATGAACAAAAAAGGAAAAATTCCACGAATTGTGGCTAAATTATCTTTTTTCCTCAATTCGTGGAATTTGATTGCACAAAAAATAATAGTTTATCAAATTATTGCCATATTCTATTGATCATGGCGTCGTCTTACTTGCACACTGCTTTCATCCAGAAGTCATGTTACATTAAAACATAATAATATCACGTAGACGTTATTTAAATAAATATGAAAGGCATGTATTTCTGTGCCTTAGACAAATTTTTGATTCATTAGAAAGTGTGATTCATCATTAAAAAAATATCTTTTAAAGATTGTAGATTTGTAGGTACTTCTAGATGTAAAATTCAAACATATTGTTTGCATTACATTATGATACGCAAATAAATGAATATGAATATGAATTGGTATTTGACATCACATCTGTAAGTCTCGTTCGTCTCGACTCGTCCTTTTGACAGTTCTAGGTTATATAATGTAAACATCATCTGTCCAACCAACCTGTCATGGCTGGCTGTCGATGGTCTTATTTCTCCTGACAAACGTCAAACATTTTCTGTTTTTATTTAGTGCCTAAAAAAATATTAGATATTATGAAAAGAAAATGCCTTTATTTTATTCAGGGGTTCGTTCCCCAGGTTGTCTAAAGTTTACGTGTTATGGGCCGGAGTCCCATACAAAAATGAAACGTCTCCTTTAAATGATGTCGGAAAGCATTAGGTATAAGAGTAAAAAGTATTAGAGTAAAGGAGCCGCTCGTGGCATGCCTTGCTTTGCTACCGCGCCTGGCGTCGGCCATGACACGGGCGCAGGGTCATGACTAGCGTTGAAAATAAAAAGAAGTAAAAAAGAAAGTAGTTTACTCTGCAATCGGCATTTTGTATTTGTTATGTTTTTATTGTCTTTTGCCAATGTCGCAACCACAGAGTACGTAATGTTGTAACAGTAATTCTAATTACGCAATATTGTCTTTGTCTGTGGCCTTGACATCAACCGATGAAGAATCATTTTGTAAATAGAGTTTATTTGTTGGCTAAATACGAGGCTTTTGGCTACTTTTGTATTTGTTTATTTTGTGTTTTTTATTTAAATGTGCGTTTTGTTTGTGCAGAATAAACGTATTTTCTTTCTTTATCTTTTTTTTTTTTTTTTTTTTTTTTTTAAATAACATGTAAAATACATGTATCTTTATATAAATCTTTATGTAAAATACATGTATCCTTATCTCCTATTGCTGTCAGAATATTGAGTAATCCACCGTCGTCAGCAGCCAGTGCGAGAAATTGGTCATTGATTGGGAGAACACACCAAAGATCGTAACCGTTTGACGATAGATCGATTGATCAAATGAATATTTTATAAACTCTAATCTGAAAATTATCCATTCGAATGCAAACCAACCTATATTTCATGAAACGGATGAAGTTTACGACGAAGCCACTGAAGCCAGTGATAGTGACATTGAATTGTTGACTATTTGTTTTTTTTCCAATAATTTACAACTATTGATTAGATTACGTAAAGTATATTACTGTCAATTAATATTAATAATCAAGATTTTTTTTTCCTTTTGATGGTTAAATATTAAAAACAACGTATTATACGTGTATGATTGTATTTTCCAGACGAACGCTAAATTAGTTGTTTTCGAAAATTTCATGTATTTTATAGGAAATATACAAAGTTACGAAAAAAACAAAATATATCGTTCACAATTTTCAACGCTAGGCGCATGCTGTTTGTAGGTGTCGCGAGCAGCACTCGGCGCCCCGTAAGACCCTGCGCCCCGTAAGACCCTGCGCCCGAGTGCACTGCACACCCTGCACTATAGGTAAAGCCGCCTCTGGAACCATGAACTATGTATCAAAATATTTACCAATTGAAAAACTATTTCAGTTGCGTGTGTTATATGTTTCAATTTTTAGCACTATGTTTTTGTTTACCCACATTAATTATTTAAGTAAAATTGAATTTGCTTGTTTCCGGAAGTTGTTTCGGTTGTGATTCAAATCATAAAATTATTGTTAAAACTACTTTTACACCATTTCATTATTATGATATTTATAATTATAGTTTTTGATACAGTTATATCGCTTTAGTTAAGTAAATTAAGTAAAGAATGGATCGGATGATCAATTTTGAACACGTGTTCTTTGTACCGACGGCTCGATGACGCCACTTGTTTGTCACTGAGTATAAAAGCTAGAGCCCAACCGCTTGGGGGGCATTCGTGGGCCGCGACGCACGTTGACACTGAGCGGCGATACACTACAGTACTAGCCGCTCATACATACACGACTGTTTATCCCTCAATCCGTAAACGGCTAGATCTGTGAGCGGGGCGAGGGTAAACTACATATCTACCTGTAGGAGCGTCGAGTCGGCATCTCCGTCGCTGGTCGTCTTCGTCGGGCCTCCCCCAGGTAACTGGGGGTCTCACCTGGCGGGGACTGACCGCCGAGATGTCGTGAAGAAAGCGACGCTATTGTTATTAGCGTCGTGGCGCGCCTACAGAAATACGCATAGCAACCAATAACATAGATGCAGCTTGCTGCATCACATGCTACAGGCCGATATTAGGCCGCATATAGTGAGGGGCCCGCAGTCGCGGGTCACGGTGTGCCTCCGCGGGCGAGGGGCGACGCCCCGACCCCGTCCGCCACGCCCCCTTGCGGGGGCGTCGCGACGTCTCGAACTGTTGGGGGGCATTCTTTGTCGAGCCTTCGGACCGAGCAGATCACCGGTTAAGTATATTCTTTCCTGTTTCTTATTGTTGTATATGTATGACTATAAATATAATATTGCTATGTTGTATTTCTCCTAAAATATGTGTGAAATAATTGAATAATGGTATCAGTTATACTTCTGATATCGTTATATATGTGTTAATTAAATTGTACTGGTTTATTTAAAGTTAATACTGGCCATTAATTAATAATTTGTCTAAAATAAATATTTGCTATTATTTAATCCTTATTTTTTATTTAAAATGGTTTATTTAAAATACTTTCCATTTATTAATCTTTATAAATCATAAGAAAATACTTGTCATAAATGAATCTTAATTATACTTTGATACATCTTTATTATACTGAAATGGTATATTTAAAAATAAATACTTGTCATAAATTGCTTGAATATTATTTTCTTAGTATTAACCGTCCTATTCCTAACAAATGGTATATTTAAAAATAAATACTTGTCATAAATTGCTTGAATATTATTTTCTTAGTATTAACCTCCCTTATTTCTAACATCAGAAGTGGGATAACGAATTCTAACGTAGTATTAATAACGGTATATTTTCAGGTACCTATATAATATGGATCAAACAATCCTCGAAGGGTTACTTACCGCCATCCGGGATGCCCTTTCCAGCAACATACGACAGGATGACGTGGCACTGCCAACGTTCGATCCATCCACCAGTGACAACGGCGCAGCCGTATGGTGTGACAACGTTGACAAGCTTGGAGAAGAGTTTGGATGGAGCGGTATAGCTAAAGTCGCAAAGGCAGGTAAGGCCCTTAAGGGCTCTGCTTTAACTTGGTACGAGACATGGGAACCCCAAGAAGGACGTACTTGGGAGAACTTCCGGAATGAAATAATTTCATTATACCCAGAAAAAAAAAGAACCTCTCGGAAAAATTATATAAAGCCGTTACATATTCATCAGATTCAGCGAATTCCTATTGCGAGTACGCCAGGGAAAGAAATCCGATTGTTAAAAAAATACTAAAATAGTTTTTTTTCTGAAGCTCAACTTATTGAGTTAGTTTGTGGAGGAGTTAGAGAAGTAAATGTTAGAATGGCGTCATTTAATAGTAGCGTCACAACTACCTCGGAACTAATAGCACTGTTTTCTGCCTACGTGAAGACCCCCACTGTTATTATAAATCGAGCCGCGATATCGGTAAATCTGACATCACATGATCCTCGCTCTTGGTTAGAAATTTCGCAACAAAATGATCCAATAACTTTATCATTAATTGAGAGGTTAGAGTCCGGAGATTTAGACGAAAATCAATATCCTGTATCCGAGTCTAAAGTTTGTGAAGCGGAACACTGCAAACAATATCTTTCCGGCTATAAAACTCCGTTAACCATACTAACACAAAATATTCGTAGCGTTTTTAAGAATTTTGATAGTTTTTGCACTTTTCAACAGCGGATAAACATGAATTGTGACATAATTGTTTTGACCGAATGTTGGCTTGCCAAGCAATATAACATACCGCTCATCACGGGATATAATATGTACAAAAGTAGTAAAAATCACAATCAAAATGATGGAGTGATAGTTTTTGTCAGAAATTATCTGAATGTCTCCGTTGAGGAACCTAATATGGTCGACAGTAACAGTTTATTAGTTAAAATTGGATCAGAATTTGGCATATTAGCATTATATCGGCCACCCTCCTTTAAAAATATCAGCAATTTTACTACCTCTTTGAATGATACCTTGCAAAACCTGTCATCCTTCAAAAACACGATTTTAATTGGTGATATTAATATTAATATTCTGCCAGGAAGTGCTGATGCATCTGCTCAGGACTATCTCAACCTATGCGCTTTTCATGGCTTGCTCCCCGCACACAATTTTCCTACACATCAAAGTGGCTCCTGCTTGGACCATATCATGGTTAAATCAAATTTCCCTTCACTTGCACTTGTTGTTAACGCAACAATAACCGATCACAATGCTGCCCTTTTAATTATAAACTGTAAATTACCTAAACAAAACACTCGCACAATTTCTAAATTAAACATAAATAAACTTGAAGAAGATTTACGCGTCATCAACTTTGATCCAGTCTACAATTCTGCTGATCCGCAGTTTTGTATGTTGTATGTAATAGAAAATATACGACATGCAATTCAGAAAAATACAGACATATCAATATTGACCCGTAAAAAATGTAACATAAAACCCTGGATCACGACCGGTCTTATTCGTTGCATGAAACATAGAGATAAACTGCACATGAAGGCTAAATCTCATCCAAATAATGAAATACTGCAACTGTCGTACAAAAGGTATCGTAATTTCTGTAATGATCTCCTCAGAAAGGTTAAAAGCAACTACGATAAAACTGCACTGGAAAAGGCTGGAACAAATAGTAAACAGATTTGGAAATATGTTAAAAATGTAACATATACCGTGAAAAACAATGAGTCATCTTCAGGTTTATTAAAAGCGCACTCGACACCGCTGACATCTGCTAACTTAGCAAATAATTTCTTTGTTAACGTCGGAAAGAATCTGGCTGAAAGAAATCGGGTTCAATCACACTATCTAACCAGCACGCCTTTTGCATGTAACCCCACCTTAACATCCTACGCCCTGTTAGATACTGACGAAACTGAGGTAGAAAGAATAATCATGACTTTGAAAGACGACTGTGCAGTTGGTTGGGATAATATATCAAATAGAATCATCAAACAGTTCAAGAATATTTTAGTGCCACCGCTGACTTATATTTTCCGAATGTGCCTGTCTTTGGGTATTTTTCCCGAGTGCCTCAAAAAAGCAGTTATTGTCCCTGTATACAAAACAGGCAGTAAACAGCAAGTAACAAATTATAGACCAATTTCTTTACTGCCTTCTATGTCAAAAATTTTGGAAAAAATCATAAATAAAAGATTGTTTAAATACTTGGAGGATAAATCAATTTTGTCGGAACGTCAATATGGATTTAGACCTAAAGTTTCAACTGCCGATGCCGTACATCATCTGACTGACTATCTAGCCCAAGAACTTGACAAGGGTAACCACACAGTAGGAGTTTTCCTGGACCTCGCCAAGGCTTTTGACACAGTCTCCATTCCTATTCTGTTGCGCAAGCTTGAGACAGTGGGCATAAGAGGCATTCAACTGAAACTTTTCAAAAGTTACTTAGAAGACCGAACACAGTGCGTTAAAATAGGCAATGTTCTCAGCGCAGACGAAAAAAACACGTCCTTTGGGGTGCCCCAAGGAAGTATTTTAGGACCCACTCTGTTTTTGATATACATAAATGACCTTTGTAATCTAAACCTTGAGCGCGGTACTATAATATCTTACGCTGACGACACTGCCCTCCTTTTTTCTGCTGAATCGGAACATGAAGTCTACAAGTTTGCGCAACACGGTTTTAATATTGTAAATAAGTGGCTTCAATATAACTCACTAACATTAAATGCGGCTAAGACAAATTATATTAAGTTTTCAATGCGCAAACAAAGATCTGATTTGCCCTCAACGATGTTTGCTCATTGTTGTATGGTCCCTGCAGATTGCCTTCTTACGTGTCCTAATATTAATATAACTAATCAAATAAAATATCTGGGAATTATAATAGATGAAACCCTATCTTTTAAACCACACATAGAAGCTTTAAATAATAGAATGCGTAAGCTAATATTCGTTTTCAAAAAACTACGCTATATTGCAGACGCAAAATTAATTAGGCGAGTTTACCTTGCTCTCTGTCAGTCAATTTTGACTTACTGCATTACCTCTTGGAGTGGGTAAAAGTTTGCTATTACCTATAGAAAGAGCTCAAAGAGCGATTCTCAAGGTGTCTACTTGCCGCCCTTTCCTTTTTCCCACTAACCTACTCTATAAATCCTGTGAAGTACTAACAGCTCGACAGCTATTCATAATGAGCATCGTTTTAAAACAACACGCAGCCCTTCTCTACAGCACTGAAACTACTAAAAAGAGACGGAAAGACATAGTTTGCCCTACAAAAAGTACAAAACATGCTTTCGCAGCCAAATTTTTTATCTTCCTAGGACCATTACTTTATAACAGACTAAATGCGAAAGCCAAAATTTATTCTCTAAATTATAATTATTGCAAAAGAACCGTCAAGGAAGCTCTTCAAAGTATGTCCTATGAAGATACAGAGAAATTATTAGTTGTACTTATGTAAATAAAAGTTGTATTTGTACTAATTAAGTTTAGCTAAGTTAGGATAGGTACTAAGATTTTAGCGAGTAGTTTTAGATTTATTGTACTATTTACACTATTTATTGTACTTTTTACATACCTATTAGATGACTTGTTTTTTATTAATGTGATTATTTACAAATATTATACCTTGCCTCGCCTGAAACACAGGATGACCTAGTTCAGGCACATAACATAATTGAATTTTTCGTAGATTTAAGCAAATTTGTATTTAGTGTTTTACCTTTTTACCTGAATATACTTTTTATTTATTTATTATTATATTATTATTAATATACCATGATAAATAACTTATTACATTACAAAATTAGACCCAAATTATATGTCCCTAAGAATAACAGACTCGATATTCTAAGACTATATCATGATGAAAACTGCCATGTAGGTTTCTATAAGACTATAGAAAAAATACGGGAGAATTATTGGTTTCCTTCAATGGCCGCTTTGGTAAAAAAAAAAAAAAAAAAAATACTTATACCACTGCCAAATAATGTGTCAGATTGGCCAAACGAATTATGTAATGTACAGCTATCCTTAAATACTACAATTCAGAAGTCAACAGGGTTCTCTCCTCTTCGTTTATTAGTAGGTAAAAACTCCAACATTCCATGTGTACAGGCGCGACTTAATGAAGTTATTGGGGAGGATGCTACCATTGGTCAAAATTTTGATTTACAAGCAGACCGTGAACTTGCCTTAGATCGCTTAAGAGAAATCGCACAAAAATTTAAAGAACGTTTTGATGCCGTACGACGTAACAAAAAAACTTACCATGTAGGTGACACTGTATACGTCTATCAAGACCATCGGCGTCATGATAAACTTAGACCAAAATTCAGAGGGCCATACGAAATAGTAGAAGTTTTAGATAACGACCGTTATAACTTGCGAGGCTTAGGGCAAAGAAACGTAGTAATATCTAAGGATAAATTACGGTACTGGCCAGGAGAATGGGTCGATGAGGACGCTACTACTAATGATGCTATTTAAAGTAGACATTCTATTGTAATATATCTATTTTCTTTAGTTATTAAGACTGATTAAAGTTTAATGGATGATATTGTTATAACTCTGGCTGTGCCTGTGGTTCTACCAGTAGCTGTGCCATTGATCATATGACTGGGCCTGTGAACCTATGGCTGTGCTTTTCGTCCTATAGCTGTGCTTTTGGTTCTGTGGCTGTGCCTATGATCTTGGGGCTGTGCGTTTGGTTTCACCTGTGGCTGTGCCTGTGCCTGTGTTTATAGTTACCTGTCTTCACATGTATTAAAAACAATTATATTGTAAAGTGCGTAGTGCTAAACATATTGATAAACATATACCTACATTATTGTGTTGTACTCCGAGAACTTAGTACATTTCAGAATGAATGTTGAAAATGGTATTTAAGTCTCTATATACTGATAATTTTTATTAATTATAAATAATGGCTGTGCCTGTGGCTGTGGCTGTGCCTGTGCCTGTGCCTGTGGCTGTGCCTGTGCCTGTGGCTGTGGCTGTGCCTGTGGCTGTGCCTGTGGCTGTGCCTGTGCCTGTGGCTGTGGCTGTGCCTGTGGCTGTGCTTGTGCCAATAACAAACCAAAGTAAATTGATTGCTAGAAATGTGCTAAGTACATATCAGAATTACTATGTTATATCTAATCTTTAATTCACTAGATTTTTTTGTTATGTCTTGTAATTGTCGTATGAAATTAATTATATTTCAAACATGTACTTCGAGAACGAAGTATATATATCAGAATGGCCGTGTTATATGTTTCAATTTTTAGCACTATGTTTTTGTTTACCCACATTAATTATTTAAGTAAAATTGAATTTGCTTGTTTCCGGAAGTTGTTTCGGTTGTGATTCAAATCATAAAATTATTGTTAAAACTACTTTTACACCATTTCATTATTATGATATTTATAATTATAGTTTTTGATACAGTTATATCGCTTTAGTTAAGTAAATTAAGTAAAGAATGGATCGGATGATCAATTTTGAACACGTGTTCTTTGTACCGACGGCTCGATGACGCCACTTGTTTGTCACTGAGTATAAAAGCTAGAGCCCAACCGCTTGGGGGGCATTCTTTGTCGAGCCTTCGGACCGAGCAGATCACCGGTTAAGTATATTCTTTCCTGTTTCTTATTGTTGTATATGTATAACTATAAATATAATATTGCTATGTTGTATTTCTCCTAAAATATGTGTGAAATAATTGAATAATGGTATCAGTTATACTTCTGATATCGTTATATATGTGTTAATTAAATTGTACTGGTTTATTTAAAGTTAATACTGGCCATTAATTAATAATTTGTCTAAAATAAATATTTGCTATTATTTAATCCTTATTTTTTATTTAAAATGGTTTATTTAAAATACTTTCCATTTATTAATCTTTATAAATCATAAGAAAATACTTGTCATAAATGAATCTTAATTATACTTTGATACATCTTTATTATACTGAAATGGTATATTTAAAAATAAATACTTGTCATAAATTGCTTGAATATTATTTTCTTAGTATTAACCGTCCTATTCCTAACAAATGGTATATTTAAAAATAAATACTTGTCATAAATTGCTTGAATATTATTTTCTTAGTATTAACCTCCCTTATTTCTAACACGTGCTTAACTCCACTTCCTAAGTTACACTGCAAGTTATCACGAATACGATAGCGGTCATTGAACTGTGTTCGGTTCAAAGTAACGTTAAGTTACTGCTTCAGTCTAGCGGCTGGGAATGATTGGCGAGTGTCGGAGTATAGGGTGGCAGCGTATTTTTTCTTCTAAGGGCTGTTTTTCCAACGCCAGATATCTTTTATCCGTGGAATAAAATTAACTGTTGACAGATTTTGTTTAGAAAAACTGTCAAAGATTCAAAACTATTCCTCGGATAAAAGTATTTGAAGTTTGGCGTTGGATAAATCATTCGCCCTAAATGGAAATAGTTTTTTTGCGACCGGGAGAACCACTGATCTACGAGTGGTAAAAGATTGGACCACAATGCATCGGGATTTTGGGGACTTTACAAATAAATTCCTATAGATCACCACTCGTTCCGTTTTTTATATAAACATAACACATCGTGTTGTAGAATGGAAATACATTTATATAAAAAATGAAACGAGCGGTTGTCTGTAGGAATTTATTTGTATACTTCCCAAAAACCAAAAGGTTGGAACTACTACTACTACAAGCATAAGTTATCAGCTATGTTAAAAAGAGGCTAAAAATATAATAGAGTGGCGGCATCTACATCGCTTCATACGAACTACGCATCACACAGACGTTACGCAAAATCCTGCATCGCGCAAGCAGAGTTTACCGCGCGACTAGCATATATACAACATAGCGACATCAATTGTCGGGCAGTTGTCCACCAGACACAATACCCGCCTGAGAACTTTTCACCCTATTCTTCATACCTCCATAGGTGATAGAAATATTTTTTTACACTTTTAAAATAAAATGTCTTCAATAACAATACAGAACAGGTACCGTAAACTGCCCTAACTTTGCCTGGCGTCCTAAGTTTGCCTATAATGAAAATGATGTAATATCTTTTTCATTTTACTTGTATGGCAAAGGAAACTTTGAGATTTTATAGACAGCTTTAAGTTTCGATTGCCATACAAGTAAAATGAAAAAGATATTCATTCATCATTTTCATTATAGGCAAACTTAGGACGCCAGGCAAAGTTAGGGCAGTTTACCGGTAATTAGAATCACTAGATTAGATAAAACCTTTTCCATTAAAAAACAAAAACTAAACGTGCCATTTACGTATTCTCCTCGGCACATACGTTTCTCGGTAACACGTAATATTGCGTTCCATTGCTCGGTAACTGTAACTACAGGCATTATTGCCCTGTTCTAACCGAGCCACGATCGTAACAATATACCACTAGGGAATGTAGTACAACCCTTTTAGAAATCTCTTGTTTTATATGTAGGTAGGTATGTTGGTTAGGTACGGTCATGACCAATTAAGACGTAAGCAACTAATATTCTGTAATAATAGTGTCCATAGAGTTTCTTGCCCGTTCTTCTCCATAGGTACCTACTACACTTTGGAATGGGCAACTTCATATTTCTGACTGACCGACTCCTTGACAATTCAAAAGTGCCTGTAAATGATTTTAATGGCTTGAGTTTGAATACAACATACACAATATACACTTTCGCAAGATTCAACAATGATTTTCTTTTAAACGATTGATTGATATTTTATGGTGTCAGGAAAATAGTATTTCTTAAAACTGTAATTTTAATTTTTATTAATTAATTTATTTCTGATAATTAAAATTCATACTATACATTTAAATATATTCAATGATTAAGATACAAGATAATTTCTAAAAGCTTAAATATATCATCTTTAACCTAACTAAAACTGTTAATACAAACTAAAATATAGCGTCGAAAAATTCATCCGCATCACTGTCGACTGGTAGTGTACCCAAGAGACTGGCCGCATTGCCAATTTGCCACGTTGTATGGCAATGCTTAGCCTTTGGCCAATGTAAAAGCCAGCCCTTGGATCACGGGAAGAGTCAAACAGTCGTCGACAAACAAAAAAAAATACATTAAATTAAAATCAATTGGTACACATACACTTTTTTTTTCTTTTTTTTTTAGTTGGGTAATTATCAGATAACTTGCGGAGAGCGTGTCAAACTCTTACTAACTAAAACCCACCCGTGTTCCTTCAGTTGCCTGTACGTACTTTCCCGCAACCCCGGTAGGCATCGGTCCTATCAGACCCCTTCAGTTGCTGACATCTCTTTGAGGCGCGCGTGGAATACAATGCGCCTTATCGGACGGCGAGCTACCCATTGCTCATCGTCCGCAAGCCCGCACCTACGGTGGCCGGGAATCTGCCTGCAATTCCCGACGCCCAGGGCGTCTCCTCCAGTGGCTAGGGGCGTGAAGGCGCGAAAGGAGCAGAAGGAGGTGACGGCCTCCCATGCCCTCTCGCTCCGTACCAGGGCCCTTGGGTCACGGATAGAGTCAAACAGTCGTTGACAAACAAAAAAAAAAACAATACATTAAATTAAAATCAATTGGTACGCATACACTAACGTTACATAAAATTTCACAAGATCATTTATATTATAATGTCACGAGAAAAACGGTTATGAGTTTTGCATAACTGTAAGGTATTTATACTCGTGACTCTGTGTGTGTAGGTGAGTGGAACTGCCATGTTTCCGTTCTCTAAAAGGACTTTTGTTTATCTTTTACTACGTTTCATAACTTGGTTGGTTACCTAACGTTAAAAGTTTACAACTGTTTTCATTTTGTTTGAGATCTCAAATGGTAGGTATTTGAGATCTCAAACAAAATGAAAACAGTTGTAAACTTTTAACGTTAGGTAAACCAAAACCAGTAGAAGGATAAAATATTTAAGCAGTGTTCTCACTAGCCAATTTAAATGTTGTCTATGTTGTACCGGTCAATTTGAATTTTGATTGCTAATTGAATGCCTCGCGTTGATTATACGATTATGCCTTCGGTAAAATTTGATCCTTAATTTTATCGCAATTTGTTTTCGATTTTACTTAATCAATTCAGCTAATTCAATTCACTTCTAGAGATCATCGCTTTAGGATATACTTATAACTAGAGATGCGCCTCTGCTTCGCAAGGTTTTTACGACATGACAAAACTTTGTTTCTTTATCTTTATGTAAGTTCGATATTATTGGATTATATACACAAATCTTCAGGAATAAATTCTCTATAATATGATGGTAAAAACCGTATCCAAATCCATTGCGTAGTTATTAGGAACAACGCGGTCACACAGGCAGACACGAAAAGCGTATAATACATAGATGATAGATGGTCTATTGGTACGACCACCTCTCTCAGACCCAGAGGTCCAAGGTTCGATTCCCAGCGGGGTCAACATTTTATTATTTATTTATTTATTTATTACTTTTAAGGCTTACAGACTAATTACAAATAATAGGTAACCACAAAACATTATCAAGTTGCTAATAACAAGCCTCCACAGATATATAACATATCGATTACTTAAAGCCGAACAATCAGCAATAAAACGATTAAAGTACAGACGCCAGCACATCAAGCCACTCCAATCCGCCAAACCTTCCCAATAAACATTGAACCCCATGCTTTAGTGATAAAGTTGAAAATACATTAAAGAAATTTGACAGACCGCAGCAACGCGATGTGCTGGTGTCTGTACATTGTGTACATAAGTAAGAAGGTTAGGTTAGTTTTATTTTCTGCTTGGTTTGATTGGTGGTAGGGCTAGTTCTAAGTCCGCCTGGCTAACTACCACCATCTTATCTAAGTCTGTCGCCATAACAACAATATTAACAGCATCGTATATTGTGTGCCAGCAGTTAGAGGTAAGACAGCCAGTTCCTCTGTGGTTGAGGATTCCGGGTGAAGCTCGCTTCCACCTTTAGCTTAATCATCGCTTACCAAAAGGTGAGATGAAGGCCAAGAACTTTGTAGTTGGAGCAAACAAAAAAAAAATAGTTTATGTACTACGTAGAAATTTTAAAAACATGAGTATAATATATTTCGTATACTACCTATGAAATATGTTGAGGCCACCTATTCTACGGTAAAACCACTAAAATTAGCAAATAAGTACTATCAAAGAACTTCACATCTAAACAGTTTGAAAACAAAATCCCGTGAACACGACGACCACATCTGTTACCGCCCCGGTTCTATAGTGGCCGAGCGCTGCAAGCAGAAATAGTCCTTACAGTGTATATGAACTTCTTCGATAGTACCTACAAAACTTTTCTCCACGCGAATGAAGTGGGCCGTAAATTACAACTGCGGGCTTCGCGTAGTAGGCAGGTAATATAACCAAAACTTCCAAATGGCTGCGGACTAACCGGACGAGACCGACCTTGCCTGTGATGACCGCTTTTATGTTGTTATTTCACCAATTAAACTAATCGCGATCAGCAAATCTAAACTGCGTTCAAGAGCTGTCAGTGTCAAAGTGACACTGACAGCTGCGTATTATTATTTGCGTGCTATTGTAGCTGCGTTCAGTTTCATTGGTGAAATCAGCCTTAAAGTTCAAACGCGGCTACCGAGAGTCTGTACTAGGGTTTTAACGGAAGCTCGTCACCGCCTCAGAAAATGCGGAACTTTCGCAAGAAATCGTACCTCCGCATCTGCATTCATCTCCGCAAGTTTATAACGGAGTTGTAACATAACATCACGCAAATATTCCTCGAAGGGTCAGACAGAGGTGCAGCTACAATATGTTAAACAAAACTTGTCCGATCCTAAAGGGACACATAGGTACTGCCATTACCGTAACATGACACAACGCGTTTTATGTGTCATCTGTCAGGCAGGATGACACATAATTTTTTTCCGTTTTTTTATAGAAAATTAAAAAAAAATATTGTGTCTCAAAAATTTCAAAGAATGTGCGCAATATTGATGGAGTTATGGAACTATGGAGAAGTGTCTTGACGCTGCATGAGTGTGCGTGATCCATCGCCGCCCGTTCCATGTCCACCGCGGACAGGATGGATAGAAACCGGAACATTAAGTAATTTTTTGTTCCGTTGGTGTAATTGCTGTACAGCGTTCCAGTAGGAGCATAAATAAATAAATTAATTAATAACCAAAAACTTTTTTTTCTTTAAATTATTATTGAATGTAAAAAGTTATGGCTATTTGAAATTCACATATTTAATACCAAAATTACCCAAAATTCATTAAAAATTAGAAAATTTTCAACAGGGGTCATAATTTATGACTTGTAGACACTCGCTAAACGACAGCCGCCTGCGCCCCATGTAATAAACTGGTAAAATTCCCCATTTTTCATTTTTTCTTAAAATTAAACATAAATAGACTCTCAGTACTCAAAGCATTTATTTCAATTAAACCATTTACAGACACTTTTGAATTGTCAAAGAGTCGGTCAGTTAGAAAGTTGAAGCTAGTTGCCCATTCCATACGTTTTGAAAATCTCTATGGAGAAGAACGGGCAAGAAACTCCAAAGACAATTTTAAATATAGAAATGACAAAATCCTAGATCTATTAATCTTGTTGCTTCTATGTGTGAGAACTATGTAAAAAAAAAACAATATATAAAAAAATATAAGATTAAAAATAAGCCGTGGCAGATAAGAGATGATCAGCCTCAACTGACGGCGCCCGTTCACGAAAATGACGCGTTGATCACCACCATCCAGCTCAACCATTTGGTAGGGAATCGAATGATCCAACACACTCGCCACCATCAGTGAGACATTTAAGTGAGTATGACATAAGTACTCTCAACTGCCATGCTCTTTCAAGTCAACATACAACATAATAACATAGTAAACGGCTCCATGATACATTTACAAAAAAAATAAAAAATGCTTCTAAATTATATAAAACTATAGTTTGTGTAGTGTATTTGTGAGATTAAAATAATTACTACCAAAAAGAAAGAAAATCTTTCTCTATAAATTATTGTCTATTGGAGTATTCAACAATTAAAACTTGGTTAAATAAAAAATAAACATTAAGTTCGTAAAGTCTGACAATAGTAAAAAAGGGGAACCAACTCTTCCAAAAATATTTTTTTTAAAACAGCACCCTCACGGATCGGTCAGGTTTTTTTTTACATGTTGTACACCCACATTTCGCCAGTTATGTTTAAGTCCCATGTGACAGGGGGCGAGCCTATTTCCATCCAGAAGAGAAATTCCAGATGGAAAAACGGAGTTGTAACGAATGTCTAATTATGAAAATCGGCTCCAATTGAGCAAGACCCTATAGTGTGATACAGAAAAGTCGAAGTTTCAAGTTTTTGCTCCCAAGAGCCACTCCCAGGTTCAGTACCAATGCCATATCCACAAAATTGTAGACCGTGAATATAGTTTGCACACGTGTTTTTGTAACTTCATGTAAATCCGTTTTATTCATGCTAGTTGTAGTGACTAAGTAATAACAGCCGCACGGGTTGACCGATCAGGTTAAGCTACGCTTGCCGCGGTTGGTCCGTGGATGGGTGACCATCTTATACCAAGACCCCTCCGTGCCTCTGAAGCACGTTAAGCCGATGGTTCCGGCTGTCATTTGTAGATCTTTGACAGTTGTTACGGATCGTCAGAAGCCTGAAAGTCTGAAAGCTAGTCTTACCAAGGGGTATCATGTTACCCAGTAGCTGGGTTGTGGAGGGAAGATAGGTTGTCGCTCCATGTAAAATACTGGTATTCAGTTGCATCCGGTTAAACTGGAAGCCGACCCCAACATAGTTGGGAAAAAGCTAGGCAGATGATGAGTACTGAACTCTCTTCTGCCTGTCCCTTAGGTATAAAAAGGGTTAGTTGGTCGAAAACTTGTCGACAATTCCGAATAAATATAGAAACCCAGACTATACAAATTAAATCAAATCGTAGTCTGTATCGAATTTGAGCCACAATCTGTCGAGGGACTGAAATATTATGAATGTCAAAGGTCTATTAATGACATTAGTCTAGTAAGGTTATTGTGAGCTAACTGAACTACGGTCGTAGTTCAATTGAATATTAATATTTTGAGTGCTTCTACTGAACAAGTCAAACTTAAATTTTACCAGAATTTATAAGCTCTATCTGCTAGACGTGTTCAGTTTCAAAGATAATAATAATTATTATTATGTCTCAATAAGTTTAATGAATATTAGAAGAAAATAGCAGTAGAAAGAAATTTTAGGTGACTAAAAAATTTTCTTCAGACAAACAAAACTTCAGCCAGAAAATTAAAGAGGAAAATTAATGAATTAGCATTAGCTGGATTATTATAAATCGTAGATTTTCGGGGTAATTGCGTAACAGATAAAATTACATTTGATCGCGATGTCTTTCGTTTTGACACTCTACTCTCTTCGTTCATTACGTTGCTGAACAGAAGAACTGTTCAAACCTATGAAGCAATGGATTATAAATTTCCCCCAAAACCCTTGGAATGTGATTGAAAGT
This sequence comes from Xanthia icteritia, assembly GCA_949128155.2. Taxonomy (NCBI): domain Eukaryota; kingdom Metazoa; phylum Arthropoda; class Insecta; order Lepidoptera; family Noctuidae; genus Xanthia; species Xanthia icteritia. The sequence goes on from OX421953.2 coordinate 5,942,673, forward strand.
ATGTTACGCAATTAGGGTGGGTGCAGGCTGCCTTACTTTCACCGGCATTGAATACGTACCCAGCATCTACAACGCCACATGTCAAACTTAACATCACACCATAGAGGTATGAGGATCAAAGCGTAAAGTTCACTCATACGCCATATAAAAGGGAGGATCCTCCGACCAGATGGTTGTCGTATCTGGCGGGCAACTGCACCAACGGTTGAAGTCGGGATCTTGTATATATGTCGATCACGCGATGAATTCTAATTGCGCGAAGCACGATTTTGTGAGACGTCCGGATTTTTGTGTGACGTTAGGTCTTTGATGAGCAGTTTGCATGTGGCGATGTAGATGCCGCCACATCACTCCATTCCGGAGACCGGAGGTCGATTGTGGGCTGAGTCTTATACCTTGCGATTGCCAGATGTGGTTCCAGTGAAACGGAACCGAGTGCCGCATAGTTCGCGACGAGTCGGAACTGTCTGCGGTGATTGTGGTGATTGCGGTGATTCCCCAGTGAGTCAGGGTGGCGCTGCATCATGAGTTGGATGTGGTACGGCGCTGGGTTGTGGCTGACTGCTAGCGTCGACCAGGAGAGGGTAGAATGGGCTCTGCTTGTGAGACCGACCGAAAGCGCAGGTGCTGTGCCAAGGTTGCTGATGTGGCTGAGGGTGATGACCAGGAATGCGCGTTCAGATATAACATTCGTCTTTTCGAAGGATCCTCCCTTTTCTATTGAGTATGAGGAACTTTACACCATGTTTCTAATGCCTCTTTAAACTTGAGGCACGTAAATGTAAAATTTTAGGTGAACGATACTGCGGGGACGCGACACTCTTCACCGTGAATGTTCAACCCTAAGTACGAATACCCTTTTCATTATGTACTAGACTTGCGTGAACGCTAAGCTCGTCCCCGGTGTTTAACTAATAGCATAGTGTTTACTCCTAGACTGTTTAATAGCATAGTCTCTGGGGGTAGCCATCACGAAAGCTTATGCATAATTTACTAAAAAATGTGTGGATAAATGCTACCTTTTTATCACAGGCCCAAACGAACGGCCCTGTGAATCAACATACAATGATAATACAATCCACTTTTAATAGCTAAAAAATAAACATAACCATATAAAATAAAAATCAAAAGAAAATCATTTATTCAAACTAGACTGAGAATCAGCACTTTTCGAACGTCAAAATTACATAATACAGTCCCCCAAAAATGCCCACCCTTCACCACTTCCTAGTGCTTTAGCTGGGAAGATGTGGCGCAACAAACTCCCCAGAGGGATAGCTGTTTGTTTAGTTAAAAAACTTGATTCTATACATATAAAACAAGTATTCTTCATGTTGCGTATACTAGTTTCTCGTTTAAACCTTAAACGAGTTGTAAAGACTAGCAGCTGTACTTATATAAAATTTGTAGAAAACCAAGTATCACAACTTGTATAAGGCTGTAAACGCGGGATTAGAAAAAACAAATACCTACATAGATACGGACCATAGATATAACAAACACATACTGACATGACCGGCGATAAAATATTTGGAAAAACTGTCACAGTTACTGAAACAACGCAACACACAACGTGAAATACAGTGTAGAATTAGAATTTCGAATTTAGAACTTAGAATTTAGAATTAGAATTTGGAATTTAGAATTAGAATTTAGAATTTAGAATTATTATTTATTTGTAAGAATGTAGTTTTACATATTTTATGGTGTTAAAATATTTTTGTGTATTAATTACCTATCACGATACCCATTGAAGTTTAACTCGCACCAGATTTTTTGCTATCGCGACTGCTAGTCACGCCTGAGGCATGTGAGCAGTGAGATGGCAGGGCGCCATTGACAAAATTGGCAGACTAAGTTAGCTTGGGCTCTGTCTACCACCCCCGTTTCACCGCTCTCATATGTCAGGCGGTGACTAGCAGTCGCGCGGGGTCTAAACCGAAACATACTCGACTCGGTCAGATACGTACACTCTGTCGAAACGTAAAGTTCTACGCACTATAAAAGAAAATGTTAGATGTAGTTTCGACCACAGGAATCTAAATAAACCGATAGAGGTTCCATACCCACCTAAAGTGTTTCACAATGACACTTATGCCAGAAAATATAAGGGGTCACACAAGTGCGTGCTTCGAGCCGGATCCGAGGAGTAGAATCAAGATGTCCGTCACGCGTTCCACCGGAAGAAGAAATGAAATGAAATGAAATTGTTTATTCTGTAAATAGGATATTGGAATCACTTTTACACGTCATCTTAAAAAAATTATTAAAAATTAGCTAGATGAGTTCGGCGTTTCCTATCTGACTACTCTGAGAAGAAAGGCCGAAACAAACTCAGAGGTCATAGTCTCTTTTAAAGTCCAGACATAATCTTGGTCAGGCCATATGAGGACCATGTAAATTAGTGTCTGAAATGGTCTTTTGAGAAAATAACCACACAGATTTGAGTGGACCTGTCCTGTCAGTGTAAGCATTTGTCAGTAATCGTGGAGCTCAACCCAGAACTTAAGGAGCTCAACTCGACGAACAATACCAAAGAAAGGACATTTGGGTAGGCCTCATAAACTACTCAAACTGCCAGACCATCATTAAAACTAAATAAGAAAGACAAAATAATAATTATTAAAAATCCACATAGTCCTCACATTCACAAAAATTTAAAAAAAAAAATTCAAAAAATACTTTACAAAGTAATAATGTCATTTTGTATGTAATTTTTATATAATACTGGTATTGATTTTATAAGAGGCGGCCTAATGTCGACAACAGCAGCCGAAACTGATTCTACTCACGATTCTACGAGTAGGTACAATAAGCAAAATAACAATAATGTGTTGTTTCATAGAATTGGAACTTGAGAAAAAAACACAAAGCGAAAGGTCACTCATTTACTCGCTGACTAAAAAGATAAATAAAATTGTCATTGCTGTCGGGGGACCGTTGTGTCGTTGTGTGGACACTTTTTAATCGAAGAGGTCCCGCAAAAAAATTATATACTCGTACATGTCACTCGGCATGATGTAAGGATTCTAACGATACCCTGTATAGGGTATCCTAATCTGTCCAGATATTTAAAAGTTATTGTGGTACAAAGAAACTTACATACATGAACCGTGAAAACATTAAACTCCTTTTTGGGCAGTCGTGTAATAAAAATACGTGAAAATGCTTTAAGTAATGTTAATATTTTTATTGAAAAGGGAACTCGGCTTACTAGCCCCGCTGACTGGCAAATCTATTTTGCCATGGCTCGTTTATCTTGTGTTGCTTCGTATAAAAGCAATATTAAATTTCGACGTTATTTGTGTCTGGTGATAGAAATGTGGGTGTACTTAATATACCTTATGTCTAGCCCTTCAGGGAATACTGGTGGTATGATACGTGTATGTATTTCTATCACGTTATCCTGAATAGAGTTATCGATATTGATCCCCTGAAAACATAATCGATGATCAACCGATGTACGTAATCCGGCTGCCACCATCATCATCATCATTATTTCAGAAAAACGTCCACTGTTGGACATAGGCCTCTCCCAAGCACCGACACTTCGACCGGTTCTGTGCTTCTCCCATCCAGCGGCCATTCAGCATCCATTCCTGCGGCCTTCACCAGGTCATCGGAAATACCATGCAGCACACTAAATCAATCTGACGGGTCAATGCTATCAATCGACGTCTTTCAACCTTTAGTTATTGTCAAAAATTATATCGATACTCGATGCAGATATGTCTATAATTATACCTGTGGTAACAATCATGCAACACACGCTACAGTGCGCTCATTATAACTTGACCCGTGACGCGATTGCAACTTTGTAGTCTTAGTTTTAATACTAATAGAGTTCAAAATGGCGACTGACAGATAAGTAATACCAATTACATGACTACAAAATTCAGTGCTAGCAATGGCGTCATCGTATAATGAGCACACTGTTCAAATGCCAGGTGGTTCGAAACTTCGCCATTCGTTTTTTATTGGAACACTAACGCCGTGGGTTGATCTGCAGCTTGCTTTAGCTGCAACTAATATAGACATACTAAATATATACTTCTATGAGGCATGTATTTAACACGGCGATAAATTAATCTGAATTTGAGATTAAAGAATAATTAAAGCCGTTAGCAAAAATAGTAGATTCGCAGTTACAGCGAAGGATAATTTTAAGCAGAAAGTAGCAGCTTAATAATCAGTTGCTAGATTTGTTTTAATTTAAACTAGCATCGAGTTTTTGTTTTGGTAAATGAATTTATTTTTAAGCGAACACTTGACAATGGCACTCGCCGGCCGCTGCCGTAGCACCGCTCGCTTCGCTCGCTTGGCTCGTGCGTTGTGTGATCACAGTTCTAACCTAACCTAACTTTCAAACATTTTCATTTACTACTTCATTTTTAGCCAAGGGGGTACGGTTTTTTATATGGAAGCCTATAGTTTGTTATCCCACTGTTCATATTAGTCGCCATTATTTATAGTACGTCACCTATGATTTCAACTGGGCCTGTTTAATATGTTCGCGACCTTAAAGTAGCAGCCATTACGTATTTAGTTTTTATAATTTCTTGCATTTTGAAGCTCTCGTAATATAATTATTGCTAAAATATTTAATCGCAGCCATGTTATTTTTTTTGTAGCAAATTGTTTGTTGCTCTTTAAGTTTTAAAAATAAAATAAAAAGTATATTCAGGTAAAAAGGTAAAACACTAAATACAAATTTGCTTAAATCTACGAAAAATTCAATTATGTTATGTGCCTGAACTAGGTCATCCTGTGTTTCAGGCGAGGCAAGGTATAATATTTGTAAATAATCACATTAATAAAAAACAAGTCATCTAATAGGTATGTAAAAAGTACAATAAATAGTGTAAATAGTACAATAAATCTAAAACTACTTGCTAAAATCTTAGTACCTATACTAACTTAGCTAAACTTAATTAGTACAAATACAACTTTTATTTAAGTACAACTAATAATTTCTCTGTATCTTCATAGGACATACTTTGAAGAGCTTCCTTGACGGTTCTTTTGCAATAATTATAATTTAGAGAATAAATTTTGACTTTCGCATTTAGTCTGTTATAAAGTAATGGTCCTAGGAAGATAAAAAATTTGGCTGCGAAAGCATGTTTTGTACTTTTTGTAGGGCAAACTATGTCTTTCCGTCTCTTTTTAGTAGTTTCAGTGCTATAGAGAAGGGCTGCGTGTTGTTTTAAAACGATGCTCATTATGAATAGCTGTCGAGCTGTTAGTACTTCACAGGATTTATAGAGTAGGTTAGTGGGAAAAAGGAAAGGGCGGCAAGTAGACACCTTGAGAATCGCTCTTTGAGCTCTTTCTATAGGTAATAGCAAACTTTTACCCACTCCACCCCAAGAGGTAATGCAGTAAGTCAAAATTGACTGACAGAGAGCAAGTTGTTAATCACCTGGCAATTAATGAGCCCTAATATAATAAAGTTGAAGAGTTTTTCTTTTTTATTTCTTTGAACGTGGTAATCTCTGGAACGAACAGTCAGATTTTTAAAATCATTTTTGCATTTTATAGCCCAATTCTTGAGAAAGGTTATAAGCTATTTAACATCGCGTAAGAATCCTTCCAAAATTAGCGCTGGCGAGAAATGTGGCTGTTATTTTAGTAAATTGTGGTGTCGAACAGAGTCGTGGGCAGAAGCTAGTAAAATAGAAAATGTTTCTAGCACTCGTAATACAAATATGAATTATTTTAGAACATACAAGTAAAGCTGTTTCTGTACCTACCTTAATGTTCGTCTGGGGAATTGCCGCCGACGTGCAGTCACGCCTTAGTCAGAACGGCTGTGTTTTGTTTTGACTCTAACCAAAGAATTGGTGAGTCAAAAGTTTATACGTAAAAATAAAAGCTTAACCCTGGATTTACATTAAGAAGATTACTCGCAGCATAATATTCATGCAAAATTCGTAAGTAAATTACCTGTGATACACGCCGTTGGATTTTGCGAACATTTAAATGAAGTTAATCTGGCTTAGTGTTGTTAAAACCGTATTTTTTGTTCGTGTATTTTTTCCGCAAAATGGTAAAGGTGAGGTAGAAAGGGCATATAGCGCACTAGTGGCCAAGCCGCAGCGGCCAGGTCACAGTGACCAGTGAGATAAATACATTAGCATGCAAGCCGCGGCGGCCAACGTGTTCGAAGCCACGCTTTTGCGGCCCGTGGTCGATCACCGGCCGCTGCAACCTAGCCGCTAGTGCACTATTGCCCTAATCTCTAGTACCCGCGGCCGTTTTTTTATAATATTCAATGAACTTCTTAGCGCCGAGAGTTGAAATCCAACAGTGTACTTTTTTTGACGTGCTGGGATGTGCTGTTGGATTATATACGGTATTCTACTATGGGGACGGGCTGCAGACATCGAGTCTATTTTTATTCTGCAGAAAAGAGCCATTAGAGCCATCTATGGCCTCCGCAGGCGCGACTCTCTAAGGGAACAGTTTAAATATATTAACATCATGACGGTACCTTGTCAATATATTTATGAAAACATCATGTACGTAAGGAAAAATCTACATCTTTTTAGTAAAAGAGGTGCAAAACACAATTATATCACTAGGAATAGGGACCAATTAGTTCAACCGGGTTTCAGGATAGCTAAAGTGGACTCATCTTTCATGGGGTACTGTTTAAAATGTTACAATAAAATACCTCCCCACATACTTCAACTGAATGAAACGAAATTTAAATCTTATATTAAACGCACACTATGCAGCCAAGCATATTATAAGTTGGGGGATTACATCGCTGATAAAAATGCTTGGCTCAACGCTGGTTCTGCTCCACAAGCATAAACTAATTGATTAGCATTTGAAAATACCGTTGGAGCTGCTGAAGATTTTAAAAACTATTTTTGCATTGTATAAATTCAATGTCTTAGCATTGTATAATTGCATGGCACACGTGTGGGCACCATGTACCGACTATAAAGCTACCATTTAGGTACTGAGTATGTCTTTCATTGACTTGAATGTGCCCTGGCGGCTGAGAGTATGTCATGCTCACTCTAATGTCTCGCTGGCGGTGGCGCGTGTGTTGGATCATTTAGCTCCCTTCAAAATGGTTGAGCTGAATGGTGCTAATCCATGCGTCATGTTCGTGAACGGGCGCCGTCAGTAGGGACTGGTCATCTCTTAGCTGCCACGGCGATTTTAATTTAATTTATATTTTTATTTCTAACGGACGCTTTTAATGTTTTGCATCGTTCTCACATGTATAACTTCAACTTGAATGATGTAACCAATATTATGTAACCATCTTATTTTATTTAAAAGAGTGTCCGTGGAGTTTCTTGCCCGTTCTTCTCCATAGGTACCTACTACGCTTTGGAATGGGCGACTAGCTTCATATTTCTGACTGACCGACCCCTTGACTATTCAAAAGTGCCTGTAATTGGTTTATTTGAAATAAATGCTTTGAGTTTGAGTTTGAGTTTATTCTCAATGCTCGGCTCCACACCGAGAGATGAAAATCCAGTTCAGGATAAAAAATCGTCGGGGGAAAAAGCTGCCCGTGGGTGCGGTTCATTCCCACGAGGATTTTTAACGACAACGAGGGAACTTGATATAAAGAGATGTGTTAGGTAGGTAGGTTGATTTGTATGGACAAACCACACCTTGCCGCATTTGCTTATTTAGCCACAGAAGCAGCCAACTAGGAGTGAGAAACGGAGACGACGAATAGCACCATTTTTTACATCCCGTGACTGCATGGCGTCAAACGTTCTCAAAACGCTTGAAAATAAACGGTGATTCTAGCTTTGATAGCCCAGCGTGCAGCCAATCAAAGTTGTGAATCATGTTTAGTGCAGAAAGGATAGACTCTGCTGTAAATATTAGAGTAATATCCAAATGAATGTCCATAGAATTTCTCTCTAAGTAAGTACGTCTAGCCAAACATTGAGATTTAAGGGGGATGCGAAAAAATAACCAGCGAAATTCAGCAATTATTACGTTTCTTACAATTTTTTTTATTTATTTTATATATATTCTTTTCTATTTTGTCAATATGAGAACGGTGTAGGCTTAGTGAACGATACATTTGTTGACCATCTTCTATTTTGTTAAGTATCTGGTACTTGTTGAAAAACCTACACTGTCCTCCCATACCTATTAACACTGTTATTTGAAAATATTGTGAAAGCCAATTATTTTTAAAGCAGTAACCGTAGAGTTTCTTGCCGGCTCTTCTCCATAGGAAACGACCAATTGGAACCGTGCCTAGCTTCTAAAATTCCATGTGAAATAAAATATTTTGAATTTTAAATTTTTGTGTCAATCAAAATATGATTCATGACCGTAAAAAATATGTATTTACAGAATTACAATCATTAGAATCATCAATTCAACTATTTATATACAAAAATGAGAAATAAAAATCTCAATACAATAACTACCGCAATTTTTTAAAGTCAGTTTTAGACTCACCTCCTTAGAGAATACACAGCACATTGCGTGACTACGCCATAAAATAAAACGCTTGTGGCGTATAGCACTCCTTTAAAATTACATATTCAAGTAGCGTGTCAGTTGTTGCAATACGTACTAAAATATTGACAGTTCGTTAGTGAAGTACTGATGAAATACCTTTTGTTTAATAGGGGGGGTGAACACCAGCTCGCAGAGAAAACGTTTCGTAAATTCGAAGAATTTTACAATTTAAAATACTCGTTTCGCACATAGCTAATGCTTATATCTCAGGAACGGAGAGAATAACCGCTATATCCTTGCATACGGTGATGTAACTATTTATTGCAAGCATTAGCTCCATAAATTTTATTTGCAAAAAAAAAAAAAGTTGCCAATTTGCCTATCAGATTGTATCCTATGATAAATTTATGCATAATATTGGCATTTCAAGCAAAAAACCAACACTTTAAAATACAAGCTCCAATGTCTTCGAGAGCTTTTTTTTCGATCCACAGCTCGTCGTGCCGACAGCGGTTATTCTCTCCATTTAACTTCGCCTATGGCGACGTCATAACCAAAGAGATCACGCTACAGTCGCGTTCATTTTGTTCGGCGAACCCCAACGCATCGTTTATTCTTAGTTAGGACGCGGGAAAGGCTAGTTGTATCTTCGATTCAAAAATCGTTTTAATTTTTCGTTACGTCTACGTCGCGCATTCGTGCATGAGAAGAGTTTTATTTCATAACTCAAATTCTCATCGCATTGCGTATTCAAGTAATGTACACAATTTGTCGGCCTCGCTCAAACAGTTTTTTTCGTGTAAGAGCATGTCAGCGTGTAATACCCGGTTTGTGAATTATGAATTTGAATGTGAAAATTTGTTAAACTCTACTTCAGCATTACTTAAGGTGTAAGCCAGCGAAATTCAAAATTTCTTTGCAAAAATCGTAAGAAATTTTGAATTTCTGGCTACATTACAGGAATAACATTTAGAATTTCGCGGGCTACTTTAGGGTAGCCCACGAAGTTCAAAATGTCTTTCGTTTTTTGCAATTTGCAGGTCAGTATCAGGTTGTATGTTGATTTATATATGATTCGCGGCCGTATCAAATGTTTATTTATAGAATTATAATCATGGAAATCATGAATACAACTCTCTAAGTTCATGTGATCTTATTGATCCTAGATTATTTCATGAAATCATGTCAGTTGAGGATTATTCTAACTTAATTGCTGATTCGATTGATATTGATAAAAAACGTACGAAAATTTAAATTTCGCGGGCTACCCTGACGCTTTCGCCATAAGTAATAAAAATGTATTTGACAAGTTCTAAACTTGAAATTCTCAATTCGGAAACCGGCTGTAGTTAGTCGTTACTTCATATCAAGGGGCGCGACAGGCGGGTTACACGCATAACGTGTTTTCCGAGGCACAGAGGAGTCTTGGTATGTAAAGATGGTCACGCATCTACGGAACCGTGGCACGCGTAGCTTAACCTGATGGATCGACGCGTGCGGCTGTTATTACTTAGCCACAAGCCCTTCAGAACATGATCAAAGAAAATAGACATACTAAATCTAAACAACATTTATTTTATTTTTAGATAAAACCAAAAACACAATTCCATAAACTGTGAGGAAAATTTATAAAACAATGTTAACTTTAAAAAAAAATGTTTTTTCATAGCCAAAATTAACAAACCAAAAGTGTCACTTTAGATTGCTTTAGGCCGCACACACTTTGGATGCGGTTTCGTACGAATTTCACTCGTGCATACATGTACGACTATGGTCGTACGAATTGAGTGCGCACACTGGATACGTTTTTCTCCGTCAAATAGGTAGTGGTAGTGTGTTCCGGTGACATCACATTGAACGCACGAAAAATCCCAACCAGTTCGGATTGTTTTCGGACGTCGGAACTATACGTACGTATAGTACGTAATATAGTATGTATACGTACGACTAAGTCGCACCCAGTCTGCGCGCTGTCTTTGTACTTCGAAGGTTGTGATCGTTCGTGCGTATTCGTACGTATGAACGATTGAAATTCATACGAAAACGCATCCAAAGTGCGCGCGGCCTTAAGGGACATACATTCCATCAACTAAAACTTAAATAAAACAATTAAGACGTAATAAATAATAGTTGTCTGTAGATAGCCTAAGGCCGTTAGTCCACTGCACCGTGAACGAGACATCAACGAGAACGAGAATGACGACGCCGAAGTAGCGACACATTTACAGCATGTACTATGACCGCGTAATCTCGTTTCTCGTTGACGTCCCATTCAAGCTGCAGTGAACAAACAGTGTAAGGCTCCTGTACATGACGCCGGAGCCGCACCGGCGCTGAAACGCAAGATGAAAAAAATTTCAACATTTCTCAGAATGGAAATTTAAAATCTACGCGACGCTGGTGTGACGGCGATGCAGCGCATGGGCGATATTCATTCGTATACACAAACATGTTGTGTACAGGAAGCCTTAAAGCAAATAAAATCTATAAACTAAGAGAAAAACTTATAATGAAACCACTAAATCTTAACAATAATAAAAAAACTGAAACTTAAAATAAAAAAACTAAAACTTAAAATGAAACAACTAAAACTTATAATAAAACAACTAAAACTTAAAATAAAAATAACTAAAACTATTAAAACTCTAGTTTTAGCCTTAAATTTGACCAAACCTCACAGTTTACTTATCTAAAGCTTTCCTAAACGTTGCAAAAGAAACCCACCCTTGAGAATGATATTTCTTCGCCTCATCCCAAAGTTCATTGAACTTTTCTTCAGTAAAATGTTCTCCAGATGCCTCAAAAACTCTCCTAACCACGTCTGGGGAACGCCTAGCATACATATCCCGATGGGTAATGCCAAAATGTGTAAAATTTGACGGGCTCACACAGGATCTTATATCAGACTCTTCAGGGAGATTAATACGTTCAGCCTTACAGAAACCAGCTGGTGTCATTACTTCGTCTTTATCAAAATACCTCCCTGAAGGAAGACCTGCCATACGCCTCTTATCTACTTCCTGACCGGGTCTCACCATGTCTTTATATGTAGTAGAAAAATCAACGCATTCGACAGCCAAATCTGGTAGTTTCGGAATATCAGGTAAAGGTTTTCTATAATTTATAGTATCAATAAATATCCTATACTGTATTTGAGAACCGTTGAAGCCATTCCACATTTCCAAAAGAGGTTCAATCAGAGTCGGATTTACTCTGACATTTTTAGCTGAACAAAAATTGTAAATGACATCTTTGGGTAGCCATTCGGTGTTAGTTTTATCTAAGTATTTCAGATGTAAGTAAAACTGTCTGAATAACTCAGGATCGAGTAGTTTAGACAAACATTTTCTCAACGTATTCAAATGGCCGAGACATTTTAAAAAGAATTCTCTTCCAGAATTAATTCTGCATGTTGTAAGACAGTTGGGAACATTGTCAGAAGGATTCAGTTTTCCAAATGCATAGCCTATTGGAACACACTTAATATTGTCGTTCGGTGATGCAAAATGACCTAATTGCCCCACCGTCTCAGCTTTCATGTCAACTTCCATCGAATTTCTGGGACTATAAAAAGCAGTTCCTAACTTCATTTTGTCATCAGAAAAGCAACATCTCGCATAACTACCCGATTTGTCAGGTCCATAAATGATGCCAAAAATTTGGTTAGGGTCGTACGCTGGTCTGCAGTACTTGCGATCAAGTTGGTACCCAGGCTCTAGCGATGGCGAGGTTATACCTATGGGAGTATCCTTTGGATATATTAGACCATAAACAGTTCCGGAAGACACGGTTCTTCTCCCAAAAGTTTCATTATAAATGTCTAAACCAGGAGGTGTTTGATCAACGGCGTTTGATCATGTGTTGTTCCTAAAGGTTTCTTCCAATAAGAATTATAAGTGGTTTCTTTCATTTCATTAGCAAGATTTTCAAATTTTGTTTTTATGGGTGGATTGAGGAGTTCACCGGCATTAATTGCGGGGTTTTTTATGAATGATGGTTGCCTTTTTTCTGGCAAGATAGCATCATTAATTAATGCGTCTACTTCTTCTTGTAATAGGTAATGTTTGAGATGTTCAGCTACATGTAGGTTGGGTTGTGCCGTAAGTTTGCCCGCAGCAACTATACCATGCAAATCTCTTTCAATAAACATACCTTCATTGCCTTTCCCACCTTGTGTTCTAGGGATACACTTTAACATTGTTGCAGTTTGTTTGAATGTTTACTTAAAATTATTATTTATTTATTTTTTACTTCAAAGAGTTTCAAACTGTCAGAGCCATGGAGATTTCTTTCGTTTTTATTGACATAAACAAATTCTTGTAAGCCAGCATTACGTGTGACAAAAACTTTTGATACATGAAAATATTGTGACCAGAAAACAAAACTATTTGGTTTTTTCATAATCCTATTACTGTGAATTTTTTCTCGGCTTCCCCTTAACCCTTCCTGGGCTATGAATCTGCTGAAATCGAGCAAAAATCACACCACTATAACCACCACGACCACCACCATCTCACTGGCTATATTAGTGTCTATGATACGATGAAGAAAAACATCGTAAGGAAACCAGCATCTAGTCTAATCTCATTATCTATGAGCAGCAAGAAACAAAAATTCGACGACATGTGACATCCGCCAACCTGGGTAGCCATGACTAGGCTCGTTCGGTGGATTACGGCCCACTCCCTTTTTTGCCGATGGTGGTATATTTAAGTATAGCATGTACTTACCCAATAAGAACGTTTCTTATTACAATTGTTTTGTATTTTTTGTGACTTTAAATAAACGACCGACGAGAACGGAGTGCTGCGTTCGTGTGCTTTAATTGGTCAATGCGCGACCTCCTCACCCCGCTGACCACTGTGGACGCCATGTTGCGTTAAAAAGAAGAACGCCCTCTGCCCTTAGTGTCATCCCAGCCACCGCGCGTTAACGTGCCTAAACGCGCGCCCGCGCATTCCATTTTCCAAAAAGTTTGTAGTACTTTATTTCTCACCACCAACGACTACGCACCGGTTACACCCTCTCCTAGACAGGAGACCTGTGTCCCGGCGCTGGGAACGTTATAGGCTGAATGTACTATCAATAGATCTTTTTAGCGCAGCCGTACACTTTTGTTATTTAAAGTATTTGATTTGATTTAGAGAAGACACTGACTCCTGTAACGCAGGAGTCAGGGCTTCACTTTGTTTGTACACCTTTTTTATGCCAAAAAGGTTTTTTTTTTTTTTTTTAAACTTTGCCCCACACTAGGAATTTCTCCTGTATCGTGGGTGCGTTTACAAACATTTAAACTCACATACACAAACAGCCAGACCCGGAACAACTAAATGGGTAGGTCATACAAATATTTGTTCCGTGCGGGAATCGAACCCGCGACACGCAGCACAGCAGTCAATCGCTTAACCACTGCGCCAAACGTGCCGTCAAAATAATGTCAGTTTATAATTTTATTTTGTATTTCGTGTTTCATGAACTCTTGCCAGATAAATGTTATTCTTATTTCATAATTTCTACGCTATGTGATAATAATATAGACAAAGTACTCACTAGGTTGCGGCGAGTGTTTCTTGGTGGACATGACTTCATTCAGCTCATGTCAGCTGTCGCAGCGCACGCACGCAATCATTGAGTATGTGTGGACGCGCCACAGCCGGCGCTTGCGACGCCAGCTGCTCAGCTTTTGGGGCAACGCTTGTTCAACGACGTACACTGCAAACTGTGGATAAGACAAAAATACTGGTAAAGATCTGCTCCTACAAAACTTCTTTGAATGTTGTCACCACGCTGGTGTTTTCCGGAAGGTCTGGCGGTGGTAATAGCAGACACATTTATCTCACCTTAAGCTACTACACTCAAAGCCTCCAGCCAGGGGCAAAAACTATTCTAATTAAAACTAGGCGAACGCTCGCTAAGGGCACCCCCTGTGGGGTACGGACCTCGGCTTAGGGCGTCGCTGGGGGGAGGACAGCAAGATGGGACAGGCTGGATCAAAGATATTTCATGATTATTAATCGGGGAATACCCATTATGTCACTCTATGTACTACATTTATATCTGTAATTTTCTCGTGTAGATATCAAAGAGTATTCTATCTATCTATATATTAGCCAGTATCACTTTAGGGCAAACGAACATTGAACACTTCCTCTAGCCTCGGACATTAATCGGTATTTACCCTAGCTCATTGAGCGTTGGATTTTTCAGACCAATTCAATACCGTAATTAAATCCAGATTAGCCAGCAAGATCACAGAGTAGAACAACATGGACCGACAGTCTTTTTTTCTTGGTGAGTAAAAGCGCCTGATATTCGCCAGCTGTGCCCTAAATAATTCGATTGCTATGACTTTCTTGTCCACTAATATAATTCATCAGGTATAAAAAATGAAAGAAGAAGCTCATGAACACAGACTTCACCATCACGGGAATGTTGAAGCGATCCAACTCCTTGACAACACTGAATTAGTGCGAAGGCTGAAAAGGGTAAAACCTTTTGAGTAAGTTTAGTGAACTTAAACTGTAGTGCAATTATTGACTTTAAAAAGAACACGTGAATCAAGTGAACCCCTTTAACTTATAGTGAATAAGAAAGACATTATTGGAGGACTTCTTAATTTTATACAATTTAAGTTATATTTCAATTACTTATATGCTAATAGGCTATATTGTAACGTGATTATAAAGAAAAAAAAAAGTATAAAAAAATCCACTGATTTTTTCACAGACATTTATAAGCTTTGTAGTGTAGTGGCCCAGTGGAAACAGCTGTGACAAGTAGTAGATCGTAGGTTCGAACCCAAGCAGGCGCTTTACCTTGTCTTCATTATTTCATCACCACTGCTCTCAAAACGGTGACATATACTAAGCCGCACTGGGCCCACGTGGTGGATTACGGCCCACTCTTTCTCACTAAGAGGTGACCTAAGTCCTAGTAGTGGTACAGTCTGATTATAGTTACATATGCTTCTAGAATACCATGACAATTTGTTGCCTATAAATGATGTCCTCTAAAACCATTATACTAATCAAGGATCCAAACCTATTCTCAGTTAAAAAGAATCAAATATTAACCTCCATCCAAATCGCACCTTCCTACAATTTCGTGAGACGCCTGGGGATCTTTCGGAGTGATTAACATCTCTCCCTTATTATCTGCCTACTTAATTGCGGATTCGGCAAACAAAAGTAATGAGTTCCTTTTGTAACTGACATAATTGCTTCTATATGCCAGGAAATTGTGGCCAATCAGAAATACTTGGTCTATCTGGAAAATGTGGCGAAATTGGAGGAGTAACTTGTCTAGCTTTATATTATTGCCAATCTACTCGTATGTATAGCATAATACTCCTATAATGTCCCCACTGCTGGGACATACGCCTCCTCTTTCTGTGTGAGGGAGTGGGCCGTAATCCACCACGTAGGCCCAGTGCGGTTTTCTGGTCACATGTCTTTGAATTTTTTGTTGTATGACATGCCGGTTTTCTAACGATGTTTAACTTCACCGTTTTGAAAGCAGTGATGGTGATGAAGTTATTTACATACGCCTGCTTGATTTCAAACCCACGACCCACTTGTAAGTCGAGGCTGTTACCACGGGGCCACAACTGCTCCAAGCCATGTATAATTTCTATTCATCGACCGATCAAAAAATGATCTTCTAGTAGATACATAGATATCCATATAGAGCTTCTTGACCGCTTATCTCCGTAGGAACTTTCTACACTTTGAAATAGCTTCATCTTTCTGACCGACTCCTTGACAATTCGGCAGCGCAACCAACGCACAATTCAGGTGGGCCGTACCGCACCATTCATAGAAAATGTACGAAAGTTATGAAGGAGAATTTTTGCAACGCGTTGCGTTGCGGCGCGGCCCGGCCTAATCTGCTCAAACTCGAACTCAAACTCAAAGCATTTATTTCAATTAAACCATTTACAGGAACTTTTGAACTGTCAAAGAGTCGGTCAGTTAGCCAGAAAGTTGAAGCTAGTTGCCCATTCCAAAACGTAGATCTCTATGGAGAAGATTTCACGATGTCGTCGATCGATATCTATCGGATACCACAGGCCCACAGTAGACATAAAAGTATCATTCCGTACCCGAACTCAGGCGGCAGCAGCCCGTATTCCAGTCGGTAGATAAAAGACAGAAAAACGTGTTATCCCTCGAGCGTTAGCGGCACTACTGGTCTGCGGTCGGGCTACACGTGTCGTCGCTCGCCCGGGTACAACCGCAGGTGGCAGCTGCAAACGACGTGTCGCTAGCTATGGAAGGTATTTCATAGAAACCAGTCGTATCGCGGCGACACGTCGCCTGCAGCTGCCGCCTGCGGTCGGCTACGGAATGGTACTTTAACACCCTTTTTTTTGCAAACAGTAATCCGCAATATTTGTTACCTCTGAATACGTAGTTTTACAAATTGGTTTTTAAATTATTTCAACATTTCAGTCGACATTTTTGCTTTTTGTCAATATTTTATTTAAGTAGTACAATTGCATCGTTACGCATTCGAAGCGAAAGCAATCTGTCCGTAATAATTTATGATTGGACCGGAATGTTGTATTATATTTGTTGGTAGTTTTACGTGGAATTTAAACACAGTATGTTTCAGTTTATTACCTACATTCGGCTTGCGAATGATTGAAAACCACAATTTTATACGGTATAGTTATTTTCTCTTTCATTTATAGGGTTCCGTACCCAAGGGTGCCAAACGCAATCATGTTACTAAGCCTCCACTGTCCGTCAATCAATCCATCCGTCCGTCTGTCAGCGGGCTCTCTCACGAACCGTAATAAATAGAGATTTCTGTTTGTAATGAATAAACTCATAAAATACTGGATTTTTAACATTATTTCACCAGTAGAATGCTATATCAGTTTATCACTGAGTAACATAGGCTATGATTTATAAAGATATCAAGCGGGCAAAAACGCTGGCCGAAACTAGTATTAAATAGTGTACGGGTAGAACGGAACCCTTTGTTTGCTAGTCCGACCAGCACTTGTTTGGTTTTTTGTTTTATTGGCTGGCAATAAAACTGGCAGGTTATCGGATGGTAAGTGGTCACAGCCATCTATGGAATTCTTAAAAATCGGAGGCATATATATTCGGAATTTCAGATTTGTCTCTAGCATGGCAACGGCAGATCCGTATCTGAATCTGATCCAAAATCTGAAATTCCGAATGCCGAGTGTGTCTGTAATATTTTGTAACTTTTATTTTTATTGTCAGTGTTTTTATGCCCCCATGGGGCTCTGACTTGGCTTCACATACCTTCAAGAAATATCTCTCCCTCTCTGGCATGCGATTCCTCACGATGTTTTTACTCAGAAAGTTATGAGACTAACAGTTTTTGGCTATGGGACAATGGCTGGTTTCGATGTCAATTAAAACTATGACTATTTATTACAAAAAAACACAACATTCCAAATTCAAAATTCCCTCCACAATTTTTTACCAGCAAAATCAAAATACTCTGTGTCACTGAAAAACATTTTCGCGCGATGATTTTGTACGATTTCAAATGTCGACTAAAAGCATAAGAATCATTAGTCATCAGTTCATCCCGCCATCTACGCCTGGGTCTTCCACGATGCCGCTGGACGTTTTCAGGAACCCATGTTGTAGTGGTCTTAGTCCACAATGCATCCGACATGCGGCAACCGTGTCCGGCCCAGTCCCACTTAAGCTTGGCTGCTTATGTACAGACGCCAGCACGTCAACCTACTACAATCTGTCAAATTTCTTTAATAGATTTTTAACTTTATCACTAAGGTTTAAGATTCAAAATTGATTGGGAAAATTTGACAGTTTCAGGTAGGTTGATTTGCTAGCGTCTGTACAGATTATGCTTAACTATTTTAGTATTTTGTGTAGTTTTCATGAGAGGTACCGTTATAAGATACTCATTTCTATTCAAGCATTTTCCCCAGTATACGTATTGGGATTGGCTTTAGTTCACCAGAACTGGGGCCACCTGAATTCCACCACGCTGTTACGTAGAGGAAAATGTGCATTATAATATGCCTTACATATGTACTCATACTTACATGAAGTGAAGTATACAATGAATTGTTACATGGTAGAACTTAATAATACGACTTTTAAGTAGGACTACTTATATTACTGCCTACCTCGACACTTCTTTAAAATATAAAGGTACAAAACAACGTAAGGACAAAAGACAAGTTGTACAAACAAAACAGATAATACAGAAACGTTTTGAAGCTAACTTAGACAGATCTAGGGCTTTGAAGAAGTCTAGATTTCGGAGCAAAGTGGGGCGTGTAATCGACTTGGTACAAGATCGAGCACTATCGACCTCTCGTCTCCGCACATAATCCTGACGTCACACACAGCCGGCCTGTCGGAGGATCCTCCCTATTCTATAGAGGATGAGTTCCTCATACCTCTAAACACACATAGCTAAAGCCAGGGAAAGGGACTATTTTCTTGAGCATTTTTGTAATTGAGCCCTCCTTTACAAAAATGCACAACAGTCACTAATAAATTAATTTCACGGAACGAATGCTCTCGTTGAGTCATTATCATTTGTCTAGCATTTTCCTAACCATGTTAGGGTCAGCTTCCAGTCTAACCGGTTGCACCTTTATATCAGTATTTTACTTGAAGTGACTGCCTATCTGTCTTCCACAACCCAGTTACTGGGTAACACTATACCTCTTGGTTGTCAGACTTTCAGGTTTCTGAATGCTCGCGGTATGTACGGTCCTTTAATAATATCATACGATATACGACTATCCTAAGCACGTATAGGCTTCACAATTACAGTAGAGTTTGACCAGACCTACAACGGATAACCCAATTACCGGATAAACCAAATAGTAGCTGGGTGTGAAGGTCACTTAACCTCTATAAAAAAAGAAGGACGCTCCGACCAGATGGGTGTTGTGTCTGGTGGGCTACTGCCTGACGATTGATGTCGGGACATTGTTCTGCTTGCGCGATGAAGGATTTTGCGTGACGTCAGTGTGATGCCTAGTTCGCTTGCTGCGATGTAGATGCCGCCACAAAGTCATTAACAGAATTCGATTGACACTGACTTTCACTTACCATCTAAATTGATACAAAAGGATTCGATATTGCTTTAGCATAGCTAAATATTGATGCTCTTAAAATTGTATTTCAGTACAGATTTTGATGATTTTTTTTTTCAATATTTAAGATTCAAAAAACCCAAGGGGTAAACGACTTTTGTTGCTGGCCGTACCTATAGCCAAATCCAACTTCACACTATGTTCCAGCAAAAATAAAAAGAGAATACGGTCGTGCCTATGTGTCGTTCGTTCTTGTTCTTAATTAATCAGGAGAAGACACATTCATCTCCTCTCTGTCACTGTTTATCACTAGAATAATGTACCAGACTAACTAACAGACACTGAAATACTGAATAGGGACACGTTCTGCCTGTGCAAATGTCTATAAGGCATTGAAGATTTGTAATTTGTATCTGAATTAAATTATTATATGATTTATGTAACAGAATTAATTTCGTAAAATCAATGTTGTTTGATTTGTATATTATGTAATTTTTTAATTTATTTTCGCTCTGTTGGCGGACCGTTACCTTTTTGTGCCCATTGCCGTTGAGACCATGGGGTGTTGGGGAACTGAGGCCAAGAAGCTCATGAGTGATATACGGCACAAGCTCCGTGACAAAACGGGTGACTCCCGCTCCGGCTCGTTCTTGGTGCAAAGGTTAACCATTACCATCCAACGTGGTAATGCAGCAAGCGTTATGGGCGCCTTTGCGCCAGGAACAGTTAGGGGCGTTATTCGACTAGTTTTTTGACGTGTTGTTGTGACTATGATTCTTTATAATTTGAATTAAGTAGATTTAATTAATGTATATTATAAATAGAGCAATAAATAAAACATTATGATTTATTTTAGTTATTTTGGGTAACTTCAGATACAAATTATTGTTAATGAATAACTGACTACGACTAAGTGCAAGTAAAACGAGTGTAGCATGCACGTAATGAAGTATTGCATGCAAGCCAATTTAACCAAACGATTCGTTATGCATTTGGCTATTGTAAATTGCAATGTGCAAAATTAAACGTGCAGAATGAGAACGAAGCTAGCTGTAGCTTCAAGCTGTACAGAGCTTTATTTATTTATTCACAATATCCACAGCTCTTTAACAATTTCACTTAGGATAAATAAACGAATCTTACAGCCAATTACGGATTTACAATTTAATAACTACACTTATTATACGCATCAGAAACAAACAGGTTAGAGGCTAGCACCTTCTAAGCATATCTAAGAAGATACCTTTATCTAATCTTTTCTTTAGATTTGAGTATTCTTGCTTATAGACTAAGCTAGGCAAGTCTCTGGCTCATTGCCAGTAAAGGCCTATTTTCATTCAGAAATGGAACGAGTATTGGTCATCAGGTCAGCACCATTCGTTTTGACAATTTCAGACAATCTACTAAACAGTCTTACATTTACTGACAGAGAACGTACTGCCTAAAGTGCTGAGTCAGAAGTAAAAAATTCGTATGAGATCCTTATACAACGAGTACCAAAAACCCTGTCCGAACCGTGAGGGTATTTTTAAGAACTGAGAGTCTATTTATATGTGGTAATTATAAGAAAAGAAGAGGACCTCGTGGCTAAGTAGTAACTGCCACATGGGTCGATCCATCAGGTTAAGCTACACTTGCCAAGGTTGGTATGTGGATGGGTGACCATCTTTACATACCGAGACTCCTCCGTGCCTCGGAAAGCACGTTAAGTCATTAGTCCCGGCTGTCATTTGTGGAGCTTTGACAGTCGTTACGGGTCGTCAGAAGCCCGAAAGTCTGACAACCAGTTTTACCAAGGGGTATCGTGTTACTCAGTTACTGGGTTGTGGAGGTCAAATAGGCAGTCGCTCCATGTAAAATACTAGTATTCAGCTGTAACCGGTTAGAATGGAAGCCGGCCCCAATATAGTTGGGAAAAGGCTAGGCAGATGGATAAAAAAAAAAAATAAGAAGAAAAAATATTCTCCCACATTTTATTTTATTGTTACCACGCTTATTACATGGAGCGGGTGTCTACATAACGACCCCTGTTGAAAATTTGCCAAATATTTCAAATAGCCATAACTTTTTGATTTTCAATAATATTAAGTTTATTATTACTTTTTGGTAACGATATTGCAGTACCACACGTTTTTGTAAGACATTGTATAAACGAAAGAAGGTATTCATCCCCTACAGTAGTTAAATAGGAAGGAATTTTTTACTAAGGGAATCACATATATGATCCCAAAATCAAGTAGAAACCAAGATCCTTCACAGTATAGACCAACCACTTGCCTGCCAACATTATATAAAATCATAACGAGCTATTAACTAAAAAAAAAAATGAAACACACTGAAAAATCTAACTGAAGAACAAAAAGTATGTAGGCGGTCACATGGGGTGTAAAGAGCAATTAATTATCGATTCCACAATTTAAAAATACGTCCAGAGATCTAAAAAGAACTTATTCATAGCTTAACATAGATTATAAGAAGGCATTCGATAGCGTTCCGCACCCATGGTTGATCGAAGTATTACACATATATATAAAATCAATGTATTAATTATAAATTTTCATAAAAAATACAATGGAATCCTGGAGAACGACACTAAAACAACAAACTTATCCGTAGACGAAAAAGCGATTAAAAAGGGTATTTTCCAAGGCGAGTCATTAAGCCTTCTATGGTTTTATCTAGCCCTGAATCCACTCGCAAGCATTAATCAAGGAATGGAAGATTTTAAAAAGCGAAATAAAAAATGTAATTTAAAACAAATACCCGTCGCGCAAACGCCTGGTTATTAATTACCCCATTTATCTCTGCACTCATCTAAAAACAACCAACAAATCGTTTACCCGCTCCCTCGGAAAAATTACGCTGAAAACAAAAGAATTACGCAGAAAGCAGTCGTACCCAACGACGGTTTACCTCGTACAAATCATAACAGATAATGTCACCTCTTCCCTCCCGACGGGTTATCTGTTAGAGACAACCCTGCTAGCTGCGTGTAAAGGTATTGTTTTGAATCTTGGGCTTTGAGATGTCTTTATGGCCTGTTTTTGTAAAAGAGTTATCATCTGTCAGTTGCCTTATTCATAACTAAAAGGGCTGACAGTCTAATAATCAGATGCTGCTCCTCGCCAGGAAAGAGTCTAAAATGGTCGCTTATCTTTGGCGTGCCTGCAGCGAATGAAGATTAAAACATGTGTTGCATACTTATTTTTGGAAAGGTAATGTGGAAGTGCACCACTTAACGGTCAAGGACTGGTTCGCTTATTGAACGTGCGATCATTAATCACTAATTTTTCTTATAAATAAATAGGATTCAGGCAGGGTAGTGGTTAAAAAGCCCGTCTGACAGCGGCAGTCATATTTTTCAAGACCCTTTTTTTAATTTTTGGGTGGGAAATTATCAAATTACTTCTCCCGCTCTGGACGGAGCGGGAGGGCGTGTCAGACTCTTACTGACTAAAATCCACCCGTGTTCCTTCAGTTGCCTGTACGTTGCCAGGGGCCACGGTATCCTTTTCGGACTTTCCCGCAACCCCGGCAGGCATCGGTCCTATCAGACCCCTTCCGTTGCTGACACCTCTTTGAGGCGCGCATGGAACACAACGCGCCGTCGACCCAGGCATGGTCTTTATGAGACGGCGAGCTACCCATTGCTCACCGTCCGCAAGCCCGCGCCTACGGTGGCCGGGAATCGGCTCTTGATTCCCGACGCCCAGGGCGTCTCCTGCAGCGGCTAGGGATGCCAAAACCTTACGATCTATTTGATTAGCATAGCTTTTGCAGAGATTTAAGCACTTTGTAAAAGTGGCGATTTCTATGCAGATCCTTATAATTTTCTAAATCAAAAAAATCTTTACTTATATAAATACTTACACATAGCGTAAGTTACCATTCGTTGAATAAAGAAACAGGTTAAAAATAGAATCTTTGTAAAGCGTCAGTGGAGCGCAACGGTTCGTTAACAGTGTCAATAGGAGACTAGCTACTGGTGGCCATTTGTATGTCTGACCTTTGCCTCGACACGACGTCTTTATATCAATGGCGAGACTTTTAAACGAATTTGGTAGCACATAACATGCGAGTTTTAAGTGTGTTGTAGTCGTAGAAGTAGTTGTAGTCGTATGTCAGTGAATATACAGGGTCAAATGCAATTATCTGGCGATCTCCGTAGACGGATAGTGATAGCGATATCTTAACATGATAAAGTAAAAAATGAATTAATTTGATGTTTTTTTTGGGGTCATCGACCGCAGTGTTCTTGAAAGTTCAGTTAAAAAAAACCTTTTTTTTTTTGTTGGAAATTTATCATACGTTATGGGTATCGATACATAAATATATATATACGATAAAATAAAATAATACAGATTTATCAACTTATAATTCAAGTAACCACTGCACTAACAGCAGTCGTTGAAACAAAAAAAAAAACCTTCAAATCTTTTTTATTTTTATTTTATCGATACCCATCTAGTTTGTGGAGTTTTGCTAGCTAATTTAATTTGACCCTGTATTTAAGTAAAATCGCAACCAGCGTGCGTAAATGACCAAATGCAGGAAATGAAATGAAATGAAATGAAATTGTTTATTCTGTAAATAGGATATTGCAATCACTTTTACACGTCATATTAAAAAAAAGAAGAAAATGCTAGATGAGTTCGGCGTTTCCTATCTGACTACTCTGAGAAGAAAGACCGAAACAAACTCAGAGGTCACAGTCTCTTTTAAAGTCCAGACATAATCTTGGTCAGGCCATATGAGGACCATGTAGATTAGTGTCTGAAATGGTCTTTTGAGGAAAGAACCACACAGATTTGAGTGGACCTGTCCAGTCAGTGCAAGCATTTGTCAGTAATCGTAGAGCTCAACTCAGAACTTAAGGAGCTCAACTCGACGAACAATACCAAAGAAAGGACAGGATCTTTTTAGTCGGCGTTCTGTAGTTTCTGCCTACCCATGGCACAGAGTAGTACCTACAGATGGGACACCCCGCAAAACCATTTAAATATAAAGCGACTCTTGCTACGACACATTGAAGTGCAATTCAGGTCGTACAGCGCTAATTACCTACAGTTATATTCACCTAGAAGTTGCCTCTCTATCGCGTGACTCTTGTATCTTCTGAACTCGACAGGTCGAGCCGGCCATGTACCTACATGTAGCTTTATACCTAAAATGCGGAGTGTCCCATCTGTAATCACCTATGCCCATGGGAGGAAGGCGTAAATATAAACTCTCTTCCTCTAGTTATCTGGTCTCCCACTTTCAGTACATTTGCGCCAACCACAATAGAAATCTACGTTCATCTCACAATCGTCTTCTTCAATATCCCACTCACCGCACAGACTTCGTTCACTATTCCTTCTTCATTCAGTCTATCTCTCTATGGAATGCGCTCCCCCAGGAAATCAGGATGGCGACCAACCGATAACTTTTAAAATTAGAGTTCGCGAGCACATTCGAAGAAGCTGGCAGTATCATCACAACGGTAATGTTATCCCATTGTTTGTCTTATTTGTGCTTATATTTATATATAATTAGGTGTATTTATTATGTTTATAGATTTTAATAGGTATATATGTATATCTTTATATTTAAAGGATGATGCCAGAGTTTCTATGAGATCTGGTCCCACCTTCCAATAGCTATGTGTGTTACATCGTTGGATAGGTATTTTTGAGCTGAATAAAAGTTACTATGGCGCCAAGTTCCAAATCTTAGTCAGTTCAGAGTTATTCTTTAATAAACATGGTAGTTTTATCAGTAGCCAAGTAATGCTATTTTTACGTAATAATTGCATTTGTGCTTTATACACGTAGTGTAGCTGATACTAACCTACGGTTATCAATTGCGTCACTGAGTCGCAAACCTTATGACAAAAAGTTAAACAGATGTCAACATTGACAAAATGTTTTTTTTTACAAATAATACAACGATTGCGGATTTTAAACGTATACATTTATTTAATCATCGTTGTCGTTTCGTCATCGTTGTCTACAGTGACGTTATCGTTGTCTACAATGACGGAAGGTGGGACCAGGATTTGCATCCTCCTTTAAAAAGTCCTCAATTTTCGCTATTGCACCTACCATTGTTTGTCTCTGCATCACCCAAAGGTTGACTGGTAGAAAATGCCTATGGCATTAAGTCCGCCTCTATTTATGTGCTTGAAATATTAAATAAATAAATATTATATGTCTGTATGTATGAACAAATTTCTAGTACGAAACTGCAGCATTACAGTTACTCTAGGTATTGGATTTGAGTGCTCTGGGAATCAAACTTGTTGTCATTTATTCAAATTAGGCTGAGAATCAGCACTTTTTGAACGTCAAAATTGCATAAGACAGTCCCCCAAAACGCCCACCCTTCACCACTTCCTTGCGCTTTAGCTGGGAAGAAGTGGCGCAATAAACTCACCAGCAACATAAACTGACTGCCTCGTTGGTCTAGTGGTCGCAACATGAGGTCCTGGGTTCGTTTCCCCGTTCGGGCAAAGTGTTATTGGGTTTATCCATCTGGAATTTCTCAGTAGCAGCCCAGAGTCTGGATTTGTGCCCGGTTGATGGCAATAGGCTGGCCCCCTATTACATGGGACTTAAACATAACTGGCAAAATGTGGGTGTACTAACCTAACCTTTTTTTTTATTATTATTACGGGGGGGATCCTCATGTATGTCCTCCGCCCTGGGGAGGGCGGAGGGGTCTGTCAGACTCTTACTGACTAAAACCACCCCAGTGTTCCGTCTCACACTTGCACCGGGGATCACGGGATCTAATGCGACTTCCGCGATCCCCGGCTAGTGCCGGCCCGCCTCTGCGGGCCACCTCAAGTTAGGGGGGAGTGAGATGTAACCTAACCTAACCCTTCGGAAAGACAGGCGTGATGTTATGTTATGTATTTGGTATGTTATCAAAAAATAATTCCTAAAGTTGTGACCGATAAACACAGAGAACAAGGATTAACATCGTTTTCAGTTAAATGAGTTTGTGCGGTCGTGCCTACATCTCAGCCTAATTCCACTTCTTTATATTCTTGTTATGTCTAAGTTCGGCCTTATAAATAAAACATTTCTGTAGTTTTGTAACTAACTCATTAATATAGTAATAGGATAAGTTTGATTAAACATAGACTTTTCTTATCTGATATTACTTATTGAATTAAGTACTAAATAATTATTTGAATATGTACATATTTTCGTTTCCAAAGGAACAAGTATTTAAAAAAAGAAAAACTAAAATGTATTTTCTGTTGTATGAACACAAAAAGAAATAAATAATGATATTGCAGTGGAAAATAAATGGTGAAACGCCCCACACTGTTCAGAGTAAAATTTTCTTTATTTACAAGATCAGAGGTATGGTTTCCTTATGGTATGGAGACCTTTTCCTCATAAAAAGTGCACTACGACCCCCCAAAGACAAAATACATACTAGGCTCGCATAAAAATGAAGGAGTGCTTCAATAAAATACGCCATAAAAGCGAAATTCACGGCGTACTCCTCCGACCTCTGAAATGAACGATCACATTTCAACGGCTTTCGAGATAGAGCACCATTTTCTGAATCGTACAATTAAAATTAAAACTTCATACGAACATTGTCTTTATTGTCAAAAGTTGAATGGTGGATTTAGCGTACCTATAGTTTAAGGTGTTAATGAGGTTCGTGAATTGAATTCCGGGTTTGTAATTAAATAAATCGGTGATCGAATAGTAACGAGAATTACCTAAAATCTGCAGAAACTATAAAAGGACAGATATAGTCTCAACATGTATAATAAAATTGGCGATCCAAAAACCTAAAACCACACAAGGGATTCTCAATAGAACACTCAATAACATAATGTAACATCGAAATTTTATATGTAATTACACATCATCATCATCATCATTTCAGCCGAAAGACGTCCACTGCTGGACATAGGCCTCACCCAAGCACCGCCACTTCGACCGATTCTATGCTTCCCGCATCCAGCGGTTTCCTGCGGCCTTCAGAAGATCATCGGTAATTACACATACATACTTAAGTAGCCTATTGCTAGATTAAGCCACGTTTTCCGCGATTGGTCCGTGGATGGGTGACCATCTTTACATTCCAAGACCCGTCCGTGCCTAGGAAAGCACGTTAAGAAGCCGTTGCCATTTAACCGGCTGTCATTCGTGGATAGTCAGTCTTTGACAGTCATTAAATATCGTCAGAAGTCCAAAAGCCTGACAATCAGTCTTAACACAGGGTTATTACCCAGTAACTGGGCTATGGAGGTCAGATTAGCAGTTGCTCCATCTAAAATACTGGTATTCCGCTGCATCCGGTTAGACTTCAACCCGACCCCCACAAAGTTGGGAAAAGGCTTGGCAGATGTTAACATTTTCAGCCTATAATGTCCCCACTGCTGGGACATGGGACGCATCTCTGTGAGAGTGTGCTATTATACTTTCTATCTAATTAAAAGCGCCCAACACCAGGTGCAAAAGCTAAAAGTATCTCTGAACACACATCCAACATGCATACTACTACCCGTCCTTAATTGTCCGTCCGTCTGTTAGCCTCTGTTGAATTTAATTAAAAGTAAACTTGTTAAAACAATGGTCCGCAGCTATACAATGCTTATGTCTGTTGTCAGCGAATGTTGCTGTAAGTTGAGTATGGAACGTAGAGGAATGGAGTGTCGTCAAGTAAAATGCCCCTAAAACTATAATTACAGCTTCTTTTATCACGTGTGCGGCGCGATAGGTATGCAAGGATTGGCAAGGATATTCATTGGATGTCATTGTAAAACTGGCGATGAAATGGTGACGTCATAAAATCTGTCTCTAAAATGCACGGGCCTAAAAAGTCATCCGACTGACAAAAGACTTTTCTTACAATGCCTTCGTGCAATTACGTGTGAGGGTCAACACAAAAGGCGTATTATAGCTTCCAAAGGCCAGCACAGCGGGTGGCAGTCCAATGTGCATCACATTAGAATGCCGCTGTGCATAAGTTGCGTGAGACGTTCGCGCGCACGTGAGTACTCCATTTCTTTTTACTCCATGGTTTAAAGGGTTTGAGCAGCCACTGAACTGTGACAATTTACTGGTGAATGGAAAGTTCAGGAATTGTTTACCATAATTGAACAAAATGATTACGTAATCGTCACTTGGGAAGGTTATTTTTGGAATGAAAGATAGACTATTGTTGAGAGAAAGAATGTCCGGTTAATGGCTATAGGGCTTACCCTCTTTTACATGGGATTTATAACTGAATGTTATACGTCCCAGTACACTTGTACTGCGTACATCTCTGCCTTACCACCTTTGGACAACATAGGTCAAATTTATTTTCAAAATATTTTATATCACATAAACCTACAAGGGCACTTATGAGACGCCAGAAGCTAGATGCATAGTTCCAGTCAGTCGTTTCCTATGGAGAAGAGCCGGAAGGAAACGACACGGTTACTCTTTTAAAAATAAATGGTTCTTACAATGTTTTAAATTATAGTTTAATAGGTATGAGAGGACAGTGTAGGCGTATCAACAAGTACCAGGTACTTAGCAAGACAGAAAGGTAACGTCTCATTAAACGATACTGGTAGCAATTTTGCCTACAAACATTAAATTATAGGCAAAATAGCCACCAGTATCGTTAAGTATTAACTTAAGGGCGAACGTTCCTCTAAACTAACCAAGAATAAACAACACACATAACATAACATCACGCCTGTAATCCTCGAAGGGTTAGGTAGAGGTGTACCTATAGTACACCCACATTTAACCAGTTATGTTTGAATCCCATGTAATACATAATCATACTGTTACATTACGCCTGTATATACCCGAAGGGCTAGGCAGAATGTACCCACACTTTGCCAGATATGTTTAATTCCCATAAAATGGGGGGCGAGCCTGTTGCCATCAATGGGCCACAAATCCAGACTCCAGGCTGCTACTGAGAAATTCTTGATGGAAAAACCCAATAACACTTTGCCCGACCTAGGAATCGACCCAGGACCTCATGCTCAGCAGTAGCGCTTGCGACCACTCGACCAACGAGACAGTCCAATTACATCAATCATCAATAAACAAATAAACAGATTTTTCTTTCTTTCTTTCTAAAATGATAAGTAACAATTTATGGCTCGTCGTCTTGTTAAAAAGCCTTTCATTATAAACACCACTAAATATTTTACGAGTATTACATCCTACACAATTTGCCTCGCCCACATTTCTGAACATAAACCTCTTTCATAGCTGATTATTTTTCAACCAAAACACCTCAGGGATTATACAAAAAAGTCGAAAAAAACTGACATTGATAGATTATACAATGTTCACAGCTTGGTTGAGTTTTTACAGCGAAATATTACCTACACACTCGTACATAAGTACTTGTAAAACATTTTTTGGTACCTACCTAAATTGTAGCTAGTTGATGAGTTAGCATTATGTTTTGTATACAACAACTGTGTATCAAGTTTTTTAAAGAGACTGTCATAAAGAGAGGGAGACACAAACAGCGAGAGAGCCATACACAACGAGGGCAAAATTCACAGAATTCAAATGTGTTAATTGTTCAAATTTGTATAAGCGCATGTAAGCAAGTGTTTCATTCGAATATTAAAAATAATGTTCACATTCGTATGCGACGCTTATTTAATTTTTAATATGACAAAATGCGGTCTGTGAATCTTAGCCTCTGTATGTGTGTCTGTCTCTCTCTCTCTCTGTGTCTCTCTCTATGGATGATGGTGTATGAGTTTCATACATGTCGCACTAAAAAGCTGAAGTTTTACAACTTGAAATGGTGTTCAGTGATACGTAATACTTTGTAGTCATGCCTTACAAAAACTTGCCATATATTGTCTCAGCTTACTTTGACTTGTCGACTAGCCGAGTGGGTGTATATACCACTATA
This sequence comes from Xanthia icteritia, assembly GCA_949128155.2. Taxonomy (NCBI): domain Eukaryota; kingdom Metazoa; phylum Arthropoda; class Insecta; order Lepidoptera; family Noctuidae; genus Xanthia; species Xanthia icteritia. The sequence continues at coordinate 5,973,082 of OX421953.2, forward strand.
AGTACAGTTTTAATGGTCAAAGATTTGAACGCGACAATAGGTCGTAGTGAAGCAAATGAAAGATGTGTGGACTGTCTAACATGTAGATATAATATGATAGAAAAATATGAGTTAAAACGGGGTCGGTTATAAAACAACAAGAAAATATGGACAACAATAAAAACGCGTAAGCGCAGCCGTGCGTGGTGGTGTGCAACAGCTGACTGGTGTGGCGCGGGGGCCCGCCTTCCGTCGTGCGGCTGGCGGGCTCGCCGCTGTCGCACCCCTCGTTCACTGCCGCTACCGCGCGGCGATGTTGAGAGTAGGTAGCGGTCTCAACAAGAATAAATAAAAAAGCACTATCATTGGTTATTTTTTTTGTATCAAATAAACCAACCGTGACTGGAATTGCAATATAATTGAAATATTTAATTGAGATTGCTTTTACATTTGCCAATTACATTCACGCATATAAAATTTAATTAAGAGTTATTCATGTTCTAAATGCTGTTACTGATTTTATTTAATTTTAATATTAATTATTTATCCTTACTTATGTTGCTGTGCCCTTCAGGATCCATAACTGTACTTGAAGCCTATTTGTAACAACTTAATTCACATTATGGTATGCAAATAAATGAAATGAAACCTCTATCGTAGCGTTGGTTTAAACTCGATCGGGATAAAAAGTTCTTCAACTTCGACCCAGTTCAAAACACTGTTAAAAATCTAGCATTTGACTTTACGTGTTTCAATAATATTAACAAATAGCTGTCAGACTAAACTCTTGGCTCGTGGTTAAATGATATCAGCCGCACGGTTCGATCGAGGGATAGGGTACGCTTGCCGCGGTCGGTTCGTGGATGGGTGACCATCCATAACATGTGAGACCTCTCCGTTCCTCGAAAAGCGGAATACGTAGATCCAGAAGCCCAAATGTCTTACCAAGGGGTAACCTGTTACCCAGTAACAGGGTTGTGGAGGTCAGATAGGCAGTCGCTCCATGTGAAACACTGGTATTCAGCTGTATCCGGTTAGACTGGGAACCGACCCCAACATAGTTGGGAAAAGGCTAGGCAGAATTTTGACAGACTAAACCGCTCTTTATTAATATTTAGATTTGCTAATAAACTCAAAGAAGTTCTTAGAAAACAGTCTGGAGCTATTAAATTACCATCATTAAAATAAATACCTTGATATAATCTTCATGTCTTAGGTTAACAACGTAAACGAGACGTAAAACAATTACGTAAAATATTTTGTTTCGGCTTTGCGAAACCTTCAACTTTATTCAAAGAACGTTGTGTAGCCTTCGCAATTAACCGTCGAATAGTGTCACATAAAACGTTACCTATTTATAACATTAAGTAGGTGTGTATTCCTAGAGAGCGTTTTTTTGAGACCGTAAAGTCGAAGCCCGCTGCCGTCATTTTCATTACGGCCACTATTTATTTCTTTATTTTAAGTTTTACACATACACATTACATTACATTATTTTCATTTCATTACATTTATACTTATAGGATTAACAGGAGTAATTCTATCAAATTCATCAATTGATATTACTATATATACTGAGAAATCCCAGATGGAAAAACTCAATAATACTTCTCTCGACCTGGGTATCGAACCCAGGACCTCATGCTCAGGAATAGCGCTTGCTACCACTAGACCATACCTAGTACTTACATCTATACGTGCTTTATACGCTAAAAGTATTATCACGAGTTGAGTTCACAAATTATTTATACATAGATCTCTTAATTAATACGAAACATGAAACTCCAAAAAAGAAACATTACAAAGCTTTTGAGCTCGTGCTCATAATTAACTTCGTTAGAATATTTGCAAGTCTCTCTGTTGCTCTAATTAACATTAATAACATTAAGATTACGACATGATACAACGTCTTATTACTTAATTTTTGCTCCAAGTTCTAATAAAAAGATGGCGGCTGTATATTTTAGGTTAGAAGACGTACCATCTTGTTACATAAATTGAATGTTAATTTTCTATTCGCTTTCATGATTTTTCTGAGGACGGAACTGAAAAAATACTGATTTGATTATGAAAATAATATTTTACTCGATTTTTCCGCAGCTTTTTCGCGTTTTGTCAAAATATAGGTAAGTATATCTTACTAGGTGACCCGGTGAACTTCATTCCACGTTTCAAATTTCAATTTTTCGGTTATTTCTTTGGGTTTTTCCTTATTTCCTTTTTTTCTAAACTGGAAACCCCACAAAATCAAAAAAAAAAAAACAAAATTCAAAAGTCATATACCTATTCAAACTAGGCTAAGAATCAGAACTTTTCGAACGTCAAAATTACATAAGACAGTCCCCCAAAAACGCCCACCCTTCACCACTTCATAGTGCTTTAGCTGGGAAGAAGAAGTGGCGCAACAAACTCCCCAGCTGCACAGCTGTCTGAATAGTTAAAAAAACTTGATTCTATACAATCAGTTATTCTAATCAGTCGAGCCATTTTCGAGTTTTTTGCGAGACTAACGCACAGCAACAGATTTTTTTTTACATAACATACATCACGCCCATTTTCGGGAAAAGTGTAATTAATTGGTTTTCCATCTGAAATTTCTCAGAAGCAGCTCGGAGGCTAGATTTGTGCCCGATTGATGCCAATAGCTCACTCTCTATAACATTGCGAAATATGGGTGTACTATAGGTAAACCTCTGCCTCATCCTACTTGCCTACTTCTTTACCAATTTACAAGTCAAGCTATCTAAACAAATGGACACACTCAGATTTTAAATGAATTTTATTTCAAGTATTAGTCATAATAGTTTGTGAATCACAATCACAGTAAACTCTAAAATATCTACGCTAGGCTTCAAATCATTCACAATTTTGCTTTATAACTAGTTCTGGGGAAGCATCAATGCCCACAGTTCGTCGGTAAAGTAAACACAAAACACCACTGAATTTCATTGGAGCGTTCAGTGTGGACGACACAGGACGCCAAAGTTGGGCATTATTGGTTCAAACTTTGATTTTGTTAGCTAAATTGCCTCTACATCAATTTTGATTGATAGCACGTCATCAATCAAATTGAATGTAGTATGAAGCATTTTCTTGTTGGCAGGCGTGTCTTTTTATAAAAGTAATTTTTCCTTACTTTTTTTTACGCTTCTTGTAATGTCACAAAAATGGTATATTTAATAATACTTTGTCTTTCTTTGGATTTTTGATATGTGTCATAATTATGTAACGCAACGGTGATGTTTGGTACGCTTTCCGCTAAATAACAATTACGTATTCCAATGCTACGTCAGTTGCTACGAAACTGCTACGTAGTCCAGAGCTACGGAACAGCTACATATTCCAGAGCTACGCCAGTTGCTACAAACCAGCTACGTATTCCAACGCTACACAACAACTACGTATTCCACAGCTACGCCGGTTACTATAAAATAGCTACGTATTCCAGAACTATGCATTCTAAGCCTAAGCAATAATTACGTATTCGAGTGCTACGACATTTTCTACCCTGCTAAGTATACCAGAGCATCGTAGCAGCTACGTATTCCAGAGCTACGCCAGTTGCTACAAAACAGCTACGTATTCCAACGCTACGCAACAGCTACGAATTCCAACGCTAAGCAACAACTACATATTTCACAGCTACGCTGGTTGCTACAAAATAGCTACGTATTCCAGAGCTGCGCATTCTAAACCTGAACAAGAGTTACGTATTCGAGTGCTACGACATTTTCTACCCTGCTACGTATACCAGAGCATCGTAGCAGCTACGTATTCCAGAGCTAAACCAGTTGCTACAAAATAGCTACGTATTCCAACGCTACACAACAGCTACGAATTCCAACGCTACGTAACAACTCCGTATTTCACAGCTGCGCCGGTTGCTACAAAATAGCTACGTATTCCAGAGCAACGCATTCTAAACCTACGCAAGAGTTACGTATTCGAGTGCTACGACATTTTCTGCATTGCTACGTATACCAGAGCTGCGTTGCTACACGAAATGCTATGCCACAACTGCGTATAGCGATATCAAAGGTCGCCGTCTAACCGGTCAAGTTTTGCAAAAAAAAAACATTTTAAAATGCCGTAGTAAAAATATTGCAATGTCAGCAAGGTTGGAAGCAAAATCGGTGGCTGGTCTGACCTCCCACGTAGCACTGGACATAGGCACTTAAATATCGCCATTCGTGGAGGATCTATTGACATAAATTGAATAGAAATTGTACCTTCAATATTTCAACAACTGAGCGATTGAATGGGCCATAAATACCAACAATACGCTATTGATTGCTCCTTTTATCGAGCAATTGCGCCGATTGCTCTTGATTATCTACGAGCAACATTACGTTAATGGCAGTCGGTCGTAATAAAGAGTTATTATACGTGTTAATATAGAGTAGTAATCTAGCTATGGATGGGTTGTTAAAGAATTGGATTGTCGAGAGAAATAACTGTTGCTCTTGCTACCACTGCCTCTAGGTAACCCTTGGCATGCCAGGTGGCAAAAAGCTACACGGTACGGCTGGTGGGTCGGTCAGACCCGGATTTTTAACTTGTTATTTCTCAAATATTTTTTGATAAATAATTTATTTTATCGTTTTCCTGGGGTGTAATTACGAGTTAAAGTTAGAGCGAGCGAGTTATTTAAAAAAAATACAAATCAATACCATTTATTTATTTTTCTACATAAACTCAAGAAGCGCTTTTTAACAAAAAAATAGATTTATTTACTCTTATAACATACATTACTTAATGAGATCCGCGTGAACTATACGCACGTCCTACTGCTTACTATGGGAGCGTGCTCCGGACTGAGGTAGCGGGCGGATGGCATCTAGTGATTCATAAAGGCCAGCTACTGAGTACATTTAGGCAAGAAATTCAAATTTGAACGAAAAACCACAGATAAACTGTGGTTTTTGTGCAGAGGTGGATCTGACAGACCATACCAGGCATGCCGAGCGTTAAAAATATCTGAATTCATAGTGAAGGTTTACAAATCTAGTTCTGACTTTAAACTATAATGAAAATACAACCTAAGTAGTTTATGAAGCGGAAACACAAAGTAGTAAAGAGAATACATAATTTATTACGAAACTTTTCTAAAAAACTTATACCACCAAGACCACGTACAAGAATTTCTTTTACCAATATGACAACAGCACTTTTGTAATAGTTTATTCGTTTTTGCATCCGAGAATAAGGGCACATCTCCACTGCTGCGTAGCTGCGGCTAAAAGATCGATAGCTGCGCGGCTTAATTAGTTTGCCACCCACGCATCCGGTCGTTTCACAGTTATTTCATCTCTGATAGCAACGAAAATAAAGATCACTGTCATGCAAAATGGTGGTGGCCCAGTTGTAACGGCCGCGACTTACGAGTTGTAAGTTTTGTGTAAGTGTTCAAACCCTGACAGGTGCCTTACTTTGTGTAAATTATTTCATCACCACTGCTCTCAAAACGGTGAAGGAAAACGTCGTGAGAAAACCGGCATGTCCTAGAACTAAAAAAACAAATGACATCTGCCAACCCGCACCGGGCCCGCGTGATGGGTAATCCATCACACCGGGCCCACTCCCTCTCACTGAGAAGAGGCCTGTGTTCTAGCAGTGGGAACATTGTAGGCTGATTGATTATTATGCTATGCAAAATCTGCGGTAAAATAGCTTTGAAAGGATAGTAGGTACGTAACGCGGTCGTGGGTCGCGTCAGTGGATGATCCTACATTTATGAGCCTACATTTTCATACAACTAGAAGCTAAGTATACGTGCTTAGCTTAGCCGTGGGCAGCAATGGAACTGTACCTTAAAACAGCGTAGGACCCGTGGAAGCTAAAGTTGGTACAAGTATTTTTATTATCAAACTCTTCAGGGAGCAAGAAAAAACAAAATGTTGTCATTTAGAACGAGTACTAAGCGTATTGCATTTGTTTTTCTTATTGCGAGTGTTTTTTCTAAAGGGAATTATATGAGAGTGGGTACAAACTGTGCCAGATGCAACGTAACAGATATCGCTTTTTAGTTGGCTAGGTTTATCTGTCACGTAATTTTTGTGGCATTTCGTAACATGTAGCATGTTTATACTAAAGAAGACCAGCAATATGACCTAAAGCTTTATATTACTGTAGTACTTGTTATCCTAAACTTATTTATTTTAGTTGAAGCCTGAAAATTATGCTAAAGCTAGGAGCCCACTCCTTCACGTCAATCACGTCAACGGGTAGGAATCAAACTCAGAACCTCACTGGTCAGTAGCTCAGTCCGAGTTTGAAACTACTGGCAAATGCCGCTTCCAGTCCGAGGAAATAGAAAACATTTTGCGCAAGTAAATCACAGGGCTTGCCTGCGGGTTATGGACAGACCGTCTATACTCTATTCAAACCAAACCTTCCACAGAAAATCTAAGTTTGCCAAAACCACGACGTTTTTCTACTCAGCAAACTTCTGACCCAATTCTCTATAACGAGTCTAACTCGAAGTCTCCAACTTTGTAATCAGAAGTTTTATTAAGGCGCATTACGGTCATTTGTACGGAACTTTTCAAAAATGGCTTCCAGTTCCAACCAATCAACGTCATTCATAAAAGCTGTCCAACCAATCACGGTCTTTCGAAATTGTCGTCCCACCAAACACAGTCCAGATTGATGGTTTTATCTCCGAGATTAATGCGAAGAGTTAAAAGAAAGACATTAAATTTAATGTCGGATCACAGTACGTTAGCATGACCACAATATGTCGACGGAAGAATAGACAAAATGATAGATAAACAATCACAATCTGTCATTTTGTCTATTTTCCGTCGACAAAACCCGTAAAAAACCCGTTTCTATGGTTGTCAGGCTACGCTAGCAGAGCACAGAGACGCCTGCGCGGCTGCTGCTAGAGGCAATATTGTCAACAATTTCCATACAAACCAAGTGTGTCACTATTTACTCTTACTGACACAGATAACGTATAGAAACTTGTTTGTTTATTTGTTTAACCACAACGGGGAAGCTTAGTCTGCAACTCATCTAATGGTAATCCATGCGTCATGTTCGTGAACGGGCGCCGTCAGTTGGGACTGGTCATCTCTTAACTGCCTATTTTAATTAATTTTAATTTTTGAATTGTTCTTTGTTTTTATCTTTATTTTTTATCTTATTATTACGGACGCTTTTAACATGCATGTTTTTCTAGATTGTTCTCACATGTATAATTTCAACATGAATGATGTAACCAATATTTTTTTACTATTTTTTTATTTAAATGATTGTCCGTGGAGTTTCTTACCCGTTCTTCTCCATAGGTACTTACTACGTTTTGGAATGGGCAACTAACTTCATATTTCTAACTGACACCATTTACAGGTAGGTACTTTTGAATTGCCAAGGAGTCGGTCCTTGATAATTCAAAAGTGCCTGTAAATGGTTGGATTTAAATAAATGCCTTGAGTTTGAGTTTGAGTGATGATCAGGCCGAATGTGGAAGCGAGCTTCACCCGGAATCCTCAACCACAGAGGAACTGGCAACCTCTAACTGCCGAAACACAACAATGCTGTTAACATTGTTGCAATGGCAAAAAACTTGTATAAGATGGTGGTAGCTAGCCAGGCGGACTTAGAACAAGCCCTACCACCAACCAAAACGAGCAGGAAATTTTGTCCCCACTGGGAATCGAACTTGGGACCTCTGGGTCTGAGAGAGGTGGTCTAACCACCACACCACAGAGGCAGTTAACGTAAACTGACGGCTTTGAAGGTGGTCCGTGACAGAAGTTGAGTGCTCCACGCAATTTTAGCAGTACGAATTTTAACATTAGATGCCGTCTCTAGACGCTGCCCGCGCGGCGATTTAGTGCTCTGTAATATTGAATAAACATTTTATATGAGATCGTAGTGAAAAATGGAATAGTTTTAGTGTAAAATATAATGGGATATAAACAGTTTTACAGCTAAAATAGCAGTTTCAGACGATGCAATTTTACGTGCCATCTAAAACTACATGGATTTATTGGTTTGGAAATGGTTAGATTCGACGGAGTGCTTAAATCGTTTTATCTCCTCCCATGTTATAAATCCTCTATAAGTATTTCTGAAATAATTAGCTTATTGCCAACATTAAAACAACTAGTGTCATAGTAACCATAATATCATCCAAACGAGTGCTATAATGTTGTACTAAATTTCATTATACAACTCCTTTGTTTTTTCGATCTCTTCCTTACCCATCAAACAGCCACATTCTCACTACTCAATTCGTGATATCTTTATGAATTTCAAAAAAAGAACATTGTCATGCACGCGCGTTTCACTATCACAGCGCCGTAATTTAAAAAATGGAAATAATTATTACAATAAATAAGTCCATTATTACCTATTCATAGTTTGTTTATATTAGATACTCAGCAATTAATTTTTCCATGAGTTTACACAGAGTTCTTGCAACACTGTACAACACCCTATGGTTTCAGAACCTTTTGCAGAGGATTTATATTATGGGTCCAGATAAAGTCTTGTATGCAACTGTTAATTAGGTATTAAAACTCTCATGTGATAAAACCAACATTCGTGTTTTAATACACCTTATATAATATAAACATTTGCATAAATAACTATTACGACTATAGAAGTCTTAATATCTATATAATATTGGTTAGAGATAACTTTTGTATATAGTGTTACAAGATGAGGTTTATATCCGTTTTTGTTATAAATTTATGTCTAAATGTTTTGCTAATGAATATACCGAAAGCTTGATTAAGTGTTATAGATTTCTCTTTAAAAGACATGTTAATTCAAAATAGCTTTTTCTTAATCCCAAACACCTGGAAAAGTAATCAATTGTGTTTTCAGAAAATTTAATTTTTGAAAGGCTGTTACAGAAGAAAATGTGAACGTAAAGTTGGTTTTCACACAATAGCCTCAATTTATACAAAGGAATTCACTATAACAAAAGCCACAAGAAAAGTTTTAAAACTAAAGTTAATGTTTGTTAAAGATTTCATAGACGGAATTAAGTCTATTCAAAAGTTGTCTGGGGAAAGATCGCTGACAACAATTAGACCTATTTATCACCCTGTGTAAGGTTCAAAGTTTCCAACTATAATTTGTATTTATTTATTTATTTACTCAGGCACCAAGTCCCAATATACTAATCACAAATACATACAATTCATTACATCTTAAAAATAAAATAAGTACATCACAATTCATTAGATCATTAATATAAAATATTCAAATATATAATTCCATACAATAACAACATAAATTACATAAAAACTGAGTAGACAACAAAATTAAATTGAATTACTTTCATTAATTTTGTATATTGTACAATGAATGTTAATTATCGTATCTTATCTTATTAACAAGATTTCCTTTATTTTATATATATACACATAATTTACATTTTTAAATATTAAAAAAAAAAACAAAAACATACAAGTTACAAGTTGTTTTAATCCTTTATTGCATATTTAAATTGTAAATAATTTAGTAAGTATAGATTTGTAAATGACCGCACTCTCGCATTGGGTAAATACACCTGTACCGATAGTTGTAAGGGATTTTAATAATAAATAAATAAAAATATTTAAATACAGACCCACCGGTATCGGGAACAGAGTCCAAGCTTCGGCGGTCAGGGCTCCTGAGAGAAGAACCTCCTAACGATACGCGTCGTATCCAGAAGTAACGCTTTCTGGATCAAGCCCTTGATCCAGCTGCCTAACGAGAGCCTCCTCAGGTTTTGGTCAAGGCTCTTGGCTATTATGCCATTGGCCATCACGACTATCGGCACAATGATTGCTGTATCCACATCCCACATGCCGACAACCTCGCGAGCCAGGTCAAGATACTTATCAGATTTCTTATTATTATGAAGTCTATTTTGTATTAAGGTTGGGTGAGTCGATTTCCAGCCACTCATAGAGTCATACTCTTGAAGTTTTTGGAGTGCAATCAATTAAAAACTTTGCACGCGGCCACAACCCTCGATAACTCGTTCAATATAAATTCTAACTAGATATAGCCAACTAGATTCAGACCTTATTCAAACCAAAGAAGGCAAAATTATACACACATGAGTTTCAATATGTGCCAAACTGTTAAAATAGATAATATAATAATTTGTATGACAGAGAGGTTATAATTATGTCTCTTCGTTATTATCAGCCATGTTTTAACTACTGTGGGCGTACTGTGGGTAGTGTTGGTTATTGCGCAATAGAAAAGCCGTTTGTATTTCAGATCAAATTATAACTTACGATCAAACTAATCACTAGCAATTAGAAAGAAAGAAAGAAATAATAATATTTATTTGGAAACAGTTCGTGAAACACATAATACAAAGATAAAAAGTGAAAATAATCATAAAGCAATAATAGTGTGTGTCTCACGGCTGCGCCAAAAAGGTTCATTTCAGCATTAATGCCCGACAAATGCTGTCTGACACTGGTTTTCTAATGAACCCTTATGGACAAATGACGGGAAGTACCAACAGTTCCAGTAATTCACACACTGTAGGTACACGACACAACTATTTGGAATGCGCGACAGTTTCTAAACGTGTTCACTGCTTGACCGCCACCGTCCAGCTCTGCTTATCTCCGGCTGGTCCGAGCATTATGTTGTAGACTCTCTCGAGCGCCGCCAAGCGGCGCTGGCGCTCTGATTAGTCAAATCATTGACTTAATCAATTTAAGAATTGCCGTGCTCAAAACATCTTGGCATTTTCCTGTGACCGCACGTTTAACAAATTCCATACTTATCCTTTAAAACACATTTTCACCCCGTACCTATTATTTATTGTAAGGACCTAAAATTATACAAATTGATCTAAAAATTCTTAGAGACTTTTCTCGTTACTGCATAATTGAGCATAAATATCAATGCTCGTTTTCAGTAAATGTAGGCGTCACCTAAATAAAACCGCGCTGTTGGATTTTCAACGCTCGGCTCACCGCCGAAAGTTGAAATCTGTATTATATTTACACACTTCAGGAAACTGTGAAACAGGCTCTAAATGTACAGCTAGACACTATCTTTCAAATAAATTATAAAGTGGAATATCAACAAAATGAAAAGCGACTCCGACGGCTTCACGACTTAACAAAAGCCATTCTACCCACTCGTGGGCGTCGTCAAAGAAAATTTTGAGATTACGTGAAGAGAATGAGCACCAACTTTATCCTGTGTACTTGTAACAAAGCAACACGGTTACCTTTGACAATTATATTACCTTTTGTTTGACCGCTCATAGTAAGTGCTCATACACACGAGCGGCATGCGTCAACGGCAGAAGCAACTTCAGCCGCCGACACGCGATTTCAGCACCGTACTCAATACATGATTGACACGTTATCGACGGCAGCCGTAGACGTGTTGACGACTGCCGTCGATGCGCGTCGGCGGCTGAAGCTGTTTCTGCCATTGTCGCGTGCCTTTTTATCCCGGCATTCCCACGGGATTGAGACTAAAGCGGATGAAACCGCGGGACGCAGCTAGTAATGAATCAATTCAGAAGCTACTGAACCGATTTAATAAAAACATAAACACCATCACACCATCAGGTCACATACTTCATTGCTACAAATATTACAAGCTGACATAATGATAATACTATAATACTTACTTAATATTATTTTTTGTATAGTAATTGTTTGTTGTTGTTTATAAATACTTTTCTTCTTTTTCTCTGTTTTTGTAATTATTAGTGTAACTTTCATGCATGAACAGTTCACCTAGTGACTTTAAGGTTTTATTTATTACTGGTAATCTGTGAACAGCGCTGTGGGCTACATTATTACTTAAGTTATTTCTATTTGTAATATTGCATAATTTAGCTGTTTGTTGTTCCTGTAAAATAAAATAGAGAGAACCATTTTTCCTACCCTTTTGATAGCATACCTATTTTGTATAAAAATACGTCAACCTTTCCAAATATTTCTCTCAAACAAGATGTTTACGTAAGCAGATACCTCAAGACACAAGTGCTGTATTGCGAATTCCCGTATTTGTCGAGCTCAGCGAGCGAAATCTTTCGTTTAGAAATACGCCACCAGTTTCAGAATCTTTGGAGATTCGTTTTATGACAACGAAATATGTGCACTTTGGCTATTTTTGTACGGAGTCCTAGAAGGTTATATTTCATCAAACTCAAACTCAACACCAGCGCCAAACGCACGCGCTCCAACACAAACGCCACCACCAGCGAGACATCTGAGTAAGCATGACATACTCTCAGCCGCCAGGGCACATTCAAGTCAATGAATGACGTACCCAGTAAATGGTAGCTTCATAGAAGGTACATGGTCACAGTGTTCACACATGTGCTATGCAATTATACAATACTAAGAGATTGAAGTTATACAATTCAAAGATAGTTTTTGCAATCTTCAGCAGCTCCAACAATATTTTCGAATGCTAATCAAATTAAAATAAAATTAGTTTATGCGCCCTTGTGGAGCTGGACCAGCATTTTTGTCAGCGATATAATCCCCCAGCTTATAATATGCTTGGCAGCATAGTGTGCGTTTTATACAAAATTTAAATTTCGTTTCATTTAGTTGTAGTCATTATTTCATTACCTATGTAGGTGAGTACTTGTTCCATTTATTCACCAACCAACCCCAAATAAATTGGGTTTAGGTAGTTTTTAAGGCATATTGTCAGAGCCTTTACACGGGAAGTCTGTGGGTCAGTCATACCAAAAGATCGTTGGATGCCCTGCGCATCCAGTATAACAATATCTTCAGGATGATGTTGGGGCTGCCCCGATTCTGTAGTGCTTCAGGGATGTTCGCGCTATATCGCACGGATGGTTTTCACGCCGTTATTCGCAAAAAGACGGTATCCCTGATCTGCAGATTGCGTGGCAGCCGGAACAAAATCCTGGAGACTGTAGCGGATAGGATCTCATCCCCACTTTGGAGGTCTTTTGTGAGAAGGGTAATTTAGTATTTTAATTTAATAATTTGATAAATGTAATTTTTAATGTATTTAATTTTAATAATTTGATAAATGTAATTTTTAATTTTTAATGTTTTTAATGTATTTAATTCTAATAATTTTAATGAATGTTTGAAACTAATACGGATCTTTTAGACATCTGAAATAAATGATTTTTATATTTTTTTTTTTATTTTTTTTTTTTATAGTGGAATGATTATTCTATTATTTATTATGTGATCTAGTAAAAATATTCTGCTCCTTTCGCTTGAAAAATCCATACAGGCAAAAATAAGTCTGCCTCCAGTCAGTTTGTCGGTTTATTACCTTTCAAGCCTGAACCGATACTGAACCGATCGTTAGGAAATTTTTCAGATTGGTAGCCTTGGTTGGATCTGAAGAAGAACATAGGCCACTTTTCGTCCTATACCCAAATCGCCCTGCCCTTTCCCTAATATCTCTTCGTAGGAACCCAAACAATAAACATGATTGGTTTTCGTTATTGAAACATGTTGAAGATCACGATAGATATTGATTCAGGACGTTAACGGGGTTTATTTCAGTAGTTTTTGAAATAAAGAATGCTAGAAAGTGTAGGTGGGTCAATGACCGCTAACGCCACGCTAAACGGACACCATATTGAATGTCTTCCATATAATATCTTGAGTTCACAAATTTTATATTTTCTTTATCTAGAAGTTACTTACAAAGTGTATCCATAATTTATGAGGAGACTATAATAATACGACTTTTATTTGTATTTCAAGAAACAGCGAGCAAACTTGTAAACAGTTATTTTCTGTTGCACCTCGCCTAAGGCTTCCATTCCGAACAACCTAGCTTCACAAAATCTGAAGCCTTTATTGTGAAACTGCCCACTTTCGTGTCAACTTTTATGACTTATATTCTCGTTCCAAGACATTTCGAAGCTTTCCGAATCTTTTCAAAGTGTTTTCGTTCCCCTAAGGATACCTAAAGTTTCATTTCATACTCTACTTAAAACTTTCGAGATAACTATTGTCTGTTTGGAATTTCTTGTCTTATAGGATTCTGCTGGGTATAGTAATAAAACTACGTGTTATGTGGAGGCATAATTTACCTACTCACGGCAATATAATACCTTTATGTTCCCTGTGGTAGGCAGAGATGTATTGTATAGTGTTAATGTTTATTTGTCCCAAAACAGTTCACTCCCAGTAAGTAATTGATAATACTTGTTTTGGGGCTATTAACTTCTTTTTTTTTTGGGTTTGAAATTATCAAATAGCTTTTCCCGCTCTGGGCGGAGCGGGAGGGCGTGTCAGACTCTTACTGACTAAAACCCACCCGCGTTCCTTCAGTTGCCTGTACGTTACCAGGGGCCACGGTATCCCTTTCGGACTTTCCCGCGACCCCGGCAGGCATCAGTCCTAGCAGACCCCGCCAGTTGTGCTGACATCTCTTTGAGGCGCGCGTGGAACAAAACGCGCCGTCGACCCGGGCCTGGTCCTTATCGGACGGCGAGCTACCCATTGCTCACCGTCCGCAAGCCCGCGCCTACGGTGGCCGGGAATTAGCCTGCAATTCCCGCGAGCTCATGTGGCGCGAAATTCGCCTCTCCCTCACGCGTTGCGCCTCCTCCTTCGCGAGCATTACTGCTTCGCAGAAGGAGGTGACGGCCTCCCATGCCCTCTCGCTCCGTACCATGGCCTAGACAAGGGCCGGACGCGAGAGATCCCCGCCGCCGATCACGAGGACACGGCGATGCTCTGACCAAGCTGGGCAGACCTCCACCGTGTCCTCCGGGCGATTCACGCAATTATGACACCCAAGCGTTTCTTCCCGCCTTATCCAGGAACTTATCTTATAACAGGAACCTCCCGAAATAACCGTGTTTGGTGAGGACCTACGTCTGGCTGAAGGTGTGGGGCTATTACCTACATACACAATTTGTTTAAGAACCATGTGGAAAGGGCGATTCTGTTGCCATCAACACACTGGGTAAAGCCAGACTCCGAATTAGATAGAGACGGGATTAAAGATTAGAGAATTTCCCAGTATACTTATACATATGTGGTCTGTACCAAAAGTATCTTATGAATAGTGTAAACAAACCTGTTCAGGTTAAATTCTTACGGAATCACTCCTTAAAGGGAATTAGAAGGTTCCAACTGTATATCTCACCACTTTTCCAACAATTATTGCTTGAATAACATTACATTGCAATTGAAAAATAATCGCTCAAAACGGACGAATAAAAAAACTGTGTTAAATATTATTTAAAAAAATAGGTAACTCAATTTATTGTCAAATTAAAAACATCTTTAAAGTGTTTAAGTGATTTAAAATAATAATAAAATTAGAATTCTATATAATAAAATGGAAGCACTAAATTTGTAAGTGGCACTACACATTGACGTCCGTTCGTTTTCTGATCAATGTGTTTTCATTTTCATCAGATAACTTTTAAACAGACTATACGTATAAAGGCGGCTTTCCACGGTGCGTGATATTGCGGATGGGTGCGGGCCAGCCCACACCCGTCCCTACCACCTACGCACCATAGGAAGAGTATCGTCCGATCCGCGGTGAGTCGGTGCTCTTTCACTTTGCATTTTGGAATGACAAAATGGATCCAATCTCAACGGGCTGGTCTGGACTTTAATTTTATTGTTTTTTTTATTTTTATTTTTCTATGAGTGTGTGTTTAGTTGAATTTGAGATCTCCTGTGCTCGTTTCAATAAATACTTTTATTTATAACACATACCGTGGGAAGAGCCTTAGTGTGTGGTGCGTGGCTGTCCGTGGTCGTCGACACACGGCCGACGTGGTCGTCAGCCGTGTGGGCTGGTCGAGGTCCGTCCCCAATATCACGCACCGTGGAAAACCGCCTTAATACAGACGTAGTATTATATTATACCAATCTGCCTATTCAATGGGTGTTAGAATAGAACACAGCTGTTTCATTTCGTCGACCATTCGCGCGGAAATATGAATACCGCGTTGAAATTTTATGACGTTACTGAATCTGAATGGGTAAGGAAACTGTTTTCAATATTGTTGAGGGCTCCTCAATATTGCACGACTCATAATGCGAAGAATTAGAGAGTGCTTTGCGATCGAAAAAATTGTTTTTCTTAATATATTGTGGGATGTTGAGCATCCATGCTGATTAATGCTCAATGGATTTAAAACTTAAAGATAAGCAGTTTTAATGTGAATAATAGTTTGTGTTTGTAGTAAGCAATCTGTACTAATAATAAAGCAGAAGAGTTTTTTTTTTTTGTTTGATTGTTTGTTTCAATGCGTTAATCTCTGAAACTAAAAGTAGAATACAAAAAAAAAATTGAATTCGATAGATATATTGATAGATAGGCCTACACTGTCCTCTCATACCTATTAACTCTGTAATTTGAAAACATTGTAAATACCATTTACTTTTAAAAGAGTAACCATGGAGTTTCTTGCCGGCTCTTCTCCATAGGAAACGACCAATTGGAACCGTGCACCTAGCTTCTGACGTTTCATAAGTGCCCTTGTAGGTTTATGTGAAATAATATGTTTTGAATTTTGAGCCCGATTTTTGAGGACGGCTATAGGCATTTTAACATCACGCTACGTACATTGGGAGCCGAGCAAAAATAAAAAAAATCACAAAAAACGCTAAGCGAAAACGAAGTAGCTAGAGAGCTAAATAACGCGAGCGAGCTAGATGCAACGCGGTGGGTCGGGGGCCAAAAATTCACGAGGATGACGTCACAGGCAGTCGGCAGCACTCGTAATAATAAACACGAATGCCGCACCTCTGTAGAACACAATTTAAATTGCTGGTTAGTTTTATTTACAGTTATTTTCAAGGAAAATTACTAACATCAATTAACGAAATGGACATCAAGCAATTATTGTTTTTCAAAAATTGCGTCTATTATTACATAATGGTGCTATTACTGAAAAATAATATGAAATGTGTTTTATTTCAACATGGCCATTACCATTTTGCTAATAAACTACCACTGTTGCTACCATGGTACGTATATTTTGTTTGATACTTACAACCCGTGTACATGGAGTCAGTTCGCTTTTTAATCTTTAAGTTATATGCGATTCTGTATAAATAGCCTAGTGGGTAAGGCCCTGCCCATACACGACGTTGAGGGTTCAAATCCACGCTAGTAACAATTTGACATTTTCAATTCTTTTTTTTTTCAAACTCAAAACTCTAACTCAAAGAATTCAATTCAATTACGCTCTTTAAAGCGTATTGTCAATCTTTTTACTCGAGTGGCCTGTGGGTGAGCTATACGCGACGATCTTATGACACCCTGCGGGTTCAATATAACAATGCTTTCAGAATGATGTTAAGGCTATCGTGGTGCTGCAGTGCCTCCGGGATGTTTGCAGAAGCCCATACGGACGGCTTCAAGGCCATAATTCGCAAAAAGTCCGCTTCTTTGCTGCAGCGTCTGCGGGGTGCTAAGAATAGCATTCTGAAAGTCATTGCTGCTCGATTTGACCGCCCCATTCAAAAACACTGGGTGAGGGTAGTGAATGGTTTTATATAGTAGCCACATAAAGATAAGTACTAACAATACTAACATAATTGTAAGCTAATATTGTTGCTAATATATACTAACAAGATATGGATTATAATTATCTGAAATAAATAAATAACAAAATGACACTGAAATAATAAACTTTTGAACTGTCAAGGAGTTGGTTAGTCAGACTCAAACTCAAAACTCAAACTCAAAGCATTTATTTCAATTAAACCATTTACAGGCACTTTTGAATTGTCAAGGGGTCAGTCAGTCAGAAATATGAAGCTAGTTGCCCATTCCAAATCGTGGGTTCCTATGGAGAAGAACGGGCAAGAAACTCCACGGACACTCTTTTAAATCATAATGTTGTTACAAAATATTGGTTACATCATTCATGTTGAAATTATAAATGTGAGACCAATGTAGAAAGACGTGCACGTAAAAAGCGTCCGTTATAAAAAGATAAAAACAATTCAAAAATTAAAATAAGCCGTGGCAGATAAGAGATGACCAGTCCCTACTGACGGCGCCCGTTCACGAACATGACGCATGGATCAGAAATATGAAGCGTTCCATAGCGTCATGTTTACATATATCGGACATCACTGACATGGTGGCGGAAAACATCCGCCATGAGCAAGCGTGGTGATGCTCGTGCCTTCTCAGTACGACAAGAGGCTTTTGCCCAGAAGGGAACTATACAAAGCTCAAAGTCAAAGTCAAAGATTTATTTGCAGATAAATTTAATATGGTTACAAAAGTTCTTACAATGGTAGTATAATAGTAGCTTAACATATTTAATCATAACACAATGACATGCAAATTTTTGGTATACATATTTATTTTTATTTATTTTAAGTGATCAAACGAACTTACCTGTTGTGAAGTTCGATCATTATTATACGAAGGGCTTCGTTCGAAGATATAACATTTACAATGCAGCTTCCTCACGCCAGTCGGCAACCAAACGCATATTTAGAGCTGAAAGCAAAAACGAAACGCACAAGTGTAGCTATGCCGCTCTATACGTCATCTGTCATTATTTTAGAGTAAGAAGAGAATCTCAATTTTTCTAGGGTAGGGTAGGGAGGGTTCCTTATATCTTCGAACGAAGCCCTTCGTATAATAATGATCGAACTTCACAACAGGTAAGTTCGTTTGATCACTTATTATACTTCAGGCTTCGTTCTCGATATAACATTTACAATGCAGATGTTAAGAGTTTATGAGGAAAATTGAGATTCCAAATATGAAATTATAAATAAATAGTGTTTCAATAACAAATTAAAATCTTTTAGTTTTTAGACACAAATAACATAATAAAATGTTAATAATAGATAAACAGTGTCATTCATCTTAATAATGAACTTATTGTCCAACTTATAAACAAGTTTTAATCAAATTACCATTATAGATAAACAATCAAATTATTCATATTAATATTTAACTTCTTGTCTAATTATTTAGTTTTATACTTTTTAAGGTCTGTAATAATTATATGTAACATTCATAATACTTAATCAAGTATTTTGTTCAGCATTAAGCACAGCATGAGTAAATTCGTTTGAATTATTAACAATTGCTCTATTATAAAGTCTAGCGAAAGGTGAAAGAGCTATTTGTCCAGCCTGATGTTTGTCTTATTACATCTAATGGCATTCCCTTACTGTTAGCAGTGGATGTCGAGGTATATCTAGTACTGTTCTGAAAAAATACTAATATACTTATATGATGCAAACAAAGAGTGGTATATTTACCTATATTATAGAAACTAAATGATAAAGATGGTAGAGGCAGAAACTAGTTTGAGTTTATACATGAAGGTATTAAGTGAGTATTTTTTCCCTCTAATGCCTTGAGTATAGTAAATTTAATTACGTAATGTACTAGCTGGACTTTCGGACTTTTCAAAGAAAGGTAAAAAGAGGTTCAATTGGCTTATTTCCCTCTTGCGACCAGGAACAGATGTTTTAATAGCTTCTGTAATAGATATGTGTACACCTGCATGATTTACTGTGTAGTTAGGTATTTTAATAATCATTTTAAAGAGTCAGTTTTTTAAAACATTTTACTTGGGGTCCCAGCTAGTTTCATACTTGGCCCCAGGTGGTTTGATCTTATAGAAACCTTTAAGTAGTCTCTTGATGCGGTCGTCACCCCCATGTTGAGTCTATTGTTACAGCAAGAGTTGACTTATGTAAATTTAAAGACTCCATAAAAGGCCCTTAACTTGTAATGCTTGGTTAAAAAAAAAAAAACATAATAATGATTGATATAGATGGATCTATAAGTACTTTGTTTTTGACAAATAGCCCACCTAATGTATAGATGAAATTGAAGGTATTATTTGAAAGTGAACTTAGCATCTATTGCTGATGGGGGATAGCTAGTCTTAGCTCTGCCTTCCTGATAATATACCGGTGGAGATGTAGAGGGTGATTCTATTAGGCTTATGAGGGCCAGTATGTTATATCCATAATGCCTGTCACTTTTTCATTCTTAATTTTTTGTAAATATCTTAATAATAGAATAATAAAAACGCTTAAAAAAACAAATGTAGTTCGTCCAAGACACAGTAAAAGCACCAAAGTCTATCTTCACACCATTGCCAATATGCTTCCGGCAAAGTTATTTAAATGTGGGTACTGAATACCTCCCATTTGGTTAATATATGATATGGCAGTATTAATATGTTATCAACATGTAACAATATATGTGAATATTGTTTATTTTTAACAAACATTGTTTAAGGCAAAAAATATGGCGAGTATGCCAAATAATTTATGTGATACTTATAATTTTTCAGTCTCTTTCCATAATCCATGAACCCTATTATCATTACAAACGGCCCCCCACCCACTTTTTGACGCATCTGTAAATATTTCCGAATTATATTTTTTGTATGCTATATTTTTTATGTGTAAACTATTGATATTATCAGCCCACCGCTGCAGATCTAGTTTAATATCTAGGTGAATGATAATCTTTTTATCATAACTGCCTTTACTTTAAAGTAAACCAATCATGGTTTACTTTAAGTTAATTATAAATTATCTAAATATCAATTTAAGATTATTATGGTGTACTTATTGAATGTTCTAATAGTTTTGTGTAAAGCCAAACATACTCGGTATGTACTCGCCAGGCATGTGACTTAATTTTTAATACAATACCTAAGAATAATGTGACAGGACCATGATGGTCTAATTATACTATTTACATTATTTATATCAAATCTGGAATTTTGGAAACAGCAATTGTTTCATTAACATTTTTCAAACATGTTTTATAATCAGAATCAATGCACAAGAGGTCTTCAAAGTATTTTACTGATTTGTGACTTATAGATTTTTAAATTATGTAACCACCACTCTCATAATCTTAGAGAACACATAAGGTGCAGAACACAAGACATATGGGAATGCATTAAATTTGTATATTTATCATACTCAAAGCATCAATAGTTCCTGTGAACAGGATTAATATTTACCAATAAATATAACTCTTTTAAATCAATAAATTCTCCTGGAGAAATTAGAGTTCTGTGTATCTTCCATTTTTAAAATGGCATGTGTTAACAAATTTGTTAGGAGGCTTAAGTTTCAGAATAAATCTTTTGCTACCATTCAGTTTTGGAAACAAAACACTTAAGATATGATAGGTCTTTACATAGTGTGGCAGGAGAAATTGCACCTAATGCCAGCAAATTATTAATGGTATGCATATCAGGATCATTTAAAATATCATTTTACAATGACTTTTGAGATTGTGACTGATAAGGTGTGTCAATAAAACATATTGAGTATCCATTGAAATGTTTCAATATTAAAACATCATCACAGATGCTTTGCCAACAAGCTAAAAAATGATTTAATCTTCCAGCATGACTAACCTCTGGTATTGAGCACGAGTCTTGTCCTGTGGTGGTGGGGCTTTGAGCTTTCTCACAACATGCTGTGGCTGGTACTGGTTGTATTGTTTTTTATTATATTTCTTTGCTTGATATGAGAACTGTGGTTTCTTGTGTCCCGGCTTCGAATTTTTTCCTCTGTTGGTAGCAAGTTTGTAACGAAGTGAACCACTCAATTTTCCCTGACGGGTTGTGGTAAAAGTAGTTAGCTTGTTTACAGATTGGCCTGTTCTTTGGCAAGCATGTAAGACTTGATCTTTTTAAATAGGTTGTTACCATAAAGGTAAGATACAAGTGTTGTTATAATAAAGGTGATTATCTGTTTCTAATTCTTTGACAATATCTAAGAATTTTTTGGCCAGGACAGGGAAAATGAGGTGTTTTCCGAGATTTTGTTTGTGTGAAGTATAAGTCTGTTAACATCCTTCTAGCATCGCTGAGCAGGGAGATCTCTATCATTATTATTATTGTTGTTGTTGTTGGTTAACATTGATAATGCATCACCTAAAATAGTGTCCCTTCTTCAAAATGGTATTCCAAATACGGGTTAGGTTAGTCATTGTTTATTGCTCTTTTATATGCATATTAAAGCATCAAATCCCATAATGCTTGCAGCACTTCCATGTGCTGGGCCAGGCTCAGGTAGAGCGTCAGTTACAGTCATGGCTGTATTAGTGTTATCTGGATTTGTGTCAAATGGAACCGGTGGTTCGACACAGTCATAAAGTACCTAGTTATCTGAAAAAAGATAGAATTGACCCCAACATTGTACCATAATATACATACCTAAGCGTAGCCTCTCGGACTACATCATTAAAATAGGTAAATGATAAAACTCGTACGTTTATCTCTTAAACGCCCCGAATTATTTGTTCGCGTCAATGCATCTCGTGCATTACCCGCGAGGTACAATAAATATCGTATATAAGCCATGTAAGATACGTTTTACTGAGTAAAACTTTTAAAACTCGTGCGTTTATCTCGTAAACGCCCCGAATTATTTGTTCGCGTCAATGCATCTCGTGCATTACCCGCGAGGTACAATAAATATTGTATATAAGCCATGTAAGATACGTTTTACTGAGTAAAACTTTTAAAACTCGTGCGTTTATCTCGTAAACGCCCCGAATTATTTGTTCGCGTCAATGCATCTCGTGCATTACCCGCGAGGTACAATAAATATCGTATATAAGCCATGTAAGATACGTTTTACTGTGTAAAACTTTTAAAACTCGTGCGTTTATCTCGTAAACGCCCCGAATTATTTGTCCGCGTCAATGCATCTCGTACATTACCCGCGTGTTACAATAGATATCGTACCGAAGCCATGTGAAACACGTTTTACTGTATAAAACGTTTAAACAATTGTTTTATCTCGTGAAGAAAAAATGTGCAACTGATGATGAATCGGTGTTGTACCGATGTCGTTTCATGTAATCTTCGGATTTTTTGAAGATAATATTCGTTTCCATGTTTTCGTTTCGGCATGATAACTTATGCCAACTTTAAACACACTTTAAACTAGTTTTAAACACTTTAATTAATATTCTCTGGGAATTACAACTATTTACAACGTACTGGTTGCCGCGCAAACGTAAAGAATGACAGATGACGTATAGAGCGGCATAGCTACACTTGTGCGTTTAGTTTTTGCTTTCAGCTCTAAATATGCGTTTGGTTGCCGACTGGCGTGAGGAAGCTGCATTGTAAATGTTATATCGAGAACGAAGCCTGAAGTATAATATTTTATTATCTTAAGAAAACTTACAGCTAGGTTATGCATATGTGAACAATATTGAAAGAAGGCCAATTACAAGTTTTCACTGACAAAATTAGGATAGAACAAGAGACAGTAGACAGGTGAGAGAAAGTAAGAAGTAAAAGAACTCGGAGCGAACAATAAAAAATAGAACATGAGAAGTGTCAGTGATCCTCGAGGAAGCGGTTACACATCGTTTTTTGAATTTACTGACACTGGTGGTGAATAAGTCCAGATCATCAACATTCTGACACATCGAGTTGCATGATCTGCTAGCTCTAATAGTATAAGAGTGAGAATTGCATCATTTTAATTTCAACTGAAGGATTTTTTTTATAGTATAGAAAGAATTCCCAATTAACCAACTGCGTAAAGCCTTTCTGAAGCGGACCATTGGAAGTTCCTTGATTTTGTTAGGAATCTTGTTATTAATCTGAATACACATAGGATAGCATCTTCGCCCATACAGTTCCGTTTTCATTCTAGGAATAATTAATCTATTTGGATATCTAGTTTTGAACTTCTCCCAGTTTTTCAAAGAATTCAGGGTGAGATTTGGTAAATGTACATACTTCCTCAATATAAATACTAGTTAAAGTAAGTATTCTAAGTTTACTAAACAGTGGTTTACAGGCAGCTGGTATTATTATAATCTGCGATTCCCAGTTTGCTTGCTAACCGTGATTATATTGGCAATATTGCATCTTGTCCTCTTATGCAGTGTTTGTTTCCCTTTGGCCACAACATCACCGCTCGCGCGATCTGCGTCTTGCGTCTGCCACCGCGGCGAGAACAAATGTTAGAAGTTATTTAGAGCGTGACATATTCAGGCAGCACGAGCAGGCCAAATTCAGACGACGTCCACTACGCGCACGCCACGCGCTTCAGCCCAACCAGGGTTGGTTGGGCTGAAGCGCGTGGCGTGCCCTTTGAATTTATTTCTACAATGCTCGTGCGGGTCCTGTGCGCCGTTACACGCACACGTCACGCGCGTCAGTACCCGCGGGTGTCGTCTGAACAAGCCCTGAGTCGCCGCGGTGCGACTTGCGGAAACGAGAGCTGCGCGGGAACATTTGACCGCTGCCCCACGCCGTGCCGCAACACGCACCGCAAGACGCACCGCCCTTTGACGTGGCCCTGGCCTAAGAAGGCCCAATGATCAACAATAAACATTCACAGACTGATACTTAAGCTGACCAAAAGCCTGATTGGTGCGATTTAATTACATGTGGCATACCATATGTTGAAGCAACAATAAAAGTTGCATCGCCTATACTGTAATTTTTATTCGCTAGACTAAAATGACATTTGGTGTCGACTTAAAAATAACCTAGTAAATAATCTATCACCGCTCTCAAAACGGTGAAGACATCGTGAGGAAACCGGCATGTCCTAGAACCAAAAATTCGAAGATATCTACCGACGCGGGACCCTCGTGGTAGATTATAGCCCACTCCCTCTCGAAGAGAGGAGGCCTGCGTCCCAGCAGTTGGAACATTATAGGCTGATTATGCAAACAATCTAGTTACCGAGTGACTCTCACCAAGGACCACTGAATCATCATCCTTCACTGTTGTCATGTTGTCTCTGTAATATTAATCATTTATCGTATTATTTTTATAAAAAGGTCGATCACAGCTGTCATTCAAATGTCTAGCAAATTAAAAATCAGACTTCAAACAGTGAGGTCAATGACATCTTCAAGGTCAAGGTCAAGGCCCAAAGTCAAGGTCAAACAAAAAGATCTGAATGTTACCTTGTAACAAACTCTCAGGTCATGGACATTTTCAAGGTCAATTTGAAACTTGAAGGTCAAGTTAAAAATAAACTATTGTAAGGCATTATCAAAAAAACTATTGTAACAAACATCCTGCCGGGGTTACGGGAAAGTCCGAAAGGGATACCGTGGCCCCTGGCAACGTACAGGCAACGGAAGGAACACGGGTGGGTTTTAGTCAGTAAGAGTCTGACCCCAGAGCGGGAGAAGATATTTGATAATTTCCCAACCAAAAAAAAAAAAAAAGCCATTGTCGACGGCTTCAATTTTATTTTATGCTACGGGCAAGAAACCTCCGTCGCGTACAGGGGGCTTAAGAGTTCACACATTCTTCTTAACAGCGTGTATTCTGAAAGTGGGCAACGTCGCAAATACATGTCAATTATTTCGCTGGTTTGTTTAATTTGGTAATATTACTGTATGGAAATATGAAATATGGCTAACTAGTAAACTAAAATAACAAACATAACATAGTATAACATCACGCCTGTTATCCCCAGGGGGCTAGGCAGAGGTGTGTGGTACATCCACATTTCGCCAGTTGTGTTTTAATTCCCATGTAACAGACGGCGACCCTATTGCCATTGTTTTGTTGACATAATCTACTCATTAAAATGTTTTTTTAATGAGTTTTATGGCTGTATGTGGTTAGATAGCGACCTCGACAATTATTTATTTTACCTCGATGGTCCTAGTTTATCAATTATAACTTCTAGTTACAGCTATATGTAAGCGGGCACGCCCTTTATGCCTGGAGGCTTTTATTTAGATATTGTTTTCGTTTAGTTATTTTTATTTCTGTCTGAGTTATAGTTCTCGAAGTTTTTGGTTGGTATATTGGCGTGTGCCAATTAAAAAATTAAATTATGTGTGTAAATTATGTTTGCGGACAAATTTTTTGATGCCCTATAATAATCCCCCCCCCCCCCTTTTTATATACTTGTACATATTATTATTATTATTATTATTTTAAGTCTGTTTTTAAATCATGTAAATACGTTTGTGTAAATAAAGAAAATTTATTTACAGAATAAAAAAAATAAAAATAAATGTTTTGTGTTGCGTAATGTAAATTATTTTGCATACTATTATATAGATTTTTTTTTTTAAACTGAACAGACAGCTGTGCTGCTGGGTGGTTTGTTATGCCACTTCTTCTTCCCAGCTAAAGCACTAGGAAGTGGTGAAGGGCGGGCGTTTTGGGGGACTGTCTTATGTAATTTTGACGTTGGAAAAGTGCTGATTCTCAGCCAAGTTTGAATAAATGACTTTTGAATCAACCGGGCACAAATGCAGACTCCGGACTGCTGCTACGAACTAAAATATTGATTACGAAATGCAACAATTAATATCGTAACACCGAATATTCAGTTTTTAGATGTAAAAAAAGTTGGAAACTTTCCAAATGCTTTTTTTACACCGAAATGCTCTGAATCCGGTCTGAAAACGGTTACAACATCAAATTCAGTGTTATAATTTTGTTGCAATTCATTATTAATATTTTAGTTCACTAGTTAGCGATATTTCATATTTCCTTATAGTAATATTGCCAAATTAATCAAAACAAGTAAATATTTGACCGCTATTTGCGACGTTGCCAACTTTTAGAATGAATGCTCTTAATTAGTATAATTAATGCTTGATACGTGTCATCATTAAGAAGGCTAACGTTAATGCCGCTCACAGCCTTAAGCCTTTTAAGAGAAATGTCTGTAATAACACGGGGCTTATATTGCAGGTAATCTTCTGAAATTTAATTATGTTTACACACTAAAATCCTTTAGGTAAACTCGAAATTTTTAGTTTTAGGACATGCCGATTTCCTCACAATGTTTTCCTTCACCGTTTTGAGAGCCGTGAAGAGACAATAGGGTCAAAAAAATAGAAATTCTATTTAGACTGTCAGTCAGTTATTAAAAAAATATTGGACCCGTATTTTTTGCCTTGTCATATTAATAAAAAATGACTTAGATAAAACGCATTAAAGTTGGGTAGTGGGGGTCGCTACGTCACAAGTAAGTATACACACTACATACTCGTGACGTCATGCCACATTTTAACTCAATGCACGGGACGCATGGGACGCATGGTTAACGCATGGGAGAACTCGCAAAATGCTATTGGAGTTTTCTGTGATCTCTCCAAAGCCTTTGATTGCGTGCACCATGACACGCTTTTGCGTAAACTGCGTCATTACGGTGTGCAAAATGAAGCTCTCAACCTTATAAATTCTTATTTACATAATAGGTCCCAATGTGTAGATGTTAATGGTGTGAAATCTTCCGGGCTGCCAGTTCAGTTAGGTGTGCCTCAAGGCTCAATACTGGGTCCATTCTTGTTCTTAGTTTATATCAATGACTTACCATTCTATTTAAAGGGTATCTGTGAAGTTGTACTGTTTGCAGATGATACGTCACTTATTTTTAAAGTAGACAGGAATAGACAAGACTTTGACGATGTAAACAGTGCACTCTCAATGGTTACGGATTGGTTTTCGTCAAATAACCTAGTTCTCAATAGCAAGAAAACCAAATGTGTAAAGTTCGCCCTTCCAAATGTTAGAAATCTAGGACCCAACATCGTCTTAGATAAAGAGTCACTTGAAACTGTAAACACAGCAGTTTTTCTGGGCATAACAGTAGATGCCAAACTTCAGTGGGGCCAACATATATCGAGCCTAGCGGGAAGGCTCAGTTCGGCCGCCTACGCCGTCAGGAAAGTAAGACAATACACTGACGTTGATACAGCTCGGTTAGTCTATTTTAGTTATTTTCATAGCGTTATGTCCTACGGTATTCTGCTGTGGGGCAAAGCTGCTGATATTCAAAATATATTTGTCCTTCAAAAACGAGCTGTTCGAGCAATTTACCAGCTCGGTGCCAGAGTTTCTCTGAGAGATTTTTTCAAAGATATCGGTATCCTCACCGTGGCATCACAATTCATTTTCGCCAACATATTATATATTAGGCAAAATATACACTTATATACTAAAAACAGTGATATTCACAATGTTAACACTAGAAATAAGGACAAACTACGTACTCCCTTTCACCGGCTTCATAAGGTTCATAACTCATTTGTTGGGCTTGGTATAACTTTTTATAACAAGCTACCTTCTTCTTTGCTAGATTTGCCTTTTAATGCGTTCAAAACTAAAGTAAAATCCAACCTCTCTTCAAAGGCATACTATTCTATCAACGACTACTTAAATGATAAGAATAGTTGGTCGCTGTGATTAACTCAAGACAATGTTTAAATGTTCTTTCTCCAGAATTAGCTTACTTACTGACAGGTTATATGAGTTTATATAATTGTTTATAATTTTACTTTATTTATTGTTGACATAATCTACTCATTACAATGTTTTTTTTTTTATGAGTTGTATTGCAATATGTGGTTAGCTAGCGACCTCGATAATTTTTTACTTTACCTCGATGGTCCTAGTTTATCAATTATAACTTCTAGTTACAGCTATATGTAAGCGGGCACGCCCTTTATGTCTGGAGGCTTTTATTTAGATATTGTTTTCGTTAAGTTATTTTTATTTCTGCTTGAGTATAGTTCTCGATGTTTTTGGTTGGTATATTGGCGTGTGCTAGCTGTCATATGGCTATTAATTTTATAATTTAAATTATGTTTTGTGTTGCGTAATGTAAATATCAGTTTGCATACTATTATATAGAATCTTTTTTACTGAACAGACAGCTGTGCTGCTGGGGAGTTTGTTGCGCCACTTCTTCTTCCCAGCTAAAGCACTAGGAAGTGGTGAAGGGTGGGCGTTTTGGGGGACTGTCTTATGTAATTTTGACGTTCGAAAAGTGCTGATTCTCAGCCTAGTTTGAATAAATGACTTTTGAATTTTGAATTTTGAATTTTGAATGTATCGCCGTAATTTTTTGATAACGTAAAAAAAGAAAAAATACGTGTACGTAATTTTTTTAGTCATTACTCCTATTTAGACAAAATAAAGTGCCTGGCTGGTATGATGATTAAAATTTAATAACTTTTTGTTGAATACAACTTTTAAAAAGTTGTTAATTTCGAATTAGATTGTAAAACCGATCGATGGACGTGATCAATCAAACTCAATTAATACAACCAGACCTCAAATTAGTCTTCTACTTCTACAAACGAATGGTCAATAGTGACAATGCTCCTGATAGTTTCAAAGTTGCGTTGTCTGAATTTATAAATAAGTATTCTAAAACTTTAATTAGAGAATTTCGTAATTATAAATTTTTGTTGAATATTTTTTTAATTCTGTAATATTGTAATATTTTTTTAATTCTGTTATGTCATACTTTATAATTGAAAAGTTTTAGTTGGGTATTTTCATTAACTAATGAGTAATGACAATTTATATTGTAAGATTTGCAAAAAAAAAAACTTAGCATAATAAAGTATGTAAAGGGAATATAAAAAATAAACGGGGAGAGCTCATTGGGCATCAAAAAATTCGTACGCATCGCTGTCAGTGGGAAAAAAAAAAAGGCTGGCAACATTGCCACGTTGGATGGAAATGCTGATTGAAAATTGGCCGGCCCTCTGATCACGTCACATAGAACATATATGTTAGTGTTAGATTGTAAGAAATAAGATTTGTCATAATTAATTAAATAAAAATAGTCGATACTAGCGACCCGCAGCTGCTTCGCATGGTTTTTACGACTTGACAAAACATCGAGATTTCTTATTTTTATGTAACTTTAACGACACATAAACCTTCCGGAATAAATTCGCTAAACGATGGTGACAACCTCATCAAAATCTGTTGCCTGGTTTAGAAGAACAACGCAAACATACAGACAAAGACGAAAAGTGAATTTAATATACCTAAAGATATCAACGTTAATCATACAATCATAATAAAAAGATCAAGTTTGAGGATTTTATAAAATTAGTGAAACATTATTTTTTTCCCTACACCATACCTACTGGATTGTCTTAAGCCTTGCACAGTCTGATATGCTAGCCTTCACTTCCTTTCTCACTAAGCCTCATAAGAGGTTAAGTTACTAATACAACCACAAAGGATTCCCTCCCCGCTTTCGTCTCTTTTATCTACTATTCTCAGTGTCGTAAGTCGTAACACAAAATACATTTGCACAGAAGGTCAACTCCATACAACGACTGAAAACGCACGCACACATAGACACACTTCACGTACAGCGAGTGCAACTACAAGCGCACTCGCGACTGGCATTTGTTTGTGATCGCTGTAGTCACGAGCATAAATATATGTAGCCACGAGCTTAAGACGCAGATATATGCCAGTGACCTTGAGTGTTTAGCTTGCGTGTTTTGTACTGAGCTCACGCAACGCGTCGTACGTCCAGCCAGTAATAGGACTCATCCATCAAGGAGCGCTGTCCCAAATTTGACGCATTATTAGTTTATTATACATAAAACAAAAGGTGTTTTTTATAAAACACATATACTAAAAGATCAATAATTAAATTATCTTTCAAATGATGAAGGTTTCAGATGAACTGAGAATCAAGCAAAATCTAAATAGCTTGATAGATTTAGACATAACTTTACTAATTAATTTCACTATGTTATAATATAAACATAATCTAAAATATTCATATTTTTATTAAGTTATTAAAAAAAAGCTCTAATTTAACATATATATTTTCCAAATCATTAACACAAATCGTTTAGACGTGATCTTCAGTATAAAATCATTAAAAGTCGGTTATCGTCACCTTAACGCGTCTTGCGGAGAAAGAAGTTGTTTAGAGCATGCCAAGAGTCACTACGACGCGACTTGCGGAGCGACGGACGGTGACACGTACGTGCGTCTTGCTTGACGCAAGTCGCATCGCTGGAGGCCATGAACGGGGCCTATTCATAATTCAAAAGTCATTTATTCAAACTAGGCTGAGAATCAGCACTTTTCGAACGTCAAAATTACATAAGACAGTCCCTCAAAACGCCCACCCTTCACTACTTCCTAGTGCTTTAGCTGGGAAGAAGAAGTGGCGCAACAAACTACCCAGCAGCACAGTTGTCTATTCAGCTAGAAAAAAATGATAAATAATTTACATTACGCAACACAAAACATAATTTAAATTATAAATTAATAGCCATATGACAGCTAGCACACGCCGATATACCAACCAAAAACTTCGAGAACTCAGGCAGAAATAAAAATAACTAAACGAAAACAATATCTAAATGAAAGCCTCCAGGCATAAAGGGCGTGCCCGCTTACATATAGGTGTAACTAGAAGTTACAATTGATAAACAAGGACCATCGAGGTAAAATAAAAAATTATCGAGGTCGCTAGCTAACCACATATTGCAATACAACTCATAAAAAAAAACATTGTAATGAGTAGATTATGTCAACAATCTATGTATGCATTTACCTCTTTGCGCTCTTTATATGGAGCTAACCTTCTGTACTGTCTATTTTCGGTGTCGTAATCTGAACCAATAGTTGTCCCATGGGATTGGATCGTGGCTGTGAATCGCCTTATCGCCCTGTAAGTAGGCCGGTTAGCCTCTGGAGCAGCCGAGCTAAAAATTACGTCAGTTTAGTTCCTTTTCATGATCCAAAGAGGCCTTCTTATTATTGCTCACATGTTATTTAAGGATGTGTTCTAAATCGTTAGTATACGAATTTTTGGTAAACTGCTTCGTTGGTCTAGTGGTCAGAAGTGCTACTGCTGAGCATGAGGTCCCGGGTTCAATTCCCAGATCTGGCAAAGTGTTATTGGGTTTTTCCATCTGGAATTTCTTAGTAGCAGCCCGGTGTCTGGATTTGTGCCTGGTTGTTGGCAACAGGCTCGCCCCCTATTTCATGGGACTTAAAATAACTGGCGAAATGTGGGTTTACTACAGATACACCTCTGCCCAACCCTTCAAAAAACAAAGCATGACGATATGATAATTTGGTACAATGAGGAATCATAGATTCATACCACACACACCAAGTGCAAGTGTGGTGTTCCGGACCGGACAAAGTCTCTTTAAATACAAGTCCCGTATTGAGTCTATCCAGAGGAAATTTCTGCGCTACTTGGACTTTAAGGCAAAGCAATTTTCAATTGATTATGATCACCGCTGCAAACGATACCATTTTTTGCCTCTGGAAATACGACGCAATATCAACGATATCTGTTTCTTAGTGAATATTGCAAATGGTACAATTGACTGTCCTGAACTATTAAGCAAAATACTAATTCGGACAAATCTAAATACTCTTAGAAAGCGGCCGCTACTACACGCTCCATCTGCAACTACAAACTATAGGGGAAACTCTTTCTGCATACGCAGTGTAGTAGCCTTTAATAATCTACCATCTCATCTAGAGATTGATCTGTTTAACACCAACGCTCGTCAAATCAGAAATATCCTAATTAGGGAATACTTTGCTGACCTTAAAACCAGTTAATGTTGCACAACCTGACTCATTTTTGTTTTGTTCTCTTGTCTCTTTGAAATTTTTATTTTTGTCTTTTCCATTATCATTGTTCTTTTCTAACCAAATATGGATTGGATCTACGCGTCCGAATCCGAACCATATTGTCTTTATACTTATCGTTAGTCGCTAATTGCATTATATAAATATGGAAGCTTGTAATTAGCAAAAGTTTGTAGTAATAATGTTGTTTATACATGTATTAGTATGTAAGCTTTCTTCAAAATAATAAAAAAAAAAAAAAAAAAAAAATATATAGCAAGCGCGGATCCACCGTTGTGGGCACGATGGGCATGCTCACAACCCTAATAAACTTCTGACGGCACCCTTTCACGGTCTATTGAGGTCGATAGGTTGATGATATTATATCCAATGCCTTAATAAAATAAAATAAATGTGACACTATGCTGTGCAAACTAACACACATTTACTTTTGTAATTTTCGTGAGTGAACAAACTAACATTTTACAGATTTATTAATTTACTAGTGTTCGCCCCGCGGCTTTGCCCACGTGGAACTATACAGTGTACAAAATCTTGGTGAGGGCGTCATACATTTTATAAACATCTCCTCCTGGAATGCACTATATCGATCATGCGCGAGTGCATACTCCGACTCGCATTTGGCCAATTTTCGGGTGGCTGTGACCACAACCTTTTTGGAGGGCTGGATCCGCGCCTGTTAACCAGCACCTATATGCCAAATTCCTGAACACCTGAACTTTATACGTTCTCGAAAACATGTCACAGAATATCGCAGAAAAATCCCCACTTACTAAGTAAGTTATACTTATTTAAATTTTTGAATTATTCATATCTTTTTATTACGGACGCTTTTAACGTGCACGTTTTTCTACATTGTTCTCACATGTATAAATTCCACATGAATGATGTAACCAATATTTTGATTTAAGAGAGTGTCCATGGAGATTCTTGCCCGTTCTTCTCCATAGGAACCTACTACGCTTTGGAATGGGCAACTAGCTTCATCTTTCTGACTGACCGACCCCTATTCTGACAATTCAAAAGTCAAAAGTGCCTGTAATTGGTTTATTTGAAATAAATGCTTTGAGTTTGAGTTTTGAGTTTATGCAATGGTAGGTAACTTCATCTCATTTAGTAAGTACTGAGCCCAAACAATATTATGAATTGTACAGCTAACCGGTAAAATAACGGAAGACAGAAATAAAGAACGTACTCAAAAGTTGCATTGGTTCCGAGATTTCCGTTCCGAATTCTTTAGCACTATCATGTGGATACCCACAACTCTGGCAAGTTCCCAATATAACTCTTCTAATCTCTTAATTCACTTTTCTGGTTAATCTGATATACCACTGACTTATGGCGGAAAAGATAATATTGCACATTCTTATAATTAATTAACTCTATTTGTGTACCATGTCTGTGAGCGAGGCTATGTGTGTCTGTATTATTTAGTTAATCATTCGAGTATGTCTGGTGTTTAGGTATTTGTTTATTTAATTATTCACTATTCAATTATTTAAGTATGTATGTATTATTTCATTTTTAGCTATTCAATTATTTAATTATTCAATTATTATTATTTTTTATTATGTAAGTAATTATTTCTGATTCAAAATTATTATGTAAGTAATTAATGCTTCGGAAATATAAAGGAAAACCGGGCGTGGCTTTTCAAGAAATTACCAAAAATGAGAAAGGTGTAAATTAAATAGCCAGAACGTACGGAATACCCTCTCGGACATTAAGACGACGACAAACTACAATTTGACTAAATCCACCGCTCTTACATCATAGATTGAACTTAAATTATAACTTAATACAATATTTTAGGCATAAGATGATTATGAAAGAATAAGAAGAAGAAGAATTAAGACGAATAATAAGAAGAAGAAGAATAAGACTGATAAAATTATCTGTTAGTTCTGAAAAGTATATTGACTGCGTTAAGTAGATGTATAAGATGATTATTATTTGAAAAGAATTTAAAAAAATATTCTTTTGTTGGAGAATTCTATATAGATTATATACTTATAAACGATGTCACAAATTAATGTTCAAACATTGATTACATGAAACTAGTCTGTTTTATTTCAATTAGCATCTAATATTGAAGCATTCATACAGCGAGTCTTCTATCCCTCACGGTAGACATCTATCCCTTGACGCATTTTTACTACGAGTCTTCTATCCCCCACAGTAGGCATCTATCCTACTTTTGAAAGGGTAAAAAAGACATAATTTCCTCAAAATCTATGAAACTTATGTACAAACAAAAGGGGTACCATCATAGATTAAAGATCAAAGTTACCATATGCAAAAGACGTATTCCCAAAATATTTTTAATTAATAAGTTATGGCTTCCTATCAAAAAGTGGGGCAGCTATCTTGGACTTACCCTACATTATAAAAGCTTTTGTATATTAGAAATAGTTTTAATTTATTAGTAAAAATATTGTATTTATTTATATTTCTTATTTTTTCTGGTAACTTATTATATATTATTTTTATCGACATGACATAGGTACTTGAGGAGTGCATTTTTTATCGGGATGTAGGTATGTTTAGTCTATTTTTATGACTTAAAGTAATCTAAGTTTGTATGTCTTCTCTTTTTGTGTAGAATTCCGGGTATCTACGTACGAGTTTACAGAGTTCAAATAATATATGTAGAGCCACGGTAAGGTATTTTTTTTTTTTTGTTTCTGGCAGTGGGGCTTACAGCTATCCGTTTGTTCAATATTGACTAGAATTCTAATAAGTTTTTTTTGTAGGGTGAATATGTGGGTGCGTCTGTATTATTACCCCATAATATAACGCCGTATTTAAGCCATACAATCAACGATTTAAATATTTGCCTCACCAATTAATTCAATAAATAATTTTACTACCAATTCCCAGATCCGAACAGGAAACAACGTTTAATGCTATTTAATTTTGTACAACACAAGATTATTGTATTATTGAACATTGTCATCCAATTTTCTGAAATCCTACTGAATTACAAATTAAGACGTCGCCAGAATATTCGATGTCATTTTGTGATTGCATATTGATTTGATTGAATATTGTTTTTGCTATAATTCTGCAATATATTTATTTTTTCTACATAAAATCTATATTTAATTCACTAGCAGGCGATGGCATTAGTTTGAATCAATAATTTCCGGCTGAAAATCATAACAAAAATATTTTTTCCTTAGTGCATAAGAGAGCTGCTCCAGTATTGGTTCAAACTTATAAAAAAATTACTATAAACAACCTACAAATAAAAAAAGAATTTACTTATAAATAATAACAAATAAGAAGCTGTGAATCCGATCCCTCTCAATAAATCCCTTCATAAACTTGTTGAAAATACTTCATTCACCTAAGAAATATTTCAATATTTCTTTGCCTCGAGCAAGTTTAAAATGAAAGGTATATTATTATCAAAGCTAGCGACATCAAAGAGGCACCTGTGAAAAGATTTACCTGTATGATGAGGAACGTGCTACTTAAACATGAAAGTAAGTAAGCCTATAGCATCAAGTTTAAACATTTATCAAGCACATAAGATAAAGTCAAAGTCAAAGATTTATTTGCAGATAAATATGGTTACCAAAGTCCTTACAATGGTAGTATAATAGTAGCTTAACATATTTGATCATAACATAATGACATGCAAATTTTTGGTATACAATTACATCATTTTAATTTAAACTGGAAGAATTATTTTATAGTATAAAAGGAATTCTCAATTAACTAACTGCGTAAAGCCCTTCTGATGCGGATTTGAAGTTCCTTGATTTAGTTAGGAATCTTGTTGTAAATCTGAATACACATAGGATAGCAACTTCAAATTTACATACTTCCTCAATAAAAATACCAGTTACTGTAAGTAATTTAAGTTTACTAAACAGTGGTTTACAGGATGTAAGTGGGTCTACATTACAAATCGCACTTATACACCTCTTATGTGCGATGAAAGCTCTTTCGAGATGCACCGAGTTTCCCCATACCAGTATACCATAACGCAGTATTGAACCAACATATGCATGATTAGCCTGTAATGTGGCTTGTCTACTTGATATAACAAGTTTACTTTTAAAGATTTTGTATGATATTGGGTGGCAATCAGGCAGGTGGCCCACTCTATTTAATTGGTAACTGGTCGCCGCCGCCACATCTTGTCCGATGAAACGCCAGCCCGTGCCGCAGCTGAGCGTGTAGTTTTAAATTCCCCTGTTAATAATAATGATCTATCCTTGACCCAGCCTGTCCCATCTTGCTGTTCTCCCCTCAACGACGCCCTAAGCCGAGGTTCGTACCCCACAGGGGGTGCCCTTAGCGAGCGTTCGTTTAGTTTGTAACTTAGTATAGTTTGCATTTATGCTCCTGGCTGGAGGCTCTTAGTGTAGAAGCTAAAGGCAGCCACAGGAAAGTCCGGTTAAGCAGTCACGACCTTAGCGGTCACCTGCGAGATTCCATAGATAAAAAAATAAAAAAAAGCCGCCGCCACCACACGTCATCACTGCTCTCAAAATGGTAAAGGAAAATATTATGAGGCGGCATGTCCTAGAACCAAAAATTTTAACATCAACTACCGGCGGCAGCCCGCGTAGTGCATTACGGCAGCCCACTCCATCTCACAGAGCAGAGGTCTGTTTCCAAACAGTGGGAACGTTGCAGGCTGATGATGCACCACGTGACTATTAACAGTTGCAATACCAAAGACATGGCAGATACGGTGCTATCCAAAATTCAAAACATTTTATTTCACATAAACCTACAAGGGCACTTATGAAACGTCAGAAGCTAGGTGCACGGTTCCAATTGGTCGTTTCCTATGGAGAAGAGCCGGCAAGAAACTCCATGGTTACTCTTTTAAAAGTAAATGGTATTTACAATGTTTTAAAATTACAGAGTTAATTGGTATGAGAGGACAGTGTAGGCCTATCAACAAGTACCAGGTACTTAGCAAGATAGAAAATGGTCGACAGATCTACAGCCTGTTAAGCCTACAACGTTCTCACATTCACAAAATCTAAAAGAAAAGAATCTATATAAAAGCAAAATCAAATAATAAAAATAAAAAGCTATTTAGACCAAATGACATGATTTCCACTACAGCTGAATGTAACAAATCTAATTTATTATAAAAAAATATAATATTTTAGGTATATAATGTCAAATAACGAAGAGATTATGTCAAGGTAGTATGTAAAATCAAAAAAAAAAGAAAAAGGTAAAATAAAATAATCATCTTAATTTGGGAGCAGATACAAAAGTAAATTTCAACGACAAAATATGTTTTGAGTAGTCTATGTTTGCATGAACCATATAACATATAGTCTTCCAGACCGTATTTCGGCTTCGGCGGCCAATCTCAACGGAAACTAGCCTTCGGCGCGGGAGATATTATAGTGCACAAGTGTGTGCGCAAACATAGATGCACTCTCTCTTCCCTCACTCTCATAGTCCGACATGACCGGAGAGAGATCAGGCGCAGGATCAACGGCTTAACGTGCTTTCCGAGGCACGGAGGTATCACACCGCCAACTTCCAAACTCCAGGCTGTTACTAAGAAATTCGTATTGGAAAAACCCAATAACACTTTGTTTGACCCGGGAATCGAACCCAGGACCCCACGCTCAGCAGTCACGCTTGCGACCATGAGACCAGCGGGGCAGTCATATGTAATACATAGTCAAGTAAATAAAAACCGGCGAAATTCGGACTCGTTCACACACAAAGGGTTTCCTTACAGCAAAAAACGATGAACAAAACACGTTTCTTGTATGGTCCTCTTTAACTTTGAACTTTATTTTATTTTTTGTTGTTATAGCGGCAACAGAAATACATAATCTGTGAAAATTTCAACTGTCTACCTATTACGGTTTATGAGATACAGCCCACTGACAGACAGCGCAGTCTTAGAAATAGGGTTCAGTTTGGTACCCTTCAGGTACAGAAACCTAAAACATTATAAAATGCTGTTACGGACCTTACGATAATTGTTGTTTCGGACCTTTAAAATAATCTTTACTTTTGTCAGGATTTTCTCCATACCAGTTTTATAAACAATGTTTTTATAACCAAAGACGTATAAGGGCGGGCATTTTGGGGCTTCGTCTCAAGTAATTCGCACGTTCAAAAAGTACTGATTCTCAGCCTAGTTTGAATAAATGACTTTTGATTTGTTTTTTTTTAAACCAGTATTTTATCCGACTTTAATTTTTTTGTCTGACATTTAAAACGAGGTTTATAAGTGTCACACAAATGAATCCAGTCCGCTAACCACATGAAGTGAATGCTACCTACTAAATGATTTGGGTACTGTCCTATTGTGTCAGGAGTGCTAAAAGTGTCACATAACATAGCCATATGACAAGCCATGGTTATGATTTAGGAAAATTCCACTTAATATTACTCAAATAAGTCTAAACACCGCGCCGCAGAGGGATTTGTTGTTCAACCTGTTTGTGGCCACTGCTTTTGCAACCATTTTTTGTGTATGTTCAATTTATTACCTCGTTAAACATTTTTTTTATTATTTTTGCAAATGGTTTTTTCTTCTCAGCTCTTTGGTTGGTTTTCAGCTACATTTTAGGGCCAAAACCAAATACATGAGTATGTGAAAATTTCAAAATATATAAATGTGTTACGATGTATGTGTGTGTACGATTATTATTATTTTCTTTATTTCATTATTTACATATAAATTATATTTTTAAATATTAGAAAAAAAATATATAAAAACATTTAAAAATATAACATATAGTAGCCCACCGGTATCGGGGACAGGGTCCAAGCTACCGGCGATCAGGGCTCCAGAGAGAGGAACCTCCTAACAATGCGACTCGAGTCCAGGAGTAACGTTTTCTGAATCAAGCCCTTATTATTATTTCGAAGTAGATATCAAGGATTATCTGATGGCGTACTTTATTTACTGGCGAAATGTAGGTGCAATTAACAGCTCTGCCCTCCCTTTCAGTAAATATTTGTAGATAGGCACGAAAATAAGGCTACATTACACTAGACATTCGGTGGACTGAAAAGAAAGAACTTCATTCGTAAAATTTCGATCTCTTACTACTCTTTTTACTATTCTCTTTTTATGATTTTTTTACTGCTGAAAAATCCGTGTAACTTTTCATACATATCGCACGTATGTTTTCAACTCACGGTCGAAAATTAAGTCATATGTAGATGTGTAAAGCCACGGTGTAGCACGACACACATTTTCATTAATTCTCCACATAATGAAAAGTTATGGTATGTGTAAAAATAATCATAATAAAATGAAAGTTATGAACCTCTATAATATAATAATAATAAT
Source organism: Xanthia icteritia (assembly GCA_949128155.2). Classification (NCBI taxonomy): domain Eukaryota; kingdom Metazoa; phylum Arthropoda; class Insecta; order Lepidoptera; family Noctuidae; genus Xanthia; species Xanthia icteritia. Next base: position 6,012,690 of record OX421953.2, read on the forward strand.
ATATTCTTTATTTCGGATACAAGTACATACAATCCATATAGTGTTAGTAACAAAAACTATTTTAGTAAACTTTTACAAACTAAACAACTAAAACCATATCTATGGTCTGTTTCAAAAGTATCTAATGAAAATGTAATCAAATGGATCAGACAGCGTAACTGTGAATGCCATTTGATAATTTGGATATTAATTTAAACCCGAAATTCTAATTTTAAATCAGATATTTTTAGTTTACGAATTGAGGTTAATTTTTAAATAATATTTATCCTTCGGTGATGATTTTTCAATTATAATTTAATAATGTTATTCAAACAATTAAACAATAATAAAAAGTATTGAGAATAAAGCTAAAACCTCTTAAATCTGTCAATTTTAATTCCATTTAGTGAGTAATTGTGAAAGAATTTAACCTGAACAGGATTTGTTTACTCTTTCATCTGATACTTTTGGACATACGTTGTTAATTTGGTATGTTTATTCTCAATAAAAAAGTCTGGATTTATAAACTCACCTCCTAATACATGAGTTAAGCGCAGGCTAGACTGGGAACGAAGTGAAACGAAGAGACGTTCGTTTAGCTTTTTTCCGCGTCTTTTCTTTATTCGATTCACACTGCCAACTGTTTCATAAACGAAGGTTGAAACGACGCGGTAGCTATACGCGGTCGTTCACCCTATTCACAAAGGAGGAGACAGAGGCAGTGTCAACAATTATAGACCAATTTCGGTACTTCCAGCTCTGTCAAAGGTTCTTGAAAGGATCCTGAATAATCGTCTTGTGTCTTTCCTGGAAAACCATAATATTCTCTCCAGCAATCAATTTGGTTTTCGCAAGGGGAAGTCCTGCGAAGATGCTTTCTCAGCCCTGATTGACGAAGTTGTTGAGACTCTTGATAAAAAGTCTAAGTGCCTGGGTTTATTTCTAGATCTATCTAAGGCATTTGACACCGTCTCTGTCCCCATCCTACTCAAAAAATTGGAAAGAATTGGAGTTAGAGGCCCCGCACTTGCTATCTTTGCGAGCTACCTATCTGAGCGAACACAGTGTGTTAGAGTCACCGCGTATGTTAGTGATGAGTGTGGACTTTCCTTCGGAGTGCCTCAAGGTTCTATCTTGGGGCCTACACTTTTTCTAGTGTATGTAAATGGTCTGTGTGACTTAATACTGCCAAATTGTTCTATTTACACATATGCGGATGACACGGCCCTTCTGGTACATGCAGAAAATTGGAATGAAGCCCGAGAGAGAGCAGAATCCATTCTTGGCATTATTATGTCTTGGCTGTCGGCGAATAGTCTTAATCTAAATGTGGATAAAACCAACTTCATCACTTTCTCCCTCAAATCAACTTCACAACCTGACAATACAGTCTCAATAAAAGCTCATACTGATTGTTATGCTTACCCAAACCAATGCTCCTGCCTTCCTCTGACAAGAAAAACCAGTGTGAAATACCTTGGCATACTAATAGACAACCACATATCATGGAATGCTCAGATTGGGGCATTGTCTGGCCGAGTCAGAAAACTAATTACCGTTTTTAAAAACCTGCGGTATAGTGCGGACGCAGATACCTTACGCATGGTTTATTTTTCCCTTTGTCAGTCAATTTTAACGTTTGGCATAACGGTTTGGGGAGGTGCTTCGAAGACAACGATGATACAACTGGAAAGGGCGCAGAGAGCTGTCCTCAAGGTCATGACCTTTAAACACTATCGCTATAGTACGGCTCAATTGTACAAAGAATGTCAGTTCTTGACCGTGAGGCAGCTCTTTGTGTTAAACTGTACGTTGCGCAGACATACTTCTTTGCAGTTGGATCTAAATCGCTTGACAAAACGTAGGACCACAAGCGTGTGTCACATAGAGAGGCACAGAACGAAACTTGCCGAACGTCATTTTAGAATCCTTGGTAGTCGTATATACAACTTTGTGAACAAACAATGCAACATCTACACGTTCAATAAATTTGATTGTAAAGATAAGGTCTGCAAATGGATAATAACCCTTAGTTATGACGAGGTTGAAAAAATTCTCAACACTTAGTTATGACCCACACCCCCTTTCAGACAAACAGTACTTCGTCCAACCCATCCTCGAATACACTACACAACACAACACAAAAACTAACAAATACACTCAAACACACACACCACACACACACACACCACACACACACACAAACAACACAAAACGCACACACACACACAACACACTATACAAATGGTTTTTATCTGGAATTCGTTTATTTTGTTTCCGTGTAAAATGTTTATTTTCTTTCTTTATTTTCTGTTGTTACCTACTTTGTGGAATTCCGAACTTCATTAGTTAGTATATCAGTGTTAACTTGAGAGCCCTGTCACCCATAACACAAGTTTAATCTTAGCTTGGGTGTCAGAGATTTATAGCTCTGTATTAACCTACAGTTTATGTGACAAAATTTATCATGTTTAAATACCTAGTGTTATATTTTAAATTGTAAAACTGGAAATAAAGATTTTTATTTATTATTATCCTCTTTATTTCATATATTTACATATAATTTACATTTTTAAATATTTTTATAAAAACAAAGAAAAACAAAAACATTTAAAAATATAAAAAATAGTAGCCCACCGGTATCGGGAACAGGGTCCAAGCTACCGATAGTCAGGGCTCCTGAGAGAGGAATCTCCTAACGATACGCGCCGTGTCCAGAAGTACCGCTCTCTGGATCAAGCCCTTGATCCAGCTGCCTAGCGAGAGCCTCCTCAGGTGTTGGTCGAGGCTCTTGGCTATTATGCCATTGGCCGTCACGACTATCGGTACAATGATTGCAGAGTCCACGTCCCACATGTCGACAACCTCGTGTGCTAAGTCAAGATACTTGATTTTTTTATCGTTCTCAGCTTTCACGAGATTCTCGTCATGAGGGACAGCGATATCAACAATCATTGCACGGCGCTCTCGTCGATCTATTACCACAATATCAGGCTTATTGGCTACAATAGTCCTGTCAGTGATAATAGATCGATCCCAGTACAATGTGGCGTGACCATTCTCGAGAACTGGGTCGGGCACATACCTGTAGTATGGTACTTCGGACTCCACAAGGTTGTACTGCATGGCAAGTTGCTGGTGGATAATCCTAGCCACTAGATTGTGTCTGTGCAAGTACTCGCCGTTAGCAAGACGAGAACAACCGGAAACAATATGTCGGATTGATTCACCGGGACGGTGGCATGCCCGACAGATGTCAACCGTACCGTCCTTGACAATGTATTTCCGATAATTATTCGTCATGATAACTTCATCCATAATCGCACAGACAAAACCTTCGGTTTCCCCGAAGAGGTCGCCGAAACGCAGCCAGGATACAGACGCTAAAAAGTCAACATCAGGCCCATGTAGGGCCCGGAAAAAGCGTCCGTGAAGCTCTTTGCCTTGCCATACCTCCTTGCGATCGTTAGTATCAAGCACTACAGGCTTGCGCCAGTTCTCTTTGGCCAAGGAGAGCGGGGTAAGGCCCTTGTCCACCGCGACCACATCTCGATGCATCCCCACGTCGGCTTCTAGGAAATATCCCCTGAGACTGCATACCTCGCGATTGTGGAGGGTCTTAGCGTTTAAAAAGCCTCGACCTCCACACTTTCGCGGGATATACAGTCTCATTACCGATGACCGTGGGTGATGCATTCGATATGCAGTTAGCAGTGTACGGACCCTCCTATCCAGGGCGTCGAGTTCGGTCTGAGTCCATTTGAGTATGCCGAAAGAGTACATCAAAACCGGCATGACCCAACCGTTGAAGGCGCGCACCTTGTTTCCGCCTGATAAAAGACTATTAAATACTTTCTTTAGGCGGCCGAAGAAGCGCTCCTTCAACGATTGCTTCATGTCAGTAACATTGATGCCAAACGCTTCCGACATACCCAAATACTTGTAGGTTTCGGATGAGGAGAGGGATCTTAGGTGTATGGAATCCGAGAGTTGGGTTCCCACGGATTCCACAATCCCCCCTCGCTTTACATGCATGACCGCACATTTGTCCACACCAAATTCCATCCTGATGGCACTACTGAAAGTTTTAGTTACCTTCAATAGCTCCATTAGTTGCAAATTGTTGGGGGCAAAGAGTTTCAAGTCATCCATGTAAAGGAGGTGAGATATAACCTGACCACCTCTCCTCAATCGATAGCCTAGCCCTGAATTCTCCAGCAGTGTGCTTAGAGGATTCAAGGCCAGGCAGAACCAAAGTGGACTCAGACTGTCGCCCTGAAATATACCTCGCTCGATCCTTATCGGTTCACTATTCCTCTGGGTATGTCGACATCCTGGATAGCGAAGAACCGTCCTCCATTGCCCCATACATGACATCAGGAAGGTGCGTAGGGTTGCATCTATTTTATACAACTCCAGCACCCTCATGAGCCATGTATGTGGCACCGAGTCATAGGCCTTCTTATAATCTATCCAACATGTCGACAGATCCTTTCGGGAACGACGAACCTGCTGGCTAATGGCCATATCGATGAGGAGCAGCTCCTTAGTACCGCGGGATCCGTTTCTACATCCATTTTGAGAGGCAGACATGATGGAGTTAGTGTCTATATGATTGTTAATTTTAAATCTCAAAATGGATGTAAAAACTTTATAGACCGTCGGTAGACAAGTGATCGGTCTATAATTTTTGGGTTCCGCAGTACTACCTGATTTATGGAGCAGGTGGGTTATTCCTGTTGTTAGGAACTGAGGCAGCGACCGTGACTCTAAGGCTGACTGGAACTGGGATGCCAATCGGGCGTGCGACCCTTGAAACCATTTTATCCAAAAGTTGTGCAGCCCGTCCGGCCCTGGAGATTTCCAGTTAGGCAACGGACGGACTGCACGAGCTACATCTTGGGGGCTGATGGTAAGTGCCCCCATTTCTGGTATTTGCTCGCACGCTCGCTCGACTTCCCGAGTCCAATCACCTTCGGTGTGGCTGACAGGCGCCGACCAGATACTTCGCCAGAAAGAACACATGGCATCATCATCCGGAAGGCGCGTGTCAACCACACCTTGGTCCGGTCGCTCCCAAGCCCTATAAACCCACCTTTCATCACTCTGGAAGGTGCGATTCTGAGTGTACCGCTCCACTCTCCGCCTGTACCGTCGAATACGGTTTGCCCATGCACAGATCTTCTGCTTCAGGAGGTCGATACGCTCTGTGACGCGGGTCAAATAATCTCGAGAACTAATATCAGTCCCCGAGAACGCCCGCCTCACAAAGCGCATCACTCTAGGGCGAGTATTGCCCTCCCTGAAGCAGATTAGCTTGCCGATGAGTACTCTAGCCTCACCGATACGACGCTCAATCCTGCACTGCCAAGCTGGTACAGCTGGTTTTGGTCGTGGAGCTCTGTCACTGGTCGGAAATTTGACATGAGCTACACGACATGCCGCTACAGCTGCACAGTACAAGATCGAGTGGGTATCGGCGAGGTCTTTGCTGCTGTTAAAACAATTTGACAGCAACGAGTCTAGAGTACACACCAGCGCCTTGTTTTTCTTGTGCATGGGCAAATGGGGTAAACGTGGTCTAAGTTCAGGCGGAGTGGAGCGGTACTCCCGGAAAGCATCCTCCAAAGCGCTCCTCAACCGTGCATTGCATTGGGAAGTCACGGATATAACCCCATCATCATCCTCTTCACCAACGTGGTCAGGTCGCGGTGAAGCACTGGGTGAATTTTGCATTTGTACCGCGACCAGTGGTGAAGCAGGCGTAACATGGTTATTCCTTGATTCGAGGCGTAGTCGATCCAGTACGGCGTCATCCAGCATATGGTTACGCTGGATGACCCGCACCTGATCCGAAAGTCGTTGCGCCGACACGTTGACAGCTGGTTCAAGCACCTGAAACAGAGAGAGCATCCGACCACGGTACGCAGTCAAGTTACTTCCCCCCTCTGTAGCCCCAAAGTATGCGCGCATGACATTTTCATTGACAGTTTGTGTCCACCTCATGCGCTGCACACTTCCACCGGGAGCGGGGACCCTGTCAGAGGCCGGTGGGCCTCGGAGTCCCAAGCTGGCCGGTGGTCGGCCTCTTCCGCGCCGACGTACTGGTGGTGGTGTCGTCGGCGGCGAGAAGTATTCGTCACTCGAGCTCGACGCAACTGCAGCGGCCGGTATCACTGGACTCACGTCTGGAGCAGGTTCCGGCAACTGCGAGGCGGAGCTGAGCGACGAACCCGAAGATGTTGGTTGTGTGTTTATCAGTTTTTGTGCCCGACTTCGCGTCAACATTTCAGTTCTCTCCGTGTTCTTTCGTTATATCCATTTTCTTGCATCCAGGTGGTGTATATGCGTTTTCATTTTGATGGTATAAGAACTATTAATTTTACAAGATTTTTGAATGTTTTATTATGTAAAAATACTAAAAATTATCACGGAGAAAAAAAAAATTTCTCAGTGTGGCCTGCGCTTAAGACTTACGTAATGAGAGTGTAATACATACAGCTCTGTCAGACACTTTGGAGAATACAATTTAAGCGTAATAAATACAATGTTACGTTATGTTTCTGGAAACTTTATAGCTGTAAGTAAATTGGGTTTCTGGGTAGGTAACTGAACTTGTTCTAGACTTTAACCTTAAACTAACGAGATACATTAGGAAGGTATAATTACTCCAAGAACTTTAGCTCTTAAAGTACATAGTGTACGTGTATTTCAGATATTGTATCACTAGCCCTTACTCAGTTTGTAACTCATGCTTAGAATTTCGTTTAGGGTTCCATGTTTTATTTTTACAGTCAGGGAAAATAATTGTTTATCAATTTGAGACCCTACGTCAATTTGCCGCGTTATAGCCATTATACAGGGTGTCCAAGAACCTGGCGTCCAACTGGATTCCCACGATGCCCCAAGTTCTAACAGTACTCAGAAAAATATTTTAAAAAATCCACCCCATGTACTTACAGAATTATACTGATTTCAAAAAAAAAGGGGAAATGAGCACCCTGTGACATACTTTTGAATGCTGTGACTGCTAATGCTGATAATTTCGATATTTCTTGGAGGTTTTGTAATCTAGGGTATTGCTGTGTCTAAATAGAATGTAAAAATAAAGTACTTATTGTACCATTTTAAAATAAAATATTATTTTAACTAAAGGTGATATGGAAAACTATTGAATTTCGCAACTTTGACCGACTGTAGTGTAAAAAAAATGTACCAAAATAGTATGGCAAGTGACGTCAAATTTTGACGCGTTTATTCCTCTTTTTAAAAAGGTATAATACTTACACATTAATTTGAAAAAAAAAATTTTGATAATATTTTTACTCAACAACCCAATTTTTACGAAGTGCCTACCTACTAACGGTAACTGTCGGACCCTTTCTTATCTTAGAAACTGTTATGTTACTACTATTATTTACTTCGGTTCCAAGAGTGAGCAAGAAGGAAATACACACAGGTAGATGGGTTCCCAGTAGAATAAAAGCAAAGAATGTTAGTTTAAAGATATTTTATTACAATAAATGTTCAAAATATTGACCACCCGCGGCAATACAAGCTCTCACTCTCCTTAAAAAGGACCGCTTTATGTTTCGCGAGTAACTTTTTTGACGTATCACCTGCACTGCTTGTGTTATCTTCTCACGAAGGTCAGCGATGTCATTAATGGGCTTCGCATAAACGAGCTCCTTCATAGTTCCCCAGAAAAAAAAATCCAGCGGATTTAAGTCAGGTGAGCGGGCTGGCCACGGGATTGTTCCTGATCGCCCAATCCACCTGTTCGGGTATTGCTCGTCCAAAAACTCTCTAACGGATACGCGAAAATGTGCTGGACAGCCGTCGTGTTGGAACCACATATCTGGTGGGGTCTCTTCTAGTAAGTTTGGCAAATCATTTTGAAGAAAATTTAAATATGATTCGCCAGTCAAATTCTCGGGCATCTCAAATGGACCAATAATATTCCCACAGAGAATACCGGTCCACATGTTCACTTTGAACCGGTACTGGGATCTATCTTCTCGCATCAAGTGCGGATTTTCCACATGCCACTCGTGCAAGTTGTGTAGGTTCATGTAGCCATCCTTCTTAAATGTTGATTCATCTGACCACAAAATTTTGTCGATAAAGTTTTCGTCTTCTCGATGTTTTTGCAGGATTGTTTCACAAAACGCGACTCGGCTCGGATAGTCTCGAGGTAAAAGACTTTGCACTCGCTGTACGTGGTACGGATGATATTCTTCTTTTTGGAGAATACTGTGTGCTGTGCTCTTCGGTATCCCCGTATCAGCTTCTATTCCTCGCACAGAGATGCTTGGATTTGCCGACACCGCCTCTAAAACTTCATCGCGTATGAAGTCATTTACGGGTCGTCCTTCACCAGCTACTTGATTGGGGAACCGCCCGTCACATAGTGATCTGTGCACATTAATGAAAACTCGATGGTCGGGATATCGCGTAGCCCTCGGATACCTTTCTCTGTAAAGTCTCGCTGCAGCTCGTCCATTACCTCTACATTCTCCATAAATGTAGTGCATATTTGCGTATTCTTGCGGAGTGTAGGTCGCCATGGTAGCACACACAAAACACAAACTGTCCAAACACAGGCAAAGGTCGTCGTAAAGAGTTCGTTTCAAAGTCCAGAGCACAAAGAGTAATCGAGTCCAATAAACAAAGCTTTAAATCGTAGTACGTGATCAATGGTAACAATAAGAGAGAGGTGCGTAGTAACGGCAGGAGGCAGTGACGCGTACTGACCGTACTGTTATCCTAAATAGCACGATCCCAGATAGCGTCACTATCTATCTCACTCGCACCTCTAACCTTTTTCTCCCTCACTCTTACCTGAATAATGGGGTACCATAAAGAAGAACCAGCAAATCGCAAAGATAGTTTCTGTCTTGCTCCCTCCTGTTGTAATAACGAATCACTATGGTGAGATGCATGCACATACCGTCCCTTACGGTCTAACCTGTTTTTTGAGAGGCCTGTTGTTATTTTTATGAGCATACAATAGTAATTCTTTAGAGGTTAGATTCAATTCGTCGTAAATTTTTCTTTCTAAGAATTCTGTAAGACATCGTAAAAATTGGGTTGTTGAGTAAAAATATTATCAAAAATTTTTTTTTTCAAATTAATGTGTAAGTATTATACCTTTTTAAAAAGAGGAATAAACGCGTCAAAATTTGACGTCACTTGCCATACTATTTTGGTACATTTTTTTTACACTACAGTCGGTCAAAGTTGCGAAATTCAATAGTTTTCCATATCACCTTTAGTTAAAATAATATTTTATTTTAAAATGGTACAATAAGTACATTATTTTTACATTCTATTTAGACACAGCAATACCCTAGATTACAAAACCTCCAAGAAATATCGAAATTATCAGCATTAGCAGTCACAGCATTCAAAAGTATGTCACAGGGTGCTCATTTCCCCTTTTTTTTTTAAATCAGTATAATTCTGTAAGTACATGGGGTGGATTTTTAAAAATATTTTTCTGAGTACTGTTAGAACTTAGGGCATCGTGGGAATCCAGTTGGACGCCAGGTTCTTGGACACCCTGTATACAACTGTCAAAGAATTACAGTTGTGATTTGAATATACGGACAATTCCTAATAGTTTTAAATAGTAAATAATTGTTATTATATAAAGACAGTATAATTAGAAGACCGCGCTATCGCATTACAGGTGATGTACCTGTAATAATAGTTATAAAGGAGAAAGAAATAAATAAATAATTTAAGTTGTTAGTCAATTTTCTTAAACACTTGGGGGTTTATTTATAAACGTTACTTAAAGTTAAGTAACGATTAGCGACTGTTTAACCATACATTTTTGACGTTTGAACGTCACTTAACTTTAAGCAACGTCTATAAATAAACCCCTAATTTGCCTGACTTTACCTGCTCCAAAATGGAGTAGGTAGTGCTCTCTTGTACATATTATATAGACAAAGCTAGTCAGGCAGTAACTGGTAGGTCAGCAGACTGTCAAACAACTTACTTACACCGCTACAAGTTTCGTTTGGCGCGTGGCCAAAAGCGGAACTAACGCCGCCATTTTGTTTTGTCAATACAATTTCTGTGACAATTTCACAAATGTTTGCCGACAACGCCCCCCTGTCAATGTCATTCAAGCGCCAAACGGTCCTTGTAGCACTGTTGTTAACGTGTACTATATCTTCTTCTCTATACCTAAAGAGGTATATTTTATTTTACTTTTATGTTTGTATGTAGTGGTGGTTAATATATCATATAGCAAAATAAAGCCTCGTGCTTATCATACATATCATATAGCAAATGCTATCGTGGCTCTCACTTGTTGCTATTTGCTTTATTGCTTTACATCGCACTCTCTGTCTCTGTCAGTCGCGCATCGCAAAATCACAAGCGCTAGTAGCAAAGTAGCAAGTAACGCAGCGCGGCGGGGCGGCCAGTCATCGCATGCTAGTGATTGCTATCGCTGACTTTTAAATACGCCTATAATTGCTTTAAATACTAACATACTTTATTTCATAATAACATTTAATCAATTATAGACAGTCCTAAGCTTGGAAAGTATGAAGGAAAGTTCATTGTTTTTTTTTACTGTTCCGTTTTATCGTAATAAATTGAATGATGTAATATTCATATAATGCATGCTGTCAGATAACAGTCACCACGCTTGCTTCATTCGCGCCGTTTGGCCGTAATAAGTACCTACGCATATAAAAAAGCATGCTATAATAAAGCATATAAAATAGCTTGCTTAAAATATAAAGCAAATGATTGCCATATAGCAACTTTGAACACTACTATTTGTATGTAGGTAATCTCCGGAACTAACAGCCGGATTTGGCAAATTCTTTTTGCATTGGATAATCCAATTCATGAGGAATGTGTGGTAACACTACGCTACAACCCGTAGGAGCCGAGTGAAAATAAAAAGAGTCAGAAAGAACGCTCAACGACAACGATCGGGGCCGAAATTGCGGGCAGAAGCTAGCTTCTGCCCGCAATTTCGGCCCCGACCGTAAAATATACGTTTAATAAAAAAAAAACGTATAATATACGTTTTTTACGTTTAAACTTCTGCATACTCTGATGTTACGTAAAAGCTTAAAAAGATTTAGTTTAAGCCTAAGAAAGCTTTTATTTCATCTCTTTTCTTATTTTATTTGCGAAAAAAGATAGCAAATACAGAATTACCTAGCTCCCCGTCTACAGTATTTGATCTTTGGTGCGTAGGAGTTATCAATGCTAACCTTATTTACTTATGTATACGAAAAAATTAAGTATTTTCTTTTGTCTCGAAACATAAGGTACATAATGACTTCTTAACAGAGATACATTTTTTGTAGTAAACCCTACTCGTAGATACAAATTCAGTAGATAGGTACATCAACGAAAGAAATTCAGTTTCTAGTCATAGCAAATATGAATCTAAGATAAGATAAAATATTTTGAGCTTTTGAGGCGGTCATGGATAAATAATAACAGCTGCACGGATCGATCTTCAAGGTTAAGCAACGCTTGCCGAGGTCAGTCCGTGGATGGGTGACCATTCATTATGTGTCGATACCCCTCCGTGCCTCGAAAAGTACGTTTAGTCGTTGGACCCAGCTGTCATTTGTAGATCTTTGACAGTCGTTACGTGTCGTCAGAATTCCGAAAGTCTGACAACTAGTCTTATCAAGGGGTTACAGTTCGTGCCACTAAAGATGAGACTTGACACACCACGTGGCTTGACTTGCGCAGTAGACGATTTATGGGTCTCTTTAGCGGTATGAGGTCCTCGCCGGGGCGTCATCGGGGCGGCGGAAAGAGCGGCGGGAGGCGCGGTCAAGTCTCATTTTTCGTGGCGCATATTGTATCGTGTTACCCAGTAACTGGGTTGTGGAGGTCCGATAGGCAGTCGCTTCATACAAAATAGTGGTATTCAACTGCATCTGGTTAGACTGGAAGCTGACCCCAACATAGTCGGGAAAAGGCAGGCAAATGATGATTGTTATTTTGAGCTGTTGATACAAATGCCCCGAAGTCTAAATCAATACTCTGTATAATATATTTGATGTAATTGTATTGTTATTTTTATTCAAGGCTTCCAGCCTAATAGAATATTTAATGGGTAATCTATGAATAATATAAATCATATTTAAAGAGTAGGTAGTTTTTAGGGTTGCGTACGTCCGAATGTAAACAGAACACTTGTGTGTCTATGTCTGTCCATCTGTCACAGCCATTTTGCGTCAAATTTAATGGATCGATTAATTTGAAATTGGTACAAATATGAAAGCCAAACAAGGAACAATTTCTGGAAGCCAAACAAGGACGTGTAACATAAATAAATGAATTTTGAATATGGTATGGGTCGCTGTTGGGAAGTACACACATCAACACGGTCTAGGGATATTTCATACTCAATTAAATAACTCGAAAAGTACTGGCCGCATTGTAATCTTTCATACACCGATTTGTTTGTAATTTATCTCAGACTAATTCCAAATTCAAATTTTTGAAAATTCTTTTGTTTCGGTGGCATAAAAATGCCTTGATGTGTAGGAGAGGGAATTTTCATTTGTGCGAAATTTAGAAAACAATACGAATTACGTTTAGTTACAGTTTTTTTTCATTTTTAAACGAAAGATAAAGTTAAAATTGAGGTATTGTAGCCATGCAACGCCAACATTTGACGAGGGCGGAGATGTTACGAGCTGTGGGAATGCTGGAAGCTGGGTCTGTTCAGCGTAATGTTGCTGAGGCCATAGGGACCCACCAAAATGTAATTTCAAGATTGCGGACACGCTATCGTGCCACAGGTGAAGTAGCGGAGAGGCACCGGGGGCCAAGTCGCATCACTACCCCCAGACAAGATCGATTTTTGCAAATTACTGCGCGAGCTCAACCAAATGCAACGGCGACTCAATTGGTCCAAAGGCTGCGAGTGGAACACCAAGTGCTTGTGAGTGACCAAACTGTAAGAAGGCGACTGCATGAAAGCAATCTACGCTCTCGTAGACCACTCCGGGTCCCACCTTTACGGAGAGGCAATCGTGGACGACGATTAGAATGGGTTCGGAACCACGTGGACTACTGGGGCCGTGAGCAATGGTCCAATGTGCTGTTCACGGATGAATCCAGGTTCGGCTTCCATCCAGATTCACGACGGACGCGTGTTTGGCGAGTTCCTGGACGATGGAGCCGTCTTCAGAACCCTCAGGAAGTTCACCCATACCAAGGAGGAACAATTATGGTTTGGGCAAGAATTCGTCTTGGAGGACGGACGGATCTCGTTTGGGTGCGGGGCAATATGACGGCAGAACGATACGTCCAACAGGTGCTGGGGCCCGTAATCTTGCCCCACAGAACACAAATGGGGCAAGATTTCCTGCTCATGCACGACAATGCCCGGGCACACACGGCGAGAACGGTAGCAGCTTGGTTACATACACACAATGTTAGGGCCTTAGACTGGCCTGCTCAATCGCCAGATCTAAATCCCATTGAGCATGCGTGGGATATGCTGCAAAGAAGAGCTCTGAAGGAAGTTCCTGAAAATCTGGCTACAGAAGATCAACTTTTTGCGCACCTCAGAAGGACATGGGACAATATTCCGCAGCAAGACATTGACAACCTTGTTCTGAGCATGCCGAATCGTTGCCGATGTGTTATGAACATCATGGGCGCTTTCTCAGACTACTAACTTCAAGTTTATAAACACAAATTAAATGATTTTTCTATTTTTTTCAGTTTTTACTCATAAATTAAAAGTTAATTCATATACGGTTTCCGTCTATGCTTCATTTTTTTTCCATAAAATCCTGAAATTTTAATCGAAGTACCTTAACCATTATTAAAAAATGGTAGAATATTAAATAACGTATCTTTTAAATATATACATGTCATATAAATAATTAACACATTGATCTCCTGCCCTTGAAAACTAAAATTTCTTTGGCACAAACACTTATTCAGCCGATTATAGATTATGCCGACTCCTGCTACCTGGATGCTACTGAGGAGCTATTAAACAAGCTTGAGCGCTTGCAAAACTTGTGCATTCGCTTTGTTTTCGGACTTAGAAAGTATGACCATGTTTCTCATCTTCGCAAAGAACTCAAGTGGCTCCCGATCCGCCTTCGCAGGAACACTCGGATCTTATGTCTCCTCTTCAACGTCTTACACAACCCGTCTTATCCTTCCTACCTGCGTGAGCGTTTTTCTTACGCTCGCCCTAGCGACGCACCATGTAGATCACACCTTAGATCCCTCCTTAAATCTCATCCTCATAAAACAAGCTACTATTCCTATTCCTTCTCTGTCCATGCAGTAAGGTTGTGGAACTCACTTCCGCCTAGCATTCGTGATTTAAAAACTGTTTCTCAATTCAAATTTCGAGTAAAAGAGCATTACCTTTCCTCTCAACTGTGAGTATTTATATACCTATAGTATGTATGTTTATATATTTAAGCTCTATGTATTTATTTAAGTATATATTCATTTATTACTTTATACGTGTAGGTTTATTTCAATATTTTAGTTTAAGACTTCGCATATTTATATTTTTCTCTTCTTGTTCTCACACACTATTGTCTACATTTCTTTCTCATTTCTCCTATCGCAGGTCTGCTGGAAGAAATTTCTTAAGAAATAAGCAGTACCTTTGTACTCATAATTATGATTATGTCTTATCTGTATCTATTTTTCTGTGTGTACATAAATAATAAAATAAAATAAAATAAATAGTAATTCGCTTTTTTAAAAATATCCCTAGACCGTGTTGATGTGTGTATAAAAAAAAAATCTAAAATAAAGTTTTGCTAATTGTACCATGTGACATATCAAATGAAAGGGTTTACTGTGAGGGTCTCAAATTGATTATTTTTATAATTTAAAAATAAATAGTTTTAAAGCAATTAAAGAAAACAGATGAAAATTTAACAATACCCCAACATACATCCGAAACTACTGAGCCTAAAATTTTGATAAAAATACAGATAATTATTCTATAATTATATTATGATCTTAAAATAACATGGTAAATCTCTCAATATTGTGCGTATAAACTTACATTTGCAGTTGGAATGTATGAGATAATAATAATATGTTTTTCAACTACAATGTTAAGTTTGTTCTTGGGATAAATTAATTCCAACTATGGAACCCTTCATGTGCGTGGTCCGACTCGCACTTGGCCAGTTTTTTCTAATTATTTTACTTTCGTTATCACGTCGTTTTTTGTATAAGTACAAACTGACAAATTACTCGTAAAGTTTTTTTTATGTTCAACATATTTTCTGTCTTCCTATATTTGCCGTCAATTCATGGCCGGACGAGCCAGATCACATAACTTGGCCAATTTTCAGGCGGCCGACGTCTTCATTCAACCGATATTCAAGAATTGACTGAACGAAGTCGAAGAGTATTTGCTCAATTGTATGTAATAATATAAGTGCTAGGTTTGTAAGAAGTAGGTAAGGACTTACATACAATGACAAAATTTATTAAAATGGTTGTTGATTTCGTTGGTACCTAAGATTAAGAAAAGGGGCTACTTTATATATCTACAAGTATCATCCCTTAAGCAACATTTATTTGTTTATAGAAGCCTTATTATAATCTGCCACAAAGAACCGCTTGAGAAAACATAGCAATAATAACCAAATATGGAAACGAATAAATGTTGATCTTATCATCAATGAAGAATGTTCCTCTTATCTGCTTTTGCTTGTACTATTCCCATTGGATATGAGAATAATTCATGATGTGTAATGTATTCCACTTAGTAAAGCTGGGTATTCGCGGTCAGTTAAACTGATCAGTTGAACTGATGTACATCCAAAAACTGACAGTGAGTGTGAAATCTTAAGTTGAAATTTTTAACTGACGGCAACCCACGGTTTATTCCGGGCGCACCGTAATCCGCTGGCTTCAGTTCGTTTGCATCACGCCAAACTGACCGTGAGTACGCATCGTTTGAGGTCAATGGGAGCATCACCGCGATGGCGTCTCGTCAGAGATTGGCTAGCCACATACTGCGCGCGGCACTGTCGATCGAGAAATGAAGGCCGGTTTGAAACCAGTGAGTGGGGAAATCGTTTTGGCTTACATCCGTTTTTACTGATCAGTTAACAACTGATGTATTTAACTGAAAGTGTGTGTCGAGCTTAAGGTAGTTGCGTGACTGACAATACAAGATGCGGTGCACGTACCTACATGTTTTTGATGTATCGCCACCACACCACACCACTCCTAAAGCACCCCTGCTGCATTACAATGCTGTCATTATGAAAAAAGATGGGTGACATAGTCACTGAACGGTAAAAAAATACGAAATTCGCTAAACTCAAACTCTAAGCATTTATTTCAAATAAACTATTAACAGGCAAGTCAGGCACTTTTGAATTGTCAAGGATTCGATCAGTTAGAAATATGAAGCTAGTTGCCCATTCCTAAGCGTTTTAGGTACCTATGGAGAAGAATGGGCAAGAAACTCCGTAGCCACTCTTTTATTTAAATTATAATATTGTAACAAAAATATTAGTTACATAATTAATGTTGAATTTATAATTATTAGTGAGAACGATGTGCAAAACAGTACACGTTGAAAGCGTTTAAAGCACAGCAAAAGAGATGACCAGTCTTGATTAAAGGCGCCCGTTCACGAACATGACGCATGGATCAGCACCATTCAGCTCAACCCATTTTGAAGGGAGCTAAATGATTCAACACACGAATAGTAAGTTTATCCATACTAATATTATATTAAATTCGAAAGTAACTCTGTCTGTCTGTTTGTTACCTTTTCATGCTTAAACCACTGAACGGATTTCGACAAAATTTGGCAAGAAGATAGATGTCATCCTGGCGAATGACCTTTTTGTTTAAAAAATAATCCTATAGGGGGTGATATAGGGCATGAAAGTTTGGATGGGAAACGAAGCATTTCTTAAGTTAGGCATATGAACGTTCAAATTTATGCTTTTGGTAAGAAATAAGGAATTATGTCATATAGCATTTTTGTAAAATCATCCCCTAAGGGGGTAAAATAAGCGGAGCACCGGTGTGGGCGCGTTCATTAAGGCGGCAGTCAGCCCACTGGTTGAACGCGTCCCAGAGGGTCATAGCCACCCAGCTGGTTCGGGGATACCGCACGGTCTCCGGTGAGGCGGCTAGCCTCCATGCCGGATTGCCGCCATGGGATCTGGAGGTAAAAGTCCTCGCGCACATTTGGGAGTGGCGCGAGGATCCAAAACGCTGGGGTGTAACTACGCTGCCGCAAGAAATCGCGGCACAGCGGACGGATTTTAAGGGATGGGAAATATAGTCACAGTCCGTAATTTTAGTCTTTATTTAATTAAAATCGGTCCACTGGGTTATTACAATTAATTTGCTGTCAGAGTGTTACCTTTTCACTCCTTAACGGCTAAACGGCTAATGGATGAAAAGCATACACCGTGAAATCTTAATGTTTGTTTTCCCTCAGCGAAATGGTTTTGTTTTGGTAATACAATCGTTATATAAACAAATAAAATATTAGAACAATTTTGAAAACAAATTTTGTGTTGTTGCGTGCAAACTAGTTTATCACCACGTGCGAGAGTTTATTTTTCTTTGAACATTTATGCATCGCTGTTCCCTTTGTCGGCGGCGCGTGCGATTCGAGTAGTACCTACAAGTTACCTGTTACTATTGATTCTCACGTTTTCGAGTTAAAGAATATTTTTTTAATTAAAACATTAACATCTTTATTTTTTTACTTTTACTGTATGCTTCGAAAGTACTCCTTATGGCAAGTTGTTCTGCCGCGGGAAAACAACCATTAACATTTCACGGTATATATGTCGTGGCCAGATCTTAAAATTGATAATTTTGAAGCCGCGGGCAAAAGCTAGTACAATAATAAAAGAAGGTAATGGTAGAGTTAAATAAGGTACCAAAATAATAATAGAAAATCGTCCTTAATGAACATAAGAACGGTTCCAATTTCAGTGGAACTCACTTTGACAGTTGAGATATGGGCCATTAATCATGAGACCCCATTCACACTTCACTTGTTTTATTACGTCGACCCCGTTTAGAATATACCTATACTCCATTTGAAACAAGGTTATAGATTTAAACAAACCTTTTTTACAGTCCGTTCAACCGATTCTGACTTCTACATCGTACCTAGGCATAAAGATGGCAAAAAAGTGGTTAAAATACCAACTGGTTACTGCAGCTGCCATTTGTCATGCCACCAACGCAATAGAAGTCAAAATCGGTTGCAAGGACTGTAAAAAAGGTTAAGTTAAATGTCTAATCTTATTTCAAATGGATTATAGGTAGATACGGTCTTCCAAGCTTCGAAATCGGATTTTAACTATATTGGAGATGTGTTGAGTAGGTATGTTGAATGATATCTTACAGTCTCCATATACAGTCTACAGTTTTCACCAATATTACATACCCGGTTTCTGAATTGAGAATTTGAAGTTGACAACTTGTCAAACTTTACGTTGGCATGAGTTTAGGTAAAAGGCCGCGAAATTCAAAATTTCTTCGCAAACAACGTAACAAATTTTGAATATCGCATTCTATTGAAATTAATCACCAGAGTCTGTCAGCAGAGCTGTCAGAGTCAATCAGCAGAGTTTAACAAGTCGCCAACTTCAAATTCTCAATTCAGAAAACAGGTGTATGTATTATTGGTGACAAACTGTAGACTGTAGATGTCTTTGTTAAATGATTGATAGGCCTGAAGTACCTATACAATTAGTTATAACTTGATTTTAATTTGCCTTTTTTTGTATAAAAATATGACTAAGTGACAAAGTATGAAAAACGAAAATTGATACCAAAATCTGGGAATCAGTACCTGCAGACAAACTATCAGAAATATTAACATTTGAAAAAACGTGCAACATAATCAAAACAAAATATACAAACGCGATTCCCAAATAACTTTACACGATGGATAAATATTATAAATCTTAAAGACTGCGGGAAAAAACTCTCTAAATACGTTTACGATATTAAATATGCTTTCTTCCGAAAAATAAAGCAACTTCAGCAAAAAGCTTTAACGAGGTAACGTCATGTATTTTGATGCTTTGATGTTTCAGCGCAATTTCTTCGTGAAAAACTCTGAAATTGGGTTAATTTACTTTAGAAGATTGATCGGAACGCGCAAGTCGAATTTATACCAATGTGGTATTAGAGATATGGCATTTCCTGAGAGGAAATGCCAATGCCTGAGAGAAACGGGTATTTTAGATCGGAAAAGAAAACATGATATTTGAAATGAAATCCATAATTATATTGAAGAACGCGGTATTTTCTTTTAATACTTTGGACTTCTCCTACTTTTCATAGAACTCATACGCCATACATATTGGAATTGAACCCTCCGGGAGGGTTGCCGGCATTACGTTTGCGCTAAAGTTAACCATCGCGGACGGTCAACGGCATTGGGTTTAAAACTGTGTTATAAAACACTGTACAACGAAGATTTTTTTTTTTTTCAGGGGGTTCTTGTCGCTATACGTAGTTTCCAAACTTTTAAATTTTTTGTGAATATTTGTAACCGTGAACAAAAAGAAACAACACAAAAAGATTAAAAAACTTGGATTTTAAAATCAACGCATATACAAAAAAACTTGTTACAATATACATCAGATTTTATTTTCACGGTTTATAATGCTGTATTAGAATAAGCCCTCCGTGAGGGCTCCCGGCATCCCATATGCGACTAGGTGAACCCTCCAGGAGGGCTCCCGACACTGAACGTGTCAAAAATGTTTTTAGATTTTATGCTTGTACACACGGCTACACATCAAGCTATACACTTCCAGTATAAGCTGACCTCGCGTTGTAAGAAGTAAGAAAGAAAATACGTTTATTTGCGGTAAATATGACGCAAAAAAAAAAAAGATACGAGAATAACAAATTGGGGGAAAATATGCGTCACATTCACGCAAAACGGCCATCGCTCAGCATAATGCTGCGACCTTATGCGAGACAGAGCCCCAGCGCCTAAATCCTATACAATGCGAGATCAGCTTATACTGGAAATGTATAGCAATGATATTATATTATGCAGCCTTTGTCTGCGTGAAATATCTTGTTTTTTTTAACATAAAATATAGCATCGAATCGCCCGCCCACGCTATTACTTCGTTTTCGCTTAGCATTAAATTCTTTCTGAGTTTTTTTCTTTTTGCTCGGCTCCTAAGGGTTATGGTAAATAACTAGCCTTCCTCAATAATTGGGCTATCAAATACAAAAAGATTTTTTTGAAATCTGGAGTAAGTTCCAGAGATTAGCGCGTTTAAACAAAAAAAAAAAACAAAACTTTTCAATGTTATTATATGAGTACAGGTTAAGTAGACAGCAAAAAGCTAATAAAACATGCTACGTTGGTAATACCTACATGATTTAAGAATTTAATTTTAATATGTTTTTCTTCTAATATACATATAGTCCTCCAGACCGTATTTCGGCCACGGCGGCCAATCTCAACGGAGACAGAGTGCACAAGTGTGTGCGCAGACACAGGTGCACTCTCTCTTCCCTCACTCTCATAGTCCGATGGGACGGCAATCTGACACGACCGCAGAGAGATCAGGCGCAGGATCAACGGCTTAACGTGCTTTCCGAGGCACGGGGGTATCACATCGCCAAATTCCAAACTCCGGGCTGTTACTAAGAAATTCCTAATGAAAAAATCCAATAACACTTTGCGTGACCCGGGAATCGTAATAATCGGGTTCTTCTAATAAAAAGATAATATCGGTAGGATAAAAACGACGAACTCATGCGAGTTAGACATGTAAATTTTATCCTACACACTCATTTTGAAAACACAAAAGCGCAGTACCTACACAACGACATTATGCTTTTCAATTTCAACGCAAGGTTTGCCTTTAGGTGCCTGGGTGCCATAAGACCATTTATACGACAGAACCCACATATTTGGGATGTAACTTATGCATTGAGGCCTCACGGCCTCACAGTGCTGTCTTTTGTTTTTTGTACGATCTTCTATTCAACCGACTTGTGTTCACCCTACGTTGAATCATCGTTTGTTTTTTGTTCGATTTTCCATTCAACCGACTCTTTAGACTCGACTCGACGTTGAAAAGTCTAAAGGCGTGTACGCACGAACGAACAAGAACATGCTGAACACGAACATTGAACGCTTTGTTCGCATGTGCGTACCACTAACGAACATCAAACACTGTTCGGCAAAAATGTTCGTGGTGATCCAATTTTGAATCCATGGCTACTAAAGAGAGCAGGGCGGTTGAGCGTGAACTGTGTTCGTATGGGGTTCGTGTTTGTGTTGCTAATTTACGTCCACACGTACACATCAAATGTACCGTGTTCAATGTTCGTGTTCACCATGTTTTGTTCGTTCCTGCGTACACGCCTTTACGAAGCTCACTGTTCTTTTCTTTCTTTTACTAAAATGGAAAATAGAAAGAAAGATAGATCCCAAATTCATGTAGCTCAACGTTACTGCCTTGGTCGTTTGTCTTAAGCGCACTAAATCCGAGCACACATTACAGCCGCTATGAAGAAGAAAGAAAAAAAGAAAATACGTTTATTTGCAGTACACATGACGCAAGGAAAGAACAAAACAAGAAAATAACAATTTGGGGGCAGTACACATGACGCAAGGAAAGAACAAAACAAGAAAATAACAATTTGGGGGAAAATATGCGTCACATCCACGCAAAATGGCCATCGCTCAGCATAATGCTGCGACCCTATGCGAGACAGAGCCCCAGCGCTGGTTTGCAGCGACAGCCTGACGTGCGTTGGGTCATATGAAATGTACGAAAATAATGAAGGATGTTCGAAATGCGTTGCGTTGCAGCGCGCCTTACCCTGCACCCTAATTGCGTAACAAACTATCAATCACAATCTGAATAATTTTCAAGGCTATTCATTGATTCATATGTTCGAAAAATTTATCTGCTTAACAACGTAAGTAGGTAACGTAATTAATGTTTTTGAACTGTCATTGTTCAACTCTTTGCTACTGATAGTCTGTTACGCAATTACCCCACTGATCTGCTTTAACCTTTATTAGTATATATATAGAGTTGAGCTCCTTAAGTTCTGAGTTGAGCTCCACGATAACTGACAAATGCTTGCACTGACTGGACAGGTCCACTCAAATCTGTGTGGTTCTTTACTCAAAAGACCATTTCAGACACTAATCTACATGGTCCTCATATTGCCTGACCAAGATTATGTCTGGACTTTAAAAGAGACTGTGACCTCTGAGTTTGTTTCGGTCTTTCTTCTCAGAGTAGTCAGATAGGAAACGCTGCACTCATCTAGCAAAATTTATTTTAATATGACGTGTAAAAGTGATTGTAATATCCTATTTACAGAATAAACAATTTCATTTCATTTCCTAGACTAGCGGTTTTCAATAGAATGAAAGGCCAGTTTATACTGGTCCTGTGACCACTGACGTGCGTCACTCACAAAGTCTAAAATTGCATCTGCAGACTGCACAGAGCACGGAATCGTCGCGCAGTTGTCTAGAGACGGCAGTACTATCTATCTCTCCTTCTCCCTTTAATTAATTCAAAAGTAGTCTTTAAAAGATCGCATTTAGTGATAAGACTGCCTATTATGTCACCCTATGTAAAATTTCTACATTCATCTACATCGACACATGTGAACTACGCATCACACTGACGTCACGCAAAATCCTGTATCGCGCAATCAGAGTTCACCGCGCGACTAGCATATATACAACGTCCCGACATCAACCGTCGGGCAGTTGCCCACCAGACACAACACCCGTTTGGTCGGATGTGTGAACCTCCTTCCTCATACCTCTATATGATAATCAAATTCAAATTCAAAACATTTTATTTCACATAAACCTACAAGGGCACTTATGAAACGTCAGAAGCTAGATGCACGGTTCCAATTGGTCGTTTCCTATGGAGAAGAGCCGGCAAGAAACTCCATGGTTACTCTTTTAAAAATAAATGGTATTTACAATGCTTTCAGATTACAGAGTTAATAGGTATGAGAGGACAGTGTAGGCCTATCAACAAGTACCAGGTACTTAGCAAGATAGAAAATGGTCGATAGATCTACAGTCTGTTAAGCCTACAACGTTCTCACATTCACAAAATCTAAAAGAAAATAATCTATATAAAAGCAAAATCAAATAATAAAAAGCTATTTAGACCAAATGACATGATTGCCACAGCTGTATGCAACAAAACTAATTTATTACAAAAAAATATATATATATATTTTAGATATATAATGTCAAATAACGAAGAGATTATGTCAAGGTAGTATGTAAAAGAGAGAAAAAAAAAAAAGTAAAAGGTAATATAAAATAATCATCTTAATTTGGGAGCCGTTAATAGAAATTTACATAGTTATGCCGTTAATGAGGTACCAGGGAAGCCACATGTGCAGAAGGAATTATTGCCAAACTTCCTTGTCTTCCACGTAGTCTTTAATCTTATAATATGCTTTTTTGATAAGGACACGTTTGATGTGGGTTTTAAACTTTCCATCGCTAAGTTCTGTATCATATGGTGTACACAGTAAAGAGTATTGTATTCCACTAATAAAATTTATGGCACCAAAAGTGCTTTAACCGCATTACTTCTGTCACGGCCGCCATTCAACACCGTCAGTTATTGTACGAATAAGTGTCGTAGTACGAGTGAACAGTGACAAGTGACAGTTTGTATGGAAAGTGTAGACGATACCGCCTCTAGCAGCGGCCGCCAAGGCGTGTCCTCGCTCCGTGGCAGACTGCAATTTAATTGGCTCAACACATTTTGCCACGGATAACGTTTTCAAAACAAAAACGCAGTTTCGCAGTCTGCATTCGCAAGTTATAAAGTGGGTGATCACCGTGCCAACTTAAAGTACGCGGTTTTTAAGTTCGCGAACTTACTCGGCTCGCCGTCGGTGACACACGTGAAGCTTGATTATACTATCGCGATGTTGTCGAATTTTCTGAATCAAACTAAACAAACATTACACAAATGTCGAAACAAAATGGCGGCTCGCGACTCGCGGCGATGACAGACGAACTAAGGTGGGCTACGAGCAAAATTTCAAACCCGTTGGATCGCCAACGAATTTACTCAGCGGTTTTAAAGTGCACGTACTTAGTATGACACACGGGCGAGTAAGGTCCCCGAGCCATAAGTACGCGTACTTGCTCGCACGTCTATCACCTCTTTAATTAAACGAAACGCTGTTCAGAATACTGGCGTCAAATATTTCAGATTCAATAACATTGACTAGACAGAAAATTTTATGTAAATATATTATTTGAATACTCGACTAGACTGTTTATATTCCATTAACAATATCATAATTTTGCTCAATTTATATTCTCCCGGTATTTTCATTTTGACAGAATAAATTTTGTCTTAGCATATGGTCATATGGTCTGATCCTTTGTCCCTTTCTGCCAACAGTCTTATGTATATTACGGTCTCTGTCTCACAAATATTTTTATTTCCTCGTCTGAAAACTCGGCGCGCTCCTTGCCAAAATATTTGGGTCAACAAACTGTTGTATTAAGTTTAGTGGAACAAAGTTCTCATAAAATACGGTTCATATCACATTGAACTGCCTAGTGCACATTTTTCTTCTATTTTAGTAATATCTAGACTTGGTTTTAGGGTTTTGGCAAACAATAGTCTCATTCTCTTTTCTCGATAGTCAATCTGCATAGCCCTTTCCCAACTATGTTGGGGTCGGCTTCAAGTCTAACCGAATGTAGCTGAATACCAGTATTTCACATGGAGTGACTGCCTATCTGACCTCCACAACCCAGTCATTGGGTAATATGATATCCGTGGTAAGACTGGTAGTCAGACTTTCGCGCTGCTGACGACTGGTAACGACTGTCGAAGATCCACGAATTACAGCCGGGACCAAAGGCTTAACGTGCTTTCCGAGGCATGGAGGAGTCTCGGTATGTAAAGATGATCACGCATCCACGGACCAACCCCGGCAAGCATAGGTTAATCTGATGGATCAACCCCTGCAGCTGTATTTGTATTATATAATTGCATAGCACAGGTGTGAGTACTATGTACTAATCTACCATTTACCGGATAATATATCTTTCATTGACTCAGATGTCTCGCTGATGGTGGCGGGTGTGTTGGATCACTTAGCTCCCTTCTAAATGGTTGAGCTGAATGGTGCTGATCCATGCGCCATGTTCGTGAACGGACGCCGTCAGTTGGAACTGGTCATCTCTTAGCTGCCATGGCTTGTTTTAATGTATTTTAATTTTTGAATTGTTCTTTGTTTTTATCTTTTTGAGTGTCCGTGGAGTATCTTGCCCATTATTCTCCATAGGTACCTGACTGACTGACTCCTTGACAATTCAAAAGTGGCTGTAAATGGTTTAATTGAAATAAATGCTTTGAGTTTTGAGTTATTACTTAGCCACGAGGTCCTCTTTACTCGATAGTAAAGGCAATAATAGGCTGAAATAAAACTGGGTCTCCCACTTATAGGATGCATCAAGACAGATGGGACCAGGATCGACACACAGTGCATTGGTGCCTGAAGACGGGCGTCGTCACCGAGGCAGGCCCAAGGATCGCTAGTGTTATGATTTGGACTCTTAGCTGACCGACGAGCCGGAAAAAAAAAAAAGTATAGGGGAACCATTGCCTAACAGTGGAACAATATAGGTTAAATTAAAATAAAAAACGAGCGAACCTTACAGTAGTCGCTTATGATGTGTAACATCTGACATCTTGGCTGATTTATATACGTTAAAAACAATATTCGTCATCATCATCGTCACCGTCCTCGTCATCTTCATCACCATCCTGTTTAGAACCTCTGGGAAAATGGGTTGGTACCATCTGACGGCCAACTCTAGCACCGCGCGCGCTCATTGATCAAATCAAATAGCGCGCGCTTCCCGGCTTCTTGTTACACACTTCCGTCCCTTTTCACACTCCCACAGATTGCAGTAAAGCGAGAAGAAAGATGATACACATCAACAAAATTTAAAAGGCAATAATCAAACAGATTAACCCCTTAGATTGTGCAAAGTGGATCAAGCCTCTGATCAGAAAAACTGCTTTCAAATCTCTTGTTGGTTGCGAGAAATAATTTCAGCCAGTAAAAAAAAACTGGATAATTCAGGTGGGCCGGCTTTATTGTATAATCAGGAAAATTAATTGTTTATATACACACTACGTAAATTTTTCGTTGACAGTTATAATTATAAACGCACAATTTATGAATTCAATTCAATAAACAAAATAAAGTCTAACAGCCAGTTGCAGAAACAAACTTTAACTTTTAAAGCTGTCATTAAAATACTAATCTTCCATTAACTTGTTGCGGAAAGCAACATTAGACTCGATTTTAATGGTTAGTTCTTTGATTAAATTAATGAAATCATTAGCGTTAATGATACACTACGTAATGGGGCATTAATGTTTCTCTTTGTGCAACTGGGTCAATTTGCAACAATAAATAATTATTTTCTAAAACTTTACATTAGTAGGTATCTTCACATGTAGGGGCTTTTTAGCTTCCATTCTTAACTAACTACATAATTATGCGTATAAACGTTTAGTAAGACCCACATAATTACGTTCAAACATTCTCAAGGGTCAGTCCAACATAAATATTAGTTAAGAATTAATGTCGTAAGGGTGCGAAGGGGTCGTACATCCCCTTATCCGTACGTATCAACGTACGGATCAACACGTTTTAGCTACGCATCGTTATTCCACCTGTTAGATAGTCTGACGATTTATTGCCTTTCAGTTTACCATCCGTTAGGGTAACCTTTGAGTTTACCCTCCGTTGAGGTAGCCTTTGAGTTTACCCTTCCTTTGGGAAAGGTTTAAGCCAAGTCCAATTTTTCATGGTAATCGTGTTATTTCGATTGTGACTTGCATTTGATTAGTGATCAATTTGATTTTTGTCATCCGATTATTCATTCTAAACGGAGTGGCCGTTATTATTTTTAGGTTGTTTTAATAATAATGAATTGAAAGAAAGAAAGAAAGATTATTTTTTTTGACTCAGGTTAAGGCACACACAATATTCACACAAAAACAAATAAAAATAAAGTAAAAAAAGAACAGAAAAAAATAACAGAATAGTACTGTGTGCCTCACGACTGTGCCAAATAGGCCTAGTTCAGCATAAATGCCAGATAACTAATGTCTAACGTTGGTTTTCAAGTGGACCTTATGTTACGAGGACGTCGATGTTTATCAGTTTTATAGTGTGTAGGTAAGTGTTTTATATCTAAATAAAAATAGATATATATGTATAGCAAATAATATTAAACTCGATTAGATATTTGTTTAAAAACAATTATAAATAATTATATAGTGCTGTGTAAGGAATGAAATAAAATGGTATGGTTGCACAAGAAACAATAGACGGTCGTCAATAAATAACCTTGCATTAATCTGTGGATGGGTGACCATCTTTACACACCAAGACCCCTCCGTGCCTCGGAAAGCACGTTAAGCCGTTGGTCCCGGCTGTCATTCGTAGATCTTTGACAGTCGTTACGGGGTCGTCAGAAGCCCGGAAGTCTAACAACCAGTCTTACCAAGGGGTATTGTAACCCAGTAACGGGGTTGTGGAGGTCAGATAGGCAGTCGCTCCATTTAAAATACTAGTATTCAGCTGAATCCGATTAGACTGGAAGCCGAACCCAATATAGGGAAAAGGCTATGCAAATAAAGAAAGAAAATCTAAACCTGAACTTTTGAACACCTTTTTTTTAAACACCTATCAAATTATCAAATAACTTCTCCCGCTCTTCGTGTCAGACTCTTACTGACTAAAACCCACCCGTGTTCCTTCCGTTGCCTGTACGTTGCCAGGGGCCACGGTATCCCTTTCGGACTTTCCCGCAACCCCGGCAGGCATCGGTCCTATCGGACCCCTTCACTTGCTGACACCTCTTTGAGGCGCGCGTGTTTTCTTTTGACCACCTTAAATTATTATGAGCACGCAGTGTTCGTTCCGTTTTCCTATGGGGAGAACAATGGAATAAATCAGACTCTAAGCGACTTAACTTACGGTGTTTCTCCTATGTATGTACGAGTACGTACAGCTAAGTTACGTAAGTACACTAAGAACAATATACCACACCTACAAAGTCTAAACCAGCCAGCTTGCGTCCAAAACTTTTGCTGCATTATAAACTAGTGATGTATTCCTGTTTGTATTTCATTCGCAATACTGAAACAAATTACATTACACAAGCTTTCAAGCTAGTATTTAATATTCATAGATTCCCAGTATCCATAAATGGAAAGAGAAAAGATAAATAACGGTATTGTTTGACTAAAATAACTGATAAAGTTAGAAACGTAATCATTGTTTCTGTCTTTGAACCTTTGATCCTAGTATAAAGATTAATTAATCGTAAAATTTAAATAGTATAAAGATTAAATAATCGAGAATATAAAAGATTAGCTTCTGCCCGCGTCTACGTTATTCTTGTTCCCGAGACCCACACCGTCGCATCGCATCGCGCGCCTGGAGTATTACTTCGTTGTCGCTTTGCGTTCTTTTTTACTTTTTTCTTTTTGCTCGGCTCCTAAAGGTTGTAGCGTGGTGTTGAAGAAGGTTATACCTTCCTCAAGAGTTGGGCTATGAAATGCAAAAATAATTTTTCCAAAGATTAGTGCGATCTAACAAAAATTCAAAATCTTCAGCTTTATTATTAGTACTATAGTATCTACATAGATTTATATAAGTTGGCGATTGAAGAATTGGTGTCAGAATAAAGAACTTTCGTTTGTCAACGATGCTGTTTATATTATACATAATGATGTCTCGTTTTGGCACGAGATAATGCGATACCAAAAATTTTATTTCGCACTCATTTTTATCTAGCTCTTGTTATGTAGTCATCGTTCACTAAGACGCAGATCTATTACTGCACAAGGCTACGCTATGCACGTGCACTTAACTTAAATAAATAAATAGATAAATAAATAAATAAATAAATAAATAAATAAATAAATAAATAAATAAATAAATAAATAAATAAATAAATAAATAAATAAATAAATAAATAAATAAATAAATAAATAAATAAATAAATAAATAAATAAATAAACTTTAAAAAAAAGTAATAAAGTAAAGTCGGGGTCGTCCACTGTGAGTGTGACCCACGGCCCCACTATCCGAATCCGTGCATAACCGTGCTCTCCGTGTGCATCCTACGTAGTGGAATTACCCCTTAAGCTTTTGACGAAAAACGTGATCAGCATTTTTTGATACAAAACACACGTAACGTGGAGAGAATGGTGTGAAATTACATTAAAAAATACCAGCTGCTTTAAACACGTTTTTTTAAAGTAAAATAAATACGGGACTCTACTACTACTACTATTCTACCCACGCTGCTCAATTGTACAACGCTTGAAAATAAACATGGCTTACTCCGTGGGCGAAAATTTCAGGATTCTCAAGTTCTCATAAAAATAAATATGCCTTTCTCCGTGGGCGAGAATGTCAAGATTCTCAAGTTCTCATATAAATCTAAAGACCGAATATATTTGACACCGAACAAGCTTTGCAAAATGATTGTGAATTGTATTTCAAAGGAGTCTGAAATATATGAATTTACTGAAACATAAGTTACTGAAAAGGATTCGGAGTTCAAAGAAACGGTTGCATATTAGAAAATCAAAACTTTCTCGAGCAAATTTCAAAAGAACAATAATCGAAATAACAAAATTCAAATGACCAAATGTTTTATTTAGAAAAATTTTAAAATCCCAATGTATGTGACATCAAATGAACGACTGATCAAAAGTTGCTAGATGTAATTTTAAAATATCAAATCATTACTAATCAAATTACACCACCGAGCGCCAGATCCCCTCTATTGTTGGTTAATCATTTGGGTTAGGTTAGGTTAGAACAGTGACCATTAACGCGCGAAGGCGAGCAAGCGAAGCGAGCGTGCCGCGGGATCGGCCGCCGTGCGCCAGATACCCTCTTTTCAGACAGGCGCTATTCGCTAATATTAATATTATTTTTACCTTTTTCAGTTAATCCATTTGATAATTAATAATTTATTCAGTAATCCATTTCGACCTTTAAACGATTTGGTCAATAGTGTAATAAATAATTTAAACATTGATATTCCAGACTTTGGTCAACTGAACTTTTGATCAAATGACCATCGTTATTTTAAACTTTGTTGATTTGTACGTTGTTCTTTTGAAATTTGCTCAGGAAAGTTTTGATTTTCTAATATGCAACCAAAGAAACAATACAACATGTTACGAAATAATGATCATGGACCTGTTTCTAGAGGCGAAGTCCACGAAAACACTAGATGCTAATCACTACTTGAATGATAGGCACAGTCGACTGCACATCGATGGTAACACTTCGACCTTGAGATGGCCCAGCGTAGTACGGAATTTCATTAGAATGGCCAGCTTATACTTGTTTTGTTGCGGACTGTACATCAAACAACTATGGACAATACAGACATAACCAATGACGATCAATAACTCAAATAGTATACATTGTCTAGCGATCTTGTGTACATCTTTACAGTTTTTTGGCTTCCATGTTCCAAGTTACGATGTTTGGTGAGAAAGATCCACTATGTGGGGAAGCAAATCTAAGCTATGAAACGTGCGTTAAACGTTTACCAAAACTAAGATATATGTGAAAAGACGGGATGCTGAAAGATACGAGGCGCGATATCTGGTGAGCACAAGCATCAACAGCTTCAATTTATGTTCAAAAATCTACTTCGTTAAGCCCTTTCTCACCAGAGTTAATCAATGCAAGGTTTGTAAAGTATTATATATTTTTTAAATTTTGTGAATATGAGGACTTTTTTCTTTCTGATTTAGTTTTAATGATGGTCTGGCAGTTTGAGTAGTTTATGTGGCCTACCCAAATGTCCTTTCTTTGGCATTGTTCGTCGAGTTGAGCTCCTTAAGTTCTGAGTTGAGCTCCACGATTACTGACAAATGCTTGAACTGACAGGACAGGTCCACTCAAATCTGTGTGGTTCTTTTCTCAAAAGACCATTTCAGACACTAATCTACATGGTCCTCATATGGCCTGACCGAGATATGTCTGGACTTTAAACGAGAGACTGTGACCTCTGAGTTTGTTTCGGCCTTTCTTCTCAGAGTAGTCAGATAGGAAACGCCGAACTCATCTAGCTAATTTTTTAGAAAAAAATATACCCTTCCCGAGTCCAGACAATCCGTTTCAAAATCGCACGGATTTCGAAGCATTTTGTAGGTATATAAATATATAATACGTATCTTGGATAGACCTTCGGAAAAATGAAGATTTCGTCAATATAGAGATATTAACACATTATAAATTGTACCTTCCTGGATTTGTTATGAGTTTACCTATTTGTTGATATATATATTTAAGGAATTTAAACTGACCTGGCCTCACACTGACGTGATATGTTTATATTAATTATACGTCAAAAAATGCTGGCCAATTAGGACCGAGTAGTTATGAGCCCATGGGTGCACATACGACATTTGGCCATTTTTTTCTTATGAGCCAGTGGATGCACATACGACAATCAAGGAGTTAAGACGTGTAAAAGTGATGCCAATATCCTATTTACAGAATAAACAATTTCATTTCGATGCGAAAATGAATAATCTTTAAACGGACTTTTCATTTGACTGCCTAGTGGTTGCAAGCGCTGCTGCTGAGCTTGAGCTTGTAGGTTCGATTCTCGGGTCAGGCAAATGACATCTGGAATTTCTCAGTAGCAGACCGGAGTCTGGATTCGTTCCCGTGGTTGATGGCACTAGGCTCGCCTCCTACATGGGACTTAAACATAACTGGCGAAATGTGGATGAACTATAGGTAAACATCTGCTCTTCCCTTCAGGAATACAGGCCTGTTATAATTATGTTATGGAATTTTCCTACCTGCCTGGCATACCACTAGAGGATACAAAGCCATAGAGCTGTTCTTATTAATTGTTCTTTATTACCTACCTACCTTAACTGTTCTCAGTGTCTATTTTATGAGCTTCATAGAGAAAGGTCTTATTTACCGGTATTGCTAGTTTCTGCCCGTGACTTCGTCAGCTTGATTTTTTTGTTTTAACATAAAATATGCTATGACTATTGGCAATACTGTAGCGCCCCATTTGTGAAAGAATTTTCGGAAACAGATCAGTATTTCCGAAGATGCTTGGAAACATGCTGGTCCTGCTCCATAGGATAATTTAGAATCAAGACAAAATCAAACTGGTTGTAAATTTATTTGTATATTGACATTGACATGACACTGATTTTACATTCTGTGACCAATTCCTCGCACACTGACTTATTAATTGTAAAATTTTAGGACAATCGTCTACTTTTACAATGTTTGTAAATATGTGAGCACCATGTATCTATCACATAATTAGTTTATCTGTTGTTGCTTTATTTTTAATTCTTAATTCTTTTTACCTATTGTGGTATAATAATTTTATTCTAGGTGCATCGTCCTCACATATAATTATATAACTAATGTACTTATACAAAATATTGTAAAACATTTTAAAAGAGTAACGGTGGAGTTTCTTGCCCATTCTTCTCCATGCGAAAACTACCTTTTGAAAGGGGCGACTAGAATCAATTATATTTTTTTGTAAATTTTTGACGTTCAAAAGTGCCTTATAAGGGCCTATTTGAAATAAATGATTTGACTTTGACTTTGAAGATTACCCCTGACATTCAAACTCACATACATACATCTTTATAATATTGTCAAAGAAAGAAAGAAAAGAATATAATAAAGAATAATATTTATTTGGACACTGTTCGTGAAACACATAAAAAACAAAATATAAAGTGAAAATAATCTTATACCAATAATAGTGTGTTAGTATAAGCATAAGCTTAATCAGCCTATAATGTTCCCACTTCTGGGGCTCAGACCTCCTCTTTGTGTCAGGGAGTGGGCTGTAATCCACCACGCAGGCCCAGTGCTGGTTGGTAGATGGCACATGTCTTTGAATTTGTTTTAAGGTCATGCCGGTTTCCTCACGATGTTTTCCTTCACTGTTTTGAGAGCAGTTATGATGAAATAATTAACACAAGTTCAAGCGCCTGTCAGAGTTCGACCTACAACTCGTAAGTCGCGGCCATTACCACTGGGCTACCACTGTTCTATAGTTTGTATAATATACATAAATGTCGGTCTACAGAATCCAGATATGTTTAATACATTGAGTACAATAGCGTAAGAACTCGGGAACCTCATAAATTAGCCCAGGTTCGCGTATCCCGGCGAGTCAAGAAAACACACTGTTGGATATTCAACTCTCGGCGGTAAGCAGAGAATCGAAAATCCAATACGCGAAAAAAATCGAAAAAAATGCCCTATGGTAGTCCATTGAAAGTAATAGTAACATAGACATGTTTGATCCTATTTGGAGTCAGTTTCTTCAAGACCATTTTCGGATACAGCTTAAGGAGAACTTTGATATAGCTTTCAAAATTGGGAATAGAAATTGTGGTTAGTAGGAGCTGCCTGTTTTGGAAGTATGTAATGATAATTATTCCTGTCAATCAATTTACTTAGACTTTTCTCAACTATTTGGGGATCAGATTCCAGTCTAGGCGGATGCAGCTAAATACCTGTATTTTACATGGCGCAACTGCCTATCAGTCGTCCATCCAGTTACTGGGTAACATGATACCCCTTGGTAAGACTGGTTGTCAGACTCTCGGGCTTCTGAGGACCCGTAACAACTGTCAAAGATCTTAAATGACAGCCGGGACCAACGCCTTAACGTGCTTTCAGACGCACGAAGGGGTCTTAGTATAAGATGGTAACCCATCCACATGGGTAACATGAAACCCCTTGGTAAGACTGGTTGTCAGACTCTCGGGCTTCTGACTACTCGTAACGACTGTCAAAGATCTACGAATGACAGCTGGGACCAGCGGCTTAAGGTGGATAATTATTCCCGTCACTTCTGGCTTATTTATAGGAGCCCTGCCCATGTCAAGTGATAGCACCATATATGGGATTGCAGCAGCCTTGGTATGACGCCGCTGTTTTAGTAGCAAAAACCACAGAAAATATATATATATATATATATACATATATATATAATACGACACATATTTTTTTTTTTTTTTAAACTTTGCCCACACTAGGAATTTCTCCTGTATCGTGGGTGCGTTTACAAACATTTAAACTCACATACACAAACAGCCAGACCCGGAACAACTACTTGTAGGTCATACAAATATTTGTTCCGTGCGGGAATCGAACCCGCGTCACGCAGTGCAGCGGTCAATCGCTTAACCACTGCGCCAACCTTACCACCGACATATGGACATATGTTTCTAAAGCAGAAGGAGTGCGACCACATTCTTCTTCTTCTTTTCGAATGGTTAGTGACTAACCTGGTGTCAGAGTTTTAAAGCCGCCCATGGGCCTCTGACTTGGCTTCACATGCCGTCGAGAAATATCTCTTAGGCATGCCGGTTTCCTCACGATGTTTTCCTTCACCGTTTTTGAAGCAAGTGATAATTATACAATACGCACATGAATCCGAAAAGTCAGATGTGCTTGCCTTGGGTTCGAACTCGAGACCTATAACTTGGCAGTCCGACGGTCACACCACTAGGCTATCACTGCTATTCGGCTTATTTCATAACAATTTTCTATTTATAACATACTGGTTTATTTTGGAATCAGTTAACCATCAGTGATGCGTGTGTTGTGTTTGTTTGAACTGCCTCGTTGGTCCAGTGATCGTAAGCGCTACTGCTGAGCATAAAGTCCTGGGTTCGACTCCCAGATCAGGAAAAGTGTTATTGGGGTTATTATCGGGAATTTCTCAGTAGCAGCCCGGAGTCCGGATTTGTGTCCGGTTGATGGCAATAGGCTCGCTTATATTGCATGGGACTTAAATATAACTGGCGAAATGTAGGTGTTACTATAGGGTACACCACTGCCTAACCCTTCGTGGATTACAGGCGTGATGTTATGCTATATTAACCATTGAGTTTCTAATCGCAAGACCGTTTTCCAAATGAATCTATAAGGAAACCATTTAGTCAAACATTCTTAATTCTTCGGCAGTAAACCATTTACTTACAAAACTGAAACTCATACCCCAATTTGCATGTAACTTGTCCTACATATCGTTACCGCCAGTCAATTAATATTCCGACATTAAAAGCCGAACCAACAATGCCACAGGATGAATATTTTTTTGTTAAAACTGTTATTGATATTCGGTAAACCAATTGTCCTACTCCGCGTAAATATGCGGCTTTTGTTGTCCTACATACCTACTTGTATAGTTTATGCGAGGCAGCTGGATTGGGTTATAGGCACGCTATGAAATATGCTGTGGTTTGGTGTTTGGCGCTTGTAAGCCTAATTGAACTCGGACTGGCCGGCTTTAGGGGAGATTACATTGAACTAACGAATAGTTGCGATTTCCCTCATATTCTAGGGAAACTATGGTCTATCATGTACCTGGATAAAAAATATCCTATAAATTAATGCAAGTCATTCGCGTGATTGATTAAACACATAAACTTTCTAGCGACCAACCTCGCGCCCCACCGTATGTTGATAAGTTTAATGTATTTTAAGTATAAACATAAATCTTTCCGAATACATTCTCTATTTATGATGGTGAAAACAGCAAAATCTATTGCGGAAACATGACATCAAACATGAAAAGCGACTTTTTTTTTTGGTGGGATATTATCAAATAACTTCTTTACTGACTAAAACCCACCCGTGTTCCTTCGGTTGCCTGTACGTTGCTAGGGGCCACGGTATCTGTTCTAGACTTTCCCGCGACCCTGGCAGGCATCGGTCCTAGCGGACCCCGTCAATTGTGCTAACATCTCTTTGAGGCGCGCGTGGAACACAACGTGCCGTAGAAAAAGGAGCTTTAATTTATAATATGTAAGATATAATAATAGATGTACCTATTGTAGGATTACATTATATTATTTCTTATCCCTTGCCAAAAAACCATGAGTCATGGAGTTATTTCATTCGGTCTAAATATTTATGAATCGAATTTGAGGCCCAGACAGGCCCAAACCTTCCAGTGTGTCTAGGGACATGACCTTTTAACGGGCAGTTGTGCGTATAAGATTTGTGTCTGTATGTTCTCTTATGAAACAATTCGGAGATACAAACGATTTTATCAAAGAATATTCTATATTAAGTAATTTGGTGGAAAAATCTATCAAGAATGATGTTGAAATAAAAACTGCCAAGTGTAAGTCGGACTGCACACGAAGAGTTCCGTACCGTGATAAGATCGAGCAAAACAAGCCGACAAAAACACGTTTCTTGTTTGGGGACCCGCTTTTATTATATTTTTATTTAATATATATATATATATAGCGGCTAATAGAAATACACAATCTGTGAGAATTTCAACGGTCTACCTATAATGCTTCATGAGATACAGCCCGCTCACAGACAGATGGACGGACGGTCAGCAGAAACTTTTTAAGCCGCAGATACATGCCTGTGACCTTGAGTGGTTAGCTTGTGGAACGCGTCGTACGTCCAGCCAGTAACAGGACTCGCCAGTCCAAGAGCGCTGTCCCAAATTAGACGCATTATTTATTTATTATACATAAAACAAAAGATATTTCAAAAAAACATGTATACTAAAAGATCAATAGTTAAATTATCTTTAAAATGGTGAATGTTTCAGAAAAATACGCTAGATAGATTTTGCGTGATTCTCCGTTTTTTAACCGCGTTAGACATAACTTCACAAATTAATTTCACTATGTAATGTAAACATAATCTAAAATATTCATATATTAAGTTATTAAAAAATTCTCTAATTTAACATAATATTTTTTTCCAAATCATTAACACTACTCTTTTAGACGTGATCTTC
Organism: Xanthia icteritia; assembly: GCA_949128155.2. Lineage (NCBI taxonomy): Eukaryota > Metazoa > Arthropoda > Insecta > Lepidoptera > Noctuidae > Xanthia > Xanthia icteritia. The sequence continues at coordinate 6,049,561 of OX421953.2, forward strand.
AGTATAAAATCTTTAAAAGTCGGTTATCGTCGCTTTAATAGGGATAGGGTTCGTTTGGCTTCCTTCGGGAACGAAACCTTAAAAAACAAAGGAAGTCGGTACTACTCGAGACACTCCTCTTTAGGGGTTTTTAAAGTTGATAAATAGATCAATCTATTCACAAACGGGAAACTGGGGATCCCAGGGTCCTAGGGTAACAGGGGACCCTAAACAAAAACATGTTAGATATACCTTTAAGTAAATATGGATAGGCAGTAAAGCTGTTATCTATCTATCTTATTAAGGCAATGAGGATGAAAAACAAAGCACATGTTTCCCTTTATATTCCTTTGTATTAAGACATCAAGTTTAATGTTCCTTAACGAAACGGCATGATCCCGAGTCATGATAACATTTGATGTTACTATCTTGTGTATGTAAATACAGTCAGCGTCAAAATATCGGGCTGAATTGTTTCACTGTGGAGAACTAAGAAAATTAAACTTAATCTTAACACGTTCAGTGCCGGGAGCCCTCCTGGAGGGCTCACTTTAGCGCAAATGTAATGGCGGTGACCCCCCTGGAGGGTCCAATATATATGGCGGCATGGCATATGAGCTCTATGAAAAGTGGGTGGACTCGAATGTGTGTCATTTGTCGAGGATTTTTATTCAGAAACACCAAGCGGTGTTTCAGAATATAAAAACCTTCGACATTTTTTAGAGCAGTGTTGTCCAACGCCAGATATCTTTATCTGAGTTGGAAAAATCAGCCCACCCATAGGTTGTCCAGATCATTATGACTTTATGAGTAATCTAACTTACTTGCCTTAAACAGAGGTGCATTTCCCGTAATTTTCAAAAGCGTTCGCATTCGCATTTTATTCGCAATCTGTCAAAAGAACAATCAATTTACCAACATTTTTGTCAATTTTGACAGATTGCAACTAGATTGTGATTGTTTTGTTAAGTACGAGAACTTCAGACAACATATGGACTGCGCATAAACCACCAACTTTTACATACGGTAAAACTTGTATTATCAGCAAATAAATTATTCTTAACTTTCTCGTCTCGTTCTTGTGGTCGCAAGTGAAAGAAAGAAAATACGTTTATTTGCGGTAAATATGACGCAAAGAAAAAACAAAACACGAAAATAACAAATTGGGGGAAAATTTGCGTCACATCCACGCAAAACGGCCATCGCTCAGCATAATGCTGCGACCCTATGCGAGACAGAGCCCCAGCGCTGGTTTTCAGCGACAGCCGGCGTTGACGTGATGACGTCAACCGGTGCAGCATATAGTGAAATAACAAAAATAAAAATAAAATAAATACAAATACTTCCTAAGCGATATAATATTTAAAATGGCAACATTTCGTCCCGTCAGCAACTCAAGCGCCGCAGATGCAATCTGTGCGCGCAGCTGTCAAAACTAGTGCTGAGCATGAGATCCCGGGTTCGATTCTCGGGTCAGGCAAAGTGTTGTTAAACATAACTGGCAAAATGTGGGTGTACTATAGGTACATTCTGCCTAGCCCTTCGGGGATATACAAGCGTGATACATAACCATACTGTTACAGTATGGCTATGTATTAAATTATTCTTATTCTTATTTATCTGTGTGATCCGGTGTTTGTCGCTGACTGTACAAACAGACATTCACATAATGTTGTGTACTATTGTGTTGTAAAGCTCAGCTAATGTGGCTCTGTCAGGGATGCTAAAAAGCTTTTTGTGTTAAACAAGAAGTTTTGTTTGTAGGTAATGTTAACGAAAACCTCTCTTTAGTTTTCAGTGGTGTTTCACATCCAAGAAAAATAAATCTTACAGTCAGTTTAATGGGCAATATCTGGGTTTATTTAGGTAGTGCAACTCTGCTTATCCCTTCGGTAATACAGGCGTGATGGTATGTTGTGTTATGAGTTTTTGCCTGTTTATTATGATATCAAGCCTAAAAGACTAAAGCAATGTTGATATTGGCTGAGTAGTAGCTTAGTACAGCCCGATTCAGACTTAATGGCGGCTCGGAACATGAGGCGAGTCGCTGCGCAGTAACGAATTCATGGGTCAGCGGGGGTGAGGGGTGGAGTACTGCGCAGCGAGTGGCTAACTTCCGAGCCGCCATTAAAATTGTTCGCCATTGAAAAAATAAAATTATTCAACGATGTTGTGGTCAAGCTATTTGACGCCCATGCCCCTATGAAGAAAATCAAGTTGAAGCGTCCGCCTGCGCCTCGGATGAACAGGGGAGTTCGGATGGCAATGCGACGGAGGGACCGCGCGTTTCGGAAGTTTAAAAAGGATCGCTCGGATGACAATTGGGCCTTTTTTAAGGCTGCTAGGAATCGGTGTAATCAGATGATACGCAACGCTAAACGCCGTCACATCCTAAATAATATCACTTCTTGTTCTCCTGCCGATATTTGGAAGTTCCTTGGAACTTTAGGCATCGGTAAATCGCGACATTCGGACCTTCCTAACACAACTGGTTTGGACGATCTAAATCTCCATTTCTCCACTGTTCCCAATCTAGATAGTCTAACCAAATGTCAAACCCTAGACTACCTTGCTGGTCTGACGCGTCCCAATATTAACCCCTTTGTCTTCACCCCCGTCGACCCGGGAGAGATCAAAAAGATAATCCATTAAATCCAAAGCTATGGGCTGCGATAATATCAGCCGCCATATGATCGTAGCGGCTCTTGATCAACTCCTTCCTGCAATCTCGCACATCATAAACTTTTCCCTTTACACCGGTGTTTTCCCTTCCCTCTGGCGTAAAGCCCTTGTTCGGCCTCTGCCTAAAATACCCAATCCCTCTCTTCCTTGTCACTTTCGCCCAATTTCCATCCTTCCCTTTCTATCAAAAGTGCTCGAGGCCAGTGTTCATAAGCAATTCTCCCACTTTATTCTCCGCAACTCCCTCATCAGTCCATTGCAATCCGGTTTCAGGCCTGGGCACAGTACCGTTTCAGCTCTCCTTAAAGTGACTGACGATATAAGGCGGGGAATGGAAGACACTAAGGTTACAGTCTTAGTATTAATTGACTTCTCCAATGCTTTTAATACCGTCAGTCACGAAGTCCTTTTATCCATCCTTTCCTATCTTATGGTCTCTCGGGAGGCGTTGGAATGGTTTTCCTCTTATCTTCAGGGGCGTCAGCAGTCTGTTCGTGCTGGAGACTCTTCGTCTGGTTGGTGTGAACTTGCAGCTGGCGTCCCTCAGGGCGGTATATTATCTCCTCTTTTGTTCTCAATTTTTATTAATCTCATCACCACTGAACTTCGAACTGCGTATCATCTTTATGCTGACGATTTGCAGCTTTACTGCCAGGCAAGTGTTGAGAACATATCCGATGCGATTGAGGAGCTAAACCGGGATTTAGATGTTGTTAAAAACTGGTCTGATCGTTTTGGGTTGGCGGTTAATCCTACCAAGTGTCAGGCTGTCATTGTAGGGAGCACCCACAGTATGAGGAAGCTGAATGGCTTAACTGTGCCACCTATAATGTTTGACAACTCAGTCATCCCGTTTAGCTCCGATGTTAAGGGTCTTGGTCTGCATGTTGACACATGTCTTGACTGGCGTAAGCAGGTCACGACTGTAAGTAAAAAAGTCACTGGAACGCTGCGGTCGCTCCATCGGTTGAAAAACCTTCTCCCATCACACATAAAGGCAATGCTTGTACAGTCCCTAATCTTTCCCATAATAGACTATGGTGATGTGTGTTACTATGACCTGAATGCAGATCTCCTCAATAAACTTGACCGCCTTCTAAATAACTGCATTCGATTCGTATTCAATCTTCGAAAGTATGATCATGTATCTGCGCATCGATTGCTTTTAAAATGGTTACCCATACTTCAGCGTAGAGAGTTGAGGGCTCTGTCTATGTTGTATTCTATACTCGACAAACCCACTACTCCTTCTTACCTGACTTCCCATGTTCAATACCTATGCTCTGCTCATAGTAAAAATCTTCGTTCTACCAACAATCGTCTTCTACGATGTCCTTCTCACCGCTCTGGTTTTATTCACTCTTCTTTCTTTGTCCAGGCGGTATTTCTTTAGAATGCGCTTCCTCTGAACATCAGGATGGCAACCAGTCGATTATCTTTCAAACTGAAGGCACGTGAACATATTCGTGAAAAGTTGGCAGAATCTTTGCAGTGCTGATTTGCTGGATTTGTTTTCTCCTCTACCTATCGATATTTCTCCTGACAAAGTTTATTCGGTTTATATGTATGTATCTATGTATGTATGTATTAGTAAGTATTAATTTCAAAGTTATCTATTACTTATGTTGCACCTGCCATGTTTTGTCTCTGCTCCACCCTAAGGTTGACTGGTAGAAAATGCCTCAGGCATTAAGTCCGCCTTTGTACAGTATTTTTTTTACTTGTGCATAAAGTTTTAATAATAAGTAAATAAATAATTTTGAATCGAACTATACATAGGAGTAGAGTGCCGATTGAAACATGTTTAGTTTGGTGTTTGAGCCCAGAAAGAAGCCCAATGTTGGCGTTTTAGAGATCATCTGAGAGGCAAGCAAATGAGTAACCAGGGCCTCTTTGCTTAGTTAAATGAAAAATCGAGACCAAAAAATCAACCATTTAAACGTACCAACTGAAATCTCTTTAACACGGGCAGACTTCAGGCACAGTTCGTTATTTTATAACTAACTTAGATCGAAAACATCACACCAAGACTAAGGACGTTTGTCCACTGCAGTCGTCACCAGGGCGTCACCGAGAAACGAGATTATTCGAACGGACCGTGACGTCCCGGTGACGGCAATAATTTGTCCACCGCGACCGAACTCGACGGTTCAGTATGACAAAACAAAAGCCGGCCGGTGACCGGTGCGGCGCCGCTGGTGCGACGTCAGTATGTGGACAAGATTAAACGCGTTTTGTATTGCCGGCACATCAGCCCGTCACAATCTCGTTCCGAGTTCTAATGGTCGCGCCAAACTAACGTCAAAACTTCGGAGGCCGGGATGACGGCGCTCAGGTGACGGACGAGCGATAGACACGCGGCCATAGTAAATTTATGTATCGCTACATGGACGCCGTCATCTCGTTCTCTGTGACGTCCCAGTGACAAACGCACTTACCATTATTTACACAACCTTTACCTACTAGATTAACCCCAAGATTAACTACCATCTACTACAGACACACACCCTGTATCTTACAATCACCTAAGCATCTGTAAGATAAGACAAGTAATACCCAATGCGGTAATCGACCGTCCGGCCTTGACCTAGCAAACACTTGAGTTCTAAGAGGATTCGGTGCTATTAACGGAACCCCAAAGATAATATCCTTTGAGACACTTCGGGACGCTAATGTCTCGGTGAGTTTTATTGTGGATGTCGTAAAAGACGAATAATGAGCGCTGAATGGATTGATATCTAGGTAGGTTGCTGTACACAATTAGAAAGATATATGTATCAAGACCAGTGGTGGCCCGGTGGTGACGGTCGTGATTTACCAGTTGTAGGTTCGAACCTAGGCAGGTGCTTTACTTTTTGTAAATTATTTCATTACCACTGCTCTCAAAACGGTGAAGGAAAACATCGTACGGAAACTGCGGAAACCGGCATGTCCTAGAACCAAAAATTCGAAGACATTTGACATCTACCAACCCGCACTGGGCTCGCGTGATGGATTATAGCCCACTCTCTCTCACAGTTCTTTTTTTTTCTTTTTTAATTTATTCTTAATTCATCATTATCATATTCTTACTTTTGTCTCATGGTACTTGGGGTTGGCGCAACACATCCACTCTCCACGCAAATAAATATCGCTATACAATATAGTAACCGTTTTTAATGTTAATTTTCTATAATATTACTTCGTTTTATTTATTTATTTGTTTTAATGTACATTCAAATTAACTCGATCAAAAAGAACAACACAACGTAATTTTTTTTAAACGTTACCCCACACTAGGAATTTCTCCTGTATCGTGGGTGCGTTTACAAACATTTATACTCACATACACAAATAGCCAGACCCGGAACAACTACTTGTAGGTCATACAAATATTTGTTCCGTGCGGGAATCGAACCCGCGACACGCAGCGCAGCAGTCAATCGCTTGACCACTGCACCAACCGTGCCGTCAAATATGGCGGATCAGCACTAAACTAAACAGAGTTGTTGCGAAATGTCATTTTGACAGTGACATTTGATTGATTTTTAAAGGTGTATCTGCGATAAAAAATTCAGACGAATTCCGAAAATACTTGAGTTTCGTTTTAGTTATAATAATAAAATATGACTACAGGATATTCTACTCGATTGCGGCAGCAACTCAGAACTTGGTCTGAGGGCAGCGAAGTCAAAGAAAGACGTCACGAAACTTACAACTGTCAAAGTCATCAAACGTCATGTCTAACACAACTGTCATGGCGGCCCCAAAAATAGGGTTACCTAATTAAAAATCTTCCTAAATAATAATTTGCGTACGCCTGTACTCTTCTCAAATTAATTTGTTTGTATTTTTATGAAAATCTCGTATTTTATCCTATTTATCTATGTAGTTGTACATAGTGGTAGCTCGAAATCAAACATCTCCTTTCTATTGTTAAAGGGAACTTGTCGGTAGCTTCTAACCGAAAGATCTCTTACGTTAAACTAAGCTTCGTTCAGCACACTACTTCAACCAAGGAATATAACCACAAAGAGGGAATTATATTAATAGGTGATTTTCATATTGGTGGCAGTTCAATAATAAATCTGTAATTTATGAAAAAGTACTGTGTATCGCAGCCGTCAGCGGTGGTGAGCAAATTGCGTTGGTAGTCACAGTATAGCGAAATTAGTATATCATATTAAGCATAATCAGCCTATAATGTCCCCATTGCTAGGACAGAGGCCTCCTCTTTGTGAAAGAGAGTCGGCCGTAATCCACCACGCGTGCCCAGTGCGGATTGGTGGATATTTAATGTCACCGATGGAAGAATTTTTGGTTCTTGGGCATGCTTCACGATGATTTCCTTAACCGTTTTGAGAGCAGTGGCGGAATTAACATAAAGATAAAATGCTGCTTCCAAGCCATCCTTAGAAAAGGGATAACCTTTTTTACCAAAAACTGCGATTCTATTTGACAACACAAATATTATATTATTATAATGCCATACGTAACAGCAGGACGTAAGGGAATCGACATAGAAACCGTCCCATCCTGCGGGTCACAGACTTTCGAATTAGAAATGCGTCAACAGGGGACACTGATATTGGTCCACTGAATGTATGCGGTCACATACACTGTGGCGCTACGGGATTGTTATTTTTGTGAAAATTTGCGTAAACGTAGGTCTATAATGGACAATAGAGACGTGTCATGAAAATGATGTGGAAATGTTTCGACCAAACGACGGAACAAACAATAGAGGTAGGCCTAAATATCTAGGGATATTATATGTATAAGCAAGTGACAGAACAGCCGGTCTGTTATGTAAAGATCTCACCGTGAAAACTTAAGTGAAGTGAACTCAAAGTGAGCTTAGATTTTTACACGGTGAGATTATTGGCGCATGATCTAATTCGCCCAGTTACAGCAGTAATAATTGGTTGTTCGTCCACAGCGTGGAAAAAATCCCGTGTTAACATATAGTTGAAAAGTCTCATAATATTATGTACCTTAAAATTTACTGGTAGACATTACCTGCTATACAATCCAGCAACACAAATAGTAGTTTAGAGGCATGACGGAACAGGATGTAAAGTTCACTCATCCTCTATTGAAAATGGAGGACCCTCCGACCAGACGGGTGTCATGTCTGGCGGGCAACTGCCCCACGACTGATCTCGGGGAAGTTGCTGTTCGCGCGGTAAACTCTAATTGCGCGATGCAGGATTTATGTGACGTCAGGTTTTTGATGCGATGTAGGTAGTTGCTGCCACAGTAGCAGAAATCAAAATGTTGGTTGTCCTTCCCTGAATGAAATCTCTCACTAGAACCACAGATGGTTCACTCTGCATGTTAGGTATGAAGCTACAAGTAGTCACATGGCGGACTCGACTTGTCGAATTCAGTGGGCGTAACGTAATCAGAAGATATAAGAGTTACGCGATAGAAAGAGAGGCAACTTCTAGGTGAATATAACTTTTGGAAATTAGCGCTGAGCGACCTGAATTGCACTTTATTGTGTCGTAGAAAGAGTCGCTTTTATTTAAATGATTTTACGGAGTGACCCATCTGTACTAATATGTTCTAGGACCTCCAATGACAAACGAGTAAATGATGGCCCTAAACGAAAGATAGCACAAGCAATTACCTACCCAGTCACTTGTATTCTATTCTGCAATTATATCGTTTAACCCAGATATCCTGAGGTAATTCCTCGTTAGGTTTTCGGCACTAAAATTATTCACGTTTATATTAACCCTAATCAAAGTTCGCTTATATTTGCACGGCAAAATAGCGCAAATATCATGCCAACCGATTCAATGCATAAATTACAAGTAACCGTTAATTACTTTTATAATTACAGTTATTATACTGCAAGATTATTAAAACTGCTTTTTTTTAATACTACCAGTCATCGCTTTGGTTACTTTTTGTCATCTAAACTCAACATGCTTACAAGACGATATCTGGGGCCGTATTATGACGTATTAATGTCACTATTATTCCAGTGTGAGTGAGAGACGGAGCTATACAAGGCCGCTAGCACCATCCTTTTTTCGCAGTGGAATAATGATGGCATTAATACTTCATAATAAGGCCCCAGTAAACGTTAAAGAGTACCTTAAGATGGAGACGAACCTGGCTGCAACATCAGGTCATATTTACCAAATAAATATTTTGCCATCAGAATTGACCGCCTCTACAAAGTTTCAACTTGAAAGGCCAAGTTGTGAAAAATTTGTTTCCACGAATCCATCTTAACGTACCTGCTTATAACAAAAACTTAAATAAAAGCGTGTAAAAATACAATAGATACCCAGGTGCAAATACATAATAATTTTATGACATCAAGCCTTTTTTTTTGGGTGGGAAATTATCAAATAACTTCTCCCACTCTGGGCAGGAGGGCGTGTCAGACTCTTACTGACTAAAACCCATCCGTGTTCCTTCAGTTGCCTGTACGTTGCCAGGGCCCACGGTATCCCTTTCGGACTTTCCCGCAACCCTGGCAGGCTTCGGTCCTATCGGACCCCTTCAGTTGCTGACATCTCTTTGAGGCGCGCGTGGAACACAACGCTCTGTCGACACGGGCCTGCAGGCCTAACATGACGCACGCGACAATTACTCGTTCTCGCGTGAGTAATTTTTGTCTATTTTGTCTCTTTTCTCGTTTTCTGACAGCGCCTCCATACAAAATAGTCGACTCCTTCTGTCAAACTTTATGTTTTGTCGACAAACCCTAACATGGCACCTTAGTTATCTCGATTTTTGACAATTCAACACGAGATAATCTGCGATTCTTCTGTCATTAAGTCGTATTTACTCGTCCTCGATTTTGACGACGAGAACGACGAGAAGAGTAGACAAAATTATTATACAAAAAATATCTCCAAAATAACATGGCAGTTTCATAATTGTAATTATTTTAGTCATCATTTTATTTTACAATATATTAATAATGAAAATACTTAGTTTTAAACTACTATTTATATTGGAACGACGTGTTTTATATGGATTTTTTCGTTTTTTGTATTGAAAATATGAAAAATTATTACCTACATGTTGGGTATTAGGGGTTTATGGGTTTCATAAAGGGGGTTCAAATTTTCATTATTTTTGCGATAGGACACACCATTTTCGAGATATAAGCAAAACAAAAGAAAAAAAAGTCGAGGTGTTGGTGTGAATTTTAGTTCATGAAAATTAATTTCCACACCTTTTTAATCGCGATTAAATACTTGGACAATCAGAATTTTAGATTTATATGATTTTAGAAATTAATAATTACTAAAATATAGTTGTTGTGTCACTTTAGTCTATTTCAGAATGGGAAATTGTCGGTTGAACGGAATAATCTAAATTTTGGTAATTTTTAGTCTAGTTTAGAGTCTAAACTAGACTAAAAATTACCAAAATTTAGATTATTCCGTTCAACCGACAATTTCGGTAATTTTTAGTCTAGTTTAGAGTCTAAACTAGACTAAAAATTACCAAAATTTAGATTATTCCGTTCAACCGACAATTTCCCATTCTGAAATAGACTAAAGTGACACAACTTAACTATATTTTAGTAATTATTAATTTCTAAAATCATATAAATCTAAAATTCTGATTGTCCAAGTATTTAATCGCGATTAAAAAGGTGTGGAAATTAATTTTCATGAACTAAAATTCACACCAACACCTCGACTTTTTTTTCTTTTGTTTTGCTTATATCTCGAAAATGGTGTGTCCTATCGCAAAAATAATGAAAATTTGAACCCCCTTTCGATTTCCTTGTCACAAATACCTCTAAACTTTAGAGGTATTTGTGACAAGGAAATCGGCACCATTGAATGAATGAAACGGAATCTCAAGCCGATGTTGCTATCATAAAAATAATTTGTTTTTAATAACTTGCAACATCGGTTTCTCGTCGCGAGATATAGAAGTGTCAAAATGCTTTTTTCGAGTTTACTCGTCGTTTACGGTCATGTTAGGGTTTAGAATGACGTCAGAATCGTAGACAAAATTCGACAAAACGAGAAAAAAAGCGTTCTCGCGCTTGTCATGTTAGCCCTGCTGGTCCTTATCGGACGGCGAGCTACCCATTGCTCACCGTCTGCAAGCCCGCGCCTACGGTAGCCGGGAATCGGCCTGCGATTCCCGACGCCCAGGGCGTCTCCTGCGGCGGCACTGACTGTCACACAGGCTTCGACCATGAATATCTTGAAGTATATGCCTTAAAATTGTTATTAATTTGTCTATATATGTATTAACTGTATTGTATTCATTATTAATTGCGGTAACGGCTGCGAAGAGAAATGGTGGCCCAGTGTAACGCAGTGGTAAGTGGTAACAGCCGCCACTTACGAGTTGTAGGTCAAACCCTGACAGAGGCTTTACTTTATGTAAATTATTTCATCACCACTGCTCTCAAAACGGTGAAGGAAAACATCATGAAGAATCCCCCTCCATAGACAGGCCTGTGTCCCAGCAGTGGGCTGATTACGTTTATGCTTATGTAATTGTATTATACTATTTATCTGCCATGCTATAAAACCTCTATAAAAATTTCTGAAACAGTTAGCTTATTGCCAACATTAAAACAACCAGTGTCATAGTATCCATAATATAATCCAAACGAGTGTTATAATGTTGTACTAAATTTCATTATACAACTCCTTTGTTTTTTTCGATCCCTTCCTTACTCATCAAACAGCCACATTCTCACGATACAAGACAAGATACCACGAATTGAGTTAATTCGTGGTATCTTTATGAATTTCAAAAAAAGAACATTGTCATGCACGCTCGTTTCATTACCACAGCGCCGTAATTAAAAAAAATGAAAATAATTATTACAATAAATAATTATAGTATTACCTATACATTGTTTGTTTGAATTAGATACTCAGCAATTAAAATTTCCATGAATTTACATAGTACACTGTACAGCACCCTATGGTTTCAGAACCTTTTATAGGGGATTCATATCATGGGTGTAGATAAAGTCTTGTATTCAACTGTACCCACATTCGTGTTTCAATACCCCTTATTATACAACTGTTGCATAAATAACTGTTAACTAACTAACATACCTATTTTATCTATTAAATATGTGCATGCCTTCACTATATGGTTATTTCTTTGCACTGAATGTGATATATAACATCTCTTGTACCTACTCCATTTTATCCAAATAAACGATTTTGATTTTGACTATAAGATACGATCATAACAAAGACTTGGCATAGAAGACACTCAACAAAGCCGAACATTTTCTAAGCAAAATGCCAAATGAGCGGCCAGCATTTCTCGAGAACGTTGTCAAAAGTAACTAGATTAGACATAATTCGGTGAATGGAGAGTGTCAACGTGGCGATAACGTCGCAAAGAGAATAAAAAGGATTCCAGGAGTTCGTAATTAGAAAGTCAGATGCTGGGACTGATAACGAAATTACTGAAAGAAACGTTAACTTGCTGGCATTTAAGACTAACCAATAAAAATTAAAAAAATCTCCACTTAGTCACGTTGATATTGTGGAATGTGAACTCGGCTATCAAAATGCTGATTGTCGTAACGGCTAATGACCTTATGGCTGAAAGCCTCGACCAACATCTCTCGCTTTTGCACGCATTGTGAGGAGGTTCCTGTCTCTGGCACCCTAATTACCTGTAGCTTAGGCCGTGTTGAGAATCATAAATTAATGTACATCCCAGTATTACCTATTTTTCTGTGCGGAAATCCTCACCTGCGCAGTCAGTCCTGTTTCCATCATACTAAATGGCTATTTATCTTTTCAACTTCATGAGCTACTTTCATATAGATCTAATCCGATACCAGAAGAGAAGATGGTTTCCTGGGACATAGACCTTTAATTTACTTTGTAAGTCCCCTGCGTCAAAGCTAATGCGACGAAGTACCTACCGGATTTCCTGTGAGTCCTGTGACCGAACTGAAACCTGCTGCCTGCAGGAGACGACTAAGCGGTGTACTAATGACTTTATGTTTGAGAGCGCACCAGTCGACGTTTATATTAGCAGCTTCGTCTGTTACACGGGGTTACAAATAGCCCCTTTTTTGCACTTTTGAGTGCAACAAAGAACAATTTTGTGGCTCGCAAAATTATAAAAATGGTGTCCAAAAAACGTGTTTTTACTGCATGATCTCCATTGTCTTTTTCATGTCATATAATAAATTGCCCAATAACATACCACATAACATTTTTTCCCGAAGGCTTAGGCAGGGGTGTACCTATAGTATCTCATGTAATAGAGGGCTGGCATATTGCCATCGTGCACAAACCCAGACTCCGGGCTGCTACTGAGAAATCCCTGATGGAAAAACCCAATGACACTCAACCCACCTGGGAATCGAACCCTGTAGGTACATATTGAATTGCTCAATATAGTTGCATATTTAATTATTGATCTTTAAGTATACATGGCTTATTAAAATACCTTTTGTTTCAAATATAATTAATAATGCGTCTAATTTGGACAGCGCTCCTTGATGGGCGAGTCCTATTACTTGCTGGACGTACGATGCATTGCGTGAGCTCAGTATAGAACATGCAATCTAACCACTCAAGGTCACTGGCATATATCTGCGTCTTAAATAGACGTCCAGCCAACTCTGAGCTGTCAATCCCGGTACTACTTTGCTGACTGGCTAGTATTTGTTTCTTATTGAAATGAAAATGAAATGAAATTGTTTATTCTGTAAATAGGATATTGGAATCACTTTTACACGTCATCTTAAAAAAAATATTAAAAATTAGCTAGATGAGTTCGGCGTTTCCTATCTGACTACTCTGAGAAGAAAGGCCGAAACAAACTCAGAGGTCACAGTCTCTTTTAAAGTCCAGACATAATCTTGGTCAGGCCATATGAGGACCCTGTAGATTAGTGTCTGAAATGGTATTTTGAGAAAAGAACCACACAGATTTGAGTGGACCTGTCCTGTCAGTGCAAGCATTTGTCAGTAATCGTGGAGCTCAACCCAGAACTTAAGGTGCTCAACTCGACGAACAATACCAAAGAAAGGACATTTGGGTAGGCCTCATAAACTACTCAAACTGCCAGACCATCATAAATAAAAAATCCACATAGTCGTTTTATCAAATAACTTCTCCCGCTCGTCCCGTGGAGCGCTCTCCCGCTCTGGGGAGGGCGTGTCAGACTCTTACTGACTAAAACCCACACCAAAAAAAAAAAAAAAAAAAAAAAAAAAAAACCCACCCGTGTTCCTTCAGTTGCCAATGTGTTGCCAGGGGCCACGGTATCCCTTTCGGACTTTCCCGCAACCCCGGCAGGCATCGGTCCTATCGGACCCCTTCCGTTGTGCTGACATCTCTTTGAGGCGCGCGTGGAACACAACGCGCCGTCGACCCGGGCCTCCACCGTATGCTCAACCGTGTCCTCCGGGCGATCCACGCAGTGATGACACCCGGGCGTTTCCTCCCGCCTGATACGGAACAGGAACCTCCCGAAACAGCCGTATCGGTGGGGACCTGCGTTAGGCGGAAGGTGAGGACGCCGAGGATCCACATAGTCCTCACATTCACAAAAATAAAAAAATACTTTACAAAGTAATAATGTCATTTTGTATGTAAAGTTTATATAATACTGGTATTGATTTTATGATTTTAGCACAAGGCCTAGCAGAGCGAGCAGCTCAATCCCAAGCTTTCTTATCATCTAAATAATATAAAATTTTATAGTACCCTTTTTTACAAAGTTTGGTTTTAATACAGCTTTTAAATCGTTTTATGGGTAAGTTTCGAATGTCGATGGGAAGTTTGTTGTAAAAACGTATACATTGACCCATGAACGAGTTGCCTACTCTGTGGAGACGAGTGCGGTGTACAGCGAGGTTGTGTTTATTCCTCGTATTTAAACTATGAATATCGGAAATCTTTTTAAAATTAGATATATTTTTGTGTACATACAATAGGTTTTCAAAAATATATTGTGATGCTACAGTCAGAATATTTATTTCTTTGAATTTTTCTCGAAGGGAATCTCTCGGACCTAGGTTGTAAATAGCTCGAACAGCCCTTTTCTGTAGAACAAAGATAGTATTAATTTTCGAACAAGTTCCCCAGATTAGAATTCCATATGACATAAGACTATGAAAATAACTAAAATAAATAATTCGGGCTGTATCTACGTCAGTTATCTGTCTAATTTTTTTAACAGCATACGCGGCCGAACTTAGTCTTCCTGATAATTTTTCTATGTGTGGGCCCCACTGTAATTTACCGTCAATAGTGATTCCAAGAAAAACTGTCGACTCAACAGGGTCCAGCTCTATTCCATTAACTTGAACATTGGTATTTAGCTGCCTGACATTTGGCGTTGCAAATTTAATGAGTTTAGTCTTTTTTTCATTCAGGAGAAGATTATTTACATTAAACCAATGCACAATTTTAGAGAGCGCATCGTTCACCTGTTCAAAGTTGACTAACTGACGTTTGATTTAAAAAATAAGGGAAGTATCATCTGCGAATAATACAATCTTATGATTATCCCTTATGTGGTAAGGTAAGTCATTTATATAAATTAAAAACAAGAAAGGACCTAGAATGTAACCCTGCGGAACGCCCATGGTGACCGCAGATCCTGCAGATCTCTTGCCATTAACATCGACCCTCTGAATTATGTTGTTCAGATAAGAAGTCAGAAGGTCGAGAGCCAGGTCCCTCAAACCATAGTGGTAAAGTTTCCTGATGAGTGTATCATGATGTACGCAATCGAATGCCTTGGACAAGTCGCAGAAAATGCCAAGAGCATCTTGCGACTCCTCCCAGGCCTCGAATATGCTCTTCAGTAATTCCACGCCCGCGTCTGTGGTTGAACGACCCTTTGTAAAACCAATTATTATTGTAGTCATAATACAAAAACCTAGAGGATTATATCCAAGACAAAAATGCTTGGAAACATGCTGGTCCTGCTCCATAGGAGAATTTAGAATCAAGACAAAATCTAACTGGTTGCTAATTTAATTGTATAATATTATTTTTCATAATATTGATTTTACATTCTGTGATTACTTGAACCCACACACTGACTTATTAGTACCTATTACTTGTTAAAATATTAGGAATATCGTATAATTTTACAATTTTTGTAAATATGTGAGCACCATGCATCTATCACATAATTAATTTACCTGTCATTCCTTAATCTTTCATTATTTTTACCTATCGTCGTATAGTAATCTTCACATTATAATTATATAATTGATATGATTAACAAGATATTGTGAAAACATGTTAAAAGAGTAACGGTGGAGTTTCTTGCCCATTCTTCTCCATACGAAAACTACCTTTTGGACGGGGCGACTAGAATCAATTATTACTTTTTTTGTAAATTTTGACGGTCAAAAGTGCCTTTTTTGTGCCCAATTGAAATAAATTATTTGACTTTGACTTTGACTTTTAAGGCCATGTTTATGGTCTCGAGCGATGCTACTTGCAAAACGACTTGCGTCCAGCGACACGCGCGCGCGTCACCTGTTTCCGTCCGTCGCGCGTCGCTCCGCAGGTCGCATCGCGGTGACTCGTGGCATCCTCTAAACAATTTCCTACATTATTTTTTTCCGCAGTCGCTGTCGCAAGACGCCTGTCGCTTGAGCGTGTAGCTCATAACCACGGGTTAAGTAATACCGCTTTTGACACGTCATGGGATTTACCATTATTACTCAGGCAACTCAATATTGCGTATGAGGATAAAAATACAACATACCTAACTACGTAAACCATGATTTTCTTCCTTTTACAAAATTAACATAATTATTATGCAAATAAACAGCGATACTGAAACGAACTTACAATTAACTTACTCCAGCTATTTTAACACGGAAACAACTTCTAAGTTCATAAAAACTTTTCTTTTGACGTAACGTTGTTGGAATAAGGAAATAAATTAGAATTGTTTAATTCTTAATTGACTAAATAATCAAAAAGAAGTTTAGCAAGAATTAGTGTGATGTCTCACTACTAAAAATGGACGCAGACAACATATAAAAAAAAACCCCGTCCGATCCGAAAGGGGCACATAGGTACTGCAAAAACATTTCCAAAAAGTAATAAAAAATCTTATTATATTGATAATAAAAAAGGTATTACTATTTAAAATTCACATTTTTTAAATGACTCTAAATCCATTTAAAATTAGCAAATTCTCAACAGGGGTCATAACTTATGACTTGTAGACACCCGCTACTCCGCTAGACGACAGCCGCCCGCGCCCCATGTAATTCAGTTGTTCTGTTGAAAAAACACTTTTTTATCGAGTGATTTTCTCTTTTTTCCTGAAAATGTCCTCATAAATATACTCTCAGTACGATACCTACTTACCCACAGCGTAACTAATCGGACAGAGTTTTTTTATACATGTTGTAGATTAAAAAGGCGACTTGAACTCCAGTAAAGATGAAACTGAACGTAAAATAAAACCCTTCAGGCGTGATTTTACGTTCAGTATACCAGTATATAGTACCTACACCCACATTTCACCGTTATTTTTAAGTTCCATGTACAAGGGGGAGCGCCTACATCAATTGCCATCAACCGGCCACAAATCCAGACGCCAGGCAGAGAAATTCCTGGTTTCACTAAGGGCGATGTTACAAGATACTTGTTGCACATCTTAAGAAAGGCTGAAAGTGGTAGGTAATAAGATTTGATGCCCTCAAAAAGTTTCGAATCGGTCCGTTTATTCAAGAGAAACGAATATCAATGAACGTACACTCCAATTTTAGAGCTAATCATAGTAATCGCATTCCTATCGCTTCGAAAGCCCTTCTAATCTCTTATTTTCCATATTGATCGAAAAGCACTCGATTTTTCCTTTTTGAACATTTCCACTAGATTCGGAGTTTAAGTTTGGAACTGTGCCCAGTGCATTGCGATAAGCCTCGCTTGCGCTGCTAAATGGTGGAACTGCGAAAATGGCCGCCTACAGCCCGTTCAGGAATTGAAATGCGATAGCATTTTCATGCATTAAAGTAAGAAATTATACTAATGTCAGGTGTGTTCCTAATAAAAGAATAGGTTACCACTTTTTTATAAATTAGGGTCATAAAACATCACGCCTGTATTTCCTGAAGGGTTAGGCAGACTCCGGGATGCTACTGAGAAATTCCAGATGGGAAAAACCCAATAACATTTTTGCCGTCCCGGGAATCGGACAAAACCACATGCTCAGCAGCTTTCGACCAGTAGACCAACGAGGCAGAATTACAATATTATATTGACATTACACAAATAAATAAATAAGTACACATCACAAAAACTAAATGTAAGGGATAAAAATAACGCGGGCTTGCGGACGGTGAGCAATGGGTAGCTCGCCGTCCGATAAGGACCAGGCCCGGGTCGACGGCGCGTTGTGTTCCACGCGCGCCTCTAAGAGATGTCAGCACAACGGAAGGGGTCCGATAGGACCGATGCCTGCCGGGGTTGCGGGAAAGTCCGAAAGGGATACCGTGGCCCCTGGCAACGTAAAGGCAACGGAAGGAACACGGGTGGGTTTTAGTCAGTAAGAGTCTGACACGCCCTCCCGCTCCACCCAGAGCGGGAGAAGTTATTTGATAATTTCCCAACCAAAAAAAAAAAAAAAAAAAAAAAAAAAAAAAAAAAAAAAAAAAAAAAAAAAAAAAAGCTAATAAATAAATAAAAAATTGACATTACACTTACGCAATAAAATACCGCAAGTAACTACAAAACAACAATTTATATCTACCAGTAATAGTTAGATTATTTTCAACCCTAAGGGCCCTAAGGGCAGGAGTGTAACTCGTGGCATTAGTCACGAGTTGTCGACTTATGCCCATAGAAAGTACAACATTTCTCAAGGGACTGCCAAGTGCCCTCGCTTCGACCTAACATGTAGAAGTTTTTAATAAAAAAAAGGCAGAACCTCCCAACGGAGTTAAAGTTTTAATCTACGAAAATGTAAGTAAACTCTAAAAGAAAAAAAAAGTTGAACTGTTTCTTTCTAAAAATAACCCGGATAGTTTTTTGCTAGGATTCTTGTTGAGTACTTTTTGAATACTTTTATACACCGTGAAATTTTAATGGTTGTTTTCCCGCAGCAGAACAACTTGCCATAAGGAGTACTTTCGAAGCATAGAGTAAAAGTAAAAAAATAAAGATGTTTTAGTTTTAAAATAATTTAAAAAATATTCATCAACTCGAAAACGTGAGAATCAATAGTAACAGGTAAGTTGTAGGTACTACTCGAAACGCACGCGCCGCTGACAAAGGGAACAGCGATGCATAAAATTTTCAAAGCAAAATAAACTCTCGCACATGGTGATCGCAATATTTAGCACACAACAACACAAAATTTGTTTTCAAAATTGTTTCTAATATTTTATTTGTTTATACAACGATTGTATTACCAAGACATAACCATTTCATTCAGAAGGCGTAACAAATATTCTTATGCCGATTTCTTTTTTCCTTCTGTTTTGTAAACATCAAAGACACGATAGAGTTGCTTAATGGCTTAAATAGATAATTATGGTGGTGGCACACCCCAAGATAAGCTAACTTCAAGTGGGTAAAGTACAAGCAAAACTTTATGAGCTCTCGGAAGTTGTACGCGAGTGGCCTAAAAGTATTTTAATAGCTAATTATTTTTGTGATGAACAAATCAATGCTGTAGGTAGGCATAAAGGTACTATTTGTTTTATTTTTTAATTTTATGTTAAGTAATTAGCTAATAGTATACTTTTTAAATCACTCGCGTGCAACTTCCGAGAGCTCATAAAGTTTTCCAAGAACGGTAACGGATAATATGCTAGACCGTCATTGACGCGAGCCGCGTCTGTGTTTGCTTAGAACTTTCTACTCCACCCACTTTTCATAGAACTCATACGCCATGTCGCCATACATATTAGAAGTGAACCCTCCGGGAGGGTTACCGGCATTACGTTTGCGCTAAAATTAACCATCGCGGACGGTCAACGGCATTAAGTTTAAAACGGTGTTATAAAACACTGTAAAACGAAGTAAAATAGTATTTTCAGGGGGTCTTCACATTTTACATTTATAATGAATATTTGTAAACATGATAAAAAAAATAATGAAATGCTTGGATTTTAAAACCAACACGTATGTATACTAATAAATCTTGTTAAAATATACATCAGATTGTATTTTCACGATTTATAATGCTGTATTCGCTAAGAAAAACCTACATTCCCCACCTAGTCGCATATTGGATTCCGGGAGCCCTCCGCGAGGGTTCGGGTAAAACATGATAACCCTCCTTTCGGCTTGCCTTAGTCGAGAAAGCCACAAAATTGCGTCGTTGGGTAAACGTAGGTAACGTAAATACGAATGATTTTAAAATCGAAAATATCTACTTATTTTGCACATAATAGAAAAGTTATATTTTCGATTCAAACATTGTTTTTTTCACGCGTTCGTGTTAGGGCCTCAAAGAAATTCATAAAACCAAAAACTAAACGTCAAAAACTTTTAGCTTTTTAAATTGCGTCCGGCACAGACAATTATTATTATTAAGGATGCGTTTATTTGCATGGAATTAGTATGTACTTGCTATACTATATTGTTTACTTGTCATGCTAGTGTTGCCACATAGATCGATGTGCCCGCGTAAAATAACAAAATCTTGAAAAAAATCTCAAAGTATTACGGTCTCGTGGGTAGCCTTCATTAAAATGTACGAATATGTTGTACGAACACTACAGTTAACCGAAGAAGAATGGCAGGACTACATGTAATTTGGGTGTCGCATTTAGACTTCGCGTACATTCGTAAAAATACTGTCAAAAGATAGATCTCGGTCAAATTAAGATAAAAGGTAATCGTAGTACATTTTTTAAACATTGGGTTACACCAGATAAACGTTGTTTAAAGAGCAAGGTGGTTCCGTTTCAACTGACTCTGAGCTAATCGTAAAGGCGGAGACTGACTTGCAACGTTTGTTTGTAATATATCAAGTTTTTGTAACGCGTTACAGTAGTCAGTGCCGCGAGCCGAGTCGCTCGATTTGAGCATTGTGAGTACATGTTTACAAGTCAGTAAAGGTTGACGCGTCGTTGCAAGCACAACGTATCTCGTTTTACTCTCGTTTCCAAAATAAAAATATACGTTTCCAAAGCAAAAATTCAAAAACAAAAAATGAAGCAGACACAACCTCTACGTCCGCAATTTTGAATAAATTGGAGCACGATTGAATCAAGTGCTCGAAGCGAACGTTCGCCACGTTTAGTGAATCGCCGTTTTGTAACAAGAAATGGAGCGCGCTTGAGCCATGTGCTCGAAGCGAGCGTTCGCTGCCTCTTCAATTTAATTTCAACTCTCTATTAGTGGCTTTTGTGGACATGATAATTATCAGATTTGTTACAGCTGTAATAGCAATCATGTCATTTCGTTTGAAATACGTTTTTATCTTTATTAATTAATTTATCTTTATATAGATTATTTTCTATTTTGTGAATGTGAGAACGCTGTAGGCTTAGTGGACTGTAGATTTGCTCTTCTCCATAGGAAACGACCAATTGGAACCGTGCACCTACCTCTGACGTTTCATAAGTGCCCTTGTAGGCTCATGTGAAATAAAATATTTTGAATTTAGTTCTTTTTTTTTAATTTCTTGCTTTTCGGCGCTCTGTAACCAATCTCGGCACGAATGCTACATTGATATTGAATGATACTGATACATTATACTCCTAAAAACGTTGTAATTTAGTTTCCGCCTTTATGAATAACTCAGCTGTAAACGGTGTTTATTGAGACTATAATACTACGAATCAACTATAAACAGGTCTATCAACAGTATCTAACTTAATTTATTCATACGAATTGATTGTATGATTAATATTCACGAGGCTGTATCTATAGCCGAGTTAACTATGGTCTATTTAAATCCTTGTTTCCAATTGATGTTATTTCCACTTAAACAAACATCAACTTTATGCAAGTGTAGATAAAGTTGATTTTTGAAGTTGTAGCGCAAACTGAACCTTATGTGTAGACATTACAGTTGTTTTTCCTAAAACTCGTGTTTGTCTACATGTTTGGCAAATAAATTGCGAACGTAGATTAGTAACTACTATAACGGGTAAATAACCTCTTCCATGTAATTTCCTTTGGGAATTTGCTTGGCATTAGAAGCAGTTTTCCAGAGTCTCGATTTGTGCCCGCATGATGGCAATAGGCTTGCCACCTAATACATGGGTCTTAAACATAACGGTGAAACGTGGGTGTACTATAAGCACACCCCTGCCCCACCCTTCGGGGATTACAGGCGTGATATTATCTTTATGTTATTTAAATAAAATATCATGACATTTATTGACATGAAAAAAGTATAATCTAGACTCGTATGTCCATCAGCGTGATCGAATCAGAAATAAAGAGATCTGCAGGAGAACCAAAAAAACCGACATAGCCCGAAGAATTACGAAAGTTAAGTGGCAGTGGGCAGGGCACATTGCTCGCAGAACAGATGTCCGATGGGGCCGAAAAGTTCTGGAGTGGCGACCGCGTACCGGAAGATGGTTGGAAGACCTCCCACAAGATGGACCGATGACCTAGTAAAGGCCGCAGGAATCCGCTGAATGCGGGAACCACAGAACCGGTTGAAGTGGCGGTGCTTGAAGGAGCACGCCTATTTCCAGCACGACGTCTTTTGGCTGAAATTATGTCACCAGCCGGTCTTTTCTGTAGAAATCTCACCATGAAAACTTAGGTGAAGTGAGCTTAAGATTAGCGGTCATCTCACTTGATGCTAGGGATGGACACTATTGACAGCTCACTTTAAGCTCACGTCACCTATAGAGGTATGAGGAACAGTGGGCACGCTACTATTGCGGCGATAAGTCCCCTCTTTGAGGAGTGGCTAGAGAGGCGCCACGGCGTCCTCACCTTCCGCCTGACGCAGGTCCTCACCGGACACGGTTGTTTCGGGAGGTTCCTGTTTCATATCATGTGGGAAGAAACGTTCGGGTGTCATCACTGCGTGAATCGCCGGGAGGACACGGTGGAGCATACGGTGGAGGTCTGCCCGGCTTGGGCAGAGCATCGCCGTGTCCTCGTGGAGGGGATCGGTGGCGGGGATCTCTCGCGTCCGGCCCTGGTCCAGGCCATGGTATGGAGCGATAGGGTATGGGAGGCTGTCACCTCATTCTGCGAAGCAGCAATGCTCGCGAAGGAGGAGGCGGAACGCGTGAGGGAGAGGCAAACTTCGCGCCCTCACGCCCCTAGCCACCGCAGGAGACGCCCTGGGCATCGGGAATCGCAGGCCGATTCCCAGCCACCGCAGGCGCGGGCATGCGGACGGTGAGCAATGGGTATCACAGTCCAATAAGAACCAGGCCCGGGTCGGCAGCGCATTGTGTTCCACGCGAGACTCAAAGCGATGTCAGCACAACTGAAGGGGTCCGATAGGGCCGATGCCTGCCGGGGTTGCGGGAAAGTCCGAAAGGGATACCGTGGTCCCTGGCAACGTACATGCAACTGAAGGAACACGGATGGGTTTTAGTCAGTAAGAGTCTGACAAGCCCTCCCGCTCCGCCTAGAGCGAAAGAAGTTATTTGATAATTTCACACCAAAAAAAAAAAAAAAGTATGAGGAACAGGGTGTAATATAGCGCTTTAAGCACACTATATTAATCTGTCATCATTATACACCAAACATAACATCAACATGAAGTCTAATTTAATAGGGGGCGAGCATATTGCCACCATAAAATATTCTATTACTAATGTACAGCTTACACGAACTCAGTTACTAATGCTCTGTGCTTGCCATTTACACTACACCCATTTACGTCACATACCTATTGTCTAAACATGCTGAATTTGTGGTCACACCGTATCAAAGAGAATCCCAAAAATGCCTTCTGCTTATAAAACACAGAACGTGCCACCTCAACAGATCGCCAAATTACAGCGTACAGTAAAAAAAAATTGCTAAGTATTTTGCGAATGAATAATAAGCCGATATAATACAATAGCCGATCCTATTTACAAGCCAAAATGGTTATGCACTAAAACAAAGAACAGAAAAAGAAAGACGAAATTAGAACCTTGAAACTAATTTCTTCTTTAACAAACGGTCTGGCAATGCAATAGGACAGATCGAATCTTTCTCATATTCCCAATAAAGTAAAGAGAACAGAAAGATAAAGAAATAAAACAACGAATCGTCGAATGAAACAGGAAAATGAAAGTTTTATTGAAAGGAATGTCTTGTGTTACTGTCGTTATAGACAATGAATGGAGTTTGCAATCGTTGAACTTTTGATGAGCTACTTGCATGGTCAAAAACTATAAAAGAAAAAACTATTAAAGTATTTACTGAAGAGGATGGGCAGTGTATCTTTCTATTATTATTATAGATTTAACAAAATATTTATTTTTTTAGGATAACTTCTTTATAGTTGAAACTGCAATATTCTCCAAACAGGATTCAAGCTACGTTATATGAAAAATAAACTAATAGTAGTAGCAAAGACCAAAAAGGTCGACCAAAAAGCCAGGGTCACTCCAGCAGTGCTATTCTGTAACCATCTCACCGTGAAAACTTAGGTGGAGTGAGCACGGAGTGAGCTGTCAGTCCCTAGCAGCTGGTGGAATGACAGCTCACTCCGTGCTCACTTCACCTAAGTTCTCACGGTGAGATGGTTACAGAAAAGCACTGCTGTACTCCTACAAAATTATAATGGCATGCGACCTCGACTTTACTTTGACTATTTTTGTACCTATGTCTTGATTTCTGTCTGAAATATTTTCTTGTTTCATACTTTTTAGAGCGTGATTTTTTAGTAGTCGGGTTTTCGTTTTTGAATTTACTTTTTACTGAATTATTTTGGGGGTATAATTTCGTGATAAAATATTTGCAGAGCCGCTTAATTTTTTGTTTTATTTATGTGTTATTGTATAATAGGTATTAATTTTACAGCCGCGCCTTATGTAGCACAGTCTCACTATTGCTTGTTTTTAACAATTTAAACATATTTATTTACTTAGACAATATGATTTATATACATATTTGTAATGTGCTCATTAAGCCCTTTTATTTGATACCTAATAAGGCATAATGAAATAAAAATGTCTGTGCCTGTCTTTATGTCTCATAGACTATAACCAGCGGACGATCAAGACGCTTCCAACGATATCTCATTTGTCAAATTATGATCAGTAGTTTAGCAGTTATGAGGTAACAGATGAACTTACATACCGGTCAAAATCATAACCCTCCTTTTTGCTTCGCCGTAGTCGGGTAAAAATGATAATTATTTTCAAGAAAGGAATCAACCTTTTAGATTGAATTCGTATCAGTACAATGACATAAAATCTCTTCGTAACCCTGACTAAAAACCAACCAGTATTGAGCGGATCTCGTACAACCTTTACCTTTTACCCAGAATCATAAATTCTCACCCACGCCCTATTTTTTGAGCCGCAATTATTCAGAAAAATAAGCAAATACCAGTGGTGCGTGATAAACGTAAAATAGATAGGTACAGAAGGCTACAAAGGGGGTGACTACCATGATGACGACTAATAGAGAAATATGGAAGAAAGGGCCAACGGTCATGTTGCGCCGACTCCAAATAAATTGGGATAAGAGCTTGAGAATGATTAATGATGAAGATTAGATAGGTACAGAAGGTTGGCTCATTCAACGAGCGAAATCAGGCGCACTCTGTGGGCGTGCGCCTGTTTTCAATACGCAGATAACACAGAGCACGGAATCGCGCCGGCGTGGCAGCGTCTAGACTACTAGTACAGTTCGCGTCAAATAACTTTGCCGCTCTGAAATTAGGTTGCGCATGCGCGTTGGCATGCGCGCTACTGTTTTATAAGTAAGATTGACTACTGCGCAGTCATTTGTAGCCTACTTCAGAGCAGCAAAGTTATTTGACGCGAACTGTACCACAGATGAACACAAATGGGACAGTCCGCAGTTTATGTATGAAGCTACGGCGGGCTCGACTTGTTGGGCCAATTCAGTGAGTGTAAACGTAGTCAGAAGATCTAAGAGTTACGCGATAGAAAGGGAGGCAAATTCTAGGTGAATATAACTGTAGATAGTTAGCGCTGTGCGATCAGAAATAGGAATGATGCCTGGGTCAAAAACAAGAAATTTTATTTAGTCTGTCAGTTAGATAATAAAAAAATATTAGACCCGTATTTTTTGCTTTATCATATTAATAAAAATACACTTACATAAAAAACGCATTAAAGTTGGGGAGTGGGGGTCGATACGTGACAATTAAGTATAAAATCTACATACTCGTGACGTCATGGCACATTTTAACTCAATGTATCGCCGTAATCTTTAGATAACGTAAAAAAAGAAAAAATACGTGTACGTATTTTTTTTTATAATCTACAAGACGGACAAACATATTTTTTTTAGTCATCATCCCTATTGCACTTTATTGTGTCGTAGAAAGAGTCGCTTTTTAATTACCTAAATCATTTTGCGGAGCGGCCCATCTGCATTAATCTGCGGTAGTTCTAATAAAATTCGTGGCGCCGAAAGTGCGTGTGGACGCAAAACTTCTGGCACGGATCGCCTCCGTCAGTTTCTATACATCATTAGTGTCGTAGAGCGAGTTAAAGGTGACACGCTCGGTTTGTATGGAAAGTAATGACAATGCCGCCTCTTGCAGCGGCCGCCGAGGCATCTCCGTGCTGTAGGTAGGTACTAGCCGTTCACTTCGACATGGCCGCTACCTTCTTTCCCGCTTCCCCGTACCGTACAAACAAATACACGAAACAAACGACGATAGCAAGCACGTTATCCGTACTAAGCGGGTCTGACTTGAGGCGCGGTCTGAGGAAGCGGGAAGGGAGACAACGGCCATCTCGAAATGAACGGCTAGTACGAAGATCTCAAACTATTACAAACAAGAGTCGAGACGAGTGCATATTCTGTATATCAAGTGTATCAATGCATATCATAATGATCTTTTGGATAGCAATGATAGCCTAGTGATGTGACTGCCAATTCATAGGTCTCGAGTTCGAACTAGCAGGCTTCTCTGAGTTTTCGGATTCATGTGCGTATTATATAATTATCACTTGCTTCAAAAACGGTGAAGGAAAACGTCGTGAGGAAATCGGCATGTCTGAGAGAAATATATCGACGGCAAGTGAAGCCAAGACAGAGAAGCATGGGCGGTATAAAAACTCTCGACACCAGGTTAGTTACTAACCATACGAAAAAGGAAAGGAAAACCATTTTGTTGACATAATCTACTCTTTACAATGTTTTTTTTATGAGTTGTATTGCAATATGTGGTTAGCTAGCGACCTCGATGGTCCTAGTTTATCAATTATAACTTCTAGTTACAGCTATATGTAAGCGGGCACGTCCTTTATGCCTGGAGGCTTTTATTTAGATATTGTTTTCGTTAAGTTATTTTTATTTCTGCTTGAGTATAGTTCTCGATGTTTTTGGTTGGTATATTGGCGTGTGCTAGCTGTCATATGGCTATTAATTTTATAATTTAAATTATTTTTTGTGTTGCGTAATGTAAATATCATTTTGCATACTATTATATAGAATCTTTTTTTTTTCTAACTGAACAGACAACTGTGCTGCTGGGGACTTTGTTGCGCCACTTCTTCTTCCCAGCTAAAGCACTAGGAAGTGGTGAAGGGCAGGCGTTTTGGGGGACTGTCTTATGTAATTTTGACGTTCGAAAAGTGCTGATTCTCAGCCTAGTTTGAATAAATGACTTTTGAATTTTGAATTTCATTCTCTTGCCCTTCCAAAATTAATTTCGGGTCGGAAACTGCACCTTCTTAGATAATTCTCTATTAGTTGTCATCTCAGTAGTCACTCCCTTTCTGGTCATATCATCTTTCAAACAGTCCCTCCATGGTTTCTATGCTTCCCTTCTTAAAGTCAGATTTATACTCAAAACTTTCCTCACGACATTTTTCTCATTCCTCAGTGTCACATGCACTTATCATAAAGAAAGAAAGAATAATATTTATTTGGACATAGTTCGTGTAACACATAATACAAAGATAAAAAAGTGAAAATAATCATAAAGCAATAATAGTGTGTGCCTCACGGCTGCGCCAAAAAGGTTCATTTCAGCATTAATGCCCGACAAATACTGTCTGACGCTGGTTTTCTAATGAACCCTTATGGAAAAGTGACGGGAAGTACCAACAGTTTCAACATACCTAATACATAATTTTTATACCTCTAAATAAATAAATAAACTACATAAGGTCTATTTAAATAATTGTAACGAAATTTCCACACAAGTTTTGAGCCACCCCGGTGTCACAGTGTGTCAATGCGTGTGTGTTTGCGTTCTGTACGTAGTACCTAATCTATTTTGTGTCATAAAGTTTCAAAATCACGGCACATTCGCGTTTGTTAGCATAATTAGTATATAACTATGTGTATACATATTGGTATTTAAAGTTGTGTATCATTGTTATTCATTTTTTAAACTTAAACCAGTAAACAATATCGTCGTTCGTTAATTTAAAATTAAGAGGGTAGAACTTGTTTGTCACCGCCTATAAAAACGAGTGTTCCGACCGGCTTTACTCACTTTTGATCCAGACGTTGAACGGTGCGGAGCTCTCTGAGATTGTTATAAAGATAAGTATCTTGTGATTGTTATTGCTATGTAGAAGTTTATTAAAAAGTTGTTATTATCAATATTTAAAATTTGCTATTATATTGTGTGTTACATATTAAATTATGTATTTTGTAGATATAGATTATTAAATTATGTAAGTCTGTTTAAATTGTGTAATTTATAGATCATTATTATTAAATTATGGTATAAATCAAGTAAATATATATATAATATTGTTTTTATTCAATAAATATTGCCCCATCATTTATTTCTTTCTTTTTGTTTTAAAATATCATAATCTTAACTAATAATTAGTAGTTTTAAAAAATGAGCTTTTCATTTCATTTCTATTATCAGAAGTGGGATCGGAACCTAATTTCTTTTTACATGTCTCATTTTTTTTTTTCTGTTAACTTTTAAGATGGATCCTGCCGTAATAGAAAACCTGCTGAAATCCGTGATGCTGTTACTGGTAACCGCGGTGAAGATGATGTGGTGCTGCCACCGTTTGATCCAGAGAAAAACGACAACGGTGCTGAAAGCTGGTGCAACAACATCAACACCATAGCCAAGGACCGTGGATGGAGCGGCGTTACTACTGTCAGCAAAGCCGGTAAGGCCCTTAAGGGCTCTGCTATGTTATGGTTTGAAACCTGGGACCCAGATGAGGGTAGAACATGGGAGAACTTTAAAACATGTATCAAAGATCTGTACCCGGAGAAAAAGAACTTGTCGGAAAAACTTTCAAAAGCTGTACTTTACACCTCAGACGCAGCAGAAACTTATTGTGAATACGCTAGGGAAAAGCTAAGGTTGTTAAGAAATACTAAAGTTACATTTTCTAAAGGACAGTTAGTCGAGCTTGTTTGTGGAGGTATATCAGATATTAATATTAGGATGGCATCGTTTAACAGCCGTGTTAACAGTACATCGGAACTAATATCTCTTTTTACAAGCTATAGTAAAACCCCTAGAAAACGCCCATCCGAAACTAGTAACGTACCCTTGGCTACTAAGCGTCTTAAGCCTGAAAATCCAAACTCTTCTAAACCCATTTGTTTTCTGTGTAATAAAACTGGTCATGTTAAATCTCAGTGCTTCAGAAATAAAAACCAAGATACCCCAAATTCTGAAACGCCTAAGATTCAATGTTCTTACTGCAAAAAGGCTGGTCATGATGAATCAGTTTGCTTCTTTAAAAAAGGAGACACAAAATCTTTTGGATAAGATGGTTTTACCAAATACTGCATACTCAAACCACTTACTCTTAACGGTCAATAATTAGTCCCAATTCTGTGATAGTAACTGATAGAGGCACTAATTTCACTTCTGATCACGTACGATCACTTCTTAGAGATATGCAAATAAATCACCATATGATAGCCACGGGTACTCCTAGAAGCAATGGCCAAGCCGAAAAATATGTTGGTACTATAATTAATATGCTAACCACTACTGTTAACGATTCTTCAGAATGGCCAAGCGTTTTGTGGAAATATACCTCCAATACAGGCTCGCCTAGACGAAATACAGGATAATGATTCCGTTCAAAACATTGATGCTGAAGCTGATAGGGACTTGGCTAAGCAAAATCTTAGAGAGGCTGCAGAAAAATATAAAAAACGATTTGATAGATTATTATTATTCCTTTGTTATCATACTAATTATTGTATAAGTTGCTAGATTTTACTTTATGCAATTATTTGTTTTTCTTTTACCTTTTGTAAATTAATTATATCATTGTTGTTATGTTTGTTAATTTAGTAAAATATTCGAGCTAATTAAATTTTTCAGTATCTAATTTGTGTTCAATTATCATGAGATGTTCAAAATGGCATAAACAAAACAATATTTACATTAGGTACTGCTGGTCAGTCACTGCCCTGATATCTTTCTGAAATTCACGCGCAGCAGGTGATAGGACTGATATGTCAAGGCCAGAGACTATTATAGAAACTGCTGGTCGGTCACTGCCCTGATATCTTTCTGAAATTCACGCGCAGCAGGTGATAGGACTGATATGTCAAGGCCAGAGGCTATTGTATGAAGTGTGAGACTTTTTGAAAATGATTATAATTAGCTTGGTACTTCGAGAGCGAAGTACAGGTCAGTCTGGCCGTGATAGATTATTTAAATAATTTCAGTTTGAATAAATCACTTCTCTTTTTAATTGAACACAAATAGAGACACACCTATGTTAACTATAACCTTGTTTACATTTGACACACAATTCCTCATCAGAATATTATCAGTAATTGTTAAAAATACTGTTCTTTTGTGTATATGACATGTTTAATTTGTTATTTACAAGATAATGTGACCTATTTACTGATTAATTACATAAGAAAAAGAAAAAGTAATAATAATTGTTTGGTGATTATGTTTTCATCAGTATGTGTACCGCTGGTCGGCCTTCTATTTGGTGTCAGCTATCTCACCGGCAGCGGGTGAATGTGGCTGGCATGTCTATGTAGTTGGCAATTAAATCCGCTGGTCGGCCTTCTATTTGGTGTCAGCTATCTCACCGGCAGCGGGTGAATGTGGCTGGCATGTCTATGTAGTTGGCAATTAAATCCGCTGGTCGGCCTTCTATTTGGTGTCAGCTATCTCACCGGCAGCGGGTGAATGTGGCTGGCATGTCTATGTAGTTGGCAATTAAATCCGCTGGTCGGCCTTCTATTTGGTGTCAGCTATCTCACCGGCAGCGGGTGAATGTGGCTGGCATGTCTATGTAGTTGGCAAATATTCGCTGTTACCTATTTGTTTGGTGGTGGTCTATCTCAATGACAGCGAATTGAAGGGGACCACCATGTCTATGCAAGTAGATGAGAATAACAAAATTATTACTTATTGATGAAAACATAGTCAAATTTTAGTGGTATATCCATGTGCAATGAGAATAGAACTTGATTTATAAAACGTGTAACAAATAATATCTAATGCTTCGAGGACGAAGCACTGTCAGTATGGCCGTGTTAGCATAATTAGTATATAACTATGTGTATACATATTGGTATTTAAAGTTGTGTATCATTGTTATTCATTTTTTAAACTTAAACCAGTAAACAATATCGTCGTTCGTTAATTTAAAATTAAGAGGGTAGAACTTGTTTGTCACCGCCTATAAAAACGAGTGTTCCGACCGGCTTTACTCACTTTTGATCCAGACGTTGAACGGTGCGGAGCTCTCTGAGATTGTTATAAAGATAAGTATCTTGTGATTGTTATTGCTATGTAGAAGTTTATTAAAAAGTTGTTATTATCAATATTTAAAATTTGCTATTATATTGTGTGTTACATATTAAATTATGTATTTTGTAGATATAGATTATTAAATTATGTAAGTCTGTTTAAATTGTGTAATTTATAGATCATTATTATTAAATTATGGTATAAATCAAGTAAATATATATATAATATTGTTTTTATTCAATAAATATTGCCCCATCATTTATTTCTTTCTTTTTGTTTTAAAATATCATAATCTTAACTAATAATTAGTAGTTTTAAAAAATGAGCTTTTCATTTCATTTCTATTACGTTCATAAAGTCAAGGAGAGTACGAATGTTACCGTTGAAAAATTACATTCCAAATTGTGTGTTTCGTAACTTTCCCGCGAGAGAATATTTTCAGATGTCTCCTAAATAAATGCGAGGAATTTTTTTATGAGTTTATTTTCTTTTCGAACGCGTTTTCGAATAAGAAGATGACGTGTTAGTGGATTGTGGTGGTACTGAACTGGTTCTTATATCGATAGTCGTGTGTATCATACATCACACAAAATAAATACAAACTCACATAGTCTTTAAGATCTTACTAACAATATTATGTCAATCTGCCTAGCCTTTTCCCAACTATGTTGGGGTAGACTTCCAGTCTAACCGGATGCAGCTGAATATCGTATTTGATATGGAGCGACTGCATATCTGACCCCCACAACCCAGTAACTGGGTAATACGATACCTCTTGGTAAGACTGGTTGTCAGACTTTCGGACTTCTGACGACCCGTAACGACTGTCAAAGATCCACGAATGACGAGCGGTACTAACGGCTTAACGTGTTTTCCGATTGTATAAATATAGTATGCTCATCTGATTAAATAAATTTATATTATTGTTATAACCATTTCTAGGCCGATACATTCACCGCCGCTACTTACAGCATACATAACCCTTCGGGGAAATACTGGCGAGATTTTGTGTTATTATTAATAAGTGTGTGTGTTTTTCAAACGTATTTAAAGAGTGTTATTGGCGTAAGCCATTTTATTTAAAACTAGCTTTTGCCCGCGGCTTCGCTCGCCTGGATGTCGTAAAATTTCCCATAGCGACGTACTCTCGCGCCAAATAATGAATTTTATAGGCAAAAGTTCGCTACTTTGAGTTACATTATTATAACTTTCTTAAGGATCTCTAAGTTTCTTGAAAATAAATTATAGCCTATTACTTCCTGATAATTTAGCTTCCTATTGGTGAAAAAATGGTTAAGATCGGTCTAGGAGTCTCGGAGCTTATTCGGTACAAACAAACAAAATATTTCCTCTTTATAATATTAGTTTAGATTAGTTTAGATATACTTAGTAAAAAACTTAAATTCACTGACTGACCACGCAACAGCCTAAACCACAGGGTCTAGAGGCATGAAATTTCGCATAAAAGTTGCTTACATAACGATGGCAATAAGCAATAAGGAAGGATTTTTTAAAATTTCCCCTTTAAAGGGATTAAAAATAGGGAATAAAAGTTTTAACGGAAGTTCGTCATACGTCCGGGCACACGGCTTATAAATAAATAAATAAATAAAAAACTGGTCAAGTGAGAGTTGGACTCCCACACGAATGTTTAGTACCACCGTACAATATGTAGCAAAAAAATACTCCGTAAAAACGCTGTTCTTATATCCTCTTTACTTTTAAAATTATTTTATTTTAATTCTTTGTTGTAATAGCAGCTATAGAAATACACAATCTCTAAAAATTTCAACTGTCTACCTATTACGGTTCACTGACAGACAGATGGACAGCGGAGGCTTAGTAATAAGGTTCCGTTTGGCACTCTTCGGGTACGGAACTCTAAAAACTAACCTAAACTAAACTTACCTAACATTAAAATATCGTTACACACGCCTCATTTAAAAACTGTTACTGGCAATGTGCACTAGCGGCCAGGCCGCAGCGGCCACGTCGCAGCGGCCAGCGAGATAGAGATAGTATGAAATCGCTATGGAGCACGCGCACCTGGCCGCGCGCGGCCTGGAGACCCACCGAGCTGAGTAGCGACGCATCTGCACCCGTGGTCGGCCGCTGGCCGCTGCGGCCACTGAGATCAAATTGAATTGTAGATAAACACCAGTGTGCGCGCACTAGCCGCAGCGGCTGAACGTGTTGTAATTTATTTATTTCAAATTCAAGTAAGTAAGATAGTACATTATAAATAAAAAAACATCTTAAAAGAGCTTATACTAACCGAAAATCGACAAGACATCTGTGTCTGAACTAGATAAATAAATATCTGTATCTCAGAAAACAACGCTCTTCCCTAAAATATACATTTAAAAGCTTACATGTTCAAATTTGTTTTAATGATATAAATATTTCGTTTTTTAGAACAAGATCAAAATAAACAAAAAAAAAATGATAAAGTAAAATGAAGTAAAATGGAGTGGGGTGTGGGTGGACCTCCTTTTGTGTCGAATGTAGATGAGTGAGTATGTGGAACTATATTTGCAATTGACGATTGTAGCCGCGGTTTCGCGGCGCGGATCGCACGTCATGGCCGCGCAGCCAGGCCGCCAGTGCGCTATTGCCCTTTTTCTTGAGTAATTATGGAATAGTTTTTAGTATGCGAGTATAATAATATATTACAGAAAGAACACACGTAAAAGTAATGGATGTATAAACTGTATGAAACGTAATACAGTTGGAACGCTTTGCGCAAATGAAAGCACGCAAACATGTCATTACGGCTGCGTCAAGTTACAAAAAAAACCGAACCGTGCGGATTAACTTATTACTTTGAAATGTCTGGTATTTATAGATCTATACAGATATGAGGAACAGGGTGTAAAGTTCACTCATCCTCTATAGAAAAGGGAGGATCCTCCGACCAGACGGGTGTTGTGTCTGGTGGGCAACTGCCCGACGATTGATGTTGGGACGTTGTATATATACTCATCGCACGGTAAACTCTGCTTGCGCGATGCAGGTTTTTGCATGACGTCAGTGTGATGCGTAGTTCGCATGTAGCGTTGTAGATGCCGCCACAGATCATAAACAAATTTGTAAGCATAACTGGCGAAAAGTGGGTGTACTAAGGTACACCTCGAAGGGTCTTGTGGCTAAATAATAACAGCCGCTCGGGTCTATCGAAGGTTAAGCTATTCTTGCCGCTGCCGGTTCGTGGATGAGGAGAGGGGTCTCAATGAGTAATGGATAGTCCATTACATACCAACACCCCTCCATGCCTCGGAAAGCACGTTAAGCCGTTGGTCCCGGCTGTCATTCGTAGATCTTTGACAGTCGTTACGGGTAGTCAAAAGCCCAGATATCAGACAACCGGTTTTACCAGGGTAAGGGTTGCTGGGTGTTACCCAGTAACTGGGTTTAGGTCAGATAGGCAGTCGCTCTATTTTAAATACTGGTATTCAGCTGTTGCTGGTTAGACTGGAAGCCGACCCTAACATAGTTGGGAAAGGGCTAGACAGATTGACTAAGGTACACCGCTGCCTAATCCTTCGGGATTACAGGCGTGATGTTATGTTATGTAATTTTTTATATCTTCATTCATTCACGGTTGCAATTAAAATATATCAATAATTTTCCCCAACTTGTTCTTTCTACCCGACTAAGGCAAAAAGGCAAAAAAGCAAAAATTTAAAAAACCCTACCCGATCAGTAAGGAGCACATAGGTACTGCAATAACATTATCTAAAAGTATTAAAAAATCCTATTATTATTAAAAATAAAAAAGTTATTGCTATTAAAAACACGTCACAACACAATCACATGTTTAGTACCAAAATTACCCCAAATCCATTAAAAATTTGCAAATTTTCAACAGGGGTCATAAGTTATGACACCCGCTAAACGACGACCGCCCGCGCCCCATGTAACACGGTAAAATTCCCCATTGAAAAAAAATATGACGAATTTTTTTTTCTTTTTTCTTGAATATACTGCTTAAATAGACTCTCAGTACGATACCTAACTACACCCTCACGGATCGGACGATTGTTTTTTTTTTACATGTTGTATAATATGTTAATTAATAAACTTTTATTTGTGTAGTTCTTTCTTTGCGTCACGTTTACCGCAAATAAACGTATTTTCTTTTTGCTTCTCCATAGGGCCTTACTACGCTTTGAAATAGACAACTTACGTCAGTCTGACAGAATGACTCCTTAACAATTCAAAAGTGCCTATATATGGTTAAATTGAAATAAATGTATTGAACCGTGCACCTAGCTTCTGACGTTTCATAAGTGCCCATGTAGGTTTATGTGAAATAAAATATTTTCAATTTGAACAGTCGATTCATCATCATCATTTCAGCTAAATGACTAGGTCTCCCTTAAGCGTCGCCATATTGACCTAACTATCATGTTGACTAAAAGTTTTAAATCACGTTAGAACAAAGAATATTGCTTGGATAGTGCAAAGCGTTTATTACTTTCTTTTACAGCATCTCTTGTTTACGTCCAGCTAAACCTATAGGCAGTCAACTCCGCTACCAACCATTTGGCATGGCTGATCCTTTTACAACGGTAGTAGTAATTTAGGTAACGCAAGAAAATAAGAAGAATTAATTACATAACATCACGCCTATTTTCCACGAAGAGTTAGTCTGGTGTACCTATAGTAGACCCACATTAATTTTGCCAAATTTGTTTAAGTCACGTGTAATGAAGGACGAGCCTATTGCCATCAACCGGGCACAAATCCAGACTCCGGGCTGCTAGTGAGAAATTCAAGATGGAAAAACCCCAATAACCCCGACCCGGAAATCAAACCCAGGACCTCAGCAGTACCGCTTGCGACTACACCAACGAGAATATAAATTTAATACATTGCAAAGAAGCTTCTTGACGCTTTATATTTTATTCAGATTGAAAAGACAATTAAAAATAAATATGATAATGTATTCAACAATTTAATCATGTAAGTACTTTAATAGTTAATGTATGAATCATCGAAGCTACCAATTCCGTGGAGTTTGGTGGAATATTTTATAATTCATGCCACCACACCGAATTACTTGCTCCATGATATTGAAACAATTAATTTGGTGTAACATACATACGACGCCCTAATTGGCAAATGATCGAGACGTTATGACCATAAATATTACGTAAATTCCCGAAAATGCTTAAACAAATTGCGAAATTACTCGTCGAAGATTTTATTCAAACCATAGGTTATCGTGACCTACGCTGATGTATTGTGACTCTAAATCGTTGAAGAACCCTTTTTGGGCCCAGTTAAAGTATACCTATTGCAAATATCAAATTAAACTCAAACAAAGAGTGCGTATGCATAAATATACAATACTTCTGCCATATAGTAGAATACAGGTAGCGATGTCAATGCTAAGCATTATGGCAATACCATTACTTTTTATATTTTTTAAATAAGGATGTTTACCTAATTCCAATTTGGATTACTTGTCAGTGGAAAAAGACCAGGAAAAAGGGCAATGGATCGACGACCAAAACGGTGAACTATAAGAATAATTGCGTAAACTTACAATTAGCAACAATGGCAATGCCTTCTTTTTGACAGTTCAACAACTTTCATTGAATTAGGGTGCCAATCTCCAAGTCCTCAGGTCCTTCATCCTTCGATTTTCAGGAAGCCACAAAAATGGTCCAGGACCGACACGTTTCGCGCCAAGGCGGCACACCACTGCGTCTTCGACCGCTATAGAACGTATTCGCATCGTATAAGTAATCATTCTCGCCTATTACACTTCAAATTGTTAACCGTTTGTTTTCCCTTGTAAATCTTCAAATACAGTCCACTATTATCAAGTTACCGGTGTTTTAGTCCTTGTACCACCTGGAGGGTATACCCATTCCTGTTTAAGTACGTCTCACCTCTTCAAGAAATCTTAACAGATTGTAATATTCTATCAAAGCAACCCATAAACGTCGACTACCAAAAAGAAAAATCAGAACAGAATTTCCTTAAACCAAAAACCCGAGGCATATGGATTACTGATAGCAATACATTGTCGCCACAGAAAATCGCAGCTACGTATCCTCTTAACATGAACCCAGCACATATTGATGGCATCGGATCACAGAGGACAGGTATCGATACATTCCCTATTGTGTAGCATGGCAATCATAGTGTTAATCAGATCGAATGATTCAGTATTTTTTCTCAAACTGTTTATTATTATTACGCCTATTGGTTTTTATTTTTCTAGGCTAACTTATCATTTATTTCATTTATCATCTTGACACTAAAATATATAAATTGTTTACAAGTATACAGTGGAAAAAAATATATATATAAAATCAAGGAAGAGCTCATTGGGCATCAAAAAATTTGTCCGCATCGCTGTCAGTGGGAAAAGTGCCCAAAAAGCTGGCAGCATTGCCACGTTGGATGGCTGATTCTTTGACCTAAAAATTGGCCAGCCCTCTGGTCACGTGAAGATTCGACCAACCGCTTGGCGATGTCCCGAAAGCACTCGGACCCCACGGACCTAGTGTTTCAACCCCAAACGGCTCAAATATAGCTACCAATAAGGTTGTTATATTTGTTCCGCTTGAGGTTTTCTGCACCAGCAGCAGTCGCCCCAGCACAGCCCGCTATGCTAGGAAGATGGGATGGCGCGAGGGTGTCGACACAGGTTGCATCCCACACCAAAGGCCTACCCAACTTCCAAGGCATAATGGTCATTCCGTCTGGCCTCTTCGCATCGTCGCGTGCCAAGCCATTGGGTTCTAAAACAGCTGGCACCCCGGCGGTGACAAGAGCCCGATGGATGATGTCATTAATGTTTGCCTATTATCCATATCTTTATCCAAAGGCATTGAAATTGTTGTCAGTTTTTCAAAAACTGCCAGACGTCAATTTTATTCCATGGTTAAAGTATATCTCGCGTTGTAAAATATATTCAAATAATGCTTTTAAAGTGGTACCTATTATTTTCAATTAAGCGATAAGGTTCTAAGATAGTTGTTTTACAAAAACATTACCCTTGTTTTGACCTTTGTCACAGTAGGTATAAATAGGCTTATTACAAGCTAATATTTTTAATCTTTTAACACGGCCGATTGACATACATTTAGCATGACTTGACGATTTAAAAGTAGTTCAAATACACGAGGAATTGTCAGGATTCCAGGCCATATTACTGTAGGCTTTTTTCTCCACTATGTGTACTGAAAGTATTTATTTTACGGTCTTAATAAACGGAGCTGTATATTACCTAAATGCCTAGTATTTATACTTAGCTGGCTGTTAACCTTTTTCTTATAATTGCGACACAAATTCAAAATATAAAAATATTCACGAGATATTTGACCTCTATGTGCCGAAACCGAAGCATGAATGAGAAGGTCGCTGGTCTATATAAAGAAGGCATTACGACCAATTTTATTTGAAGCCTTAAAAATGCAGCATTGTAAACAGAGACCCGAAAATATACGACACCCTTTGTTGAGTCACCCTGTATAAAGAAAGTCACACAAAGATTATTGTTTTTATAGATCTTATGTGATATTTTCAAATAAAAATACTTACGCATATTTCTCAATCTGATCTGTCCACGGTACACGCAGATAGAACACAGAATCCCAGTGAAAAAATAAACGTAATCTCACGTTACTAAAACCTTGACTTAACACCAAATTCACGTTCACTTCTCACTTCTATCTCGACACTGAACACTTCTAATTCACCCACTGTGCAAATACACACACTTAAAAAGATCACTAGTAGGAATTTTCATAGAGAAAATTACATTTCCAAAAATAATTGGGGTGGCGTAGACCCTGCGTAGACCCGCCCGCCCGCTACGAGTGCCGCTACGAACTGACGTAGCACATAGCCCGTAGCAAGTTGGAGGGAAATAGATTTGCGCACAAAAGCCCGACCGTCGCATTTTGATACTTGGTTATTGAAAAGATTGTGAAAAATTTGGCGAAGTTGAACGGTGGATGAAGTTATCTATATTCTTAACTATTATCTTATTAATATTTCGCCTGATAATTTGACAAACAAATATTTTAATTTTTGGCACCCCATCTGTATCTGAAGGTACTATTGGCGCAGTTGCCGAGTAATTAGCAGCTGTGCTGCGTGTGTTCAATATTAGGGTGACCCTCAGATAGTTGTTTGGTTGTATGTTTGTTTATGTAAGTATATAGAGAAGTTTATAAGAAAACTGTTAAAAAAAATCGTGGTTTCGAAAACTGTTTTTTAGGGTTCCGTACCCAAAGGGTGAAACGAGACCCTCTTACTAAGACTCCGCTGTCCGTCTGTCACCAGGCTGTATCTCAGGAACCGTGAAATTTAAACACTTGAAATTTTCAAAGATGATGTATTTCTGTTGCCGCTATAACAACAAATACTAACAACAGAATAAAATAAATATTTAAGTGGGGCTCCGATACAACAGACATGATTTTTTGCCGTTTTTATAGATGGCACGGAACCCTTCGTGCGCAAGTCCGCCTCGCACTTGGCCGGCTATTTTTTTTTTATTGAGCAATGAGGAATTAATTACTGCTATCTATCTCAGTTCTAACTTCCATACTTTATTTTTGCAAGTATGTTTTATTCTAACAGGAAATCTCTACTTATTAAAACTCTTAAATTAATTTAGGTATTCATTCACGAACA
This sequence comes from Xanthia icteritia, assembly GCA_949128155.2. Classification (NCBI taxonomy): domain Eukaryota; kingdom Metazoa; phylum Arthropoda; class Insecta; order Lepidoptera; family Noctuidae; genus Xanthia; species Xanthia icteritia. The sequence goes on from OX421953.2 coordinate 6,089,626, forward strand.
GACAGCGCACAGACTAAACCACTGGGTCGAGAAGCATGAAATATTGCACAAGAAAGGATTTTTGATAATTCATCCCCTAAAGGGGTTAAATAGGTGATGAAAGTTTACATGGAAGTTCGACATTTTGCCGATCGAAAATCCCATTGGGCAAACGGCTTGTCATTACTTAAATACAACTAAAAGTGGATATAGTTGCTTCATAATGACGCACATAGCATTATCAGCGTATAATGTTCCCACTAATGTTCACAGGCCTCCTCTCTGTGGAGGGAGTGAGCCATAACCCACCACGCGGGCCCAGTGCGGGTTGGCAGATGTCACATGTCTTCGAAGTTTTGGTTCTAGGACATGCCGGTTTCCTCGCGATGTTTTCCTTCGAACTCACGACCTACAAGTCGTAAGTTGGGGCCGATACTACTAGGCCTCCATTGCTCTTACGTGACGCACATAAATCTACAATGATTCAAACCTTATATCAATGTTCATAAAACTCACAAGCCCTCATGATTTTCAACGATCTATATTTAAAACACCATACGTTATCATGTAAAGCTGTTGAGGATAAATCCAGGGATCTTACCATATTTTTTTTTTGAGGGCGTGTCTGACTCTTACTGACTAAAACCCACCCGTGTTCCTTCAGTTGCCTGTACATTGCCAGGGGCCACGGTATCCTTTTCAGACTTTCCCGCGACCCCGGCAGGCATCGGTCCTAGCGGAGCCCGTCTGTTGTGCTGACATCTCTTTGAGGTGCGCGTGGAACACACCGCCCCGTCGACCCGAGTCTGGTCCTTATCGGCTCTTATTACCTCTTAAGGGAAAAGCGTAAGAGCCGATCACATTAATATCACTTTATAGGGAAAGGTGAAAGTACCACAAGAATGTATGGTATGGTATTTTGTATGAAGTGTAATTATGTAGGTCAGTGGTTCCCAAAGTTGACAGGACCACGACCCACCTAACAAGAATTTCCGAATTCGGGACTCACCTCTATGCCGTCATGGAGAAAACATGGGTAACTAATAAGTAAAGGTACCTTAACTGCGTTATACACGATCAATCACAATCTCAATCGTTTTGAAACAGATTGCTAATCCATTGCTTCATAAGTTCGACAAAAACACCAGCTCAACAACGTAAATAACGCAATGAATGTTGTTGAACTGTCAAAATTAAACAGATAAGTCTTAATCATTTACGAAAATGTGTTACCCAATTAGATAGCTGTTCAAATAAGAAAAAAATAAATTAAAATAAAACTTAATTAAATACAAGGAGTGCTATTTCAATGAGTAGGATGTATTTTTTCCCATTTTTTGTCATAATAGATTTTACAACAACTTAATTTTTTTTTTTAAACTTTGCCCCACCCTAGGAATTTCTTCTATATTGTGGGTGCGTTTACAAATATTTAAACTCGCATACACAAACAGCCAGACCTGGAACAACTACTTGTAGGTCATACAAATATTTGTTCCGTGCGGGAATCGAACCCGTGACACGCAGTGCAGCAGTCAATCGCTTAACCACTGCGCCAACCGTGCCGTTTAATCGCCATGATGATTTTAGTTGCTTTTAATCGCCATGAGTTTGTCAATACGCCAAATACTAAATAACTAAATAAATTGATGTATTCCACTCAGAGCAAATCAGTGCTCTGAGTGGAATACCTCAATTTATTTCATTATTTAGTTTTAATATAATAATCTAAAATAAAATGTTCAAGGACCACCCAATATTCGGATTCGAATGAGAGAAGATTCAAATATTGGATATACAAGGTCCCATTAAAATAGATGAACAAATTTTAACACAGCGTTCAGTACGTCTAACCAAAGATATCCAAGCAAAAAAAAACACTGAATAAAGTGATTTTATTTTGACCTAAAATAATAATGGCATTGGGTAACCAACATCTTTAGTGATTTTTTCGTTAGCTGATTTATTTTTCTAGTAATCTAATTTCTTCTCATTTATTTTTTTCCAATGTCCTTATTTTGGTGGTCTGAATGATTTCTAAAAGTTTGTCCATCTATTTTAATGGGACCTTATACAGTCATGGGATATAGTTTGGGAAATGCTGATGTAGATTATAATGTACCTAGGCTACAAAGGTGGTCGTTATTTAATTATAAAGAAGCCGAGGTCAAAATTATGTATAATTAACAATGAATAATACAGGCTGGCAGAAACATCGACCCATAACATGTTACCATGGATTCAGTACATGATTCTGAATCCCCCTGCGTTATAATTGGTCGGTTATTAATAAAAAAATCTGTTGTTTCCTACAAAAGTGCAACACCTTCGCAGTCAAAAATTTATGGGACAGCAAATTGTTTAAGTTGTGTTCCATCTTTCCTTTCGATTTCCTGCAATCTGTGGGAGTGATTTCGTGAAAAGGGACGGAAGTGTGTAACAGGAATCCGGGGAAGTGCGCGCTATTTAATTTGACCAATGAGCGCGCTCCAAACCATTTTTCGAGAGGTTGGTACTGTCAGCCAAGATGTCAGATGTGACTACTGTAAGGTTCGCTCGTTTTTTTTCATAACCGACGAACAATTTTAATGCCCGGGCGCCCAGCATCATGTACTGAATCCATGATAGCAGGTTGTGCGTCAATGTTCCTACCACCCTGTATAATCTATAATAATAATAATAAGTGCGGTATGAACAATTGTATGTGTAAGACAAAAGTGTTGTTGATGATTTATTGATTGGCTTCGGTAGCATGGACGTTAATTATTTTTCTAAAATAAAAATAACCTAAGTTAGTCCACTACCAGTAAAAGTCCCGTCGAAATCGGTCTAGCCATTTCGGAGATTAGCCGGAACAAACAGACAGAAAGACATTATTTTCTTATAGTTTTTTTTTTGTTGTAATTTCCGTGTAAACCTTCTTTCATATGTATTTAGTAAAATGCTGTTATTTTGACATTACAAACAGGCACTTAGATTTGATTTATTTGTGTATATGCATGTATATATATATATATATATATATGTATATATATACATGTATATATATTTATAGATTGAATCCAGGTGTAGCATTTTTCATCTGAAAACATCGGTATTCGCTCTACATAATATGGGTACTGTTGATATCACTAGAAAATATTAATAGCATATTAACCCATTAGGCATTCCCTTGGTGTATTCATGCATTTATTGACCATACAATTAAATTTCCATTAGGTAGATACCTACATATACCTGCCCGACCATATAAAGTATAAACCGTTTTCCATCATATTGCCAAAAATATTTTCCTTGCCTTCACATAACATTTCTCAAAGAATATTTTTATACTTACAATAACAAAAATATAAATCGGACTGTAATTTGCTCCGCCCACAACACCGAGTCACGTAGCAAGTCTACGAGCTACGGCGCCTCTACGCGACTACGGCGTAGAGGGTAAGTGCCGAAAATTATTATACCCTACATAGTCGGGATAATTGGTTTATAATAGAAGCAGAAAGTTTGCATGGCAGCTGACACATAATTAAACAGATTTTGATATCAAAGAGGACGTCTTCTTTCCAATAACAGTTTATGATCTCTAACTAAAATTTTGTTTAAAATTAACTTTATTGCATAGTAGGTACTTTTTTCATCACAATTGTTTTCATTTTGAAAATGAAACAAATATCCTCTTTAGCTTTATGTTTTGAAGTATGTATGTGCTCAACGACGCAATGTGTATTGTTGAATCAAAATTCTAAGCCACTACTTTACGCAGTGGTAAAGTAAAATCGTCATAGTTACTTTATAAATAGACTAGGTGCGCCCCGCATACGTCTCGATACCTCGGGAATATCGGGACAAAAACTTAGGTCATGGATTACCCATGTGCCAAATTTCATCCAAATCCATTCAGCCGTTTTAGCGTGAAAGCGTAACAAACCAAACATACAAAAAATCTAATATTTTCTTTTTATAATATTAGTTTAGATTTGTGACTGCAATTTAATATTTACGAGTGTAAATGCAAAAGATCAAGCCACAACCTCTTTTAGGCACATTTATATCTCAAGTATACAGCTTGTGTTCAAGGTAAAGGTTCTTTTGTCAACAAAATTGTTTTCCTGGGTACGTCACTAGTTTATTCTAAACACACAATTTATAAGCCAAGGCTTAGTCTGAATCAGGTTGAACCTGCTAAATAAGGCTTTCTAGACCAACGCTTTAATCGGGCTATCATCTCAAACGTATTCTGCTGAATATAAGTACTCCAAGGAATTTTGCGGCTAAAAAGTTCTTAGAGAGTAAATACATACCAGAATTTTTGGTTGTTGTGATTTTTATTATATGCAGAAAAAACTAGTGTCTGTAATCCTCTTGACATATTCCCTTAGGCCCGAATTCCACCGAAGCGGAGATGTCCGAAGATGTCCGAAGTGGAGACGAGAAGTGATGTTTTTCAGCTAGGGTGGATCCGCCGTAGCTGTGCGGAGATGCGTACTGGCTAGACTAGAGCGGAGATGTGTGCTGGCTAGAGCGGAACTGAGCTGCGTGCGGCGAGCGTTGGATGTTGACCGCTCACTGCACATCGCTCACATCTCTTCTCGTCTCCGCAGCACGCCGTCGCCAGCTTGCGAAGCACAACTCAAACCTCCGCTTTGTACCGCCACCCAGCTCAATCTCAGCGAGGCGCAGCACACATCTTTGTTTCGATCACGCCATACAAATATGTTACATCTCCGCTCAGTGGTATCCACTAAAGCTGAGTGGAGACAAGATGTGTGAATAACGAAATTCTATTGGTTGTTTAAAACACATCTCCTATCCTATCGTTTCGTCTCCGATTTAGTGAAGTCCAGGCCTAACTCACTTTTAATCATTAGTCGAGGCGTGTAAATTATTAGTAGAAAAACAAATGGTTGTGAAAATCACAAAAATCTGTGACAAATTATAATTATGTAAGTAGGCTAATTTATAACTATATTATAAATGTCTATGTCTGTCTATTTATAAATGTCTCTTAACTTTTTGTCAATTTAATAACTTATGCGTTTTTTCACTTAATTTTCTTAGGATATTTTAAATCCATTACACCTTTCTGTAACGCTTAGAATAAAACATACCGACAATAATCCGCCCGTCTGCGCGCCCACTTACAAAAAAATCATTTGTTCTCACGACGGGACGCAAACCGTTTTGACAAAATCCACAGAAAAATGGCGGGGACGCATTTTTGCTCAATGTCTCGTGATTGCTGTTAGCCGCATACATAGGACTATGTATTATGAACGAGCCTTCAATTATGGAACCTTTTATGTAATATTTCTTCATCTTAGCATTTTTTCAATGTATTGCTAATAAATTATGTCAGAAAAGAATGAACAGTTTTCTTATGTTTTCTGCACAAAAAGCAATAACACCGTTTTTGTATTAACTACGTAAATTTGCCATTTTTATCATGAATTCTTTAGGCCTACATTATTTGTAGTCCAAGTTATTTTTGTCGGAAATGTATTCAGCCCTACTCGCGCAAAAAAATCTTTGCAAAAAACCTCTAAAACACTGCCTGATCATGTAACTCAGAGCCTTACACTCCATCAATGAAGCAGCAAATATTCGTAATTTAACATAACATAACATCACGCCTATATTCCCTGAAGGATACGGCAGAAGTGTACCTATAGTACACCCACATTTCACCAGTTATATTTAAGTCCCATGTAATAGGGGGCGAACCTATTGCCATCAACCGGGCGCAAATCCAATTACACTATGCCCGACTCGGGAATTGAACCCAGGACCTCATGCTCAGCAGTAGAGCTTGCAACCACTAGACCAACAAAGCAGTCAATTGTTAGCTTAATTATTAATTCGTAATTTCTTACTTTAATTTATGCCCCTGTTCTACTTAATATGGAGAACACCAGCAGCGCGAACATAACTTTAGTTAAGCCACATGTGGCGTTTTACGCAAGAGAAGGCACTTATGGCATGTATTAACCCATAAGAGCATACATTATGAAAGCAGGCCACCATAAATACATACACTTGAAATATTTCACATAAACTGAGAGGTTTAATCAGGGCCGCGTTCTAACCAAAAGCAATCGACACACGAGAACGCGATCGTCGCTTTCATCGTTCACTTTTTGTTTGGTGAACCTGAACGCGTGGTTGCGCCTGCAGAGAGCGCTTTCCAGTTTTCCGAACAAAAACTGATATAATGAATGCGACGATGAAGTGTTCGCGTGACAATCGCTTTTCGAATCGCGGCGACATACCGTAAACTACAGTCCCTTGGAGCTCAAAAAATTCAAGCTTTTAAGTCAACGCAATTAAAAAAAACGCGAGCTGAAACGGGTCTACCAGTTCAAATACCAACGGCACTATGTCACTGAGGATCTTGATAACCAAGTTGACATTGAAAGGGAGCGCAGGGTTGAAAGGCACGAGGGTTTGTTCGCTGCAGGTAAAGGTTACATTTCTTAAAGCTTACTGCCAAACTTTTTACACGAGTAGCCTGTGGGTCAGTTACACTCAAAGGTTGATCAATGCCTTGCGTGTCCAATATAATAATGGATTCAGGATGCTGCTAGGGCTGCCCCGCTTTTGTAGCGCGTCGGGTATGTTTGTGGAGGCTCGGGTTGATGGCTTCCATGCTATAATGCGCAAGCGAACCGCCTCCCTACTAAGCAGAGTGCGGGGCAGCACTAACAGTATCCTTCAAGTAATTGCTGAGAAGTATGACTCGGCAGTCATGATTTCATGAAGGCTTTCGTTTGGGTTCTGGTCAGATAGCGTAGCAATCTATCCTGAACCCGAGCGAGAGGTTTCATGACTCACTTTTTATGTACCTAACGTTTGTAATATGTCTGCACTAACATAGTTTGTAAGATAATTATTTGTGACTTAACTTTGTCTGAATAAATAAATAAATAATAATAAGAAAATGCGGCCATTTATGCGAGATATTTTGATACTCGCAAATAAATCAAAACCTATAGGGTACTTGCTGATGCTGTAGAGTTTCAAATCGAATCATGAAATTTGGCAGAAAGCAAGGTCTCACAGCACAAGTAGTTTAAGAAGTCCGAAAATCGTTAATTTGTAATTTTATCACATAAAACATATTTTTTTGCGATAACAATCTTAAATTTGCAGTTGGAGAATTGACCGTGACCGATATCTACGTATGGGAGAGCATGTTTTTCAACTACAAAGTTAAGTTTGTTTTGGGATAAATTCATCCCAACGACGGAACCCTTCATTGTTTCTTTCAGCGGGTAAAAACAAACATTTGTACGGTTCACGGCCATTAATATGTCACGAGATTAGAGAAAGAGTTAGGTTTTTTAGAGGGTCATCTATGTCACCCTACGTGCGTACGATACGGCTAATTCTAACAAATATTATAAATGCGAAAGTGAGTTTGTTTGTTTGTTACGCTTTCACGATAAAACGGCTGAACATATTTGGATGAAATTTGGCACATGGGTGTACCATGACGGTGTACAAAGACTTAGGCTACTTGATATCCTGGATCGTTGACGAAGTCGCGGGCAACAGCTAGTAGTCTATATCCTAAGCTCAGTGGGTCAGATACGCACAAGTACAAAGATAATTACAGTATCTGATTAAAAATTGGACTGTGTCAATCTGCCTAGCCTTTTCCCATCTATATCTTCAGCCTGTTCAGGGCCTACTGCCAGTCGCTGTACATGTGCGCCCTGTGGGTCAGTTATACACAGGGTTCGTACTATGCTCTATGAGTCCAATATAATAACGCGTTCCGGGTAATGCTGGGGTTGCCGCGCTTCTGTAGCACGTCGGGGATGTTCGCGGACGCACGAGTTCCGGATCTCGGCTCGCTGCTGCGTCTGCGAATCGCATCACTGACGCGTCGGGTGCGCGAATGCCCCAACAGCCTCGTGGCTACTGTAGCCGGCAGGGTGGATGGTCTCCTAGTATGTCACTGGATGGCGGCACACAGACCGGCATTCAGATACGTGACATAATAGGAGACCCACATGATTGTGTGTGTGTCTAATTGTTATACTAAGATAGATTTTAAGTAATTTGTAATACTAACACGCTATGGGCCTTTTTTAGTCTGAGAATAAAGTTTATATTATATTATATTGGGGTCAGCTCCCAGTCTTACCGGAAGTAGCTGCATACCAGTATTTTACATAGAGCGACTGCCTATCTGACCTCCACAACCCAGTACTGGATAACACTACAAAAACAAAAATAAATAAAACAAACAAATACTAATAGGACTGTGTAGGGGTAAAGAAACAAACAAGCCGTACATAGTTAAATATGATTTATTATTCTTCATAATTCCAGCCGGTCGATTCTGTAAAACATCAAAAGTGAGTTATACTCACTAGTGTTGAATGACAGCTCGTTTCACCTGAGTTTTCATGGTAATTTTTTTACAGAATAAACCGGCTATAGTATAATTATTATTATAGGCTTATTTAAATAATTTAAGTATTTACGTCTCTGCTTAACGTAAATCATTTCTTCTCACAATACTTCGCAATGTATCTACCGACGACACTCTTTTAAATCATAATGTTGTTACAAAATATTGGTTACATCATTCATGTTGAAATTATACATGTGAGACCAATGTAGAAAGACGTGCACGTAAAAAGCGTCCGTTATAAAAAGATAAAAACAATTCAAAAATTAAAATAAGCCGTGGCAGATAAGAGATGACCAGTCCCTACTGACGGCGCCCGTTCACGAACATGACGCATGGATCTATCCACTGAAGCTAAGTGGAGACACCCTAGCAGAAAAAAAGCATGTGTGAATAACGAAATTCTATTGGTTGTGTAAAACAGATCTCCTCTCGTCTCGTCTCCGATTTGGTGAAGTCCGGGCCTAACTCACTTTTAATTATTAGTCGAGGCGTGTAAATGATTTGTAGAAAAACAACTGGTTGTAAAAATCACAAAAACCAGTGACAAATTATAATTATGTAAGTAGGCTAATACTATCTCATTTATAAAGTCTCTTAACTTTTTGTCAATTTAATAACTGTTGCGTTTTTTTCACTTATAACACTTAGAATAAAACATTCCGACAATTCCGCCCGTCTGTGCGCCCACTTACAAAAAAATCATTTGTTCTCACGACGGGACGCAAACCGTTTTGACAAAATCCACAGAAAAATGGTGGGGACGCATTTTTGCTCAATGTCTCGTGATTATTGTTAGCCGCATACACAGGACTATGTATTATGAACGAGCCTTCAATTATGGAACCTTTTATGTAATATTTCTTCATCTTAGCATTTTTTCAATGTATTGCTAATAAATTATGTCAGAAAAGAATGAACAGTTTTCTTATGTTTTCTGCACAAAAAGCAATAACACCGTGTTTGTATTAACTACGTACATTTGCCATTTTTATCATGAATTCTGTAGGCCTACATTATTTGTAGTCCAAGTTATTTTTGTCGGAAATGTGTTCAGCCCTACTCGCGCAAAAAAATCTTTGCAAAAAACCTCTAAAACACTGCCTGATCATGTAACTCAGAGAATTACACTCCATCAATGAAGCAGCAAATATTCGTAATTTAACATAACATAACATCACACCTGTATTCCCTGAAAGGTTGGGCAGAGGTGTACCTATAGTACACCCACATTTCGCCAGTTATGTTTAAGTCTAATGTAATAGGGGGGCGAACCTATTGCCATCAACCGGGCGCAAATCCAGACTCCGGGCTGCTACTGAGCAATCCCAGATGGGAAAATCCAATTACACTATGCCCGACTCGACCCAGGACCTCATGCTCAGCAGTAGAGCTTGCAACCACTAGACCAACAAAGCAGTCAATTGTTAGCTTAATTATTAATTCGTAATTTCTTATTTTAATTTATGCCCCTGTTCTACTTAATATGGAGAACACCAGCAGCGCGAACATAACTTTAGTTAAGCCACATGTGGCGTTTTACGCAAGAGGCGTTTTACACTTATGGCATGTATTAACCCATAAGAGCATACATTATGAAAGCGGGCGAACATAAATACATACACTTGAAACATTTCACATAAACTGAGAGGTTTAATCAGGGCTGCGTTCTAACCAAAAGCAATCGACACACGAGAACGCGATCGTCAAGTCAACGCAATTAAAAAAAAACGCGTGCTAAAACGGGTCTACCAGTTCAAATACCTAGGGCACTATGTCACTAAGGATCTTGGTAACCAAGTTGACATTGAAAAGGAGCGCAGGGTTGAAAGGCACGAGGGTTTGCTCGCTGCAGGTAAAGGTTACACTTTTAAAGGTTACTGCCAAACTTTTTACACGAGTAGCCTGTGGGTCAGTTCCACTCAAAGGTCGATCAATGCCTTGCGTGTCCAATATAATAATGGATTCAGGATGCTGCTAGGGCTGCCCCGCTTTTGTAGCGCGTCGGGTATGTTTGTGGAGGCTCGGGTTGATGGCTTCCATGCTATAATGCGCAAGCGAACCGCCTTCCTACTAAGCAGAGTGCGGGGCAGCACTAACAGTATCCTTCAAGTAATTGCTGAGAAGTCATGAAGGCTTTCGTTTGGGTTCTGGTCAGATAGCGTAGCAATCTATCCTGAACCCGAGCGAGAGGTTTCATGAGTACTCACTCTTTTATGTACCTAACGTTTGTAATATGTCTGTACTAACATAGTTTGTAAGATAATTATTTGTGACTTAACTTTGTCTGAATAAATAATAATAAGAAAATACGGCCATTTATGCGAGATATTTTGATACTCGCAAATAAATCAAAACCTATAGGGTACTTGCTGATGCTGTAGAGTTTCAAATCGAATCATGAAATTTGGCAGAAAGCAAGGTCTCACAGCACAAGTAATTTAAGAAGTCCGAAAATCGTTAATTTGTAATTTTATCACATAAAAAATATTTTTTTGCGATAACAATCTTAAATGTGCAGTTGGAGAATTGACCGTGACCGATATCTACGTATGGGAGAGCATGTTTTTCAACTACAAAGTTAAGTTTGTTTTGGGATAAATTCATCCCAACGACGGAACCCTTCATTGTTTCTTTCAGCGGGTAAAAACAAACATTTGTACGGTTCACGGCCATTAATATGTCACGAGATTAGAGAAAGAGTTAGGTTTTTTAGAGGGTCATCTATGTCACCCTACGTGCGTACGATACGGCTAATTCTAACAAATATTATAAATGCGAAAGTGAGTTTGTTTGTTTGTTACGCTTTCACGATAAAACGGCTGAACGGATTTGGATAAAATTTGACACATGGGTAGATCATGACCTGGAGAAAGACTTAGGCTACTTGATATCCTGGATCGTTGACGAAGTCGCGGGCAACAGCTAGTAGTCTATATCCTAAGCTCAGTGGGTCAGATACGCACAAGTACAAAGATAATTACAGTATCTGATTAAAAATTGGACTGTGTCAATCTGCCTAGCCTTTTCCCATCTATATCTTCAGCCTGTTCAGGGCCTACTGCCAGTCGCTGTACATGTGCGCCCTGTGGGTCAGTTATACACAGGGTTCGTACTATGCTCTATGAGTCCAATATAATAACGCGTTCCGGGTAATGCTGGGGTTGCCGCGCTTCTGTAGCACGTCGGGGATGTTCGCGGACGCACGAGTTCCGGATCTCGGCTCGCTGCTGCGTCTGCGAATCGCATCACTGACGCGTCGGGTGCGCGAATGCCCCAACAGCCTCGTGGCTACTGTAGCCGGCAGGGTGGATGGTCTCCTAGTATGTCACTGGATGGCGGCACACAGACCGGCATTCAGATACGTGACATAATAGGAGACCCACATGATTGTGTGTGTGTCTAATTGTTATACTAAGATAGATTTTAAGTAATTTGTAATACTAACACGCTATGGGCCTTTTTTAGTCTGAGAATAAAGTTTATATTATATTATATTGGGGTCAGCTCCCAGTCTTACCGGAAGCAGCTGCATACCAGTATTTTACATAGAGCGACTGCCTATCTGACCTCCACAACCCAGTACTGGATAACACTACAAAAAGAAAAATAAATAAAACAAACAAATACTAATAGGACTGTGTAGGGGTAAAGAAACAAACAAGCCGTACATAGTTAAATATGATTTATTATTCTTCATAATTCCAGCCGGTCGATTCTGTAAAACATCAAAAGTGAGTTATACTCACTAGTGTTGAATGACAGCTCGTTTCACCTGTTTTCATGGTAATTTTTTTACAGAATAAACCGGCTATAGTATAATTATTATTATAGGCTTATTTAAATAATTTAAGTATTTACGTCTCTGCTTAACGTAAATCATTTCTTCTCACAATACTTCGCAATGTATCTACCGACGACCACCATGGGTCGTTTCTGCCATTCCGTCAGCATGGTTTTGCTTGGCGTCACCTGGAAATAAAAACAGTTTTATTTTATTCATTTAAAGCTTAAAGTAGCTATAGTTATTGCCGGGTTGAGCCTATTGAGAACGAAATAAGACTCTATTGAGAAATGCCTGATGAAAAAACCCACTACAACTTTGCCCGACCTACGGTTCGGTGCAGTCGCACTTGCGATCACTAGACCAATGAGGTAGTCGTCACAGTATATTGATAGATTAATACAGTATATTGGCTTCAATACGAAGCTTTTAAATACTACAAATATCATATTATTTTTTATCAACCCCATCTATCATAACCAACCAGAACTACAACTGGAAACAGCGCCATCTATCGGTCACTACACAAACCTGGTCTCCTTGCAGTCTGTTGAGGAAAGTGACGCACACGATACTGGCTCTTAATCCTGCCTCCCTGGTAAACGCGCTGAACGCAGTGGCTTCCATCTCAATGTTACGTACTCCAAGGTTGGTGAGAGTCTTCAGGAACGACATCTTGTCTGACTCGCTGTAGTCACAGAAGGGACCGTCCAAACGGGCTTGACCTGAAATAATGGAGATTTTTGATTTGTAAAATAGTTATTCCAATAATAAAATGCATTGTCAGAGTCATGCAAAAACAGTGGAATTGTGGAAATCACAAGAAGGGAAAACCTGCTTCAAAATTAACGAATATCAATTAAGAGTCAAACGTAAGCGTCTATGTTTTAAACCCTTCATTTATTTATTAGAAGACAGCAGTAAAGTTATGTTGGATTATGAAGATTTTCAAAAAAAAGATGTAAACCTAATGTATAATATACGTTATGGCTGTTTCTTATACCTCATCATCATTGATAGCCTTATTCTAACTTCTGCAAAACATTGGCCTCCTCTCTTTTGCGTAGCGTAGTCAGCCTATAATGTTCCCACTGCTGGGTCACAGTGGGCCGTAACCCACCACGCGGGCCCAGTGTGAGTTGGTAGATGTTACATGTCTTGGAATTTTTTGGTTCTAGGTCATGCCGGTTTCCTCACGATGTTTTCCTTCACCGTTTTGAGAGCAGTGGCGATGAAATTATTTACACAAAGTAAAGCACCTGCCTGGGTTCGAACCCACGACCTACAACTCGTAAGTCGGAACCGTTACCACTGGGCCACCACTGCTCCCCCTCCCTCCCCTCCCTTTTGAGCCATGTCTTATTCCATGCTTTCATAGACATACCTACTTCAATTTCAAGTTTATGCTAGCTTCAAATCTGACTAACTGACCGACTCTTTGACAGTTCAAAAGTGCCTGTAAATAAATGGTTTTATTGAAATAAATGCTTCGAGTTTGAGCCAAGAAGTTCAAGTATAAAGTACCTCTATAAAAGTCATCAGCGGCCATAGTTCCGCCGATGTAAGTGCCGAAGTTATCGCTGTCAGAGGCCATCGAGTGTACCTCCTGACAGACCCGCGTGTCCAGGACCGCGGGCCATCTGCGGGTCTTGCCCAACACCGGCTAAGATACAACAAACCATAAATTATAATCATCTTCTGGACGCCAAACAGACAAGATTAACCATGCATTTTTTTTTTTCTATGTTTAGCTGAAGCAGATCAATAGTAGGTCTATAGTAGTTCCAAGGAAATGGGGGATGACCTTATGTGATTCATAGGGCACAAATCCCGATGCCAAGCTGCTACGTTATAACGTTTAGTTTTATATTTACTAAAACAATAAATTTTCAGCATGTAAATATATAGTTTCATTATCTGCCCAGCCTTTTCCCAACTATGTTGGGGTCGATTTCCAGTCTAGCCGGATGCAGCTGAATACCAGTATTTTACATGGAGCGACTGATTATCTGACCTCCACAAACCAGTTACTGGGTAACACGATACCTTTTGCTAAGACCGGCTGTCAGACTTTTCGGGCTTCCTGCTTCCCGGTACACAGAGGGGTCTCGATATAAAATAGATGGTCAGTAACAGTTGGGCACCGATTCACAACGACCCGTGTAACTGTTACTTAGTCATGAGGCCCAGGTTTGGTTTACTTAAATAATAAAATATTTTTTCACCTATCAACCTCGGAAAGATCATTCGAAATCTGAGTGCAAAAGTGCATTTTATCCGCTAGCCGGTTCGAATTAAAAAAAAAAAAACACTTTTTTTTAAATTGGATCCTTTCTATCCAATAATTTCGCTAACTGTGCTTGTACGAAACGTAAACGTAAAGTAACGAAATGTTACCATGTTAAATATCATATCATTTAGGAAGTATTGTATTTATTTTATTTTTGATTTTGTTATTTCACTATATGCTGCACCGGTTGACGTCATCACGTCAACGCCGGCTGCCGCTGAAAACCAGCGCTGGGGCTCTGTCTCGCATAGGGTCGCAGCATTATGCTAAGCGATGGCCGTTTTGCATGGATGTGACGCATATTTTCCCCCAATTTGCTATTCTCGTGTTTTGTTTTTTCTTTACGTCATATTTACCGCAAATAAACGTATTTCCTTTCTTTCTTGTCTTGATTTTTACAAATTGCAGTGCAGCATTTGGTTGCATATTCAATGGATCAAAGTGCAATCCACGCATTTCGTGTATAGCATATTAATGATGATAATGTTTATTTACATAAATATGTTATGTGTGTCCTGTTGTCAAAATTAGAGAGAATGGGAGTAAGAGGTCCAGCACTGGCGATCTTTAAGAGCTACCTCTCTGAAAGGACACAATGCGTCAAAATTGGCTCATACGTCAGTGACGATCGCTTATTGTCATTTGGAGTTCCCCAAGGCTCAATTTTGGGACCTACCCTCTTCTTGATATATGTTAACAGCCTCTGTAACTTATCCATCCCACACTGTAGCATATATACTTACGCGGACGATACGGCTTTGCTCGTGCAGGGATTGGACTGGAGAGAAGTTCGGAAGCGAGCGGAGTTTGCGCTGGGCATCGTGATGTCGTGGTTGGGAGCTAATATTCTTACATTAAACATCGATAAAACTAAATATATCCCGTTTTCAATTAGATCTTGTACGCAGCCGGAAGACTCGTTTGCTGTCAGAGCCCACACTTGTAATGACCAGTTAGACCAATGCCTCTGTCCTCCCCTACTCAGAACAACACAAGTAAGGTACCTCGGTATCATGATAGACAACCTGATGTCCTGGAAAGTGCAAATTGATGGAGCGTCCGGCAGAGTGAGAAAGCTCATAACGATTTTCAAGAATCTGCGCCATAGTGCAGACTTAAATACGCTTCGGATGGTCTACTTTTCACTCTGTCAGTCAGTACTCTCATTTGGGATAACGACTTGGGGAGGTGCTCCAAAAACTTGTCTCCTTAAACTGGAAAGAGCGCAACGAGCTGTACTCAAGGTCATGACTTTTAAACATTTCCGGTATAGTACCATACAATTGTATAAAGACTGTAAAGTTATGACTGTTAGACAACTCTTTGTGCTCAATACCATCTTGCGTAGGCATGGTTCTCTGAAATACAATACTGGTCGTCTGGCAAATATGAGATCAAAATATGTCTGTCCTATGGAACGTTACAAAACTAAATTGTCTGAAAGACACTTTCGAGTATTAGGTAGTCGAATTTATAATACAGTTAACAAACTATGCAATATTTATGGCTTAAATAAATTCGAATGTAAAAAGAAAGTGAGTCAATGGCTCACAACTCTACCTACGAGGAGACTGAAAAGTTACTTGGAAAGCTTTTCTAGGGGGTTTCTGCTTTTTCGAATGGCTCTAACATGCTATAGCGCTTATAGTATGTTGGAGTTATTTGGGAGGGCGGAAGCTTTTTGGAGGGGCTTTTTAGAAATACATGATACATCACACACACACACACGACACATATACATAAAAACATTCACACGACACATACACATGACACATACAGTCATACACTTCCATCACAAACCTCACCTAATTCACACGAGAGAGAGGCTATACATTTTTATTTATTTTTTAATTTTTTCTACCGTTTGTTTCTTTGTTTTATAACTTTGTTTTCTTTTTGTACTCAATCGATAGCTCTTACCCAATATGACTCCGTACTAGTTTTGTATAAATTGGGAATTTATGTATTAACAGAGAGAGCCCTGGCACCCATAACACAAGTTTAATCTTAGCTTGGGTGCCAGTGGAGCAATCAGTGATTTATGCAATTTTAAAAGAATATTGTCATAGAATTAGCTTATTGGCATAGACAAATTGTAAAATTGGAAATAAAGTTATTATTTATTTATTTATTTTATTTATGTATATTTTTCACAAGTAGAGTGCTTAATCTAACCTTAAAGTATTAGCATTTGGGGCCGAACTAGGCATAACCTGTATTTCAGCCCTCAACGTCGATACCCCTGGGTTACAAATTAAGGACTTTTATTATGATATTGCAATAATATTATCTTATCAATGTACGTATTTTATTTAACATATAAAACTTTTTTTTTTTACAATAAATTTAATAAATACTTTTTCTTTCTTTCTTTCTTTCTTTCTAAAAAGGTAATAATTATATGTGAGTAACCGGACCTCTCTTTGTATGTGATGTAGATGTCCGTGAATGAGTTTGAGAGGGTGTGTAAGATTGCGGAGCATGACTTTAGTATTTTTTTTTTGTAATGTTTAATTTTATATATTATATTTTACATATTATATGCATAATGATAAGCTTATCTTTAAGAATGTGACCGGAGTAACATTCATCATTTATCATTATTGGGGTTTCCCACACAATTTCCAGAGTTGATCTACCGAATACAAACATAATAAATAGCTTAGGTATTTAAGATTATCCGATCTACGGCTGACCAAAAAATTTGACTTTACGTGTCCTTCAATGAAATGATAACAATGGTCTGTAGGACAAGCAAAGTCAAGTCATAGCTAATTGCGATTTCAGAAACGTACACTCAAGAACGTCGGGTGTGGCATACCGTGCGTCTGTCGTTAGTAAAGTCGATATCAGCTGCTTCACTCTTTGTTTTTGCCTTTAATCTGAAAGATGTGAAACGTCTAAACACAAAATTAATCTAAAGGGAAAATGTGACCCGATCCAACGATGTTTGATTTCGATACCGGACATCTTTCAATCGCCAAGCTAATGATTTAAAAAAAAAGGTTTTTTTTTTGTGTTGTACGAACCTCGGCTTAGGGGTCTGGGGGAGGACAGCAAGGTGAGACAGGCTGGATCAAACAAAATGAAAGGGATAGATGAACATTCATTCATATTATATTCTATACTGTACTTTTGTCGAAGCCACTTGGAGTATGCGTCTTAAATATGGAATCCATGTTACCACAAATAGATTGATCGCATAGAGAACATCGAAAAGAGATTTATAAAGTACTTTTCCTACCATCAAAGAGTACCTTATCACTCTGAAAATTTGCTTAACCTCTTTAAGAAATATCATTTATTGCCCCTAATTAATCGTCGTGAGATCTCCGACTGTGTTTTGTGACTAAAGACCTTTAATAATAATATTAATAGCCCAGAAATCTTAATTTCACTTTAACATCCCCGGAAGGTCGAAACGGTCCAATGCCCCGCTCTATGTGCCATTGGCTCCAACTAACTACAGGCAGAATCCATTCTTTGTGCGTCTATGTGCAAGCAGAAACTTTAATAGGGTGTGTGAACAGCATAACTTCGATTCTTTTACAACAGGTGTGTCTGTGGCCAGAAAGTGCTTGAGCCTAACTTTTTCACCTGATCTTGATATTGCTCAAATTAAGTTACCTTGAGTTGCCTAGCTTTACCACCTTTAAGAGGTGGAAAAGCTAGGAAAA
The DNA here is from genome assembly GCA_949128155.2 of Xanthia icteritia. Lineage (NCBI taxonomy): Eukaryota > Metazoa > Arthropoda > Insecta > Lepidoptera > Noctuidae > Xanthia > Xanthia icteritia. The sequence goes on from OX421953.2 coordinate 6,107,775, forward strand.
AAAATGAAATGCAATTATAACATTGTTTATTATTGTTTTAGGTGTAAAAAAGGCATTCGGAAAGTTTCCAAATACTTCTACATCTAAAACTAAATATTCGGTGTTATGATATTAATGATTACATTTCATAATCAATATTTTAGTTCACTAGTTAGCCATATTTATTATTTTCATACAGTTATATTGCCAAATTAATCAAAATAGAGAAATATTTGACAGCTATTTGCGACGTTGCCCACTTTCGGTATAAACCCTCTTTAATAATGGTGGCACTGGTATGATGGCTTAAATATAAATACCATGGTCAATACTCAATAACATGCACTTCAAACAATAAGATGAGTCAACAATAAGAACTAAATAATACCACATAATTATAATATAATTATTTTTAGGTCCTTTGTAAGTTTTAATATTTTGTAGGTAAGTTTAACAATTATATTTACATTGAAATGCATGACTGTGTTTGAATAAACAACTAGAGCAATACAATTAAAAGTAAGTACAGTAAACAAAGAAAAGTCTAATACCACAGTTTGCCTATTCGTTCCCACAGACAAACCCTGAAAACGGTTTTATGAGGTATAAGTTCGAGACCATTGTAAACACTGTATAAATAAATTAATAATAATATGAAGTGTGGAGCAGATTAGCCCAGTGGGGAGCAGTGGTGGCCCAGTGGTAACGCCCGCGACTTACGAGCTGTAGGTCGTAGGGACAAAACCTTTTTTTTTTTGGGTGGGAAGTTATCAAATAACTTCTCCCGCTCTGGGTGGAGCGTGAGGGCATGTCAGACTCTTACTGACTAAAACCCACCCGTGTTCCTTCAGTTACCTGTACGTTGCCAGGGCCACGGTATCCCTTTCGGACTTTCCCGCAACCCCAGCAGGCATCGGTCCTAACGGACCCCTTCACTTGCTGACATCTCTTTGAGGCGCGCGTAGAACACAACGCGCCGTCGACCCAGGCCTGGTCCTTACCGGACGGCGAGCTACCCATTGCTCACCATCCGCAAGCATGCGCCTACGGTGGCCGGGAATCGGCCTGCGATTCCCGACGCCCAGGGCGTCTCCTGCGGCGGCTAGGGGCGTGAGGGCGCGAAATTTGCCTCTCCCTCACGCGTTCTGCCTCCTCCTTCGCGAGCATTACTGCTTCGCAGAAGGAGCTGACGGCCTCCCATGCCCTCTCGCTCCGTACCATGGCCTGGACCAGGGCCGGACGCGAGAGATCCCCGCCATAGGGTCGAACCCTGACATGCGTTTTACTTTGTGTAAATTATTTTATCACCACTGCTCTCAAAACGGAGAAGGAAAACATCATGAGACAACCGGCATGTCCTAGAACAAAAAATTCGAAGACGTGGTGACATCTACCAACCCGCACTGGGCCCGCGTGGTGGATTGCGGCCCACTCCCTCTCACGGATAGGAGGTCTGTGTACCAGCAGTGGGGACATTATAGGCTGATTATGCTATGCTAAAGCTTAAACAACATGAAGCCTTTTGATACATAATATCCACATGTTTAAATAAACAAATATTGTATTGTATTGCATACAAAATCCTAACCAATCCTAACCAATATTATAAATGCAAAAGCGTGTTTGCTTGTTAGTTACGCTTTCACGCTAAAACGGCTGGACGGATTTATAACGGACGGATAACGGGTAGACCATGGCCTGGAGAAGGACATAAGCTACTTTTCATTCTGAATCGCAGAGGAAGTTGCGGGCAACAGCTAGTTATTAATAAACGAGTTAAAGGTGAACTATACTATGTCGTAGATTAATTGGTAATACTAAGGTTAAAGCTCAACACACACACAAGGCGGGTGCGTGTCGGGTGCTTGTCGGGTGCGGTTCGGGACGGCAGTACGGTGGGCTTGTATATATTTTAATTCCGTGTATTATATGGATGTCAGCACACAAAACGCGTGTGCGACTCCCGCTCCCAACCCGCTCCGCACTCGACTGAATGTTTGCAACGAAATATTTGACAGCTCGGATTTTTTGGCGCTTGAATGACGTTGACAGGGGGGCGCTCTAGGCAAACATTTGTAGCCACGCGCCAAAACAAACTTGTAGCGTTTTAAACAGTTTTACTTACAACATCATAAGTCTTCTCCAAGTTCCCGTTAAGTCCGAAGGAGGACACAACGACGGAGCCAGCCGGTATGTTGAGGCCTCCACAGGTGCCGATCCTGAAGAAGATGGGGTCCTTAGCTTTGGCGTAGTACACTAGCTTGATCACTTCTTGGAGGAGCGTCGTCATTGATGGGATGCCGATGCCGTGCTGCAAATGTATTTATTGATACTTAGATTAGAATGTCTTGACTAGTCTACAAAATTTTTTAACATTTTTTTCATTTTTTAAACATTTTTAAATTTTTTAAAAATGTTTTTCACATTTTTTTTACCGACAACCGTAAATTTATTAAATCATGTCTAAAATGGTTGCAGCTTGACAGCATAGACAATTTCAAGCGGCCATTCTTTTTTTACATCTTTGACAAAGAGAACCTACGTCACACACGATCAAAAATAATTTGAATCATTTTGAAAGATATTGCTAATCCATTGCTTCATATGTTCGAAAAATTTGTCTGCTCAACAACGTAATCATCGCAATGAATGTTGTTCAACTGTCAAAATGAAACAGATTGTGAATGATCGTGTGTTACGCAACCAGGATGCTGCACTGTAATTAGGTATAGAAGCGTTGATTTAAAAACCTCCTCCTGGTTTTCGTCGGTTAAAAATATTAAGTGTAACATGTACCTCTCAAGGTATCATAAAAAGACGGTAAGTATAAACCTACTTTCGTTTCGCTTCACCTTCCAATAAAACTATTATTATTAGTTCCGTTTATATACGATTGAACAGAGGATTTGTTTCAAGTAGCGTTTAAGTTAAATTCCCAGGCGTAATATAAACATCTATATCGACGTACAATTTCATTTTGTAACTCTGGGCGTAGCGAAGTTCAGGGAATAGGCTGATTTGCATATTATTATCTTGAGTTTACTTAACTTTAAGGTTTTTCTGCGTCATATTTGTGCAGAATAGACAATTCTTTTCATAATCCATTAATTTTAAAAAGATATGCCACAGAAAAGATAAACTCATTAGGGCGAATCTCACCAATGAAACTGAACACGATCACCACATCTAAACCACGTTCAAGACCTGTCAGTGTCAATATTCCACAACAATAGTTCTTGACACTGACAGCTCTTGACCGCAGTTTCGATGTGCTGATCGCGTACACTTTCATTGGTGAAATTCGCCCTTAGTGTTACAAAATTAAAGGAATGAAAGAGACATCCGACAGGGTACAATTTGGTGATGTCCAAAGGGTTATTTTGAAAGCCAGGATTAGTTACATAGTTTTGGTTACTAAAACTCTCTGCAAATCGAGGGAATATTTTTATGGTTCCAATAATACTTACGTGGCTAATTACTTATTATTGCATATTAGTTCCTATGGAGTATGTTAGGATCGTAGTCGGTGACGTTCTGTAGTTTCTGGCTACCGTCACGGCCATGACAAAAATGCTTGACTTTATGTATATATTAGTTCTTACTAATAGATCGTAGATATTTCGTTTTTCGTAATTGATTCACCACATAGTCTAATCAGTAGGCTTTCAAGATTCATTTAAAAAGTATGTTGAACAAGACTATACTTTGCAATGAGCCATAATCGGTTCTAATAAGTTATCAAAACCGATTATGGCTCATCGCATAGCAGAGACCACATTAGATATAATTACTTAAGCCATTGAAAACTCTCTGAGTTTCAAAATCGGGTAATAATTTCCCATTCAAAAAAAAAGTTTTGTTAATGGTTGACGATTTGGTCTCCGAATGTTATGTATAATATAAATGGTCTTATTTAAAGTGTCCAGGATTGAGGTGGTATTAATTTATTGATTTATATGAAGCCCATGTTTTTTGTACAGATTACGCATAAATACTACTAAATCCTCCCAAATTCTCAAAAATATCCGTCGGCTAGGTTTCGAGTTCTAAGATGGCTCCTAAATTCGGACGTTTGAATTGAAGAGCCACCTTAAACGTCTTGTAACTTTTTAAGGGTTTTACTACAAATTTCAAGATCAGGCCTACAAAATCGGCTAATTTATTACTAAATATTGGTAGGTAGTGCCCGCATTTAAATATGAAACATGGCTCACTAATCCATACGGACCCTATTTAAAATGGTGTTGGTCGAATTGTTTCGCCATCAGTAAAGTCCACTGCTAAGTAGGATGTGCACGGAGGGGTTTGCCAACCACGCATCCGTGCGTAGCGTGACCGTGAGTCGCAGTGGACGATCTCGCATATATTTTCACACAAACCGAAATTATAGTACATGTGCGAGATTAGCCGTGGGCTGCTGTAGACCGGTGCCTTAAGGCTGCCTATATTATAAAAAAATACTCACGCTAACAGACAGTACGGGCCCCACTTTGTACATTGCGTATCTCTGTGAGTGCTTGGTGAGGTTCACGAGCTTCTCTCCCTTGTTGGGGAGGTTCAGTACTTCGGTCATGTACTGCGCGAACTCCCGCATCCGATTCTTGGTACCGCCCATGCAGACGAACTGGAATGGTATAATTTTTGTGAATTTTGGGTACCTAACTGTCTTGCGCTTCTGGTGGTAATTTTTTTAAGCTTGGCGAAGCGAAGATACAAAGCATTGCGCGTTGTTTCGGCCCATTTGGACCAAGTTAATTTTATGTTATTTAATGCCATAACCATCGTAGATGCGTTGCCATCCTAAAATCTGACCTAGTAACTGAATAAATCGGAAAGAAGATCGAAATAAAAAATGGGTGGAATTCTATTTTCTTATTTTCGACGTTAAAAAATGCTTTTAATTAAGTTTAATGGGCTATTTTAAGGTGCTTCCACACCGGGAGCATTCACTTGTAATATAACATTTCAGATACGATTTCGAGCATTATTGCGAACTGTAATGCTCGGTTCGCCTCCCTCACTCATGTAATGCTCGAATTGTATCATTACAGGTTGCGAACTGTAATGCTCGGTTCTCCTCCCTCACTGATGTAATGCTCGAATTGTATCATTACAGGTTGCGAACTGTAATGCTCGGTTCTCCTCCCTCACTGATGTAATGCTCGAATTGTATCATTACAGGTTGCGAACTGTAATGCTCGGTTCTCCTCCCTCACTGATGTAATGCTCGAATGTGAACTGCTACATTACAGGCGAATGCACGCGGTGAGGAAGCACCTTCAAATAAATTATTTAACTTTGATGAGAGCAACCAATGGTAGAGCTCAGTAACGTGCAAATAGTTAGGCCTGTGGCACCATCATCATCATCTACCTAGCCTTTTCTCATCTATATTGAGGTCGGCTTCTAGTCTAACCGGATACAGCTGAATACCAGTATTTTGCATGGAGCAACTAACTATCTGACCTCCACAACCCAGTTACAGAACGCGCCAAACTTTATGAACTCTCTGAAGTTGTACTCGAGTGGCCTAAAAGTATATACCTAATAATAATTCATTTATTTCAGACATGGTCCATACAGAATATAAAAATTAAAAACACATATACATTAAAATAATCAGAAAACAAAAAAAAAGGAAGAATAGCTAATTATTATTGTGATTAACAAATCAATGCAAAAATTTGTTATTTTATGTTATGTTATGTAATGTAATCAGCTATTAATATACTTTTTAGGCCACTCACGCACCACTTCAGAAAGCTCATAAAGTTTGATCCGGGTAATACGATAAAGGGTAATACGATACTCCTTGGTAAGACTGGCTGGCCTATGTCCAGCAGTAGAATTTAATTAAATACGAGTATATTGATGGTGATAAAATGGCAAAAAGCTCAAAGATTTTCTATCGATGTAAGTATCTTTATTTATACACAAGCGACCCGCTCCTGCTTCGCACGTTTTTTACGACTTGACAAAACATCTAGATTTCTTAGATAAACGTAACTTTAATATTAACGTATTATACTCATAAACCTTCGGGAATAAATCCTCTAAACGATGGTGAAAACCTCGTCAAAATCTGTCGCGTGGTTTAGAAGAGCAACGCGGACATATAGACAAACGCGAAAAGTGACTTTGTTTTATAATATGCATAGATAACATTACTTCACGCAAGTATTCCTCGAAGGGTAAGGCAGAGGTGTACCTATTTATTTATTTCAATCATCTTGGATCATAGGTACAATTAATTAGAATGAAAAATTACAAAAATTGTAAACACAATAAAAATTACAAATTAAATTTAACAAAATTAAATCAAATTAAAAAAAAAACAAATCAAATTAAAAAAAAAAACAAATCAAATTAAAAAAAAAACAAATCAAATTAAAATCAACATTACAAATAAAATTAAAATTATAATAAAATTAAAACAATATCTTAACATTAACATTAGTCAGTACGTGAACCATACAGCAGTGGTTCACGTACTGACAGTCGAAACGTACCTACACGTAAATGTACGTATAGTACTCCCACATTTCGCCAGTTATGTTTAAGTGTCATGTAAAAAGGGGTGAGCCTATTACCATCAACCGGGCACAAGTCCAGGCTACGGACTGCCACCGAGAAATTCCAGATAGAAAAACCGACTCGGGAATCGAACCCAGGACCTCATGCTCAGCTGTAGACCAACGAGGCAGTAGTGTTTATTTATAGTAAGAAGATAACAGAAGTTGTCTCAACCAGCAATGGTTAGCAACTTCATGATAAATGATAGCGTTATTGATATGATATACATGAACAAATGTAGGTTATCGATACAATGCACTTTAATGCAATTTATTCAAGTGAAGATTACTGCGTTATCACAAACAGCATTTTGTTTTGAAGGCCAGCTGTATTAGCACGTTTTCTGATAAGCAAAACATTAACTGAACATTTCCTGTAATGTTGAGACATGATAGGACATGTTCACTCGTAACTAAGGTTCTATGTCAATCAATCTGCCTAGCCTTTTCCCAGCTATGTTTCGGATCGTCTTCCAGTCTAACCGGATTCAACTGAATACCAGTATTTTACATAGAGTGACTGCTTATTTTACTTCCACGATTCAGTTACTGCTTATTTTACTACCACGATACCCCTTGGTAGGACTGGTTGAAAGCTTTTTGGGCTTCAGACTAAGATTCTAAATAATAAACAGAATTTGGGTAGTCAAAATCTTTGCTGAACGGTACATCCTGCGGGATAATAATAATTTATCGCAATGGGTTTCATTTTGACAGTTCACCCACGTTCATTGCGTTATTTACGTTTTTGAGCGAACGAATTCTTCAATCCTATGAAGCAATGGATTAGCAAAATCCTTCAAAACTCTTGGATTGTGATTAAAACTGTGTTACGCATTTAGGCTGCGGTTCACACTTGGGGGAGTCAGGCTCTACCCCCTCTGCCAACTTTGCTGACATACAAAATCTTCAAAAAAAGATTTTTTTCTCTTATAGTTTGTGCCTGGAAGTCTGACAACCAATCTTACCAAGGGGTATCCTATTACCCAGTAGGTAACTGGGTTGTGGAGGTCAAATAGGCAGTCGTTTCAAATGTAAAATACCAGTCGCTTCATGTAAAATACTAGTATAGCGGCATCCAGTTAGACTGGAGGCTGACCCTAACATAGTTGGGAAAAGGCTCAGCAGATGATGATAGTTTGTCCTGATATGAAATAAGAAGGTCTCTAGTGCATGCAGTGCTAACTGATTGAAAGACTAACAAGAATTTCCGAAGTATTTATTAGTATTATGTCTTATTAGATTATGTCAGGACTTTAAAAGAGACTGTGACCTCTGTGTTTGTTTCGGTCTTTCTTCTCAGAGTAGTCAGATAGGAAACGCCGAACTCATCTAGCAAAATTATTTTAATACGACGCGCGACGTGTAAAAGTGTCATAATATCCTATTTACAGAATAAACAATTTCATTTCATTTCAGTAACTTTTTCCCGCGACTTCACCCGCGTGGAGCTCGGAAATAATTTCACGGAAACTTACTACCGGGATAAAAACGATCCCAGGTCATGGTCTATCAATTTCATCCAAATCTGTTTTAGCGTGAAAGCGTACCAAACAAACTCACTTTCTCATTTATAACATTAGTTAAGGCCGATATAAACCAAATGAGTGAATGAACTAGAGAGTCTATGTATTCCCATTCTACCAAATGATTTTATGTAAACAGACAATCCGTAGGAAAACCAAGGTAAGCGACATAGGCCGAAGAATTGCCAAACTTAAGTGGCAGTGGGTAGGGCACATTGCTCTTCGAACAGATGGTTCTGGAGTGGCGATCGCGTACCGGAAGACGTAGCGTTCGAAGGCCCCCCACAAGGTGGACCGATGACCTAGTAAAGGCCGCAGTGATCCACTGGATCCGAGAAGCACAGAACCGGTCGAAGAGGCGGTGATTGGGGGAGGCCTATGTCCAGGCTGGGGCGGGCGAAGGGGTCTGTCAGACTCCTACTGACTAAAAACCACCCCGGTGTTCCCTTCCGGTGGCCCGGGGATCATGAGATCTTGTGCGCTTCCCATGATCCCCGACTGGTGCTGAGGAGGACCTCTTGTCCGCGGAGGGAGTGAGGTGTGAGACTTCCCCGCGACGGTCAAATAGGGGCGCGCGTGGGTCCTGCTGGATGGGGGCGGCGGAAATTCCCGAGTCCCTCCGGACCTGTTTACGGGAAGAGAGCGTTGTCCGCGCTCCGCCGACGCCCGGTCCGCCTGCTGCGGATCAGGAGAGTGGTCTCAATGTCCCTACGTCTTTCGGCTGAAATGATGATACTGATGATGAAACAGAGATAGAGCATTCTTTCGTCGCTCTATCAAAACTGACAAGAATACCAAGACAAGAATGCTCTTTAATTGTTCTGGTTCTGTGTTCGTTTGGTCTATACCTAAAAGGATGGCAACAATTAGGGCCATAATTAAATAAATATGAGGAGTTCTCCTTGAAATATTCCCTATATTTCCTAAAGTTAATGACTTACTTTAACATCTCCAAACAGAGCTGGAAGGTCATTGTTGTGTGTGTCGTATCCTAAATGATACAGGATGTCCACGTCCAGGTCTTGAAGGTGTTTGTTTGGCAGCTTAATAGTGCCGTCGCTGTTCCTGCAAAGAACAAATTAAATAACATACACGGTACTAAAATAGTTTACTGAATAGTTATTGGCAATAATACATTTTTCTAAGTCCGTTATAATTAAGCAATTTAATCTGCTGTCTGGTCAATATTGTGTCTGTCTTGTGCTTTGTGCTTCTAGATCTCTTTAGCTATCTTCTTTATTGAAACATCTTAAATTCACTCACTGACAGACAACGCACAGCCTAACCCGCTGGGTCCAGAAGCATGGAATTTTACACAAGAGTTCCGTATTATACCAAAAGGATTCTTGAAATTTAATCCCCTAAAGGGGTAAAATAGGGGATGAAATTTTGTATGGAAGTGCGTCATTTTTGTGGATGGGACATCCCATCGGGCACACGACTTGCACTTTATAAATCTTCGAGCTTTATAAAGTTGTAAAGTACTCTATCGTGTACGTGGGTCTTCATGTTCAAGGCATTAGACAGAAACGATAATCAAGTTTTATTAAAAGCAGGAAGCGTGTAATAGAATGCTTACTTGGGACACGGTTTCCCCGGATGTAGTTCATCCCACATCATGCTACAGTTGTCGTAGTGCGCCTCCAACTCTTCATTGCCCGTTGTCACGAAGTCACAGTCACACTGCATCTTTATTCAGTGTTGTCTAAAACAATATAAACACAATTTCAGTAATAGGTACCTTTCCTTCTTCTTAGAGGATTATTATGCAAATGTTACTATGCCAAACACCGGGATGAGTGGGATAACTCAAAGGATCAAGCCTTTGAGTCATCCCACTCATCCCGGTGTTTGGGTCACCATGGGTTTGAGTCACTCATCTCTGTTTCCCATTATATATATTTTCTTGAATAGTCCTCCAGACCGTATTTCAACCATGTTGGCCAAGCTCAAAGGAGATTAGCCTTCGACGCGGGAGATATTATAGTGCACAAGTGTGTGAACAGACACAGGTGCACTCTCTCTTCCCTCACTCTCATAGTCCGATGGGACGGCACATAATCCGACACGACCGGAGAGAGATCAGGCGCAGGACCAACGGCTTAACGTGCTCTCCGAGGCACGGGGGCATCACACCGTCAACTTCCAAACTACGAGCTGTTACTAAAAAAATCCTGATGAAAAAACCCAATAACTATTTGCCCGACCTGAGAATCCAACCCAAGACCCCACGCTCAGCAGTCGTGCTTGTGACCATGAGAGCAATGGGGCAGGTTTTCCATGATATAGAATAGGAGTCACCAAATGGCGGACCGCGGTCCGGGGTCTGGACCGCCGACGTATTTGTGCGGACCTTCCATCGGTCTCGACTTACCGATGAACATCTCCAAGATTTAATGTCAGTAGCTTGCACCAACTTTACTCCAGACTTCAGACAGATATTTCAAAGTAAAATTTTCATTTTTCACATTAATTATTTACTTTGTTAAAATAATTCAGGTTTATTTTCGTTTTATTTCGCAAATGATATTTTTAATCTTGGTTGCTAGTAATCGTATTACCCAGTAACTGGGTTGTGGAGGTCAGATAGACAGTCACTCGATGTAAAATACTGGTATTCAGCTGCATCTGGTTAAACTGGAAGCTGACCCCAACATAGTCGGGAAAAGGCAGGCAGACCTGACCTCCACTACCCAGTTTCTGTGTAATAAGATACCCCTTGGTAAGACTGGTTGTCAGACTTTCGGGCGTCTGTTGACCCGACTGTCAAAGATCCACGAATGGCAGCCGGGACCAACGGCTTAACATGCTTTCCAAGGCACGGAGGGGTCTCGATATGTAAAGATGGTCATCCATCCACAAATCAACCCCGGCAAGCGTAGTTTAACCTGATGGATCGACTCGTGCGGCTATTATTACTTAGCCACGAGCTCCTCCACTTATTGCCATCTCCTTAACATGCTTTCCAAGGCACGGAGGGGTCTCGATATGTAAAAATGGTCATCCATCCACAAACCAACCCCGGCAAGCGTCGTTTAACCTGATGGATCGACCCGTGCGGCTATTATTACTTAGCCACGAGCTCCTCCACTTATTGCCATCTCAGAGAATATAGTTCTCTAATCGACCAAGGCTGAGTTAATGGCTGATAGATCTCTATCATATTCTACATACATCTGTATGTAAGAAAAAATAATGATACAACAAAAACACATCCTCTAAAAGTCAGGATAAGAGCAGGATAACAATGATTTAGCAATAAATGAATACATGCAGGCTTGGGAGCAGTGGTGGCCCAGTGAGAGCAGTGGTGGCCCAGTTAGAGCAGTGGTGGCCCAGTTAGAGCAGTGGTGGCCCAGTGGTAACGGCCCCGACTTACGAGTTGTAAGACGTGTGTTCGAACCTAGGCAGGCGTTTTATTTTGTGTAAATAATTTCATTACCACTGCTCTCAAAATGGTGAAGGAAAACATCTTGAGGAAACCGGAAAATTCGAGGACATGTGAGATGTCACAACCAACCTGCACTGGACCCGCGTGGTAGATAACTGCCCACTCCCTCTCGAAGATACAAGGCACAGGCGTCCTCTCTTCTCTTCCCACATTATAGGCTGATTATGTTATGCTAAAGCTTATACGATATGACCTCTTCAATACTCAATTTATTGAACGTTGTTCAGTCACGAAAAAACTGAAAAAGTATGTGAAATCAAACTCACTAATCTACCAAGTGCAGTGATAAGCATCAGGATAACAATTCTTTTTAAAATGTCGATTACATGAATATTGATAACTAAGATAACGCGAATGCACTTTCTGATAAATTCAAGTGACAGGATAAATTGGATGAGAAATGTGTCGCACAAGCCATTCAATTGAACGTAATGAATGTTGAGAATTGGTCCTGACGCCAGAAATTATATAATACGTACTTAAGAGTACATCAAGCTACTGCTAACATAAGTATCCTCAAAGTTGGTAAAAACAAACAACACTTATTATATTAAAAAATCCTGGAAATCGAAACCTGGACCACACACAAGGCAACCACCTTACATGCGACTCGACCCATAAGCAGATACGGCACATTAAATAAAAAATTATCGGAAACCCATTACATTAATTTCACAGAATGTAATTTATGTCGTTAATACTCATGTTATAACTAATTTTACATATTAATTAGAAAAAGCAGTGTATTTACAATAGGTGTTCCTAACTATTGTAAATACAATGCACCAATTATGCAAATAATAATTATTATGCCAAATAGTTCCTTGTAGCCTTCGGTTATTAATAAATAAGGCACTCTTTTATTACTAATTATATCCCGCGGGTGTCGATAACGAAGAATGGAATCCTGGAAGCACAAACAGTTGCAAAAATTGTCATAGTCGATTTTTCCATGCCCGACATACCAATTCCAAAGTCTTTGTTTTATGCGTATTTTTGCATCAATTATGACAAGATTCCTAATTTCAGGCCTTTTGGTATTCATTCATGTATCAACTTCTACACTTTAAAAAGCGTTTTTTTTTCTTTTAATAAATCAGTAAAGGAATTATCATAATTAATTCGTAAAGTAGAGCTAGAACTTTTTTTTTATATTTCGAAAAATTGCATCCCTGACTCACGAAGTCTATTGTGGAAGAACGAACTCGCAAATACCAATTATATAATTTGTATGTACTAACCTTGAATATTAAAAGTAATCGGACGTGTAGCCACCACAACGAAGGCACCAACACTGACTTAGGACATCGAGCTGGTCCTTTATCATCACTTTAATATCATCCTATCTATAATTACGTGGGTATATTATATCAATTACTAGCGACTCGCCTCTGCTTCACATGGCTTTACGACTTATCAAAACATCGAGATTTCCTTATTATATGTAAGTTCACCATTAATGCACATTATTATTATATATAAAATACTCATTATTATTTTCGAATAAAGAACTGTGTTCTGAACGAAAATCATTGAGTCATCCTCTCCAATTACCTTAAATGGTCACAAAACACGCATTACTCAGTAACAGCTGATTAGGAAACTACTAACAAGAGCAATAATTCACCATATAGCATAGACAATGTGGCGCAGAGTCTAAGACGCATACGTGACAAACTGCATCAGAATCCGTTGCGTAGTTTAGAAGTACAACGTGGTCACACAAACAGACACGAAAAGCGACTTTGTTTTATTTTATAATATGTATATATATATATAAATAGGGTTGTGTATAGTAGATATCATTGTGACGTCACGATTGGCTAAGTAACGATCCTTCGATGCTTTCGAAAATAGCGAATTGGGCGGCCCACCTGTTATGTGGTCAGAATCGTCTGCGAAATCAGCAATACCAGAACCGAAGCTGAAAGCCCTTAATCAACTTAGCTTATCGCAGTCTACTGCTGGAAAAAGGCCTCTCCCAGACTGCGCCACAATACCCTATCCACCGCCTTCCGCATCCAGTCTGTCCCAGCCACCCTTTTTAGGACGTCGGTCTATTTAACTTGGAGGCGTCCAACACTATACTTGTCTTTACTATGCTTGTCTTTACTATGCTTGTCTTTACTATGCTTGTCTTTACTATGCTTGTCTTTACTATGCTTTTCTTTACTATGCTTTTCTTTACTATGCTTGTCTTTACTATGCTTTTCTTTACTATGCTTGTCTTTACTATGCTTGTCTTTACTATGCTTGTCTTTACTATGCTTGTCTTTACTATGCTTGTCTTTACTATGCTTGTCTTTACTATGCTTGTCTTTACTATGCTTGTCTTTACTATGCTTGTCTTTACTATGCTTGTCTTTACTATGCTTGTCTTTACTATGCTTGTCTTTACTATGCTTGTCTTTACTATGCTTGTCTTTACTATGCTTGTCTTTACTATGCTTGTCTTTACTATGCTTGTCTTTACTATGCTTTTCTTTACTATGCTTGTCTTTACTATGCTTGTCTTTACTATGCTTGTCTTTACTATGCTTGTCTTTACTATGCTTGTCTTTACTATGCTTGTCTTTACTATGCTTGTCTTTACTATGCTTGTCTTTACTATGCTTGTCTTTACTATGCTTGTCTTTACTATGCTTGTCTTTACTATGCTTGTCTTTACTATGCTTGTCTTTACTATGCTTGTCTTTACTATGCTTGTCTTTACTATGCTTGTCTTTACTATGCTTGTCTTTACTATGCTTGTCTTTACTATGCTTGTCTTTACTATGCTTGTCTTTACTATGCGTGTCTTTACTATGCTTGTCTTTACTATGCTTGTCTTTACTATGCTTGTCTTTACTATGCTTGTCTTTACTGTGCTTGTCTTTACTATGCTTGTCTTTACTATGCTTGTCTTTACTATGCTTGTCTTTACTATGCTTGTCTTTACTATGCTTGTCTTTACTATGCTTGTCTTTACTATGCTTGTCTTTACTATGCTTGTCTTTACTATGCTAGTCTTTACTATGCTTGTCTTTACTATGCTTGTCTTTACTATGCTTGTCTTTACTATGCTTGTCTTTACTATGCTTGTCTTTACTATGCTTGTCTTTACTATGCTTGTCTTTACTATGCTTGTCTTTACTATGCTAGTCTTTACTATGCTTGACTTTACTATGCTTGTCTTTACTATGCTTGTCTTTACTATGCTTGTCTTTACTATGCTTGTCTTTACTATGCTTGTCTTTACTATGCTTGTCTTTACTATGCTTGTCTTTACTATGCTTGTCTTTACTATGCTAGTCTTTACTATGCTTGTCTTTACTATGCTTGTCTTTACTATGCTTGTCTTTACTATGCTTGTCTTTACTATGCTTGTCTTTACTATGCTTGTCTTTACTATGCTAGTCTTTACTATGCTTGTCTTTACTATGCTTGTCTTTACTATGCTTGTCTTTACTATGCTTGTCTTTACTATGCTTGTCTTTACTATGCTTGTCTTTACTATGCTTGTCTTTACTATGCTTGTCTTTACTATGCTTGTCTTTACTATGCTTGTCTTTACTATGCTTGTCTTTACTATGCTTGTCTTTACTATGCTTGTCTTTACTATGCTTGTCTTTACTATGCTTGTCTTTACTATGCTTGTCTTTACTATGCTTGTCTTTACTATGCTTGTCTTTACTATGCTTGTCTTTACTATGCTTTTCTTTACTATGCTTGTCTTTACTATGCTTTTCTTTACTATGCTTGTCTTTACTATGCTTGTCTTTACTATGCTTGTCTTTACTATGCTTGTCTTTACTATGCTTGTCTTTACTATGCTTGTCTTTACTATGCTTGTCTTTACAATGCTTGTCTTTACTATGCTTGTCTTTACTATGCTTGTCTTTACTCCAAGACTCGTTTGCTCCACCGGCCAGCGGTCCTTTAAGAAACATGGCCAGCCCACTGCCACTTCAGCGTGCATACTCTGCAAGCTATGTCGGTAACTCCGGTTCTTTTCCAGATAATTTCATTTCAGATCTTAACCCTTCAAAGAAACTTCAAGCATAGCCAAGCAAAGTCCTGCGCTTGTAATTACACCAGCACCTTTTCAAACCCGAACGTAGCGACGCTGCTTAACGAAAGAAATAGATATGATATGGCGGCTGAGGTAGGTATTTCCCCGGTTAAGCTTCTCCACAAAGAGCTGTAAACTATGGGTATAACGTAAAATAAGTCAATAATCCTCATAATGTACAATCACGACCAGAAATTTCTTACAATTGCGCAAACTTCAAAAGCGTTTTTTTCTTGGAATAAAATTGCAACTTTGAAAAAGGTTTCTTATTTGTCAATCTGTCTAGCCTATTCCCACCTAGGTATGTATTTTAGGGTCGGTTTCCCGTCTAACCTGATGCAGTTGAATACCAGTATTTTATAGGCAGCGACTACGTATTTGACCTACACAACTCAATTACTGGGTAACACGATACACGTTGGTAAGCCTGGTTGTCAGACTTTTTGGGCTTCTGACTACTCGTAACGACTGTCAAAGATCTACGAATGACAGCCGGGACCAACGCCGTCGCCGTGCTTTCCGATGCACGGTGTGGTCTTGAGATATACCTACTTAATGGATGGTCAGTCATCCACGAACCGACCGCAACAAGCGTAGACCCGTGCGGCTGTTATCATTATGGTTTCGATAATACTATGTTGGTAACATCGTAAAATATCTATCAATACTTTAAGAGTAAATCACTTACTAATTTTGCGTAAGAGCACAGATTAGTGCAGATTGGACACTCCGCAAAATCATTTGAATAAAAAGCATCTCTAGCTACGACACAATAAAATGCAGTTCAGCTATCTAATTACGCAACACATTTTCGTAAACGATTACGACAAATTTGTTTTGTTTTGACAGCTTAATAACATTCATTGCGTTATTTACGTTGTTGAGCAGATTTTATTTTGAACTTATGAAGCAATGGATTAGCAATTTGTTTCAAAACGATTCAAATTCCCATTGATCGTGTATTACGTAATTAGTGTACAGGTCGCACAGCGCTCATTACCTACAGTTATATTCACCTATAAGTTGCCTCTCTTTCTATCGCGAAACACGAAGTTTACACTCACTGAATTGGCCCAACAAGTCGAGCCCACCGTGTACTTGTAGCTTCATACCTAAAATGCGGAGTGTCCCATCTGTATTCATTTGTGGTAATAGTAAGTTGTTTTTATGGTCGTGACAGTACTAAAGTACCTATGGTATGGAAGTACCGATAACTTATCTTAGCTGATGCTATGCGGAAAATACTTAGATATCTACGTTAAAATGAATGCAGCTCGCGATCCGCCGACCTATTCTGTAAAAATATCACCGTGAAAACTTAGGCGAAGTGAGCTGTCATTCTACTGATGCTAGCTAGTGTATTCTGTAACCATCTCACCGTGAAAACTTAGGTGAAGTGAGCTCGGAGTGAGCTGTCAGTCACTAGCAGCAGCAGTGCTATTCTGTAACCATCTCACCGTGAGAACTTAGGTGAAGTGAGCTCGGAGTGAGCTGTCAGTCCCTAGCAGCTGGTGGAATGACAGCTCACTCCAAGCTCACTTCACCTAAGTTTTCACGGTGAGAAGGTTACAGAATAGCACTGCAGGTGGAATGACAGTTCACTTCAAGCTCACTTCACCTAAGTTTTCACCGTGAGAATTAGACAATAGACCGGCTGCTGCTAGGGACTGATAGCTCACTCCGAGCTCACTTCACCTTAGTTCTCACGGTGAGATGGTTGCAGAATAGCACTGCAGTTGTGCAATGCGCGGCTTATCTTGTTTATAGATACTGTCTGGTATCTGATCTATAACCAAAGTGCCCTGGTTTTAGCTGTTTTTAGTGCTACAATAAAAAAAATCCATCGCACTGATACAAAACAAAGGTGCATAATCAGTCTACAGGAAGGGACATCGACGTACACTGTCACCGTAAATTCATTACTTAATTCTAGACCCGACCGGGTTGACATTTTTCTTCGATTATAAAAAACAACCTGCCGTTCCATATAATTTGGCCGTGTAGATATTGCACTTTTGTATGACACAGGAGATTTTTTTCCTATGAAACCGCAGATTTTTTTTTTTAATCCGACTATACAATTTTACGCCAGCGAGTTTAGGATCATGTGCTGAATTCACAGTATCTAATAGTGCTTTTAGTTTATTTTTGGCCGTAGGTCACGTCGGACTTCCCACAATGTTTTCCTTCACCGACAAAATATTAGCTAGAAAACTGACAGACTGAAAAAACCCAAACTCACAAAAAAAAGTACGTAATTTGAAGCGCAAAAAGTTTTTAGAGGTTCATTAATTTCAGAAAGTGTCCATCATTAGCAGGTCAATAAGTTTTTAGAGGATAAGTTAAATATTTCCCTTTATTAAATCAATTTCTGACATATCTTTTTTCTCCAAGTGAATCCAGACTTGCTGTCTTACGTCGCGTTGTGTTCCACGCGCGCCTCAAAGAGATGTCAGCACAACTAACGGGGTAAGCTAGTGCCGATGCCTGCCGGGGTCGCGGGAAAGTATGAAAGGGATACCGCGGCCCCTGGCAACATACAGGCAACTGAAGGAACACGGGTGGGTTTTAGTCAGTAAGAGTCCGCCCTCCCGCTCCGTCCAGAGCGGGAGAAGTTATATGATAATTTCCCATAAAAAAAAATTAAAAAAAAACTACTCCATTACACAAAGATCGACATAGTTCATAGTGCTACAATTAAGACCAGGCACTCTAAAGACAATTTCCATACAAGCTCCATGCAACCTGCAATGCACAGAACACAACACATCCACTTACTCATACACACAGGCATGTAAGCACTCCCATATACACACGCATGCGCACACACACACACTAACACACACACTCACACACCCACACACACATACACACACACAAATGTTTTTTTTTTAATTTTATTTCATCTTTTGTTCTTTTTATTTTTATACTTTAATTTAACATAAGTACTTGTTCGCCTACTGCACGTACCAATATTTTTGTAACCGTAATAAGACACTGTGAATGGATACTCTTTCCTAAGATACAGACAGATTTTCTGCCTAGTTTAGGAAAGGGAGTCCTATGACCCATTTTATATGTGTTGTACTGGTTCTATTTATTTATAACATCTAATTATATAAGACAACTTTGTAAACCGTGTACAAACTACTTATTGAATAAAATTATTTATTTATTTATTATTTGGAGAAACCCGCCACTCCATATTATGTGCTAAACGCTAACACATTAGTAATAAAGTTGAATATCGCGTGCGTTCTTTGATCGTGTTCGAGCACGGAACTAAATGGCATTAGTCTCAATTCTTATTTCGTTTATAAAAAAAGTAATAATTGATCTAGAGAAAAAATATCTTGGAGCTAGATAATAAACTATATTTTCTTACTGTAAATACTTATTTTAGACATACATAAAAACCGAGTAATATTCATTTTACATCATGACTGTACCTTGTCAGTATATATATGAAAACATTATGTATTTTCGAAAAAATCTACATCTTTTTAGTAATATAAGTGACAGGCATAATTTTAACACTAGAAATAGAAACAATTTAGATCAACCACGTTTCAGATTGTCTAAAGTACACACTTCTGTTATGGGTACTGTGGTTAAATGTTATATAAAATACCACTCGATATTCTTCAACTAAATGAGAAGAAATCTAAAACATGCATTAAATGCACACTATGTAGACAAGCATATTACAAGTTGAATGATTATATCGTAGATAAAAATGCTTGGCATAATACTGGTCCTGCTCCACAGCCACTTGGGCTCACTAGTTAAAAATTTTATGATTGGAAGAGTTGCTTCCTCTTTTTTATTTTGTCTGACTTTACGAACTTAATGTTTTATTTTCTATTTTATTTCACCATGTTTTAATTGTTGAATACTCCAATAGATAATAATGATTTTCTTTCATTTTGATAGTAAAATTCTTTGAATCTCACAAATACATTGCAAACTATAGTTTTGTACAATTTAGAAGCATTTTTTTTTTTAATTTTTGTTAATGTGCGTTTAGCATGTTATTATATGGTATGTTGACCTGAAAGAGCATGGCAGTTGAGAGGTATGTCATGCTCACTTAAATGTCTCGCGAGTGTGTTGGATCATTCAGTTCCCTACAAAATGGTTGAGCTGGATGGTGCTGATCCACGCGTCATGTTCATGAACGGGTGCCGTCAGTTGAGACTGGTCATCTCTTATCTGCCAGGGCTTATTTTTAATCGTTTTTTTACATTGTTCTCCAATATAATGCTTTGAGTTTGAGTTTATTTAAATATGACATGATTTTCGAATAAAAAATGAATCGAGCGAAAATGTTACAAACGTACCTAATAACTGTCTGGTAAATGGAAAGAAACAGCGTATGCGTGACTGTTTCAGAATATTAATACTAATTAAAACACAATTTAGAGAGCCTCCTCTTAAGATTGTGTCTGGGTTCGCTCTTACCCATTCTTCGAAGATTCCTCCAACTGCATGAGATTGTTTATAGTATTAAGTGGGATTGGAGACAGAAATAGATGATCTTGTTTCCATAATTTAATTTTTATGCATTGGGGATTGTGTGTTTTTTTTTTAAAGCATTAATTTCCACGCTGGTTAAGCCGCGCGCTGCAACTATTATAAAGAAAAAATGGACTTACTTGAAATGAAATGAAATTGTTTATTCTGTAAATAGGATATTGCAATCACTTTTACACGTCA
Source organism: Xanthia icteritia (assembly GCA_949128155.2). NCBI lineage: Eukaryota > Metazoa > Arthropoda > Insecta > Lepidoptera > Noctuidae > Xanthia > Xanthia icteritia. The sequence goes on from OX421953.2 coordinate 6,128,070, forward strand.
TATTAAAAAAATTGCTAGATGAGTTCGGCGTTTCTTATCTGACTACTCTGAGAAGAAAGAACGAAACAAACTCAGAGGTCACAGTCTATTTTAAAGTCCAGACATAATCTTGGTCAGGCTATTTGAGGACCATGTAGATTAGTGTCTGAAATGGTATTTTGAGGAAAGAACCACACAGATGTGAGTGGACCTGTTCAGTCAGTGCAAGCATTTGTCAGTAATCGTGGAGCTCAACTCAGAACTTAAGCAGCTCAACTCGACGAACAATACCAAAGAAAGGAAATTTGGGTAGGCCGCATAAACCACTCAAACTGCCAGACCATCATTAAAACTAACTGAGAAAGAAAATATTAAAGAAAGAAAAAAAAAACCAAGTCCTCACATTCACAATAATTAAAACAATATAATACTTTACAAAGTAATCATATCATTTTGAATATAATTTTCAACAATGTCAATATGTATATAAAACTGGTATATTTTAATGATTTTACATAGTAATTAAAATGTAAAATTTTATGGTTTTGTCACAAGGCTTAGCAGAGCGAACGTTGAAACTATTGTGAATAATTTATGTATCCGGAACTTTTTACGTACTTTTTCAAATAAGGAATGCGACCCTCTGGAAGTCAAAAAAAAAACCAAACAAATGCTAACTCCCTAATCTGTCATTTTTCTATGAGCCATTTTTTTACTGAAATGTTTTTATAAATTATTTTCAGTTAATTTCATATTAGCTTTAGTTTTTTATTTAACATTTTTTTTATACAGTGGTTTTAGTATAAGGTTTATTACAAAATTATGACAGAGTAAGTACCTACCGAACATTTTACTTTTTTAAATGCTAAATAATAGCCGTACCGGTGGATCGAACGCTTGCCGCGGTCGGATCCTGTAAGCATATCGAGAACCATCCGTGCCTCGGAAAGCACGATAAGCTGTTGGTCCCGGCTGTCATTCGTAGATCTTTGACAGTCGTTACGCAGAAACCCAAAGTCTGACAACCAGTCTTATCAAGGGTAGTAATCGTGTTACCCATCAGTAACTGGTGGTACCCCGAGCCCAGAGGGTTTTTGAGCAAGCATAATATGCAGGAAAAGTTGATAGCTGAATAGGCAGGACGAGAGAACACATCAAATATATTTGAAAAGCTTCAGATAGGAGCCCCGTGGTCAGGAGTCCTCTTTCAGATTTCTATCCAAAAATAAAGTGATTTTCAGAGCCTTTGATTTCATATGGTCGTGTGCGGCCTTGGAGATTGATTGATTATTATTTTTGAGTGCACGCACACTCAATTTTATCCATATGTTGTCTTTTAAGGGGTAAATAAGCTGCAAGATGCGAAAAGCGGACGATAGCATAGTTGTACTCCAGGTTTTTCTAAAATATTGTCACAATTTCAAACCAATGATGATGTAATCGTTAAAAAATTGACGTAATGTCCTAAATGCATAGATAGTTATCAGCTAACTTGCATTTTAGTTAATAAATTGATTAAGAGTCAGTTCACACTGAGACGTGACGCGACGCGACGATGCTTGAAGAGGCCAGTGGTTTCGCGCTGCGCAGCGCGACGTCGCGAAGCGCAACGTGAAGTCGCTGGCAGTCCCACGCCTCGCTGCTTCGTGATGCGTCGCGCTACGCCGCGAGGCATCTCAAGGCGCAGCGTGGCGCAGCGCGACGCCTCGAGACATTTTCGAATTAACTCAATTAAATGTGTATATTTTTGAGTAGCGAATAAAGCTATATTTTGTATCACTATCTTAAAAAGTGCGCGCAGCGTCGCTTCGCGTCACGTCTCGGTGTGAACTGACTCTCTAGACTATTATCAAAAATCTATTTGAATTTTTTTGTAAGTTTTAAAACAAATATTTACATAATTATATAAACTAACAGACTTAAAATAGTAATAATAATATGTAGATGTAGGTATGTTATATACATATATTTAAAGGAAACATGTTTATAAAAAAGGGAACTGAATCATAGGGAATCAAAAATTTCGTCCGCCCCGTTATAATAATAACAAATGCAATAACTTCCTGCTAGCCTAGTACTTATTCTGACAAAAATGCATTTTACTTATCACTAAACACAGTTATCCTCATTTTTATCACATAAAGACTTACCAAACGTGTGTTATCAGTATCACTGTCCCAAAAATTAAAATTACCGTAATTACTATAGACGCTTAGAGGCGTGTTGCAGTTATCGAACACAACTGATTACTAATATTAAAGTTACATCAACTGTAGGTCAAGGTAAAGGGTATGTAGATAAACTTATGTCCTTCCTGACTCCTGTTATCTCGGCACGTATTAGCCGAATATATTTTTGATATGGTATGTAGATAAACTGTCGTTAGATGACGCTTGTTTGGTACTGATTGCAGGCGTCATATTTATTTAAAAACTAGCTTTTGCTCGCGGCCTCACCAACGTGGAGATCGGAAATTAGCCCACGGGAACGTACTACCGTAAAACTATCAGTGTGCCATCTAGTAAAAAATATAGCTTTCTCTCATGCATAATTGCAGGTGCTGCGTACCGTGCCCGGCAGCGGCGCCCTGCGCTCCGTCGGCGGGCATCAAATCGGGGCTGCGAGACGGCAAGCCTATCGATGGCACCCAGGAGCACCCCTGCCCCTGTCGGACTTGCTGCTGTGGCCAGCCTACCGCCGTCAAACCGGTATGAGCACCTTAGCATCTCTTAAGGCGAAGGCGATAGGGTGGTAATTTCTACGCCATTCTCGTTTGAGCACTTGGTGGATAGTATGCTTACACCGGGACCAGCAAACAATGTGTTACCGTGCTTCGGGTGACAGACCTTGGCGATAAGCGGGGGCGGTGTATCCAGGGTGCCCTGTTGTCTGCACGTTACCGGAACTGATGGACGCTGCTAAGCTAGTAGCCAAATTCTGGGTCGACACTATTTAGATTGCCACTGACACGCTACGAAGGAGTAGCGGCCAGGGTAGCTTGCGAAATTCAAATGGTTTTACGTTTTTTTTTTTTTTTAATTTGCATGTCGGTGTCAGGTTGTATGTTGATCAAAATACGACCGTATCATATTTATGTATTTGCAGAAGTATAATAATTTTTATGATCAATACAACTCCCTCGCAAATTTCGCGGGATACCTTAGCGCAGCCCCCTTACAGCGTTTGTCCACTACCGAAACGTACGTGATGATCCGTTGACGGACGTGCGGTTGACACGCGGCCATAGCAAATATATCGACGGTGCCGTAAGGCCGTTTGTCCTCCACCGCGTCAACGGGACGTCACCCCGGTAGCACACCTCCGCGGCGAAACCATAGCAGCAAAACCGCAGTAGTTAAATTCAATAATATTCAAATTCAATTCGAGTAGCGGAACATGACGCGAGAACTCTTCATTTAGTCACTAAGGTTATTTTCTAACAGCCCGCTGCAGAAACGAATTTTAACTTTTGAAGCTGTCATTAAATACTAATCTTCCATTAACTTGTTGCAGAAAGCAACATTAGACTCGATTTTAATGGTTCTTTGATGAAATTAATGAAATCATTAGCGGTAATGATCCATTCCGTAATGGGGCTTTAATGTTTGTCTTTGTGCAACTGGGCGTTAATGAACCCAATTAATTTTCTTCTTTATTGGACACTAACTTCCGTGAGCGGCTTCATCCGCGTGATATCTTAATAAATTATAGCCTATGTTACTCAGTGATAATATAGCATTCTACTGGTGAAATAATTGTTTAAATCGCTTCAGGGATTTTTGAGTTTATTCATTAGGAACAAAAGTACAAATCTTTTAATATATAGTATGTGTGTAGACGAGGAAAAAAAAAATACGTTTATTGACGGTAAACATGACGCAAAGAAAGAACAAAACACGAAAATAACAATTTGGGGGAAAATATGCATCTCATCCACGCAAAACGGCCATCGCAAGACGGCTACGTTAAAAAATAAGGGTCTCGTAGAGGAGACGCTGATTTTTCAGTCGTTTTTTATGACGCCCATGAGACGCCGTTGCGCTTGCGCTACGTCTACGTGAAGTTAGTTTCGATATAATCACGAAAACGCCGCGCTACCGCAGCGTCTGTATGTTGTCAATGCATTGTTTACCAACCCTAGATGTGAAGTCACCTAAGAGCCCCTGTGCACAAGATACGTGCGGCGCCGCACCGTAAAGATTTCGCCGCACTGGCGGTCAGACAAACAACTGCGTTGCAACGCGTACACCCCTCCCCGCCTCGTCTCACGGGCCGCAAGTCCGGTGTACGTGCGATGCGACGCCGGAACGCACCGTGAGCCATACCATGGACATTTGTATGTAAAACGCCGCAGCGACACCGTTCCGGCGCCGCGCCACCGCCATAACGCATCCTGTGCACAGGCTCCACGAGCCTCCACGAGCGAGAGAATCTCGGCGATATTATCGTCGTGCCACGTATTTCTATACATTCTCTTAGGGGCTGTCTCCACACGGCGATATCATCGCGGCGATCATTTGAAAGCACAGCGTGACTATCGCCGAGATTCTCTCGTCCGTGGAGATGGCGCCTAAGGCTACTAATAATAAAAGTTTTCTTATACTGTCCTCCAGTGCTACAAACAACCTCGAGTCCCGGACTCGTACGCCCCGCGCCGCTGCTACATGCGCCCGTCGGCGCCGGTCGAGTCCTGCACAACATACAAACTGTCGTACTTACCCACGGATGGATGTAAGAACCTGCGCGGAGAGGCTCGCAAGCCCGCGTCTAATCTCGTCCCCAGCTGCGAGCCTATGGAGGGATGTACTGTACAGAAGGTAATAAATAAAATAAAATAAATTTTGGTAATAATAAAATAAATTTTGACGGCACGGTTGGCGCAGTGGTTAAGCGATTGACTGCTGCGCTGCATGTCGCGGGTTCGATTCCCGCACGGAACAAATATTTGTATGACCTACAATTAGTTGTTCCGGGTCTGGCCGTTTGTGTATGTGAGTTTATATGTTTGTAAACGCACCCACGACACAGGAGAAATTCCTAGTGCGGGGCAACGATTTTAAAAAAAAAAAAAAAAAAAAAGGTAATTCTGAACATCATAATAATCTTGCATTCTGTAGTAACTAAGGGAGTGATCTTATTGACGCTGAATCGGTTTGAGCCGATCACGTATCACTTGTCGTCGAGTTGCGTCGTCCGAACTGAAACGAGGCAAATGGACGTGTTTTTCGCTTTTATTGCATAGACATAGGTAAAGCTCTTTCTGACTGACTCAAGCCGCTTCCACGTCGATCAGTGTGATCTCTCCCTAAGGTTACTCTTCCGTTGTTATTTATATTGCCACTATAACAACAAATAATAAAAATTAAAGGGGATCCTCATACAAGAAAAGTTTTTTTTTCGGCATTTTTGATTACGGTACGGAACCCTTCATGTACGAGTCCGACTAGCCCTTGTCCTTTGTTTTTGACAACGTATCACGAAACATAACACATATAAATATTGAATTAAGATTCGGATTTGTAATTTTTTTTTCCATTTTTATTTTTATTAATTTAGTAGTGGTTTCCAAGGCACTTGGATCATTTCCTGGATTCGTTGAGCTTCAATATCACGGCAATTTTCTGGTGGTTATTTACTTGCCCTTATCACGATTTCCACGAAGCTCGGGATAAGGGCAGAAACATAAAGATGTAATTTTGCAGCATTTATATGACGGCACCGCTTTTTAGGAAACGTAGGTATGCTTAAATCTTTACCAAAACTTATCTATCCTCCAGCTATCGTACCTGCCGAACCCAACATGTGTGACACAACCGATCCGACCGTGCCACCACGACATGTGGGGTCAGGGGCCCATGCAGAACCTCACAACTCAACGTCACGACTACGTGCCGAAGCCCTGCGTCCTTCGGGAGAGCTGCAAGCCGCCAGCGAAGTTCCACTGCGTTGAACAGCCCTTTGAAAGTTAGGAAACGATAACTTTTTTTAAATTCTATACAAAATTGCTCATGGACAAACTCGTGTCGTAAAATTTTTGAATAGAAAAAAAATGTGTTACGTTGAAAGGTAAATTCAAATAAATTTAAAATTTGACATGAACTATACACAAAACAATATTATGATCTTAACTAGTTGACAGAACAAGGCTTGGGGATCCCAAGTTGACTTAAGGCTCCGTGCATGAAAAAAGCCCTTTATCGTCAATAACTTATCTAATTGTAAGAAACAAAGAACTCGACTTTTCATATCACAAATAGTTTTGTTTAAATTATTTTACCCTTTCTCACAACTAATGAACAAAATTGATCAAAATCAGTCGATTTCGTGTTTCCCCTTAAGACCAATTTCGTTACAGAGCCTATTCATTACCGTTGCATGTCTTAGTTGTGTAACATCCACTTACCTAAACGTTGGATGACGAACTGTTAATTTATCCCATCTGATTCTTCATTAGGAGTCCCATATTCAATACCAGACAGAAAACTATCTTTGAATCTTGGTGACATTTTTAAATGTTCCTTTTGAAATCAATCCCCATGTTCTAGACCGAACAATAAACAAGCTATCGTACCTGCCGCCCGATAACCTTGTGCCAACGAAGTCTTTTGCGCCGGAGCGGTGCTACGAGCGGCCTGCTGCCAAGATGGAAGGCACTACCACGCAAAAGATGAGCTACATGCCTAACCAGGTAGGCTCTGCACTTGAATATTTAACTATCTTCAGACAAACGGATAGACATGAAAAGCGACTTTGCTTTATACCATTTATAGATGTTCTCCTGTTCGACATAAGCTTCAGCTTTTACAGACGCTAGCACATCAACCTACTACAATCTTCCAAATTTATTTAATAGATTTTCAACTTTATCTCTAAAGCATAAGGTTCAAAGTTGTTTGGGAAAATTTGTCAGTTTCGGGTAGGTTGACCTGCTGGCGTCTGTACATGGGGACTGACAACTGGTTTCATTTTTCTTTGACAAGTAATATGTGAGATTACTATGGCATTGTAACATAACCAGGGAATCAGTAGCAGTAGCTAGCAGTAATGGACGGATTTTTCCAAAAATCCGTCCATTACAATTAACACAGGAAAAAAATCAGATTTTCTGTTATTTCTTGAAGAAAGTTTAAACAACCTGACATTTTATTTATAATTCCAGATAATGCCCAAAGAACCGGTACCATGGGCCTGCAAGGGACAATATCAAAAGCCTTGTCAGAAACTGGAAGGCAATACGACCTACACTATGAGGTAAACTTGGCATGTTTCATCTCTTTCAATCCTTCGACCAATGTTGTTGTATATCAGTGGCGGATCCAGGATTGTCGTTTGGGGGGGGGGGCTTGACCCCGCTGAGGGTAGGTTAAAAAGCACACAATATTTTAATTTGCTTAACACATGTCATAACGGATTACTTTTCGGTAATTCCTCAATGATTTCGTTAGGTTATAGAGTACCTACCAGAGATATCTCGGTGAATATACATGGCGGCCAAACCGGGCAGCGTGAGTTGCAGAATGAGTGGTGCGCGGACTCAAAATTCGACATGCATAATTTTTTTTTAAACTTGAAACATAATACTTATTAACTTAAGGATAATTGATGACAATTGTACCTTTGGTAGAGTAATGCTTGCTAAAAAAAAGTTTAATTATAATAATATCAAGTTCACTTTAAGATTTCTCACGGGAGAACTCAGATGCTTTGGGTGGTGGGGGGTTGAGCCCCTTAGCCCCCACCCTGGATCCGCTACTGTTGTATATCAATAGATAGGTATAACAAGGTAGGTATTTATGACTTCCTCAATTTACTAACATTATTTAATTTTACTTCCACAATTTATTTAATTTTACTTCCACAATTTATTTAATTTTACTTTTACAATTTATTTAATTTTACTTTATTACCTATCTGTTTAATCTATAAAAATCTTTAAACCCGACTTGGTTGGGTAAGTACTTCGTTTTCGGGTTAACACTGAAAATCAGCGCTGTGCTGTGAGTGCAGGTGCAGACTATTTCTGTTCTGTGCTCGTATTATATATAGACTTTTAGACAAATACCTAAAGCTATTTTACTTATTTTTCTTTCTAATTCAATGACTTACGACACAGTACAATAAAGTAACAGTATTATGTCTCGGCAGTGACCTTGCTTCACTTCGGCCATTTTCTATGAAGACAGAATACTGTTATTTATTTATACTGTGCTTACGAGGTTCTTGTAACAATCGTAAAAGGGGAGGTCATCATTTCTTCAGTGCGTAAAATAGATTGCACTGTACCCTACGTCTTGAATACCTTCATCTCTTTTGCATTTCAGGATCCACTGTTCTGCGAGGATGTGTTATAAACGGTCACCAATCTAAGGCTGTGTCCGTGGGTAGCGCAGCTGAACCTCACAGATCGTTAGAACTGTGTAGGAGTCGTGGATTATTAATAATTTGGTTCTTTCTTTCCAGTTACTTGGACGCAGCGAGTGACTGTCGCCGACGAGCCATCATTCCTGATAGCTGCATCAATCCCGTCACAGCATCCAGGAATTTTGAAGGACAGACCATCTATAAGAACAGGTAACAATGGTTGACAAAAGTTGAAGTAGGTTAATGGTTTTATTTAACCCGTGACGCGAACGCCCCCCTTATCTAGCTAGCGTATTTAAAAGGGAACAGGGCCTGCGAGGTCTTTGAAAAATAGGTATTTGAAGAAACTATTGAGTGCGATAGGGATAGCTACAGCTCAGACCAATTATATCACAAAAAAATATTTACGAAATCGACGTTTCGTATTCCCCTTTTTTCTCCTCGAAAACTGAACCGATTCAACTATTTTTTACATTAAAATTGTAAGAACGAGTATGGCTAGGTTTCTATAATTTTCTTTTATGTTAAAAACTTTTCAAATTTGTTTGGTACTCCTCTAATCATGGCAGTAAAAATGGAGCTTTTTTGTCATTTTTGCGAGGGTCATATTTTGTTTACTGATAAGTAACAGGAAATAACAGGGACGTGAATACAGCAGACCTTGATTTTATGAATAAAAAATTATTGATCTAGAGGCATTATTCAGGAAGAAAAAAGGGGACTACATTCGTATGGAGAATCGCAGGCCCTGTTCCCTCTTAATTCTGGACACCCATGCGACGTTCGACGGACTGTATTAATCGCGGATATAGCTACGCCTTCAATCACTTGACGAGTTTCGGAAAAAACTGTAGCATAAGCATAATCATCCTATATTGTTCCTACTGCTGGGACACCTTAAGCCTCCTCTCTTCAAGAGGGAGTGAGTGGGCTATAATCTACCACGAGGGTCCAGCGTGGATCGTGTGTCACATCTCTTCGAATTTCTATTTCTGCAACTTGCCGGTTTCCTCACCATGTTTTCCTTCACCGTTTTGAGAGCAGTGGTGATGAAATTATTTGACAAAGTAAAGCCCGGGTTCGAACCCTACAACTGCAACTACAACACCACTGCCCTCTAAAAAACTATAGCCTAACGCGAAAATGTGTCAAAAGAAAATTAAATTAATCTTATTCTCTGTCGTGGTGGTAGCACAAACTTTGCGAAAATAGCTCAGGCTGTTTTGAAACTATTGCCCGTTCCGTTAAAAAAAAATGGTAGCGGGGCTAACTGCCGTGTTCACCGTAGAAGATTTAGTATAGTTTCTCATGGATGATCTCAGGAGGAAGAATCTCTTGCGCCCTTCGCGCCCTTCTTACCCTAAAATATTAGAATTTATATACTTACGTTTTTTAGACTTGACCAGCGTCTTCCAAGACCCCACACTGCTTAAATTTTACAACCCTATTTACACCAACTCCTCCCACAGTTACCTGCCGACGAAGTGTCCCCTTGCGACGGCTATAAAGCCACTGCCGAACCTGGTCCCCTCTACAGCGCAAATGGAAGGAGATACTGTGCAAAAGGTAGGAGACTATCATATATTGTCAAAGGCAAAGTCTATCAAAATGTATTTTCACTAAATTTACAAGAAAATACAATATATGCTACTTGCCCCTTCCGTATGGAGGAAAATGGGCAATTATCTCCATTGTCCACGTCTCTAACGGACTGAAAATATAGCCACACCAGCTAACTTTTTCTCCTTATGAACCTTTTTATTTGGTAGTGGTTTTCAAGAGAGTTGGATCATTTCCTGGATTCGTTGAGCTTCAATATCACGGCAATTTTCTGGTTATCATCTTCCTGCTCTTATCACGATTTCCACGAAACTCAGGATAAGGGCAGAAAGATAGTTGTAATTGTGCAGTATTTATTTGACGGCACCGCTTTTTAGGAAACGTACGCTTAAATCTTTACCAAAACTTATCTATCCTCCAGCTATCGTACCTGCCGAACCCAACATGCATAACGCAAGCGATCCGGCCATGCCACCACGATATGTGGGGTCAGGGGCCCATGCAGAACCTCACCACGCAACGTCACGACTACGTGCCCAAACCCTGCGCCATCAGGGATTCCTGCAAGCCGCCAGCGAAGTTCCACTGCGTTGAACAACCATTTGAGAGTGAGTCCCTTTTGGCTTTTGGCAGGAGAGATCTTTCTTGGACGATTAGTGTGCAATATCGGAGTCTGAGATGTGCATGATTTCGCAGAATTCGGCACAGCCAAGCGACAAAATATATATTCGACTAGTTTCTACCCTCAACTTCATCTGCGAGTCTATAACGTTCCTCAAGAATTGGGCTATCCAATGCAAAAAAAAATTACACCTACTTACAAACAAACAATACAATACTTGTGCTGATACATGATGATAAGTGGTCCTATGATTTATAAAGTTTCTAGTTTGACTTCGATTTTTGCAAGAATCCACTGAACAACACGGCATTCTTAAATGTTATCATGATCGGGGTCGGAAGCGCACCAGTTAGTGGAGACGGCCATTTGCCTATGACATGAGCATCGTGATCACGACGCGCGGACACAGACACGCCCCCATGCCTCTCCTGTTATTTATATTTCTATGGCCCGTACTATGCTATGTACAATCACTGGCGTATATGTAAAATATGTGGCTTTTGCACAGCACAACGATAGCGATAGAGGTTAATGCACGCTGTGTTTGATGGGATAAGGATTATAATTGATTGTTTAGTAAGTTCTAATTTTTGAATTGCAAGTGTGAGCGCGACATCGTATCTATTGGGTTTGCTGATCTGCATGTGTAGTTGTGGCGAGGTGGTGGGGACAAAGTGGAGACATTGGGGTTCGATACATTTTAAACTACCGGGCATATCTCCTTCTTTCTTATATCTATGGCACGGACTGAACGGAGTTTCAATAGAATAAGAGGCCAGCTTATGCTGATTTTGTTACCACTGACTTTCGGGTTACTCCAACTTTAACAGCTCTTCCTACTTTATCAAGCTCTTTAATATAATATCCATCTTCCCAAATGTCATTTTGTTTTTCTCAGAGCAGTGGCAGTCCAAACTGTTCTACTCTGTGGCCTGTTAATATGCTTTAATTCAAAATTCAAAAGTCATTAATTCAAACTAGGCTGAGAATCATTACTTTTCGAAGTTCAAAATTACATAAGACAGTTCCCCAAAACGCCCCACCCTTCACCACTTCCTAATGCTTTAGCTGAGAAGAATAATTGGCGTAACAAACTCTCCAGCAGCACAGCTGTCTGTTCAGTTAGAAAAATTTGATTCTATATAAAATAGTATGCAAAATAATTTCGCAACACAAAACATAATTTAAATTATAAATTAATAGCCATAAGACAGCTAGCACACGCCAATATACCAACCAAAAACTTCGAGAACAGGCAGAAATAAAAAAATAAAGACTAAACGTAAATAGTATCTAATTAAAAGCCTCTAGGCATAAAGGGCGTGCCCGCTTATTACCTATACCCTATATATTAGGTCTTTACCTATGAAATTGCCGTTCTGCAGTACTGGCCATTTCAAATCAAAATAATTTTTGTTTGGCTAAGAATTCTAATTTCAAATTAATTTTATTTTAAAAACATGTTTTTTTTTCCAAAAGTAGTCATTTGTTTATTGATTAGTGTTACATTTTCATCGCATTTCAATCTTTTTCGTCATCATGGATACGTTAAAAATTCGAGTAATTATGGAATATGAGTACCGTCGTGGCAGCAACGCGGCACAAGCGGCACGCAACATCAACGACGTTTACGGAGCTAACACTACAAACCAACGCACCACCTGTTATTGGTTTGCTCGCTTCCGTTCTGGAAATTTCGACCTGAAAAATGAACCTCGCGGTCGTCCGAAGACTTTTTCGACAATGACGAATTAAAGGCGATTGTGGAAGCTGATGATACAATCTACGGCTGAATCAGCAGCAGCTTTCGACGTTAGCGTCAAAACAATATTGGTCCATATGCATCAAATTGGCAAGGTAAAAAAGCTTGACAAATGGGTGCCCCACGAACTCAATGATCGCCAGCGCGAAGTACGCGTCGAGACGTGCCTTGCACTGCTCAACAGACACACAAATGAAGGAATTTTGAACCGCATTGTTACCTGCGATGGAAAATGGATTCTGTTTGATAACCGCAAGCGCTCAGCAAGTTGGTTGGATCCTGTTTCAGCACCTAAACAATGCCCTAAACGAAAACTTACCCCTAGAAAAGTGATGGTCACTGTTTGGTGGTCTAGCGCCGGTGTGATTCATCACAGCTTCTTACCAAACGGGGTGAGCATTACTGCAGATGTGTACTGTGAAGAACTGAACACAATGATGGAGAAGCTGGCACATCTCCAACCAGCATTGGTCAATCGCTCGTCTCCGCTGCTCCTGCACGACAACGCGAGACCTCATACTGCACAGCAGACGGTCTCCAAGTTGCAAGAACTGGGGTTGGAAGCTCTCCGTCATCCGCCCTACTCACCAGACCTTGCGCCTACAGACTACTACTTTTTCCAGAATTTGGATAACTTCTTGGCGGGAAAAAAATTCAATACACGAGAGGCAGTACAAAATGCCTTTGAAGAATTTGTTGCCTCCCGTCGAGCTGATTTCTTTAAGAAGGGCATCAATAAACTGCCACTGCGTTGGCAAAGATGCATTGATTGCATGGGTGATTACTTCGATTAATACAAATAAAAAATACATTAAAAAAAATCGTTTAAATTTTTTCATATAAAACGGCAATTTCATAGGTAAAGACCTATTATATATGCTGTAACTGGAAGTTATAATGATAAACTAGGAGCATCGGGGTAAAATAAATAAACAGTTAATTACTAATAACAATAACAAAACCATGATCCGCAAGACGACCAGTCACGACAAGCAGCGCCGTTCACGAGCATAACGCAAAGATCAGCCATTAGGTACCCCCCTTGCCATATTTGAGGGAAGGAGGCAACCCGACCCCCGACGCTACCACAAGCAGTGACATCTAAGCGAGCATGACGTACTTGCTGCCGGTGCAAAAAATAATATGATCAATTGTCGAGGTCGCTAGCTAACCACATATTGCAATACAACTCGTAAAAAAACATTGTAATGAGTAGATTATGTCAACAACTTAATTAGTAATAGCAATCCTCATCGGTAAGATGATTCTAGCATGTTGTTATACCCTTAAACTATTGTCGACAGACCGAACTATCAACCGCATGTCGTTCTTGGACCCCGGCCGCTGTGCGATACCTAATTCTTACGCTCCGCTAAAGTGCTACGAAAAACCAGCAGGTGAGCTGTTGTTCTTTTGTTTTAGTTGTAAGTAAACTTCAAAGTTTATGGAACGTTATGATCATCAGACTAGAGAATGTCGAAGAGTTTAACAAGCTTATGTCTGCGTCTGCCTTTGTAGAATAAACCATGATTTGGCTTTTTTTTGTTTTAAAATCTAGAAATGTTATAAAATCTGGTTTTCGTGGTCTGGTTTCCATTTGTCGTGGGTGTTTTATCGCCGCCGAAATTCCTGCTGAATTTCGCTTTAAATTCGTTTCCCAACAGTTATGTAAACCAAAGGCATATTGCTCGAATTTACTGGTTTTTACTACCCTAACAAAAATATGTTGATGATGTTTCAGCTAAAATGGAGTCGTCAACGACGCAGAAGATGTCTTACCAGCCGGTCTGCGCGGCGCAGCCGCAGAAACCGCCATGGGCATGCAAGGGACAGTACATTAAACCATGCCAAAAGGTCAGTGCATTAGAAACCAAGTGTCCACTATGACTTCATTCAAGCTCTAGCTTAGCTCTATGCTTTCTACTTAATAAGTTTCTATCCCTACATCGTTTTATTTTTTATGTCTATGACTCTTAAAGTAAAATCTCGAAAAGAAATCTGCTGCTCCCATGCATTTTGTCGATGTAGGTGAATGGGAATTGGGGCCGACAATTTAACGTGCGGAGAAAGAAAGAAAAAATTTGGCTCACGCACAGGAAATACAAACAGTAATAAAAACTAAAAAGGAGCATCAAAAACTAACTTCTTTTTTCGTATTTAAAACGAAATGAAAATAATAACGGAGCAACGGAGCACAATGTAGCAATTAAAGCAATCGACTGACTACGGTAAGCAAAGCGTATTCTGACCGATGGGTGAACGCACCAACCCCAGAAATCTTAATTCCCTAAAAACCTACCTTTACCTGAGGGTTTGGAGTATTTTTACGCGGCAGCACTTACCTACCAACAAGCCACTCTTTTCTAAAAGTGCAAAAAGTTAATTGTATGATCTCTGTCTGCAGTTGGAAGCCACAACTGTGTACCGGTCGTCGTTCCTGCCACCCGGCGAAGATTGCACAGAATACATGGACCCGTGCCAGTACGGCGACTGCAAACGTGAGTACCAGAACTTATCAGTTGGTTACATAACTGTTTAGCACCAGATGCAGATTCCTTCCCAAATAGGAGAGGCACTTTAGCGAGTTCCTATTTAATAGTGTAGGTAAAATCACTCAGATACAATTTGCATCCGTATCAATGAATGCAAATCGAAATTGTACAGATGCCAGCAGGTCAACCTACCCGAAACTGTCAAATTTTCCTAATCAACTTTGAACCTTATGCTTTAATGATAAAGTCGAAAATCTATTAAAGAAATTTAACAGATTTTAGTAGGTTGATGTGCTGGCGTCTGTACTTACATGCTTGTATATAAAACTTATCCTGATGAACTTTAGAACACGTCTTAATATACCTTTTATCACACAATAATTTATACTTCCTATAAAATCACCATCTGATAGAAATCTGGCCGGCTGGAGCTGGGATCAACGTGCACACTCATCGGTCGCGACTGTTAGCCGCGGCTTACGGACGCGTCTGATAATTTTTGTTCCCAGCTTAAGGAGAACACATTGTCCATACAGCCTTAGCGTTTGCTATTCAAACATATTGATTTTTATTTTCGCCTAACTTACGGGAGTTGCCAACATTGTTTTTGGGACATATGTACACAAAAAAAATGGCTTTTTGAAAACAATGAAAAAAATTTAACATTATCATATTTTGTTAAACTGGTGGTCGTGGTAAAATAACTTTCCTGGTCTTTGTCTCCATTCACCCCAAGATTTCTATTCACCTCGTTTTACGGTACCTATTTTACATGAGATAAATAGGATTCTATCAACCACCGATTAAATCAACCTACCCAATATTCCTAGAGTAGAAATGGCATTATTCTAATCTTCGTTTAATAATGTTCTAGCTTGTAGCTGCATATGCCCCGCGGAGTGTATAACAACCGACCCGTGTGCATGCAACTTCCCCAGAGCGGCTTGCTGTTCGTAGCCGAATTGTGACACGTTCCAAATTCAAGCGTATGTAAACAAAATGGCACCTTTTCGACGGTTAAGCTCAGACGAGAGCCTTGGATGTGAAATGGTTAATGAAGGGAGTTAACAAATCATGTTTGAATTTATTATATTATATAAATTAATCTAACATAGTGTTATGGATAATTTTGAGTATTATTAGTAGTAAATTATACGATATAATTATACTGTTTTTACTAAATTATATTTTGTAATTTTATGATGAAATTGTTTTTTTTAAAGAAAAGTTGGTTTTATTTACCTTACCTATTATATTCTTCTTTTACTCGAATCTGTGATACAACGTTCGTCTAGTTATTGTGCAAGAGTTGCTTATGAGGTAGGTATTCTGTCGATGTTCTAGGGTCGGCAAATATCTGACGGAAAATGCGTCGCGTATTATCGGTCGCGTAACGCCAGAACAGACAAATATATAATAAAACATTCAACCTTCCACAATCAACCGATGATGCGTCAGTGCGTCGACCATACTATCGAAATTACGCCCTACGCATTTTCCGTCAGATGTGTACTGACCCTTAACACTTTGAAGGACACTATACGCTCATAGGCGTCATAACAATAAAACTTCTATTGTGTCTCGTACAGTGTCCTTGAATGCGTTAATTTTGCTACTAAGGGTAGGTTCAGATGACAAGCGCTCAGCGCGCGTTGAACGCGCGTTGAATTTTTGTATAGTGTTCACATGGTGCGCGCTTGTCAGGCGTTAACGAACGTTAACGACGAACTTGACGAACCCTAAAATACGTCTATCCGCGTCGAAAGCGCGCGCTCAACTGAACGGAAACATAGAAAACCAATGATCTCAAAGCGGCGTTGACGCGCGCTGACAACAGTCGAGCGCTAGCGCAGCGTTGAACGCGCGCGTTACTAAAACGCGCGTTAGCATGTGTACGGCCTGAATAAAATGTATGTAGTTGTAAACGCGCGTTATCAAAACGCGCGTTGAGCGCTTGTCATCTGAACCTACCCTTATATTTTCTAATTTCTGAATACCGACGAATCTTCTTTAAAGTTCGCGAGCACACTCGCAAGAAGCTGGCAGTATCATCACAACGGTAATGTTTTCCCATTGTTTGTCTTATTTGTGCTTATATTTATAAATAATTAGGTGTATTTAATATATTTATAGTTTTTAATAGGTACTTATATAAATGTATATATCTTTATATTTAAGCAAATATTTTTCCTCAATTCTCGCTATTGCACCTACCACTATTTGTCTCTGCATCACCCAAAGGTTGACTGGTAGAAAATGCCTATGGCATTAAGTCCGCCTTGTACATTTGTGTGATTTAAGTATTAAATAAACAAATCTTCAGAAAAGGGTCGGCTTTAAATTCAAGTAGCAAAAGCTATTCGATTCGTTGATTGAGACAAATGCAAAGTTATGACCATTTTTGGGTACTTTCCTAAATCAAGGAAAGTTCTAATGTATTTGCCAAAAGGCTACGTTAATCCGACAGATAATTCACTATCATAGGTTACACTATTGCACAGAATAACTTATTCACCCTGAATATCTCCTTTTAGAAATTGTCCAAATCGGGGTTTTCAAGCTCGTCAGATTTAGGGAAAACCCACAATTTCTTCATCAGATTTGCCTATTTAAGGACGTGGCGACACGGCACAGCACGGCAGGGCGTGCTTCGGCAGCCCAAAGGAAGCTTTGGTATGACGCGGCATGCCGAAGCATGCCTTCCTCCCTTGCCCCGCGCCCAGCCCAGGCTGCGCCCCATTCGCCGAAAACACCTTCGCGTCATGCCACGACGTGCCACGGCGTTTCGCGGCATGCCACGACGTGCCATGGTGAATTAAACTCATTGAAATAAGGATAAAAGAAATTGATCAGAAATAAAATCCTTTACCGTGCCGTACCCTATGGGTTAGCCCTTAAGCACCATTTACACGGTGCAAGTTTATTGCCTGTAACAATTGACTGGCACCGTCTAAACAACACGTACAATACGGCCAAGTATGATCGTACCGACCGTTCCGTACCGTTTAAATCTGGTACAGGCACTGATGAATACAGATGGTGTACTCCGCATTTTAGGTATGAAACTAGTAGCTACAAGTAGGTACACGGCGGGCTCGACTTGTTGAGTGTAACGTAGTCAGAGTTACGGGATAGAAAGAGAAGCAACTTCTAGGTTAACATGTAGTATGGTTAGTAGGGGGTTTGGAAAAATCACGAAATATAACAAGGAGGTGGTTGATGTAGTGAGATTTTACGTGTATTTAGTTTTTCGTTGAAAGCAGTTTCGTGGAATATCTAAACCGAGAAGTGGCGCGTGACGACGATTATACCTGTATTTAAAAATAAAACATTCCGAAAAAATTTAAGATACTTTATACCAAAAAAATACGTGATTCTTGGTTGTCTAAAACCTCACCACGTATTACCAGGGGGAGGGGGGAGGGGTTAAAATTGCTAAAAAACGACCTGCACTTTATTGTCGTAGTAAGAGTAGACTTTTTATTAAATGATTTTGCGTACTGAATCATCTATATTTATCTGTGTAAGCAGCACGTAGGTACAGACGCCAGCAGGTCAACCTACCCGAAACTGTCAAATTTTCCCAATCAACTTTGAACCATAAGCTGTAGAGATAAAGTTGAAAATCTATTAAAGAAATTTCACAGATTGTAGTAGGTTGATGTGCTGGCGTCTGTACAATAAAATCGCACGTAGGATAAAATTGCACGTAGGATGCAATTGCACGTAAGATGACATTGCACGTAGGATTAAATTGCACGCATTTACTCTAAAAATCTAATCAATTCTAGCATGAAAATATTCTATAATTCAAACATGAGTGCCGTGAGCGAGTGTGTGTTAATCGTTGCCAATCTTTTGAGGCAAGAAATACTAAAATAAATGTGCAAGGACGTGCAACTCTGTGTTTAGACAAGGCATAATGGTAGGAGACCACCAGTAGATTTTTTTTTTTTTAAATGCCTACTAAATAATAATCAAATCACGCCTGGATTCCGCGACAGGGTAGGCAAACCATATTTCGATAGTTATGTTCGTCGGGGGCGAGCTTATGGATAGTTTTATTTATAAAGCATTAAGAAAAACAATCATAAAGGAACTTAAAAACTTTATTTATTGACCAATACACTGTTTCTCTCGCTAGATCGCGTAATAATAGCTCCAGCCCGTTCACACTTACGTAGAAAAATACACCCACACACGAACAAAACATATCAATATTTTAAATATTTAAAAAATCCTAAAAGCCGATATCTATAAATGCGTTTTGGAGCATTCCGTTCGTGTGTTTAGATTGCGCTAAACTTCTTGACCATTCTGAGCTCACTAGTTGGAATTTTGCGCAGATTTAACTTAACGCAGTAAGTTGATAGTATGGAGTGCTTTATGAATCTTTAGGCACTCGAATGACATTGACAAGGAGACGTTTTTGGCAAGGTAACCTCGTTTTACGGTACCTATTTTACACGAGATTAATAGTAAGATTCTATCAACCACCGATTAAATCAACCTACCCAATATTCCTAGAGTAGAAATGGCATTATTCTAATCTTCGTTTAATAATGTTCTAGCTTGCAGCTGCATATGCCCCGCGGAGTGTATAACAACCGACCCGTGTGCATGCAACTTCCCCAGAGCGGCTTGCTCTTCGTAGCCGAATTGTGACACGTTCCAAATTCAAGCGTACCTACATGTAAACAAAATGGCACCTTTTCGACGGTTAAGCTCAGACGAGCCTTGGATGTGAAATGGTTAATGAAGGGAGTTAACAAATCATGTTTGAATTTATTATATTATATAAATTAATCTAACATAGTGTTATGGATAATTTTGAGTATTATTAGTAGTAAATTATACGATATAATTATACTGTTTTTACTAAATTATATTTTGTAATTTTATGATGAAATTGTTTTTTTAAAAGAAAAGTTGGTTTTATTTACCTTACCTATTATATTCTTCTTTTACTCGAATCTGTGATACAACGTTCGTCTAGTTATTGTGCAAGAGTTCCTTATGAGGTAGGTATTCTGTCGATGTTCTAGGGTCGGTACATATCTGACGGAAAATGCGTCGCGTATTATCGGTCGCGTAACGCCAGAACGGACAAATATATAATAAAACATTCAACCTTCCACAATCAACCGATGATGCGTCAGTGCGTCGACCATACTATCGAAATTACGCCCTACGCATTTTCCGTCAGATGTGTACCGACCCTTAATTTTGCTACTTATATTTTCAAATTTCTGAATACCGACGAATCTTCTTTAAAGTTTGCGAGCACATTCGCAAGAAGCTGGCAGTATCATCACAACGGTAATGTTTTCCTATTGTTTGTCTTATTTATGCTTATATTTATAAATAATTAGGTGTATTTATTATAGTTATAGTTTTTAATAGGTATATAAATGTATATCTTTATATTTAAGTAAATATTTTTCCTCAATTCTCGCTATTGCACCTACCACTGTTTGTCTCTGCATCACCCAAAGGTTGACTGGTAGAAAATGCCTATGGCATTAAGTCCGCCTCTTTACATTTGTGTGATTGTAGTATTAAATAAATAAATCTTCAGAAAAAGGTCGGCTTTAAATTGATTCAAGTAGCAATCAAAGCTATTCGATTCGTTGATTGAGACAAATACAAAGTTATGACCACTTTTGGGTACCTACTTTCCTAAATCAATGAAAGTTCATATGTATTTGCCAAAAGGCTACGTTAATCCGACAGATAATTCACTATCATAGGTTACACTATTGCACAGAATAACGTATTCACCCTGAATATCTCCTTTTAGAAATTGTCCAAATCGGGGTTTTCAAGCTCGTCAGATTTAGGGAAGACACACAATTTCTTCATCAGATTTGCCTATTTAAGGACGTGGCGACACGGCACAGCACGGCAGGGCGTGCTTCGGCAGCCCAAAGGAAGCTTTGGTATGACGCGGCATGCCGAAGCATGCCTTCCTCCCTTACCCCGCGCCCAGCCCAGGCTGGGTCCCATTCGCCGAAAACACCGTTTACCGTTTTAAACCTTATTTCAATTAGTTAAGCTGCCATGATCATAATATGTGACCTATGTGGCTCGCGGGACGCGGTGGCACACTTCGCGGCAATCCGTGTAATGAAACGGCATAACACGACATGCCGCGGCGTCCCGCAGCATGCCACGACGTGCCGCGATATGATTGTATCGAAATAAAGCACGGATCACAAAACAGGTTTTGTGCTCCATGAAATAAAGTATTATGAATTAAACTCATTGAAATAAGGATAAAAAGAACTTGATCAGAAATATAATCCTTTACCGTGCCGTGCCGTGCTCTGACCTCAGTCAGCGCCGGCCCTATGGGTTAGGCCGCACACGATCATACCAAAATCAAAGGCTCTGAAGATCAATTTATTTTTGGCCCCATTTCGAAAGCTGAAAGAAGACTCCCGACCACGGGGTTCCTACCATTTACACGGTGCAAGTTTATTGCCTGTGGTATACCATACATTTGAAGCAACAATTAACTGGCACCGTCTAAACAATACGGCCAGGTTTGATCGTACCGACCGTTCCGTACCGTTTAAATCTGGTATAGGCACTGATGAGTACAGATGGTGTACTCCGCATTTTAGGTATGAAACTAGTAGCTACAAGTACACGGCGGGCTCGACTTGTTGGGCCAATTCAGTGAGTGTAACGTAGTCAGAGTTACGGGATAGATAGAGAATATAACAGAACTGTAGAAAGGGGTTCGGAAAAATCACGAAATATAACAAGGAGGGGGTGTAGTGAGATTTCACGTGTATTTAGTTTTTCGTTGAATGCGAAACCGAAAAGTGGCGCGTGACGAGGATTATATCTGTATTTAAAAATAAAACATTCTGAAAGGGGAGGGGGGAGGGGTTAAAAAGTTGTTAAAAACGACGTGATTAATGGACGACCCTTAATTAGCGCTGTGCGACCTGCACATTATTGTGTCGTAGCAAGAGTAGACTTTTTATTAAATGATTTTGCGTAGTGAACCACCTATATTTTATCTGCGGTATAGGTGTAAGCAGCACGTAGGTACAATAAAATCGCACTTAGGATAAAATTGCACGTAGGATGAAATTGCACGTAGGATAAAATTGCACGTATTTACTATAAAATGTTATCAATTCTAGCATGAAAATATTCTATCATTCAAACATGAGTGCGGTGAGTGAGGGTGTGTTAAACGTTGCTGATCTTTTGAGGCAAGAAATACTAAAATAAATTTGCAAGGACGTGCAACTCTGTGTTTAGACGAGGCATAATGGTAGGAGACCACCAGTAGATTATTTTCTTTTTAAATGCCCACTAAATAATAATCAAATCACGCCTGGATTCCGCGATATGGTAGGCAAACCATATTTCGATAGTTATGTTCGTCGGGGGCCATCTTATGGATAGTTTTATTTATAAAGCATTAAGAAAAACAATCATAAAGGAACTTAAAAACTTTATTTATTGACCAATACACTGTTTCTCTCGCTAGATCGCGTAATAATAGCTCCAGCCCGTTCACACTTACGTAGAAAAATACACCCACACACGAACAAAACATATCAATATTTTAAATATTTAAAAAATCCTAAAAGCCGATATCTATAAATGCGTTTTGGAGCATTCCGTTCGTGTGTTTAGATTGCGCTAAACTTCTTGACCATTCTGAGCTCACTAGTTGGAATTTTGCGCAGATTTAACTTAACGCAGTAAGGGGACGTTTTTGGCAAGGTAAATATTTATGAAATTGTATTGAAAAACAAGAGGAGCTCGTGGCTAAGTAATAACGGGTCGATCCATCAGGTTAAGATACGCTTGCCGGCGTTGATCCGTGGGTCATACCGAGACTCCTCCGTGCCTCGGAAAGCACGTTAAGCCATTGGTCCCGACTGTCGTGGATCTATAACAGTCGTTACGGGTCGTCAGAAGCCCGAAACTCTGACAACCAGTCTTACCAAGGCGTATCGTATTACCTAGTAACTGGGTTGTGGAGGTCAGATAGGCAGTCGCTCCATGTAAAATACTGGTATCCAGCTGCATCCGGTAAGACTGAAAGCCGACCCCAACATAGTTGGGAAAAGGCTAGGCATATTGATTGTATTGAAAAAAGGAAGATGTCGTCGTAAGTTCTGATTTTTGTCTCTCCTAAAGTTCCTAGTACAGTTATAGGCGATTTTGAGAGGATTTATAAAATTGACACGCTCTTTGCGGAAACTAGACACCCTAAAAGAACAGCCAAGAAGTTCAACGCTAAGAACGGGCACCGCCAACCGAGAATAGACCTTATGCAGTCACCGCAAGCTCCTATTTGAGCCGCTGCAGCAGCGTGGTGTTTAGGACGTTGGCTTGCGCGAGGGTTGCCGCGGGGTCAGCCAGTTCTCTGCTCGGGAACGTGGTGAGGAGAACGAACGCTTGGAGTTGGTATGAAGGCTCGGCGCGCGACACGTAGGCTTGTAAGTCGCCGACCGTGTGTGTGTGGTTGAAGCGACCGGTCAGCCGACTGCCGTCTGCGAGGCGGAACTGGGGAGTAAACAGAGAGAATTTAGAAAACGAGTCGTTAATAATATTAGAGATGGTAGAATTTGTTCATGAGAGAGTAGCAGTTCAATGAGGGTTTTCTGAAATGACGTTTACTAGGTGGCAGCACTGAGACGTCAGGTCCGGGCACCAGTTAAGTGTCAAAGCGCCTATATTTTCTTTAGTCGTGATTGAATGATGAATGGCATCATATATTTTCTATTCATTGTCAAAATGGAAGACTTCTTGTCAAACTGGCGCCAATTGGTGGCGTGAATTTTCATGACAACCCTCATTTCTTTGAACGCTTGTTGAATATGACATACAAAATGACATGATTACTTTGTAAAGTATTATATTATTTTAATATTGTGAGGACTATGTGGATATTTTTTTTTTTTCTCATTTAGTTTTAATGATGGTCTGGCAGTTTGAGTAGTTTTTGCGGCCTACTCAAATGTCCTTTCTTTGGTATTGTTCGTCGACTTGAGCTCCTTAAGTTCTGCTCCACGATTACTGACAAATGCTTGCACTGACTGGACAGGTCCACTCAAATCTGTGTGGTTATTTTCTCAAAAGACCATTTCAGACACTAATTTACATGGTCCTCATAGGGCCAAGACCAAGATTATTTCTGGACTGTGACCTCTGAGTTTATTTCGGCCTTTCTTGTCAGAGTAGTCAGATAGGAAACGCCGAATTCATCTGGCAATTTTTTATATATTTTTATATGACGTGTAAAACTGATTCCAATATCCAATTTACAGAATAAACAATTTCATTTCATTTCAATAATATATTACCTGTATAGTGGTGACGGGCTCGGCGTCGTCGATCTTGACGGCGTCCTGCGCGGCGCGCTGGTTGGCGGCGCGGTCGGCCGGCGCGCCCGCGACGGCCGCGGTCGCGCCCACCGTCGTGGGCGTCGGGCTGCGGGTACAGACCATTCAACAATCACTAAATACAATACTATCATCACTAGGTGTTTAACTTTGGGCCTGCATGTAAGCATAAACAGCCTATAATGTCCCCACTGCTAAAACACAGGCCTCCATTCTGTGAGAGGGAGTGGATCATAACCCATCACGCGGGCCAAGTGCGGGTCGACGGATGTCACATGTTTTCGAATGTTTGATTCTAAGACATACCGGTTCCCTCACGAAGTTTTCCTTCACCGTTTTGAGAGGGTGATGAAATAATTAATTTACACAAAGTAATGCACCTGTCTGGGTTCGAACTCACGACCTACAACTCGTAGGTCAGAGCCGTTACCACTATTACCCGACTTATGAGTCTTGGGCCTGCAAACAGCTGATATTATTGATATGTACTGTCAAATTCGTATTCCATATTCTGTCCGTGGTCACAGAGTTAGGTTTGGCTCAACAGAGTGACATGAAGACGTTAAAGAACGATGCAGTTAGCCTTCTAATCTAAACACAAGCCATGTTCTTGATGGGATGTTCCATCACGTGACGTCTGAGTGGATAAGGAACTTCCATCCCCTATTTAACACTTTTAGGAGATGAATTTTCATAAATTCTTCCTTAGTGCTCACTCTCATTATATCTTTGAGGAACAACATAGAAAGAGAGAGTTATGCAAGAGTATAACAGCTAGGTCTAGAATCTACACCCAGTCATAAAAGCTGTGCGTTGTCTGACAGTGGATGAATGAATTTAAGATTTTTATTAAGTAGATTTGCAACACAGTTGCACTAAAGAAAAATTGTTTATTATGCACAAAAAAAAAACGTACATTACAAAAAAGTTACACTGTAATACTACGGCCAGTATTCGAAAAAAATAATGGTGAAGTAACAAAAAATTGTTTACTTGAATTAAATATGTTGAGCTTTTTTTTGAATGTCCTTACCTGCCGAGCAGATGCCCCTTGCCGGAGAAAGGCTGTGCCTTGGTGAAGTGTCGCGGACACTCCTCGTGACGCCGATCTTCTAGAGACACGCGCACCTCGCCGCCCGTACCGGATAGCTCAGGAGGAATCTCACTGGAAAATATAAGCGCATTCATAATATAATTTCATAAATGTAATTTTAGGAATATCATATACATTTACAATGGTGCCGATTCTCTTGTACACCGTACTAAACTATCACTTAAATTCTTTACTTTTGGCTATGATAATCATAAAGCTATTCTGCAAAAAAAATCACTGCATTTAAACATAATTTTGACACAACTAAAATCGAATTTGACAATCGCGACTCCACGAGGTACATACTTGTTTGCCCTACCCCGTGATTTTTTTTAGAGCCGGAGGCGCGCTGTGGGGCAGCCTCGACGTGTTTTTATATGGAATTTTTCACTTTTTGTATGCAAAAAATGAAAAATTATTAACTACATGTTGAGTTTTAAGGGTATATAGGTTTTATATGGGGCTTGGAATTATCATTATTTTTGCGATAGGACACACCATTTTCGAGATATAAGCAAAAGAACAAAAGATACAGTAGTGTTTTTGCACCTGAAGTCGAGGTGTTGGTGCGAATTTTAGTTTATGACAACTAATAGTATTCTATACCATTTTTAATCGCGATTAAAGATGGGCAGGTTTAGTTAGACAACCAAAATGTTTGGACAAAAACGTAAAATTCAGAATAGCGAAATTGTCATTTTCACAAAATTAAAAACTCAGTGCCATCTTAGTGCTGTCAAACTAAAATATAGTTAAGTTGTGTCACTTTAGTCTATGTCAGAATGGAAAATCATCGTTTGACATGAATAAACAAAATTTTGGTGATTTTTAGTCTAGTTTAGAGGCATTGGCCAGAGAATCGGCACCATTTTTTTTTAAATATGTGACCACCATTTATCTATCACATAATTCATTTATCTATCATTGCATCTTATACCAGGTGCATGGTGTACACATAAAATTATATAATGAATGTACATAAAATATTGTAAAACATTTTGGATGGAGATTGGAATCCTTTGATAGCGAAGCTCAGCCCTGAAGCAGCTTAGTCAATTTCTTAGTGGGTTTCGCGTAAATTATAAGGGTAGAAGGGTAAGGTAGTTTTTTTTTTTAAGTTTCAGTCTCTTTTAAAGTCCAGACATAACCTTGGTCAGATCATGAGAGGACCACGTAGAGTAGTGTCTGAAATCGTCTTTTGAAGAAAAAACCGAAGGTGCCCAAGGTTTTTTTGGCCTAAGCCCAGCAGTGGACGTCTTCCAGCTGAATAATCTAACTACTACTCACCCCCGACGTATACAGTTGAGGAAGTCGGCGTGGTCGGGGTCGGTGTAGTGCCGCAGCGCGCCCGAGTCCACGGTGAAGCCCTCGCGGTACAGCCGCAGGCGCACCGAGCGCGGCTGGTCGGCACCCTGGATGGACATTATAAAAATCCCATACAGAGGATACACAACACGCAAGATATTTTTTTTTGCAATAAAGCCTGACTCACATTTAGGTGCACGGGAACGCAAAAATCTGCCTAATATACTTCCGTACATTTTGTTTGAACCACCTTACATCACAGGCGGGTATGTGAAGCGCTATGGGCTCAATCACACGTACCACAACCACACCACATCGCAGCGAAACAATGTGGGCAAGCAGTGGTTTGCGACGTGGCCGGCCACCAGTAGGCGGTCTCACTGGTGGTTGCGTTGTGGCTGCCTGGTTAATTTTAACAGCAAAATGTGGTCCGTATGAATAAACTGTTCATTTTATTGTGGATGATGATAATAACACAAGCCATGAAATGTTCTGAAAGTAATCGCCAAAGACTTACTTGTGGCGCCTGCGGGTTCCCACCGGCAGCATCAGCCGATGCTGTCTCGGCATCATCTGCTGTTTGACCTGTAACACACAACATTACCAGTCAGCACTTTATTTTCGTTGTGGCAGTATCTACATCGCCACATGCGAACTACGCAAAATCCTGCATCGCGCAAGCAGAGTTTACCGCGCGACTGGCAAATATACAACGTCCCGACATCAATCGTGTCGGGAAGTTTCACACCAGACACGACACTAGTCTGGTCGGAGGATCCTCCCTTTCCTATGGAGGATGAGTAAACTCTACTCCATGAGCTGTTTTAAAATGGAGTGGCGATGCGCCGGGAAAGATTTAGACAATGAAGCATGACAAATCCAGTGTTGGTCTGATAGGCAGTCGTTCCATGTCAAATACTGGTTTTTCAATAGCATCCGGTTAGAGTAGCCGAGTTGGACTCAGCTACTCTAATCTAACATAGTTGAGAAAAGGCTAGAAAGATAATATCCATTGTTAGTTTGACCAAGACCGCTGTTCCGCGCCTTAGGAATGCGCAGTAAGGGCGCAGTAAAGGCGAAGGGCAGCGTTGACGAATGAGCGGCCTGCACTGCCCCCCGTGAGCCTCGCACATACCTAAGGCGCGGAACAGGGGTCTCGTTCAAACTATATCGGAATTAGCTGTTACAGCCACCAGTAACTATCCAAGAAATTTGATAATATCATGCAGTGCAAAGTTATAAATAATTTACAAATTTGCCTGTAATTTTAAGAAAAGAATACTTTTTTCCGGCAGAAAGGTAAGAGGTCGTATTATTTAGAAGGTATAGGTTTATAATAAAATTAATATAAATATTATGTTCAGTTACCAAGTCTATAATAAATTTTGGCGTAGAAAAGGGGGGAAGTTTTAATATGTAGAGGAATAGGACTATATTATAGTTACCAAGTCTATATCCCACGCCGCTGAACGCGGAGCGCCCCCCTCGGCTTGTGGAAGACGGCTCATCTTCAAACACCACCGCGCCGCGCCTGTATTAATTAAGATAATGTTTTCGTTATTATTTTACATTTTAGGGTCGGCACAAACGAGCCACCGACCACAGCCACCGGTAGCCCAGCGACAACGTAGTTCACATTCTTTTTCATACGTTTTGTATGGATTCGTCGCACACGTGGCCACCCGCTACAGCAGTACTCAATTGCGCAGCAAGAGGCGACAGCCACCGGTGGCTGTTAATGGAGCGCCTGGGGGTTTTCTACTCTGATTTTTGTTACAGTGAATGAATTTTTAATCGGGGGTTTTGTTTTTTTATGCTATAAATTGCAATGTTTACCGATTTTTTTTTGTGCTTTTGATTTGTAGCATTGATAATGATTTTTCGATCGCTTCAGTACACACGTTTTCAAGAAAAGTACGACCGGATGACTAGCGTTCTTAATATTAGTAAGATAGAGAAATGAAAATTATATCAAAAGATGCGTTACTGAAATGGCCACAATACTGGAAAAAAAAGGTAAAATGTTTTTTTTACCAATAAGGTGTATCCAAAATGGGTAAACATCTACCTTTAATTTTAATCCTATCGAAACCAGAATGGTATCATTTTAAAGCCCTTTAAATTCTTCGGGATTCTATTTTTATTTTACTTTTTGTAGTAGTCAAAAAATGTCGTTGCTTTTGAATTAAAAAAAGATATATAATTTTAATTTTAAAAAAATATATATAATATATATTATTAAAAAAATATTTTATTGTAGCCCTTTCAGTAACGCTTCTTTTGATATCATTTTCATATCTTTATCTTAATAATTGAGGACGCTAGCTAGAAATATTTGTTTCAATACTCCACCTATCATTGAAATAAATGAAGTTGAAGAAAATATTTTTGATATAGGACAACAATGTAAATTTTATAATTTTCTTCTTTATTTAATTTTCCTTAATTAACTACTTTTTCTCGATTATTATCTCTATTTAAATAGATAAGTTAACTTAATTTTGATACCTATACAAAAATATTCTACAGCCTATATCTATTGAATTGTTCAAACAATCTTTTTATTTTTTTCAAATCAAGATCACAATTTTTTTAATAGGTAAACTTTTTTTATATATATTATTAGCTAAACATTCACTGTAACAGAAATCCGAGGTTTTCAAGTTTTTAAGGCTCCAGGCAGTCCACTATGTGGTCGGTGGCTCGTTTGCGCCCAGCCTTAGAGTTACACTAGCAGCATTGACAAATTCGGGGTGATGTAACGGTGAAGCTGGATAAATTCGCCCGAAGACGTCCATACTTATTTTGTGTCTCCCTAAACAGAAAATGTATTATGTAACTACTTCTTTGGAGGTCTCTGAAACCTGTCTAGTCTACTCAAAATGACCACCAAATGCGTTTACTTTTTACATAGTTAATAAGTCAAGTTTTCAAAACGAATAAAATAAAATACACATCGTTTAGCAGCAACACACTTGCCGAAGTTTTTGCGACGGAAATTCGGCATTTTTAATTGACGGCAGTTTTAAGTCGTGTACTTTTGGGGATGGCTCGAATCCTATGGACATCCGAATTCGCGTGAACGAGCAAGTCCATAGAGGTCCTGTTTAGCATATCAAATACTCATCTGAAAAATCGTGTCTTACTTATAGGTAAGTATAAGCCAACATCTTCAAACAATTTCGTAGGTAATTATAATTTTGAATTGTTGCTTTATTCTTAGCCAAAATGACAAAGACAATGTGAAACAGATGCCAAAAAAAATTGCTACACTAATTATAAAACATGCAACTCACTCTCTAACGCTTTTAAACACTTCAGTGACTATGTCCTTTCTGCCCTTCCCTGGTCCAAGGATCTGTTGTCCAGAGCGCTCCGACCCGCCCGCGTAGAACGCTTGACCTGAAACAATAGAAAACTTTCTATGACGAAGCTGAAAATTATGGTACAGACTAATTACCAACGAACACAAGAGACTATTTTGCTAAAATAGACTTCCTAATTTGATTATATCTGCCCAGTTCTTTAAAACAATACAGTAATTGGGTCTAGTCCGATTGGAAACCAGTACAAAAATTACTGAGAAATAAACTGAAATGGTGATGGGGAAGAGTTTTCATGGGAGGGAGTCGCAGCTCATTAATGCCGAGTTCCAACCATGTCAAAAGTCTATAAGTGCTTTATTCAATCTCTATATTTTTAGTGATTTTATGCCTTGTTCCCGTATGCCTTGTTTTCGTATTCACTAGCTTGACAACCAATTTCTCGTAACTTAGTAACGTGCCTACGAAATTGGAAGAAATCGCGCAAAATCGCAGGATATATTACGAAAAATCATAAGGTATCGCACAAAAACGGGAGCGCGAAATCGCAAGATATCGTGCGAACTTGCGAGATGGGCGAAATCGCACAAAACCACAATATTGCAAGACATCGAGCAAAACCTTTTGTTTCTACAATCAACACACTACAAGACAGAATAACACACAGACCTGCCTCATTCTCATCGGGAGGTTGCTTATTAGTCAATCTTGCTAACTCTTTCCTCAACGCACTATTCTCACATAACAATCTCTCCACTTCTTTTTTCTGTTTATTTATCTCATGCACATAATCAGAATCTTCTGAGAATTCATCCTTAACTGTCTGTGTTGGCGTATAGGGGGATTTTGAACATGCAGCTGTATTGCCAAAGAAATCATTCACTGTCATTTGTATTTTCTTAGTAATTCATCTCCATTTTGATCTTACTTCATTAACAAAACCCTACTTGTAACTGTATTTAAGGAATTAGTACTGTGTTATACTACTCTAGCATTTATGAGACATTTGTTGTGGTCTCTTCAGATATTGTAATAATGGGTGGGCCTTGCTCACAACTAAATAAATAAATAAATACATAATACTAATGCAATGTGTCTTTATAGAATCTATTGGAATTCTTTACCTTATCACTTGGGTAGAAGTGACTGTTTTGCTATATTCTCCTATGTAATTTTTGGAGTACATTATAGAGTGACAAAACTGAATAAATCTGGCAAACTTGAGACTAAACCAACCAACTACCAATTTCGCTGTCTGGCTAATCTTTTTAACAATGCATGATTTACTTCCATGCAACATGTAAAAAACCAGGAAAATCACTGTCACTGTCTGCAGAGCAGAACCATATCTGTGGACTGTGTTGAATACAGGTAGGCTTCCTGTACACAACACCGGAGCGCCTCCGGTATCATGTACAGAAACGTTTTACAAACAACCATGCTTTCTAAGAATAAATAATCACCTTCTTCCTCATCACTTGAGCTCTCTTGCTGCAACGAGTCAAGTGTAGCGAACTTCTGGCCCGGTATCTTTTTCTTGTCTTTCTTCGGAGGAGCTAGCGGTGACCCTGGAGGTGACTCCATGTCACTGTCTGAGAGAGTAGGCAGGGATGACGCAGCTGCTGCAGGGTTTGCAGGGGCCTCGTCTACGTTACCCCCGTGTTCATAGAAGCTGGACAGCGCTACCTGTAACCATATTTTTAGGTTATAAGGTGACATTGCTTATCACTGAGAAATGAATACTGTGAAGACTTAATTGTATTTCATTGGAGATTATAAGCCTATAGGTAACATTACAGGGTTCTTAGACATGACAGTAAAATTCAAAAACATGCTAATAAGATTCTTCTTACGATTAATTTCAATAAAAGACTCTTTGTTGACGTCGATCATGAATACTTATGTCAACAATGGACAAATAGCCAACAAAGCAACCACTTAGCTTCAGGAATACAGTTCATTGATTCATACTCCTTCCGTCAAATTATTGATTATAGACAACTCATGGAAACGCAACATAACTATATTATATGTATGTAGAATCGCTACATACCTAAATTTGCTGCATAATGATCTTTGTTACAAGCAAAACAAAAATTTAACCAATACAGAATGAAAGGCCTCATTGAGGTCAATACCAAAACAAAACATTGTTATTTGATTCAAACGGTCGATTGACGTTGTTTCTTAGCAGGTAATACGTTATTATGACGAGAAAAAGAGCAAAAAGGTGATAAAACAAGGAATGCACTTACGTCTAGCTGCCAGTTAGATGACTCCAGGAAAAACTTGCTGCGACCCTCATCGGCGCCAGTAACATCGCAAAACTGTCTCACAGTCTCGTCCTTATTGGTGGACATATTTAGAATTTATTTTATTTTATATT
Organism: Xanthia icteritia; assembly: GCA_949128155.2. NCBI lineage: Eukaryota > Metazoa > Arthropoda > Insecta > Lepidoptera > Noctuidae > Xanthia > Xanthia icteritia. Next base: position 6,160,330 of record OX421953.2, read on the forward strand.
CAACTATCAAGACATTCCATAAAAACGCCGATGACTTGCTCGCTTTTGGTTTTATTTCCTTACTTTGGCAGAATTGACATTGACTAGAGGTGGTAGCCAACGAGGTATAATGTAAAAGCATAGACACAATTAAAAAACCGGACAAGTTCAAACTGGACACGGAAACTGATGGTTCCGTCTCACAGCTGTGCCCGGCTGCCCACGGCTTTACCCATGTGATATGAATTTCCTAATTGAAGGAAAAACATAGTAACAGTAGTTGAAAAAATATTCTCCCATACATGGATACTTACACCGTTTACTTGTATCAATAATGACATTATTGTTATTGACATTTATGATTATTATATTTTATTATTACTTATTTTATTTTTTTTTCACTTTATTGACATTTACTTAATTCAATAATACAATTTTGATGGGATTATCTGTTTAGTGACTGCATGATTATGATCAATAATAAATTTAAATAAAATGTAACTACATATTATGTATATTAAATATTTGCACGCCGAAATTAAAGGTAGAATAAGAGAATAATTTTGTACATTTTACCAACCTCCTGTACCTTATTTAAGCAAATAAATGATTTTTGTTTTTTTTTTAAATAACCGAAAGTAACTGCTTGGCAAATGCTGCAGAAAGTAAATTAAATACTCCGAGTTCATAATAAGATTAATAAGCCATTAGGCTTTTAAAAGTTGATCCTGGGATTTAACCAAACTTTTTACATGACAATATTCTTTATCTATAAAATATCAGGAATTTGTTTACTTTTGAATTATTTTATCTAAATTTGCAGAAAAGGAAAGGCAAAAGCGAGAACGATTAGAGCGGTAGAACAATATGAGTGTTTTTACTGACGGCAGACAAGGGTTTCATTGGTACGGCAAAATTCCACCTCTATTTGAACCAAAAAGTAGAAATAGTATAACCAACTTACAGAAAAATACCGTCATTCGGGTTCAGGTCACTATGACAGTAGTGATTGTGAAATAAATCCATTCTTCAATGATTCATTCATACTTCTATCATCTGTGTTTCATTCAATTTCATTCATCACAATCATCTGCAATGCTGTGAAATGATTTTCCTTTTCGAAAACTATTATTTCACTTTTATTTGTGTTCTCAAATGAATTGGTAAGTTAATAAACTATATTGTATCTTTATGTATAAAGTGACTGTCCAATTTCTTAACGGCATGTAATGTTTTTAGATGCCGGTGATTAAATGAAGACTTCTCGAAACTCATCAGGGACCACCACAATGAGGAAATATTATCAACTTATTCTCGTCATAGTATGCTTTATAAGCATCGTAACATTACTCATATACCGCCATGAATACTACAGGCTTAGGTATGTGCTAGAAGTGTTGAATTTCTTTGGCAAACCAGGCCTCTCGGAGATCGAGTTTTGCGGCCCCGGCTTTAACGCGACGATGCTGTCCGAAATCCTTCGTAATTCTTCGTTGGAAATTCGCGAAACGCCGCCCCTGTTTCAGCAGATTGATGAAAATTTCTACTCGTATTCGTCATTCTTGAGATCATATCAAAAGTATGATAAATTGACGCCGATGCATGCTCACAACATTGATACTATTGTTGTCGGCAAGGCGCACGTACCACCCAATTTTCGGTGCAACATTTGGTTGGAGAACACAAACAAGCCTAAAGCAGGAAGGTTCAACTATAAAATTGTATCAGAACCCATCAATGATTTTCGCTTATACATCTTCCAGTGTTCACTAAACAAGAATTTGGGTAAGCCTAAGGGAATAAGCTTCTATGTCAATGATTACAACATCAACCCAATACATGCCCCAATTAACAGAGTTATCGAAGTAAACACTAAGAGAAAACCTAGGGAGAGTAGTAGCATTAAGTTTGTGAACAACATAGAACCTGCCATTTGTGTGATTCCCAACCAAGTGCCGTTGGTCTCAAGAGATGCATTCATAGAGTTCCTAGTTTTTCACCATATGATGGGGGTGAATTTCTTCACAATATACGACAGCATGATATCTGAAGATATTATCCGGAGACTGAACTTACTGCCTCCTGATATAACTCAGTGGAATATACAATTCTTCCCTCTTAACTATCCATTTGTATTTGCTAAGTCTTACAGCATTGTAAGAGATGCTATTGAGCTTGACTGCTTATTCAGACATTTTAGATTTGATAAAGAAGAAGCTGAAAAAGTAAGCCATGCCATGGTGTTGGCATGGGATGAGTTCTTGGTACCAAGAATCCACAATAATGTAAAGGAAATATTCAATGATTTTGATCCTACAAGGAAGTTCAAGTCTTTGGAAGTGAAACCTCTTTTGTTTTGCTTGAATCAAGCTGATGATGAAAACACTGAAGAAGGATATCCAGATATTATGAAGAAGACACATTACTATAATAATATAATGTCTCAAGACTTAAAGTCAGTAAATGTAAGAAATTTAGATGCCATGCAGACTTTTGAAGATATATTTACTGTTAACTCAAGTGTTAAAGTATTGCCAGTAGAAATATTAGCATCACATAAGTATACAGAGTGTAGGGATCCTAAAATAATTAACCCTAGTGGAGTGGGGTACAACGAGACACAAATGCAGGTATTCCAGCATAAGTTTGAAGGTTCAATGATGAAATATGGACAGAATTTAGTTAGTAATAAAATCTATAGGCTGTATAGATCAGGTAAGATTTGGGAAAAGACTTCCAATGAATTTGTTAGGGACATGTTGTGAATTGGAAATGATTAGGAATGATGAGGGAATATTATATAGAAACCAAGAGAATAGTCTCTTGAATGCCAAGCAAAATTTCCATTTTAGGTAGTTTCAGAATGCTTTGAGTCACAAATAGTTTTCCTCATTAGGGAGTAGTATTGGCTCAAATATATAACAATTTAGTATTAAATAGTTGTGACCTAACTGCCATAATATATTAAACAAATTACTTGATTTTTTGGTCATGACTAAATATAGAGCAGATTGTTTATTTTTGTTTTTATTGGAATACTCGACCAAATTATTTTTATGATATTGTTAAGATTGTTATCTGAAGATTATATCAATGCCTGAAAAAAAATGGTTATGATTTTTATACTTTGGTTTTATTAAATTCAAGCTAAGATTTGTTTTTTTTTTATAACGTCTTTCAACTTCATTGTTTTTTGCTAGAATATTACCTAGTTTATGAATAGAAAATATTTATAGAATATCGTTAAGATGTGCCTTGATTATAATGGTGGCTAGCTAGATAGATACCTACTCAATTTTCATCCTTAAATGTAGTTTAATAAGACTGCTTTTTGAAGAATCGCTGATCCAATTCTTCCAGTCTTTAAAATTAAATATCCAACTAGTTTTTTAGGATAAAGATGTCCCGTTATTTTATTTAGAATTTAAAATAATATTACGATTTAGATCTCACAAGGTTGAATTAGTTATTGAAATTATTTATGCCTGGTCTGCAATGCGACACTAAATAAAACTGAGATTATCAATTGGAAGGCATATTGGTGGAAATATACCTTGTAGTGCCGGGGCGTTTAATACGCCAGTACAGTTGTTGTCACATACAAAGAACGCTGAACGACAGTGTGGTGATGTGTCTGCGCACGGGTACAGTCGCATCCTAAAGTACTTTATTAGCTACTTAGTACTATGGAATAGGCTGAAATCGCTCAGTGCGCAGGTAAACGGCCAGCGTTCTTTTTACGTGGCGGGACCAGTATCACAGCTAACAGATTTTTTTTTTCTTTGTTGGAAGGAAATCTATGAAATTTACTCCGTCTTTCTATATACTTTTTGTGAGAGATAGTGTTTTATTTAAAGCTTGGATATTGTGAAAAAGTATTATTTTCTTTTGTTGCTTTTAACATGATTTATTATGTCTTCCATTTTGTTTAGTGATTGTATGTTGACATACTATTAATTATCAAAAATCCAGTCAATATGGCTTACATAAACGGCAAAGTTCTCATAAGATTATGAACCTTAGCTTAACTGGCTAGGGAACATATTTCCTTGAACCACCTTTCGCAAGTGTCACTTTTTCCCCTTTAACCACCGAGTGTTCATATTAATCAGCTTTACTTTTGATCAAAAAATTAATACTTTGTACCAGCATAAATAAGTTTCTTTCACGTAGTTTCTATAAGATTTATACTTACGTGCACTTCTTACCAATGTATTCGACCTAATCCCCATTCCAGTATCGATACTAAAACTAAGATATTTACAACTTTATAACGCACATTTACTGTCTGTTAACATTTGTCAATGGAAAAGCAACTTTGTTGGTATTTGTTTAATGTTTTTAATTGAATAAAATAATTAAGAGTGGATTTCATCAGTTCTTGGTTCTTCAAATATGTTTTATTCGTGATTAAATAACAACTTAAGACTGAATAAAAAAGTGACGCAATAAACATAATATTCTAATGATTCTTAGAGAATTTATGAATGAAATCTACTCAATACCTGTTCTGTTGTATGTGTCTGTGTACAGTATTCGCAACGACATTACCAGCTCTCATATGTCGTTTCGAAGACTTGCTAACACCGAGTGTTTAAAGCTCTGGCCTAACTGAAGCGAGCGGGATGCGAAACGCGACTGCGCGCGTATATTGTTTTAAAGCTTCCGCAGACAGGCGCAACTGTGGTCGAAAAATGTATGTGAGACCTTCACGGGAATTGTTTTACCGATGTCGCGTCGCGTCTGTTTGCGGGAAGAACTAAAAAGTGACCGGACTATTCGCGCCGGTTAGTTGACACAAATTTCGTCTCACATACGCTCGCTCACTCGCTTTAGTATGGCCACAGCTTAAATATTAACAATCCGTTTAACTGCTATTGTTTATTCTGTTTATAAATAAAATAAAAACACATAAAATGATACTAGGTAAATGTTTATTTCTGTCATCTATTCTAAATACAAGGCAGGCATAACCTGCTAATCTTCACAGATCAAGATATTAAACACAAACAAATTAAAAGTTTAAAATAGTTAAACGATACGAACCGTTTATTAAACACGAATAAAATATTAATATCACTAGAAATAAGTACAAGGATTAAAAATGAGCATAATTTGAGCAATACTTAACGTATTGTCGTTGCCACAAAATAATAGGAAAAATTTTGGAGGGAACACATCAACTAAAATATAAATATAAGTACTTTAAAGCTTACATAAGTTTTTTTTTAAATATTGCAACAATCGAACATATATTAAGGCTACAATGTTAAGTACTGATTTATATCTCACTAACATAACGTCTATGTATGGTCAACGGTCATTAAATATTGAACGCGCACTCGAAATAAAATACATCGATAATATACTGATGATTGTTTATCTAATATTTATATAAACAACTGAAACCCTTTGACTGTGTTTTGAGAGAATAATATATACGCTAAATAAAGGACAGAGTACTGTTCCTAAATATTAAAAACACCAACTCAGTTAGCTGCTTCTTTGTTATACTATTGCCACAGATGAATACAGATAATTCACTCCGCAAAATCACTTAAATAAAAACCGACTCTTGCTACGACACAATAAAGTGCAATTCAGACCGCACAGCGCTAATTACCGACAGCTATATTCACCTAGAAGTTGCCTCTCTTTCTATCGCGTAATTCTTAGATCTTCTGACTACGTTACACTCACTGAATTGGCCCAACAAGTCGAACCCGTCGCGTACTTGTAGCTTCATACCTAAAATGCGGAGTGAACCATCTGTATTCATTGTGCTTTTGCAGTCAAAGGGTGAATATGACGACATGAAATAACTATGTAGATTGAAAATAATAAAAATTGCAGAATGGAAAGCTGTCAACTGAATTTAATTATCATAGAAGGCACGGACTCTTGAGTTCCTGAACACAAGAGCGTTTTGTATGCCAGTCTTGAACTAGAAGCTCGCAATCAATATTTAAACTCTGGAATAGCAACACTTTTAATGGTTTAAGTAATAAAGCTGTTTAAAGACTGTCTTAGGAGACATCTAATAATAAGAATGCAAAGATAAAGATGCCTCGTACATTTGCAATGGTCAAAATATTACCACAGATTAGTACAGATGGTTCACTCGGCAAATACATTTAAATAAAAGGCGACTCTTGCTACGACGCAATAAAGTGCAATTCAGGTCGCACAGCGCTAATTACCTACAGTTATATTCACCTAGAAGTTGCCTCTCTTTCTATCGCGTGACTTATATCTTCTGGCTACGTTACGCCCACTGAATTCGACAAGTCGAGCCCGCCGCGAACCTACTTGTAGCTTCATACCTAAAATGCGGAGTGTCCCATCTGTATTCATCTCTACATATATATTTATTTAATAAAGTATATATTATATGAGTAGATCGTTTAATAAAATAAGCCCCTTTCTGGTTCCAGTTCAATTATCTAAATGCAATATTATGCTTAGGTCTATAATAGCAAAATACCCAATGAATAAGACAAACTTTATTTATATCCTATTTAAGGAACAATTATTTATTTAAATGCATCGTTTCTGGCCATTGGAATGCGATTGTATTAAAAAGCGTATAATTTGATTGAATATTATTAGAAAATATCAATGGCCGCGTTGTAAGCATCATAAAATAAATTATGTTTAGCGAAACTCTTTAAAAAGCTCGCTATAACAAACATCAGTTTGAAATATGTCGTATTCGTTCAGAAAAATAGAACTTTTATTTTTATATTTTATTGTCATGACGTTTTGAAGTCGAAACCTCCGGCTAACAGCCGACGATCTATACAAATAATAAAAATTAAGTATCATAAACTCTAAATCCGATTCATTTAAAACATTTTTAACTACTAATTTAAAATTGCCATATACTTTTTTTATTATTAAACATTTTTGTATCGAATAATTTTATTGCAAGTTGAAAATTTCGATCTCGCGACAGAAAACTAACTTTATTGATCGGTTTATAAGATATATCTTAAGATTAATATGTTCAAACATCAACGTCAATATATATACACACAGTATGAAAAGGTACTCCTAAACAAGAAAATAGATTTTAAATATCACCTCGTCTAAAGACTAAATAGTAAAAAGGATTACAGTAAATGCACGAAAAATAGTTACATAGTCTTATGAGTTTTTTTTTATAACAACAGTATTCTAAATGAGCTAAACAACTGTTGTGTGCGGGTATCATACGTTTACGACAAATTAATATTTTACAAAGAAGTATATTTATATTTTTTATTAGTTTTGATTATTGCCGTAAGAGGCGTCATAGTTTCAAACTTATTGAAACTTTTAAACACACAATAACTGCACACAAACCTAGAATAAATTGGAGCAGCCGAATTCACAGACGAAAAAGTATTTGGTGAAGGAAAATCAACCTTGAGCTAGTTAGTTTAAAGTCGATTTTGGCTTGAGGTCTATTACGAAGTAGTCTGCTAACTCGGCTGATAGACTAGCAATTGAATGTCGTTTTACAAAAGGCTCTACGGAACTTCTTCAGTTAGTTATTCTTTAACAATCATGATGAAAAAACATTTTATATTCCTTCGATTGAATTTCTCACATTTTTCTCCCAACCGCGGTCTTTTAACGAAGTTAAGATTACTCTAATAAGCTCTTAAACTGCCCAGTTACCGCAAAACCTTTATCCAGCATAGCCAAGCAAAAATCCGTAATAGCGTTTTTACAATACATGCAATTGCCAATCCGAAACATTATTATTTATTATTATTACAAGTATATTCGGATAACATTCTATTACATATAATAGTAAATATGCCAACATATATACAGTTAACAGTTATATTATATTTATTAAGTTAAAACGTAGTTGCTTATAAAATGTAACAATTACATTACTATTGAAAGTATATAATTTTATTTGATTTGAAACAGCGTGCTTCAAGTTTATTCTGCAGTTGTGAAATATAGTTTTATTTTTATAGAAATTTGTCTGTGCATAGAATTAGCCAAGGTTAAGCAAATGGGTATTCTTTCCATATATATTTACGTCATAAAATCTTTTGGCACTTGTAAACTTAGTCTTAATTACATGCCTTATTTGAGCTACAGATGAAAGACTATGCATGTCTGAATTCCTTGTTTTCTGTCTCTTTCTATCCCGTTGTGAATATCATATCCGTCAAAGTGTTTACCTTCTCTCACATTTGTCAGATTGACATGTTATTTCTTATAAACCAGCAGAGGTATTAGTTGCTCTCTTGTCTCTAATCCCTACCTTGGCTAAACCCATGTTTTTCATACCATTTATGTCATATCGAGTCTCATTTCTATACAACACAAATAATAGCAATAATTCCGAGTAACAAGTGATTCAAAAAGTTTACAATTTATGTAAAAATGTTTCATAACAAACAGTTTTATTAATTTTTCAAACATTTTTATTCGTAGTGTTGAAAGCATTTACCATTATACCATGTCGTATTTTATAATCAATTATTTTCATTTCAAAAAGGTCTTATGCAATTTTCATCACAGTTACTATTGCCATTTTATTAGTAAATGCTCCCAACATACATATCATATACATAATGTATAATTTTCAACAACAAGATTTTTTCATTTATTTCCAAAACATCTAATATAACAATTTCTATTATTTACCTATAGACCGCTAAGTGTAGACATTTTTCTACAATTCAAATCTTAAAGTATTTTCCCTTTTACTTTTAAATTGTTAATCGATTATGGACTCGATACAATACCGAATAAGATATCGATTTTTAAGCATTCATGTTCAGTGAACGTAGTTTGTTGTCTACACAGTTCTGAAGGATTTTAGAGCACAATCGTATTGAATAATTTTCGATTATCGAGCAAAATTAATCGACTAACCATCTAATAATAACAGGGAACTCGAATAAATGTACCGTTATCGCCCACCTCTTTGTTCTATTGGTTATAATATACATTTCGTTATACATTCTACAGCAACGAATTATTACAATAGCCGTCACTTTTTTTAGCTCTCAGATCTTCATTTGTTTGAACTTTGACACAAAGTACAATAATTGTCTTGGTTAGTTTACATTCTAAATGCGTGTTCACACGAACGCATAGTCCATATTCGCGTTATTTTCTTATATGTACCACTGTTTTAGTCCATGCTCGACGTTTGGTTAACGCATTCGACTAAAAGCGTCACTTTCTTATTATTTTATGTATACATAGTTAATTCTAATCTAAATATTTTAAGTTTCACCTCACTCGACCTTCCTATTAAATATAAATAATTTAAATAAAAAGGAACAGTGTAAATAGTTGCCTCAGTAAAAAGCTGCGATTAAAATACTGTTACAGTAAAATCGATTTTATAGGGTTAAAATAGAGATCATTTTAGTTAAAATGGAATGTCTAATAGTTGTTATAAGCTCGTATTGTTTGATTTGTACTTTATAACAAATATTTAAAAAAAATATCATTGAATAGGAATAACATATAGCTGCTGTAATTTTATTTAATCTTTGTTTTATAACATATACCTAATAGGGTTAAAATATATTATAAATTATTATGTTTCAAGAGTTAAAATAGTCAGTAAAAATATTTTTATTGATTTATTTAATTTTGATAAAAAATGTTTAGATGCATGATGAATAAAATGTTATTAAATCGTAATTATTAAGTTAGTATTTAGACTAGGGATGTGCTGACTGCATAGTTTTCGGTATATCGATAAAAAGTTGTGGGCAATTTAAATGACTCATTACCCTTTTAGAAAGCACATCACTAATATTAACTATGAAGGTAATGTTAAATAAGTCAGTCATAAATACTGACTAGAGTTGTATATAACGAATCTCGAAGACAGTCAGTAGTAATCATTAAGAAGTTAAAATAATAGCTTTAATTGTGTATTTAGATCCTTGTAGTTCTCCGTACGTGGTGAATTTAAATCGATTCAAAGTAGTTAGAAGTTAACGTTATCAAATAATATGAATCATTAAACAAACTGAATAAAACCTAAAATAATATTTCTAGTAGATGATCTTCAGAGCAGTCCGAGGCAAAAATTGTAACTATTAGCTCAATTCAAAAGCGGTTTCTTTACAAAAATGTTGAACTATTATTCTCACCATAATAGCATAAATATCTCATACATTTTATCTATAAATTTTGTAGTAAACGGCTTTTAAAATTCACTTAATATATTCATATTTTTGCCCTCGACCGTAGGGCCTCATAATACCGCGGAAGGCAATATTATAACGCATCCAAAATATGTTCGTCACTATAAAAAAATAACCCCTTATTTTTTTATGCTCATTGCATGATAGAGGCGCTTTCCGAATTAGAAAATAATCACTCACAGCGCTGACATCAATAATTTGTGTTCCGATTTAGATATCACGATTATGACAGCTGAGGGCAAGGTCAACAATTCGGAACGCTTGTGAACGCGCTCACAGTGCTCGCTCAACGTCAAAACTTGCATATCATATTTCTTTGTGTTTAAACCACAAATTTCTTCTTTTTCTTTGGTTAGGTGGCGAACGGTAGCCAGAAGCACAATTTCGAAAATGCCACGTTAGTTTAAAGATATGATACGACTCAAAACAAAACAGAACAACTGTCATTTTTGACAGCGCTCACGGTGATATTAGTAAAAGGCATGGTCGGCGTTTTTGCAAGATGGGACGATTGTTCATCGTTATCATGCTCACGGTAATTCGGGACGGGTGTTAGCACGCTCATATCGATTACAGCGTAACTCGGAACGCAGCCATAATCTGCTTTACCGACTCAGCATGACATTCAGCCATTTTTTTTGACAGACTGACAGTTAAATTGAAAAAGAAACGATTTTAGGTTAATGTCAACCCGAAATTGGTCAAAGGTGTGTGTTATTTAGATCTTTGTTACCAATTAATTAAATATAGTTTTCTATGCAATAGTCTGCAACCGAGCACTGGCCGTAGCTTTAAAAGGTATTAGGTCCTGATTTTATAAAGGAAATAATTTGAAAAGTGACGAACATATAAAATAGTACACCGTACCACAGTATAATAAAATAACAGTATTATATCTCGGCAGTCACCTCGACATAATATCGAAATAGATCTTCCGCGTCCATGCGTGACTGTCGATACTGTTGTACTTGATATACACTGAGCTTTCGAAACACGTCGTTTCGGCCGTTTTCTATGAAGATATAATACTGTGACTGTACTAAGATTTCATAACATTAAAGAGGGCAACGTAGCAAAATAACCAACAAAACTACATGACAAAATCAAAAAGTACCAGGGCGCTATAAGTGTGGGAAGGTCTTATGAGAGGCGACAGTCTCAGGAGCGCGTGTGCGGCGCGGCGTGTGGCGGGTGTCAGAAGAAGATCACCTCCTCCTCCTGCGGCGCCGGCGCGGGCGACGCGGGCGCCGCCGCGTCCGGGGAGCGCACGCGGAACTTGTCGGGCAGTTTGGGGTACGTGTTCGTTCTGTGGGAGAGACAAACTTGGTGAGAAACATGATATCACCATTTTTGTAAAAATTATGGAACTGCAAGTTAGCCGTTTTCTACATAACATAAACATAGCATCACGCTTGTATTCCACGAAGGATTAGGCAGCACCAGTTATGTTCACAAGTTCTATATAAAAGGGCGTTAGCCTATATTGCCATCAACCGGTCACAAGTCTGCTACTAAAACAAAATCTGATGGAAAACTTCCAATAACACTTTGCTAAATAAATGAATATTTTTATCACCGAGTTTTCGAGTACGAACTGGATTTGATAAACGAAGCTATACTCAGACGTGCGTGAGTGACTAAGGATCTTCACTTACGCATGCGCATATTAAGCATACGGTACGAGTTTCCCATAATGATAGAAGAAACTGGGAAAAAGCCGGTGCAATTAGCTTTCAAAGACTTTTATCCCCTGTAGTCAATGCGGCACATAGAATTATAAAGAGTTAGCTGCACGAATACGTGCACTGACTGCACAGGTCCTCTCAAATCTGTGTGGTTCTTTTCTCAAAACACCATTTCAGACACCAATATACATGGTCTTTACATGATATGACCAAGATTATGTCTGGACTTTAAAAGAGAATGTGACTTTGTTTCGGCCTTTCTTCTCAGAGTAATCAGATAGGGAAAGCCGACCTCATCTAGTTTAAAAAAAAATATGATTGACGTGTAAAAGTGTTTGTACAAACTTACTTACAGAAATAAAATAATTTATCATTTAAAAAATATGATTTGGAAAAAATATGTTCAGCTTTATAGAGCAAAAAAAAATAAATCCAGTCATTTATTCAAACTAGGCTGAGAATCAGCACTTTTAGAACGTCAAAATTACATAAGACAGTCCCCCAAAACGCCCGCCCTTCACCACTTCCTAGTGCTTTAGCTGGGAAGAAGAAGTGGCGCAACAAACTCCCCAGCAGCACAGTTAGAAAAAAATAATTCTATATAATAGTAAGCGTCCGACACTCGATGTGTAAAATACCAGGTACTAAATAAATGTAAATATATAAAGGTAAATGTTGCTTTTCACTTCAAACCGTCACAATAGCAGGCTTACCTGGTGGCTTTGTTGTTGATCTGCTGCTGCGAGGGCAGCGGGGCGGGCGAGCTGCCCGTACGAGTGTGGTGGATCACTAGACCTTGGCTCTGATGCTGTAACACATTACAATCATCACTGATTAAATTCACAAAATAAGTTTCTTATAACAACATTCCATAGAGTTCGTTGTCAAATCTAATATAAGATTGTCTGTAGTCATTGAAAATTAGACAATATTGTACGCCAAGTTTTTCTTCTATAATAAAGAATTTTCTAATTTATATACAACATATCATAACATCGCGCCTTGTTTCCCCGAAGGGTTGGGCAGAGGTGTACCAGTAGTACACCCACATTTCGCCAGTTATGTTAAGTCCCATGTAATAGGGGGCGAGCTTCTTGCCATCAACCGGGGACAATATGGATGATGACTAAAAATATTTTTTTTGTCCGTCAGTTGTATTATTAAAAAATATTGGGACACATATTTCTTCTTTTTTTACTTTATCAAAAGATTACGGCGATACATTGCGTTAAAATGTGCCGTAGCGTTTTTTTTTTTTCGACTATGTCATCTCGCAGTTGACCTCAGAAGAGGGTCGTAGCTGCTTAACCGGACTTTCCTGTGGCTGCCTTAAGCTTCTACACTCAAAGCCTCCAGCCAGGGGCAAAAACTATTCTAATTATAAACAAGGCGAGCGCTCGCTAAGGGCACCCCCTGTGGGGTACGAATCTCGGCTTGGGCGGCGCTGGGGGGAGGACAGCAAGATGGGACAGGCTGGATCAAAGACATATTATTATTATTAGTCGGGCAGTGCCATGGCATCACGAGTATGTAGATTTTATACTTACTTGTGACGTAGCAACCCCCACTCCCCAAATTTAATGCATTTTATCTAAGTCTATTTTTGACGGACTAAATAGAATTACTTTTTTTTGACCCAGTCATCATGCCTATTCCAGACTCCGGGCTGCTACTGAGAAATTTAAATGGAACATTATATTTGAAAGTAAAGGCTTTCAGAAACTTGCAACATGGCTTCCAAGCGCTTAATTAACAATTTTCATTGTCGAGACCTTACATAATACATTACCGAGTATTATTATAGAATACAAAATTGCGCAAGCAGTCATAAATCCATATCTTCTTTATGACAAAAATGTGAATTTATGATTTTATATGACATGCCTTTTTGGAATTTAATAAAATAAATTGACTTAAAAAAATTGAACCGACTTAAAAAAAAAAAACTTTAATTTCGGCAGTTGGTGTCTTTTGTATTTTCGTTTTTGCCACCGACTCAAAAACTAACTCAAAAACTACCCAAGCAAAGTTAATAAGAGGTGGTCCCATAAAAATTGTAGTATGACCGTAGTATGACCTACCAACCATAAAAGGAATCATCAAAATCATTTCATAATTGACGGAGAAGTCATAAAATCGAAAAAAAAAAAACCAGCAGTCGACTTGAGAACCTCCACCTTTTTGAAGTCGGTTAGAAATTATTTGGGCACGGGTACTGAAAAACCCATTTATTCGTGTTAAGTACATGAAGAAACTTAAATGTATAGTTCTTTGAAATACTTATCTGAATACAATAAAAATCTAAGCAAGGCATGCTCTAACATCGAAAGCGGAACAGACGAAATGGTTGTAATCACATCGAATACTGAAGAGAATAGACGTGGAAGCCAATTGCGCGGTGGTACAGTATAGTTCACTACCGAAGCTAAAGTGGGCGCTTACATACCTACTATTTCATAAGTTTTCTGTTTTGTGCTTAAGAGCGTTTATACAGAAAGTTGGCAACGTCGCAAATAGCTGTCAAATATTTCGCTATTTTGATTAATTTGGCAATATTACTGTATGGAAATTTTTCATTATGAAATGCAATAATTAATATCGTAACACCGAATATATAGTTTTATATGCAAAAAAGAATTTGGAAACTATCCAAATGCCTTTTTAACACCTAACACGCTTACAATATCAAATTCTGTGTTATAATTGCAATTCATTATTAATATTCTAGCTCACTACCAAATTAATCAAAACAGGTAAATATTTTACAGCTATTTGCGACGTTGCCAGCTTTTTGGATGAACGCTCTAAATATTGAAGCTAAGCTTGATGTAGGCTTGAGTTTTGAACTTATTTGCCTTAGAATTATGTTTTATCCTTTTGATATACTGGGTAGATTACCTCCTAAGATAAGTGATACCTGTTATTATTCAATTAATGTTTTTTTTTAAATGACTCTGTACTTTATATTTAATAGCACGTTGAGCCGTTAGTCCCGGCTGTCATTCGTGGATCGTTGACAGTCATTACGGGTCGTCAGCAGCCCGAAAGTTTGACAACCAGTCTTACCAAGGGATATCTTATTACTCAGTAAACGCTCCATGTAAAATACTGGTATTCAGCTGCATAGGCAGATTGATTGACTTTAGATTTAACGAGTGTATTTCATTATCTCCTTTATTTAATATATACACATATAATTTACATTTTAGAATATTTTTATAAAATAAAAAACAAAAACATTTAAAAATATAGTAGCCCACCGGTATCGGGAACAGGGTCCAAGCTACCGGCGGTCAGGGCTCCAGAGAGAGGAACCTCCTAACAATGCGAGCCGTGTCCAGGAGTACCGCTTTCTGAATCGAGCCCTTAATCCAGCTGCCCAACGAGAGCCTCCTTAGGTGTTGGTCGAGGCTCTTGGCAATTAAGCCATTGGCTGATACGACTATCGGCACAATGATCGCTGAGTCGATTATTATTATTATTAATGTCACCGGCACGTAACTTGGCAAGGTTTTGGCGAAGTGAGAGTAACTTTGCGCATGTATTATCGAAGGAGTTCATATCTATACACCGTAAGGACTATTTCTGCTTGCAGCGCTCGGCCGCTATAGAACCGGGGCTGTAACAGATGTGGTCATCGTGTTCATGGGATTTTGTTTTCAAACTGCTTAGATATGAAGTTCTTCCATAGTACACTAAAGTGCAACAAAAATAGTGACACTTTTATAGCTTGTCATTATTCTATGGTTATTGCCATAATTTATTTTTAAACATCTGTTTAGAAAAAAAAACGAAAACGCATTACGCGCATCTACGATTCTTGCCAAGTTACGTACGTCGTACACCCGCATTAAATACTTTTATTTTTTGCCAATTTTTATTTGATTGTTTTGTTTTTTAATAAATTTTATTTTTAAATTTTTGTATTCCTAATTTAAGGTAGATTTGCAGGAATCACAAAATTTTGTAAACAAAAATATAAAAAAGTATATATATATATAAGGTAGTTGTTACTCAACCGTATATTAGGTTGAATTACAAAATACTTTGTTGAGATTCACCAGATAAATTAGTTGATTTTTGCTTTAAAAATTAACCTTTAAATTAAACGAGATTTAATCACTCATTATACTGATAACAACAAAAAAATTAATAATCTTGAGTTTACATTGTTTAAATAGTATACTCAGATATAAAAATCTGTAAGACATATTATTGCTTAACATAAACCGTTTTCGTATCCAAATGAATATTACAAGTAGGTCCAATTAAACTTACCCGCACAGCGACTAAATCGATAAAAAACCCTTTAACCTTTATTACTTAGGTGTAGCTAAGCGCCATATTATAATCTACAATTTCAAACTAACACATAATTACCACAAATACGAGTGTATACATATACTCAATACTACTGGACATTAATATTACTCACAGTATAAACTAATATTCACGTTAAAATACGTTCGGATACTCGAATTCCTGCAACAGGCAACAACCATTTGATCTGTTTCGCTACTTACTTGATTTGAGAAATGGGTTGGTCATTGTGAATAATCACTATTCAAGGTAATATTAGACACACATGATTAAATCTACTTAAAACAGTACTAAAAACTTGAATAAGAGAATGATCTAATTCTATTTATACATCCGTAATTGGCTGTAAGATTAGTTTAATCCTAAGTGAATTTGTTCAAGAGCTGTGGATTTTGTGAATAAATAAATAATATATTTTAATATTCACGTAATCAATTTTCACGCCCCCCCCCCCCCCCCCCCTTAAGACCTAGGCCAGATATTTTTTGATATTCGGATAGCTCATGATCAGTGATCGGAGTAGGTAGATTGAATTGGGGTCATTGATCCGAAACGTACTTATATATTAATATGGACATTCCTCCGGAATTGGTTG
Source organism: Xanthia icteritia (assembly GCA_949128155.2). Taxonomy (NCBI): domain Eukaryota; kingdom Metazoa; phylum Arthropoda; class Insecta; order Lepidoptera; family Noctuidae; genus Xanthia; species Xanthia icteritia. The sequence goes on from OX421953.2 coordinate 6,177,087, forward strand.
TTTTTTTTTTTTAAACCGGAACTTAGGTAGGAATTGTATTAAAATGAGCAATATTATATTCTTCATATTTTTTTTTAACGGCACACAGTCACGATTCCAAGCTTTGGTAAGTAACATTTTACTTGTTACAAGGAGTTTAAAGCATGTTTGGATGTACTATAAGAATATTTTTAGTATTGTATTTGTTTGCTTAAGCTGTTGAACATACCATCACCAACTTTGAATTGAGTAGTAATAATATCACTACCAACATTAACAATATTTAATTGAATCCGGAAATACCGGAATTGCTTTCCGGAAAAATGGTTTATCCATGTTATTCTTTCTGTGTGCATTTATTATTACAAGTACCAAAAATCAATCTACCTACTCCGATCACTGCTCATGATCTAAAGAGGTGCCATAAAGAATATGAATTAAAAATCTTAAAAAAAATTAAAAATAATCGTGAAGTTTCGCGGGTGGTTATGACAAAACAAATCATTTAATTAAATTGTATTTTTAAAATGTTAGTTTAGCAGATAAAATAGCTAAGTTCTAGTAAATTGAATCTATTTGCAAAACACCAATGACGAAAAATATTGAAAATCAAATGTAAAATTACAACAAGCGTAACCGTCTGATAATAATTATTAAGTTCACACAAAATATATATTTGCAAAAAATGCGTAAAACCCTTCTAGACTCCGGCCCTCGAGAGAATGCGTTGTCTTAAGTTTCATACTAACGAATATGTGTTTTACGAATTTGATCCTTATAGTTACTAGAAACTGTCCAACAGTGACGCATTTTCTCGATGACGGCCGGACTGTATATGACCCATTCCCGACTAGCTATGCTTATAATAATAATGATAACAAAGAAAAACCCCACAAACACACACAATTGTTAATTTCTAGAAGTACTAACATCGCTGGGTGACTCGTGCAGTCGATGGTAGCCGGGCGGCGGCTGCTGACTCTTGCCGCTCGCTAGCTTCAGTGGCAGCTGTTGTTTTACCATTTGCTGTAAGAAAATGTTACAGGTTAATGGATGGTTATGTTTGTATGAATTTCAAATACAATATTCCGCAAACGCCAACTGACTGCAAAACCCTAAGAGCCATACCTCATCGGGACGCCATGGCGCCAGGTCGCGTCGCAAACAAAATGAGTAACTAAGCGAACTCCTTTTTTTAATTAAATCATAATAACCTAGGCAGTTGCAGCTGTATAACCGGACTTTCCTGTGGGTGGCTCAATAAATTAAGGCCTCCAGCCAGTGCATAAAACTTACAAGCTAAGCGACTACACGCTAAGGGCACCCCCTGTGGGGTACGGACCTCGGCTTAGGGCGTCGCTGGGAGAGGACAGCAAGAGACAGGCTGGATCGAACTAATATTATTATTAGAGGAATTTAAAGCTACAGGCTCAATGTCGCGGGCTGGCTCGAGCAAGGGACGGGCGGGGAAGCGGACGCCAGGTGAGCCACCCATTATTTAGTTGGCAGCGCGACCGGTGAAGTCGCCATGGCGTCCCGGTGCGGTATGGCTCTCAGGCAGGTTAGCAGAAAATGCCTCAGGCGCAGTCCGCCTTTGTGCAGTTCTAACTTTTTTATATTGTGTAATTAAATATAGAAACAAAGTGATCGGTCGGAAGTCCGAAAGCACAGATTAATAGATGGTTCACTCCGCAAAAACATTTAAATAAAAAGCGACTTACTACGGCACAATAAAGTGCAATTCAGTTCGCACAGCGCTAATTACCTACAGTCATATTCACCTAGAAGTTACCTCTCTTTCTATCGCGTAACTCTTATATCTTCAGACTACGTTACGCTAATTGAATTGGCCCGACAAGACCAGCCCAGAGCGTACTTGTAGCTTCATACCTAAAATGCGGAGTGCGTTTTCTGTACTATTCTGTGTCGAAAGTCTGACAACAGTAGTTGTGGGGGGCACACTATACACGCTGATAATTGTAGTAGTGACGTCACATAGATACTCACAGATATAGCCGAGGCATGCACAGTGGCGCGGGTCTCGTTCTGCGCGGACAGTAGCTGTGGGGGGGGCAGTACTCCGCTCCGCACGCTGCACGCGCTCACTGACGACTCGGAGCCGGTCGAGCCGCGATTATCTGTAGTATTATTTAAATATTAATATACTTTTATTAAAGTAATAATTAGAATTTCTACTTATGTCTGGTTTCTGAGGTGCTCAGTAAACTCTATCAATTTAAGCAAAATTTCTCCGCTAAATGAATGTGCAGAAATAAGACATCGATCTGATAGCACTATCGAATAAATAGATCCGGTTGAATAACCTCAGAAACCGCGAGTTAGACATTTACAAAGAAGATTATTTGAATGGTTAGTAGGAAAGTGTTTTTTTTAATATCAACTACTCTTTTGGCTTCGTGTACATGACGCCGGAGCCGCACCGGCAGGACCGCATGTGTCGTTGGCAATACTTTACTGAACCAATGCTAGTGTACACGCAGTTCCGGTGCGGCGCCGCGTAGATTTTAATTTTTTATTCTGAGATGTTCTGATTTTTTTTCATCTGGCGGTTCGGCGTGCGGTTCCGGCGTCATGAACAGGAAGCTTTAGTGTTTTCTATAAAGAGGTTTGGGGGTCGCACACCGACAAAAAAACTCAGCGCCAGCTTGACACAAAGTAAAGCATTAAAAATGTAATCTTTCTATAGTTTCCTATTTACTTTGGGTCCAGACAGTACAGATAATAATTGGATATCGACTTTAGTAACTTTAACATAAGGGTGAAATTGATATTCGGCGGAATGTTTTTAGTGCGATCTCTTCTTCTTTTCTTGTGGTTAGTGACTAGACTAGTGGTGTCAGAGTTTTAAAGCCGCCCATGGGCCTCTGACTTGGCTTCACATGCCGTCGAGAAATATCTCTCAGGCATGCTTCCTTTCGATGTTTTCTTTCACCGTTTTTGAGGCAAATGATAATTATACAATACGCACATGAATCCGAAAAGTCAGGTGCGTGCCTCGGGTTCAGTGCGATTGTGTTAAAAATAACAATTTCAGTCGTATGCAAACGGAGCTAAAGTCGAATTTTGATAGTTATAGAGTTAGTCACATCTCTACTCCAATGACTTGTGTTAAAAGCTAAACCTGGCTTGCGTTAGTCAATGAGCCTATTAGTTTGACCGTGACCGTTGTTCCGCAGCTTGAGACGGGGGTGAGACGGGGGCACCGCAGGCCACTCATTCATCAACGCTCACGGCGTGCGGCGTCCCCCCGCCGCTCATTCGTCAACGCTGCCCTCCGCCTCACCGCGCATTCCTAAGGCGCGGAACAGCGGTCTCGGTCAAACTATAGCTCAAGCCATATATTATGTTAGTTAGATTTATAATCATGTATGATTGCCACTTATTAAAACCCCCAAAACCCAATGGGCAACAAGACAAATAGCATTATTCCGATGTTCAGAGGCTAGATAATAGCCTCTGGGCATAGGAATGGTGCTATTTGTCTTGTTTAACTCCCAAACCGATAGACAGAAAGAGTGTGGGAAAGAGATAAATAGGTGAAGAAAACAGAGATAATGAGACAGACACTGACAGTGCATCACAGCATAATGCTATGCTTTGTAAAAGCTCATGGGGATTTTTTATTTTCTTAGCTACTCTTACCCTCGCAGCTCGCCAGAACGAAAGAACTTAGTCTGAACAATTTAGAACTACTTATGTCATTTTATTAATCATGCATATTAAAAGTGAGTGCAGTACTACGATTAAAGTTATGCGCCTCGGCACTATTACGTTTCCGAATACCTACTGCGCTTCGTCAATGACAAGGTGACAGGTGTCAAAAGTTTAGAGAGAGATAGTACGTGCTACAAGGATCTTTTGACGACTGAATGACATTGAAAGGGGGGGTTGTTGGTAAACATTTGTGAAATTGTCACAGAAATTGTATCGACAAAACAAGATGGCAGCGTTAGTTCAGATTTTGGCCTCGCGCCAAAATAACCTTGTAACTTTGTAGTTGGAAGTGCATAGAGTGGTTATGTGCATGCATACTGAAAGTGTATGTAAACGTACTTCGCCACTTGGGCTCTTTCCGTCGCGTGGTATCGCTGACACTGGAATCCGGTGACAAAGTGCCAACGCTCGCTATTTCCTCCTGAGAACCGCCTGCTAAGAAAAAGTTTAAACTGCGTTCACTATTTAGTAGGAAAAGCAACTTAAATGCCTACGCGTAAAGATTAGTTTACGCTACAACTTTAATATTGTTTTATAATACTAGCCATTTTGCAGTCAACTTTTGGAAAGAAAGTTGATATTTATGTAAGTGGAAGTAAGGATTATAATTATCACAGATCTTTCTAAAGGATCAAATTAAATTATCTAGCGAAACTCCGCAGACGTGATGGTTATCGATATCTAAATAAGACAATCGATATCTAAACAAAAAAAATATTGTATTAATTGTTTTTTTTGGGTCAGCGATTGTAAGTTACTTGAAATATCAGTTTCAAAATATAATCCCGTGAACACGATGACCACATCTGTTACCGCATCGGTTCTATAGCCGCCGAGCGCTACAAGCAGAAATAGTCATTTTTTCTTTTTTGGGTGGGAAATTATCAAATAACTTCTCCCGCTCTGGGTGGAGCGGAAGGGCGTGTCAGAATCTTACTGACTAAAACCCACCCGTGTTCCTTCAGTTGCCTGTACGTTGCCAGGGGCCACGGTATCCCTTTCGGACTTCCCCGCAACCCCGGCAGGCATCGGTCCTATCTGTCCTAACTGAAGGGGTCCTCAGTTGCTGACATCTCTTTGAGGCGCGCGTGGAACACAACGCGCCGTCGACCCGGGCCTGGTCCTTATCGGACGGCGAGCTACCCATTGCTCACCGTCCGCAAGCCCGCGCCTACGGTGGCCGGGAATGGGTCTGCGATTCCCGACGCCCAGGGCGTCTCCTGCGGCAGCAGAAATAGTCCTTACGATGTATAGATATGAAGTTGTTCGATGGTACGTAACTCCACGCCCAAGCGCGTATTTTGCGTACGGAAAAGTTGTTAACTTAACCTTCTCTCTTTATTCTTTAAGCGCGATAACACAACGTTTGCAATTTAATGCAAAATATTAAGCAATTTTATCTATTTACTCAAAATAGAGTTGAAAAATCGAAATTCAAATAAGGCGTTCTTGTTATTAATTAAATACCAACGTAAATATTTAATACAGATATTTTGGATTGGAACTCAAGGTAAAAGGTTAGTTTACCGTTAATTTGTATAGTTTTTTTTTTTAACCTGTTTTGGTATCGACAAAGTTCTGAAAAATATGTTCAAGATTAACAAATTTTTGCCACTGCCACAAACAGTAGTTTTTTTTTTTTTTAAGACAAGCCTGCTTAGTACTTTTATCTCTTGTCAGCGCCTTAGCAGTCGCACGTCCAATATCCATACAGATTTTTTCTAGTAAGTAAGTATTTGGAATCGGCGCAACTGTCTTTTTGATACATCTTTATCAGACCTCATCTCAGTAGCTCCTTTCCTAGCTAAGTCAAGTGTCTTAAATCATCATCTGCCTACCCTTTTCCCAACTATGCTGGGGTCAGCTTCCAGTCTAACCGGAAGTTTCTGGGTAACACGATACCCCTTGGTAAGACTGGTTGTCAGACTTTTGGGCTTCTGACTACCTGTAACGACTGTAAAAATTTTACAAATGACAACTGGGATCAACGGCTTAACGTGCTTTCCGAGGCACAGGTCTTGATATGTTACATTACACGCTACGCTTGCTAAGGTGGGTGACGGACCGAACTCGGCAAGCTTAGCTTAGCCATCGATCAACCCGTGCTGCTGTTTTTAGTTGGTAATTACATACCATGCTGCTGCAACCGCTCCAACCGCCTGAACAGCCTTTCACGTTGTTGTTCCACGTCTTTCTGTTGTTCGGCGAGCTCTTGTCTAGCGGCTTGCAACTGCTGGCGCTCTGTAACGTGTTACAGTAACTTGTGTTGGTTGCAGTAACATTATGAAAATTGAAGTATGGCGGTGGATTAGATTTAAATAGCGAAAAAAGTTTTACACAAAAAATAAAAACAAAACCTTTTAATCTAATAGCTCGTAAATTAATGTTTATGCAATTAATAAACATCAATTTACGAGCAATAAACAATAATGTATGTAATTAATGATTAACTAATTTTGATGCAGCGCTAAAGGCATAACTTTTTACATTTAAAAAAACTAATATACGCGTCGTCTTGAGAACCGTCTCCTTTTCTTCATCGGTTAAAAAAACATTCTAAGTTTAGTTATTCAAAAAATGTATAGATTTTAAATCGGAGACGCGCGACCGCGGAAATCTCCCTCGGCACTCACCTGCAGCTAAGGCCGCGTGGTCGGCCGCCCGCTGCGCGTCGAAGGCGGCGCGGTCGCGCGTGAGGCGCGCCTGCGCGTGGCGCAGCTCCCTCGGCACTCACCTGCAGCTAAGGCCGCGTGGTCGGCCGCCCGCTGCGCGTCGAAGGCGGCGCGGTCGCGCGTGAGGCGCGCCTGCGCGTGGCGCAGCTCCCTCGGCACTCACCTGCAGCTAAGGCCGCGTGGTCGGCCGCCCGCTGCGCGTCGAAGGCGGCGCGGTCGCGCGTGAGGCGCGCCTGCGCGTGGCGCAGCTCCCTCGGCACTCACCTGCAGCTAAGGCCGCGTGGTCGGCCGCCCGCTGCGCGTCGAAGGCGGCGCGGTCGCGCGTGAGGCGCGCCTGCGCGTGGCGCAGCTCCCTCGGCACTCACCTGCAGCTAAGGCCGCGTGGTCGGCCGCCCGCTGCGCGTCGAAGGCGGCGCGGTCGCGCGTGAGGCGCGCCTGCGCGTGGCGCAGCTCCCTCGGCACTCACCTGCAGCTAAGGCCGCGTGGTCGGCCGCCCGCTGCGCGTCGAAGGCGGCGCGGTCGCGCGTGAGGCGCGCCTGCGCGTGGCGCAGCTCCCTCGGCACTCACCTGCAGCTAAGGCCGCGTGGTCGGCCGCCCGCTGCGCGTCGAAGGCGGCGCGGTCGCGCGTGAGGCGCGCCTGCGCGTGGCGCAGCTCCCTCGGCACTCACCTGCAGCTAAGGCCGCGTGGTCGGCCGCCCGCTGCGCGTCGAAGGCGGCGCGGTCGCGCGTGAGGCGCGCCTGCGCGTGGCGCAGCTCCCTCGGCACTCACCTGCAGCTAAGGCCGCGTGGTCGGCCGCCCGCTGCGCGTCGAAGGCGGCGCGGTCGCGCGTGAGGCGCGCCTGCGCGTGGCGCAGCTCCCTCGGCACTCACCTGCAGCTAAGGCCGCGTGGTCGGCCGCCCGCTGCGCGTCGAAGGCGGCGCGGTCGCGCGTGAGGCGCGCCTGCGCGTGGCGCAGCTCCCTCGGCACTCACCTGCAGCTAAGGCCGCGTGGTCGGCCGCCCGCTGCGCGTCGAAGGCGGCGCGGTCGCGCGTGAGGCGCGCCTGCGCGTGGCGCAGCTCCCTCGGCACTCACCTGCAGCTAAGGCCGCGTGGTCGGCCGCCCGCTGCGCGTCGAAGGCGGCGCGGTCGCGCGTGAGGCGCGCCTGCGCGTGGCGCAGCTCCCTCGGCACTCACCTGCAGCTAAGGCCGCGTGGTCGGCCGCCCGCTGCGCGTCGAAGGCGGCGCGGTCGCGCGTGAGGCGCGCCTGCGCGTGGCGCAGCTCCCTCGGCACTCACCTGCAGCTAAGGCCGCGTGGTCGGCCGCCCGCTGCGCGTCGAAGGCGGCGCGGTCGCGCGTGAGGCGCGCCTGCGCGTGGCGCAGCTCCCTCGGCACTCACCTGCAGCTAAGGCCGCGTGGTCGGCCGCCCGCTGCGCGTCGAAGGCGGCGCGGTCGCGCGTGAGGCGCGCCTGCGCGTGGCGCAGCTCCCTCGGCACTCACCTGCAGCTAAGGCCGCGTGGTCGGCCGCCCGCTGCGCGTCGAAGGCGGCGCGGTCGCGCGTGAGGCGCGCCTGCGCGTGGCGCAGCTCCCTCGGCACTCACCTGCAGCTAAGGCCGCGTGGTCGGCCGCCCGCTGCGCGTCGAAGGCGGCGCGGTCGCGCGTGAGGCGCGCCTGCGCGTGGCGCAGCTCCCTCGGCACTCACCTGCAGCTAAGGCCGCGTGGTCGGCCGCCCGCTGCGCGTCGAAGGCGGCGCGGTCGCGCGTGAGGCGCGCCTGCGCGTGGCGCAGCTCCCTCGGCACTCACCTGCAGCTAAGGCCGCGTGGTCGGCCGCCCGCTGCGCGTCGAAGGCGGCGCGGTCGCGCGTGAGGCGCGCCTGCGCGTGGCGCAGCTCCCTCGGCACTCACCTGCAGCTAAGGCCGCGTGGTCGGCCGCCCGCTGCGCGTCGAAGGCGGCGCGGTCGCGCGTGAGGCGCGCCTGCGCGTGGCGCAGCTCCCTCGGCACTCACCTGCAGCTAAGGCCGCGTGGTCGGCCGCCCGCTGCGCGTCGAAGGCGGCGCGGTCGCGCGTGAGGCGCGCCTGCGCGTGGCGCAGCTCCCTCGGCACTCACCTGCAGCTAAGGCCGCGTGGTCGGCCGCCCGCTGCGCGTCGAAGGCGGCGCGGTCGCGCGTGAGGCGCGCCTGCGCGTGGCGCAGCTCCCTCGGCACTCACCTGCAGCTAAGGCCGCGTGGTCGGCCGCCCGCTGCGCGTCGAAGGCGGCGCGGTCGCGCGTGAGGCGCGCCTGCGCGTGGCGCAGCTCCCTCGGCACTCACCTGCAGCTAAGGCCGCGTGGTCGGCCGCCCGCTGCGCGTCGAAGGCGGCGCGGTCGCGCGTGAGGCGCGCCTGCGCGTGGCGCAGCTCCCTCGGCACTCACCTGCAGCTAAGGCCGCGTGGTCGGCCGCCCGCTGCGCGTCGAAGGCGGCGCGGTCGCGCGTGAGGCGCGCCTGCGCGTGGCGCAGCTCCCTCGGCACTCACCTGCAGCTAAGGCCGCGTGGTCGGCCGCCCGCTGCGCGTCGAAGGCGGCGCGGTCGCGCGTGAGGCGCGCCTGCGCGTGGCGCAGCTCCCTCGGCACTCACCTGCAGCTAAGGCCGCGTGGTCGGCCGCCCGCTGCGCGTCGAAGGCGGCGCGGTCGCGCGTGAGGCGCGCCTGCGCGTGGCGCAGCTCCCTCGGCACTCACCTGCAGCTAAGGCCGCGTGGTCGGCCGCCCGCTGCGCGTCGAAGGCGGCGCGGTCGCGCGTGAGGCGCGCCTGCGCGTGGCGCAGCTCCCTCGGCACTCACCTGCAGCTAAGGCCGCGTGGTCGGCCGCCCGCTGCGCGTCGAAGGCGGCGCGGTCGCGCGTGAGGCGCGCCTGCGCGTGGCGCAGCTCCCTCGGCACTCACCTGCAGCTAAGGCCGCGTGGTCGGCCGCCCGCTGCGCGTCGAAGGCGGCGCGGTCGCGCGTGAGGCGCGCCTGCGCGTGGCGCAGCTCCCTCGGCACTCACCTGCAGCTAAGGCCGCGTGGTCGGCCGCCCGCTGCGCGTCGAAGGCGGCGCGGTCGCGCGTGAGGCGCGCCTGCGCGTGGCGCAGCTCCCTCGGCACTCACCTGCAGCTAAGGCCGCGTGGTCGGCCGCCCGCTGCGCGTCGAAGGCGGCGCGGTCGCGCGTGAGGCGCGCCTGCGCGTGGCGCAGCTCCCTCGGCACTCACCTGCAGCTAAGGCCGCGTGGTCGGCCGCCCGCTGCGCGTCGAAGGCGGCGCGGTCGCGCGTGAGGCGCGCCTGCGCGTGGCGCAGCTCCCTCGGCACTCACCTGCAGCTAAGGCCGCGTGGTCGGCCGCCCGCTGCGCGTCGAAGGCGGCGCGGTCGCGCGTGAGGCGCGCCTGCGCGTGGCGCAGCTCCTCCAGCTGCGCGTCGGACCAGTCGGGCGTGCGCGCCGAGCCGCCGCCCTGCCAGCGCCACGCGCTCACTTGAGCTTCTAAGCTGTTGCGGGACCAAAAATGTTTTGATTATCTATGGTTTCTTTGTTTAGACGATGGCTAGAAATATGAGTTTATCGAGAGAGAAAAAGCCTCCAATTCTAGCAATCATCGATTACCGGCCAAACAGTAGGCAGCTGTAAAAATGTCATCGAATTTTAAATTCAGATTATGTCACACCCGGATACTGTACTACATTTAAATAATTACTAGCTAGACCTGGCCTTCCTTACTTCAATGGCTCATTCCGCTCTCTTACCTATGTATAGTAGTAAGCTGCTGCCACACGATACAGGTAAGCGTGTATATGGCATGTTGTAGCTTGAGCGCCGTCTCGCCGGTCACTTCGGGTCGTTCACCTTCGGCTATCTTCGGGTCGACTTCGGGCTCTCCGCTCTCGGTGGGCGTGTCCGTTGACATTCGGAGGCTTACACTTGAAACTGGTGAATAATGGTCGTTAAGAATATATACAAATTACTTATTCTACAACAATATTGAACGAGATATGAAAAGTGATGAAGTATCGAATTCTTATTTAGGATCCATTTGATTTTGACTAAACAAAAGAGGTCGTATCTTTTGGTGAAATTTATAGGTACAGTCACGAGCTTTAATTTGGGACCCACCTAAGGTTGAATATCGTGTAGCAAACTTTCGCCATTTAGAGCTATTATGTTAACGCTGTCACTGCACAAACAATAAACGTCATAATGTTTACCATCGACAACTTTACGTTTCTAGGGGCTAACGTCAACTGGAGCGAGGGCAAACGATCATTACCGATTTCCGAGTAATAATTACTTTTTGGTCCTGTGGTCCCATAAGAAAAAAGAAACAAATAAAAAAGAACAAAATTATATTGTCAATATATGATAGCTAGTCAACTAACCCGCTTATTCTTCAAACCTATATTAGTTAAAAAGTTTTGTCTCTTTCTCAAACATAAATATCAAAGTGACGGACCAAAACAACATATTTAAAATAAAATAGGTTTAAAGGCCGTTTATGATTATGGGGGCTTAGAAGATTTCAGCTAAAATTTTGATTAATAAAATCTTTAGAAAAACAAAGTTTTTTATTCTTTATATTTATTAAGACATTTATGACACAAACCTCAATCTTAACACAATTATATAGAAAGCATGGTTAGCGGTGCACAAAATAAACACTTATCACCGAAGGCTACGACTAAATTAATTTAAATCTCTCCAGTAATTTTTTTATCATAAATATTCAAAACCGCGTATATCCACCTTCATTGTCAATCACAGCCTGGAGCCGGTTACGCATGGATCCAATCAATTTGTTACATATGTCAGTACCCCTTAAACTTTCCCAGACTGTGAGGCAGTGATCCATAAGTGCTTCTCTAGTTCTTTCGTTTCTATTTGACCATTTTTGAACCATTAAGCCCCATAAATTTTCTATAGGATTTAAATCGGCACACTTTGCAGGCCACGGAATACGATTTAAATTTGCTCTATTATTGTCGAACCAAGTTCTAACGATTCTTGCCGTATGAATTGTTGCGTTATCTTGAACAAAGTTTATTGGAGCAACATCTTCTTGTGGATAATATAGTTGCAATGTTGGAAGGACACTCTCGTCTAATAAATCAACATAATCTTGAGCAGTGGCCCTGGGTGGTAAATTTATTAGTTCTCCAATGCCGGCTGAACTAATCCAGCCAGACATGTTAACTGTAATGCGACCAGACGCGTTGTTAGCTATGACGTGGTCTTCCGTGTATCGCGTCCTGTCAATTCGCCACAAATGTAGTCTGCCCGTTTGGGAAGATTGAAAAGTCTTTTCATCGATGAAAGCCGTCGTCGTCCAATCAAAATTTATAATAGATACTGACGTGCGAAAATAAGTCGAGCAGCTTTATGGGCATCCGTCAACGCAATTTTTTTTGCAGGCCGCCTGTGATGCAGTCCCATAGCTTTAAGATGCCTTCTAACTGTTGAAGGGTGGACTTCAAACGCTTCCGCAAAATGCCTCGTTGGCGTAAATCCATTCATCAGGTATTGCCTTTGCATCAAGCGGCTCTGCTCTTGTGTTATAACTTGCGGGTGATGGTTGTTTCGTCGTAAGTCAATAATATTTTCCTCGTTCCCGTGGCGTCGAACCCAGCGGCGAACTGTGTTTCTTGTCACATTCGTCGCGATATCTCGTGAATGCCTACTCCTTGTTCGTGCAAATCAATAATTTGGAGCCTTATTTGGTCACGATTAGCCGCAAGCATTTTATTAATTGGTAAATTATATTTTGTGAAAATATCACATTAAACTATTTTCTTAAATGACACTGACACGACACATTTTCGTAATTAGAAAATCGTAATGATAGCTTTTTGCAACGAGGTTATCATTTCATAGGTCGATTAGATAAGACATTTTATGTCTTAACTTGACATTCAACATTTCAACCTTAAAGCAAAGTTTCAAAGTTTCGACCTTATTGCATTATGATTGTTCTAACAACATTTAACGGAAATGGGTCCCAAATTAAAGCTCGTGACTGTACAAAAAAGTGCAAGAAAGTCCTTATAAATATTGGGCTAGCGCTAATGTTTCATTCAATTCGATCATAATTATGTATTCGTTCATCATACTTTGGTATGCCTAGAAGATAACCAAGTTAGCTCTTTTGGTCTATTCAGAGCCCGGTCTTCAATTCAAAGTATTTCTAACGCTATACGTCGGTAATTTAATTTGTGACACTCCCACGGCCAACACAGTCCGGAAACAAACGACTGTGGTCTAGTGGTTAGACCACCTGTCTCAGACCCAGAGGTTCCAGGTTCAATTCCAAGTGGAGGCAAAATTTTCTGAGAAAATTTAGCTTACTCGCTTAGTCCACCTGGCCATAACAACAATGTTAACAGCATTGTTGTGTTTCGGCAGTTAGAGGTAAGATCACCAGTTCCTCTGTGGTTGAGGATTCCGGGTGAAGCTCGCTACCAACTTCAGCCTGATAATCACTTACCATCTGATGAGATGCAGGCCAAGAGATTACAAAAAAAAACTCGTAGGCGACGGAGTGTCTCTTGCCAGCTCCTAGCTCACTATAGCTCACTATAGACGCACCTCTATGCCGACTGGCGTCGAAGCCCGCGAAGGTGTCAGCTCGTCGCGGGAGCGCGGGGCTCTCGTAGGCGACGGAGTGTCTCTCGCCGGCCGAGCTAGTACTGCGGCCTAATGCGCCGCCGCATTGCCAGGGGCTGCTGCTAGCTTCTAGGGCATCCTAGGGAAGAAAAAGTTGATGATATAGGAAAACTGTTGAAAGAGATCGCCGTACATAGTCAAAGATCGTTTTTAATGTAGTTTTGTCTTAAAGAATTGCAAATTGAATCTGATCGCTCGATATACAAAATAAGACTCCCAATAAGAGCCATACACATGTCCGTTAGACATGAATACAGGCCGCCGCAGTCTCGACATAGATAGCAATCGCTATACGACCGTTTTCGGTCGCAAAGTCGTAACGGCGTCCCTAGACGCGCGCGACGTGCTTCGCAAGCACGGGATTTTTTCGTGCTTGTCAAGTAATTTTGCCCGGCGGATTTTGTTTTCAAACTGCTTAGATAACAAATTTATGACTTGTAGGTAATGCGGTGCTCCGATGGGGCTACTATATCGTCAGCTGGTAAAAAAAACAAATGGCATATTCGTACGCCTCAGTAATTAATTGGTTGAGATTCCATTATAGATCTTACGTTTGAAATATGTTTTAGTAAGATCAGGTTAAAACTTTAGACAATGGTAAGGTGAAGTCTTTAATAACCAAAATAACTTTGGACATGTATCAAGACTTTGCAAACACGTTGCAAGAAAACGTGTCATAAAGGGCACTTCGGACTTACCACCTAACAAAATAAGTAACGTAAAAAGTGGAAAAATATAACATACCATAACAACTTTGCAGACATCCTGCCAAAGCGCGTACTTGTCAGCTGACGGCGCTGCTAGCCGCACGTAGTCAGGAAATACAAGCCCCGGAAATGCAGTGCTGCTTCCTAAATACATAACATTTTATGTTAGTGTCTTCTTCTTTATATCGTGTTGAAAAACACACTTAAACATAAAGCAAGCAGAAAAATTGGTTGGGACTGCTCTTTACAATTTATAGATTTTATAATTATTATTTAACGCTATTCTTTCTTCTTTTTCGTGTGTTTAGTAACTTACACGCGTAGCATGACAGTCATAGAGTATAGTAATATGACAGTTAAACAAACTCAATCTGTCATTTTGTCTATTCTTCCGTCGACAAAACTCGTTTCTACGGTGGTCATGCTACGCGTGCTGTAGTGCTATTCTGTAACCATCTCACCGTGAAAACTTAGGTGAAGTGAGCTCGGAGTGAGCTGTCAGTCCCTAGCAGCAAGTGGAATGACAGCTCACTTCACGCTCACTTCACCTAAGTTTTCACGGTGAGAATTTTACAGAATAGCACTGCAGGTGTCAGTTTTTATGCCGCCCATGGGCCTCTGACTTGGTTTAACATGCCGTCGAGATATATCTCTCAGGCATGCCGGTTTACTCACGATGTTTTCCTTCACCATTTCACGCTATGTAACGTTAAATTAAAAAGATTAAATGAAAGGTTTTGTATTTGCAATTATCTTGGAACTAAATTCTTCTAACAATTATAAATATGAGTACTCGTCGCTTTTAACAACGGTTAGACCTGCCGATCTATTCTGTAACCATCTCACCGTGAGAACTTAGGTGAAGTGAGCTCGGAGTGAGCTGTCAGTCCCTAGCAGCAGCCGATGTATTCTGTAAATAAAAATCTCACCATGAAAACTGAGGTGAGGTGAGTTGTCAATTGGGTCAATCTCTAGCAGCAGGTGGAATGACAGCTCACTTCAAGCTCACTTCACCTAAGTTTTCACGGTAAGATTTATACAGAATAGACCGGCTAGTTGAATGACAGCTCACTTCAAGCTCACTTCACCTAAGTTTTCACCGTGAGATTATTACAGAATAGATCGGCAGTCTGTCTTGTATGGATCAGAATGTTGGGCCCCAAAAGAGATAAATGAAAGGCAATTGCATGCAGCTGAGATGAGAATGCTAAGAGGGATGTGTGGTGTTACATGAATGGATAGAATAAGAAATGAGTACTTACATAAGAGGAAGTCTGAAAGTGATACCGGTGACTGAAAAGTTGTGCGAAAATAGGTTGTCATGGTATGGACATGTGATGTGGAGGAAAGAAGGAAATGTCGTGTGGAAAGTTTTGAGTATGAATGTGGACGGCTATAAGAGTAGGGGAAGAGCAAAGAAACGATGGATGGACTGTGTGAAAGGTGATATGGCTAGAAAGGGGGTGACTATCGAGTGACGACTAATAAAGAAGCATGGATAAAAAAGACATGCCAATTTGAATAAGGACAGAAGAATGATGATGAGTACTCGTCGCTTTTTTGTACAAAAATACTTCTTTCTTGTCAATCGGCATTTTTTTTACAGTAGTGTAGAATTTAGTTCCACAATCAGCATAACAACAACAGAATGGATACCAGTCTTCAGCTTCCATGGCTTCTCTTGACGAAACTGAAGCTACAATTCGATTTGACCCCGTTTTAATGTGCTGCCCAAGAAAAAAGCACACACACAATGTTCCAAAGCATAAAACGAAAACCGACAAACACATGCTAAAACAACACACAAATAAAAAGAAAAGAAATCAAAATACTAAATAATGGAGCGATACTAACGCAACTGACCTGTATGTGGCAACGTAAGCCACGACTCATCGGTAATTCCCACCATTTTTCTATGTAACGTCATCTTCTCTTCCAACAACGTAGCATGCTCCCTGTCTTTAGCTCTTAGTGCCTCTGTACCAACAAAACGAGCAATGTATAGTGAATTGTTATTAAAGGGGATCCAACAATGTAGCCCGCTAAATTCAAAATTTCTTAAGTTTTTTGCTAATTGCAACCCTGTTATACGTTGCATGTGATAAAATAATTACTAAATTATAATCATTTAAAACATGAATAGATATAGGCCGCGTCCTATTTAAAAGCGATCTTCGCGCGATACATAATATGTCACGTTTTGTTTGGAGAATCGAACGCCTGGTCGCGCCGACAGAGGGCGCTTTCCAGTTTTCCGAAATAAATGTGACATGTAAGGATGCGACGATCGCTTTTGAATAGGACGCAGGGATACGAATTATATTTGCTGCAAATAAGACTATTTTAGTGAAAATAATGACGACACATATCGTCATATTTTGAAGGCGGCAATTTGCAAAAAAAAAAAGTGAATTTCGCGGACTACATTGAAAGAATCAAATTAAATGTTTTTGTTCTTAGAGCATTTACACTTTTACACTGACGGGTTTCGTGCTTTTCGTTTTGACTATAGGGTATGGAACATTTACGTGCGCAATTTTGATTTTTAGAGTAGTAAGTAAATCGGAATTTAAATATGCGTAAACTGGATCGAGGTGTTTCTTTATTTTACGTGTCATAATTTTCGGTTTCCGAAAACTTACGAAGCGCTGGTAATCGTGGAATAGTAGATAATTATTTATTTCAGACGCATTCGTCTGGCGTATGGACACTCCATTTACTTATTACTCCATAATATTTGTTTTGACTGTAATCTCATTTGGGTGCAGGTTTTGTTTGAACCTTGCAAAGTGTGGTAATATTATTTTTGTAACTATACTCCATTAGTTTAGGTAATTCACTAAAGGTAAACAAATCGTACAAGGGTTTTTTTATAGATGACACTTTCTTGTTTAAAGATACGTTATAGTCAAATTTTTTTTTTTTAATTTTTACGATAGTTTCCTCTTTTCTTAATGTATGTTACAATTTATCATTTATTCTTATAAACTATTCTTCGTAGATGTAACTGCTCGAACACAATTATTTTGTTAGATTTATAATAATAATATAACATTTTGTTATCTGTATATTGTAAAGAACCCAAAAAGACAGGTTCTTTTAACCTCAAAGAATCATAAAGTTGCTAAATTGAAGAGTACCACTGTGACGTAGCATGACAACTGAACTGACGGGTATTACGTTTAGTCGGATAACCAGAAGCCGTTGACAGCTCTCTCGTCACGTGTTTTTTTTTTAATTTACCTTTAGATAACTATCTAAACCAACAGAGTATAGTCTTGGAACCTGTCGGTTCCGTCTTTAGTATAAATGCTCTAATAATTGCCATTTCTTTACACTTATACAAATGAATCGAGTGCGAATTTGTTTTTTTTTTTCACAATGGATATACACACTATTAAGGGCTAACATTGCTTACTTGTGATCACATTGAAAATAACTACCGACGAAATAAAAACATGTATACATTATCTACACAATGGTAACCTTTACTGAAAATAAACCTTTTTTTGAATGCGTCAATCGAAAGGCTGTCAAAATCGGTAGCGGCTAAAGTAGTCAAGCCAATAAAATTCTGCACAGGTCCCCATATTTTCCCGCAATTCTAACTTATATTATTAATGCGAAAGTGAGTTTCGTTTGTTTGTTTGTTTGTTACGCTTTCACGGTAAAACGGCTGAACGGATTTGAATGAAATTTGGCACAAACTGCATGTCTTGGGTCAGAACATAAGATACATAGATATTATTTTGAAAGTATGTATGTAAGTATATTCTCATATTGAAGGTCATATTTTATATTAGTGAATGGTTAAATGTTTTTATTTTATGTATTTTATTTTCTCTTCTACTCTTACACACGTTGTCTTTTTATCCACTCTCCTATCGCAGGTATGCTGGAAGAGATTTCTTTAGAAATAAGCATCACATTTGTACGTATTTTTCTGTTCCTTTTTCTTGTCTCTTTATATGTGTGTACATAAACTGTTAAATAAATAAATACTTTTTATCCCAATATTCCCACGGGATCGAGACTTATGCATGACAAACCGCGGAGCGCGTATGCTCTATAAATTAAATCGAAAACTTTTCCTACTTTTTTCTTTTCTATCTCTGACGGCCAATTTACACAATTAACTGACCATAATTAACTCAAACCAAACTATTCGAAGCAAAACGAACCTTTATAGAATCCCTCGTGTGTGAATCGTCAATGTAATGAACCGATTAAGTTGAAATTTAGTACACATGATTTTCTGTGACCCAAATACAGCCGTGTGTCGTTAATAAATGAATTCTGAATAATTATGGTACTTTTGGGAACCGATTAAGTTTTTTTAAAGTTTTGCATATTGTACCGTGTAACATACCAAATGAAAGGGCTCACTGTGAGGATCTCAATTTTAATGCAAACAGTTTTAAAGCTACTTAAGAAAAAAAATGAAAATTGACCCGTTATCTGCGAAATAACTAAGCCTAAAATTTTGAACAAAATACAGAAAATAGATCTAGATTTGATTTATTTTTCATTTTTTGAATAAATAGGGTATATATATCTGTGTACCCAATGGTTCATTAATTAATAATATGTAGTGGCACCGAGTTGCCGTGTCTGGCCATACCACTGTTAAACCCGCGATGGTTTGTGTGGTATGTTTAATTAAAAGTTAAACATGTATGTAAACTGTTAATGATTAATAAACAATAAAAAAATTATAGATTACAGGAGAAGTCTATAATCTTAAAATAACATGATGAATCTCTCAATGTTGTGCGTACAAACATACAGTTACAGTTGGAGTGTATGAGAGAATATGTTTTTCTATCTTATAAATTCACCCCAACTACGGAACCCTTTATTGCGCGTGGTCCGACACGCACTCGGCCACTTACTTTCCACATAAAAAGCATTTAAATCGTAGAACCTAAACACTTGAATATCTCACATATAGTTATTTGTTTCCATCTAAAACTTCATATCCATTAGTCATGAAAACTATTCACTTTCAGATATACAGGGTGAAATTGAATTCATGGGCAAACTCTTAAGGGGTCAGGGGGTCTACTCCCTAAGCGAAATCCGTAGTTTCGGCTGAAGTTACGAGCGCTTCCCTTCGTCTCAATCACGGTATGTCCGTAAGTGAGACGGAGTACGAAGCGCCCGTAACGTCGGCCGGATACCGCTTAGGGAGTAGACCTCCAGTCGCGAAAAAAATTCTGCTGTTCCCCACATTTATGTTAGCATAGCTCGTCAAAATGTAGAGAACAGCTGATTTTTTTTCGCGATTTCGGGGATGGTCCCATAGTGACAGTTATTCATAATGATGAGTACAATGACTCCTTAAGAGGATGCCTATGAATTCAACTTCACCCTGAAAAAATTGTGTGTAAATTTTGCACCGCTACCAAAGGACAACCTCTGCGCAACCCACTGTAACGTAGCATGCTGTCATGCAACAGGCATATTTATTACTCAGTATTGTATCACCTTCTATTTGCCACCACGGTGTATCCTCTGTTTGATAACAAAATTTATATTCGTTGTTGTTCAAAGTTATATTGAAATGAAGGATCAAATCACAGAGACGGCCAAAAGATAAGAATCTATGGTCCGTGATTTGAAAATCGAAATTAAAATTCTTGAATTAACTGTCAACGTGTTGGTCAGTGAGTCAGAAAGTTAAAGCTAATTGCGGGTTCCGAACCAGAGCAAGAACGGGCAAGAAACTCTATGGTTACTCTTTTAAATTATAGAATTGAGTTGAGCTGTTCCCGTGAAAGACTTTTGGTTTTGTATTGGTAATCAATTCCATAATAGGGAATATGCATGTTTTTTTTTTCACTATATCAATAATAGATAGTAATATGAATAAATAAATAAAATAAACCAACGAAAAGTGTTAAAAGTAAAATTCAACTAATGCTTGTTGCTCAAAATTATGAAACTCCAACAATTTTCAAACGTACGTTACTGTCGCGGTCATGTTGTGAAGTCATTTACCACGACACTGCTTTGTTTATATCTGTTTTTTAGTCCCAATTCATATTAGTTTTTGTGCTTTATTCAAGCAGAAATCGCACTTACTTACTTACCTTAGTGAGATTTCAAGCACTTTGCAAATAATAGATTTTAATTCACATTTTAATCTTTTTTCGTCACTTCTGGCATTGTCAAAGACGACGCATTTTGTTTTGCGTTCTGTTGCACCAAAAAAACGCAACATAAAATAATGAGTTATATATTTTTATTTATTTTTATACTTTTTTATTGTCATGTTTGCTGAATCTACTACCGATAGTTTTGCAGCAATCATGAGGAAAAGAACGGCATCATTGTTACGCAGGATTCGTGGGAGTGCCAATGGTATCCTGAAGGTGATTGGGGATAGGCTGGACGGCGTTTTCCTGGAGTATTGGACCCGTATGCATAGCTACGGGTCTGATACTGCAGGAAGATACATGAATTAATATAATTGTAGGTTTTATTTTGATTTTGTTTTTGTTTTATTTAATGTAAGTACTAACAAAGTTACGTAAGTTGTATCACTAACAAAGATCTATGGAGCAAGTTTCCGAAATAAACGTTATATTATTATTATTACATATATTTTTTTTTTCTTTTTTTTTTTCTCTAATGGATAAGTTTTGAATTACATGCATATTCGCTATTCGAATGCTGTTATTGCTATAAGCTGCAGATAATAAAATGCCTATTGCCGTTACTGTGATTTGGCCCCAAAGATTAATCTGTGCCTGAAGTACAATTTATACAAAAGTATAAATGGTACTCACTTTTGAATGACTACCCCATACTGGCTCAAAGTAGGTAAAATATTTTTGAAGATAAATACATTATTATATTAAATAGTAGTTGCCAATCGTCGCCTTTACGCTTTGTAGTAAAGACGTAAGTTTTACGCCACAAGACAGTACAAAATAGCCCTTAATACTAAGAAAATAAAGTACAAAATTAAATAAAATTCCGTTACAGATCCTTTAAAATCGTGTTTACAGCCCAAAAGAAGCTTTTTGAGGATGAACCAAACAGTTTATTTCGTTTTATGTAAATAAAGTTTCAAAACTATTGAATTTGTTGTATAGAAAGTGCCATCTACGAAGACGCGCCCCACTCCGCTCCGCGCCGTACTAAACTACAGCTTACAGTACAGTAATCGCGGAGTGGGGCGCGTCTTCGTGGATGGCACTATGCCAGGTTGCGCTTCTTAAGGGTCGGAAACATCGAGCTCAAAAAAGTAGGTATTAAGTCTCATTAAAAAAGTAATAAAGTCTGTATTACGTTAAAATATTAGCAAAATAAACGATAATGGTATAAAAATAAGGTTGAATACGTTCAGTAAATATTTGGAGGTAAAACTCACATTCTGAACACAGGCATTCAACTCGATCAAGAACTAGATGAGACCAAAAATCTGAAGGTATTCTGTAGGTACTTATGTGCTGAAATATGGGTATTAGAAATTGAACCTTCCTTCAATACACATAAGGCCCATAATCATAGAGTTCAAAAAAGTAGGTTTTAATTCTTATAAAAAAGCAGTTGGATTGAGATACAAAACAAAATATACGTTACTTATATAAAAATAAGGTTGAATACTATCAGTATTTGAAAGTAAAACTCGGATTCTGAACTCGGGCATTAATCTCGATCAAGAACTAGATTAGACCCAAATCTGAAGCTAATAAGCACTGAAGTACGGGTGTTAGAAATTAAACTTTACTACTAAACAAATAAGCCTTAAAATCGTACATACCAGTGATCAGTCTTATACTCTCGTGCCTTGCGTCGAGCTGCCGCTGTCGTTCCTCAGCGGACGGCGCCGTCGCTCCTACTTCTGACTCTTCTATCTCGTCGGGACAGCTTTGGACTACCGCCCTGGTAATGTGAGAGTGTGTTAGAAGACCTTTGTAAGACGCAGTGACTAGATTACAAGGACACTTTACAGAATAAACTATTTCATTTAAATGACACTAATTAATGGTATATTGGAAGTTTGTGTGAGAAAATATGATTTTTGGTAATTTCAATCCTAAATGGAGGTTAATCGTATAATAATTTTATGTTTTTGTCAGTAGCAGCCCGGAGTCTGGCTCTGTGCCCGGTTGATGGCAATAGGCTCGCCCCCTAATACATGAGACTTAAACATTACTGGCGAAATGTGGGCGGTGGGTGGCAAACCTTGCGCACCATGCGTAGTTCATACACACGCAATACCAAAATAATTTGTAAATCAAACATATTCTTAAGGTAGTGTGTATTTATTCCGATTGAATTACAGAATATCTAGGCTCCCAAATATATATTTTGAATGGACACTGATATAAAGACGAGATATGAGGAATTTATAATTCCTATAGAAAACTTATTTTTCTCATAACTCGTCTTTAAATCAGTGTCCATTCAAAATATATATTTGGGAGCCTAGATATTCTGTAATCCAATCGGAATAAATACACACTACCTTAAGAATATATTTGATTTACAAATTATTCTGGTATTACGTTTGTATGAACTACGCATGCTCCGCCAGCCCGTTAAGGCGTGATGTTATGTTAATTTTATGGAAAAAATCATCAATGGCATATCGTTTTTATGAGTACGAAACGTCAAATCGGACTTCTTAGGCCCGTATTACAGAACCTCACTCAAGACTCACTTAAGCGAGGTTCTGTAATACAGGCCTTAGATTGTCGTGATACACTCGAGTATAATATGAATGTGTAAAATTGTATTGCTACTGTTTATATTTATTATTAATTACATTGTAAGTTTATTGTAAGTTGGATGTATATCCGGAGAATAAACATTTCGTTTTCGTTGTATCTAATAAGTATCAAAAATATTCAGTTCGCTACTTTTTAATTTGTTAATTTTTGGGTACGAAGTGAATGATTTACTTTATGTTTTTTTGTAATTTAATATCGAGATATTGACGCGAGCTATTGTTACATACCGTCAAATAGGTAGGTAAAATAATATCTTAAAAACTGACCGTTAAACAAAGTTCTAGGTAACTTTTTCACATAACTTTCTGTTTAAACATGGTAATTTCTTCTATAAATCTTGACCCAGCTTTCCTTCACCAAAAATTTTAACGTTTGCCTATAAAACAGTACATTTATGTCATTGTATTCTTAATACCTGATGGCCTGTATCCAATTGTGTATGTCCTTGGGGCGGTGCACTCGCAGCTCGAACATCTCCGGCTCGGTGGGTCCGCTACAGATGAGGTACAGACCGCGCCCTTCTGCGCCCGCCTTCTCTCGGACTAGTAACTTTACTAGAGATACTACGCCAGTCTGTTGACAACAAAAACATTACAATTTAGAGAAATAACAACTAATTGACATTGATATAAGGACCACCGTAGGCGCGGGCTTGCGGACGGTGAGCAATGGGTAGCTCGCCGTCCGATAAGGACCAGGCCCGGGTCGACGGCGCGTTGTGTTCCACGCGCGCCTCAAAGAGATGTCAGCAGAACTGAAGGGCTCCGTTAGGACCGATGCCTGCCGGGGTTGCGGGAAAGTCCGAAAAGGATACCGTGGCCCCTGGCAACGTACAGGCAACTGAAGGAACACGGGTGGGTTTTAGTCAGTAAGGGTCTCACAAGCCCTCCCGCTCTAGAGCGGGAGAAGTTATTTGAAAAATGCCCACGTAAAAAAAAAAAAAAGGATGTCATCGCATCTGGGCACAGATTAATAAAGATGGGACACTCCGCAGTTTAGGTATGAAACTACAAGTACGCTGCGGGCTCGTCTTGCTGGGCCAATTCAGTGAGTGTAACGTAGTCAGAAGATTCAAGAGTCACGCGATAGAAAGAGAGGCAACTTCTAGGTGAATATAACTGTAGATGATTAGCGCTGTGCGACCTGAATTGCAATTTATTGTGTCGTAGCAAGTCGCTTTTTATTTAAATGATTTTGCGGAGTGTCTCATCTGTATTAATCTGTGATCTGGGGTTGGTCTAGCGTAGGAAACGCAACGCTTATGACGTGTTAACGCGACGTATTTTCGATATAATCACGTCTAAGCGACGACAGCGTCAAAAGGATTCATCGTTTGTCTGACGATTGGAGTTTTTTGTAGCATATCCGATTATTTGTGGGCGTATTTGTTCTCGTTTCGCATGTGACTAAAAGAGTGATGAATATAAATGTTGATGGATGGAGAGGGAGATAAAGGCCAAAGAAAATATGGATGGATTGTGTCAGGAATGATATGGAAGAGAAGCGAGTCAATGATAGCGTGACGGTCGACAGGGGAGAATGGAAGAAGAAAACGTGTTTTGCCGACCCCAAGTGACATGGGACAAGGCCTGGAAGATGACGATTTGTTCACGTTTCATTGGCGTGTGAATTCGGTCGTTGGAGTTGACTGGTAATAAAATAAAAACGGTTCAAATTAAACCACTATTATTTTTGGAACGAAGTTCTTTAGCGGTAGGAGGAAATTGGCAGAAATCGTCACGTAAGGAAAAAGCGTTATGCCTGAAAAAGTCAGTTTCAAATGTCAAAAGCTTTTGTTTTTTAATAAAGAAAAACGTAAACTTTTGGCACTTGAAACTTGAGACAATATTACAATGCGTTCATGATAAGTTTACCCGTGACGCCATACAGTTCTGTCAGTCGCCATTTTGAACTTTATAGTATTGAAAGTAAGCTTGACAAGTAATGGTAGACAGCATTTTAAAGTGAACGAAACTTCGTTCCAACCGGGTGTCCCGCGACATCCCCCGACTTTTCCATTATTTGGTAAGAGCCTAGCAGCTGATGCGTGTGTTTCAAATAGCTTTCTCTCTGAAAAAAGACGATTCATCCATGTGTGATAAGGATTTAAGTCTTACCTTATTATCGGGCGTAAAGAAGGTATATTTGTTGTTATTATCGTGCAAGAAAAACAGCACGTCCGTCAATACTATCACTAGTAACGTTTGCATCTTGCTGCGGCCCTGCATTAGTGTCGCCACGCCTTCGAACCTGTGGATAAAAGTGCAAACTTCAGCATATTTTTTTTAATGATATTTTCTATGACCTCTTATTGATTTTACTTGAAAGGATAGGCTCTCCTATCCTTTCAAGTAAAATCAACAGATAAAAAGAGACAGGCAGACCGACCAATTTTACGAGCTTTTTTCCAACTTTGTTGGGGTCGGCTTCCAGTCTAACTGGACGCTACGACTGACTACTAAAACTGCATATCTGACCTCCAAAACACAGCTACTGGTTAATACGAAACCCCTTGGTAAGACTAGTTGTCAGACTTTCGGGCTTCTGACGACCTGTATCGACTGTCAAGGATTCACGAACTGGGACCAACGGTTCGGGTGTCGGTATGTAAAGATGGTCACCCATCCAGCCATTAGCCGGATGGATCAACTCGTGCAGCTACTTAGCCACAAGCCCCTCGCATGCGAATTAAACATACCGGTGAAAAGTAAATGTAGTATACACCTTATGATGTTATACTCACTTTAAACTCCTGTTCCCCTGCAATATGTCGCTCTTCTTAAATTTGCGTCCCCTGAAATTAGCGAAGGACTTCGCGTCTATTCGGTGGTATATCTCCAGTTTTCGGTCTTCTCGCTCTTTGGCGGCTACTTGGTTGTCCACGTCGACTAAAATTTCCTGCAAAATTTTATACAGATATGTAATCAAAAGTTTTTACGTATTTCTGTATTTTCTTGGGGCAAGAAAAGATCTCGGCTTACGTATGTTATGGAAGGGCGGGCTAAGTTTTTATCTGTCTAGCGATTTCGCTAGAAGCAAAAATTGGTTAATTGAAATTGAATTTTGAAATTAAAAACAAGTCCATATTATGTTAGTAGGTAGATAGTTGTAACTATGTTAATAAACAAGATAATTATGAGAGTTTTGAGTAACATTGCAGTTTTGCTAGTTGCAATTAAAATTGTACTCGAAAATATAGCGGTATATATAATGATTACTACACACAGTGCCGGCGGCACGGACCGGCCTCTGCCGAGCGGCGCTCCTTACTGCGGCGGCTCCGCGCCGCGGCTAACTGTGCCGCCGGTGCTGAACATTGGTTTTGATAACCTAGTCAATCTGCCATTGTCCCAATGGCCAGTATGTTGATATACAATTTCAAAGGATATGTGCACTTAAGAAATGCTGGGTCTCCATACAAACTTTCATTCCCGATATCATATCATTTTAAGACAGAAAATAGCCTTTGTCCTTCCCTAGGATACCACCCTATCTCCTTGCCAAATTCTAGCAAAATCTAGTTCAGTGGTTTAGGCGTGAAAAGGTAACAAACAGACAGACAGAGTTACTTCCGTATTTATAATATTAGTATCGATTACAAACGAAAAAGTACAAAATTATCGACATAGCTCAGAATAAACAAGCTGAAGTGGCAATGGGCCGGCTGTATTAGCCGGAGAACCGATGACCATTGGAGTAGACGTCGTGTTCTTGAGTGGAGACCGCAAATCGGCAAACGTAAAGACCTCAGCCTAGGTGGAGCGACGATCTCCGCAAGGTGGCTGGTAGCAGCTGGATGAGGGTTGGCTCAATGGCATGCAATTAGCGAAGCCTATATCCAGCAGTGGACTGCTGAAGGCTGATGATGACGACAAAATAAATTAAGTTAAACATACCTTAACACCGCACAGCGCTTTCTGCAACAGTTCCCTCTCATTGACGTCATCTCCCGCCGTCTTCAGCAGCGGCTCCAACAGTAGCGGGTATTTGGTTAACCTTTGTGCGACGAACAACACGCATTCTGGGACACCCTGTAGATATAACAAGATGTTATAAGATCACCCTGGGCAATCAGTTCTTCCACAAATAGTTTACAAGAACAGTAGAAAATAGTAAATACTATGGTGTGGAGGACCACATTTTTTTTTTTTTTCTAAATTTTTATTTATTTATTTTATTACTTATGTACTCATAGAAAAATAGATACAGATAAGACATAATCATAATTATGAGTACAAAGTATTTTTGTTCTTTTTCAGGTCGTATGTTGATTAACATAATTATGATTCGCGCCAATAGTGGCAGTATTTATCGAATCACAATCAATACATCATCAATACAAACATTTTAAATAAAAAAATATTAAAAATAAAATTCATTTATTTCGGGTTGATAAATATCAACAAATCACTTTGATCAAACTAACTGTGCGTTTGCACTGGCGAAACATTCCCATTTAAATATGTTGAAAACTCTGTTTAGTGTCAATATCGACTCGCGTTCACATTGTCACGCAACTTGTTGACGCGAAACATGTTTGACGTTTGTCACGAGGCCAACCTGCAAGCTCAGCACATCTTACCGACAAAGTGACCGATCGCATTACGACACCGCGCTTCCCACGTCACCGACTATTGTCATCGTCTACCTTTACCTAACTTCGGTGGGAGCGGACACTGTAAAGCGCAGGCCACACCGCCAGCTAGTGGGCGGGCGGGCTAGGCGGGTGGGCGAAGCGAACGAAGGAAACTATACAAACTACGCGAAATATTGGCGAGCTAAACTATGGGGTTCACACCGAAAACTACGGACAGACGAGCGACGGGCGGATATTTCTTGGAATTGTACTCTTGTGAGTCTATAAAAATCTGGAAAATCTTCGTCATTCAACTCCCGAAACAAAGTATAAAATTCTCCAGATTGTTGCCTGAATTGAATATGTCTACGCAACCAAAATCTACGCTTTCTCTTCTTCTTCTTAATTCGAAGAGAATTTAACAGTAATATTTTTTTTTTACATTTGTAGTTAAATCATCATCAGAACTTTCGTCGATATAATTATGACATATTCATCGTTCACAAACAACACTACACTGCTATTCGAAAGACGAGCGTCGACTAGTCTACTCGAAACGGGGAGGACGGGCGAACGAACCGGGCGCGCCAACGAGGTGAACGAGTAGCTTCGCTGGAATCGTCGGGAATTTCGTTAGCTTAGCTCGTTAGGTTAGTCGGTAGCTCGCGGTGAGAACCGAAGTATGTAAAGAGGTGAAACGATGTTCGACCGCCTAGCCCGCCCGCCCGCTAGCTGGCGGTGTGGCCTGCGCTTTATATTAAACCTAACTAATAAGAAATCTATTTTATAATTTTAATGTGAAATTTGTGTACTTTCAAATATATTTCGTAACCTCCCGACACACACATATCTCGTTTCATATCACTTGACATGTTTTACAGACAAATTGCATAACAAAATGTTTCTGTATGAATCTTGCAACTGTTATAAGACACTGGCAATGTAAAACATAGTGTCTATTTGACACCTACACTTTAAGAAGAATAAAATGTCCTCCCTCCCTGTTATATATAATGAAAACGTGTATCCTTTAAATAAAATTATTATATCGATAAAAACCGTGTGTTAACGCTAGACTCTGTCCGCCATAACCCTTATCAGCAACATGTTGTCCACTACATGTTTCGATGTTTACCATCTCATTTGGATAAAGCTTTGACGGGAGCTTTGCGGGAGCGTCAACTGCGCGGGCGGACGCTGCTCGTGTTATTATATGACGCTCCCGCTTCGGTCCCGCATCCCGCGTTGTTGTCGCTCAAGTTCGGCCGAAGCTTAACACTAAACCTTACACTAAACTCAAGCTATTGACAAGTTTCGAGACACAAACAAACAACAGTGCGAACGTAAACGTGATAAATATCTATACAAAACATGTCTATTGGATATGTTTCTAGACAGTGCGAACGCAGCTAACAACAAATCTTGAAATATGTCTTAAAATTTACTCATGTTTCGTGCAGTGCGAACGCCAATTCAACAAAAACGAGTTATGAGATTTGTTTCGTGTGACAAGTTTCGAAACATCTAAATGTTGAATGTTTTCTAATGCAAACGCATAGTGAGTTGGCATTTTCAAATAACTTAAAAAACATTTGTATATCGTGGGCTACCTCACCTACACCTGCAAGATTCCAATTTACAAAATCAGGTGCATATCAGCACTTTGTTACTTCAGAGTGATATGTTTACCTTCTTCCTGAGCAATGGGTTCTGTTGGCACTTCCGTATGAACCGGGACAGGCGCGGCTCCCTGGTGCAACACTCTTTGAACACCTCCACTGCGTCGCGGTGGCGGGAACAGAATTCACCTGGAGAGAAAAACACATTAAAAAAAATCACAGCGCTGGGGCTCTGTCTTGCATAGGGTCGCAGCATTATGCTGAGCGATGGCCGTTTTGCGGCATATTTTCCCTAAACTTGTTTCTTTTTTTAATTTTGTGTTTTTTTTTGCGTCATGTTTACCGCAAATAAACGTATTTTTTTTATTTCTTTCTTCTTACATTGGTTTAACGCAAAGTTTTCTGTATGTTCCGAGTGACTGTGTCCCCAGAAAATTTGTTCAGCGCCCGGGCGTCGTTGGCGTTACATCGCGAAGAGTCTCACATAGGAACGTATGATAGACGACGAACTACCACAGCGGGCCCTATCAGAATACGGGCATTCTATTTTTTTTAAATAAATATCGCAGCATTATGCTGAGATAGGAATCTTTGTGGCCTCGCACAGTTCTTTATTTTTTTTGTTTTTTTATTATACATAATATGTTAATTTCGTCAGTTTTAAATGCTCCTTTTTGTATTTCCTGTGCGTGTCCCAAATAAAATGTTTTACTTTCTTTCTTTTTCGAAGTCAAAGACAAAGTAGTCTTCTTCTAAAACTCGATGGGCCTTTTTGAGGCCGCGTAAAGACAGACAGATTCAATCTTTTTCGACTTCGATAGTTTTGAATACAGAAATTAATGCTATGGGTCGAAAATAAAATAAAATAATTTCAGACAATGGACAAGCAGAGAATTCAGAGAATGCAGTATCATTTGATTTTACCATAATATATGCAGATTCAATTTTATTGATGATTAGCTGACCCGTCAGACGGTGTTCTGTCAAAATTTCAATTTCGATTTTTCGGCTGTTTCTTTAGGTTTTTTTTTTCCTAAACCACCCTTGTATAGGCGAACAAAATAAAAAATCTATTATTCAAATCGGTCGAACCCTTTTTTTCGAGACTAATGCACGGCAATTGATTTTTATATTTATATAGATGTGCCGGTGGAACAAAAGTATCGCACAATATATCCGCTATACTAGCCACAGCCGAGATAGACTTCTGCTGAGCCCTTACTTCTAAAAAAGTATCTAAACTATTATTACAATGAGTTAACGTCGTTTGTTTATTTATTTATTTATTTATTTGGGACAAACAAACAGTAACACATTATATCTGCGCAAACAATATAAACAAACATATTATATAAATGTGAAACTCACACCGTTATCCACAACATATACAATTCATATAACTTTACTAATGAACAATCTATGCGAGTAAGACTACAAGACTGTTCAAATAATTATACATCGGAATCCTTAAGTTTCTTTAACAAAGCAGAACAAAATCTATTTGCTGACACTGAGAATAAATCTAATTCTGTAGTTTCTGAACAAAAATCATTATAGTTGTTGCACAAGCGACGTAGAGGCGCCCGCAGACCAGCATTGGTGCGGCAATGGGACACAGCAAAAAGAGGACGTGCGCGCACCTCTCGTCTGATAACAGTTCTTGGGACACAGTAGCATATTTTATTAGTAATCTCAGAGCAGTTATACCTGTTATAGCATACGTCGAAAAGAAACATAATTTCTAGATATAAACGTCTAGACTTCAGGCTCATTATATTGTATTTATTAAGTAGATTTTTATAGGTTGGGAAATTGTGGGAGCACCTATAGTGCATCGATCTGAGGAATTTGCGCTGCACTTTTTCTAGCATCTCAACGTATTTATTATAAAAAGGGTTCCACGCCACCACTGCATATTCGAGTTGAGATCTAACTAGTGCTTTATAGAGATGAGAATAAGTGCTTGCGTGTTTAAATTCAGTAGCTGATCTCATAACGAACCCGTACATACGATAAGCCTTTTTGGTGATGTTATCAATATGTTGATCAAGGTGAAGTTTGTTATCTAGCAGTACCCCTAGGTCTCGCACGGATGGAGCTTTCAATAGAGTTACATTGTTTAGATTATAATTTTGATTTAAAACGTTTTTATTTTTTGTGAATGATATCGTTAAACATTTAGAAATACTAAGGTAAAGTTTGTTTTGAACGCAGTATTCAGAGAATCGATTTAAGTCTTCTTGTAACTGACAACAATCTGCAGGTTTTCTTATAGCTTTAAAGATTTTTAGGTCGTCAGCATAGAGCAAAAATTTTGAGTGTCTGAAACATTTTCCAATATCATTTATGAACAAAATGAATAAAAGAGGTCCTAAAATTGAGCCCTGGGGTACGCCAGATGTTACGACAGTATTCACCGAGTGGAACCCCTTGATAACAACCCTTTGTGATCTATTACTAACATATGATGCAAACCAGCGAAGCAAATCTCCTCGTACGCCGTTAAATGCAATTTTGGTAAGAAGCAAATTGTGGTCTACTTTGTCGAACGCTTTTTGAAAGTCTGTGTACACTGCGTCTACTTGTACTTGTTGATCCATATTTTTAAAGAGAAAGTCGGTAAATATTAATAGATTAGTAGTTGTAGATTTACTTTTAACAAATCCATGTTGTTGTTCTATTATAATCCTGTAAATTATCTTATGTATTTCCTGATAAACGAGCCTTTCAAAAAGCTTCGACAAAGCAGACAAAATAGATATGGGGCGATAATTTTCGACTTCTTGCTTGGACCCTGATTTATATACAGGAGTTATATTAGCCCTTTTAAATTGTTCAGGGAAGGTGCCCTCTGATATAAACATATTAAATATAATTTGCAGGGGTCTGTATATACTCT
Organism: Xanthia icteritia; assembly: GCA_949128155.2. NCBI lineage: Eukaryota > Metazoa > Arthropoda > Insecta > Lepidoptera > Noctuidae > Xanthia > Xanthia icteritia. The sequence continues at coordinate 6,208,645 of OX421953.2, forward strand.
TAGCAGTCTTTTTAAGGAAATAAGGGGGTAGTTGATCCGGTCCAGGACCTTTAGTGGAATCTAAAGCTTGTAATGACTTCAAGACCTGATGTTCGCTAAACGTAATGCTAGTAATATGAGTGCATTTGTCACTACTCTCTTCAGGGGGTAGTCATTCGTTCAAATTTAGGTTTGAGGGTTCATAAACCGATTGAAAGTAGTCCATGAACATATTGCAAATCTCATCCGGATCACTGGATGTCCGGTTTTTAAAAAACATAGTGGAAGGAATGCCGACATTACCCTTACGATTATTGACATAGCTCCATAGGTATTTTACGTTTTTTTTTAACATTGTCCTCAACAGAATTTAGGTAGTCAGCGTAATTTGACTTGCATGAGACCCGAAATCTATGCCGTAGAAGCGAAAATTGTTCATAATCCGAAATGTTATTATACGTTTTCCATTTCACCCAGGCTCTGTTCTTGTTTTTGAAAATGCAATATTCAATGCAAAATTTGTCTGTTTGTACAAGTTAATCTCTAAAAATACTGGTCCGATTACAACAATTCTTTCACTAATAAAAAGCTACATTCTCACAGAACGACATAGGATATTTTTGATGCCCGAAAAATTCACGGTTCCTGCGGAAAGACGGGAGCGAAGTGGGTAAAAGCTAGTGTATTTTTTTATTATTTCGAATTGGGCCATCTCTTGACCTCGATCTCTCCCGCACGCGAAGCCTCACAACCATAGAAACAGGTTCTCTACGAGTTTTGTCGACGGAAGAATAGACAAAATGACAGATTGTGATTGTTCATCTGTCATTTTGTCTATTCTTCCGTCGACAAAACCCGTTTCTATTGTGGTCATGCTAAGCGTGCTGCTGGAAAGCGATGGATGAGGTCTATGATGAAACAGGCAAGCCCAGAATGTTTAATGTTTTGGTGAGATTATAGTTACCATAAGAAGCCTTTAGCTTATGATGCGCAGGCGGAGCGAAGGTATCGCACAGTATATCGGCTATAGTAGCCACAGCCGGGTTGGTCTTCTGCCGAGCCCTCAACCTGGCTAGTAGCGCGGCGTGAAGAGCCCACAGTTCGTCAACTCTCGGGAACATTCGGGCTACTTGAGCGGCTGACACGCCGGCGCCGCGGACCATGCCTTCTGCGAACATCTGGGAAAGATTGGCAATGTAAATAACAAGGAAGATATGATTGAAGTGTGTTAGAGTGAGATAGATTGACCGGACTCAAATATTTTTTTGTTTGATAAATAACTATATTTGATTGTTTCCGTGATTTGAATACTTTATGGTTTCGTATTTAGTGCTTGGGTATAGCTAATCTAAGTAAAAAAAAACGAAATATCTCACACTATGACACATTGTTTTGGTCACATTTCTTGTCACTGTTGCCGATCTATTCAATAAAATATCTATTGAATACTAACTAAAGTTATGCGATGCTGTATAGAGATACAGAATAATAAACAATTGAATTTAAAAATAATAATAATTTGTAGGGTGCGGCAGAATGTAAATGCTGCCATGGTAACCCAGAGTGGTTACCTGGCCGCCCGTCTGAAGGCGCCCGCGCAAGCTCCAGTAAGTTCTCATTATAATCGTTAGTTAGTTAAGTAAGCTACCCACCAGCGAGCGAATGTGCGCGCGCTTTAACTCAAAAGTTCTGCCTAAGCACCTGCGTTTCTCTTACACCCGTTCCCCGGCTATAAATTATATTTTACAGAACAAAAAAAAAAACAAGAACAAAAATGGTACAGACGCCAGCACATCAACCTACTACAATCTGTCAAATTTCTTTAATAGATTTACCTTATCACAGCTGACGGTTGGTTGGTACTCAGTGGATAGTATTTTAATTCGGTTATTTTACTTGGTATAAAAATATAGTGAATAATGTTTACCTTCTGCATCAGCCTGATCGTCAAACAGTGATGTTTCTCCGTCAATATTAATTCATAAATGTGTTCTTGTCGCTTCGTTTCTCTGTCGCCAAGTTGTCTGCAAATAAGTAAATACATTCATGGTTAATCATTTGCAGTGTAGTTGGAATGCATGGCAAATCATGGTGGCAGTTAATATTTGCACTTCACATGGTTCAAAATCGGGAACATTCAGCATTTCATACATAAACTCTTATGACTTGAAGTAACCACCGAAAATATGGCCCATATTTCCAAACATAATTAAAAAAAAAAAAAAGCAAAAAAAACCTGATAACTAGTATGCCATCGGGTCGAAAAAAGTCTTTCACATTGATATTTCCCTCTTTCTGAACTAAAATTTCAACTTTTCTACCACCCACGCGATTTGTAAATTGCTGCAAATGAAAATACGTCCATTTGAAAAAAACACTACTCGGGTGATGGCTTACTTGGCCAGTCCCCTAGGCGTTCCTGCAGCTCATGTATCCGGCTCGCAGGCTTCCAGTCCCAGAAGTATAAGTAAGTTTGTAATAGGTATATGTGTATCTTTATAGTACCTTTAAAAATGTTCCTCAATTTCTCGTAATTGCACCTACCACTGTTTGGTTCTGCATCACCCAAAGGTTGACTGGTAGAAAATGCCTAAGGCATTAAGTCCGCCACTATATTTTTCTGTGCTTGAAGTATTAAATAAATAAATAAGTATCGCCTCATCGCCTAACTGTTACCATTAGTGCTACTGAGGCTAGAACAGTGATTAACAGTTGTTTATAACTTACTTGGCCAGTCCTTTAGGCGCTCCAGCAGCCCACGTATCCGGCTCGCAGGCACCCAGTCCAAGACGTATCGCCTCATCTCCTAGCTGATCCGGTGTTAGGAACACCTCCGGCCATTCTGACACGCCAGCGTCGTCTGATGCGCTGGAAGCGAAGTATTTAGTATGTTAGGTTTAGAGTTTTTTTTAAAGTAATGTGTAAGCGCGAGTCGGTTAGATGTTGCCAAACAGGTACAGACCGTTCACAATAACTAGTCAGTTTTTTTTTTTTTTTTGGATGGGAAATTTTCAAATAACTTCTCCCGCTCTGGGTGGAGCAGGAGGGCGTGTCAGACTCTTACTGACTAAAACCCACCCGTGTTCCTTCCGTTGCCTGTACGTTGCCAGGGGCCACGGTATCCCTTTCGGACTTTCCCGCAACCCCGGCAGGCATCGGTCCTTTCGGACCCCTTCACTTGCTGACATCTCTTTGAGGCGCGTGTGGAACACAACGCGCCGTCGACCCGGGCCTGGTCCTTATCGGACGGCGAGCTACCCATTGCTCACCGTCCGCAAGCCCGCGCCTACGGTGGCCGGGAATCGGCCTGCGATTCCCGGCGCCCGGGGCGTCTCCTGCGGCGGCTAGGGGCGTGAGGGCGCGAAATTTGCCTCTCCCTCACGCGTTCTGCCTCCTCCTTCGCGAGCATTACTACTTCTCAGAAGGAGGTGACGGCCTCCCATGCCCTCTCGCTCCGTACCATGGCCTGTACCAGGGCCGTACGCGAGAGATCCCCGCCACCGATCGCCTCCACGAGGACACGGCGATGCTCTGCCCAAGCCGGGCAGACCTCCACCTTCCTTGCCGTCATGTTGACAAGCTTAGTTTCAATACTAATAGAGTTCAAAATGGCTTGACAAGCAATGGTGCTAACATGACGGCAAGGGACAAGTTATAGAGAACGGTCAGTAGAACCCACTCGATGGAAATCTTAGGTTCTAGGACATGCCGGTTTCCTCACGATGCATGTTTTTCTTCACTGTTTTGAGAGAAGTGGTAATGAAATAATTTACACAAAGTAAAACGCCAGTCTGCACATGATTCTAGACCCCTAGCTTTTTAATTCTTTTTACCTATTGTGGTATAGTAATTTTATTCCAGGTGCATCGTCTTCACATATAATTATATAACTAATGTACCTATACAAAATATTGTAAAACATTTTAAAAGAGTAACGGTGGAGTTTCTTGCCCATTCTTCTCCATGCGAAAACTACCTTTAGTAAGGGGCGACTAGAATCAATTCAATTTTTTTTTTTTTTTTGTAAATTTTGACATTCATAAGTGTAAGTATAAGTTAGTTGTGTGAGTATAAGGGCCTATTTGAAATAAATGATTTGACTTTGACAATCGTAGAAAATGAAAAAAAAAAAACTGTCTCTTACAAAAGTGCAATCAATACCTACGTAGTCAAAATGTATGGAACAGATTATTTTTTTTATAACCGACGAAAAATTTCAACGCATTGGGGTTCAGAAACATGTACTGAATCCATGGCAACAGGTTGCTCGTTAATGTCCCCGCCATACTGTATAATCTTCTTTTGTAGTATGGAATTACTTACTTGCTCTGGTCATGTTTGTGGTCGGAGCCATCTTTGTCGTCGTTATAGATGTGGCTGGTGCTGTAAATATAAATACATCATCAATATTTGTTGCTATGAAGAAACTTATTGAAGGGAGGCAACACAGAATAAATGAGATTTTATTGATCGAAGTTATGAAGAATCTTATTCAAGAAAAGGAACATTTTGGTTGAAGTGGTCTTTAAAATTACGATTATTGATGCTCAAATGTAGTTTTAGGATGTAATTTTTTCTGATTTTCTGTTATCAACAGAACATTTAACATCATTTCACAAGAAAGAAATAGTATTGTGACCGTAGCATAGTTAAAAGTGTTACCCGCTACAAATTATTCTGTGTTACCATACAAAAAAAAACAAAATACAAAGACAGGGTCAATTCAACCGACACGTGACAAAAGACATTACTGGTTGGACCTTAGGAATACTCTTACACATAAATATTAATCTCAATTTATTTTATTCTTATATTTATAGTTCAGCAAAGCCTAAATAATAAGAAGAAGCAGAGAACTCACAGTACGTATCATGCAGAACTTTGATAAAAATATGAAAAATAAAATATTTATATAAAGATAGCTTCGTTGCTGCGTCGAAGAAATTCTACTGTCTGTTTGAGGTAAAACATGTTCTTCTGAAAAAGGATTAAGGTACTATTTTCATTGATCAGAACAATCAGAAGAAGAGAAATGCTAACAGTTTTGGATTGTTACAATCTATTAAAGAGCTTTATGGACATGATACCCTTTGCAGCAGTAAGGTATAGCTTGTCCACTCTGAAATGACGCGCCCCACTGCCGCATTACCCATAGAAATCCGCATCACCGTGGGCCTAGTGTAAATGCGGTAGTGGGGCGCGTCATTTCAGAGTAGACAAGTTAAGTCATAAACGTGATTTTGATTCGATTCGCCTTGATACAGTAATAAATGACTGTCGGTAAATCAATCACTTATTTAGGGCGGATTTAACTGAACGCGATCAGCACATCAAAAGCGCGTCCAAGAGCTGTCAGTGCCATCATTCTGGTGGTATATTGACACTGACAGCTCTTAAACGCAGTTTTGATATTATTGTGATCGCGTTCAGTTTCATTGGTGACATTGGCTCTTAGTGCGGACTTCACCAATGAAATTGAACGCGTTCAAGAGCTGTCAGTGTACAATATTCCATAACAATTTTGACACTGACAGCTCTCGAACGCGTTTTTGTGTTTAATCATCCCTTAATCGTATATAACCCTGCAGCATTTGACCATGTTGTTAGGCTCTAGTGTAGAAAGTGATAGTAGATTGTTATATCAAATTTTTGAAACTATCAGATAAGTTTAACGACATGCCAATTCATTCAAACAAACTTATTAGAAGGAAGTCGAAAATTGTATACAATAATCCTTTTTCAGACGAACTCATGTTAAAAACCTCTCACAGACAAAAACCTGTGACCTATAAGAAACAAAAAAAGAAAAAATTCTCCAGCATAACTTGACAAATTACAATAAAAAATGTATTAAATTGAACAAGTGCTACGACAATGTCAAAGAGAAGTTCAAACTACCGTCTTTACAGACAGAAAGATACACAAGTAAGGCGTCGTGGATGATTCGAGAACGATCTAGAAGAATCTGCTCGATGTGATGACGTCATGACTTAGCGCGGTGTTCTCACGAAAAGAAGCAAATGATCGTACGTTACCGACTACCTACGAGATGTTAACCCAACTCTAACGCAGGCCACACTAGCACTGGGAACGAAGCTAAGTTCGTTAAGCTTCGTGTATTGTTCGCCCAATGTGGCCTGCGCTTTAGAACCTTGTCATATTACACGATACGAATGGCGACGTCAAAACGTGACGCATTAGCGAACGGGATTAATGTGACAAAGTCCTAAAAGTGATCAACGTTTTCGTAAGGTGACCGTACCCTGGCGTTGATATAACTCATCGAGGTTTAGAAAGAGACTGTTAGAGACAGAGACGGCAACACAGCAGCACTTTGTCTAAAACTCGGTGTGAAATATTTACAGCCGGGACCGTACCTTGATCGTACTGAGTGACTATATGACCTTTTGTTTGTGCAACAATACGGAAGTAGGTGTATATTACAATATAGTGTGCCAGAAGCCCTGACTACTAAGCTACCTAAATAAAGCTTTCAAATTCCATTAATAACTATTTCTGTTTAAACTTTATTTCTACTGACGGAAAGATTACACTTTATACTTAACCCTTTTCCTGTCCTCATAATGGTCCAGAGCGATTGTTTGCCTATTTTTTCTGTTTGGGCAGTAAAGGTACCATTCCGTAGCTGACCGCAGGCGGCAGCAGCAGGCGACGTATGGCCGCGACACGACTGGTTTCAATGAATTTCTATGAAATAATTTCCGTAGCTAGCGACACGTCGGGTTCATGAAAATACATAGTAACCAGTCGTGTCGCGGCGACACGTCGCCTGCTGCTGCCGCCTGCGGTCGCTACGGAGTTGTACCTTAAAAGTCTTATACTTAATTTACTCTTGCTTCAATTATAAACAAATTATGTGCTATTCAAAAGTCGCACTTGAGATAAGTAGTAATAATGTTGATAAAATGCTTAAAAAGATCGTAAGATTATATTTTTAAGACTTGCAACTTATACTTGTTTTATTTTCCTTATTTAAAATTGTTTCTAGTAGTAGTTTTAGTTATGTTAATAATTTGTAAACTTAACTTCATCACAAAACACAACAACAGACCCTGCAAACACCCACATCCTACCAGGAACACATGACACAAGACAACCGCACATAACAAGTGAACAAGACAGAGACAGAACATTAACAAACAACGATGTATGTGAATGTATGTATGGATGAGAGAGATAGAAATATATAGGCAGCTTGTTTGCAGCATTCCCGCAACTTACTGCACGCCCAGCTTGGTTGCGACGCGGCGCCACGGCGAGTAGCATCCCGACTTCTTGCTGTGGTTGCCGCGGACACACGAATAACACACGGGTACATATGTGTGCGTGGTATATTTTGGCAGTTTTTGGTATATATTTTATTGTTGGTTCGTTTGTGACGCGAGTGGAGAGGTCGAGGTAGCAAACTTATGTTCTTTAGCCTTTTTGTGAGAGTGTTAAATGTCTCTATATCCAAATTCTCAAATGACTCTAAACATTAAGACGTTCTTAAACTTTCAAGACTCGAAGATTCTCAAGTGAGCCACCACAGTAGTGACACAGACTGTTTGAGACTTAAACCGACTAAAAAGAGTAACGGTGGAGTTTCTTGCCCATTCTTCTCCATACGAAAAATACCTCTTGGAAATTCTATATTATTGTAAATTTTGACGTTCAAAAGTGCCTTATAAGGGCCATTTGACTTTGACTTAAATAGTTACTTTTGAGAATTTGGCCAAGAGTTTTAGTACAAGCTAACTTATTTTTTTTTATAAGAAACAGCCAAACTATTTGAAACTAAAGTAAACGAAGGAGTGAGATGGAATTGACTTGTCTTTGGTAAAATTAAATTGACTACTACTAAGACTATGATATATTTGTCACCAAAGATTACTTTGGGTATGTTTCTAGCTTTGAAGATTCCATAGTATGCCACCTCAACATCTCTACAACCAAAATGATACTTATAGAAAAACCATTCCGTCCACCGAAATAAAATGAAAAAACCAACGAAAACACGAAGTATATAGCTTACAGGAAACATAACATAGCATAGAAATAGCTGACAGAAGTCGAAACTTGAAGGTATATACAAAGAGTAAATAAATAGCGAGAGTACGAAGCGAAATATAATATAGATCGTGTTGGCACAGATTACGTAGCATACAGATAACTAACTTCCAACATTTGATGCCCGTCGTCGGCTCACATTTTCAAGAATAAAAGACTACGAAAACAAAAGACGAACGCCGGATCAAAGTGTATAGAGAAATGCTTCGCATTGCCTCAACCTCAACAAATGTACTTAAAGTCCGGCCGTGGAAAGAATGCGTTTCTTACACCTGTCAGTTTTAAATTTCTAGTAACAAATTCGGAAAACACTTCGTTAGTATGAAACTGACAGGTGTCAAGAACGCATTCTCTTGACGGCCGAACTCTACACGTAGAAGTTTTCTTTGCCATCATAATTATAAACGAAAAAAGCATCCCACGTCTGATTAAATTCGCAAGAAACGCGACGGTATGAACTTCAAATGTGTATGATGTCAATACAAATCTCGAGTCTGTCGTTCGTCCACCACTACCAGCATGATAAGGCCGTTATGAAATCCTAAATTAGATTTTATGTGAAAGTAAGGTATCTGTATAGTATGTATTCTGTAGTGTAGACTTTAATAAGATCTTGTGTATCTCTTATATTGTATGACGACATTGAGTTTTGACGAACCTATATTCTGTAATCATGTATGTTGCTATTCGAAATTGAGTCGTAAGGTGTTGGGGAGATTGTCTAGTTTCTTTTGACTGGTGGTTTAGAAAATGTATAGTACTTTTGTGATATTTTATCTCGTTCGCCTTCAATAAGCTCATAGCTTTAAGACAAAGCGCCTCCATCAAAATGATTGTTGTCTTCGGATGTTAGGATCTATCGTTTAGCCATCGTTTTTGAGATTATTAGAAGCCACTTAGAACACACTAGTACTCGTGTTATGAACTGAGTCATCGGGCCAAAATTTCATTAGCAATAAGAATGTGCAACGCCTTGCATCTTATCGATAGTTTGCTACCTGCTCCATAAGCTCCATAAGTGCGAAAGAGACAGACTAATAACAATGATTTATGGCCCGACGACTCAGTTCTTAACGCGGCGACTATAACGGGAAAGTTTCTCGATTCAATTTATCTGCTGTTATTTTTAGCTTTTACCTTCTAATTTTTCTTTGTCTTTTCTATATCACCAGTCAAAGGCCCCACAAACTCCCAACACCGCATTTATGTAATTGCATATTATTACATTATTATCGCACGCAAAACAATAAAAATGCATCAGCGCGGCGCCAACGTCGGCAATCAAATATAAAGCTGCAAAATATATGCCATACATAGTCACTACGCATTCTGGCATAAGACTGTTTATTGATCGTATTAATGGGGATACTCTAGTCGCAACTCCTTACTTTATTACAGTTCTCATATGTAAAAAAAAACCTTTCTCACACTATTCACGAAAACTTCGTATAGAAGCAGAATTTGGGCGTATTTATACGCCCTGAAAATGTATCAAGTGCGATTTTAAGCCCGTTTGAGTCTGGTTTAGTATTTATACGCCCGAATATTGTAGGATAATTGCACGATTTTGATCGCGTTCGGGTGTTTTTTTTTTTGTTTTTAACCTGCACTGTCCTTCTCCTGAGCTAAGGCCTACCTCCACTCCTTCCACTGTTCACGAGCCTGCGCGTCCTCCTTCCAGTTTTGGCGGAATCTGTCTAGTTTATCCCGCCGCATAGTTATATAGTTCATTTTTATATACCCGGCTTGCCGCGACCCAGCCTCGCTGTCTTATGCCACCAGTTCGGAAATGTATCATCTCCAATGTAAATTTATTAATTATTATATTTATTTTGAAGCGCTCTATTGGCTTATTTTATGGATGCCATATTCTAAAGTGATGTAAGAGAAATATTATGTTTAAAAAATATTATTTTTACATGGTTTTTGCAAATTCTGAATTAAAGACTTTAAAGATGTCTTTAATTGATTTAGATACCAAAAAAAAATCTTCTTAAAAAATTAAGAGATTTTTTTTTATGGCGTCTCGATGATCAGCCTCGGAGATTGTCGGCTGCTTAACCGGACTTTCCTTTGGGTGCCTCAATAAATTAAGGCCTCCAGTCAGGGCATACAACTTACAAGCTAAGCGACTACACGCTAAGGGCACCCCCTGTGGAGTACGGACCTCGAATTAGGGCGTCGCTGGGGGGGACAGCAAGAGACAGGGTGGATCGAATTAAAAGTGTCAAGATTTGAGAAACGATAACGTTTTATAAGGAGTAGCGACGAGACGCATCCCCTCAAGTTTTAGTTCATCAGTGTGCAGACTGATGGCGTACTTACCTATTGGTGTTTTGTGATTGGCCGGACACGGAGCTACGCTTGCTGCTCTTACCGCTGTTTGCGCTCAGGGATTTGGCCACTGAAGTCTGTGAAGTTATACGTTTATGAGTAACAACATCAAACATAACATCACGCCTTGTTTCGCCGAAGGGTTAGGCAGAGGTGTACCTATAGTAGGTACACCCACATTTCGCCAGTTATGTTTAAGTCCCAAGTAAGAGGGGGCGAGCCTATTGCCACCATCGGGCACTAATTCCAGGCTCCGGGTTGTTACTGAGAAATTCCAGATGGAAAAGCCTAATAAAAGCCTCTGTCCGACCTAGGAATCGAACCCAGGACCTCACGCTCAGCAGTACCGCTTGCGAACACTGGACCAATGAGGCAACAAGTAAATGTTGGCTATATATAAGTTCGGAAAATACAAATGACTCTAAAACGGTACTGCATGATGACCAACTGATTCCATATAAGCCTTATGTTCATTAAGTAACATTTGACGCTATAGTTTGGCTACGTCACATAATATTGCCAGGAGCCCAGAACGAGAAGCAAGTAGGTTTTCTCTGCGTAAAATAGGGACATACCTTTGATGGTTTTGGCTTAGTGCAATCGAAGTAGTCTTTGCATACATTTTGGTGCACCGTCTTTGTACAATCTGAAATTAAAAGTTTACATTTGAAACAGCCATAGTAGAAGTGTTAAAATACCGAACGGTGGTTAAAAACTAAGGAAGTTTACTAAGGTTTACTAAATTTGACCTCAGCTTTCTGGCATAGACAATGTTTTCTTTTTTAATTTCACCTTAGCTTTCTGGCTTAGCCAATGGAGTCTTGAATTACATCTAAACTCTCTGGTTTAGCCAATGGAGGCTTTTGAATTACATCTAAACTCTCTGGTTTTACCAATGGAGTCTTTTGAAGATGAAGGAAACCATAACATAGTTTTCTCAAATTCTTGTCACTCGATGTCGTGATCAATACTCGTTTTCTTGCCTAAATCAGAAGAAGCCTTTCTCCTAAGGTGAGACAATTCAGTTTAAATTAACTCTTAAACGCCTGTTAATAAGGTTTACAATTACAAAACACTTACTGTCACAATACAAAGCAGGTTTATCAGCCAACGCCCGTCCGCACCAGTCGCAGTCACCGCCGGAGCAAGCCGCGGACCACGCATGCGCAGTCTTACGGGATTTGTCCTAGAACGTATGAACAGACTGTACTTCCAATGGCACCGTGACACTTTATTGGTGAAACGTTCTTAATCCGGATGTTATTTCTTTTTATCTAAGTCCGTTGACTTAAAAGATAAAGGTAGTGCCCAAAGTAAACTGTAGTTTGGTCACTACGCCGCCCTCATCTAGTTTTTTAAATGTTATTGACGTGTAAGAGTGTTTGTACCTATAAACCTACTTTCAGAAATAAACATAATTTATCATTACAACGCCATTTTGTTAAAAAAATGGGCTATGGACTGGCCGCACCGTAACATTCTGCAAAAATCATCCAAAATCACTTTCGCACTTTTGTACGAACCATCGCACGCTACAGGCGACCCACGGCGATTGTTTTTGCTTTGCAATGCGATGCGATGCGCCCCGATGCCGCTATTATAGCGGCATCGGGGCGCATCGCATCGAAGCGAAGTTGTTAACTTCCATAGAGGTAGATTATTATTATCTATACAAATAAATAAAATTGAAGAGTCAAAATAACAGCTTTTTACTAAAGGCATATTATGAAAGTATATGTATACGGTACTTATAACAAAATAAACAATTTTTAAATTTTTTGTCTGTCTGTTTGTTCCGACTAATCTCCAAAACGGCTGGACCGATTCTGACGGGCCTTAAACTTGCAGATAGCTGATGTATTAAGGAGTAACTAAGGCTACTTTTATTTTAGAAAAAAAGGATTACGCGCGGGCAAAAGATAGTTTATAATATTTAAAATTAATATTAAACAATAAAATATTTTACTAATGAGTGGCAAAAAGCAGACGGTCTGGCGACACAAAGCTAAACTAACCTTCAAAGCGTAACACTAAGGCTGCGTGACAACACAAATCAGAAAAATATTATAAACACTAATTACCTTTTTCTTCCTGAAGAACAAGCTACCCCGTTTTCGCCTCTTCTCAGCGTGATGATCAAAAGCCGCTCTGTGTAAAACAATCAACTTTATAAAATACAATGAAACACATAACCTCAATTTTTTTTTACTTCCTCCCTGATTTTAATTCTTGTGTAAAATGTATTCGTGTTTTGTTTCTGTGACATGCAGAACAAAGCGAAAAATAACAATAATAATAATTGTTTATTTTGTAATAATTAAATATAAGTGTAAAATCAAACGAACACAACAAGCGAAGCCTGTGCCTTTAGCATGCTAATTTTAAAAATGTGCTTATTTTTTTTTACTTACTCTCTTTATGTTGTGGTCTCTGATGCCTTAGGTTATCTGTTTTTACTGTTAAAATAAGAAATTCCCTACCACTTTGAAAATAATTAGAAGATTACGGATAGCCGCGATAGCCAATCCGAGGGATTTGTATGATGATTATGGCAGTCACTCATTTTGAAGTTCATTCACCCATTTACACCACTCAATTAACTACACATTTGGGGACCTTAACCTCCCTTTTGGAAGTCAACCACTTCATTAATAAGCTTGAGTTGCCAATTTGAAAACTTCAACCCATTTGGGGACGTCAGCCACTAATCTGGGGAACTTCAACCCCTTACCCAATGGGACTCGTGACTAACTCGACTCGTAAGCATAACCCGCATATGTAGAATCCCTGATCGCTGTCAGCAGACGGAGACCGAGGATTCGACAATCCGAATGATTCCTATCCTGCCTGTCTCTTGATACTCACTGCTCCAAGAACGTAAGCCGATGTAAGCCCAGCTGGTCCTGCGCGGGCGCGGGCGGCGCGCGCGGCGCCCCGGCCGACGCGTCGTCGCTCTCCGAGTCGCTGCCCGCCGCGCCGCCGCTAACCACACGCGTATGTTGCTCGTGTATGTATGTACTGACGTGATTTAATTTGGGGGCTTTGGGGGACACATTTTGGGATCATTTGTGGGACTTAATTATGTTTTCGGCAAGATCCCATTAAAATGTTACATTTGTTTTAAAAAGAAATATCTAATTAGCTTATCACTATGAATGACTGCTAAGTCTGAAAAAAGACGAAGTATTTTTGGCTTCAGGGAACAGTAATAATATTCAACGTTCCTTTGCAACATTCAAAAACTAGATTTTCTGAAATAAGGATACAAACATATTTTTGAAAAAAAATTGACCTTAAATGTATAGAGAAATGGATGAAGCCCCCTTCTAGTCAAAGGAATGATAAATCACGATAGTAATACATAATAAGTGCAAATAAAAATGTAAAAAATCAAACATTTGTCTGTGTACTGATTCGGAAGTGCTATCAAATTGAACCTGAGCAAAGCAACAGTGCGACAACAAATCAACAACATTAACTCACACATGCATAACACCAACTTCATAATGGAACCAACATTGCAAAATTAAAATGAGTGTAGAAAAGTCACGCCCACTTTTGTTCAAGATATTTCTATCTCACTTGCACACATAGTCTGCAAGTGAGAGGTAAATAATGACACTGTGATTTCTATAGTATACGCCAACGTTTGTGGCAGCCGCGGTCATAACACGCGGGAATGAAAAGACACGACACTCGGTTTTTAGAAATGCCGTACTAAATATTTACCGTCCTTCTCGCACGTTTGATGACCCCAAATAAGTTAAATTAGGTAAAATGTTGGGTCTACTACAAAAGGCGGTTGTTCATTCAAATTGAGCTAAAACAACGACAAAACAAAACCGGACAATTTCATTACAGGACATGCACAAACTTAATATTCTATGGACGCTTTGGCCGTGATTAACAGTACTACAGTTTGACCGATACCACTGTACCGCGCTATAAGAATGCGCGACGAGGCGGGGGGCGCGACGCTGTGAGCGTTGGCGAATGAGCAACCTGCACCGCCCCCCGTGAGCCGCGCACATACCTAAGGCGCGATACAGCGGTGTCGGGCAAACCATGAAAACAATGTTATACTGTGTGTAACTGACTGACATTACTTTTCTTAAATATTTCTAAAGTGCTACAAGGATCTTTTGGCGCTTGAATGGCATTGATAGGGAGGCGTTGTTTGTTTTTTAAAATTGTATTGGAAAACCAAGATGGCGGCATTAGTCGGAACTAATGCCGCCATCTTGTTTTTTAATACAACGCCCGTTTCTGCCACACGCCAAAAAATCCTTGTACAGTTGTATACTGAGTATTAATTAGAAGTCTGACTGTGACACATGATTGCAGTTGTTATATTCTCATTTATTTAAACTTCTCGCACACAATAAGGTACCAGTCAACTAAGAGTGGTGAAGAGGGTGGGTCATTTGTCTCAGAATAATTAATTTCATTACGTTTACTATACGTTTGCAGCCTAATTAGGTCCTAGCTAAAGTGTCAGGGGACTAATAAATACGGGGAAGATTTCTACATTTACATTTGTAATGTTTATGGTGTACATAGTAAGGAGTATTCTATCTAAGTTCGACACTAGTAACTGAATAAATATAGGATTTGTATTGTATCTCTAAGCATTTGAAATACAGGGTCAAATAAAACTAGCTAGTGAAACTCCGCAGACGTATTGGATATCGATATCTAAACATGACAAAATAAAACGGGTTTGATGTTTTTTTTTTCAGTCACTGGTAGTGTTGTTACTTGAAGTATGAGTTAATAAAATCTGTTTTATCGTGTTGAAATATCGATATCCATTACGTCTGTGAAGATGACACAAATGTAACTGATTTTAAACTGATATTTTAAAATCAAAGTCAAATAATTTATTTCAATAAGGCACATACAAGGCACTTTTGAACGTAAAAATTTACAAAAAAATAGAATTTCTTCTAGTCGACCCTTCTAAAAAGTAGTTTTTGTATGGAGAAGAATGTGCAAGAAACTCCACCGTTACTCTTTTAACTTATTAAAAATACTACACTTTAAGTGACCCCAAAAAGAACATCATCAAATGAATCTATTTTTTGTTTTATGATGTTTAGATATTGATACCATCACGTCTGCGGAGTTTCGCTAGGTAATTTAATTTGACCTTGTATACCAGACTTGTTTGATTAATATTATGTTCGGGCCCACTGGGTGTCATGCGCGATCGACCCTTCAACTATAACTTTTGATACGGGGCAATTTATTTTATGACTTGAATCTATAGCAATCAACACAATATTGATGAAATAACGTCAGATAAATATTTTATTAAAAGTTACCGTTATTAAATTAAATGTATTGTGTATCCTTAGTGTTGAATTCTTTAGTAATCTTTAGACAATGTTAAATAGTGACACCAGTCCACCAATCAGCATTTTCCAAAATGTATTCTCGGTTTATTAGTTCCTTTAGCAGTGACCGTCGGACTACCAAATCATAGGTCTCGAGTTCGAACCCAAAGCACGCACCTCTGACTTTTCGAATTCAAGTGCGTATTGTATAATTATCACTTGCTTCAAAAACGGTGAAAGAAAACATCGTGAGGAAACCGGCATACCTGAGAGATACTTCTCAATGGCATGTGAAGCCAAGTCAGAGGCCTAGGGGCGGCATAAAAACTCTGACACCCCCTGACAATCACTGACCACACGAGAAATAAAGAAGTTCCTTTTAACCATGTTCGACGAATTATGATTACTTTTGAGTAGCTTTAAGTAAAAGCTGATCTACGTAAAAGTCATACAAACTTGTTTCATTGACTTAAAATTGCTTCTTTTTTATATTATCAACCTATGTCACAGTAGTGTACCTACACTTTAGCCTTTACTTCCCCGATATATAATAGTCCAACATGGAATCTATGGCTGAGATCTATTAACGTTACTTAGCACGTACTTAGATTAAGCGTTATTCCTGTCACTGTCGCACAACTGTCAAATAACAAGTGCAAGATAGAGACGGGAAGATGTCTTAGCACGAGCTAACTAACGTTTATATATCTCGGCTTAGACCTCGCTCGGGTCTCTAAAGTAAGACATTCGAAATATAAAACTTTTTGTGAGTCATTGCAATGTCACTCTTATCTAATTTTAATAAAGTGTAAATTAGAATGATTGCCGTGAGTTTGATAAAATTCTCGTCAATCATTCTAATTTATAGTTTACCTTACGGAGATAAGAGTTACATTGCAACGCCTTACTAATGGTTTTAAGTCGATATCGAATGACCTACTTTAGATCCTCAAAATTGAGCATACTACAGCCTTAAAGTCTAAAATCGTTTGCAAGACAAATAATAGGGGGTCTTAACCTTAATAGTACGTACACATTAGCGGGCGGCTGCGCGAGGTGCGGCTGGACGGCGGCCACGATGCTGGGCGTCGACACCGACTTCTGCAGCGGCAGGCGCGCCGCCAGCCGCGCGCCCTCCACCGGGGCCACCGCGCCCGAGCCCGGCGCGATGCCGCCCGCGCGGAGGGCCGCTGTTACTTTCTCGAAGTCTTTCTGTGAGGTAAGTTGGATGTGAAGGATAACCTTGTACTGCCTGGAACGTTGCTCAAACTATAAATTTTGAGCAACGTTCCAGGAAGTACACAAATTAGCAGATCGCAGATTGATGCGAAGTTAAATTTATTTTACAATAATTGTTTAAATTCTACAGGGTCAAATTAAATTAGCTAGCGAAACTGCAGACAGGGTATCAATATAAAAATGCGTTAAAACAAAAAAGATTTGATATTCTTTTGGAGGTCAACGACCGCACTTAGTGTTGTTACTTGAAATATGAGTTGAGAAAATCTGTTTTATTTTATCGTGTTTAGATATCGATACGCATCACGTCTGCGCTGTCGCTAAATAATTTAATTTGACTGAGTATTTTTTGTTTTCTAGGGATTCAAGTACACACCATTTAATCTTTACTCTTTCTTATACAATATGTGAAAAAAAACCTGTCCGTTTCGAAAGGCTATTTAAAATGATTGCTATTTAAAATTCACATTTTTAGTCCCAAATCCATTAAAAATTATCAAATTTTCCACAGAGGTCATAATTTATGACTTTTAGACACGGCGCTAAACGACGGCCGCCTGCTCCCAATGTAATAAGGCGGTAAAACTACCCATTGAAAAAAAAATGCGATTTTTTTTTCTGGGAATTAGCACATTATTAGACTCACAGTACAACACCTTCACGGATAAGACAGGGTTTTTATCACATGTTGTATAAGACAAATCAGACCAGACTCCTTTAAATCTGAAACGCTATATCATGGCTAAAATAACTGGTCCACTTAGCACAACATAATCAGCCTATAATGTCCCCACTGCTGGGACGCAGGCCTCCACTCTGTGAGAGAGCCGTAATCCACCATTCGGGCCCAGCGTTGGTTGGTAGATGTCACTTGTCTTCGAATGGTTCTGAGACATGAGAGGTTTCCTCACGATGTTTTCCTTCACCGTTTTGGGAACAGTGGTGATGATGGTCCACTTGCTAATCATTATTTTTTCGGAAGGGAAACCCTCTAAAAATGATATCGTAGCTCATCGTTCCCAAGTAGTCGAAGAATAAACCGTCGAAAACTCTTTCAAATCAGAATCAATTTTATAGATTCTGATTTTAAAGAGGTTTTGACGGTAAATTCAGAGACAAGTTAATTCAGAATCTATAACATAGATTCTAATTTACATAATATGGATTCTATACAACGTGTTCCTTTTAATATCTCATAACTCTAAGGTTATAAGCTATAAGTAATAAATATTACAAAAAGTCCTAGAACAAGTGTTCCAAAAATACATAGTTTCGAAGACAACATTTCTGTCGATGTGTATTTAAGTTTCATTGAAGCGTACGATTCAATCATTTCATTCAAACCAATCATTCATAATTAAAACAAAAAAAATGCGACGTTGTCATTTTTTTTATGGACAAAAATAGTATGTTTTTTTTAATATATACATTTCTTATAAGGGTATTACATAAATAATCGTGACTTTGTCGAATTATTTTGCACGAAAAGCGAAAAAAAATGTACTTATACTAATTCATGCTGAGCTGGACTCCCATTTGGTGCAACCTTGAGACGAACACCGCACTTTTTAATGTTCGTTGATATTTTAAAGTGTGTCATAGTCAATAGTGTCATCACAACGTCTTGTTTTGTTCCTTTTTTTATTTGTTTGTATATTGGCACATTGCAGCTATTTCCTAATAGCTAATTATTAATTATTTAATCGTGTTTATGTATGTTGTGCTGTTTTTTGTGTGCACTAAATAAACGATTTATCTATCTATCTATACGCCAGTTAATTCATTGACACGGTCTCATTAATACCCTAGAGTTATGATATATCAAAAGGATCACGTTGTACATTCAAAATCTATTAAAACTAGGTAATACTTACAGCGAGATCATTGTCGTTGAGTGAATGTGTAGAATGCCTGACTGGTCGCGGCACCTCTCCTTCGGACTCCATTGAGGAAAGCGACGCGCTGTGACCGTTCAATGCACTGGAATATAGAAAACAATGTATTTCGAAAGACGAGTCAAGTAAATAATATCTTAGGTTTTCATAGACCGCACGTTGACTCAAGTAAACTAAGCGTTTCATACGACTCAGAACCAGTAACGAATCCTGGGGGCTCTGCTCTGCAAAGCATCTGAGTTCTTCTGTGACAAATCTTAAAGAGAACCTGATATTATTCCAATTAAACTTTTTAGCAAGCATTACACGATCTAATGTAAAATTGTCATCAATTATCCTTTAATAGGTATTATGTTTTCCAAGTTTTTTTCTATTACATGTTTTGTTTACGTAACGAATTTTGCTCACTCATTCTGCTACGCGCTGCTTGGTTTGACCGCCATGCATATTCACCGATATATCTCTGGTAGTCTACACTACTAACCTAACGAAGTCATTGAGGAATTTGCGAAAAGTAATCCGAGGAGGCTTGCTCTGCGTTAAGCAAAATAAGGCCTACTCTCAGCGGGGTCAAGCCCCTCCCAAACGGCAGTCCTAGATCCGCCACTGTTTTGACCATATTCTTACGCACAACCATAAATCACAAACTAGTTAAGACCGCCTGGTCTAAAGACAATTTCCACGCAAGATCCGCCCCCATGCACCCCACACATCAGTAATAAAGTTGAATATCGCGTGCACTTTTTGACCGTGTTCGAGCACAAAACTAAATGGCATAAGTCTCAATTCTTATTTCGTTTAAAACTAAAGTAATAATTGATCTAGAGAAAAAATATCTTATAGCTGGACAAAAAACTATATTTTCTTATTGTGAATACTTATTTTAGACATAAAAGCCGAGTAATCTTGATTTTATTTAAACTCGAGCGAAAATGTTACAATTACGTAACTGTCTTGTACATGGAAAGAAAAAGATCCAATAAATCATATACTAAAGTTCCATTTTGATTGTATGCGTGACTGTTTCAGAATATTAATGCTAATTAACATACAATTTAGGGAGCCTCCTCTTAATAATGCGCTAATAAGTCACGTCGAGTACGGACCGTCATTGAAACTCTGGTGCTGTGACATTCAAAATTCAAAAATATTCAAAAGTCATTTATTCAAACTAGGCTCAGAATCAGCACTTTTCGAACGTCAAAGTTACATAAAACAGTCTCCCAAACCACCCACCCTTAACCACTTCCCAGTGCTTTAGCTGGGAAGAAGCTGGTATTCTGGCTACTCACTGGTGTTTTGAGTTTGTAACTTGTTCCTTTTGAGTAGCTTCGAGAAAGACAGGTCTTAAGGGTCTATAATACCTCAAATTGCTTGATCATGATCCTCCATTATATCGAAAATATTAATGTATGGTAAAGTTGAGGATTAATATTAAGTACTTACTATGTTTGACGAAAACACGATTCCATAAAAATTTCTCGATAGAAAAAAATCCAAACCTAGCAATAAATCGCTTTGCATAATAACTGAACTAACTGTAAAGCAAATACTATGTTTTATTTTGTATTACCATTATTTTCGCCGTAAAAACATATTACCTAAACTTTTGCCGCCTTGGAGCCTTCTCCCGACCGCTCAGTCCGCGAGCACTATCGTGCGAGCGAGATAAAGATCAAATTTGAGCTGAGGTATTATATATAGTACTCATAATGTTACATGGCAAGATCAAGAACCATCACCCACTGTAAATGGCTCAGTCCTATTATAAAGAAATATATATAAAGCTACATACTTCCGCTGCCTGTGCGAGTCGTGTGTGCGTGGGCCGGGCTCGAGCGCCGCCCAACTGCTGCGACGACCCTCGTCGCGGCGCTCCCACAGACCCCATTGTCGGGATTCACCTGTAAATATGTGTAACATAATTACTATCATAGAAAAAAATATGACAAGGAAAGCAATTTAAATATCAGTCGTTTTCAGTCGCATGGAGATTCCAAAAGGAAAATATATCTTGGAGATCTCGTTTGGTTCCCATCACTACGTTATAAGATTGAAGCACAAAATTGCAAGCTCCCAACTGTTTTTATCTTCAGCCAGATTACCTAATCTGCGTTCGCAATTTATTTGCCAAACATGTAAACAAACACGAGTTTTAGGAAAAACAACTGTAATGCCTACACATAAGGTTCAGTTTGCGCTACAACTTCATAATTTTTTATGATTTGTTCAACGGTACTAGTCAGTCTAAAATCAACTTTATTTACACTAACATAAAGTTGATGTTTGTTTAAGCGGAAATATCAGCAATTGGAAATAAGGATTTGAATAGACACTAACGTCACTTTCATACGCTCAATGACGCAATGAGAGTAAGTATATTTATTACCGAGATATAGAGTCACGGTTTGAATTGACTTGAGTGTACTTATTTCTTTTTTTTGTATGGTTAATTATCAAATAACTTCTCCCGCTCTGGGTGGAGCGGGCGGGCATGTCAGACTCTTACTGATTAAAACCCACCCGTGTTCCTTCAGTTGCCTGTACGTTGCCAGGGGCCACGGTATCCCTTTCGGACATTCCCGCAACCCCCGCAGGTATCAGTCCTATCAGATCCCTTCAGTTGCTGACATCTCTTTGAGGCGCGCGTGGAACACAACGCGCCGTCGACCCGGATCCTACCCGACCCGGGTCCTTATCGGACGGCGAGCTACCCATTGCTCACCGGCCGCAAGCCCCCGCCTACGGTGGCCAGGAAACTGCCTGCGATTCCCGACGCCCAGGGCGTCTCCTGCGGCGGCTAGGGGAGTGAGGGCGCGAAGTTTGCCTCTCCCTCACGCGTTCTGCCTCCTCCTTCGCGAGCATTACTGCTTCGCAGGAGGTGACGGCCTCCCATACCCTCTCACTCAGTACCATGGCCTGGACTCCCCGAGAGATCCCGCCACCGATCGCCTCCACGAGGACACGGCGATGCTCTGCCCAAGCCGGGCAAACCTCCACCGTATACTCGACCGTGTCCTCCGGGCGATCCACGCAGTGATGAGTGTACCTTAATGCTTGATGCACATAGATCCATATTTTGTACTCTTCTAACTTTTCGCAGGCAGTTTTGGTAATGATATCACTGGTTCGCGACACTTAGAACATCAAGCTCATTCTGGGCAAAGCTACCAATCTTGCCTACTGGATTTTCACCACGTCATATTATAATATCGCACAGAAATTACAAGAAATTACCATTTGGTCCTTGGTAGCATCTCCCCATAAACTAGAGAAGTAATGTCACATAACTGACCACTGGCCTATCGCCTGAACAACAGCTTTTCTCCACGGTATAATCTTATGGCTCGTCCCCTATAGAAAATGTGTTATAACGTTATAAACTCAAATCCGGTTATAGTAAAGAACCCAACAATTAAAGGCCTGTATCAATTCTACCAGTTCTCAGTAAGGTGTTTGAAAATTTGATGCTCAATGATCAAATGTTACGTCACATTAATAAAAATTCCATCTTTCATGAACAACAGTACGGTTTCACCAAATGGCGTTGTACCACTGACGCCGGTGTCACCCTAATAAAGAACATTTTTAAAGCCTGGGAAGAAGCACAAGATGCTATTGGAATCTTTTGAGACCTCTCGAAGGCGTTCGATCGCGTAGACCATGAGACACTTCTGCTGAAACTGGAGCACTATGTGATTAGGAATACAGCTCTTGATTTACTAAGATCATACTCAACGCTGCTCTGTCGGTAGAAGTCGAGATGTGTCGGTGACGAACAGTGCGCTTCCACCGCGCCGTCCTTACATAGTTAGGGACATGACGTGCTGAGACGACTGGTGGCTGTCGCCTGAACAACAGCTTTTAAACTATATATATAGAAGATGTTTTATAATGTAACTCACCGCTGCCCTTCCGGCTCTGTGGGTAGAAGTCGAGATGTGTCGGTGACGAGCAGTCCACTTCCACCGTGCCGTCCTTACATAGTGAGGGACATGACGTGCTGAGACGACTGGTGCCCGTCGCCTGAATAAAAGAATAACAGGTTTTAGAGGGAAATACGAATGCTGTCAAAAGTCAATTATTATTATTATTATTATAAACAACTAGCTTTTGCCCGCGGCTTCGCGTGGATGTCGGAAATTATCCCACGGAAACGTATTAGCGGGTTAAAAAGTATCCTTTGTCTTAACCCAGGTCATGGTCTACCCATGTGCTAAATTTCTTCCAAATCCGTGCAGCCGTTTTAGCGTGAAAGCATAACTAACAAACAAACTCACTTTCGCATTTATAATATTAGTTAGGATTTGCGAAGTATTAAATAAAGCACATTTTTAAAATATCCTAGATATTGAAAAACTTAAAGTGCCAATACGGGTTCAATCCATGAATAGTCACTCTCTCAATAATCCATCTGTAGTAGGCTGTAGGACTCGTAACAGAAAAGAAAGGTCAGCACTGCATTGAATCGTTCGTTGATATAGCTATGACGTCGTGCGTCGTAACAAGAAAACTGTATAATATGTCAACCGTAGCCGCGTTCGTCCAACTGACAGATGTCAGGAACACATTCTCTCGAAGGCTGGACTGTAGTGGCTGTGTCCTGCCTAATCATCGTAATCAACACCTTCGAAGAAGTCTACCAGCACATTAGCTCTTGATTTTTATCCCCACCAGAAACCATTAACCTCAGCTTATAAACCTTTTTATTATTTTTATTTAGCCATCTCTGTCCCACTGCTGGGCAAAGGCCTCCCCAAATTCTTCAAGGTATCCTACAATTACTTTAAAAATATCTTGCCGTGCCATCAAATTCAATAGAAACTCTATGAATCAATATCCGCAGCGGTATCATCGCGGCGATAATTTGAAGGCGCAGCGTGACTGTAGCCGCGATTCTCTCGTCAGTATATATATATTAGTCTATGCTCTCGTCCGTGGAGATGGCGTCTTATTGACAGCTATACAGATGCCAACATATTTTACCATAATATTAATATATTAGAAGGAAAACTCTTGTTGTTTTGTGTTTATCTTAATTGTATATGAGTAAGCTTATTTTGTATTTTATCGAAAAAAATATCATCATCTTCCTACCCTCGTCCCATGGTGTCGGCGCAACACGTTTTCTTCTTCAATTCTTCCCTGTCAAGCCTTTTTTTTTTTTGGTTGGGAAATTATCGAATAGCTTCTCCCGCTCTGGGCGGAGCGGGAGGGCGAGTCAGACTCTTACTGACTAAAACCCACCCGTGTTCCTTCAGTTGCCTGTACGTTGCCAGGGGCCACGGTATCCCTTTAGGACTTTCCCGCGACCCCCCGGCAGGGGACCTACCTGTCCACCCTCACGCTATCATTCACTCTCTTTTCTTTAATATCATTCCTCATACAAACCAAATTAATATAATTACCAGTAATGGCAATGGCGCAGTTCTCATGCGCTGCACAGCCGCATGCAGTCGTCGCAGCTGCTGCAAGCTGTCTTCAAGTAACCCCGGACTGTGGGGCGTTACGCTTATCGTTGGCACCTGGAAGTACATAATGCAGTTGTTATCATAGCTCACACATTATAATAGGTTTCCAATATGAGCTATTCTGTGAACAAGCAAGCCCATCTAAGGGGCAGCAAAGGAGCTCTAAAGACCGATAGATGACGCAAAAAGCATAAACTACAAACAGCTATAAACTGATAAAAGACGACTCTAGTGCCAGCATGCCGCTCATCCATCGTAGTAATTACAAGTACATAATATTCTTTGGCAGAAACCCTTGAATATATTCTGGTAAATGTTTCTACAGAAGTATTTTTGACGACAATCCCATCATTATTGTGGTTCATGGATTACCGACTGGATGCCTCTGCTATCGGTTGACATGGTAGGTATTAGAAGAAGAAAGTTCTAATTATTCTGTACTTTTGAAGATTTACCGTTAGTTTTACCTGTGCCCTGGCGGCGGCCATGTCTGGTGGTGGCGTGGACCTCGTCACGTGCTCAGTGACCTCGTCCTCGCTGCTGTCGGAGCGAGAGTCCGAACTGCCGCCGCCCTCGTCTGGAATCAAACAACAGCGTATGTTAAAACAAGAAAAAACAGTGTTTGAAAATCCGGTTGAAGTCATAAACATCTTGCCCGTATACCAATTAAGTGTGGTTGGCACAGCATTCTACCATACATCGCTATTAGCCGTCATCTCAGTAGTTAACCTCTTTCTAGCCACAATTATCATCTTAAGGTTTTTAGACAACCTATAGGTAATATTCATCGTCTGTACTAATACTACGAGGAATAGCACACTTCAAAATACCAACAATCTGGAACATGCATCTAGATAGATCCAGTTTCAGATTATTGGTATTTTGTACAGTACAAAAGAGTGTCGTTACACCCAGTACATTGATATGCAGCTAGCATCATTATCAACAATTAACAATACTCTTGATTTAGATAGACAATTTAAAGCAGCCGTATCTTACGTTCTTTATCATTGGCTAAAGCAAACAAACTCCCAGAATAAAACGCATCAATTCAATGAAGCAATAGCAACCAAAATACTGGAAATCTGTGAATCCTCAGCAGCACCTGATCAACAAAATTAATTCTTAGCGGTTACCGTAAATAGGTTAGACGCGGTTCGTACCTCAATCAAGTTAAGTTTAACCTTCCGGAATAAATTCTCTAAATGATAGTGAAAACTCCAACAAAATCCACACAGAAAGACACGAAAACCGATTTTAAATTAATAGTATAGATATTTAGACTCACAATACTCTAGATTTAGATAGACAAAGCAGCCGTTTCTTAGGTTCTTTATCATTGCCTAAAGCAAACAAACTCCCACAATAGAAATAAAACACATCAATTCAAGAAGCAATAGCAACCAAAATACTCGAAGTCTGTGAATTCTCAGCAACACCGGATCATCAAAACATACGTATTGAGTATAATGTTGTTGTTTATATTGGCAGCATCTTGGCGGTTACCGTAAATACGTTAGACGAGGTTCGTCTGTACCTCAATCAAGTTATTAGCTTTGATTACGTTGTTGTAATATCGACTTATTAGAAAGCAATGATCGTTTTGGGAGCTTGTGTAAGTAATGGTAATTATTGGGAGCATAATTTCGTCAACTTGAAAATGTAGCGGGGACAGACTGGATGCGGAAAGCATAGAATCGGGCGGTTGTGGCGTTAAATGGAATAAGCCAACTATCTAATTTTCGCAATTACGCAACACATTTTCGTAAGCGATTACGACAAATTTGTTTCATTTTGACAGTTCAACAGCATTCATTGCGTTATTTAGCAGATTTTTGAAGTGAAAACTTCTTTAGGCGCGTTGAGCACTTTTTGGTTGAACAAAAAACATGGAACTCGCATCATCATCACCGAACGCTTTTCATAAGCTATATAGGTATATATATATACTATGTATATATGTGTATTTTTTGGGTGAACAAAAAGCGTGGAACTCGCGTCATCGTCACCGCACACTTAGTTTTCACTTCTATCGGCAATCCCCAAAGACTGCCCCGCATGTTTTTTTTTTTCGAACTTTTGAAGCAATGGATTCGCAATTTGTTTCAAAACGATTCAAATTCCGATCGATCGTGTATTACGTGATTAGGGAACAGGCCTATGTAAACTGCGATGTGATTGATTTCTAATTCTAGTCCGTTTCACATTGCAGTTTGTATGATAGACTTATTTATGTCAGTAGGTACTAGTTACTAATTATTAAAAAAAAAGCTATAGATGATGATTTTGAAGATATTGATATTGATGTCCCTGCTAAACTTAGGCTTTCCAAAGTCTTGGAACAACAGTGCTTCGATCAAAATACTTTCATCTATAAATAACTGTTCTTAACAACACTAATGGAAGTATCGAAAGCTTCAGAGTACCTTTTGCCCTGAAGGTGTCAATCTGTTCAATAGGCATCGACAGGCAACAGGATACATGAATATGCCTGTCAAAGCGAACACACAAACACCTCAGTGACACATTTCTTCGTAATATTGAGAGAAGTGGCACGTGTTTCTTAGTGGGCGTTAGTTCATAAGCTTTTGTGGATATTGGACTGGACATCCGTAGTTACATTTTCATTGATTACAAGTCGTGTGCCCGATGGGATTTCTCATCGGTAAAAATGACGAACTTTTTTACAAACTTTCACCCCCTATTTAAATCGAACGAAGGGGAGGGGACGAAGTTTCAAAGGAGGAGCTCGTGGCTAAGTAATAACACCCGCACGATTCGATCGATCAGGTTTAGCTCCGCTTGCCAGAGTTGGTCTGTCGATGGGTGACCATCTTAACATACCGAGACTCCTCCGTGCCTCGGAAAGCACGTTAAGCCGTTGGTCCCGGCTGTTATTCGTGGATCTTTGACAGTCGTTACGGGTCGTCAGAAGCCCGAAAGTCTGACAACCAGTCTTACCAAGGGGTATCGTATTACCCAGTTACTGGGTGGTGGAGGTCAGATAGGCAGTCGCTCCATGTAAAACACGGTATTCAGCTGCATCCGGTTAGACTGGAAGCCGACCCCAACATAGTTGAGAAAAGGTTAGGCAGATTGATTGGGGATGAAGTTTCAAAAATCCTTCCTTAATGCTTACCGTCGTTATATATGGAACTCTTGTGTAAAAATTCATGCTGCTAGACCCAGTAGTATCTTAGCATAGTTGTGACTTTTGAATATCTGTGGGGATCAAATAAACGGCTTAAAACGGCCGGCGGTGGTTTGCAGCTGAAAATCAGCGTCAGGTGGTACACTTTGTGTGGTCACCTGACATTATGCTGAACTCCTAGGCCCCTTTGGCATTTGTAATATTTATTTTTTACTGTTTTTATAGTTTTAAGGTGTATTTTTTGTAATGCCAATAATAGCATTTTTCTTTCTTTATTTTTCCTATACCTTTTTCTTTTTTTTAACCACAACGGGGAAGCTCTTGGCCTTCATCTCACCTGATGGTAAGTGATGATCAGGCCGAAGGTGGAAGCGAGCTTCACCCGGAATCCTTAACCACAGCGGAGCTGGCTATCTTACCTCTAACTGCCGAAACACAACAACGCTGTTAAATTGTTGTTATGGCGACAGATTTAGATAAGATGGTGTTAGCTAGCCAGGTGGACTTAGAACAAGCCCTACCACCAACCAAACCGAGCAGTGTTGTCCTTGTTGGGAATTGAACCCGGGTCTGAGACAGGTGGTCTAACCACCTGTTACCAGGTTTTGACCACAGAGGCGGTCAAAACCTGATGTTAAGCCGACGATAACCGACTTTTAATGATCTTATATTCACGACTAATCACGTCTAAACGTAAAAGTAAGTGTGTTAATGATTTGGAAAAAATATTTGTTAAATTAGAGCATTTTCTTAATGACTTAATATAGGAATATTTTAGATTATGTTTATATTATATATTTGTAAAGTTATGTCTAACACGAATAAAAAACTGAGAATCACGCAAAATCTATCCAGCGTATTTTTCTGAAACCTTCACCATTTTAAAGATAATTTTATTATTGATCTTTTAGTATACGTGTTTTATTAAAATACCTTTTGTTTTATCTATAATAAATTAATAATACGTCTAATTTGGGACAGCGCTCCTTGATGGGCGAGTCGTATTACTGGCTGGATGTACGACGCGTTGCGTGAGCTCAGTACAGAACACGCAAGCTAACCACTCAAGGTCACAGGCATATATCTGCGTTTTAAGTGGCCACTGTCGCCTATGGACATCTGCCTGCAAGACAAGAGGCAATGCAGGTTCGGACTAAGCAGAAGTGCCTTGTGCGCATGTAATTACACCAACACAACACCCATACTTTTCAAATCGATAGAATAGGTGTGGTAGTAGTACTTCACCGAACGAGCTCCTACAAAGTGCTCTAGGAGTTCCACAGCATTATTCTCTACTCCAGTGGCCTTATGACACACTAGCTAAGATATCTTAATAAGTTATAGTCTATGTTACTCAGTGATAATATACCATTCAAGTGGTGAAAGGATTTTCAAAATCGGTCCAGTAGTTTTTGAGTTTACTCATTACAAACATACAAAAAATCTAATCTTTTCTCTTTATAATATTAGTTTAGATAGACAAAGGTGGTCTATTCATGCCTGATACCACGCTCTACAGTCCACCGCATGCCATGGCTTATTTTAACTTATTTTATTTTACATTTTTGAATGGTTCTATGTTTTTATTACGGACGCTTTTAACGTGCACGTCTTTCTACATTGTTCTCACATGTATAATTTCAACATGAATGATGTAACCAATATTTTTGTATCATATTTTTGATTTAAAAGAGTGTTCGTTTAGTTTCTTGGCCGTTCTTCTCCGTAGATACCTACTACGCTTTGGAATGGGCAGCTAGCTTCATATCTCTGACTGACCGACTCCATAACAATTCAAAAGTGCCTGTAAATGGTTTATTTGAAATAAATGCTTTGAGTTTGAGTTTGACAGAAAGCTTCCAAAAGTACCCATTCAAACTATTCCTATTTACTCCCAGCACAAAACTTCAACCTTATTTAATTTCAAAAAGGTATTTCATTTCATATCTCATCCATTAAAAGCCGTGTTCTGAAACACAAATGTTTATCAAGCGTAACTTCCCGAGCGCTGGCAAAAGCCTCACAATTGAACTTGACAACTTTGCCCTGCCTCCGGAAAGGAATTCAAGCTATGTACTTTGATACACCAGGGTATTTGTTATAAATCGACCCCGTGTTTGTACTTTGTATGCAAAGTTAAAGCACAGTATAAATAAGTAACAGTATTATATCTCGGCAGTGACCTTGAAATAATCACCTACGGCCGTTCGGTAAATAAACCTTCCGCGTCCGTGCGTAACTGCCGCGTACTAGATGCTGTTACGTACTGATATACACTTACATTTCGAAGCGCGTCATTTCGGCCGTTTTCTATGAAGATAAAGGTAATACTGTTACGTATTTATACTGTGGTTAAAGTGTAAAGATATTTAGAATAGCGTGGTGCTTTACGTATAAACGTGAACATGTTCGGAATATTTAATGCCGGGAGAGGATGCATACATGTTTAAACAGGGACTTCATTTTAGTCTTGACTGACAAAGTCTGATCAAAGCAAAAGCGCTTTGTTTTCTAGATTTTTTGCATCAAATTCTTTTGAAGGTTCTCTAAACAGTAATTTATAGGTATAGTCCTTTTAAACAGTTACAAATACGCGGTGCAAATTCTATCGCTGCACTCACTTTGCCTAATATTGTGGCGCATTTACATCGCCACATGCGAACTACGCATCACACTGACGTCACGCGAAATCCTGCATCGCGCAAGCAGATTTTACCGCACGATCAGCGTATATATAACTTCCCGACATCAATCGATGGGCAGTTGCCTACCAGGCACAACATCCGTCTGGTCGGAGGATCCTCCTTTTCTATGGAGAATGCGTGAACTTCACACCCTGTTCCTCATACCTTCATAAATGAAATTACAAAGAAAAGAAAAGAAAATGTGTGAACAAGCCCTTTGCAAACTTTACAAAGAATTCTGAAGAGATGGAATCTCTCGTTTCGTTTACTCAAGAATTGTTGTACCGAGAAGTTGTACTCCGTACAAAGAACAAGAATTTTACGGTTTCATAAAATCGCAAATGCATGACATCGTCTTCATCTTTGTACTGTTACGGAGAATGCTTTGAGAGATGCTCCATTTAATTTAAATTGAATTTTAAAACTTGACAGTCACTAAACATGATTTCTATTGTCCCTCTTCCTTTATCTTTTCTTCCACTGGTGCCCAGTTTCTGAAGTCCTGAGATGAACTCTCAATAGCTGTTGTTTCAACTTTTTTATATTTATGTGAATTCCTTCCTTTCTCGTTTAGAAACCCAACATATTTATTTTCTTTTATTCTGTTCGGAAAACTAACAGCTTTACAGCATTTTATTTTATTCTGTTCAGGCTACTAATTATAGTGTCTTTTAAAAATATGAAATTTTAACATAATTATATGAGGAAAACGTCAAAACAACATTTACAAGTTTTCGCTGCTTAATACTAAAATAAAATCAAAAACGGTCGGCAAAATATACCAATAACATAAAATAAAAAATCAATAATCGTATATTGATTTTTTATTTTTTATATATAAACTATTAATCGTTTAGATGCAAACAGTAAACTCCGGTTAAAATACCCCAGAAACTGTACACAGGTAATCCTTCATCAAGCTATAAGACAAATCTTTACAAATCTCTTCAGCTTTTCCCACAAACCTATCAACATCGAACACAAAAGAGATTCCAGAACAACTCACAGAGCTAAATACGAATAAATCCATCGCGTGGAAGTTATCAGATGCAGACAACGGAAACGGATATTGGCTGCAAGTCGGACATCCCTATCAGCGGGAATATGAAAAGGTTGCCAGCTTTCCGATGCATCGACTACTCGAGATTCATCGGAAACTACGCTTTGATTTGGTCGTGTGTTATTATTGGAACTGCTTATAAACATTATGTACGTAAATTCTAATTTGGTACACGTAATGTGGTATTGATTTGGGGTTTACATGCCATTGGGTTTAATAGTTTCGAGTTCGACAGTTCCGTCGATAGTTTATGCTGGTACTTAAAAGTTTAAACGACTCTCGAATGCGAAACGTGCCAAAAAATATGATAAGTTTAAATGGGGAATCGGTGGTACGATACAAAACCATAGCTCGGTTACTTGAATCAACATTACCACATCTAAAACCCAAAGCACACAAGCCGTATAAAAATATCAGAATCCAATACTCAAACACGAGCACAGCACCATCGTTGCGAAAATCACGTACAAAACATTATACTACCTCGTTAACACAGATCCCTTTTATTCTCACGCAGAATAAAAGTAAAACAAAGGAAAACACATACCATATATCCCCATTTAGCGGCATACAAAATGCATAATCATCCGGAGACGGGGCCGCCCGGCCTGACCCACTTTCCTGGAGGTCAAGGCTTAGAATACAACCCTGTTGAACGCTAAGCTAAACCAGTATAAGTAGACCCACCGCGCTGTGACACCCAAACAAAAGGTTTGGAAGAACGGAAACTAGCAGAATGGCGACAGCTCATCTAAAGTTGGACAGAACCCAAATTGTAACTGTCTGTTTCACTTGTCATGCTTTTGTTGTGCATTCTCGTGATACAAATGGCTGAATGTGTTTTGAGAGTGAATTGCTGAGGGTTATGAATAGCCGGCCCGTTTTGCGTGGGCATCTTAAGAGGTAGAGATAATGAATATAAAGTACCTACTTAAATTGGCAATGGACACTGATTATGTAGTATACGGCTTTCTATTTCTACTGCTACGCATCGCTTTAAATTTTAGATCAAATGTTGCATAAATGCTTCAGAAGTAAAAATATTGTAATCGTCATATACGGGGTGGATTTTTGAGACTGGCAGTAAGGGCAACTACCTTAACCGTTGTAGCTACAGGAAAACGGTCTTAGGAGACTGTCTTTAACTTTTTGAAACATTTTGATCTGCAATCACAGATTTTGAAAAAAAAATACAGTCAGCAAGAAAATTGGCAGTTATCACAAAAACTTTTTTGATGCCTGAATGATGTATAAGGACTAATTTCTGGCCACGACTTCGTCCGCGTAAAATTTCTTGTTCCCCGACCCACCCCATCGCATCGCATTGCCTGCTCGCGCCATTACTTCGTTTTCGCTTAGCGTTCTTTCTGACTTTTTTCTTTTTGCTCAACTCCTAAGGGTCCTAGCGTTATGTTAAAACGAGCGAGCCTTACAGTAGTCGCATGTGATGTGTAGACTTATAAAATATATAAAACAATATTCATCATCATCATCATCATCATCAACGCCATCGTCATCGTCATCACCATCGCCATGACTTTGACTTTAGCTTTGACTTTGACAATCGCCATCGCCATCGTCATTATCATCACCATCGTCATTGTCATCGCTATCGTCATTGTCATCGTCATCGTCATCATCACCATCATCTAATTTGTAAAACTTTTCTCAAATAATAAAAACTGCGTGCGTCGGGCTGACGACGGAGTCAAAAATTTAAAAAATATTGAAAAGTAAAAAGCACTAGTGCCAAAAAGTGGCACTTTCCGCACAGTTTAACTGCTAGGAATCGCTCTTTTCGAGCGCATGTATTGTAAAATATTTTTTCAATTCCGACTGATAGTTCCAGAGAGATTTGCGTGTTCAAACAAACAAACAAAAAAGAAACCCCTTTTCTTTATTATATTAGTATAGATTGAAGATATAGAAGATAGATAAAGCGATAACAAAATAAATCTCGTATAGTGTTCTGACATAAAGGCTAGATTAGCTAGATATTGGCTAGTTTCTATGCAAAGTACGCTTCGACAACAGACTGAGCAAAATGCTGTTTGATCGTGAATGTTTAAGGTGAAGGATAAGACAGTCGGAGCCTTTCTTAGGCGGAACTCGTGAGCCAGGAAATGTTATGCAATTAAAAACAATGCCAACAACACAGTTTTAGGTTTCCTAAGGCACTAATCAAGCAAGATATCATGATCTCTCACAATACCTGATCTCTTAAGAGTTACTATACCAGTTGATAGCAAGAGGCGATTAAGATCAACTTCATCCGTCAAGGGGGTGATTCTACCCGCCATACTAACCAACTTCCACTATGACAATTTCTATTCAACCGTAGAGAGATTATTTCGATGCACGTATTAAAAGTTTTTTTTTGCTGCGTGTTATAGCCAAAGTTGTTTAGTATGGCGGGTAGAACCCCCTTGAAGGATGTAGGTTACTAAATCGCCACCCTGTGTACAGTTACTCCTCAATTAAGAGGGAACAGGGCGTGCGATTCTCCATACAAGTGTATTCTCCTTTTTTCTTCCTGAATAATGCTTCTAGAGCAATCATTTTTTTTTTTCATAAAATCAAGGTCTGCTGTAGTCACGTCCCTATTATTTCCTTTTTTTTAAGCAACTTATCGGTAAAGAAAATATGACCCTCCAAAAATTACAAAAATGCCCCATTTTTACCGCCGTGATTAGAGGAATACCAGACAAATTCGAAAAGTTTTTAACATAAATGAAAATGATAGGAACCTAGGTTCCTATCATTTTCATTTAACGTACTCTTTCTTAAAATTTTAATGTAAAAAATAATTGAATCGGTTCATTTTTCGAGGAGAAAAAAGGGGAATACGAAACGTCGATTTCGTCAGTTTTTTTTGTAATATAATTGGTCTGAGCTGTAGCTATATCGCACTCTACGGAGGCAGACTTGAGGTAAGAAGACGCCAATAGTTTCTTCAAATACCTATTTTTCAAATTCCTCGCAGCCCCTGTTCCCTCTTAAGAGCGTTAATACTGAAAGTGGGCAACGTCGCAAATAGCTGTCAAATATTTAGCTATTTTGATTAATTAAGCAATGTTATTGTATGGAAATAAGAAATATGTCTAACTAGTGAACTAAAATATTGATAATGAATTATGCAATCATTAATATCGTAAAACCGAATTACTTTTAGATGTTAAAAAAAATATTTTGAAACTTTCCAATTTATGCCTTTCTTACACCTAAAACGGTTATAACATCAAACTCAGTGTTATAATTGCAATTCATTATAAATATTCTAGTTCACTAGATAGCCATATTTCTTATTTCCATACAGTAATATTGCCAAATTAATCAAAACGGGTAAATATTTGACAGCTATTTGCGACGTTGCCAACTTACTGACCAAAAATAGCCGGTCTATTATTCCACCTGCTGCTAGAGATTGACAGCTCACTTCAACTAAGTTTTCACGTTTTACAGAATAGATCATCGGCTGTATCTTCTTCACCACGAAAATATATTTCATTCAAGAATGTCAAAATAATATTTTCAGTAGCGTCAAACGAACCCCTTTACCTAGTTTCGAGTGTCGTGCGCCAACGCATTATATGAGTTCATGTTAATTGTAATTCTGTGACACGATAACAATGGTTCATTCCACTCGGTTCTCACTTCTAATTAAAATATTCAAGTAATTAATTGACGAGCCGCGACTTCGTTCGTATAAAAACTTCAATACCCCATGCATCGCCATTAGACCCACAGAGTTTCAACCCTTGGGTTCTAAATCCTTTCTTTGTGCACCTCTAAATCTAAGAAACATATTAATAATATGTTCTAGTTTTTAACCGACTTCAAAAAAGGAACAGAATATATGTTCGTACGTATGCATTTTTTTTTATTTATGTTTTTCCTCGATATTTTCGTCATATTCGGACCGATTTTAAAAATTATTTTTTTATTTGGTAGAGGAAGCTTGCACGGTGATCCCATATACATTTTATTAACTTTGCCTGGGTATTTTTTTAGTTAGCTTCAATAGTACGTATCTTTCCCGCTTAGTCTATGTGATGTGGATATGTTATAATAACTTCCTGTCACTGTTATTTACATAGCAGCACGTTAAGCCGTTGGTTTCGGCTGTCATCATAGTGGGAAAATAAACAGTATTTCGGAAAAATAAACAGTATCTCGAAAAAAAAAATTCTTTACAAAAAAAACAACTTCCAAAAAAAACACTACAAAATGAAAAATCTACTTAAATTTAATTTCTATGTCTTTGGTTTTGTATTTTCGATTTTGCCACCGAATTCCTTTTTATTTAGGTATAGCTTTGGATGTTAGTGAAAACAGTATATTCATAATTTCATATAATTTATTTTGAATGAAAAACAGTATAATATTATTTTTAACAGTATGGTTGGCTACCCTAAATGTACCTAACTGAATCATATTACACTCTACTCTTTTCTATCTTGCTTCTATCACAAACCTCATTCCATCATCGTCTAAGAGACGAATTTCTCTCAGACAACGCCTTAGCACGGACATGTTTATGTAAGAGCCGGGATAATTCAAAGATGTGACCATTCGCATTCGAATAGCAGCCTAACAATGGGCACAAAGCCAAATCCGAGCCCAGGAGTTTTATATGCAATGTCAATACGACTTTCCGAACTTTTACAGACGGACTTTTCTAGGCCCGTATAAATGTCGCCAGAGGCCCAAATGTGAGTTTCTTTTAACCATCTCGACTTTAAGCGTCAACCGCGTTCGGCGCTCCGGTTGGCCCGTCACCAGTGAAGGCCAGTGAAGGGCCAATCGGAGCGCCGAACGCTGTCGACGCGTAAAGTCGAGATGGTTAAAAGAAACTCACACTAGGGCCTCAGTCCTATATTTATTTACGTTGTTGTTGATCCACAGCTAGCTGGAAGGACGATCGATATAGGAGATATTATATAACACAATAAAGAGCTGACTACCATATATGTGAATTTCAATTGATAGACATAATTTTAATACTAGAAATAAAGATAAAATAAAAACTGATCAAACATTTTTCAGACTATCTAAAGTACATACATCTTTTAGGGGTACTGTGTTAAATGTTACAACAGAATACCTTGTGATATATTACAATTAAATGAAAGAAAATTTTAAACTCATATAAAAAGTACACTTTGTAAACAAGCATATTACAAATTGGATGATTATATCCAAGATAAAAATGCTTGTATAGGTCTTGAGTTGGAACTCAAGGCACGCACCTCTGAATTTCGGATTCATGTGCGTATTGTATAATTATCACTTGCTTCAAAAACGATCAAGGAAAACATCGTGAGGAAACTGTCTGAGAGATATTTCTCGACGGCATGTGAAGCCAAGTCAGAGGCCCATGGACGGCTTTAAAACTCTGACACAAGGTTAGTCACTAACCACAAGTAAAGAAGTTATACGGGTTTGTCTTGGCTTTTTGTACTCCGAGAGGGTTATGCATGTTCCCCTACCGTTGTTCTATCATTAAAATCTAAGCACACGTTCGCACGGACGTAATAAAATCGCGGCGATTTTTTTTCGTGCACTGGATTTTCAACGCTTTGCTCAACACCGAGAGCTGAAAATCCAACAGTGTTTTTTCAACGCGCTGGAACGAGAGTGCGTCCCAATGCGTTGGATTCTCAACGCTCGGCCCGACACCGAGAGTTGAAAATCCAACAGTGTGTTTTTTCAACGCGCTGGGACGAGAGTGCGTCCAAACGCGTCGCCGCGATAAAAACACGTCCGTGAGAACTTGGGCTAAGACTAAAATACCTACCCTAAAACATTCCACAAACTACCATGTCTGTATTCCATGTATAATTTTCTGTTACACGCCCCTTTGTCTTCATCGCAAACTGTTTTCATTAAATTAAGATGGTACACGTACTTTCGCAACTTCAGAAGCGATTGAGCACATAGCTTACCCCCGACTACACACATTGGACCCACTAATGCCAATATTGGCTCAAACAACTGCGCAGCTGTTGCGAACGATGTTTTTCGTCGATCCACACACACTGGCCCCAAGTTTTCGGGTAAAGCTACAGATTTATACGTAATAAAACCCAGAGGATGAGATTTTACTCAGTTAAATCTTGCTAGAGTGGCTGTGATCCCGTAGTTTAGGCTTGAAATCACTTCACAGTCGATACGCAGCCATTCAGCCGATAACTGGGTCATGTTTGCGATTGATTGTTTGCACTACACGTCAATAACGCATCCTGCATGCATATACAGCGTGTTTCATAAAGGTTATGGTCACATTTAAGACCATCAAACTGAACTTTCTCTGTGGGACCTACATAGAAATTCGCATTTGTACGCAAAAAAAAATTCAACTGTCCTATACAAAACTTCAACTTCTTCTTCTTTCTGTCCCATAGAAAACCAGCGTCAGACAACATTTTGTCTGGCATTAATGCTGAAATTAACCTTTTTGGCGCAGCCGTGAGGCACACACTATTATTCCTATATTCCTATATTATTCCTATTTTCACTTTTTATTTTGTTATTATGTGTTTTACGAACTGTGTCCAAATAAATATTATTCTTTCTTTCAATACCTACTCGACCCTGTTTGGGACGGCTGATATTTTTTTCGCGATTACGATGTTGGTTCCATTGAAAGATGGGACAGCTATACCTCACCCTTAAATATGACCACACCTTTCTGATATGCATAGTGCCATCCACGAAGACGCGCCCCACTCCGCGATTACTGTACTGTAAGCTGTACTTTAGTACGGAGCGGAGCGGAGTGGGGCGCGTCTTCGTGGATGACACTATCAAATAAAATCGTGAATCGTGAATAATGTCTCACCGGATGCAGCTGAATACCGTATTTTACATGAAGCGACTGCCTACCTGACCTCTACAACCCAGTAACTGGGTAATACGATATTCCTTGGTAAGACTGGTTGTCAGACTTTCGGGCTTCTGACGACCCGTAACGACTGTCAAATATCCACGAATGACAGCCGGGACCAACGGTTTAACGTGCTTTCCGAAGCACGGAGGAGTCTCGGTATTTTAAAATGGTCACCCGTCCATAGAACAACCCCGGCAAGCGTAGCTTAACCTGATGGATCGAACCGTGCGGCTGTTATAACTTAGCCACGAGCTCCTCCTATACATGCTGTATACTCCTATATTTATAAAACATGAGCTTATGTACGTATGTATGTTGCTAAGTTAACTAATGATTATTTTTGTCGTTTAAACGTCTCTTAACTTTAAGCAACGTTTATAACCAACTTTAACTTTGCTTAAGACGCAGATATATGCCAATGACCTTCAGTGGTTAGCTTACGTGTTCTGTACTGAGCTCACGCAACGCGTCGTACGTCCAGCCAGTAAGAGGACTCGCCCATCAAGGAGCGCTGTCCCAAATAAGACTCATTATTAATTTATTATACATAAAACAAAAGGTATTTTAGTAAAACACGTATACTAAAATATCAATAATTAAAATATCTTTAAGATGGGGAAGGTTTCAGAAAAATACGCTTGATAGTTTTTGCGTGATTCTCAGTTTTTTATCCGCGTTAGACATAACTTTACCAATTAATTTCACTATGTAATATAAACATAATCTGAAATATTCATATATTAAGTTATTAAGAAAATGCTCTTATTTAACATATATTTTTTCCAAATCATTAACAATACTTGTTTAGACGTGATCTTCAGTATAAAATCATTTAAAGCTGGTTATCGTCGCCGTAAAGTGATATCCGGTTACAGATTTAAGCCCCTAAAAGGAGTCTCCTGGGATTTTATTGAAAGGCAAGGTCTCGGGGCTTGATACCAAAGACAAAGGGCCATCAGTGAACAGACAATAACGCTTTAAGCTTTTGATCCCCCTTGACGTCATCTAAGAGTATTCGTGAATGGAGTAAGAAGCTGTGAAGTGTTTAAATATCTCTAGGGTATTATCAAACGGATTTCAGGAGGAACTTTAAGAACAATATAAATATGGACAGTATGGAAACTAGGCCCATTGTTTTAAATAATTACTAACGCTTCATTTTTAAAAAGATCGCGGCGACCATTCGTCTCGACACGGCCCCCGCAACTGACAGCACCGCGACAATCGCTTGGGGTCTCATGAAAAAGCGCGTCTCTGTGAGTGTGCCGTTTCAAACGTTTACTACGTAGTTTCTGTACTGTCCATATTTTATACTATGCTTTAGGATTTTGAAGAGACATAAGGTGTAAAACCTTGGTCACACTAGACATAGTAAATCATGTTGCGAAGCCTGAAACTTAAGACCATTTAATTTTGCGATTGCGACCCATGGGTGTTGTACGAGGTCACTATCAGGTCAATATGTTACAGAGCCTGGCGTAATATCTCTCACGAAAACAGAGACGTATACAGGGTCAAATTAAATTACCTAGCGAAACCCGCAGACGTGAGGCGTGACGTGGGAGTATCGAGATCTAATAAAATAAATAATGGGGCGATAAACAAAAGTTACATCATATTTTCAAGTTATTGGTTTGTGCCCCGCCTGTAATACCATAAAATTCTATAGATTACAATGCTTGTTTTTCTCTTTTCAATTATGTGATTTTGAAGTCGAGTTTTTGATTTTTTCAATTATTTATTTTATTTTTGACCTTTTAGAGTCCTGGCACACTCTTATGAACAAAATCTGGTCCGACACAAACATGGCCATTCTTACGCTATGAAATACTTTTTAAACCAATTTATTATTCCTAGTTAAATTTAAACATAAATTATATATATATATATATATTTGTAATCCCCTTTTAATGTCCTTTATTTTGATACCCTACTCGATAGGGGTGGTATTTTTTTTAAAATTAACATAAGTATATATCTATTTCGCGCAAAAAATCAGCAATTTTGTTTTATTTTTTAATAACCTATCTAAGGGCACTATGGTTTTTAAGACGAATATAACGATACCTTAACTGTCGAAATCCATCCAGCCGTTTGGTAGATACGAGGTAATAAAGAAATTTACAAATTCATATACATACACACGAGATACGCGCGAAAAACGTAACCCTTCCTTGGCAGTCGGGTAAAAAGGACAAAGAAATAAAAAAAAAGATTTGGTGTATTCTTTTGGAGTCTAAGACCACTGGTTTTGTTACTTGGAGTATGAGTTGAGAAATCTGTTTTTGTAGTGTAAGATTTTTCCTCTTGCTGTCCTGCAATCTGTGCACAGAACATTATATACCCTAAAAATCTCTGGGAAGAAACAGGGGAAGCGCGCGCTATTTGATTTGACCAAAGAGCGCGCGCGGTGCTAGTTTGCCGTCAGAAACGATCTTGACAAGGCCCCCCCGACCTTGACAGTTTTTCTCAACATTTTTTTATTTTTGCTTCATCGTGTTTTGATATCGATACCCATCACGTCTGCGGAGTTTCGCTAGCTAACAGACAGAACCGGTCGAAGTGGCGGTGCTTGGGGGAGGCCTATGTCTAGCAGTGGATGTCTTTCGGCTGAATGATGATTACCCACCCATCACGTCTGCCGAGTTTCTGCCGAGTTTCGCTAGCTAGTTTAAATTGACCCTGTATAGTAGTAACAAGCCGTGTGCTTGATGAGATTTCCTATCGGCATAATGACGAACTTCCATACAAACTTTCATCCCCTATTTGACCCCATTAGTAAGCGAATTTAAAAAAATCCACCCTTAGTTCGTTATTTCTGGAACTCTTGCGCAAAATTTCATGCTTCTAGTCCCAAAGGTTTAGGCTGTGCGTTCTGTAAGTGAATGAATGATTTTAAGATTTTTATTATGTAGATATTGATGGACAAGGTGGACCGATGACCTTGTGAAGACTGCAGGAATCCGCTGGATGCGGGAAGCCCAGAACTGGTCGAAGTGGCGGTGCTTGGGGTGTAAGCATATATCCAGCAGTGGACATATTACGGCCGAAATGATAAATACTGATAGAACTAAGCTATGATAAGGACCAAATCTCTAAGCGATTATAAGGACCATATTTTGAAAACAGTACATATATAAGGAACAAAGATTAGAAGCACAAGATCAAAATATTACGTTTAGTCAGAGAACTTGATCAAACTAAGATAATAATAGTAAATAGATTTGTCTGGAATGTACAGATATACCGTAGAGGCACATTATAGTTTTCTTGTGGGAAAGTAAACTCGATATTAGATAACGAGATTCCCAGATATTGAATTTCAAGTCGAAGCAATCAGTTGAGCGTGGAGTCGAATAAACAGATAAACATTATCGCTTTCTTTGGCGTATACGTTAAGAAAACTGATTATGATGATACACTGATCGTCGGTCAGTAGGGCAATATAGATAAGAAATAGAAAACACGTGTTTGCAAGATAGCATTGCAACATTCGTGAAATGTGGACACTATAAACTTCAAAATCTAAAACTAGCTTCTGCCCGCGGTGAAATTTCATGCACCCAACGCATCGCAACTCATCGCTCGCCCGCGCTATTATTTCGTTATCGCTTAGTGTTCCTTCTGACTTTTGACGTGACAACGTCTTATAAATTGGTTTGCCGGGTGACACTTCAAGAAACTGCGTTACGCTCCGCTCACGTTATGCGCTCACAATGAGAGCGAGTGAGAGGCACGCGTCCCTTCCACTCGGGCATGGTTAGCCCGCCTAAGAGCGAGAGAGACAGACATAAAAAGTGAAAGGCACGCAAAGTCGTTGTCACGTAAAACTTTCGCCCGTATACCGACTTTACAGGCAACCAATTTTTTTTTTCTTTTTGGTCGGCTCCTTAGGGTCGTAGCGAGATGTTACATAGCCTTCCTCAAGAATTAGGCTGAAAAGCAAAAATACATATGCGACTACAGGTATTTCCAGTGATTAGCGCGTTCTAGCAAACAGACAAACTCTTCAACTTTATTATATTAGTTTAGTATAAATACTTGGTATTCTTCCAAAAGCTGATTTCAAGCTCCGTTTTGATTTCCAAAGCCAGAACAGCCGGGTCAATAGATACCGAATGTTTTTCGAACTTTTGACATTCTTGGAGTTTCGGCGTTTCGTATTCAACAATCACAAAAGAGAGTTATTCCCGAATTCATTTTAACTTCTTTGGACTTTTTTCATTCTTCAACATAGCAGAATGCTTTATTACAAACGATTTGTTATAAAGGAGAATAAGAATGGATTTGTGCTAAAATTCATGAACGTGGGTAGGTGTACATACTATAGGTACACCTCTGCTTAACCCTTCAGGACATACAGGCGTTATGTTATTCATAAACGATCTTGAAGAAACTTAGCTTATCCATAATGCAAATTTTGCCACACACCACTCACTTTTAATCCATAAACCCATAATCTTAAGGCTGCCTGTCCATTGACGCGGAGCGAGGCAGCGGAGCGGAGCGGGGGAGTAATGCGGAGCGGAGTTGCGGACTGTGTCTGTCAATTGATGAGGAGCAAGGTAGTGCGGTGCAGAGTTGCGGACTGTGCGGAGTTAGGCCGAGTTCACGCGACGAGTCATTTGAGCGGGCTGCAATACCGCGCGGCCGGTTTTTCTGCGCTTCCTCGGTCCGCTTTCCAGTTTTGTATGAATTTTTAAACTAGTTCGCAAAT
This sequence comes from Xanthia icteritia, assembly GCA_949128155.2. Taxonomy (NCBI): domain Eukaryota; kingdom Metazoa; phylum Arthropoda; class Insecta; order Lepidoptera; family Noctuidae; genus Xanthia; species Xanthia icteritia. Next base: position 6,251,470 of record OX421953.2, read on the forward strand.
CCCTGTCCACTGAAAAAAAAAATTTATGCAATTCCATTGGTCAATATTGGCACAGCTCCGGTCCGCTCCTCTCCTCTCCACTCCAGTGGACAATCAGTCTAAGTCTGCCCTACACTAAGAGGCTCTTTGAGCACTCCACAAGTTCTCTCAAGGGCAAAGGGCTCTAATTTTCCGATTGGACGATATTTGAGGAATCTAATTAACACCACGTCATATAACGGGATTATGTCGGCACGTGTCGTGGGTTGGGTTGTGTGATTATAATACGCGTTTATTGCATATCCCCATATTAACGACCGCAAGTTTACGGTTTGTTTGTTTTACAATGTCTCGGTTATTATTGGCGATATAATAAAGATTACTCAAAAGGTCATGACTATGATTACAGGCTTACAAGAAGACTTTTCGAGAATAATTTTAAATGGAGTCTATTCGACTCCAAAGTAAATTGCTCGAGTTTGTCCCGACGAACGGTAGTGAAAAGATTTTCTGCTACACTCGGGCGCTTTCCGGCCCCTTTTGCAAGTTTCATATTGCTCAAAGAAAATGTCGGGTGCCCATTAAAAAGCGCACGGCTTTTCCTGTCAGGATATTGCGAGTTCTTGAAAATATACAGAGTTTTGACGTACATTTAACCCTGCGCCTTTTAGCATTTAGTTTCATGTACATGCAGTTTAACTGCGAAGTTTTATATGAATAATAAACCGGCTAAGTGCGTGTCGACTGTCGGACCACGCACAATGAAGGGTTCTGAAGTTGGGATTAATTTATCCCAAAAACAAACTTAATAGTGTAGTTGAAAAGATGTACTCCCATACATTCCAACTGCAAATGTAAGTTTGTACGCACAATATTAAGAGATTTACCATGTTATTTTAAGACCATACACTTCTTATAGGTTTTTTTGTAATCTATGAGTAAAGAATCATTTTCTGTATTTCTTTCAATATTTTAGGCTCAGTAGTTTCGGAGATAAGGGGAGGAATGGTCAATTTTCATCTATTTTCTCAAATATCTTTAAAAGTATTTAATAAAAAATATAAAAAAATGAGATCTTCGCAACAAACCCTTTTATTTGATATGTCACACGGCACAGTTTGCGAAACTTTTTTTTTTTCTTATTTGTCCCCCAAAATTGACCCCCCATATTCAAAATTATTACACGTCCGTGTTTAGGTCACAGAAATACATATTTGTACCAAATTTCAACTTAATCGGCCCATTTTATTCGGAGCTAATTGGCTGTGACAGACAGACGGGCAGACAAACAGACACACGACTGATACTATAAGGGTTCCGGTTTCTCCTTTTGAGGTACGGAACCCTAATAAACTGCTGTATGTATATGGAGTTGCGAAAATCATCTGAAATGCGTCTTCAGAGTAAAATTGTGGAGTAAGTATATAAGTATATGAAATTATCTGAAAATTTACGAAATACGCGAAGTAGCGACCCCTAATGGAAGAGCGAACTTGTAAGGAAAAATTGGAAAAATTGGATTAATCCATTGCCAGAAAATGTAGCCTACCCTAACTTTGGTATTGAGCTGAGTTAGTCTTTTTCAAACATTGCTGTTATTGACGATATTTCGAATGTTATTCGACAACGTCACATTAGAGTTTCGGGTTTGGGCTTTAAATGAGTTACATCTAGACTAAGAACAGTACCCTAATTGCGGAATACACGATCATTCAGAATCTGAATCGTTTTGAAACAGATGGCTAATCATTCGCATGTTCGAAAAAAAAATCTGCTCAACAACGTAAATAACGCAATGAATGTTGTTAAACTGTCAAAATGAAACAGATTAGTCGTAATTGTTTAAGAAAATGTGTTGCGCAATTAGGGTACTGGCCTGTGAAACTTATCTAGCTATTCCTGATGTGTGTTTTGACGAAAATATTACGTCATTACAAAGATAAGAAGGACCAACTTTAGTCCACAATATCACGACGACCTCTTAAGAGGGCCCTTCCCAGTCCGTCTATTGTCAACGCGAGCATGTTCGAAAAGCTTGTTGTTTCATCGAGCGCAAGTGAGAACTGCTAACAAGCAAGTGAGAACGCGATAACAAAGTACGAAAAATTGTGTCAAAAAATTTGTTTCAGGAAATACGTGTTTTTGGGTAAGCCTTACCAGTTTGTGTAATAAATAATTATCATTTAGAATCTCCATAACATGTGCGAGGTTTCTATGAAGATTTTTTCTGTACTTTTACTATTTATGAGTACATTATGACCGGCCAAAGTTCAGGTAAAATTTGTGCAAACAAGCAGATGTTTTTTAGGTTTATATACTGAATTTGGTTCTCAAATTTTCAATTTTTTGCTTGAATAGAAACCTAGATATAGTGCACAAGATACTTATTAACTTAAAAAAACAAAGAAAGATGTGTTACAACGCCATAATCACGTAGGAGCGTTTGTATGAGAAGCATGACTGGTTGGCCGCTTTTAAATTCGCCACTCTAAAGACACTGCGAACATTAGTCTCGTAATCACGCGTAGGTGTTTACCTTTGAGGTTGAAATTGCGTTTATTTCGTAAACCAACAAAGACATATGGTCAGTAACAAATCGTTGGAACGCATTAGTACAGAAACAGCAGAACGTATCAGTATGCGTGAAGCACGTTTAATCCAGCGAGACGAATTTATAACGTTAACCAAAGAGTATTAAGTCCTATATTTCTTGAATATAACATTAACATACCTATTGATGGATTTATGCTTGTAGTTTAAAAACTAATTTAGTAATGTCTATGTATGATTCGGGATATAAAAATGAGAGGGATTACAGTAAAAATAATTACAATTAGCATTTATATTTATAAACCCGATCCGTGTCTTGATAATGGAGTCCATCCACCAATTGATAGTTTACATGACTCCAAGACCAGAATAGTAACGTGAAATAAATTTAGCTTTGCACTGTCTCAAAATATGATCAGAGGTACTTCAACAGTATCAACTTTGCGCAGATTGTCAATGGTCTAAAGGCCATAAACCACAGAAAATATCCCAATGCAAAAGACCTAGAAGAGAATCGTAATAAGAACAACAATAATGCGTTTATCTTTACCAATTTCGTTCAGTTTACCATCTACCAATCTTTTATTGTCGTACTTAAACTGAAATCTGGCAGACTCCGATCATTATGTAGAATCAATTACCGAAATAATAGCCAAATATACTTTTCCAGCTACGGTTCGATCGTGCGATAAACGATAATCAAAAGCGTATCTAATTAGTTCACGTGAATTATGAGAAGACTGATGTTTTGTACATCTGTAAATGGGAGACAATGAATGGCCCTGATATGTGCCGCTTTGGGGTTTAAGTGATTTGCGTTGAAATTGGACAGAATATTGTTTTTCTTCTTCTTTCGGGTCTACATGAGCTATCTGATATCTCCAATTTTTTACTTAATAAAAATCTTAGACATCGCACAGCGTAAACCGCTGCTGTGCACAAAAGTTCCTTATATAGCCTAAAAGACAACCAGTTTTACCAAGGGGTATTGTGTTCCCCAGTAACTGGGTTATGGAGGTCAGATAGGCAGTCCCTCCATGTAAAATACACTGGAAGCCGACCCTAACATAGGCTAGGCAGATGAGTTCCTAAATAGCGAACAAAAGTGGGCACTAAGGAAGGAATTTTGAAAAGTCACCCCCCACTGGGGTTAAACAGAGTATGAAAGTTTGTATGGAAGGTCGGATTTAATTTTTTGTTTTCGGTTCGGTTCAGGTTATTGTTCATTTTTTATTCGTTTTCTCCTGTACTGATCGTTAGTTCTCTTGAAAAAGTTAATTCTGTTTATATGTATGTATGTATACCTATGTATTTATTCTTGTATTTTATAGTTATTTTCGTGTTATCAATCCCTTATATTGCACCTGCCATGTTTTGTCTCTGCATCACCCTAAAATTGACTGGTAGAAAATGCCTCTGGCATTAAGTCCGCCTTTGTACGGATTTTTTTTTCTTGTGCATACAGTTTTAATAAATAAATAACCATAGACAACGAGGAGTTATTGCAACTATCAAAGTGTAGAATGGATCTTTTAAAGTCAGGAACCCTAACAGTTTCAAAGGGCGGAGCACAAAATGAAAACCCAAGTACCCTCAAAAATTCTTCCCATTTTCGTTAAAAACCGGCTAAGTGCGAGTCGGACTCGCACACGAAGACCACCGTATGATATTTAGCAAAAAAAAAAACTCCGATTAAAACACGTTTCTTTAAATTTTAACTTTATTTAATTATTTATTATTATAGCGGCAATAGAAATACACAATCTGTGAAAATTTCAACTGTCTACTTCTTACGGTACATGAGATACGAGCCCGCTGACAGACAGACGGACGGACAGCGGAGGCTTAGTAATAGGGTTCTGTTTATCACCCTTCGGGTATGGAACCCTAAAAAGGATTATCCGGTATATTAGACTTCAATTGAGAAATAAATTCAGGTAATGGGACGTAAATATAAGCCCCGTTCTTTTCATAAGAAATATTGCACGTTATGACGATCGTAAAAGTAGACTACAGACGTTTAACCCCTCAAAAGGTTCTTTAATACGTGACGAAGGTCACATATATTTGTTTCTATTTGGGCCTGGGCCAGTATAATTGAATTCTACTGGTCTCGGGGTATCGTTGACTGTGCCAGTACAGCGTCAGCGTCGTTGGGGTGCAAAGGGGTCTAGTTGACATATATAATTGTGTAGTTTTTAATTGACATGTTCTTTTGGTGGCATTAATTGCCACACCCGCGGGTACAGCGAATAGTTTATTATTCTTTGAATGGCCTTTTGGAAAGTCTATGTTCTCTAAAGTCTTTGTAACTTAGGCTTTCCAAAAGGCCTTGATATAGGGATCTCCCTTAACATATTGTGTATACAATGTTTGTTTTTTTTCGTAGACAGAAAATATAATTTATACATCTCAAGTCATTAAATAATCTGCAGAGTTGTATAAGATAGTGGCGCCCAACTGGGACTCATTAAAAAACCAGCTAAACTACATCATAATTCTACCCAATTATAAAGTAAATATTATTTAACAGTTCTCATTAGCAGTAAAACAAAATGTCGCTACCATTTTATAGACAGCACGAAATTTCAACAACAGTCGGCGAACCACTAAAGTTTATAATGACGCATTACATAATCCGTACATTAAAATCAAGCGCAACAAGTAAACGAATGCTACAAGTCTCATACATACCTACACAGCAAAAACCGAACCAGCTACATTTTTGTACGACACCACTAATTCAATTAACTGACGAACACAAAAAGACACCATCACATCAAACATTAAACATAACAAATAATAAAATAAAAAATATCCAAAGTAAGAAACTAGAATCAATAACCGAAACTTAGGGGAGAACTAATCGTTTAATACTTTCCAAGAACATTTTTGACAAGAGTTTGAAGTGAAATTATTTTTTAAACAATATATGAGGCGCTCGCGTGCGAAATTCGCGAAAACCGTGTATTATTTTGACAGGCCCAGCTTGCTAGGGAGCAGCCTTGCCTTTGTACGGGCGAGGGCGAGGGCGCACGCGCGGCATCGATCCCTCTGAAGCCTTCCAGTGAGGCACGGAATGCACAACTACTCAGATACTTCACTCCCCAAATTCGTCACGCAACGTACTCACACAAACGCAACGATATTTTACATAGAATTCTAAGTTAACGACACTAAAACTGCGGGGGTCCCTCGATTCCCCGTTAAATACTGTGCGAACAAAATTTGCGTATGTTTGCGTAGAACAGGCGAAGTATGATGGAAGTCATGTGGTGGAACAAATGGTTATATCTGACTGAGGCTAAAGTATTCAACACCCTCAGTGGATTTAGTGGAGTCCACGAGACTGGTATGCGAAAAACTTTTGGTTTCGTAAACATGGAAGAAAACTGTCGAGATTGACGGGACAGATTCTGATGATTACCGTATTATTGGTTTCGAGAGGCACTATCACAAGATCATTCATAACTAGCTGAAATATATACACTCTAGTCTAAGATTCTGAACCTAGAAAGAATCGGGAGAGATTCTTTCTGCGGTTCTTTTTGGGAGTCTTATTTGCGAGGGAATGATCAAATTCATATCCAGCCTTTGGATATGAATTTGATCATTTTGTATTCACGATTTATTGCGAAGCGATAAAGGGCTGCTCATATACATATTTAATGTAACTCCAAATTAGTTTCGTTCTTGCTGGAGAGTTTGTTGCGCCACTTCTTCCAAGGTGCTATGAGCTGTAAAGTCGATGTGCTATGACGTGGTGAAGGGTGGACGTTTTGGGGTAGTCTATCTTATATTATACAGTATGTCTATTCAAAAAGTACCGATTGGCAGCCTAATTTGAGTAAGTAAATGATTCAAGGGGTCAATACTCAAGCCTAATTTAAACACCTGCGTAGAAGCCTAAGTAGCTGCCACAAAGACACAAGAAAATCTTGCAACAACGTGAGAATTTAACAGTAACATAGTTATACTTACGAGACAGTCTCCATTGTAAAGTACTACCAGAATGGGATTCTCTAAATACCTCATTTATTTTACTACAATCGCGACACAGCTATCACTATCAGTGAACCACGCGCGATTTTGAACTTAAAAACCTATGAAATAGTGGTTTTAATTGTTTGAAAATGTAAAAGGTAATTAGTTTAGGACGTGTATGGATGCCGTTAGACAATGCATAGCTGGTTTATAATGACAAGTTATAATTGTTTAAAGTTGGTAGATATATTTTTACGCCGTCGTTTGTATTGCAAGTGTCTGGTTCACACGGCTATGATTGCAGTTAGGTCTAAATTAGCTGCATATTTGAGAATTAGTTTTTTGTGACATGAGCTTATTCAACTTACTGCCCCGTTGGTCCCTAAAGTGCGACTACTGAGCGGACCCTACGCTCAGTAGTCGCACTACTGGAGTTAATTCTCAGTAAATTCCTAGATTTGTGCCCCGTTAATGGCAGTAGCCTCTCTTTACGGGCGTTCTGTATGCGCGCAAAATGGGTGTGATAACATCTGCATGCCCTTGTGGGAAAAACAGGGGTGACTTTTTGTATTCATTTTTAGGTACTATTTATCAAGTTCTTACGTTGGTTAGTGGAGACTTGATCAATGGTTAGTTACTTCAACAGTGATTGATTTGTGGGATTAATAAAATGAAATCTTCTTACCTGAAGAAAATATATTCTCCAAAGGTTGTAAATTCATTGTAGCTGCGTTGCCTTCCATGCTGAAACACACAAATGAATAATTAAAAAAAAAATATATGATAATGCATGAGAACAAAAAGACCTCCACACCAAATGTCAAAAAGCAGAAGTAGAAAATATTATGGTATCTGTTTTTGCGATACAATATGACCATGTGACAAAAAAAACTCATTATAATATAGTCTAATACTTACTACAAAACAATAGTCTATTAATCAGAACAAGTTTCTTTTATGGTTAGCACTTACTTTTGAATTATTTTCTCATAATAAAAAAATAGAAGTCGAACCAGAGGTTACCACAATATTAAAAACAACGGTTAGGAATTTATAATACAGGCAATAGGTTCACAAGCAGAATCAAATTAACAAAACATTTGTGAAAACATCATAACACACCATGTCTACAGGGAATAATTATGCATTCACCTAAGCATTGTCTGAAAAGGCTTGTGATTCTGTGCCGGCTTGAAGGAAAGCACCCTCTAGGCAGAGCACCAGCAAGATGGTCTAAGGTAGAGAATTTGGTTTCTGCACTTAGACCTTCAGGTGGACCATTGTGCGTGAAAGGTAAGATGGTCAGATGCAATCAAGATGGCTGTTGGAGGCAGCATTTGCCGAACGAACCATACTGCAGAAGACTACATAACCTGGAGACGTGTTGTATGTGGTCACAATCCTCAGCATTAAGGGAATTACGGAGAAGAGAAGAAAGAACAATTTAGTAGCCCTGTGTCTGGATTTGTAGCCAGTTTATGGCAATGGGCTTGCCACTTATTATGTGCGACATTAATATAACTAGCAAGATATATATAGAGCACACTTCTGTCTACTGCCCCTAAGACGACCCACTGAACACCTACAATACAATACAACACAGATGTGACTTATTTGGACATATTTATTTAGTAGGACTTGCAGCAAGTCAACTTGCGGTGATTGTTTATCAGTGCAAGTTGGTTGCAAAAGCTTGTGCAATACCACTTTCTAGAACATTTAAGGTTCAAATTGTATAGTCAAAGTCAAACTATTTATTTCAAATAGCCAAATAAAAGGTACTTTCGAATGTCAAAAATTTACAAAAAAAGTTATTTCACTCTAGTTACCGCTTCCAAAAGGTAGCTTTTCATATGCAGAAAAATGGGAAAGAAAATCCAACAGTTACTCTTTTAAGAATATATAGTTGAACATGGATCTAGCTAATTATGGTTTACTGAACAGACAGTCATTAATACCTTTACCGCTATCACCATACTTTGGAAATGTCAGAAAGAATGATTAAATAATTGTCCCTGGAACTATCTTGTAAGTTGATACCTTCAACGTAATTATTATTATTTTGACTCAAATTTTTCTGCTGTGTTTTGTAAAACTGCTTTTTTATATTCTTTATCAATGAAATAATATTTTGAATAGGTTATAAAATGCCAGAGATACACAAGTAAGTATGTTTAGTATGGTTTAATTGAAACCTCCTCCTTTTTACCCGACTGTGTCAAGCTCAATAGTAATGTAATGTTTGATTGAAACTCCTTTCAATCTGCTGGAATTCATGCTTGCAGTTGATTATAACTAAAATTATCAGACTTCTTCAAAGAAACCACGAGTTTATGTTATGATCTTTGAAGCAAAGTTTTTATTTTATGCAACAGGTGTGGCTTTTAATTTCTAACACAAGATTCATACACTTAGTATTAATAATGGGAAACAAAGCAGTGAACTATTGTTAACATTGCACTGATTAAAAGGGTTATTGCTTTATTGACAATCATGACATTTTGGATAAAAAGTGCAGGCAAATTCTACCAATATTTTTAACTTTCAACTAGTTTTGATTGAAATCAAAAGTTTGATCACATAGGAAATCGCATTATAGTGAGGTCGTGGATTAATAAAGTGGAGTGTTTACAGTATTTCGAGTGTGTTTTAAAAGAATGTCAAGCTTGAACACTTACCAAATATTAAATTCAATGGTTAATCAGAGTTAAACACTAAAATAACACACATTTCACCAATATTAATCGCCGTCTTACGCAAGTCAAACTTATTAGCGTTTTTCCCAGCATATACCCGGAAAGATTGAACAATGGGATCTGAATTTTATGCCAAAACACTTTCACATTGGAGTTGGACCCACTACAACAGTAGGTAGCCACCTACATGAAACAATACAGTTACACAGCCTTCAAACATCACAAAAACAAACTTCACATTGATTACACACCATTTATTCACTTTAGTAAGATAAACAGTTGCCTCAAAACACAAGATTACATGCACAAAGTAACTTTTGGATTATCGTAAAAACTTTAAAACTTTAGCCGTGTCGACAACTAAACTCTTGAATTTTTGACTGATAGACAGAGATAGCACGATATGAAACGCAAGCCGGCTGAGTTGTTTTGTACACGGTAAACAAGCACAGTGTCATTCAATACGTACTGTGTGAAAACACTAGGAAATCAAATACCTTAGACAAATGAAATAGAGTTCAGAATTGCTCGTTCTGTAACTTTAAGTTATCTCTATGCGTAGCTGGAAAACAAGTTGAAGCTGATGCCAGTTTCCATAAAGTTTCCCCTTTTATGGGGAAAATTAAATACGTGTGTTGTATTTTTTTTGTTGAAGGTGGTTTACAAATAAAATTGGTTCAAATTAAAAAAAGTATCACTACAAAATAATTAAAAACAATATTCTAAGTTGGAAAGGTAAAACAATGTACCTATAAGAATTATGCTACGAAAAGCAGGGAAAGATATAAATAAAAGGAATAGGTACACACACAAAGATAGATGTTGGAAAAAAAAAAGTAGATAAAAGTCTAGTCTTTTCTTGGGGGTCTCCAAAATATGCATTAATTGAGTAATAGCATTTCTGTAAAAACAAGATACGTAGCTGGTTTTAAAATATAATACTATCATTTGTTTTTCTTAATTTGATTGGTAGCTTAATATAAATATGTGAAGTTTTGCAGAATATACTTTTATGTAAAGTTACATGTTCTGTGCTTTTATGCATCAGCGTGGTTTGGCAAGATAGTTACCACACATAGTTTTGTCCACAGAGTACATTTTATATTGGTTTTGTCTGAATGTTGTGCTCTCTCTGTTTTATTACTTTTAAAATAAATATTAATGTGCTTCAAGAATATATAAACAGAGGAAGGTCATAATTTTATGTAAAAAAAGGTATGCGTGATTCTTGTTTTAATACTAAGCATTGTTCTAAACAGCGTTTCTGCGTCCTGAATACAAAAAGTCAGTCGGTTCACGGTTGAGTTTTCCCAGAACATTATGCCGTATCTTTATGTTCTGGCAACATACCCATGATACGTTGTTATTAACGAGTCTACTAGTACATTTTAATATTTTATAAAGCCCATATGCCAACTTGCTCAGTTACTATCAATGTTTCCATATATGCATAATTTTAATTGAATAAAAAAACAAAAAAAATAAATAGCAATTTACTCAATAGATGGTAGCAACACTGATGTTGAAGTATAGCGTTTAGTTATGGCTCCTGCTGGGGTTAGTGCGATCTTGAGGTGGCGTAAATGGATGATGGTTTTATTTATAAAACTGACTTTAAACAAGTTTGAATGTTGCTTGAGTTCTGTTTTGAGTTTCCATTTCTTAATAAAGTAGAAAGTTATCGAGATCATTATTATACTGCAGTGCCTGACTAACTAAACGTTTTGACATTTTAATTTTAAATGGAAACATTGAAACAAAGGCTTTTGAGACAATTTAGTTTTGGTTTGTTATAGAATCGTATAATCACGAAAAATACAATAACACCGTATGCACAAGATATTCAAACGAATCTACGCCCAAGCTAAATCTAAATGAATAAGTAACAAAATTAGTTTTTCTTACAATTAAATAAAGCTGTTGGCAGGTAATTAGAATTAATACATAACAGAATTAATTGTCTTTAAACAATCATAATGAAACCATTTCAGATAAGTTAAAGGTTGCTGCGACAGTAGAAAATTTCTTTACCAACATCCCAATAGAGGTTACGAAATCTCTCCCCTTAACATCTATATGAGCTGAATTTCTTCTAAAGGAAAACTTCAGTAAGAACATTCCAAGTTTTGAATTCAAGTCCATCTCTATTGTCACAATTAAAAAAGCATTCAAGTCATAAAAACACTGAAAACTTATGGGGGATTTCCGTTAAGGTAGGTACTTGGAGATATCATTGACACAATTGACCCTGTCCTAACAGGCATATTTAATTTAGATAGCGGTACTTTTCCTGATTTAATGAAACATAGTAAAGTAGTACCAATTTTCAAATTGGGTACTAAGGCCCGTATTACAGAACCTCACTCAAAACTCAAGCATTACTTAAATCTCGTTTAAAGCCTTTTGATTGGTTGAAACTAGTTTTAAGTAATGCTTGAGTCTTGAGTGAGGTTCTGTAATACGGGCCTAAGAGTGATCCCTCTAATTGTAGACCTATATCTGTGTTACCAGCATTGAGTAAAATATATGAAAAAATCATGCTAGACCAGATGTTTTCACGTTTTAACTCAAATGGGAATTTACATAGTCGCCAGTTTGGTTTCACGAAAGGTTGGTCGACGACTGACGCAGGAGTAAAACTCATCAGTCACATTTTGAAATCCTAGGAGAAGTCCCAGGATTCCAACGACTGTAGATCTGTCGACCATTTTCTATCTTGCAAGTACCTACCTGGTACTTGTTCATAGGCCTACACCACAGAGTACTTTTTAATATGCCTACACTGTCCTCTCATACATATTAACACTGTAATTTGAAAACATTGTAAGAACCATTTACTTTTAAAAGAGTAACCGTTGAGTTTCTTGCCGGCTCTTCTCCATAGGAAACGACCAATTGGAATCGTGCACCTAGCTTCTGACGTTTCATACGTGCCCATGTAGGTTTATGTGAAATAAAATATTTTGAATTTGAATTTCAAAATATTTTATTTCACAGAACCTACAAGGGCACTTTGTCGGTCGTTAGTTCGTCGTTTCCGATGGAGAAGAGTTTCAATTTGCTTTAACGTTATTCTGATAATATTCTTACATAAACAACTCACAGCCGTTCGTGTTTACTGCAGAACTTAGTCAGTTACGGTCAAAATTTCTTTGCTAAATAAGTACGTTGCTTACATTTAGCGGGGGTTAACCGGGCTGGATATAAGTGACCTAAGTACCACACAAATAATGCCTGATTTCTATTTTGCTTCTGGAAATTCTAGGTGATTACCTCATGAGCTAAAAGTTGGATAACAATTAGGCTACCTTTTCAAGTCTAACTCTAGGTAGGTACTTATTAGTAGTTTCAGCCTCCCTACCCCGGGCAAGTAAATTTTATGTACTTATCTACATATAGACCGGCCGTCGAGTCGATAATTTCTAGTTTTAGGATCAAATTCGCAAAACACATACCTATTCGTTATTTCGTTAGTATGAAACTGACAGGTGTCAAGAACGCTTTCTCTTGACGGCCGGCAACGGCCGGACTCTAGTTTGTCCATGTTATGTTATGTGCTGATAATGCCGCCAGATCTTAGGCCCGGACTCCACCGAAGCGGAGACGAGAAGAGATATGGTAGGATGTATCCACCGAAGTTGTGCGGAAATGCGTACTGGCTAGACTAGAGGGGAGATGTGTGCTGGCTAGAGCGGAACTGAGCTGCGTGCGGCGAGCGTTGGATGTTAACGAAATTACGGCGCCGCTCACATCTCTCGTCTCCGCTGCACGCCGTCGCCAGCTTGCGTGGCACAGCTCACATTTCAGCTTTGTACCGCCGCCGCCCAGTTCAGTCTCGGCGAGGTACAGCTCACATCTCCGCTTCGATCGGATCATACAAATATGTTACATCTCCGCTCAGTGGTACCTATCCACAGCTGAGTGGAGACGAGATGTGTGAGTAACGAAATTCTATTGGTTGTTTAAAACACATCTCCGCTCCTCTTGTCTCGTCTCCGCTTCGGTCGAGTCCGGGCCTATCGTAATTCCTAAGCTCCGCCTACTATGGAGTGATACCTGCGACATCTTTATAAAATTAGACATGATCGGTGTATGGGACCGGTTATCTAATTAATTACGCAACACATTTTCGTAAACGATTACGACAAATTTGTTTCATTTTGACAGTTCAACAACATTCATTGCGTTATTTACGTTGTTGAGCAGTTTTTTTTTTTACTTTTGATGCAATGGATTAGCAATTTGTTTCAAAAGGATTCAAATTCCGATTGATCGTGTATTACGTAATTAGGCTACGGGAGTAATTTCATCGGTCCAGTTAG